>OY728156.1:202817661-204302536 GCA_963277665.1 Viscum album | reverse complement strand
CATGGGTACTTGCGCGCTGGCCAATCCTTAGGGTAGAATTTTGGTGAGGCTTGGATCAAGCTTTTTATACTAACCCTCGAGACATTCAGAAGAGAGGTGTGCAAGTTATGTGGAAGGAGTAATGCAGCGCGCATGTGTGGCCATTTCCCTTAAGGGATGGCCACCCAGGCGCGCAAGTGGGGATGAGTTTCAACACTTAGGCCTTCCTCCCCCTTTTTAGATCTTCTGTTCTAGGTAAGAAATTACCTTAGATGTGTTCAGAAGCATTGAAAAGAGACTAGGGTGCCAGGAGCTCAAATCTGAGTTTCTGGAATTTTTTCCATCTCTCAAATGGGGGGGCCCACTGGGGTATTTATAGGCTAGAGAGACCCTATGAGAAATTTCAAAGAGGGCGCGCAAGTCACCTGCGTGACCATTAGGCGGCGCGCACGTGTACTTTCACGACTATGAGGTAACTAGTGTGACCCAAATGGAAAAGAAACCTTGTTCATTCCTTTGCCAATTTTTTATGTTTTCTTCAATGTATGAATCAATTTATTCTAAGGCATTTCCCTTTTCATTCGTTTAGACTCTATGATGGAAAGAAGCGTCAAAAAAAATTCCCCCCTCAGAGTTGGATCCGAAAGTAATAAGAATGTGACTCTAAGGAATAGAAGAAAAACAAAGAAAAGGTGGAAGTAAAGTGTTGAGCGCGTAGAGGGCGGTGCACAAGTGTTGAGTGCACTGGCGTTAGGTTCATTGGCTTTAGGCGTGCAGGGGTGTGGCCTGGCCTATATATAGGCGGACATTATCGCGCAAAGCACTGAATATCATGATTTCGAGCTCTCACCACGCAAGTTGTCTTCGCCGTGCAAGTTACTTGTTTTCCGCTGTTTATTCGATGTCACCCTACTATCATGGTATTTGGACTTGCACGGTTATACTTGCACGCCAAAAACCTGTTCGGCACATCATACATGCCTGTCACGTCCATACTTGCGCGCCAAGATTAGACTTGCACGCCTTAATGCATTTTCCATTTTTTTGAATTTCATCACAAATATTATGAAAAATAAACCCATTTAAGAGTTAATTCATTTAACTTTTGTTTAGATTCAATGGCTCCCAAGAGAATTTGAATGACTGACGAACTAGCTAGCAAACAGATTGATGATATGATGAGCATCATTGGCCATGATTACTATACCGTCTGTGACATCACTCTCCCAGATTTGGCTAAGTATTTGAAGAAGTATCATCATGAATACCCCCATGGAATTTATCTCCCTTTGTATGGCTATGGTCATCTGCGAGAAGTTACCATTCCAGAGGCAAAGAACTATCTCCCAATTTCTTGGTTTCAGAATTATACTAACATTGCTTCAGCAAATATATCACGTGGGGGAGTATTTCAATGTGCTGGAATAGTGGAGAAGGCCCATATGATGCATCATAGCCCTTTTACTCTAGATCTGAAACCTCATAACCCTGAGCTGTAACCACATTATTATCCCTCAATCATCAGAAGTTCTCAGATGGATCAATCCGAAGGCTAGAAGAAGAGTTGGGACTTCCAGCCTGGAGGAGGTGTGAAGCCAACATGGATGTGGGCATAATGGGTGTGACAAACTTCTGTAGAGTTTTTCAAGTATTTTAAAGGGGTTGAAATATATGAAGTCGTCTGGGCGAGGAAAACGTATGTTTTTAGGCATGATAACTTCGTGCAGGAGATACTCAGCCATTAGATCCCAGAAACCAATTCTTTCCATCTAAATCATGGAGAAGTAGGAATCATTCTGTGGGATGTCCAAAAGATATCAGGGGTGTCAATTTTGGGTGATATGTATGATGAATTCATTACTACCAAGGTGAATTGGAATGATTCAGAGAAGACCCTACCATTGGATCGTGAATTATTGAAAATATTCCAAAATCTCAAGTGTTTAGAGATCTCCATGACTCATTCTAGAAATGATATTAATCCAAAGGAGTGGATGAATATATTTCTTATCGATAATCATGAGAAAGAGCTGAAGGAGAAGGGATCAAAGGATAAGGGATCCAAGAAGAATGGGCCCATGGAGGAGATGCCCACTCGTCCTACCACATTCCCCAAAATAGAGAAAAGGGGTGCTCATGGCACATTATGGCTGACCCTAGAGGCAGGGGAATTTGGGAAGTGGGGATATGAGGTCAATCACAGGATCCCAAAGAAGACTCGTCCAGCGGGCTTCTTGGCCTTGTGGCTCAGCATTTATCTTCTGTCAGTCAGGGACTCGAAGGGAGGCGTTAGGCTAGGAAACTTCGTTATTGCATCAATGTTGGCTGAGGGAAAATCATTGGGTTGGCTACCCCCATTTTAGCAAATCTTCACAGGATCATACTCCATGTCTTCATGGTCAAGTCTCCTTTGAGAATAGTGGGACCATTCCAAGTTTTATGGGGATGGATTTCCACTCACTTCAGGACGTATAATGTACAGAATGGAGTAAAAATCTCCAGAAGTTCTTTTAGGCCATCAGTGTTGGAATTCTATGGAATTTCTACACTAGATCTCAATTCTTATGACATGAAGGTGGGGCTGAGCATGTATAAGGAATTCAACATCTTTCCTTATGGAAATCCGGCAACCGGGCTATTTTTTGATGATGGAACAAGTAGCCTGGATATGAGGACATACATGCTGGCCTATAGAGATGGTGTGCTTGTTGCCATAATTGAAGGAAAGATTATATGCAAGGGATATGCTCCATATAGATTTGCACATTAATTCATGTGTTTACAGAAAACCGTTGTATGTCCCCCCGTGCATGCCAGGTTAGAGAAACATCTGATGGTTTCCTGGAAACTATGGTTGCTGGCATCTAGGGAGAAGAATGAGGTAGTGTTTTCTCTACCGATTGAAAATGTGGCAAATAACATGACTACCTGGTATGCCAAGCACTGGATAGCGGCATATCCAAGAGGGGTGCTGAACCATCCAGTTTATCATGTGGGGAAAAATAAGAGGATTGTAGAGAAAGAAACCCTTCCTCATGAAGGTGATGATTCCCCACCTGAAGTTGATTCTCTAGATTCCTCATCTTGGACTGATTCACCAGATTACCAATACGGGGATGATGAGGCACAACAAATGGAAAAGCGACCTCGTGCCCGATATAATCCTCCGGTCAGAATCAAAAGACCCACTCCATCATCTCTTGGAAAGTTACATCATTGTTGAAATTTAATCACCATTACTATATAGATAAATAAGTATTATTTTTTATTCTCTATAAATAGGTGTACGAGCTAGGAAGGAATTGAAATCCAAGATTGTAGGTCCTCCCTCATAGCCTTCTGGTACACATATAGAATATCTACAACCAGAGGTTATCCAGACATGGAAGGGTCTATATTGTGGTACTGAGACTGCCTGGCTAGATTTGTGCGAGGGTCTACACCTCCCTAGAATAGGGAATGTTGTGGATTCTATAGACATGCATTACCAGGATAACCCCAATGAAGTGAGGGATTACATCAGAGAGCCAGAAATGCTCATATATTCCACTGATGATTCTTATTCCTATCACTAAGCGGGTGAAGGAAAAGATAGATCATGGTGCCACTGAGGGGACTGAGGAGGAGTGGCACGATTAAGTGGCCCTTGAAGATGTAAGTTTTATTTCCTTATTTTCCTTACAACTTGATTTCAGTCAAATATTTTTTAATTAAGGAAATTATTTTCTTTATTCTACAGCTTGAAATGAAAGGAACTACTCAGGTTCCCTTGCCACAATATAGCCCTGGTGGTACTGCCATTGGGGCTGCTTCCGAATCTGCTCACGAATCGGGTGTGATATCTCCGGGTCAACAGGCCATGAATGAAGATTTGGACATGACCTTCCATTCTCCAATTCAATTGACTGTAAGGAATACTTCTGATACTTCCAAAAAACCAAAGATCAAAGGTAACGATGGAGGAAATCCACATCTAAATGCTTAATTAGTAGCGGTAAGTCCTTCAGGTAATTTTGAATCTATAACCATGAAAAGTTTTATCATATTTCTGGGGATTTAATGGGCTTCTTAAATTTACACTCTAAGGGAAAGGACTGATCCTCCATTGAGGACTACAGAGGGTGTTGTAGAACAATCACAAATTCAGGCTTACTTGGCTTCTCCTGGAGAAGAGCCAGCATTTGTTCCCAGTATCCCTCCTGCTACTGTTTCATGAAGAGAAGAACCTTCTTCTAGTAAGTTAAAAATGATTTATAAAATGTTGAATGAAACATCGACTGACTTCCATTTTGTGATGCTTTAGTTTCAACCCCTACATTAGAGCTTTTGGTGGCTATTGCAACTGATGCCGCGATTTTATCTGATGATGATGTCCAGGGTCAGGGACTGCATGATGATGGTTGCCAAGAAGACACATCAAATGCTCCCACTGGTGAGACTAACCAGGATTCTTAGATGACATTAGATGAAATGATGGAACTTGGAGCATCTTTTGAAAATTTTATAAATCATGTTAAATTACCATGTAATTTAAAAGATTATGGATGTGAGTTTTACACTTCGTCCTTTAAAAAAATAACTTCTTATTACATGTCTAATCATGATCGGTTCAAATGTGCAGTTCTGTCTGAGCAAGCTGCTAAACTACCCATGCCTGAAGGGGGTACAGAAAACCCTACTATTGCAGAAACATTAGCACAAGTAGAGCTGAACCCGGTGCAGCTTCCTCAAACTCATCCTGAAAATCCTATCGATGCTAGGAAATATGGGGAAGAGCCTTCTTAGGTTTCTGATCTACCGTTGGGTAAGGGATAACAATATCATTGACTGTACTTAAATTTTAAAACAGTCAATTAACATTTGTTATCCTATGAAACTAACCAAAGAATTAAATTGATTATTCATGGCCATCAATTTTAGTGGCTAGATCTAGAGGTGAGGCCTCATCCTCCGTCCCAATGGGAATTGAAAGTGAAGAAGCACAGGTCAGGGGGGAGGAGCAGAACATGGCACTTCCTTAAGTGAATTAATCGCAGATTACATTCCCCCCTATGACAATGATGTTGAGTCATATCTAGAAATAAAGAAGGCATTCCAATTTTCACGACACAAGGCATGAAAAAACATATGGAAGATCATATCTGATGTGAATTTAGAAGAGATATCATCAATGATCCCTCGATTGTAATCCCTATTGGTCATACTGGGACTTGGCGGTTTTGGATATCAAAAGATCCATGTCGTAGTGAAGCAAGTCATCGTAAGGAGGGAGCAGGAGAAAAAGTGCCATGAAGATCTCACTAGAGTGAGTATGTTAGCCAATATTAACGAATTTGAGGTTGCAGTATCCCAAGCTGAGGTTGACTATGCTACCAAGATGAAGGAACTGAAGCATAAGATTAATGATAAAGTCGTCGAGTAGATGCACCTTCAGCAACTATTAAATTTTGTAACTGGAGAACTTGACCAACTCAATAATTCACTGGAGGGAGCTCATATGAATGGTATAAAAGCCATCGTAGATACCATGAAAGAACTCCATCAGGCTGACAAGAGTGAAGTTGGTCTAGTGCATGAGCTTCAAGAAGTTTCTGATGAATCTCAGGATGATGTACATCAAGTAAAGACTTTTGTTGACAGTCTTTTGTAATTTCATGGAAAAGAGAAGAGACTCCAATCTGTGGATGTTCTTCTAATTCATGTTCTTTAAATGAAATGAACGCTTTCATTTTCAATCATCTGTGCATGCATTTTCCTTTTCTACATGCTTTATATTTTTACCTAATCTAATGGGCCTAGTAAGCACAGTTTGATTTTTACTAGGATTATTATAAAATAAACAACCCTACCAACTTTGAATCTTTTATTTTCTCAATATTACCTAAATCATACAAAATGAATGTTTAGTGAGCTAGAATTGACTTTTATTCAGAGTTCCCTTCTGTTTTGTTGGCAGTTTAAATTCATGCATGTCGGACATAAAAAGGCTAATGTTTAAGGTTGAAATAGCTTTGACCGAATGGATTAAAATTGACTCAATTCCTTGAAAATTTATCTGAAAACATATTACCACACTCATTTATGGAGGAAAACATGTAATGTATGACTTAAGAAATTTGGAATCTGAGGAATGATACAAAAAGGGCTAAAAGACATTAGAAGAAGTAGTTCCCAAGAATAAAGTTACCATTATTTAACTAACCCGTTAGGGGGTTGAATTATGTAGGGCCGCCTAAGGGCATTGGCATCATAGTCAAATAATAGAATCCTTTGGATGACATGTGTGTTATGTAGATTGTTTATGCAAGGCCGCCTAAGGGCACGTGATGCATATTCAGGCAAAAGAACTCTCAGAAATTTACTTTTCTACTGCTAAAAAGCCAGTGGATGTTTATGGGGATTCAAATTTTCCAAAGTATTGTGTTTACTGTATGGAGAGAGGTACTTGATTATGTAGATGATATTTCCAAACAATATTGCCTAAGAATTGGATGAATGTCGCTCCTATGAAGGTCTGACCCAGACGTAGGGTAGGAAAATATATACCTTAGACATGAATACTTTCAGATCTTGAAATAGAGTATGGGACAGATATTTTTAGGATGGCCCTTTTTTGTGGATCCCTACATATTGTGATTAAGACAACTATGGACAAAAGAGAATTTCATCCCAAGAATGATGTTACCACTATTTTGAAAAACCCATTAGGGGGTTTAATTATGCAGGTCCGCCTAAGGGAGTTAGCTGCATTGTAAAATAATAGCATCTTTTGGCTGACACGTCTGTTATTTAGACTGTTTATGCAAGGCCGCCTAAGGGAACGTGATGCATGGTCAGGAACACTAATTCTCAGAAATTGGTAATTTTGTGACCATAAGTCATGAAAGGGTTGTGATGAAGTAGATGTATTTAAGACTAGGATTATGACACAGAAAAATGGGTATTGTCCAATGTATGCAGAGATAAAAAGATCTATGTTGACCATAATCATGTTGTGGCTGGATCCTGATTTGAAATATTGGACTCCACTATGTATCCCATATGGATGGGTATGAAGCTGTATGTAGTTCTTGAAACACAGTTTAACATCTGTGGCAAGAAAGTGGGGGAGATCTTAGTTTAGGGTCATATAACTCAGACCATTATAAGAAATACATTTTCTGTGTTTTCCTGGGGACTTTTCAGCCAGGGGACTGAAAGTGGAATTTGGGGTTAGGCCCAAAGGCATGGGGATGAAATCGAGGGACACTCGAATGTTCCTACGTATCCCATAAAGATGGGAATCAAGCCCACGTGGTTCTAGAAATACCCTATGTACAGATTCGGTTCATACAAGTGAAGGGTGAAAAGGGGACTTTAGTGCAATGATGGTTTCACCCAAGATAAAAGGATCAGGTATTACCATGTATACACATAGTCTTTGAAATCTAACATGATTGAAAATAAATGTAAATAATAATTCCCTATCAAGTGAGGTTATCAAAGAATATTGTAGTTTATTGACATACAAGAAAAAAAATTTGTACAATTTAACGTTGTATAGCAAGGACAAAGGTGAACCAATGTGAATATATTGGTTTTGGGCTAGAACCTTGAGATGTTGTCTACGTACCCAGCCTGGAAGGAAAGGATCAACATATTTGTAGTTCAATTAAATAATGAATTAGTGATCAAGTTGTTCTTGGGGACAACGACATAAAAAATGGTTTTGTTACTTACGTGTGGTTAGCGGCCCAGAGAGGGTGTTATGGTATAAATTTTCTCTAAGTTCACGTGAGTCATACTCAGTGTGAGAAACAAGAGGTAATAACAACATTAACGATGAATAGTTTAATGGCATGTAGGACATATAAAAGGACTATGCAGTTTAAATTCTTGTAGTTAGTACTATTGGTAGTGCACATTTTATTGTCATGAAGCAGGGACAAAATGCATTTTAACGTCATGTAAGATGAATTAGGGTGTTATAATGTTTATCGTCTTGTAGCTAAGACGATGGGGAAAATATATTTTAACATCATGTTGGATTAAAAGGGGACTGTGCAGTTCAATGTCATGCAGTAAGGATGATGAGGACATAGTTTAATGTCATGTTTGATGTATTAGGGTCTTTTTCATAGTTTAATGTCATGATGTATGGAAAGGGGATGATATAGTTTAGCGTCGTGTTAGATGATGGTGCAAATAGTTTAAGGTCATATGCAAGGACAATTGCTGTATTCTTTAACGTCATATAGAATGATGAAAGTGAAATAGCTTAACGTCGTGTTGGATGAAAGTGAAAATAGTTTAAGGTCGTATGCATGGACCATTGGTTATGCAGATTAATGTCTTTCTAGACGTAAGTAAATTCTGTACAGTTTAGAGTCATGTAGTTTGGACGTCACAGTTTAATGTCATGTTGGATTATGGTGTGAATAGTTTATGGTCATATGCATGGACCATTTCTTTATTTTGTATTTATACAAAATATTTCTTAAAAAATTTGGCATTGGTTGGAGTAGTGATGAGTTCTCCATCCATAGAGATTAAATAATAAGCTCCATTGGAGTAGACCTTATGTATTGAATAAGGTCCTTCCCATTTTGGGTCAAGCTTGGGAGGTTTCTTTCCTAATATCAATGGAGTTCTGAGAACTAAAACCAATTCTCCGTAAACGAATGAATGAAGACGAACTTTTTTATTGAAAGCTCATGCTATTCGATTCTGGTAGTCTTCCAAGTGGTGCAGGTAGCATAATATTTTCCAATCTTACCGTTCCAATTCATTCAATTGGTTTTGAGATTGTTCATCTATAGATGACTGATCACAAATGTATACTTTGAGTGAGGGTAGTTGAACCTCATTTGGAAAGACTGATTCTGTTCCATATACCAATGAATATGGAGTTGATCACTTTACAGTGCGGGTGGTAGTTCGATAATCCCATAATGAATGAAAGAGTTTATCAGGCAATGACTTATTATCTTTATCCACATTATTTTATAGTATAGTTGACGGAGTCTTGTTGAAAGATTCTATCTGGCCATTGCCCACTGCATGATATAGAGATGAATGATTAGATTTGATGTTGTATTCTTGATACAACCTCTTCACCTCGGATGAATAGATGTTGATGCCACTGTCCATAAATATAGTATGGGGGACACCAAATCTGGTATTGATGATAGACTTGATTAAGCTAACAATTCATTTAGAACTGACTTCATTGAGTGGTATTTCCACTACCCATTTGGAAATGAAGTCAGTAGCAGTAAGAATATAATTCAACTTCTTGGATGTAGCCGAAGGATAAGGTCCCACTACATCCATTCCCCATGTGGACAATGGCCACGAGTATTTAGTTGTATGAAGCAAATATGGGGTTTGAATAATGAAGTTGGCATGTGCTTGGCATGATTGAAACTTCTTTGTGAAATCAACACAATCCTGTATCATTGAATGCCAAATGTATCCTGTGTCCAGACTGCTGGGCCCCACAGCCTCCTGCATGCACTTCTTTCATGACATCCATTTTCTCTTCACCATCAATGCATCTGAAGAAAACTCCATCAGAAACAGGTTTTTAGAGAACTTTCTCTATGTGATCTGGGCTATCATAAAGAGTGAAATTGACCACACGTCTCTGGACTTGTTCTTTCTCGGCTCTATCAGGTGGAAGTGTCCAATTTTGAAGGTATTCCCGGATAGGTTTCATCCATCCTATAGTATGAACATATGGTTCAAATATGGGACTAATTTCATTGATTGCCTCTGTTCTGGATTGAACATAAGGTGAAATTGTACGACGGTGGGCAATATTGATGGTTGTCTCATCCCGATTTGGATCTGCCAGAGCTGTGGCTATATTATCCAGTGCATCGGCTTGGGAATTTTGTGATCTTGGGACATAAGAAAATTTTGGTTCTGAAGGAAACTCCTCCATTAACTCTCTAACATAATCATACCAAGGGATTAGTTCTTATTTTCTGATGGAATAATCCCCATTAACTTGTTTGATTACCAGGTCTGAATCACCATTCAACTTTATGTGATTCACTTGTGCTTGAAGTTCCAACTCCAAGCCTGCGATGAGAGTTTGGTATTCTGCTTCATTATTTGTACTGCCTCCTAATAATGAGAAGGAATAAAGTAACACTACCTTTTCTGGAGAAATGAGCACAATTCCTAAACCAACATTGTTGAATTTAGGATTTTCCATTTTCCTCCCTATTGGAATTCTGGAAGCACCATCCAGGTACATTTCCCATGTTTGAAGACTTTCTTGAATAGAGAAGACTTCCTCATTAGGCAGTTCAATATCTGAAGATGTGTCTTCAACAGAAGGGTGTTCAACAAGGAAATCAGCCAGTGCTTGGCCCTTTATTGACATCTTGGACACATACTAAATGTCAACATGCTGCAAAAATAACTTCCCACCTTTCCAATCGTCGTATAATCATTGGACGACTAAGGGTGAATTTGAGCGGGTTATTACGAGATACCAATTGGACCTTGTGATGTTGCAGGTAGTGTCTCAACTTTTGAACTGCAAAGATTAACGTTAGGAAGCACTTCTCAATATTTGAGTATCGGGTTTCTACATATAGAATAGTCTGACTAGGATAGTAGAGGTTGTTTTCATTCTCAACATCATTCTTCTGAGAAAGAAAGTCACCCAATGATCGCTCTAGAGCTGTCACGTAGAGGATAAGGGGTCTTCCTTAAACAGGTGGCATTAACACCAGTGGACTCAAGAGATACTTCTTGAAAATATCGAATACTTCTTGACATTCTTCAATCCACTTATAAGTGAATCCCTTCTTCATCAATTTGGTGATGGGTAGTATTTTTCTTTCCAAGTTGGCGATGAAACGCTGAATATAGGCTAAGTGTTCTTGAATTCCTCTCATTTTTTTAAAATTTCGAGGAGGTGACATACCAAGGATTGAATTTTCCTTCTCAGGATCGACTTCGATACCACGATGGCGTATAAAAATGCAGAGAAATTTTCCTTAGGATACCAAAAAAGAACATTTTAAGGGGTTCATCTTCAAATTATGTTACTAAAGTTTGTGAAATATGATTTCCAAATCATCCAAGTGATTAGAATGTTGTTTGGATTTAACCACCAAATAGTCCACATAATATTCAAAAAACTTTCCCAGAAAGGGTTTGAAGATACGATGCATGGCACGCTGATATGTTGCACCTGCATTGTTTAGGCCAAAGGGCATTACCCGATAGCAAAACACACCATGAGGGGATCTGAATGATGTAGATTCATCATCTTCTAGAGCCATTCTTATTTGATTATACCAAGAATATCCATCCATTAAGGAAAGTGCTTCATAGCTAGCTATTTCTTCATTTAAGAGTTTTGTAATTGGTACTAGAAAATCATCCTTAGAACAATGCCGATTAAGATCTCTGAATTCAATGCAAACACTAATTTTTCCATTCTTCTTTTTCACTAGGAAAATATTATCCAACCACATGGGATATTGAAATTCTCTGACGAAGTTAGCTTTGATTAGATTATCCACTTCAGCTTCAATTTTGGAAGCATAGGTTGGGTGTGTTCTTCTAGCGGCTTGTTTGAATCCTCGATGTTCTTCTGGCAAACCCGAACGATCAGTGGAAACATTATGATCATGCCCTGGAATCTCTGTATAATTCCAAGAAAATATATCTCGATTTTTCTTTAAAAAGGAAATATACATCTCTTGCTCTTCAATTTTCGTGGCCGCACTAATTAAAGAGGGGCGTGGATCATCTTTTGTACCCAGATTTATTTCTCTGAGTTCAACCATGATGGTAGAGATACCCTATTCAAATGCTGGAGGAGCATCCCTGAGATCTTCATCTTCTTCAACATGTGTTATTTCTTCTGATTCAACTTCTATAGTAGGCGATGAAGCAGAATTTCCATAATCAGAAGAGATGTCAAAATTTGCACATCTTAAAGAAGAAACTTCCATTTCCGACCCGATTGACGATGAAGGGTATTCTTTTGGTAACAACGAGGATATGATGGATAGAGAATCGACATCATCATTTAACTCTGACATTGCTATAACTTTCTCTGGCCTGATTGGCGAGGTATAGATTTGTTGGATTTCAGCATATGAAATGAGGACATCTTCATTTGATCTTTCATCGTTGCATGGTGGATCACCACTTTCTCCCATGTTGTCTGGATTGATTGTTGTAACTGATATTATGAAGGTTTCCAGAAGAGTATATTGATTTGGGTCTATTAGGTCAATTTGACTGATAGGAAACACATAATCTATACTCACATGTGTAAATGGGTTTACTGGAATCTTTTCCAAACCATATGGAGCATTAACATTGGTAATCTCTCTTGTTGTGGATTTGTCTTTTCCCTTTATGTGATAGAATTCCGCCTCAATGTATTGAGATTGACATGTCTTGAATGGGGATTTATCACAATATAATGTCCCAATTTGACCATCAAGACAATATTTGAGACATTGATGGTATGATGAATGGATTGCTGCCTGACGATGTAGACCGGGTCTTCTAAGAAAGATGATGAAGGCTAAATCATGATCAACAACCATGAAATCGGAATTGGATAGAAGATCTACAAACTGAGTTCTGAGTGTAATCTCTCCCAGTGGTTCTTGTTCGTTTTTATCATATCCTTGTAACATCAAAGTAGAAGAAGATAAATCAGATTCCATGAGGCCCAATTGATGAAGTGTATGAATGGGATGAGGTTGACTCCTGAACCATTATTAATGAAGACTCTTCGGACATCTACACCATTGACCTTTCCTTATAGGTATAAAGGTCTGATATGTCCATGCATGACATCATCTTCATCTTCATCTGTGAAAGATATCACTGCATGGAATTTTGTAAGATTATTCTCAACATGGTAGGCTTCGGCCGCAGCAATTTCAGTTTCAAACTCCTAAGGACTCGACAAAGCCTCTATGAGTGCATCCTGAAGATCCTTCGATAAATTCAAGGCACCCAGAATTGATAACTTGGCTGGTACTTGGGCCAAGTGTTTCAATACATCATACTTTTGATCCAAAGGTCTGCGTTTCCCAACAAGAACATGTGGTTTTGTCGGTACCATAGAAGTATATTCATTATAATTTGATGCATCTTATACCAGGATAGGAGTTGGTAACACTCATGGTTTTGGATGATTATACCGATTAGGTCTATTTACTTGCTGTGAAGAAGAAGATGGAACCTTCAACCGATCTTCCAGAATATTTTTCTAGGGCTGAGTCTGCCTTGAGTGGAAGAAAATTCTTGTTCTTATTGATCTTGTTGAAGGGCTCCGCCACGAGTTTCTGCCACATACACAATTCTAGAAGGGGTAAAAATGGAATAGTGGCCTCTAAAAGATCCATGTATTCCCCTGTATCTTGAGCCTCTGTAACTTCCTCCGATTCCTCTGTTTGATATAGGGAATTAGGGATCATAAAAATTGAAACTGCGATTGGCATATGGATCTGTTAATTGAACCATATTAATAGAACCGAATATCAATTCTTCATCTGATGAAGACTCTACCTGATTATCCTATTTAGGCTGTGCCGTTTGGTGGGGAGGTTCCTGTGGCATTGAAGTAGATGGAATGAAGTTGCCAGAGTCAAAGACAACATAGGCTTTGACACATACTCATCTTCTTTTGATTCTTATTCTTTCTTTGAATCATGTCATTTTTTTGAGGATTTTCCCTCAGATAAAGAGGGTTTTGCTGCGACATTCATGGTAGAAGAAACAATTGGTTTCTTAAATTGCGTTTGAAAAATGGTATGAGGTTGTTTGATCGTTTTTCTGACCATCCAATCATCATATTTTTGCGCCTTTTTTTTTCTTAACATCTTGCCACTCACCCTTCTCCTCTGTATCTGTAGTAGTAACACATGATACCTGACCTGAAAAACCTTTCAGTTTGACTTGTCCCAAGTCGACCAATTTTTGCAGGAGGTCCTTGAAAACAAAAAACTATTGAATGGGATTCCCTAACATCTGATGTAATGGGAAATAATTGGGATGGTCTTCATATCATTCCTTATTCGGCCTCTTGGGCCTTGGAAATTGAACAAAATTATTTTCTAGAGCCGAAATGATGTAACCAAGAACTTGTTCATTTCGGAAAGATTATGTTTTTATCTCTAAATCCTAAATTTTTTTCCATCTCTGATCTCTTTGATCATCTTGAAGAAACGGCCTCTGTTGATGATGCTCATGAGGCAGAGCCCTTCGGGAAGATGGAGGCCTTGAAGTAGAAGCAGGTATAGGTGCTTATTTAAGCATAACTGTAGCAATCCCTGCTTTACCCATTCTAACTCCTAGAGCTGATGGAATTTCACGAGCTTTATCCTTAGTCATTATAATACAATATTCATTCTGTAAAGAGATTGAAGTAAGGTCTCGAAACCCTCCTGTGTATTTCACCAAAATGAGCGGTGTGTGCAACTCATCACGTAAATTTGCAACACAGATTTGCAATAATTCTTCTTGAGAGAGTGCTAAGATTAGGGAATTTGTTAATCTCTTCCAGTGAGCAATGAAATATGAGACCCTTTAATTCTCCCTTTTCTTACAGTTTGTATGATCAAAAACTGATGTCTTTGGAAACATTGAGCTGAAATAAAGAAGGAATTTTTGGCGAAGATCCTCCCATTCAGTAATTGACCGGGATTGCAAGCTTGTGTACTAGACAAAAGCAGGTCCTTGTAATGACTGTACCAAACACCTGAGCTTAACTAATTCTTGTTGCTTACGGGATTCCATCATAGGATCACAACGAGAAACAAAACGTGTTAAGTGTTTCTCTGGATCTCCCAAACCATTAAATATTTGGAATGTGGTACTTGAAAAATTTGATTTGGGAGGTATTGCATCAACCCATTTAGGGTAAGCTCTCTTTTCTGGTTGAATTAGATCACGCTTTCCCTACATAGCTTCAAACCGATCTATTAATGACTCAATAGTAGTTATTATCTTTTGAGAAACATCTGGTTGTGCTTGTACCTGAACAAGTGCAATAACTGGAGCTGGTATATAAGTGGTGGCTGGTACAACAAATGATGGTAGCACCGCCAATTGTTGTTGCACATGACCCGTAGGATTAGAACTGTGGGGTTGTATTGATAGATGAGGATATTCTTGATCCATCTCAGTATCCACAACAAATTCCCTTAGTTGACTAACTCCAGCATTCTTTGGAGGAAGTCTACTTTGAAGTAGTTCTGCATTAAACCTCCTCAATTCCTTCATTTCATCCTCCTGTTGTGAAAATCATTGCTCCCGTGAGAGTGATTGGCATTCTACATAGGAAGAGTATGTATCTTGATTCTTTCCTTTCCCCTTGTTGGATCCCTTTCAGAGAGGGGGAAGTGGGTTACGTAAAGGATTACCTAGATTCTGGGTATTCCTTTGATTTCATGTATGCACACCTTCTTCATTTGTGTCTGTGCATACAACTTCTTTGGCATGAACCTCTTCATCAGATTCCTCTGAGTGAACGTCATCTAGTGGATCAGAAACAATGGAATTAATGACATTAATTGATGCATAATGCACTGCTTCTCATCTATCGACATTTCTGCGATATTGTCTTTTTCCAGGTCCTTGATGAGTAATTTCCTTTTTTTGATTTGATCCCTCATGAACTTCTTGATGAACCATAATTTGGAGGGAATCTCATGATAATTTTCCTCTTAATTCCTCTTGAGGCTTCTTACTCAATTGAGAGAAGACTGAATTTATTTGAGGGAGGGTTGAGGATTTGAAAAAGTCCCCAGTCCAGTGGATTGGGGCTATTCCCGCTGTCTTTTCTCAACTCCTCGAATCCTATTTGTTTATTATGAGGGTTGGGTTAAAAGAGTCCCCAGTCTGGCAAGATGGGATGGTTCTTGACATTCTATTTTTGAGACCTTCTTGAAAGCTCTTCTGATCTTGCAGACTTTAGTCCAGAAATTAGCTGGATGCATCAACCTGCATCCACTTTTATCACCCAACGCAAAAGACCATTGGATGATTTCTGACACATCTGTCACTTGGTAATGTGCCTGCTCCAAACGAGAGGCCTGTTCAATATTCTCTTTTTCATGATGCATTAGTAATTCAACAACTTCATCTCTATATACTTGATCTTGAGAGGAATTAGTTTAGGCCTTTTCTTGGGAATGATTTTGATTACAAACAAAACCCATTGATTGTGGCCGACTATGGGCAATAACATTGTATGAGAACATTTTCAGCAGGCATTGATGACTAGAGAATACAGTGAAATGTATCACTCCATGAACACCCCATCCCATGATATGAATACCAGATGGGGCATTGGAAATTAACTCGCACAATCTTCTTAGTGCTCCAAGCCATGAACGCTGACGGTCTCTCTGTTTCTTTTCAGCCTTCGAATATCGAGAAACTCAGAGAGATGCCAAATAAATTTGGCATTGTAACCCTTAAATTATCTTAAAATGATTTTCATATTCATCATAAGATATTATTTTTTCCAACAGACAAATATTTTTCCATATGTTGAGAGGAATACCATGAATTCTATCTTTCGCCAACATCTCTGGAATGTCATACTGAGAATCAGCTAGAGGCCAAAACATAACTTGCACTTAACCTTTCGCCAATTGTTTTCTCATGTTCAGTACATCCTCCTTGTTATTCAATGAATATTATTCTACCTGATTAGTCTAGAGCCAGTGCTTACTTGTTTCTTTATCATAGTCAACATGATTCGTAGAGAAATAACTGATCAAACTAGAAGATGCATGACTTAGGGGTGGTTCGGAGAATGACCTACACCCTAGGATATCTTCCTGTTGATAATGTATTTCACCTGCTAATGGTAAAGTATCAGACATGACTGGCTTCACGTTTTTATGTTCCTCAAGAAAAGAGGGCTTTCTCGTCACTACATTGTCTACTGGAGAATTTTCCAAGCAATTTGAATCACTACTGCAGAGAGGACTTTCGCAGCGAAATTCATCATCAGGGGGAGGACCACCATGGTGGGTTACAGAAAAAGATGAAACATATTTCTCCTTGATATTATTACCACATAGTGGGTTCTTGTGGCTCTAATCTGAAGATAAAACATTGAGATCTTCCGAATTGTCATGAATAAAGCCTTCATGAGGAAGTATATGATGCTAACCTTCGGAAATAATGTTCCCACTATTGGGAACCGAGAGAGAAGAATCTTGAGTTGCAACAGATAGTTGTTTGAGTGCATCAAGAACTCCATCATCAAGTAAGGCCTTGTCATAGATGGGCCATTTATTTCTTGACAGTGTTGGGTGGGTCATCTTCTTAGATGCCTTCAAACTCAATTTGGTAGGTGTATGGGCCTGCACAAGAGAAATGATCAGGTTTGGCTTATTATCACTGCTCAAACCAGGTGTATGTGCATGACTTGGATGTGTGTATGATATGGGGGACTATTCCCCACAACCCTCTTAGACTGGAACAGAGGTGTGTGTCTGTTCCGGAGTGAACTATTGATTTTTCACTCCACTGGTAGGGATAGATTTATGTGTCTTTCCTTGAGATGCTGCTGAAGCTGTTATAATATCCTGACAGGCATCCAGAATATGAGCATGGATTTGCTTCTGCCTTTTCACCATTGATAGAATATGCTTGGTGACTTTAGCTGCCAGAACGGAGATATACATCCATTCTATGCTTGGAGTAGGTGTATGTACCCGCTCCTATCCTCCTTTTCCTATCAGTGAATCCTAACAGTACTCATGTGTGGGGACAGAGATTTGAGTCTGCCTCCTATTTTTCGCTGGAGCTTTTCGAAGGACTTCTCCAAATGCTTCCAAATGAGATTGTTGGTAGGCTTGATCAATACTAGCAGGTGTATGTGCCAACTAATTTCACTCCACCAAACTTGGTTGACGAGCTTCCTCCAATACTAATAGATGAGGCTGCTGGCAGGATTGATGAGTGTTAGCAGGTGTATGTGCCTGTTTACCAGTTGTCAACACATTGGGTTGGCGGGCTTCCACGTATGTAGTCAAATGATCCTACTGACTAGCTGATGAATTATAATCAGGTGTATGATCCTGTTTATAGTACTCCGCTGGAATTTCCTGGCGGGATTGGCGTGATGATACCAGACGAGTAAGCTGGACAGCTGAATTAAAAAGGACGGGTTTGTGTGACCGCTTGTTGCATGACCCCAAGTTAGTTTGGTGGACTTCTCCAGAGATTGAAGAGATGAGAAACTGCTAACTATTGACCAAATTTATCTTCTAGCGGTTCGTCTTTCTTGCTCAGGTTAGAGGAACTGGAGCCAAATGCCTGGAAATGATACCCTCATCATGTTGAGGGTGCACTGCCACGCGAGTCTGGCAGCACCTGTGGATGGGATCCCTCTGGATGGACTCTGGTCTCTTTGAATTAAGGCCCTGAGGGACCTTCGCATTCACCTCCCCAGAATATGGGAGTGAATGGTAATTGCATTCCGGAGATAGAAACCCGAAATAGTTGGAGACTATAGTTAGAACCGCCTGCTTCTTGATCGTTGGTCGTCGCTATCCGGATGACCAGGGTGGATTGTTCACTTGGAGGGTTTGCCAGGCTGCCTCCAGAGTTGGAATGGTACCATTTTTATGGTACTCCTTAACCAAAGCATTTGATACCCAGCATTGACAACACTGAGTAGGTGATGTCACCCTCAGAGTAGACGACGATCCAGCATAAGTAGCAGCAAATGCATTCACAGCAGTGATTTTCAAAGAAGATGTATTCACAGTAGAAGTATTCATAGAATAAGTATTCACATTAGTGAACTTAAGAAAAGATATTATTGTAATGTATAAGATCTTGGAAAAGGGAGAATGTTTGATATAACAAACATAATTAAGATATGTTCAGCCGCTACATCTTTTGGATGAGCACATATGTTATTGACTGTCTTGTTGGCCCTCTCATTGAGAATATATAAGGGCCTAAAAAATAGGTAAAACATCATTTTAATTTGGTTAAGGATTCACATCGGGTTCACCATTTTTTATTTCCTCTAGAATTTGGGGTAAACTCATTGATTGAATGTTCAAACATTCCAATCGGTTTCTAACGGGTTTATTCATAGAACTGGAAACATCCAATGATTCCATATCCATTTGGACATACTTTCCAAATGTAGGTTCTCATTATTTGTGCACTGATGAGGCTTAGTAATTTCCATTGGTCAAGAGGATGGAAGGTCGGACTCGTCACACCTTTTTTAGGGGAATTATTTTCTACTCCGAGACTCTTTTTATAGATTTAAGTTATGTTCGTGAATCCTTATTACATTACCAATTATAAAATTAGTTTTCCTTTAGATATGACAATAAATGATTGATATGTAGGAAATTTAGAGAATCTTTTATTTGTATTCGAGGTTCTTCATCAATAGAGAATCATCATGTATTTGTTAGTGATTCTTAGTCAATGGTATAATTCAGTACATAAAAGTCTCTTTCTCATTATGATAACCATACTGGTTTTAAAGCCACTCAATGGGGAACTTGAAGGTTATTGTCATTCAGAAGGACATGGATTATTTCATAGTTGGGATCGTACCTACTAATGTTCTACCTATGTATCCTTTGTTTTGGAAAAGTAATCAGATCCCACGTAGTATGAGTAAGGTAGTATGATTTTTATGCATGATTGATGGCTCAAAGAAAGATGTCATGACTACTTTTACACTCTAAGCTCACGTGAGTCATGCTCGGTGTGAGAAACAAGAGGTATTGGTGAAACTAGAAAATTGTGCCATGAAATATGCAATGATGTGGGGATTATGTATGTATGACTGCCCAAAATAAATGAGGATTAAGATTTACTTCAAAGATGAAATCCAGGAACACGGTCCATAATGGTATGTGTACTTCATGGAGATTTGGGTACTCTAACTTGGGGCTTACTCCTGAGGAAGATGCCCAAATTAGGAAGGGGGTTATGATTGGGTTTTACTCCTGAGAAGGAACCCCAATTCAAAAGTAAATTAATACTGGTTAAGAGAAATTAAGACTGTGGATTACTCCTGAGAAGGAAGCCCATTTGAAGGGACTTTGGGCTTACTCCTAAAGAGGATGCCCATATTTTTAGACTTTAAAATTGGGGCTTATTCCTAATGAGGAAATCCATGGTAAGAGAACCATGGTTGGGGCATAATCCTACGGAGGATGCCCATATTTGGGATCATTACGACTGGGGCTTACTATTGAGAAGGAAGCCCAGGTTAAGGGAATTATGACTAGGGCTTACTCCTAAGGAGGATGCCCAAATTAGGGGACTTGGGGCTTACTCCTAAAAAAGAGGCACAAATTAATGAAGACATGGGACTTTCTCTGAAGGCGGATTCCAAAATTGATGAGAATTTGGACTGGGGAATACTCCTGAAAAGGAGGCCCAAATTAAGGATTCTCTCATCTTAGAGGATGAGGTTTAATGAATGAACTCTCTAACTTTTGAGATATAAATTTTTGTAAATCACTAGGTTTTTAGAGATCTTCCACATAATTCCTTTCAAATAAGGAAACCAACAAGGAAATCAAGCCATAAATGGATTTCGAGGGAATTCTGAAGGCTTAATCCTAAAGAGGACAGGTGGATAGGTGTAAGAGGGGAGAAATGGGCAAGAAGGGAACCCAAAAAGAGAGGGGCACGCAAGTACTGTGTGGGCGCGCAAGTCCGGGTCACACAGGTATACTTTCTTGACACATGTGCACTTGCATGCCAACCAATCCTTAGGGTATAATTTGGGCAAGTCTTGGCTCAAGCCTTTTATACTAACCCTGGAGAATTTCAGAAGAGAGGCGCACAAGTTATCTGGAAGGAGTATGGATTAACGCTAGTGAGGCCATTTCCCTTAAGGGCTGGCCTGCCAGGAGCACAATTGTGGATGAGTTTCAACACTTAGGCCTTCCTCCCCCTCTTTAGATCATCCTTTCTAGGTAATAAATTACCTTAGAAGAGTTTGGAAGATTTGAGAAGTGACTAGGGAACCGGGAGCTCAAATATGAAGTTCTAGAATTTTTTCTGTCTCTAAAATGGGGGGGCCCACAGGGGTATTTATAGGCTAGAGAGACCCTGGGCGAAATTTTAAAGAGGGCGCGCAAGTCAACTGCACGACCATTATGTGGCGCTCAAGTTTACTTGCGCGACTACGATGGAACTTCCGCGACCCAAAGGGTAAAGAACCCTTGTTCATGCCTTTGTAAATTTTTTATGTTTTCTTCAAAGGAAGAATCAATTTATGCTAAGGAATTTCCCTTTTCATTCGTTTAGACTCTATGATGGAAAGGAGCGTCAATAGAGGTTCAGTAGTTTCAAACACTTTCTATTGTTTCTCATCTAATGAACTTAAATATTTTAATTCTTCTCTATGCTGACGATTTTCAATTATAGATTCCTTAATTTCATGAAACATCAGAGGTTGTGATTTCCACATAAGATTCTCCAAAATAATACTTGAATCTTGTAAACATAGATGGGTTAAAGGAAGAGTTTAAGATTTCAAAATCATCTCAATTACAACAAAAATATTTTCTCCGAACATTTTTATGTCCTCATGGATTACAGAGCTTGGGGAATCTAGAGAACTCTTGGGTATAAATACCTCATTTTCATTATGCTCTTAGGAAGGTATTACTCTAGGAATTGAAAAATATTTCAACTAAATTCTAGTATAAGTTAAATTCTTCCTATGGAATCAACATGAGAGTGAGAGACATCAAAATAGCTAGGGAATTTATAAACACTATCTATTGGATTTGTCTCAACAATGATTTGTGATTGAGTAGATTTCAGAATAGGGTTTTATCCCATTTTTTATTTACCTTATCTCTAAGGGTGAGAGTCTTAGTATCTTGATCTATTTCCATACATTCATCAAGGCCAGGCTCAGTCATCTCTGTTCTGCCTTTTCGAAAAGCTTGGTCTATTCTTTCTTCATCTAACATGATTAATTCTGGATCATATTTTTCTTTATATCGTTCTAGATCTGTAGGTCCTTCTTCAATAATTGGTTTATCTAGATGTTCCTCATGGACATATGGCACTTACGGACAAGTAGTAGGTACTTCTCTATTAAAAACCCATTATAGAATATTTCTTCACCAATTTTGGCTTAATTAAATTATTGATAATTAATTTTTTGAATAGGTAAGATACCATCCATTTGAAATAATGTTTTGTCCACAGAGGCAGCTTCGATATCCATTTCTTCATGATTTTATTATTCCCCCAACTCATTAGATTCTAGGCCCGGGTAACTCTTTTCCTTAGGCTGTGAAAGATTTTCCATGGTATTTGTCCTCTTATACAACATTTCATTTTCATCTACTGAGGACTTATTCAAAGGATTATAGTTTATCTTATTCCTTTGGACTATGTACTTTGAGATATAGATCTCATAATCTTCATTGAATTCTTCATTTTATCAAACTACTCCTTTAGCAGAAAATATTTCATAGATCAATCATGAATTGATTCTGGAGGTAGACATTGAAGTTTTCTTGATCAATTCACTCATGTGATGTACAATATACTTACACTGATTAATTTTGAGCCCATTAATCATAAGACGAATCAAAAATACATCATGATAATTATGATTATAAAAATACCCTTTTCATGGACTAACAATATTTTGAATAAAAATAAATAGCAGCCTTGTATTTCCATCCAACTCACTAGAAATTGATCATATTATCATCCTATTTCATGTTAGACCTTCCGAATAATCTTCCAAAAAGAATATATTACAGGGAGGAGGATTTTCTCACTGATGATCCTCAAATATTCATTCATGAGGTATCCCTAAGCAGGCGTCCCATAACCATTAGGAAAAGGTACACCTTTGATAATTAATCTATATTCTTAAAATAAAGTCATCATTAGTATTAAATGATAACTGAACATACTGATAAAACTGAGAATCACGTTTTGGATAAATGGGGTGTTATTCCTTACTAAACCATCCATCTAACCTTATTCTATCAGATTTTTCAATGTAACCGACATACATTACAATAACCACATTGTAAATACATATTTTTTAGGCACTACTACTTTATTTACAAGAGAATGATTCAACGGGATTTTTGGGGATATTTGGTGTGCCTTTATTTAATTATTTTGAGACTTTCGCTTCTCAGGATTCAAGAAAGTGGTTCACTTAATTTTGGGCATAAAATTATGGGTTCATGAAGGAGAAGAAGTTGAATAAGAGTAAGATATTTAGAAGAAAAAGGCCTAGGATTTGATATTTGATAGCTCGAGTTAAGAGATATGCGATAAATATTGGTTTTTTATCTTTTAGGAACACCAAAAGCCATAAACAAAAAAGTCGCAACAAAATAATAACAATATAATCAATAGTGAAATGATAAATAGATTTAATGAAATATAGAAAACTGAGTCATTGTAGTTAGACTGGTACAGGTTGTCAGGGTGGCATCCTTACAGAGTGACTCCAAATGGTACGATCATAATGTTGAGATAGTAACTTCTGAAATTGTAAATGTGAAACTATATGTCTAAGATTGTATCATGTGAATATGTGAAGCACGAGACCATAAAATGTGTAAGAGTAAGTCCAGATAGTAAGCCTTTCATTTAAGACATATTATACCCAATTCATGTATGAAGTAATATATTCTGTCAAAATATAATGGTTTGATGAATATATCACCAAGATGATATTAACATCTGATAAATTCCATGTGATATCACATTCTTTATTTTGGTCTCTCAAAAAGTGATGTATTACATCAAAATGTTTTTTCCTGGAATGTGAAATCAGATTCTTAGAAATTTTAATAGTACTAATATTGTCACAATTGTTTTGAACATGTCTGAATTGATATCCATAGTCATGTAGTGTGTGTTTCATACACAAAATTTGTGCACAAAAACTACCTGTATCAGTGTATTCATCTTAATATGTAGATAACTCCATAGAGTTTTGATTCTTACTTCACCATGATACATGTGACATGCCTAAAATGTGACATCTTATATAGGGGAATTTTCTATCCATATTATTACAACCAAAGTCAACATCTTAATATCTAACTTATTCAAATGATGGTCCCCTAGGATAGAACAATCCTTGATTGGGTGTATGTTAGTGTTATTTGTAAATCCCTTTAACATCATTTAAAATAGATTTCTTAGGGTTTTCTTGAATGTGATCATGTATACATACATTAAACATAATATTAGGTCATCTAATAGTTATATAGAGTAATCCTCTAATCATTCCTCTATATGTGGATTGATCAACAAGTTTATCATCTTCATCAAGATCCAACTTACAAGTGTTACTCATTAAAGCATAATTAATTTTAGTTCTTTCCAAGACAAAAAGCTTTAAAAGATTATTAATATATTAGGTTTGACTTAAAATAATACCATCTTTATTTTATAAGATTTGAAATCCAAGAAATAATTTTAGTTCACCCATTTACATCATTTAAAATTCATTTTTTCTCATTTTAGAAAAATCAATACGTAATGAATTTGTTGAAGATTCAAAAATAATATCATCTACATATATTTGAACTACTTAAACATCGGTGGAAATTATTTTTATGAAATTATTAATATCAGCTATAGCTTTTGTAAAACCTTTGGAAATAAGAGTAGTACTTAATCAATCATACCATGCTCTTGGATATTTATTTAAACCATAAAAATCATTTGATAACTTAAAAACATGGTTAGGAACCTGAGGATTTGTGAATCAAGGGGGTTGTTCAACAAAAATATCCTCCATTATATACCCATTTAGGAATGCACTATTGAAATCCATTTGATATTGTTTGAAATTCAGATGGATGCATATGAAAGCATTATTCCAATGGATTCAAGTATAGATAATTGTTCAATGGTCTCCTCTTAGTGAATTACCTCTTCTTTACTACACCGGTGTGCAACCAATATAGATTTGTTTCAAACAATGATGCCATGTTCTTCTAATTTATTTATAATCACCCACTTAGTGACTATAGTAAAAAAGTTCTTGGTTCTATAAAAATGATTCCAAGCGTTTTTTATTTCAAATTGATTAAGTTCTTTTTTAATACCCATCACTCAAAATTCACCATTGACAGCATCATTGATGTTTTTAGGTTCATGATGTGAAAAGAATTCTTGATGTTCAACCTAATTTCTCTGAGAATCTATAGTTTGGGTTTCTCTATCTAGATCTTTAACTACATCATCTATGGGATGTTTCTTCAGGGTTATTGTTGGTCTAGAAAAGGTAGGGCATGTTATTTGAGGACCATTAATTGTATCTGGTTAATTATGGATAGAATTTGGTATATTTACAGATCTGTAAGTTTTCAGATATTTCTAGACAATATTGTTATAGGATTTATCATTAATGTATAGATTTTTCATATCATGCTCAATATTCTCAGGAGGCGTATTAGGTTCATGTGGATCTGTCTCATCAATATTGACATGGATATATTCCACCACTCATTTAGTTATATTGTTAAAAACACTATTTGCTTTATTAATGAATGAATATCCTTGAACGATTCATTCAACACTCTTGGATGAAAACTTGTCAAGATTGTCTTTATTATTAAGGATATATACATTTCAACTGACGATATTGAAGTAGTTTACTTGGGATTTTCTATTTTTTCAAAATTAATATAGAGTTATTTTAAGAATAGGTCTTATATATACTCTATTAATAATATTACATGTTGTATTTACATCATCAGCCAAAAAATAAAAATGGAAATTCATATTAACTAAGAATGGTTACTGAAATTTCTTCCATGGACTTATTTATTTTTTCTACAACTCCATTTTGTTGAGGTGTTCTAGGGGTAGGGAATTTTTATTATAGCCATTTTGTGAGAAACATGATTCAATCTCTTGATTTTGAAGCTCAAATCCAAGTTCACTTTTTATATATTTAATTCTATGATCACTATGGTTTTCTACAATATTAGAATACATGGTGAAATGAGAGTAGGCTACACATTTCTGAGCCAAAAAGAAGGTCCAAGAATACCTTAAAAATTCATCTACAAGAAAAAAGGTATTACTTTCAATGTAATCTTCAAACACTATATTGTCTAAATAATTCCATGTGAACCAACTCATGAGTTTTATAAGTTGAAACATCATTCATTGATTTGATGAAAATTTTGTCTTGGTTTCCCTTTTGAAAAGGATTACAATTGTTATCATTTCGAAACTCTAGTTTGGGTAGAACATTGAGTAAGATTTTCCTAGTTGACATTATAAGGGACCTAATATTATAGTGTCCTAGTTTTTAATGCCAGAGCTAGGAATATTTGTGAAAAACACTTAAAAATAAATCATTTTGAGAAACTAGAGAATCTATGTGATCATAATAATCATTTTGATTTCTTAATGCATGAAATACTAATTTATTTTTTGAATTAAATACATTGGAATGATCATTACAAATTTGACATGAAATCCATAATCACATATATGTGAAATACTATGAATGTTATATTTCCATCCATCAACAAAAAGTACACTATAAATTAAAGCTGAATTTGAGTTTCCTATTTCACTTAGGCCAAAGATTATTTCCTCAAGCATTGTCACCAAAGGTGAAATGTCCAAAATAAATCATTATTAGGTATTTGAAGAAATAATAGCCTCAAGTCTTGGGTCTTTAACACCCACATTCCATGAAATATAAGCTTTTACAAGATCTCTTCAATCAATTTTCTTACTATATAATCATATAATCACAGAATTTGGTACCAATATTTGTTTGTTTATATTAATATTAGTAACTTTTGATTTATCAACCCATATACACCTCCTATGATTCCTGTATGTTATATATTATGAAACAAAATTAGTTTTCCGAATATTTATTTCAGCAGGTTTATAGCCAATACCAGTAGTCTATTTTGGGGAAATTTGTTTACCTTGAACTTTTATAAAGTTATCATTACCATTAGTAAGACATTTAAGGCCCATTTTAAATTCATCATTAGATAACATTAATTCATTACTTTCATTGAGTAATTGATTGTTTTTTCCTTTCTACACTATGTTCTGATTTAATAGTTGATGTAAGAGAATATTGTTTTCATTTAATATTTGTATTTATCATTTAGTTCATTATATGTCCCTTCAATAATATTTCAATAATCAAACATTTATTTATTAGGCATATTTTTTGAATCACATTCATCTCTAAAATAATATGAATTTTGTATAGGATAGTCCAGGGATACCTCATATGTTTTTTTCATGAAACACATACTGGATTTGTTAGTCTGTTAGTCATGTAAAGACTCTAAGTCACTTGACTATTTTTAGAAGAAATATATGTTTCCTTCATTGCCTTTTTATTCTTTCTATATTTTTTCTCATATTTTTAATACATGTTCTTTAGACAGTCAGCCATTATCTGTACATTTTGCATTCAATAATAACATACAATTTCATCAGACTTGTCATTTCAATCTGAATTATTCTTCACACTTTCTTTTTGATCTTATATTTTTTTGAAGTTATTATTTGAGAATATTTTCAAACTTTCTTAAAATTTCATAAAACTTATTGATAATTGATCAATCTCCTCATCACTATCAGGTGAAGATAGTTCAGTACTGTAAAACTATATCGATACACACATTTTCTCATTTTCTTACCATTTAGAAGTAGTGGTATTAAATGTCACATATTATATTTTGGGTTCATACTCTTATTTCTGGTTGACATTCAAATATTATACATACATCATTAGTTTCCCAATGACTTATCTTACATGCAATTTGAAATTTTAAAATGATTCTATAATTGAGATAGAGGTTCCTCTCTATCTATCAAGAAGACATATGATAATCTTCATGATTTGTTCTTTGGTCTTGACATCTCTTTAATAAGATATAACTATATTGAAAATTTCATTGAACTTATGATACAATTTAGAAATAGGCTCATCAGGCTCTATTTCATGGTTATCATACTTAATTTTATATGTATTGAGTCTCATTTATTTCACTATAGTGGTTACCTCATGTGAAATAGATAGAGTGTCCAATATTTCATGGGGTGTTTGATAGGTATAAATTCAATTTCTTTCTTGATATACTAAGGCACAATATAGAGTAATCATTTCTTTATAGTTATTCTTATAGTCATTCTTGGTATTTTCATTCAACGTGTTTCTAATAGTTTCATTAAAGTCATATTTACATTCAATATGAGTCTATATATCAAATCCCATACTTTCTACATGTATTTTCATTTTAATCTTCCACTAAGCATATTTTGCGCCATTAATGAAAGGTTATAATTTAGTAGCATCTTCTTCTTGTGTATTATCCATAAGAATTAAATACTATTAAATAGCTAGAAATTTATAATTATAATAAATTTATAGATCATTAAAGTAAAACTAAAATCACAGTGAAAAAGTTTAAAAATAGTTATTTAACGGGAATAATCCTCCCATACCAAATGATGGTTGGAGTTGAGTACCGAAGGGGGGGGGGTGAATTTAGTATCTATAAAAATTTCTGTTAATATTTTCACTTGAAAAGAATCCCCAATAAAAAAGAATACAACCCAGTTAATCATAGTAATAAGGTTATAATAGTTTGAATATTCAAAGAACATATTAGATGATTGAATAATTCTCAGTAAAATCTATTTGAGTTTTTGATACAACAATTAAATCAATTATAATAAGGAAAAACATATATAACTTCTATCTAAGACTGTCGTCCAATGTAAAATCTAGTTTTTCTGAAATATATAGTAATGAAGATAATAACTATAATTAATGACACAATTGATAACAAATGTGGTTCTATCTCAAGAAGAGACATAATCCACTTCACATGGATATCACCTACCACAAAAAGTTGATATAGATAAAATATTTATCGATACCTTGGATCGGGTTAAAACAAAAATACATAGGATTGTCATGGTCAAATGACCTATTCCACTTGTATTTGTGGGAATAAATGACCAGGTCACACAAGGAACACATATACACTTATCCATGGGAGTAAACAGATGTTATAAGATAGGAGAAGAATTATATCATTTATCCATCAGTTTAATATAGGAGATAGTGTGTTTTAAAATAGAAAGACATGCATCTCAAATTCTAAAAACAATACACAATATAAAAATGATGATGAGAAAGGGTTTGAAGTGCTATGGGTGTTATTTTATGCAGATCTGAACATATAGGATGAGGTAGATTCCAGTAAGGGGTCCTATTGTGAAAAAAATGTATCGCAAGTATGGTGATCTGGTTTACAGTTCAATGTTGTATGTTATGTAGCATGTGTTCTGTAAAATCCCAGGTAAATAAATATTATTACATTCTAATGTTTATCAATATTTGTGAATAAAATGTTAATACTACATTAAAGGGAATGCTATGCTCGATGGCGTACCCAATACACAAAACGAGTTTGTTTGAAATCTTACGTTGTACACTAATAATATAATAATATTATAATAGTTAACTTCTAGCCATTGTAATGGAGGGAATGATAATAAATAACTAAAAAATTATTACATATGTTTGTTAAAAATTTTTTCATTTAGCCAATAAATGTTAGAGGCTTAAAATGCAAATGAATCAAATTTTAAGCATAAAACTTCTAATATTCCTTAAAAGGTCGATTAACAACCTTTTGATGGAGAACCATTTTTAATTATACTTTTGAAAATTTTATATGTTAAATTTTATAAAATAAAATCCTTATTTAGAATCTGGAATCAAAATTTACTTTGTGTAAATTTTTGGTATTTTTCCGATAAAGATCATTTTTAGTGAAAATGTTGCATTTTAATTCCAAACATCCTTTTAATCTAATTTATTTATATGGATAGAATATATTTTTAATTGATATTAACGTGTATTTATAATATATTTTTACCATTTAATCCAATGGTGGTCATTGGAATTAATTTCACTTTGAAATTGGCCTTAAACTAGTGTTAATCTTTTAATAGATATTGTTTCTTAAAAAACCCAATTTATTTTCACAGTGGGAATGGATTATTAAATTAATTAATACAACTTATATATTATTAATTTTTTAAAATAGTATTCATTTTTGAATTCGGATTATCAAATATAGCTTAGGGTGAATTTTTGGTATTTGTCTGAAAAACATTAATTTTTGATGAATTGTGAAACCACTAAGTGGTAGTTAAAGAAACTGATTTTTCATTTAAATGAATATTTACCACTTCTGTGATTTTATTTTCAAAACTCCGACATACATGGTTGTCATTAGAAAGTAAAATTTGGTTCAATGAGATTAAAATAATTTTTTGATGAATAATAACTTTTATGTTTTATTAATCGCGATTAGAGGTAATTAGTGTAATTTAAGGTAATGATAACGTTATAAAAATATGAAATGACCATGACACATGTCCTACCCTTATTGGATGAGCCGTGGCCAACCAAGAAAATCCATGGGTCAACATGGTAACCCCATGGAGCCACTTTGGTGGGAAAATGATATTAATAACATTTTATTTAAAGTTAAAATTAAAATGTCTCAAACATGTATTGTTTTACTAAAACAATTTTTACATGGGCTTATACAAGTAATATTTTTTACTGTAAATATTCATTATAAATATAAAAATATTTCCTACATCATGATATTTTTTAATAATTTTTAGACATTAAATAATTATTTCATTTATGACACTGTGATGATGTAGTGATTACCTCATAAATGAACGATTTAAATAAAACGATAAGATAGGGTGAAATCTAAGTAAAAAACTTGTCACAAACCTATTGGATGGGTGTATATAGAAGCATTATCACCTTATACTAGAAATATATCGTTTTGGTACCTTTAATATCCGAAAATCATTTTATAATAAAGTAATATTTTATAACTTTCCAAGAGCGCCCCCCTCTTTTCTTATAAAAGGCACCCACCTCTACCACCTTACCCACACGTATAAAGCCTTTGGCTCGGCCAAACCCATCCCATTTCATCTCTCCACAATCATCTATTCATCATTGAAGCCTCACCTTTGGTTTAATGCTCTTCAAGAAACTATTTTGGTTCAATCCAATAGGAGTTACCAGATTCAAAGGCAATGTCTTCACTTGTGTTCTTTTGTATTATTTTACTTCTCCAAACCCCTAAATTATTTTTGTTCCTTTATTTTGTAACAACACCAGTATCTTAAATATACTATGATGTTTTTATTTGATTGATTAGTGCTACACTTACACACACCTCCGTCAAATTGTAAAAGAACATATTGTTTCAGTGGATGGTGAATTACTGCCTCACGAAACGATGATTGTTCAATATTCTGTTAACACCTTTCATGGCGGCCATTATGATGTCACTAAATTTTATATATGATATATATGGTATTTATTTTTTCCATATACCTCTTTATTTTATATTTAAAACATACCTTTATTCTTTTCATGTTGTGAAAATGCGATAATTTCATACGAGGAAGTGGGGACTACCGCCCCCTCAAGTGATGTGACACGTTCATGCAATACATGGAATGTATAAATAATGAAATTAATGAACATATGTGACCTATAAAACATATATATTATACTGGAATTATAATATATATATCTCAACTATTTTTAATTCCATTAATATGTCAAAGAAATGAATGTAGCTTTCATGCGTACGTACGGCCCACCGTCTCCATGAACGGTGCATTTCATTTATTTTTATCTCCAAATGTTATGGAATAGTATAAAATGAATATTTACTAGAAATATATTATATTGAAATCATTAATACTATTATGGAGATGATTTACTTATAACAACATGGACAATCATTCTCAAACATGTTCATTTTTGACTCATGTACCAAACATCGACAAAAACTTCTGATATGAACTCACATTATTAACAAATTATTATAACATTATAATATGTGATATGAACAGAATAATAATATTTAAATTAGTACCTTAAGAAATTATAAATTTACCAAAGTTTATTATTCAGGAATATAAAGAAACAAACAAGACAAGTCAGACGTGAGTTAAGGGATCCGACCTCTCTCTTTCTTTTCAAGTACCCTCTTTTATGTCATTTCATTTATGCTCCATTTTTTTATGTAGGAGGAAGTTATTTTATATTCACCATAATTTAATTTGTATATTTATATTATGAGATACCCCCTATTACTCTCATCAATTCAATTTAATAATTTTTAAGTGGCATCGTTAGGCTGCCGAATTTTCGTAAGGGATCCTATGTCTCCCTTTATTTTTAAGTACTCTTTTTATGTAACATACATTCAGATGCTTTTTACTATGTTGGGGGATGTTATTTTATATTCATATTTATGTAAATTTTATGATAATATTATGATATACCATATTTTATCTCATCAAACCATTTTTGGATGTTTTATGTGGCGCTGTTAGGCTGCTTAATTTTCATAACGGGATTTTCATCTCACTTTTTATTCCCGTGAGATTCATGCAACATTTGACACTATTTCCTTTTTTGTGGTGTATTTAATTCCCATTATTTTACTATTTATATAATATACTCCAATTTATGGGTAGTTACATCTTTATTTTATGACCCTTCTTTCATGGGGTGTGCGTTTCTAAAGTTTCCCAAATCGGTAAGGGAACTTGTCACACTCCTCTTTTAAAAAGACATATTGTGTTATGTCTTTTAATTTAAATATTTTTAAGTTGGGATATGTTCTTATATATTCTTATTGATGTAAATTTTATGTCCATGTGATGAGATACCATTTTCTCTCTCATAAACTAATTTTATGAATTTTTATGTGATGCTGTTATACTGTCGAATTTTACCAAGGGAACTTTTTAACCCAATTTCGATTTCTGTGGGTTCACAATGTAGTTATTGAATATTTCATCCTTTTAATATGTGTGAATTACCATTGATTTTTTTACACATAATATCCACTTATATTGGGTTTATTTATATTTGGCACACATAATTATGTGATTGATTTATCCTTAATTTAATTATACCTTCTTTATAAGGGATTTCATCTCATTTTAAATTTCTATTGAGACTTCATTGTTATTATACAACAATTCACTCTTATATAGTGTATATACTATCCTTTGGAATATTATATCATGAGTCCATTTATTCTCATAATATTATAAATTTCTGATTAAATGTTATTTTTCAATTATTTTATTCAAGTGTCTCTAATTTTTGTAAAAACCCATTAACTAAAATATCACTTTAAATGATTTAATGATTTGTTCTTAAAAATATTTCTCATTAATATCCATGTTTTCAAAATGGTTTCAAGGATTTATTTATATGTATATTAATGGTTTATGATGTTAAAAGCTTCAAGGTGGTATGAGACACTTTGATTCAAAAATCTCTTTATTAAATGTTTTAAATGGTTTTGAAAATGGTTTTTTGAATGGATTCATTATTTCAATATCTTAAAATGTTATATTGTTATTTAAATATGAGAATTTTTTCTTTATTTTATGCTTCAGTTATGCGCTATGATTATGTTATGGTTCTTGGGAATTTTTTATGGAGACGGGTGGTCTCGTGATAAACTAAGGGCGGGAGAGCCCGATATAGCTCTTCAATGCATTCGGTAACATGAAGGAGATAAACATTATGGTTTCTCCAAAGAGATTTAGGGAATATACTGTGATGGGTATTCCAAACGTAACCATGAGGGTTACTCCCTGTGTAAGAATGTTATGAATGCCTCAAGTTACCTTTATGTATTACTATTTCTATGATTTATTCATAAATATTATGATTTCATGAGGTATGTTAAATTGCTTATGCTTTATGAGTAAAGTATGATTTCATTGATTCTTATGTTTAAATGGACTAATGTTTTCTTTCTGTATTTTTATAACCCTGACAAAGATTTTTATACTCATCCCAAGTCTTTTTTGAAATGTTTTTCACAGGATATAAAGTTGAATATAGTCAAGGATGGGATCAAGGAAAGGTGAGGCTGTCTAAAACAAGGAACTAGACATGACTCTTTTGTTTAAGAGTTTTTTTGTGTGAAAAAAATGGAAGCTTAGTAGATGTTTCTACTTTATAACCTTTTAGATGTAATAGTTATGTCTTAATTCCCTAAAACTCTAACCCTAAAAAGATCCTCAATGTGAATTATTCATTTAATTCAATAATAAGTAATGTTTATGGAAATTTCCTTATAGTTGGTATCAAAGGATGGTTTAGATAACATTAGAGGTTAGAGTGTTAAGTGACATGTTGTGTATAACTACAATTGTTTTTATATTAGATAGAGTCATTGTTATTTTTCAAGCTTGGAATGAGTTTGAGATAACTTGTATTAGTATATCTTAGTGTTTATCTTCCTCTTTAGTACATAATGATTTTTTTGATGTACTCACACTGCCATTTCTGGTTTTAGTAAATCGATGGATCTAGCAGGCACCAAAGTAACAATGGGTTTGAAGGAAACTGTGGCCGTTCTCTGATTATAAGACTTGATGAAATGGGGGATTCAATGAGAAAAATCGTGGTTATTCTAAACCAACTATCTGGAGTCATGACCAACCACTTGAACCTTGGAGAGTTCTCTAATTCATCATGCACAAGAAAACCAACTCGACGTGGATGTTCAGGTAATAATTATAAAGGTAACCATTTGGGTTTATATGATGATTAATTTTGAGGTAATTATGGGTTACTATACGTTATGATGGAATATGAACGACATGGAATAAAATTGAGGTTAAAATTTTTTATGGTTATTTTTGACGATTTTATCTCGTTTTGGAAAATGTCTTAAGAAATATATAGTTTTGGAAAAATGACAACACACAGACCGCATGACAACCCATCACGTCGAACAACGCTATGGGAATCGAACCCACAACCAAAGTGCGACAGGTATTTATCGCCTACCACTAGACTACGTGAAGTCCCTGGTTAGTTTGACTAATTATTTTTAGTTAGATGATTTTATGAATCAAGAGTAAGTTTATTTTGGGTTATCTATGGAAATTATTAACCTATCATGGAGGATTTGTGATTAGGTTATTAACTTTTCAGTATGAGTCTTTAAGAGCAACTGATGTTATTTGGAGATAAATGTTAATTTGTACCTTGGGAGACAATGTGATTAAATCCTTCAAATATTTGGGATTTAATATTAGTTGGGTTTACATTGAATAATTTTATGGACAAATTGTTTATTGAATGGCCTTCGTTGAACTTTGGGTTTTGTTTCAATTTTTTTGGAGAATAGGAGTAGTTTTTCTTTTTGTAAAAAAAATATCCTTGTTGGGTATTATATGATCTCGTACTAAACATTTTGGTTTGGTTTTGGTTGAGATCTAAAGACATGGGAAATATATAGTTCTCTTTTATGGATTTGGTGATTCTCAAGAAGTTGATTATAGTACTCTTAATGTGAACAAGTCTTCTTAAATACTCGTCTTTTTGAGAAAATATGAGTTTGATTAAGGAATCTAGTAAAAGTTTAAAGTCTACATGACAAGTAAGTTTGTTTCATTATGATTTAGTTAATCTCAAAAATAAATTTCTCAATGAAGAGTAACTTAAAACAAAAATGTAGTCTGTCAACTTATCCTTCTGGGGAATCGAAAATTGTTTAACCCATCAGAAGTTTGTGATTTTCTTGTGGTTAACTTTCACGTAGACATATTTACTATCAATCTCCATCAGAACATGACCCTTTGTTTTCTCCTCCATATCCATATTTTCATACTTGGAATCCTAGTATGGGTTTACTCGGGTGACCTTTGTACTTCCCTCCATTTCATTTAAAGTGATAGTTTTACTGACTCTTGTTCCGATGTGGGACTTTCAATGAAGTATCCAAGCCCAATTTTGAAATTGAAAGGACGCAATTCCCAAAAGGGGGGAAGTATGTAACATTCCAGGTAAATAAATAATATTACATTCTAAGTTTTATCAATATTTGTGAATAAAATGTTAATACTACTTTAAAGGGAATGCAATGCTCGATGGCGTACCCAATATGCAACAACGAGTTTCATTGAAATCTTATATTGCACAATAATAATATAATAATATTATAATAGTTAACGCCTAGCCGTTGAAATGGCAGGAATGAACAAAAATAACTACAAAATGATTACATATGTTTTTTAAATATTTTTGCATTTATCCAATAAATGTTAGAGGCTTAAAATGCAAATGAATCCAATTTTAAGCATAAATCTTCTAATATTATTTAAAAGGTCGATTAACTGCCTTTTGATGGAGAACCATTTTTAAATATACTTTTGAAACTTTTATATGTTGAATTTGATAAAATAAAATCCTTTTTTAGAATCTGGATATCAAAATTAACTTTGTGTAAATTTTTGTTATTTTTCTGATAAAGATCATTTTTAGTGAAAATGTTGCAATTTAATTCAAAACCTCCTTTTAATATGATTAATTTATATGGATAGATTATCTTTTTAATTGATAATAAAGTTTATTTTGAATATATTTTTAAAATTTAATCCAATGGTGGTCATTGAAATTAATTTCACTCTGTAATTGACCTTAAACTAGTGTCAATTTTTAATAGATATTGTTTCTTAAAAACACGCTATTGGTTTTGACAGCGGGAATAGATTATTAAATTAATTAATGCAACTTATATTTTTTGAATTTTGAAAAATAGACATCATTTTTGAATTCAGAATATCAAATATAGCTTAGGGTGAATTTTGGGTATTTTTCTGAAAAACATCAATTTTTGATTAATTGTGAAACCACAAAGTGGTAGTTAAAGAAACTGATTTTTCATTTAAAAGAAACTTTACCACATCTGTGTTTTTATATTCGAAAAACTGATATACATGGTTGTCATAAGGATGTAAAATTTGGTTCAATGAAATTAAAATAATTTTTTTGTGAATAGTAACTTTTAAGTTTTATTAATCGTGATTAGAGGTAATTAGTGTAATTTAAGGCAAGGATAATGATATAATAATATGAAATGACTTTGACACATGTCCTACCCTTATTGTATGAGTACTGGCCGACTGAGACAATCCATGGGTCTACTTGGGGGCCCCATGGAGCCACATTGGTTGAAAAATGATATTAATAACTTTTTATTTTAAGTTAAAATTAAAATGTCACAAACATGTATTGTTTTACTAAAATAATTTTTACATAGGGTTATACAAGTCAAATATTTGACTATAAATATTCATTATAAAGATAAAAAAATTTCTTACATCATGAGATTTTTTTATAATTTTTAGACTTTAAATAATTTATTTTATTTATGACACCGTGATGATGCAGTGATTACCTCATAAATGAACGATTTATATAAAATGCGAATATAGGGTTAAATATAAGTCCTAAAATTGTCACAAACCTGTTGGATGGGTGTATTTTGAAACCTTATCACCTTATCCTCGAAATATATCCATTTTTGACCTTTAAAAACTGAATATACATTTATAATAAATTAATATTTTATAACTTTCCAAGAGTGCCCCTCCTCTTCTCTTATAAAAGGCCCGCACCTCTACTACCTTACCCACACCTCTCGAGACTTTGGCTCAGCCAAAACCTGACCATTTCATCTCTCCACATCCCTATATTCATCATTTAAGCCTCACCTTTTTCAGATTTCTGTTCAAGAAATCCTTCTAGTTCAAACCAATAAGAGTACCCGATTTAAAGGTAATGTCTTCAATTCTGTTCTTTTGTTTTATTTTGATTCTCCAAACCCATAATCACTTTTTATTACTTTCTTATGTAACAACACCAGTATATTAAATATACTAGGATTTTGTTATGTGAAGGATTCGAGCTACAATTAAACAAACCTCCGTCTAATGGTTATAGAACATACTGTTTCTGTGGATGGCGAATTACTGCCTCACAAAACGATTATTGTTCAATCTTGTCTTAACACCTTTCATGGTGGCCATTATGATGTCACTGTATTTTATATATGATATATATGGTATTTATGTTTTCCATATCATTCTGTATTTTATATTTAAAACATACCGTTATGCTTTGCAAGTTGTGCAAATGCGATAATTTCATACGAGGAAGTGTGGACTACCACCCCCTCAAGTGATGTGACTCATTCATGCAATACATGGAATGTATAATGAATGAAATTAATGAAATTATGTGACCTATAAAACGTATATATTATACTGGAATTATAATATATATATCCCAATTATTTTTTAATTCCATTAATATGTCAAAGAAATGAAAGTAGCGTTCATGCGTACGTATGGCCTACCGTCTCCATGAACGGTGCATTTCATTTCTTTTTATCTTCAAATGTTATCGAATAGTATAAAATTAATAATTACTTGATATATATGATATTTAAATCATTAATACTATTATGGAGATGATTTACTTATAACTACATGGACAATCATTTTCAAACAAGTTCATTTTTGACTTATGTACCAAACATCGACAAAAATGTCTGATATGAACTCACATTATTAGCCAATTATTATAACATTATAATATGTGATATGAACTGAATAATAATCTATAAATTATGAACATAAGAAATTATAAATTGACCAAAGTTTATTATTTAGTAATGTAAAGAAACAAACAAGACAAGTCGGACTTGAGGTAAGGGATCCGACCTCTCTCTTTCTTTTCAAGTAACCTCTTTTATGTCATTTCATTTATGCTCCATGTTATTATGTTGGTGGATGTTCTTTTATATTAAACATACTGTAATTTTTATTTTCATATTATTAGATACCCCCTATTAATATCATCAATTCATTTTAATAATTTTTATGTGGCACCGTTAGGCTGCCGAATTTTTTTAAGGGATCCTACATCTCTCTTTATTTTTAAGTACTCTATTTATGTAACTTACTTTAAGCTCCTCTTTCTTATGTAGGGGGATGTTATTTTATATTAATCTTGTTGTAAATTTTCTGTTAATATGATGATATACCCTATTTTATCTCATCAATCCATTTTTTGGATGTTTTATGTGGCGTCGTTCGGCTGCCGAATTTTTATAAGGGGATTTTCATCTCACTTTTTATTCCCATTAGATTCACGCTACATTGGACACTATTTCCTTTTTTGTTGTATGTAATGCCCTTTATTTTACTATTTGTATAATATAATCTCATTTATGGGTGGTTACATCTTCATTGTATGACCCTTCATTAATGGGGTGTAAGTTTCGAAAGATTCTCAAATCGGTAAGGGAACCTTTGACACTATTCTTATAAAAAGTCTTATTTTGTTATGTCTTTTAATTTACATATTTTTATGTTGGGATATGTTCTTATATATCCTTATTGATTTAAATTTTATGTCCATGTGATGAGATACCATTTTCTCTCCCATCAACTAATTTTAAGAATTTTAAAGTGACGTCGTTATGCTGTCGAATTATACCAATGGAAGTTTTTAACCCAATTTCAATTTCTTTGGGTTCAAAATGTAGTTATTGAATATGTCATACTTTGAATATGTTTGAATGACCTTTGATTGTTTTAAACTTAATATCCACTTATATTGGGTGTATTTATATTTTTCGCACATAATTATGAGATTGATTTATTCTTAATCTAACGATACCTTCTTTATATGGGATTTCATCTCATTTTACATTTCTATTGAGACTTCAGTGTTATTATACACCAATTCACTCTTATATAGTGTATATACTGTCCTTTGGAATATTATATCATGAATCCATTTATTCTCATGATATAATAAATTTCTGATTAAATTTTATTCCTCAATTATTGTATTTAAGTGTCTCTAATCTTGGTAAAAACCCTTTAACTAAAATATCACTTTAAATGTTGTAATGATTTGTTCTTATAAATATTTCTCATTAATATCCATGTTTTAAAAATGGATTAAAGGATTTATTTATATGGATATTAATGGTTTAAAATGTTAAAAGCATCAAGGTGGTATGGGACACTTTGATTCAAAAATCTCTTTATTAAATGTTTTAAATGGTTTTATAAATGGTTTTTTGAATGGATTCATTATTTCAATATCTTAAAGTGTTATATTGTTCTTGCAATGTGGGAATGTTATATTTATTTTATGCTTAAGTTATGTGCTATGATTATGTTATTGTTCTTGGGCATTGTTTATGAAGACGGGTGGTTCCATGATAAACTAAGGGCGGGTGAGCCTGATAACTCTCCAATGCATTGGGTAACGCGAAGGAGTTAAACATTAATGATTATTCGAGGAGATTTAGGGAATATACTGTGATGGGTATTCCAAACGTAACCATGAGGGTTACTCCCTATGTAATAGTGTTATGAATGCCTCAATATACCTTTATGTCTTATGATTTCTATGAGTTATTCGTAAATCTTATGATTTCATGTGGTATGTTAAATTTCTTTTGATTTATGAGTAAAATACGATTTCATTGATTCTTATATATACATGGACTAATGTTTTCTTTCCGTATTGTTATAACCCTTACAGAGCTTTTTATGCTCATCCCAAGTTTATTTGAAATGTTTTTCACAGGACATAAAGTTGAGTAGGTTCAAGGATGTAACGACCTGAGATTTTATAAGATACATTCTTTTTAATTTCATTCATATCTTCTATTGTACGACACACCAAGATTATCTTGCGCTATACGCAACACAGTATTAGCTTGCATTATACACAACACTTTTCTTGGCTCTTGTTACACACAATTTCAAGTTCGTTTGATAGAAGTTATTCTACGCAACATTGAGTGTATATATATATATATATATTCATTGTATAAATAAAATATGGTTGGATTCTGTTTTATGCAACAACAAAGGAGTTGTGCACTACACAGAACCCTAACTTGGCTTGCATTACACGCAATCGCGACCTTCCTCGATAGCGTGTGTTGTAAGCAATACTGGGTTTTACTAAACAACGATATATTATTATAATATTGTTATGAACTAGCCGTTATGAATAGTGTTAACTAAATTTTGAATTTTATAACATTATTATTCATCTTACACATTTCTAGGACATGGTATAAGAACAAAATAAATTTTTTCTGGTAAAATAAGTATTTTTCAAAAAATGCAGTTTTGCCACCTTTTGATGGCGCACCCACTTTAAATATAGTTTTTGACATGTTTATAAGTTCAATTTGACAAAATAAAATTCTTCTTTTGAATCAGAATATAAAAATTTACATTAGATAATGTTTTGATATTTTTCTGATAACTTTCATATTTTAATGAATAGTAAAAACACGCTATATTTTAATTAAAAACAACTTTTTTCATCGTAATATATTATGTGGTTAAATTATAATATTGAATGGTTTTAAAGTATAAATAGAATATATTTTTAACATTTAATATAATTTATGTCATTAGCATTGATTTTACATTGAATTCGTAGGTTAAATCAATTCAATCTTTTGCAATGTTTTAAAGAAAAACCCGTTTTCTTTCAACAACGAGATTAATTTTATTTTAATTTCGGCATATTTTGTGTATTGAATTTGGAAAAATGGATTCCATATTAGGAATCAGTGGGTCAAAATTATCTTAATAAGCTACTTTTTATTTTTGGGCATTATGAATAGTAACTACGGTAAATTTTATTTTCTATAGTTAAAGGTAAATTGGGTAATTAAGGGTAAATATAAGATTATAAAATTACCCTAACACTTGGAAAAATTCTTATTTGATGGCTAAACTTAGACCCATATAACTTAAGGGTCGTATTAGATTCATTTTATGGACTTTTGTCCATGAAAATAATTTAATTATTATTAAAACCAAAAATGTGACAACATGTCACTTTCTTTAATCTTATAAGTATAATAATTTTAATTTAGTGATAAACTTCATGAAACTTAGAACATAAATAGTCTCCAGAAATATAATACAATTATCCACATCATAAAAATTTATTTATAATTTTTAGGGATTAAATAATTATCATTTATTATGACACAAAGATGATGAAGTAATTGTCTTATTAATGAAATATTGATATAATTGATGTTATTAATTCCCAAATAAATTTAATTTGAAACTTTTTAAGACTTAAATTAATTTTATAGGTTAAAATGACATTTTATTGTTGATATAAGTTACTTTGTTCGAACTTATCATTGTATTATGAATTTCATAAAAATCATGTACCAAATAGTGTCAAAATTGACATAAAATAGTTTTTAAAACAAATATTATATTATTCATTGTTATTTTATTCATAAAAATCTATGGTTTGGCCAAATGACTTAGATAAGGTTATATATATTAATTATAAACAACTTGGGGTTCGTTTGTCTTCTTATAGTATGTTTATTAACCTTATAGTGTAAGAACAGAAGAAGACACGGTAAAAGTAAAATTATTTAACTTTGAGTTAAATCTAATTGATAAGGTTAAAATAATAACCTAAACTTGTATAAATCCTATTGTATGAGAGGTTTTCGACCCATCCCCACTTTATCGTCGAAATAAGACCATTTGGAACAATTATAAACCGAATTTTACCTTAATATAAAATAATATTTTGAGATTTTCCTAAGGTGCCCCTCTCCTCCCTTATAAAAGGGCACCTCCTCCCTCTCCTCCTCACACCAATTTGAGCATTCAAGCTCGGACAACCCCTGAAAAACTCTATAATCCACTTCCCTAGTATCATCCTAGAGGTCCTGGTCTTCTTCAAAGACAATCCTTAGTTCTTTAAGTGGAGGTTAAGAAAAGGTGCGTCAAAAAGATGTAATATCCATTACCGATCTTTTTCAATTTCTTTCTTCCTCAACTTCTTCTTCTTTAGTTGTTTAATGATAAATTAATAACATCGGTATTTATTATATACTGATATGTTATTATAAATATTAAACAACTCTAATTAACCTTCTATCCATTCTATGGAAAAAGGAAATCACCGCGCGTGCGTACGTACGGAATACCGTCTCCACGCCGTGGTGTAATCTATTTTCCACAACCACCTTAATTGGATGGGTATAATGGTGTAAATAATGACTATATATGACTATTATAAAGTGATATTGATTCTGAAATAGTATACATACACTCCAATACAATTCCACGATCATAGGAACGATATCATCACTCGTACGTACGTACGGAATACCGTCTCCACGATGTGATGTGACTCGTTCTACATGATCTTCATTTCATAATGATAATATAAATGAATTGAATGAATTAATATGATATATATTACACTAATACCATTCTGGAAATGAGGTATCTATAACCTAAAGAGAATAATAAGAATTTATTCGAAAAAACACGCATAAGAACAAAAAGTTATAAACACCCGAATAACAAGTAGCAATGAGATATTACTACTAAGAAGCAAAGAAAATGACCATATATGATATCATAAAAATAAGTATGATTCTGGAATATGTCAATAACATTATTTAAATTATTATACAGGAGGTTCGGACACTTACAAATAATGTCGGACCTAAGGTAAGGGAAAATATCACAATCTCATTCTTATCCGAGATTATTTATACTTTAGTATTTACTGGGGTGTATTTTATCATCCACATCCATGTTTCCTCAATATGTAATATTATTTCCATTAACCTACAATTTTTTAAATCCTATTTTACCCTTCAGTGAGTTTTTAGTAAAAGATATAAAAGGAATCTTTTTTCGTTTTTCGTACGAGGTACTTTTTTTGACTTTTCCGACAAAAGTACGAGAAGAATGTTTTTTTTAACTTATATGGCATGAATGGATTTTTTTAAAAATCATTTCCAAGAAGATTCCTTTACATGTTTTCAAGTTTATTTTTAATCAAATTCTTTTAGTTTAAAATTTTATGCCATGTTAAGAAAGGAAAAATGTTTTTGAAGTAGAAAGGATATTTTCCACACGAATGGAGTTCAAGTGTTTTATCAAAATTATTTTCCATCTAAGATAATATAGGGTTCTATTTATATCCCTATTATTACATTGATTTGATTATTTTGTGATCGAATTATTGTTATGAATTCCTTTATCCTATATTAATTGTTTGATGATGTCACGATGTTTAAGATTCCCATTTTTATTACATGGGTTATGCTATGATGTATCGTTTAAGATTTTGTGGAACACATAAGAATGGTATCATTATGAGATGGGTGGGACCTATATCTCCCACCAATTCATTGGGTAAAGATTTTATATCTCATGAGATAGACATGGCTGGAATGGTAGGTTATACCGTTTCAGTGAAACAGGACTAAAACGAGGGTGACTCGGTTCAGAAATGGACTTTGTCCACTAAGATAGTCTTGGCAATGAGTCTTGACTAATAAGAAATGATTATCTATGATTATGTGTGTATGACACAAAGTTCCATGTTTTATGTTATGATTAATGGGATTTAATTTCACTACTATGATTTATCCCATGTTATGAAATTATGCTCCCTTTTGCAGGTTATGATTTCCAAAATGTTATGTTCTTATGAATATGATGTGATTGATATTTATTTTGTTTACCCTTACTGAGCATTTGAGCTCACCATTTGATGTTTTCTTTTCCCCAGGATATAAAGAAAGGTTTTAGGTAAAAAAATGAAGATCTTTATGGGAGATGTTGAAGATCTTTCACCACGATTAGAAGATTATATTCCGAGTTCCAAAGACACTAAACTATTACGATCCTTGTGTGTGTGTTTTTGTTATGTACTAAGTATTCCGAAAAAGTAATGTAATTTACATGTACGTCATGCTCCGGGTCTCTACAGTTGGTATCAGAAGAAAGGTTTAGTCAACATTTGGAAACTAGGATGAGAAAACGTTAGTGAGATCCCTAGAGATATTTCTAAGGTATGTCTAGGAATGTCTCTAAGGATAAGTATACGTATAGGATATAGTCCTAGAACTATGGTAATGATATTAGATTAAACCAAAGATGTTAGATATTGAAGTTACTCCCACTTTATTATGATTTGTTCCTCACACACTATTCTTTTTGGGTTTTAGGAAATGGCTGGAAACAAGATGATTCATGATAATGGAGGATATGATGGACAATGGAATGATATTCTTCAGGAGCAACCAAATGAAATGGGATTTAGAAGTCCAAACATCATTTTTATGCCGAATCAGAAATCTCATCATATGATCAATAATGTAAAATTTGGTATGTTTCCTAACTCGGATAATAAGAGAAAGATGGAGTTTCATGATGATCATAGACGAAAGAATGTTCAATTTCCCCTATGAAAATCATGTGGGAAGTGGCATCAAGGAGAATGTTTCAAAGGAACTGGAAGATGCTTTGGGTGTGGAAAAGAAGGACACAAAGCCAGTAAGTGCAAAGGAAAAGGTGCAGTTAACACTAGGGATGAGGAAAATGGTATTGCTACGACATCAACAATGGTTAAATGTTTTAAATGTGGAATATATGGGAATTATGCAAACCAATTCCCTAAGGGAAAGTCTCATGAAGAGAATCAATATGGTCATATGGGTAGTATTTATGTTGATGATGATGAAGAGACTACAAATGATATGTGAGATGAAAGAATTATTGAAGCTCGGTCAATGGTTTAAGAATGTAGTGGAATGATTACATGTTTATCATGTGTAATATTGTATAAGTAATCTCATGGTACTATGGAATAATGAGACATCTAAGGATTGTTACACTGTTTCCTTTCTTTGAGTTTTGAAAGTTTATGATTAATGGTATCAGTATCCATGAAAGGTTATTCAGATATTTTTTGAATGTAGATGATATGAGCATAATGAAGGGATAAAGAGAAAATTAAATATTTGATAGTATTAGTGAGCTCATGACTGATATAAGGAGAAGATTATATCATGGTTTGAGGATATAGAATTTTTGGATTTTGGTATGTGGAAAGAGTTAACTTTTGACTGCATTCATGTTTTCACTAAGGTTCAATGGGTATTCATTCATCAAGAGAATACATTATTAAGTTATTCACATGTTTTTAATTTGACCAACAAGATATATCTTATGATATATGGGGGATAAATGATGGCGTTCACGTGATTGTTATGTGACATTTCAGGTAATCATTTTTATACTATGAGCTTGGACCAAAGTATTTTGGATAAGCCTAAAGATTGGGATGTATTATGTTGGACATAAGATATTATTGTTTAAGGATTGAATATTTTTCGATATTATTGATGGGATGTTATAGTAATATAGCTTTAGAAAAAGGACAACCTGCAGGACGGGCGACAGCCCATCGCGTCGGACAAGGCCGTGGGAATCGAACCCACAACCGAAGTGCGACTGACCTTTATCGCCTACCACTGTCCTACATGAAGTCCCTGTTTAGTAGAAACTAGTTTTATTATATTAAGCAGTATGATATATGAAGTATAATTCCATTTTAGGAACCATATATCATTAATCTCACTATAGATGGACTTATGTATTTTTTTGATAACTTTTCTAACCTTTTGTTTGAGACAGATGGAATGACCCATCATTCTATCACATGATCTGATAACACATCATGAATGACAAATTCAACTTCATTTCTTTAAGAGATGAATTGTAAATTTTCCAAAGAACGAAAAACGGTGAGACTATACCAAAATCACGAATGTATTTCTTCTAATTCCAATTTCATCAACTTTATGGAAAAGATCATGAAAACCAAAAATGTTTTCATAGTGATCTTATATCTGATGAATCAGATGGTACCTTATATCGTCACAAATTTATGGCTTTGTGATTGCAGGCTTTTCCATAGCCATGTTCTCTACCACTCTCCATCAGAACATGATGATTAGATTTCTCTTCCATATCCATATTTTCACCAATGTGGAAACCCAGTGATTAGTTTATTTGGGTAACAGTTACGTTTCATACTTTTGTTTTTAAAGTTTGGTTTTGGTATTCCTTTTTACGATGTGGGTTTCTATTAATGAATCTTTTGAAAAGTAAACCATTTATAACCCCGACGAATTTCAAGGGCGAAATTAATTTTAAGGGGGGTAGAATGTAACAACCCGATATTTTATAAGATACATTCTTTTTAATTTCATTCATATCTTATATTATACGAAACACCAAGATTATATTGCGTTATACACAACACTGTATTAGCTTGCAGTATACACAACACTTTTCTTGGCTCTTGTTACACAAAATTTCAAGTTCGTTTGATAGAAGTTATTCTACGCAACATTGAGTGTATATATATATATATATATATATTCATTGTATCAATAAAATATGGTTGGATTATGTTATACACAACAAAAAAGTAGTTTTTCACTACACGCAACCCTGACATGGCTTGCATTACACGCAATCGCGACCTTCCCCGATAGCGTGTGTTGTACGCAATACCGGGTTTTACTAAACTACGATATATTATTATAATATTGTTATGAACTAGCCATTATGAATAGTGTTAATTAAAGTTTTAATTTTATAACATTATTATTCATCTTACACATTTCTAGAACATGGTATAAGAACAAAATTAATGTTTCGTGTAAAATAAGTATTTTTAAAAAAATGCAGTTTTGCCGCCTTTTGATGGCGCACCCACTTTAAATATAGTTTTTGACATGTTTATAAGTTAAATTTGACAAAATAAAATTCTTCTTTTGAATCAGTATATAAAAATTTACATTAGATAATGTTTTGATATTTTTCCGATAACGTTCATATTTTAATGAATAGTAAAAACACGTTATATTTTAATTAAAAACAACTTCTTTCATCGTAATATCTTATGTGGTTAAATTATAATATTGAATGGTTTTAAAGTATAAATAGAATATATTTTTATCATTTAATATAATTTATGTCATTAGCATTGATTTTACCTTGAATTCGTAGGTTAAATCAATTCAATCTTTTGCAATGTTTTAAAGAAAACCCCGTTTTCTTTCAACAACGAGATTAATTTTAATTTAATTTCTGCATCTTTTGTGTAATGAATTTGGAAAAATGGATTCCATATTTAGAATCAGGGGGTCCAAATTATGTTAATAAGCTACTTTTTATTTTTGGGCATTATGAATAGTAACTACGGTAAATTTTATTTACTATAGTTAAAGGTAAATCGGGTAATTAAGGGTAAATATAAGATTATAAAATTACCATAACACTTGGAAAAATCCTATTTGATGGCTAAATGTATACCCATATAACCTAAGGGTCTAATTAGATTCATTTTATTTACTTTTGTCCATGAAAATAATTTAATTATTATTAAAACCAAAGAATGTGACAACATGTCACTTTATTAAATCTTATAAGTATAATAATTTTAATTTACTGATAAACTTCATGAAACTTCGGAAATGAATAGTCTCCAGAAAGCTAATACAATTATCCACATCATAATAATTTATTTAAAATTTTTAGGGATTAAATAATTATCATTTATTATGAAACAAAGATGATGCAGTAATTGTCTTATTAATGAAATATTGACATAATTGATGTTATAAATGCCCAAATAAATATAATTTGAGACTTTTTTTGACTTAAATTAATTTTATAGGTTAATATGACATGTTATTACTGATATAAGTAACTTGGTTCAAACTTATCATCCTGTCATGAATTTCATAAAAATCATGTACCAAATAGTGTCAAAATTGACATAAAATAGTTTTTAAAAAAAATATTATATTATTAATTGTTATTTTATTCTTAAAAATATAAGGATCGGTCAAATGACTTATATAAGGTTATATATATTAATAACAAACAACTTGGGATTCGTTTGGCTTCTTATAGTAAGTTTATTAACATTATAGTGTAAGAACACAAGAAGACACGGTAAAAGTAAAATTATTTAACTTAGAGTCAAATCTAATTGATAAGGTTAACATAATAACCTAAACTTGTCTAAATCCTATTGGATGAGAGGATATATACCCATACCCACTTTATCTTCGAAATAAGACCATTTGGAACCATTATAAACCGAATTTGTCCTTAATATAAAATAATATTTAGAGATTTTCCTAAGGTGCCCCTCTCCTCCCTTATAAAAGGGCACCTCCTCCCTCTCCTCCTCACACCAATTTGAGCATTCAAGCTCGGCCAACCCCTGCCTAACTCTCTTCTCCACTTCCCTAGTATTATCCTAGAGGTCCTGGTCTTCTTCAATGACCATCCTTAGTTCTTTAAGTGGAGGTTAAGAAAAGGCGCGTCAAAAAGAGGTAATATCCATTACCGATCTTTTTCAATTTCTTTCCTCTTAAACTTCTTCTTCATTAGTTGTTTCATGATAAAGTAATAACATCAGTATTTATTATATACTGATATGTTATTATAAATATGAAACAACTCTAATTAACCTTCTATCCATCCTACGGAAAAAGGAAATCACCGCGCGTGCGTACGTACAGAATACCGTCTCCACGCCGTGGTGTAATCTATTTTCCGCAACCACCTTAATTGGATAGGTATAATTGTGTAAATAATGACTATATATGACTATTATAAAGTTATATTGATTCTGAAATAGTATAGATACACTCCAATACAATTCCACGATCATAGGAACGATATCACCACTCGTGCGTATGTATGGAATACCGTCTCCACGATGTGATGCGACTCGTTCTACATGATCTTCATTTCATAATGATTATATAAATGAACTGAATGGATTAATATGATATATATTACACTAATAACATTCTGGAAATGAGGTATCTATAACCTAAAGAGAAGAATAAGAATTTATTCGACAAAACACGCATAAGAACAAAAAGTTATAAACACCCAAAAAACAAGTAGCACTGAAATATTACTACTAAGAAGCTAAGAAAATGACCATATATGATATCATAAAAAGAAGTATGATTCTGGAATAAGTCAATAAGATTATTTAAATCTTTATACAGGGGGTTCGGACACTTACAAAGCAAGTCGGACCTAAGGTAAGGGAAAATATCACAATCTCATTCTTATCCGAGTTTTTTTATACTTTAGTATTTACTGGGGTGTATTTCATCATCCACATCCATGTTTCCTCAATATGTAATATTATTTCCACTCACCAACAATTTTTTAAATCCTATTTTACCCTTCAGTGGGTTTTTAGTAAAAGATATGAAAGGAATCCCTTGTCGTTTTTCGTACGAGGTACTTTTTTTGACTTTTCCTACAAAAGTACGAGAAGAATGTTTTTTAACTTATACGGCATGAATGGATTCAAAAAAAATCATTTCCAAGAAGATTCCTTTACAAGTTTCCAGGTTTATTTTTAATCAACTTCTTTTAGTTTAAAATTGTATGACATGTTAAGAAAGGAAAAATGTTTTTGAAGTAGAAAGGATATTTTCCTCAAGAATGGAGTTCAAATGTTTTATCAAAATTATTTTCCATCTAAGATAATATAGGGTTCTATTTATATCCCTATTATTACATTTATTTGATTATGTTGTGATGGAATTATATTTAAGAATTCCTTTATCTTATATTAATTGTTTGATGATGTCGCGATGTTTAAGATTCCGATTTTTATTACATGGGTTATGCTATGATGTATGGTTTAAGATTTTGTGGCACACATAAGAATGGTATCATTATGAGATTGGTGGGACCAATATCTCCCTCCAATGAATTGGGTAAAGATTTTATATCTCATGAGATAGACATGGCTGGAACGATAGGTTATACCGGTTTAGTGAAACAGGACTGAAACGAGGGTGACTCGGTTCCGAAATGGACTTTGTCCACTAAGATAGTCTTGGAAATGAGTCTTGACTAATAAGAAATTATTCTCTATGATTATTTGTGTATGCCAAAATGTTTCATGTTTTCAGTTATGAATAATGGGATTTCATTTCACTACTATGATTTATCCCATGTTATGAAATTATGCTCCCTTTTGCAGGTTAAGATTTCAAAAATGTTATGTTCTTATGAATATGATGTGTTTGATATTTCTTTTGTTTACCCTTACTGAGCATTTGAGCTCACCCTTTTATGTTATCTTTTCCCCAAGATATAATGAAAGGTTTTAGGTAAAAAAAGGAAGATCTTTATGTGAGATGTTGAATATCTTTCACCACGATTAGAAGATTATATTCTGAGTTTCCAAAGACACTAAACTATTACGATCCTTGTGTGTGTGTTTTTGTTATGTACAAAGTATTCCGCAAAAGTAATGTAATGTCCATGTACGTTAAGCTTCGGGTCTCTATAAAGGATGGGATTAAGGAAATGTCAGGCTGTCTAAAATAAGGAAATAGAAAATACTCTTTTGTTCATTAGTTTTTTGTGAAAAAATGGAAGCTGAGTAGATGTGTCTACTTCGTAACCTTTGAGATGTAATAGTTATGTCCTAATTCTCTAAAACTCTAAACCTTTAAAGATCCTCAATGTGAATTATTCATTTAATTCAATAATAAGTAATGTTTAAAGATAGGTCCTTATAGTTGGTATCAAAGGATGGTTTAGATAACTTTATAGGTTAGAGTGTTAAGTGACAAGTTGTGTATAACCACAATGGTTATTATATTAGATAGATTCATTGTTATTTTTGAAGGTTGGAATGAGTTTGATATAACTTGGATTAGTATATCTTAGTGTTTATCTTCCTCTTTAGTACATAATTATTTTGTTGATATACTCACACTAACATTTCTGGTTTTAGTAAATGGATGGATCTAGTAGGCACAAAAGTGACAATGGGTTTGAAGGAAACTATGGTGGTTCTCGGATTAAGAGACTAGATGAAATGGGGGATTCAATGAGAAAACTCGTGGTTATTCTAAACCAACTATCAGGAGTCATGATCAACCACTTGAACCTTTGTGAGTTCTCTAATGCATCATGTACGAGAGAACCAACTTGACAGGGATGTTCAGGTAATAATTATAATGGTAACCATTAGGGTTTATATGATCCTTACTTTTGAGGTAATTATGGGTTACTATACGTTATAATGGAATATGAACGACATGAGATAAACTTGAGGATAAATTATGTTATGGTTATTTATGAAGATTTTATCTCATTTTGGGGAATATTTTAAGAATTATATAGTTTTGGAAAAAGGACAACACGCAGACCGTGTGACAACCCGTCGCGTCGGACAATGCCACGGTAATCGAACCCACAACCAAAGTGTGACGGGTATTTATCGCCTACCACTAGACTACATGAAGTCCCTTGTTAGTTTGACTAATTACTTTTAGTTAGATGACTTTATGAATCAATAGTATGTTGTTTTTGGTTTATCTAAGGAATATATTAAACTATCATGGAGGATATGTGATTAGGTTATTTACTTTTTAGTATGAGACTTTAAGATCAACTGAGTTTATTTGGAGATAACTGTTAATTTGTACCTTTGGAGACTATGTGATTAAATCATTCAAATATTTGGGTTTCAATCTTATTTGGGTTTTCATTGAATAATTTTATGGAAAAACTGTTTATTGAATGGCCTTCGTTGAACTTTGGGTTTTGTTTGACAAATTTTAGATATTAGGAGTAGTTTTTCTTTTTGTAAAAAAAAATTCCTTTTTGGGTATTATCTAATCTCGTACTAAAATTTTTGGATTCGTTTTGGTTGAGATCTAAAGACATGGGAAATATATAGTTCTCTTTTGTGGATTAGGTTATTCTCAAGAAGTTGATTATAGTACTCTTAATGCGAACAAGTCTTCCTAAATACTCGTCTTTTGGAGACAATATGAGTTTGATTAAGGAATCTAGTAAAAGATGAAAGTCTACATGAAAAGTAAGTTTGTTTCATTATGATTTAGTTAAGCTCAAAAATAAATTCCTAAATGAAGAGTAACTTAAAACAAAAGTGTTGTCTATTAACTTTTCCTACTGGGGAATCGAATATCGTTTAACCCATCACATGTTTGTGATTTTCTTGTGGTTAAATTTCTCCTAAACATGTTTACTATCACTCTCCATCAGAACATGACCCTTTGTTTTCTCCTTTATATCCATATTTTCATACATGGAATCCAAGTATGGGTTAACTCGGGTGACCACTGTACTTCCCTCCATTTCATTTAAAGTGATAGTTTTAAAGACTCTTGTTCCGATGTGGGAATTTCAATGAAGTTTTGAAGCCCAATTTTGAAATTGCTAGGACGCAATACCCAAAAGGGGGGAAGGATGTAAAATCCCAGGTAAATAAATAATAATAAATTCTAATTTTTATCAAAATTTCTGAATTAAATGTTAATACTACTTTTAAGGGAATGCTTTGCTCGATGGCGTACCCAATACGCAACAACGAGTTTCTTTGAAATATTACGTTGCACACTAATAATATAATAATATTATAATAGTTAATGCCTCGCTGTTGTAATGGTGGGAATAAACAAAAATAACTACAAAATTATTACATATTATTGTTAAATATTTTTTTATTTAGCCAATAAATGTTAGAGTCTTAAAATGAAAATGCATCCAATTTTAAGCATAAATCTTCTAATATTCATTAAAATGTCGATTAACCGCCTTTTGATGGAGAACACTTTTTAAATATACTTTTTACAATTTTATATGTTTTATTTGACAAAATAAAATCCACCTTTAGAATCTGGACATCAAAATTCACTTTGTGTAAATTTTTGTTATTTTTCCGATAAAGATCATTTTTCGTAAAGAAGTTGCATTTTAATTCATAACCTCTTTTTATCTGATTTAAATATATGTATAAACTATCTTATTAATTGAGATTAAAATTTATTTAGAATATATTTTTACCATTTAATCCAATGGTGGTCATTGGAATTAATTTCACTTTGAAATTTCCCTTAAACTAGTGTTAATCTTATAATAGATTTTGTTTCTTAAAACACACTATTTGTTTTGACAGTGGGAATGGATTATTAAATTAAATAATTAAACTTATATATTTTTAATTTTTCAAAATAGAGATCATTTTTGAATTCGGAATATCAAATATAGCTTAGGGAAAATTTTTGGTATTTTTCTGAAAAACATCAATTTTTGATGAATTGTGAAACCAATAAGTGGTAGGTAAAGAAACTGATTTTTCATTTAAATCAAAATTTACCACTTCTGTGATTTGATTTTCAAAAATCCTACATACATGGTTTTCATTAGGAAGTAAAATACGGTTCAATTAGATTAAAATTAATTTTTGGTGAATAGTAACTTTTACGTTTTATTAATCGCGATTAGAGGTAATTAGTGTAATTTAAGGTAAAGATAATGTTATAATAATATGAAATGTCCTTGACACATGTCCTAAACTTATTGGATGAGTCATGGCCGACCATGAAAATCCATGGGTCAACTTGGGGACCCCATGGAGCCACTTTGGTTGGAAAATGATATTAATAACTTTTTATTTAAAGTTAAAATTAAAATGTTACAAACATGTATTGTTTTACTAAAACAATTTTTACATGGGGTTGTACAAGTCATATTTTTAACTATAAATATTCATTATATATATAATAATATTTTATACATCATGATATTTGTTTTATAATTTTTATACATTAAATAAATTATTTTATTTGTGACACCGTGATGAAGTAGTGATTATCTCATAAATGAACGATTTAAATAAAATGAGAATATAGAGTGAAATATAAGTCCAAAACTTGTACCAAACCTGTTGGATGGGTGGAATTTGAAACTTTATCACCTTAGCCTTGAAATATATCCTTTTGGGACCTTTAAAATCCGAAAATCATTTTATAATAATGTAATATTTTATAACATTCCAAGAGTGCCCCTCCTCTTCTCTTATAAAAGGCCCCATCCTCTACCACATTACCCACACCTATAAAGGATTTGTATCGACCAAAACCTGCACATTTCATCTCTCCACATCTCTATCTTCATCATTGAAGCCTAAACATTGGCATAATTCTCTTCAAGAAACCCTTTTGGTTCAAACCAATAAGAGTTACCCGATTTAAAGGTAATGTTTTCACTTGTGTTCTTTTGTTTTATTTTTCTTCTCCAAACCCATAAAATCTTTTTATTCCTTTAATTTGTAACAAAAAAAGTATCTTAAATATATTATGATGTTGTTATGTGAAGGATTCAAGCTACACTTACACACACCTCCGTCTAATGGTTAAAGAACATACTGTTTTTGTGGATGTCGAATTACTGCCTCAAGAAACGAGGATTGTTCAATCTTCTCTTAAGTCCTTTCATGGTATCCATTATGATGTCAATTTATTTTATATATGATATATATGGTATTTATGTTTTCCATATACTTCTGTATTTTATATTTAAAACATACCTTTATGCTTTTCATGTTGTGAAAATGCGATAATTTAATACGAGTAAGTGTGGACTACCGCCCCCTCAAGTGATGTGACTCATTCATCCAATACATGGAATGTAAAAAGAATGAAATTAATGAACTTATGTGGCCTATAAAACATATATATTATACTTTAATTATAATATATATATATCTCAATTATTTTTAATTCCATTAATATGTCAAAGAAATGAAAGTTGTGTTCATGCATACGTATAGCCTACCGTCTCCATGAACGGTGCATTTCATATATTTTTATCTCGAAATGTTATGGAATAGTATAAATTAAATATTTACTGGATATATATTATATTTAAATCATTAATACTATTCTTGAGATGATTTAACTATAACTACAAGGACAATCATTTTCAAACAAGTTCATTTTTGACTCATGTACCAAACATCGACAAAAACGACTCATATGAACTGACATTATTAACCAATTATTATAATATTAAAATATGAGATATGAACTGAATAATAATATTTAAATTATGACCTTATGAAATTATAAATTGAACAATGGTTATTATTCAGGAATATAAAGAAACAAACAAGGAAAGTCGGACTTGAAGTAAGGGATCTGACCTCTCTCTTTCTTTTCAAGTACTCTCTTTTTTGTCATTTCATTTATGCTCCATGTTATTATGTTGGAGGATGTTATTTTATATTCACCACACTGTAATTTATATTTTCATAAGATGAGATACCCCATCTTACTCTCATCAATTCATTTTATGAATTTTTAAGTGGCGCTGTTAGGCTGCCGAATTTTCTTAAGGGATCCTACATCTCTCTTTATTTCTAAGTAATGTTTTTATGTAACCTAATTTAATATCAAATTTATTATGTTGGGGGATGTTATTTTATATTCCTATTGCTTTTAATTTTATGTTAATATGATGATATAACCTATTTTATCTCATCAATCTATTTTTGGATGTTTCATGTGGCATCGTTAGGCTGCCGAAGTTTCATAAGGGGTTTTTCATCTTACTTTATATTCCCATGAGATTCATGCTATATTGGCCACTATTTACATTTTTGTGGTGTATTTAAAGGCCATTATTTTACCATTTATATAATATAATCTCTTTTATGGGTTGTTACATCTTCATTGTATAACCCTTCTTTCATGGGGTGTACGTTTCAAAAGTTTCCCAAATCGGTAAGGGAACCTTTCACACTCCTCTTTTAAAAAGACTTATTTTGTTATGACTTTTAATTTACATAATTTTATGTTGGGATATGTTCTTATATATCATTATTGATGTATATTGTATGTCAAAGTGATTATATACCATTTTCTCTCTCATCAACTAATTTTATGAATTTTAAAGTGACACCGTTATGCTATCGAATTTTACCAAGGGAACTTTTTAACCCAATTTCAATTTCATTGGGTTCAACATGTAGTTATTGAATATGCCATCCTTTGAATATGTGTGAGTGACCATTGATTGTTTTAAACTTAATATCCACTTATATTGGGTGTATTTATATTTGTTACACATAATTATGAGATTGATTTATCCTTGATTTAAGGATACCTTTTTTATAAGGGATTTCATCTCGTTTTACATTTCTATTGAGACTTCATTGTTGTTATACACCAATTAACTCTTATATAGTGTATATACTGTCCATTAGAATATTATATCATGAATCCAATTATTCTCATGATATTATAAAGTTCTGATTAAATGTTATTCCGAAATTAGTGTATTCAAGTGTCTCAAATTTTGGTAAAAACCCTTTATCTAAAATATCGCTTTAAATGTTTTAATGATTTGTTCTTATAAATATTTCTCATTAATATCCTTGTTTTCAAAATGGTTTCAAGGATTTATTTATATTGATATTAATGGTTTAAAATTCTAAAAGCTTCAACGTTGTATGGGACACTTTAATTCAAAAATCACTTTATTAAACGTTTTAAATGGTTTTGAAAATGGTTTTTGAATGGATTCATTATTTAAATATCTTAAAATGTTATATTGTTATTGAAATGTGGGAATGCTATCTTTCATTTATGCTTACGTTATGTGCTATTATTATGTTATGGTTCTTGGGAATTTTTTATGAAGACGGGTGGTTCCATGATAAACTAAGGGTGGGTGAACCCGATATAGCTCTCCAATGCATTGGGTAACGCGAAAGTGTTAAATATTAAGGTTTCTCGGAAGAGATTTAGGGAATATACTATGATGGGTATTCCAAATGTAACCATGAGGGTTACTCCCTACGTAATAATGTTATGAATTCCTTTAAGTTACCTTTATGTCTTATGATTTCTATGAGTTATTCATAAATCTTATTATTTCACGAGGTATGTTAAATTGCTTATGCTTTATGAGTAATGTATGATTTCATTGATTCTTATGTATACATGGACTAATGTTTTATTTCTGTATTGTTCTAACCCTTACTGAGATTTTTATTCTCATCCCAAGTTTTTTCTGAAATGTTTTTTACAGGACATAAAGTTGAATAGGTTCAAGGATGGGATCACAGAAATGTCTGGCTGTCTAAAACAAGGGACTAGACATGACTCTTTTGTTCAAGAGTTATTTTTTGTGAAAAAAATGGAAGCTGGGTAGATGTGTAACACCCCAGGTAAATAAAGAATATGAAATTTTCACATTTATCCATATTTGTGAATAAAATATTAATATAACTTTAATGGGGATGCTATGCTCGATGGCGTACCAAATACGCAACAACGAGTTTCTTGGGAATCTTATGTTGCACTCTAATAATAAAATAATATTATTTTAAATTGTAGTTAACACCTAGCTGTTGTAATGGCAGGAATGAACAGAACTAACTACAAAATGATTATACATGTTTTTAAAATATTTGTACTTTTTACAATAAATGTTAGAGGATTAAAAATGATAATGAATCCAATTTTAAGCGTTAACATTCTAATATTCATTAAAAGGCCGATGAACCGCCTTTTGATGAAGAACCTCTTTGAAATCCAATTTTTAACAATTTTATGTGTTATATTTTACAAGATAAAATTCTTCTTTAGAATCGGGACATCAAAATTTACTTTGTGTAATTTTTTTGTGTTTTTCCGATAAAGTTCTTTTTTTAATGAATAGTGAAAAATGTTGTATTTTAATTCAAAAGCACTTTTTAATCTAATTTATTTATATGATTAGATTATCTTTTATATTGGATTTAAAGTAAAATTAGAATATATTTTTACCATTTAATCCAATAGTGGTCGTTGGAATTAATTTCATATTGAAATTGGACTTAAACTAGTGTCAATATTTTGATACTTATTGTTTCATAAAAACACACTATTTGCTCTGACAGTGGGAATTAATTATTAAAATAATTAATTTAACTTATATGTTTTGAATTTTTCAAAATATACATCATTTTTGAATTCAGAATAACAAAAATATCTTAGGCTGAATTTTTGGTATTTTTCTGGAAAACTTCAGTTTTTGTTGAATAGTGAAACCACTAAGTGGTACTTAAAAAACTGATTTTTCGTTTAAATGAAATTTTATCACCTCTGTGTTTTGAATTTCAAAAATCCAACATACATGGTTGTCATTAAGAAGAAAAATGTGGTTCAATGGGATTAAAATATTTTTTTGGTGAATAGTAACTTTAAATTTTTTAATCGCGATTAGAGGTAATTAGTGTAGTTTAAGGTAAAAATAAATTTTTAATAATATGAGATGATCTTGACACATGTCATAAGCTTATTGTATATGTCATGGCCGACCAAGAAAATCCATGGGTCATCTTGGGGACCCCATGGAGTCACTTTGGAAGGAAAATGACATTAATATGTTTTTATTTAATGTAAAAGTAAAAATGACACAAACATGAGTTTTTTCACTATAAAATTTTTTAAATGGGGAAATACAAGTCAGATGTTTGACTATAAATAGTAATTGGAAAGATAAATAGATTTCCTACATCATGGGGTTTTTTATAATTTTTAGACTTTAAATAAATTAAATTATTTATGACATCATGATGATGCAGTGATTACCTCATTATTTAACGATTTAAATAAAATGAAAAGATAATGTAAAATCTAAGACCTACACTTGTCAAAAACATATTGGATCGGAATATTTAGAACCTTATCACCTCTTCCTCTAATTATATCAATTTGGGACCTTTTAAATCCTAAATTCATTTTAAAATAAAGTATCATTTCGTTACTTTCCAAGAGTGCCCCTCCTCTCCTCTTATAAAAGGCCCCAACCTATACCACCTTACACACATCTCTCAGCACTTTATCTCGGCCAACCCCTGCCCATTTAATCTCTCCACATCCCTCTATTCATCATTGAATCCTAAATTTGGGCAGAATCCTTTCCAAGGAAGCCTTTGAGCTTAAATCAAAGAGAGTTACCCGTTTTAAAGGCATTGTTTTCTCTTGTGTTCTTATGTTGTATTTTGTTTCTAAAAACCCCTAAACACTTTTTATTCTTCCCCTTTGTAACAAAACTAGTATCTTCAATATACTAGGATGTTTTTATGTGAAGTATCCGAGCTACACTTACACACACCTTCGTCTAATGGTTAAAGAACATACTGTTTCTGTGGTTGGCGATTTTCTGCCTCACTAAACGATGATTGTTCAATATTCTTTTAACACCTTTAAAGGTGGACATTATGATGTCACAATATTATATATATGATATATATGTCATTTATGTTTACTATATACTTCTGTATTTTATATTTAAAACATACCTTTATTCTTTTCTTGTTGTGCAAATGCGATAATTTCATATGAGGAAGTGTGGACTACCGCCCCCTCAAGTGATGTGGCTCGTACATGCAATAAATGTAATGTATAAAGAATTAAACTAATGAACATATGTGACCTATACAAAATATATATTATACTGTAATTATAATATATATATATCGTTTATTTTTAATTCCATTAATATGACAAAAAAAATGAAAGTAGCTTTCATGCGTACGTACGGCCTACCGTCTCCATGAACGGTGCTTCTCATTTTTTATCTCCAAATGATATGGAATAGTATAAAATGAATATGTACTGGATATATATGATATTTTAATCAGTAATACTATTCTGTAAATTATTTACTTATAACTACATGGGCAATGATTTTTCAAATAAGTTCATTTTTTACTCTTGTACCAAACATCGGCAAAAACATTTGATAAGAACTAACAATTTTAATCAATTATTATAACATTATAATATGTGATAAGAACTGAATAATAGTCTTTAAAGGAGGTATTTAGGCAATTATAAATTGACCAAAGATTATTATTCAGGAATATAAAGAAACGAACAAGACAAGTCGGACTTGAGGTAAGGGATCCTACTCCTCTCTTTCTTTTTAAGTACAATATTTTATGTCATTCCTTTTAAGCTCATATTTCATGTGATTGGGATGTTATTTTATATTAATATTAATATAATTTTTATGTTAATATGATGAGAGACCCTATTCTCTCTCATCAATCCATTTTTTAGGTTTTGAGTGGTGCCGTTAGGCTGCTGAATTTTTGTAAGAGATCTAACCTCTCCCTTTCTTTTTTACTCTCCTTTATGTCACTTCTTTTAAGCCCCTATTTTTTATGTTGGGGGATGTTCATTTATATTACTCATTCTGTAAAAATTATGTTAATATTATTAGAGACCCTATTTGATCTCATCAATCCATTTTTTTATGTTTTAAGTGGCGTCGTTAGGCTGCCGAGTTTCCGTAAGGGATTTTTCATCTCACTTTTATTCCCGTGAGATTTATGCTACATTTGCCACAATTTCCTTTGAGTGGTGTATGTACTGCCCATTATTTTACTCATTGTGTAATATAATTTCATTTATGAGTATTTACATCAATGTTGTATTGTTTTTCTTTCACGGGGTTTATGTTTCGAAAGATACCCATGTCGGTAAGGGAACCTTTCACCCTCCTCTTTTTAAAAGACTTATTTTGTTATGTCTTTTAATTCACATAACATTATGTTGGGATATTTTCTTCTATATCCTTAGTGATTTAAATTTTATGTCCATGTGATGATATACCCTTTTTATCTCTCATAAACTCATTTTCTGAATTTTGTAGTGACGCCGTTTGGCTGTCAAATTTTTTGCAAGGGATCTTCTTAACCCAATTTTGATTCTTTGGGATAATATTGTAATCCTTGAATATGTCGTTCTATGAATATGTGTGAACAACTTCTGATTGTTTTCAACTTAATATCTACTTATATTTGGTGTATTATCTTGTCACCCATAATTATGTAATTGATTTATCCTTAATCTAAGGATGTCGTCTTTGTATTGGACTTCTTCTCAATATCCTTTCATTGAAGCATATTTTGTTTTATACACAACCTTCTTTTATACGGTGTATAAACCCCTTTGAATTTTACGTTTATCCGAAATGAATATTTTTTATACAAAGCGTTTTACTAAACGACAAAAGGGAATGTTTTTGTCATACGTATGAGGCGACAACGACTTCTCCGCCGCCATGACCATTATTTGAGTTTCGGCTTCCTCTACAAACCATACCTTTTTTTAAAAGAAAAATAAATAGTATGTTTTCCTTTTCTTTTATTTTGGTATTGAAAATGGTTTTCATAATGTTTTTATATCAATCTGTTGTATTGATATCTTGGGATTGAAAAGTGTAAATGTTATGTTTCCTTTATGCATGTTTTTTGTGATAAGATTATGTTATGATTCTTAGGCATTATTATGAAGACAGGTGGTTCTATGATAAACTAAGGGCGGGTGAGCCCGATATAGCTCTCCAATGCATTGGGTAATGCGAAGGGGTTAAACGTTAAGGTTTCTCCAAAGAGATTTGGGGAATATACTATGATGGGTATTCCAAACGTAACCAAGAGGGTTACTCCCTACATAAGAATGTTATGAATGCCTCACGCTACCTTTATGTCTTATTATTTATATGATTTATTCATGATTTTATAAGGTATGTTAAAGTGATTATGTTTTATGGGTAAAGAATGATTTCATTCTTATGTATACATGTACTCATGATTCCTTTCCATATTTTTATATCCCTTACTGAGCTTTTTATGCTCATCCCATGTTTTTGAAAAGTTTTTCACAGGTCAAGGGAAGGGTACATGATATGATGATAGTGTCAAGGAAGAATCCATGTTTTATTTTAAATATGTTTCCGTTGATGGGAAAAAACGAGTACTATCTTTTATGTAACCACTTTGTTTAAATGTGGAATGTAATTCATGATTTATTATCTAATTATCTAAAACTCTAAACCTGAAAATATCCTCAATGTGAATTATTCATTTAATTCAATATTAAGTAAGGTTTAAGGCTAGGGGCTTATAAGTTGTGTCTACATTATAACCTTTGATATATAATAGTTATGTCCTAATTCTCAAAAATTCTAATCCTGAAAATATCCTCAATGTGAATTATTTATTTAATTCAATAATAAGTAATGTTTAAGGTCAGATCCTTATATGTTCTTCTATGAAGATTTTTGAATCTATGATATATGATAGTTCAAACTTCTAGAATCGATATTTCTTTAAGCTTTTTTTGTGTTATCTTGGAGCATGCATGAGTTAGCTATTTTAGAAAACAATGGTTGGACATATATATATATATATATATAATTCTCAACTTGGCTTATCTTGTTTTTAATTAAGGATGCACATGTTGGAGTCAAATGTATGCTTGTATTATTAAACACCTACCACTTACTATCAGGTGAAATGTATATAAAGAAATTATAATGTTGTTAGTTCCATTTAATAACATAGATATGACTGTTATAACTTAAATTAAAAATGATAAAATAATATTAAAAAACAGTGTAAGAATTTTCCTTGAAACAGTGTCACTTGGAATCAGTGTCTTCTCTATTTCCATTGAGAAGTTAGACAGTAATGGTGACACATCTATGACGACTTCTTGATTTGGTTGTATAGATGCATTGTTAGGATCATGATTTCTTGGATAGCAGTATCTAGTCCATTGTTAAAACATTGACCAGTGCTTGAGTCATGATGTCAGGAGAATGGTATCAGGTCATAGTATCGAGTCATGATGTCTACTCATGGTGTGTGGCCATGGTGTCTGGTCTCAGTTTCTGGTCATGACATCTAGTCATCTTGTCTAGTCACATTGTCTAGTCATAGTGTCGGGTCATAGTGTCTGGTCAATAATTTTGGTCATGGTGTCTGGTCATAGTGTTTGGCCATAGTGTTTGGTCATGGTGTCTCGTCCCAGTGTCTAGTAACAGTGTCTGGTACATAGCCAAATAACTTTAATTATTTTTAAGTGGTAGTATTCCTAGAATATTTGAAACATAATTAGTGCTATATTAAAATATAAATAAGCATAACTAGTGAGATTCTTAATTTTAACAAGAATGCATGGAGTCATAAGAAGACCAACAAACATAAAACATGATTTAAACAAGATTAGCATAATTTCATATGTTACATGATATTCATGATTTGTGAGTATTAAAACATGATAAAAAAAGAGGATTTCAACAATTATAATATAAATTTTGAGGTTATATGAAATAAGAAATTATGAAATTTAAATAAGATGGTTTTATAGAAGATGAGAAAATAATTGGATGATTACTCATTTTATGATTCATAAAATTCTATAAATCTTGTTAAAAGATGTGATAAATTTAAAATTGAGATTTTCATTCCCAAATGGATTCATAAGCTAGATCATTGAGAGGAAAATATATTAAATAAAATTTCCTAAGAAATATTATATAAATAGAATTATTTTAATCAGATTTCATAATTCCTAAAATTATCATCAATGTGTATGAAATGAACGCATGAAGGCTATGTCCATTTACTCGATTTTAAGTAAGATATTTAAAAAAATTTGAACCATAAATCCTATAATATTTAGGGAAATAATTATATATTTTTTATAATTAGGATCATGTGATTTGTAAAATAATAATTCCATAATATTTTATTAAGAAAAAAAAGAGATAATACCTTGAAATTAGTTTAAAAATCATAAATATATGTAATATTTAAGAGTATAAACATATCCAAAATTGAGATTCACCTAAGAAAACATAAAGACCGTAAAAATATGATTCAATAATGATAAAGGTGATTCGAAATAGTATTAAACCTCGACAACAAAACCTAGAAATTTAAATGGGTTGAGTTGAAGAGGAGTGATTATTATTTTGACACTCTATATAAAATAATACCCAATGGTGAATGTGTTATGGATTATTGGATAAAAAAATAAATTCATTCTTGATATGTTCTACTAATTAAAAACATAAATACTACAATAAAACAAATGAAATGGAAGGAACCCTACAAAAATATAATGGGAAAGCGTCATGGGGGAGACTAACACTTGATAATGAGTGTTCAATGAATTACAAATTGAGTATGAAATATATTACTAGTATTACTAATATAAATGGATGAAATAAACCCTATAAATATGATTAGGGAATATTTCCACGAGATTATTAAATAATTTATTAAATTTTTATTAAGTGAAGTTTCATTATTCTTGAATTGGGGAAATTTTATCAAATAAATTTATTACTGAAAAAGAAGAGACAAAGAATACTGCAATTATTTAAAGAAAAGAAAATTGTTAAAAACATCCTCGATTCACCCAAGGATATTTAGGTTTTTTTAATTTATTATTAAAAAATATTATAGTTATATCAATATTATTTTGAAATAATTAATAAAATATTTTCGAAAGTATTATTATTAGGGTAGGATGAGTAATTAAAAAATACATGCAATGTTGGTTGAGGTGAAAAAAATAACACACTAAGAATTAAATGGATTATAAGAATAATATGTAAAAGTTCAAGTATAAAGGTACTAAATACTATTTTATATTATAGTGACTAATATAAATTTACCAAAATCAACGAAAAACATTAAAATTTATTTTTATTACCAAAAACCAAAAATAGTGTTATCTTTACCCAAAACATAGTAACAAAAAAAATACCTCTAATGATTCTAAAATAATAAAGGTATTTTTTCTATCTGAAATGAATATATGAGAAAAAAACATGATTTTGATGTACCCAATTAATAAAATATATTAAATAAACACATGTACAAATTGACGGTTTTTAATGAAAGGCTTAATGTAAATGATAAAGATCATGTAAATCCAAGGATGTTTAAAATGGGATCTCTTCCACCTCTCAATTATTGTGGTATGATTACATAAAAAATAATCTCTTATATAGACCAAAATTATTTTTTCAAACTTTCAGGTGGTGTTTTTTCATAAAAATCAAATGTAATGATTTTTTACCAAATAGGGTGTGTATAATGTTTTTTAAGAATATCATGTGGTCATATTCATTAATTAAATTTGGTATCGTTTCACTTCCCCTATTTTCTTATAAGTGAATGAATTCTTCCATGGATCATGGGAATTTCCATTTAATGATATTATATTACTATTTTTTATTTTTTACCTCATATTTTATAATGAGTTTTTTCTCATAGATTAAAATGATTAATTAATATTTATATTGTCACTAATTCAATGTTAAGATTATTTGATTTATTCATAAGTGTTTTCATTGTGGGGATATGGTGAAAGATAGTCATGAAATGGATAATACACAAAATAGTAAATTTTTATTCTATTTTATAATTTATTCATTCTAATAAAAATTTCATATCAAAATATGTGAATGAAAAAAATTATTATTTATAAAATAATGATTAAATCTATAAGTATAGAAAATGACTTATATCTACACATGTATTATGTGGTAACACCACACACATACCGAGGTATCAAATTAATTATTTTTTTTTCAAAAAGATTCTATGTATTTTTCTACTAAAGGAAATTTTAGTTGATTTTGGTAAGTATTTATGAATTTTTAACCCGGTTAGAGATGAAATATTGTTACATATATTAGATTTTCCCAAAATAGGATGAATTATAGTATGAATATGGGATGAATAAGATAAATATTCATGAGCCTATCTTAATTAATGCCATAACCCAATAATTATATCATGGAGGAATTCTTGAGTGGATAGGGGTATGAGGTAAAGATCTAACTATATTGTAATGGGTGTCTTAGATTTCTTTTTACTATCATAGAATTAGGTGATTCACTATGACGAAGAGTTTCATTTGGAATAATGGCCTTAAGAATGTTGTTGAAATGGTTTTATAGTAATTTTATAGAATATTATAGTAATATATAGTTCACATGGCCATGACATAGTGGTTGTATTGTGTTTTTATTGGATAAAGAGTATAAATCTAGTTTCAGGTAGAAAGTACCATGTATTACCAATTTACATGTTTTTCGACATATTATATAAATTAAAATATATGGTAAGGGTTTTTGAGTGATCTAATTTTTTACCACGAGTGGTTCATTTTTTTTCTTGGAAGGGGTAGGGAGTTTGGTTATATACAAAACAGGACCTTTGGGGTTTTACAATTTTTCAATTACCCATTGAATGATATTTGGCCTATATTCCAAGAATTTTAAGAGTGATATGGAATAATGATTGGTGTTAATTTATTAATCTATTGATATCCTAACCTAATGCACCCTTATTTTGGTATGTACTGATCACTTATACTTATTCTTAGGTGTGTTTCTATTTGATTATTATATAATTTTACTTTCTAGATATGTTCTTGATAATGTATGTGATAATTACTACTGTGGGAACCAAATCAGGTCCCCTTGTATCCATATCTATGAGTAGGTAAACATATAGATTAGTAGGTCCATTTATCCATGCTTTTAGGTATGTTTATAATGATCTCTATGAATTCCTTATAAGACATAGAATACTCGGTGTGTATTTGAATGGGAATATCCTAGTCTTGAGCCTAGGAAAATAATCTTGATTGATCCGTAGAGATGGAAAAACTCATATTGATTAAGGTAAATGGATAGTTAAAATCTATCATAATACGTTCTTGTGATTAGTGAAATGATTAGAAGATTCAAATTAGATGGATTCTTATAGAGAATTCCAATATGTTTTTTGGGAGGATAATGTTTATTTGTTATTACTTGTTGGAATACACCACATTTGTTAGTAGCGTAGAAAGAAATCAGATCACAATGACTGATGGATAAGTTCAGTACTAATTCATTGTGTCTATATATATCTAGATATTTTCAATAATTTTTCTTATTATTATATTCATTAATAATAACCATGAAATGATACACAAAATGGAAATAAATTCATTAAATGACTCTGACAACATTGTTTATCATATGGTCAGAAAAAAATTCACCCTAATCACATCACTATGTATTTATTTCAAAAACATAATGAAACTCTTAACTTAGTATAAATTGATGATAAAACCTTATTAAACAATAATATAAAATAGATCATTCATTTATATAGTTCATAATTACATCATGTATCCATGGGAGAAACAATAGTTCCTTTCCATTGCATTCAGAAGATAAAATAATAAAAGCAACACATTATTTATCATCATTTTTATATATAATTAAATTAATCATACAAATCACATACCAAAGACATGGATAGGTAGTTTTACATTCTTAGAGTAAGTATCATCTGGTAACCTATTTATAATTCCAAATGATATTAATTTTTTAATTAAAATAGATATATAATGATTACTGATAACTATTAGTAATTGTCATCCGACTGATTAAATTAAGGAACAATTCCAATTTCCCTTGTTAAATACATTTATGAACCAACCCCTCAACCAATTGATGGAAAAACAATTTTTGGATGATTCCAATCTATGAAACCAGTGGTTATACTCATAGAAATAACAAAATGTATTCCTTATCATCTAGGACACTACACATGTAAAATAATCAATATTTTTTTTGTAAAACTATCATCCACTATATAGTTTTATTCCATTTTTTTGTCATTATATTCTAGTTTAAATCTTTTCCTCATATATCCATAAGATTTAATCACCACATAAATAAATTTCACACTCTTGGAAATATCCCACATGAAAACTTCTATAAGTTGTTCCAGGGAATTCTTCAACATATCATGAAAAAAACTCTCCTACTTCCATAGTAATTATTTTCAATGTTCTCAAAAATCAACAATTCACCAAGTCTTAATGAGTCAAAATGTTCCATTAGATATTCCTTAAAAAATATGATGGTGAACAAATCCACGAGATTTATTTTCTACTTATCTTACCCAACCCAAACACTCTATCATCCAACATGTTCCACATAAAATGGTAATTTTGATCAACATGTTCTATTTTTCATGAAATAAAACATTTTTATGTTTTTTATTGACTATGATTATCATAAAACAACACAACACTATCCAAAGTCTTTCTCTAATCTTAAGAAAATAACAAAACCCATAAAAATTACATCCAATATTCCATTATAGTTTTATACTCAACACTTCTTGTGGAAAAAGTAAGAATCCATTATAGTCCTGAAATATACAAAACGATAATTTCTCTATATGTGTAAATACACCAAGTGGTTCCCTTCCAGACATCGTAATCACTAGGGACGTTCATATCAATGTATCTACATAATGAATCATCCATACCAAAGAATATATTTGTATCTTTTGATCCCAAAAAGTATATATCAATCCATATTATATCCTTCATGTTTTTTCTTATATTTCAGATGAATCATCTCAAAATCCTATATTTTTAGCGAATGTGTTCTTCAGCATATGCCATTTCCTAAATTACACATTTTAAAAATTGTTTAAAATAATACATTCTCACTATGTCAGACCATTTCTAAAAATTTAAATGTGTTACCCTTCGATAAAATTGATGTGTTCATCAAATGGGTTTGATACCAGATTGTATCCATAAATTCCAAACCTCTTGATGATCTTCTACATATAATACCCCTATTATTTAACAATAGTAACAACATATGTATCTCTTTAAATCATCATCACCATTATTTTCATGGAATATTTGAGATCATTAATATCCAATATTATTGAAAAATAATGCGTAGTTATATATATAATTTTATATTATTTATATATATAAACATGTTTCCTTATATAATAGTAGAATTATGAATAAGTTGTCAATTCATATCTTTTGGTAGAAATAGTGACGAGATAAATGATTATACAAAACCATTTTAGGTATTCCAAAAAACTATATTATAAAGAATCAACATCCCCCCTTCGTCCAGTTATCAATGACTATGAATGTACCCCGGAAAAATAATCATTGTACTCTATAACATAATTTTACTAGTCTAGTTTAGATGTTCTCACAATTTTAAAATATACATAACACTAATATATATAAATAATAAACCTGGATTATTTATTATCAACACTAGAGAATATAAGGTAATATTTTACTAAAGTTATTTATCCTATTGGGAAATTTACACAAAGGAAATCATGATGGATTATTTATAAAAAAAATTCATTTACGAAACCATTATTAATACCATGTTGTTAATATAATCAATCACATTAAGTGTCATTGACATACTCAATCATATAGATTATCTGAGCCTAAAACTCCTTAGGTAATTTTCCAATTAATTAGTTTGAAACACATGGTCAACTGTTTTTATGCTTCATAAGAATATTTATTAACATTTTTAGCAACATAGTCACTTGGTTAATCATGAAGATGTATCTAAAACTCAAATTTTTTTTTTACCTAAGATTATTTTTATGTTAATATAATTAGGAATTTCTTACATTATGTTTTTCCTTTATAAGGATTAGTCTCATAAATAATATTGTTGATTATTTTTTAATCTATAATAAAATATTTTATTATATTAGTATCAGGTTTTGTTACCATTGAATAAATAATTTTACTAAATGGGATACAAATTATATAATTTCCCATATAATATTCGTCAAATCTATTAATAGTCCAAGATCCTTATTTCATAAGGAATTGATCCCATATTATTGTTTATTTCATCTCTCATCTTTTTAGGTGGGTAGTAAACCATGATATATCATATATTATTCATTTATTGACGAGTAACCAAATCATTACCCAAACTATCATATGGATAAACCCATCACTATTCCTTTGTTATCAAATATCTTATGTATTCCCAGCTAGGTTTTACCCAATGCAAATCCTAAGAACATGAGAACACACAACAAACCATGGGAACCTAAATATTTCATGATACTATGGATTGAATGATCTATGTTAACATATAACTTACATTACATATATAATATAATCTAGGGGAACCTTAATTTTACATGATACAACTCAGTTGGATGATCGATGTTTTTACAAGTGCATGTTCGGAATAAATCTAAATCATTATTTTTTGAAAGGGATTTAATCTCCCCATCTTATTTCATGTTATTCCCTTAATGTATTCATATATTTATATATTTATTTTCTAAATAATACTCCCTCAACCAAATAGTTTTTTAGTCTATATTGATCTGAAACCTTTTACATAACCCAAAAATTGTGTTACTCACCCAAAATATTTTTTAAGAAGATTATATAATTTCTAAATAATAATCATTAATTAGAAACCACATCTTAATCACTATGATAATTTAATGAATATAATTAATATACAAACATTAACAATGCCTTATTTTTATTTTTTATACATTATAAATTATCCCTTTTGATTTTTCACTAAACACATTGTTTATAGATCATATCTATGGTTGTAAATTGTAGTTCATACTAACAATTAATATTTAAGGGATGTTTGCATATAAATGCTCAAAAAAATCATTTAACTAATTATAAACAATTTATAATTTATATATTTAAAAAATAATTATAAGATGAAAAATATTCTAAAAATAGTCACTTCCATTATTTTTAAAATATTTATAAATAATTCAATCAATTTTCAATTAATTATGATTAAAAAATGCATTATCCATTATAGTTAGAAAAATAATATATGTCGTATCCCATGGAATACCCTAATATTAGTTTAATTTTATGAATAATAAATTGAGAACTGCATTAAATAAAAGATATTCAAATATATGATATGTTTCGTATATTTTTTACAATAAAACTCTCTATATTTAAAAATTTACCATGCTTATCAAATTTTAAAATTGGGAATGATCATATAGAATGAACATTAGTCATTCTATAGGCATTAATCATATCATCTATTATGGAATAAAATATTATATATAGTTAAATAAATCCTGCATAAAATAACATCATCCATATTCTATGACTAAAAATATAAAAAAATGAAACTATAATTTTCTCTTTTTCAAACATGATTTCATAAATCGATGGCTTTGGATTATCTAATAAAAATAAAAGAATTCATAGGAGATTCAGGAACAATTTTTTATCTAGTAAATGTGAATGGAATCCATCAAAATATCACTCATTCGAGCATAAATTATAAATTTACAAATAGAAATGTAGAAAAATTTTAATCTATTAATACTGTATTCTAAATATGCCACAACAAAATACTTATCCTATGTCTTTGATGATCATCACAATGGGCAGTGACATAATTTACCATCTATCTGAGGTATAATATAAGAATTATGGATTAAATATAATGTATGTGGGGTTATCCATCCAACGTAACATTATAGTGTCTTAGATGAAAAAAATATATAACATTCAATTATTTGGGTGTCATGTCCATACGTCATAGAGTCTTTACAATTCTATTCTCATCATATAGAATTAGTTTTCTATAGAACATGATGATTCTACTAGTTGATTCCAAAATTAACACATGAATTACAACTTATGAGTTAGTTCCAAACTGAGTTTATGAATTAGATACATGAATGAAATGCACAACCTCACATTACAACTCAGTATCTGGTTTAATAATGATAAGATATGTGGATGTTTAATCGAAATGATTAAATAGTTAATTGAATGGAAGAGGATTGTGATATACTATATAGAAAATATTATAAATCAAGTCATAGGATATGATTTCAGTGGATTTTCATGGGTTGTGAAATGGTTTCTATAGACCATGCAGTAGGATATCCCCACAATAATGCATTATCATTTCCGATATGTACTATCAAATAAACACATTATGATTCTTTAAGTTTCCTTTTATTTTATAATATGATTGAATTCACATATACATAAAAACATAATTTATATGACATGGATAAAATTATATTATATGAATATATCATAAAATAAAATAGAGCATATATCATATATATAGTATTTAGAGAATATTCCCTTTAGTTCTTATCCATATAGTTAATTTACAAATAAAGAATCTAGAACATGTGTTTAGGCTATATGAGGTTGAAATACTATATCACCCATGACCACTCAATTTCATGTAAAAATGGATTATATGGGCATGTAAATTATATATGAGTCAATTAGTACACAATGAAAATAAGATACAATGATTGATAGAGATCATTCAAGATTCCATTGTATCTTAAGTAGCATTAATGATTTACTATATAGATATCGTGATTTACGACTATTATTTTCTATGATAACCAGGTGAAGGAGGCCACACATTGTAGTTATGTAATTTTGGATTAGTTTTTTACAAGTTACTTTAAGAAACATTGAGAGATACACCAATAGTTTTTCAATGATATCTAATATTTTTTAGATGGATTTTCATAAGTGGTTGCATATTTGGAACATATGGTGAATAAATAACGATTTAAATTAAAAAATGAGATTTAAAAGTTATACAAATGAATTATTCTCAAGGATTACAAATGATATTATATATAATGTGATCTAAGGTAAAATAGATATATGTATATTTTTATTTAGTAATATGGGATATTAAATGAAATATATACGAAATTGAAACCAAGCCATGGTGGAAAATAATAATTGGTTATTGATAATCAATCAACGCATTCTTACCAGTGTGGAAATAATTAGAAACATAAATAATAGTCAACCATTCTAGAAATCAATAACATATAAATACATAAAATTAAGAACTCATGTATCTACCATACACGATTGATTCCACCACTTTTATCATAAAACCATATTGATTTATTAGGATCCATTGGTGCTGACCATAGCAATAACTCCTATATTAGGTATCCATAGGCCACATTTAATCACCCAATGCTTATGTGGGATTACACATCATAAAAAAGAAATACAATTATATCACAATAATTAATAATGGATAAGGATAGAAAGGTATGGTTGTGGGATAAAATATAATAAGGATCTAACAAAATGTTAGAAATCATTTACATCAATCATCAATACTTATAATTCTCCATGTAGATGGAATTAATTAACTCATGTGATCATATTGTATGAGTTAATTAATTATTGTTACAAATCCTACAACCACTCAGTAATGATACATCTCACATGACTTCCATTTTCATGAAATACTTTTAAAAAATGATAACATACCTAGAAGATCAATTCAGTATTAATAAGTAATGTTTTTTCTACATAAGAATCATAATATTGTATTGATAATAATCGATGATTAACTACACTATGATATTGTTATATCATGTGATATTATTGAAAAATGATGAATCCTCATATAAATATATACATGATTTATGATATTACATTACCATGCAATAAAAAATGGTCATCAATGTTGTTTGTATTTTGTAGAGACCCAAGCATGATGTAAATAGAAATTAAATTACTTTTGAAGAATTCATAATACATAACAAAAATAGACACCCAAGGAGCATAATATTTTAGTGTCTTTGGAAACTCAGAACATAATCTTCTAATCATGGTGAAAAGATCATCAACATGTCCCAAAAAGATATTCTCCTTTTTTTTCTTACCTAAAACCTTTCGTTATATACTGGGGAAAATAAAACATATAAAGGGTGAGCTCAAATTCTCAATAATGGTGATCATGGAAAAAATAAAACAAACCATATACATTTGAACATAAAAACATGAACATAAAGTTTAAACATAAAAATATTGAGTAATGACATAAAAAATGGAAGTATGTAAGGAATAAATCATAATATAACATCAATCAAGATAAAATAGCATGGGAATAGAAAATGTAATTGTGGAAACCATTATGCACATGTTATGATTTCCATAGTAGCGAAGGCATTGCTATGAACACCATCATAGTGGACAAATTCCTTCACTGAACTGGGTTTATATGTCATTTCGGCCCTGTATTAATGAACCAGATTCACTGGCCGTTCCATCCATGTCTATCTCATGAGATATAAATCATTGACCAAATCATTGGATGGATATATAGGTCACACCCATCTTATAATGAAATCATTCTTACTCGTGCCACAAAATAAACATAAATCATTCATTATAACCAAATGAAAAAAATGGGTTTCATACACATCATCCCATCATAACAAAGTCCATATTAATTAAATGGATATCATTTCATCATAAGAAGAATCAAACCATGTAAATAATAGAGACATTTTACTTGAAACATAATCATACTAAATAATGTTATCTTATATGGAAAATAGTTTTGGCAAAACACTTGAAATAAATTATTGAGGAAAATATCCTTTCTTCTTCAAAATTATTTTCTTTAAAAAAAATCCCATTCAATTTTAAAAGAAAGGGATTTTGTTGAAAATATTAATCAAATCTTGTAGAGTATGCTTTATTAAAATTAGGCATTATGAAACTGTAAAAATCCATTAATTCCATATAAATTCTAAAAACACTGTCCTCGTACTTTTTCCCGAAAAGTAAAAAAGTTCCTCGTAAGGTAAACAAAAGAAATATTCCTTCCAAAAAAAATGTAAATTTCAGAGTGGGGTAAAAATGACTTTAAAAATAGATGTAATAATATTAAAAAATTTATGAAAAACTTTTTATAGACATGGATGAAAAATATAATCCTAGTAAATACCTCCTTATAAGCAATCTCGGATAAAAATGAGATTTGAAAAATTATCCCATACCTTATGTCAAATTTCTTCTGTATGTGCCCGAGACTCCGGTATAGTGGGTTTGAACATATTATTAACAAGTAAAATAACCATACTAATATTTATGATATCATATATGATTCACTTCAGAATTTAGATTACCCGTTCATTCGTTAATTCCATGATAAAGCAGCATTTTGGGTAAAATCGTTTCATTGATCATCTGTGTTTTGACTTTTAATTATTCAAATGTTTACTTAGATAATGATTACATACTTCCAAAATTTAAAACATTATTTATATATAATATATATTTAAAATATACATATATATAATAGATCAGTAAATAGAAAGAAATACACCGTTCATGGAGACGATAGGCCGTACGTACGCATGAACGTTGTATTCGTTTGTTTATTGAATTGGATGGAATTAAGAAAATGAAACATATATGTACATAAATACTGTATCATTATTATTTAATATATTTCATGATTATTTATTTTATATACTTTATAATCATACTTGAATGGTTAATTATGGAAAATGAATCTCACTGCATTTGCCGAGACGGTAATCCGTACGCATGCACAAGTGATGATATCATTCACATAATTATTGAATGGAATTCAAGTGGATGATATAATATCTCATAATTATTATCATGTAATAATAATAATATATATTTATTATTTACACCATTATACCCATCCAAGTAAGATGGTCGTAGAAAAACATATTACACCGCAGCGTGGAGACGGTATTTCGTACGTACACATGCTCGGTGATTTTGTTTCTCATAGGATTGATAGAAGGTGATGTAGGGTTGTTTCAAATTTAAAATAACATATCATTATGTAATTAATAATGATATTATTACTTTATAATGAAACAACTATAGAAGAGGAAGTAGAAGAAGAAACAAACATGAAATAATCGGTCGAAGAGATTACCTCTTCTTCGATGTGCCTCTTTTAAACATCCTCTTAGGGAACAAGAGTTGGTCTTTAGAGAATACCATAACCAATATCATATAACTATATAGGTTGAGATGAAAAAAATTCAGGGTTTTTATGAACTTAAAGGCTCAAAATTTTGTAAAGATGAGAGGGAGGAGGTTCCCTTTTATAAGGGATGAGAGGGGCACCTTTGGAAACCACAAAATTATTAATTTATAATAAATTGAAACCCCACATAAAAACCTCAAAAAATGAATAAATTACAATATTAGAAGATATAGGGTTGAAATACCTTTATCCAATAAAATTTAGACATGTTTTATGTTCATTTTAAACCTTACCGACTTTATTTATCCTTATTTAATCTATTTAATTTTATTTTTGGTAATAATATTCTAAATTTTAAATTACTATAAATAATTACTTATGCGTGGTGAAATGTCTCTAATTGGATACTTTATGACATTTTAGACCATATAAATTTCAATTTGTACTTTTTAAAAATTTATGTGATTTTTAAACAATTTTATAATATGTTATTTTTATAAAATAACAATAGTGTCAATTTTGACACTATTTATTTATAAGAATTTAAATAAATTCTAAACAAAGGATATATTAAAACCAGGATATTTAATATACTACTAACCTGTATTATTCATCTATAAATTTTTGTGAAAGCATTAATTAGTTCATATAATATTTATTTTATGATTTTTAAAACCATTTGATTGATATTTCTCTTAATGAAATAATTACTACAACATTTTTTTCATAATTATTTCATATACTTATTTATTTCATAAAAATTAAAAATAAAATACTATGATGGATATACATATAATAGTTTTTAGATAATTCTTTTAATCGAATTTATCATCATAAAATAACAACATATAAATTGTTATATATATATTAAATTATGAAGGTGAAAACTTTGACATCATTTAAAATAAAATAATATAAATGTCCTAATCGCTTTTATAAGGCTCAAAATGGTCCATAAGTCGACCCTTGTATGCTTATAGTATACATATACTCTAACAATATGTTTTGGTCATGTGTTTGAGCCTTTAGAAAGGAATTATTACTTTAATAAAAACTATATTATTGATTTTTCAATAAGTAAATAATTTTTGCATCATTAATGTATAAGCTATTAATGAATCTAAATATTTCTTAATAATTACAAATAAATTACAATAAAAAAATGAAAACATTTTAGATTTAAAATGAGTATTTATAATTGAATTTATTTTCTGTAAAAATTTATATTAATGATACTTTAATTGTTAATGTTTGAGTGAGACCTATTTCACTTTTCTTTAAATAAAATAAATTTAAGGTCTTAATAACATCCTGGTGTGCTCAAATAGATTCAATTTCGACCCAACTATGTTTTAGGACGAAATATAATCATCTAATTATATTAAGACACATGTTCGAGTAACTTTATAATATTATATTTACCCTTAATTACTTAATTTACCTTTATCTATGGTAAATAAAATTACCGTAGTTACTATTCATTGTTTCCAAAAATAAAAAGTAGCCTATTAACATTATTTTGACCTAATTATTCCAAATATGGAATCCATTTTTCAAAATTCAAATCATAGATGTTGCATAAAATAATTTAAAATTAATCTCGTTGTGATGAAAATGAATTGTTAAAAGTTAAAACATTACAAAAGATTGAAATGATTTTTCCTATGAATTCAATATAAAATCAATGAGAATGAAATAAATTATATTAAATGGTAAAAATACATTCTATTTATACTTTATAACCATTCAATATTATATTTTAACAATATTAATTATTATGATGAAAAAAGTTGTTTTTAATTAAAATATAGCGTGTTTCTACTATTCATAAAAATATGAAAGTTATCAGAATAATATGAAAAATTTATCTAAAGTAAATTTTTATATCATGATTAAAAAGAAAAATTTTATTTTGTCAAATTGAACTTATAAATATGTCAAAAACTAGATTTATTGTGTGTGCGACATGAAAAGGTGGAAAAACTACATTTTTTTAAAAATACTTATTTTACCTGAAATGTTTATTTTGTTCACATACCGTGTTCTTGAAAATGTGTAAGATTAATAATAATGTTATAAAATTCAAAATGTAATTAATACTATTCATAACGGCTAGTTCATAATAATATTATAATAATATGTCTTTGTTTAGTGAAACTCGGTATTGCGTACTACACACGCTATCGAGGAAGGTCACAATTGCGTGTAATGCATGCCAAGTCAGGGATGCGTGTAGTAAACGCTCCCTTTGGTGTTGCATATAACATAATAAAAACTTATTTCATCTATACATTAAAAGAAATCTATACGTAATGTGGCGTAGAATAATTTCTTCAAAACAAACTTGAAATTGTCTGTAACACTAGACAAGAATTGTGTTCCGTATACTGCAAGCTAATACGGTGTTTCATATATTACAAGCTAGTTTTGGTGATGTGTACAATAGAATACATCAATGAAATTAAAAAGAATGTATCTCATAAAATCTTAGGGTGTTACATTCTACCCCCCTTAAAATGAATTTCTCCATTGAAATTCGTTGGGGTTTTAAATTGATTACTAATTGAATATTTCTTTCATAGAATCCCATATCATAAAAAGGAATACTGAAACAAAATTTTAATAAGTGAAGTAAGAAACATAACAGTTACCCAAATTTACTCATTACTGGGTTTCCACATAGGAGAACATAGGTAAAAATATGTATAGGGAAGAGAAATATAACCATCAAATTCTGATGAAGAGTGGTAGAGGACATGGCTATTAAAAATCCAACAATCACAAAGCCAAAAATTTGTGATGAAATAAGGTACCATCTGATTCATTAGATATAAGAAAAATAGGAAAAAATATTAGATTTTCAATATTATTTCCCAAATGTTGAAGAATTTTTTAATTAAAATAAATTCTTATTTGATTTTGGTACAATATCACTGTTTCTCATGCCATGAACAATTTCCACTTCATCTCTTAAAGAAATGAACTTGAATTTTTCATTCATGAAGTGTTAGTAGATCATGTGATAAAATGACGGGTCATTCCATCGATCTCAAAAAGAAGGTTATCAAATGTTATAAAATATACGTAAGTCCATATATGGTGATGTTAATCGTATATGATTCCAAAAATGGACTTACACTCCAACTATAATACCAATTAATAAAATAAAACTAATTTCTAGTAACCAAGGACTTGCTATAAGCCAATGGTAGGCGATAAAGACCTATCGCACTTGAGTTGTGGGTTCGATTCCCGCAACCTTCTTTGACGTGATGGGTTGTCGCCCGTCCTGCAGGTTGTCCTTTTTCTGAAACTACACTATTATAACATTACAGAAATAATATCAAAAAAATTTATAGGCTAAAACTATACTATCTGATGACCAACATACCACATTCCAATCTACAGACTTATCCAAAATACATATGTCCAATCTCATAGTATAAAGAAAACGATTACTGGAAAGGTCACATAACAAGCACGCGAATACCATTATTTATCCCCCATATATAATAAGATATATCTTGTTGATCACATTCCAAACTTTTGAATACATTGATAATGTATTCTCTTGAAACATAAATTACCATAGAACCTTACTGAAAACATGATTGCTATCAAAAGGTAACTCTATCCACATACCAAAATCCCAAAATTTCTATATACTCAAACCATGATATCACTTTTTACTTTTATCAATCATGAGCTCATTTATACTATCAAATAAATTATTTTCTACTTATCCCTTCACTATTCTCATATCATCAGCATTCCAAAAATATTTCAAGAACTTTTCATGCTTACAAGTATCATTCATCATATACATTCAAATACTCATGGAAATACAACTGTGTAACAATCCTTCGATTTTTCATTATTCTATAGTACCATACATTATTCTTGATAAACAAACAATCATTCCACTACCTTCTCAAACCATTGACTGAGATTCATCATTTTATTCCACAACACTTCTTTTATCTCATATATCATTTGTAGTGTATTCATCATCATAAACATAAATAATAACTATACAACCGTGCTGATTATCTTCATGAGATTTTCCCTTAGGGAATTATTTTGTATAATTCCCATACATTCCATATTTAAAACATTTAACCTTTTTTGATGTCTTAGTAATATCATTATCCTTTTAGATTTTGTCAACTGACCCTTTTCATTTGCAATTACTAGCTTTTTGTCCTTCATTTCCACACCCAAATCAGATTCAGTTTCCTTTGAAACATTCTCCTTGATGCCTCTCCCCACATGAATTACATGAGGGAAATTAAACTTTCTTTCCTATATGATAATCATAAAACTCTATCATTCTCTTATTAGCTACGTCAGGAATCTTACCAAAGTTGAGATTATTGATCATATTATGGGATTTCTGATTAGGTATAATAACAATATTTTTTCAACCAAATACCGTTTCATTTGGTTTCTCATGATGAATATCTTTCTATTGTCCATCATATTCTCCATTAACAAGAATATTTTTGTTTCCAGCCATTTTCTAAAACCCAAAAAATATTGTATGAGAGGCAAAACAATTTCTAGGAAAACAACAAAATAAAGGGGGAGTACCTTAAATATATAACATCTTAGGATTAATTATATGATTTTTACCGTAATTCTAGGACTATAATCTGTATTTATACTTATACTTAGGGACAACCCTAGTCATACCTTAGAAATATCTCTACAGATCTCACTAAAGTTAGCCTCATACTTTGCGACATTCTCATCCTCCTTCTGCCTCAAACTCAGAAATTGCCTTTCCATATCTGCTCGATGGTCACGAGGAAAGTATTTTTCTAAGAACAACTCTTTGAACTCTCTCCATTCCATATTCGATACGTCATCATCTTCCTTTGTGTTTTGAATCAGTGACCACCACTGATCGGCATCTCCAGTGAGGCGGTAAACTGCCATGACAACCTTCTCCCTTTCACTACTCCCTAAGGCATGGAATATTTTCTCTAAGGAATTTATCCATTGCTCAGCTACTATAGGATTTGTACTCCCATTGAAGGTTGGTGGTTGTTGCCTCATGAAGCGGTCTAACATTGATCCTCCACGTTGCGGATCAGGGTGCTCCATACGAGTAAGGTTATTATTCATAACCTGAGTGAGTTGTCCCAGTATGGTAATAAGTTGATCAGCACCAGTTGTATCTCCAGATCCACAATAATTATCTTGATCAGGAGGGAAATCCCTACACGGAGTTCGTGCATTGATACGGTTTCCATTCCTTCCACTAGGCGCCATTTCTAAACAATGGCATAAACTAGATTAGTTTATGAATCAAAATACATAATTCCATAATTGTAAAACACTTTACATAAATTGAACTATTTATGGATATAATCCATAATCATAAAAAGAAATGTTTTCTTTGAGGAAGTATATACTCATAACCGTTCATAGTGGTTTGTAAAGAAAATGAGAATTATCCTAAGCGTATCCCCCGGGAGTGTCGTAACCAAGAGTGCAGCAAGGCCCGTTGTCGTGCACCAGTTCCCGTTCGAGTCTAGCTCAAAGCGGTGTTTTCGGGTTTTACCCCTAGGTACATCTGTGCCAGAGCCGCCTCTACCTGCTCGTATCCAGACAGGGATGTATTGCTCGGAAAAGTCATAACATCTCTATAATACCAAAATTCTAGGAAGTTCTTCTATACTAATCCTCAAAGTCTATCTTTGGGCTATGTGCTCTAATCAGAGTTTATCTAAATCTAGCTTCCAAGGTTAGTACTAAACTGCCTCTGATACCAACTGTAACGCCCCGACCCCAGCTACCCAGAGTCGGTGCATTACTTCGTAACATTGGCATGATCACAAAAGATCAAGTCTCGAAAGACCGATTAGTTTAGTAGCCTTGGAAACACTAGATACATTCATAAGTCTTTCATTACATCAAAAAGTGAAAAACTACAATAACAAAGTCTCCATAGTCCACACTCATATCCTCTTCCGACTATCCCTGTAGGTCATTCATAAAATACTTCTTCACATCCTGGAAAATATTAAAACATTGAAAGGGGTGAGCTCAGATGCTCAGTAAGGATAACAATAATGCGGAAGCTTTCATAAATAAACATTAAAATTTAAGGCAATGTATAACTAAAACAAAAGCCTTTTAAACTTGAACTTCAACATAAAATGGCAAAAGTAAAATGAGATAATGCCATTTACTTCTTCACATGGATATTCTACTGGTCGAATAATCACATGCAATATCAATAACCACTTTCATAATGATGGAATGCATAATGCCAGACTATCATAAACACATAGCCAAGGCCTCGTGCCAAGACTACAAATAAGATTTTGTCAAGGCCTTGTGCCAAGACACTAGTTTGTCTCATGAGACCTGCCGATGCATCGAGGAGCTATAGCGGGCTCCACCCGTCACTTATTAAGTCCAATGCATTCCTCATATGAATAGGTTTAAACATATCATAAACCATAACATAATCATATCACATAAACAATGCATAAAGGAAACATAACATTTCCACATTTCAATCACAAGATATCAATACAAAACATTGATATAATAAAAACGCTTTCAAAACCATTTTCAATACCAAAATAAAAGAATGTTAAAACATTGTATTTATTTTTCTTTTTAAAAAAAAGGTATGGCTTGTAAAGGAAGCCGAAACTCAAATAATGTTCACGGCGGCGGAGAAGTCGTTGTCGCCGCATAAGTACGGAATTAAAAACATTCCCTTTTTGTCGTTTAGTAAAATGCTTCGTATAAAAAGATTCCTTTTGAATAAACTTAAAAGTCAAAGGGGTTTATACACCGTATAAAAGAAAGTTGTGTATAAAACCAAATATGCCTCAATGAAAGGAGATTGAGACGAAGTCCTTAAAAAGATCATTTTTAAAATAAAATAGATATATTATGTGTATTCACTATAGGTACACATAAAGAAAGTAAAAATACAAAATAAGACATAATAATATCATGACATAATTTGAAAGTAGGAGATTAACCCAAAGAATGGAAGTTGGGTTAAGAAGTTCCCTTACCTTGTGTCTGACTTGACTCAACCGTTCTTTAACCTCCTGAATAATAAACTAGAGTTAATATATACCTTATTAAGAACCATTTTCAACTTCATTATCCTTATTATATCACTTATTACAATGATATGAACATTATGTAATTATTTAAGTTAATAACGGTCGTTTTGTCGATCTTTGGTACTTGAGTCAAAAATAAACTTCTTATGATTACAAGTTGTTAATGTGGTGAAATATCCATTATATCCAGAATTATATTCATAATTTAGATGTCATATATGTCTTATATATCCAGTATATACATTCATTTATAATATTACGTAACATTTAGAGGTAAGAAATGAAATGCACCGTTCATGGAGACGGTAAGCCGTACGTACGCATGAACGCTACTTTCATTTCAATTTCATATTTAATGGAACTAAATCATAATGATATAAATGTATAATATAATTCCAGTATAATATAGTGTATAATACCATTTACTCCATCCTTTATACATCCCACATATGGCATTTACGATTCAAATCACTTTGAGGGGGCGGTAGTCCGCACTTCCTAAAATGAAATTATCGCGTTTTACCCATAATGGAAATAATAAAGTATGCCATAAATGAGAAATACAGAAGCATAAGTAAAACAAAAACATATTATATATCATATATAGAAATAGTGACATCTTAATGGCCACCTTTGAAGGTGTTATATGAGTGTTGAACAATCATCGCTTCGTGAGGCAGAAATTCGCCATCCACAGAAACCGTATGTTCTTTAACCATTAGATGTAGGTGTGTGTAAGTGTAGCTCGAATACTTCTTATAACAACATCCTAGTAAATTGAGGATACTGGTGTTGTTACAAAAAAAATGAATAAAAGAGTTTAGGGGGTTGGAGAAGAAAAATAAAACAAAACAACAATATAAAAGACATTACCTCAAAATCGGGTAACTCTTTTTGATTTGAGCTAAAGGCTTCCTTGGGAAGAGTTATGCCCAAAGTGAGGATTCTAGGAGTAAGAGGGGGAAGTTGGGAGAGTATTTGGGCAGAGGTTGGCCGAGACAAATGGCTTGAAAGTGTAATTGAAGTGGGAGAGGTGGGGGCCTTTTATAAGTGGAGAGGAGGGGCACTTTTGGAAAGATTGAAATGTTACATTATTTCAAAATGCTTTTCGGATTCTAAAGGTCCCACACTTATATAATTCGAGGCTAAGGTGATAAGGTTTCGAAATCTCCTCATCCAATAGGCTTTGGACAAGTGTAGGCCATTGATTTTGCATTATCTTCTCATTTTATTTAAATCGTTAAATAATGAGGTCATCGCCACATCATAATTATGTCATAAATAATTTAATTTATTTAATTTCTAAAAATTATAAAAAAAATACTATGATGTAGGAAATCTTTTTATCTTTCTAATGAATATTTATAGTCAAAATTTGGACTTGTGTAACCCTACTTAAAAATTGTTTTAGTAGAACAATTTATGTTAGTGTCATTTTCACTTTAACATTAAATAAAAACTAATTTATGTCATTTCCCAACAAAAGTGGATCCATGGGGTCCCCAAGTTAGGCCATGGCTTGTCTTGGTCGGCCATGACTCAACCAATGAGGTTGGGACATGTGTCTAGGTCATTTAATATTATTAAAGTATTATCTATACCTTAAACTACACTAATTACCACTAATCGCGATTAAGAACTTAATAAGTTACTATTCACCAAAAAATTATTATAATCTCATTGAACCACATTTTACTTCTTAATGACAACCATGTATGTCGGATTTTTGAAAATCAAATCACAGAAGTGGTAATATTTCATTTAAACGAAAAATCAGTTATTTAACTACCACTTAGTGGTTTCACTATTCATCAAAAATTGAAGTTTCTCAGAACAATGCCAAAATTTCATCCTAAGCTATAATTGATATTCCGAATTCAAAAATGATGTCTATTTTACAAAATTCCAAACATATAAGTTGCATTAATTAATTTTATAATTAATTCCCGCTGTTACGACAAATAGCGTGTTTTCAAGAAACAATTTATATCAAAAGATTGGCAATTGTTTATGTCCAAATTCAATGTTAAATTAATTCTAATGACCACCATTGGATAAAATGGTAAAAATATATTCTAATTATACATTAAATCCACTCAATAGTATAACTTATCACTATAAATTATTTTGATTAAAAAAGTTGTTTTAAGTATTTTTCACTATTCATAAAAAATTAGAAGTTCTCAGAAAAATACCAAAAATTCAACATAGGCTAATTTCGATATTACGAATACAAAAATGAAGTCCATTTTGAAATATAAAATTTCTATAATTTTAAAAAGTGGTTATTACTATTCATAACGGCTAGTTTGATTTGTCGCGATGTTTTAGAACTCGAAGTTGCGTACAATGCAAGCTATTGTATTATTGAATGAGAAGCGTATCGTGGAAGCTCGGGGTGTTACATTCTCCCCTCCTTCAATAAATTGCGTCCTCGCAATTTGAAATTTTTCTTGGAAAATAAAAGGTTGAAAAGGGAAAATACCTTTGAGGAAAACCCACATCGGAAATAAGATTAATAAAATTTAGCCTTAATAAGAGGGAAAGAGAAATGAAAAAGTCACCACCCAATTATGATCTCGATTAGGAGAACATTGGTGGCAATTAGAGACATATAATTGGAGGAAAAACGTAAATATTTGTAGGGAGAGATTGGGGTCATCAATCACAATCAACTGTCAAATTGAGGGCCTCAAAGCCTTCAATCTATGTTGATTTAAAATATCATCAGTTCAGCAAGACATAAGGTATCAGGATAACACATTTTTTTGTTTTAATATCCCTTTACTAAAGTTTATGAATTAATTTATTCATTGAATAACAGATAGGTATATATATATTTATGCTTGACAATTAGAGTTTCAACCTTCAACTCAACTTTCACTCAAAAAGATAATAGAACCCAAAAATATTATACTTATCCTATTTGTATAAGGTTCCAAATGTTAACACATACCATTTAGATTAGTAAAATTATTTTTTCATAACCAGGGACTTCCTGTAGGCTAGTGGTAGGAAATAAAGGCCTGTCGCACTTTGATTGTGGGTTCGATTCCTACAGCTTTGTCCGACGCGACGGTTTATGCCCCACCCTGCAGGTTGTCCTTTTCCTAAAACTATAGTGTTATAATATTCCAAAAATAATCTTCATAAATTTTTTAACCTTAAACCATACTATCCAAAAATCAACTTAATCCACTCCAACCTTTATAGTTATCCAAAATACCTCTATCCAGACTTTCTCTAAAAGGTCTCTTAATTCCAAAATCTATTTATCAGATTCCCCAAACAAGGTAAAGTTTCTCTTATTGTCACATACTAAAAATATAATTACCTTCATCATATTAAAACCTTACTGAAACCAACAAGTACTGCAGTACAATCCTTATATAGATCACATTATTTTAATAACCAGAATATAATCCATGAGTCCAAAAGCACCAATACATTAGTTATTCTGCTTCAACTGTAGTAATAGCATAAGATTGTCCTTGATCCCTTGGCCTTTTCTGAGGTAAGTTTCCTTGACGCTTAGGACATTCATTTGCATAATGACCTATTTCTCTACAATTGTAGCATTCAACTTTGACAGCCTCTTTCTTTCCCTTGCAATCACGTGCCTGGTGACCCTTTTCTCCACATTTATAACAAACTCCCATTCCTTTTAGGAAAGTACCAGGGTGATTCTTCCCACAATTATCACATAATGGAAAATCCTTCTTTCCCTTTTTCCCTTTATCTGTCTCTTGTTCCACCGTTCTCTTCTTCTCTTGCTTTACTTTGTTGTCATAAGACTTAGAGAATTCCTTTTCTGTCTTGATAGCACATGAGACTATATCTTCGTATGTTGAGAAAGATTGTGACACTAGAGCTCGACGGAGAAATGGTTTTAACCCATCAAAGAAACGATCAATCTTACTTCTTGGGTTACGTATATAATCGGCAGCATGCCTCGCTAACCTTGTAAAGTTAGCCTCATACTTTGCGACATTCTCATCCTCCTTCTGCCTCAAACTCAGAAATTGCCTTTCCATATCTGCTCGATGGTCACGAGGAAAGTATTTTTCTAAGAACAACTCTTTGAACTCTCTCCATTCCATATTCGATACGTCATCATCTTCCTTTGTGTTTTGAATCAGTGACCACCACTGATCGGCATCTCCAGTGAGGCGGTAAACTGCCATGACAACCTTCTCCCTTTCACTACTCCCTAAGGCATGGAATATTTTCTCTAAGGAATTTATCCATTGCTCAGCTACTATAGGATTTGTACTCCCATTGAAGGTTGGTGGTTGTTGCCTCATGAAGCGGTCTAACATTGATCCTCCACGTTGCGGATCAGGTTGCTCCATACGAGTAAGGTTATTATTCATAACCTGAGTGAGTTGTCCCAGTATGGTAATAAGTTGATCAGCACCAGTTGTATCTCCAGATCCACAATAATTATCTTGATCAGGAGGGAAATCCCTACACGGAGTTCGTGCATTGATACGGTTTCCATTCCTTCCACTAGGTGCCATTTCTAAACAATGGCATAAACTAGATTAGTTTATGAATCAAAATACATAATTCCATAATTGTAAAACACTTTACATAAATTGAACTATTTATGGATATAATCCATAATCATAAAAAGAAATGTTTTCTTTGAGGAAGTATATACTCATAACCGTTCATAGTGGTTTGTAAAGAAAATGAGAATTATCCTAAGCGTATCCCCCGGGAGTGTCGTAACCAAGAGTGCAGCAAGGCCCGTTGTCGTGCACCAGTTCCCGTTCGAGTCTAGCTCAAAGCGGTGTTTTCGGGTTTTACCCCTAGGTACATCTGTGCCAGAGCCGCCTCTACCTGCTCGTATCCAGACAGGGATGTATTGCTCGGAAAAGTCATAACATCTCTATAATACCAAAATTCTAGGAAGTTCTTCTATACTAATCCTCAAAGTCTATCTTTGGGCTATGTGCTCTAATCAGAGTTTATCTAAATCTAGCTTCCAAGGTTAGTACTAAACTGCCTCTGATACCAACTGTAACGCCCCGACCCCAGCTACCCAGAGTCGGTGCATTACTTCGTAACATTGGCATGATCACAAAAGATCAAGTCTCGAAAGACCGATTAGTTTAGTAGCCTTGGAAACACTAGATACATTCATAAGTCTTTCATTACATCAAAAAGTGAAAAACTACAATAACAAAGTCTCCATAGTCCACACTCATATCCTCTTCCGACTATCCCTGTAGGTCATTCATAAAATACTTCTTCACATCCTGGAAAATATTAAAACATTGAAAGGGGTGAGCTCAGATGCTCAGTAAGGATAACAATAATGCGGAAGCTTTCATAAATAAACATTAAAATTTAAGGCAATGTATAACTAAAACAAAAGCCTTTTAAACTTGAACTTCAACATAAAATGGCAAAAGTAAAATGAGATAATGCCATTTACTTCTTCACATGGATATTCTACTGGTCGAATAATCACATGCAATATCAATAACCACTTTCATAATGATGGAATGCATAATGCCAGACTATCATAAACACATAGCCAAGGCCTCGTGCCAAGACTACAAATAAGATTTTGTCAAGGCCTTGTGCCAAGACACTAGTTTGTCTCATGAGACCTGCCGATGCATCGAGGAGCTATAGCGGGCTCCACCCGTCACTTATTAAGTCCAATGCATTCCTCATATGAATAGGTTTAAACATATCATAAACCATAACATAATCATATCACATAAACAATGCATAAAGGAAACATAACATTTCCACATTTCAATCACAAGATATCAATACAAAACATTGATATAATAAAAACGCTTTCAAAACCATTTTCAATACCAAAATAAAAGAATGTTAAAACATTGTATTTATTTTTCTTTTTAAAAAAAAGGTATGGCTTGTAAAGGAAGCCGAAACTCAAATAATGTTCACGGCGGCGGAGAAGTCGTTGTCGCCGCATAAGTACGGAATGAAAAACATTCCCTTTTTGTCGTTTAGTAAAATGCTTCGTATAAAAAGATTCATTTTGAATAAACTTAAAAGTCAAAGGGGTTTATACACCGTATAAAAGAAAGTTGTGTATAAAACCAAATATGCCTCAATGAAAGGAGATTGAGACGAAGTCCTTAAAAAGATCATTTTTAAAATAAAATAGATATATTATGTGTATTCACTATAGGTACACATAAAGAAAGTAAAAATACAAAATAAGACATAATAATATCATGACATAATTTGAAAGTAGGAGATTAACCCAAAGAATGGAAGTTGGGTTAAGAAGTTCCCTTACCTTGTGTCCGACTTGACTCAACCGTTCTTTAACCTCCTGAATAATAAACTAGAGTTAATATATACCTTATTAAGAACCATTTTCAACTTCATTATCCTTATTATATCACTTATTACAATGATATGAACATTATGTAATTATTTAAGTTAATAACGGTCGTTTTGTCGATCTTTGGTACTTGAGTCAAAAATAAACTTCTTATGATTACAAGTTGTTAATGTGGTGAAATATCCATTATATCCAGAATTATATTCATAATTTAGATGTCATATATGTCTTATATATCCAGTATATACATTCATTTATAATATTACGTAACATTTAGAGGTAAGAAATGAAATGCACCGTTCATGGAGACGGTAAGCCGTACGTACGCATGAACGCTACTTTCATTTCAATTTCATATTTAATGGAACTAAATCATAATGATATAAATGTATAATATAATTCCAGTATAATATAGTGTATAATACCATTTACTCCATCCTTTATACATCCCACATATGGCATTTACGATTCAAATCACTTTGAGGGGGCGGTAGTCCGCACTTCCTAAAATGAAATTATCGCGTTTTACCCATAATGGAAATAATAAAGTATGCCATAAATGAGAAATACAGAAGCATAAGTAAAACAAAAACATATTATATATCATATATAGAAATAGTGACATCTTAATGGCCACCTTTGAAGGTGTTATATGAGTGTTGAACAATCATCGCTTCGTGAGGCAGAAATTCGCCATCCACAGAAACCGTATGTTCTTTAACCATTAGATGTAGGTGTGTGTAAGTGTAGCTCGAATACTTCTTATAAAAACATCCTAGTATATTGAGGATACTGGTGTTGTTACAAAAAAAATGAATAAAAGAGTTTAGGGGGTTGGAGAAGAAAAATAAAACAAAACAACAATATAAAAGACATTACCTCAAAATCGGGTAACTCTTTTTGATTTGAGCTAAAGGCTTCCTTGGGAAGAGTTATGCCCAAAGTGAGGATTCTAGGAGTAAGAGGGGGATGTTGGGAGAGTATTTGGGCAGAGGTTGGCCGAGACAAATGTCTTGAAAGTGTAATTGAAGTGGGAGAGGTGGGGGCCTTTTATAAGTGGAGAGGAGGGGCACTTTTGGAAAGATTGAAATGTTACATTATTTCAAAATGCTTTTCGGATTCTAAAGGTCCCACACTTATATAATTCGAGGCTAAGGTGATAAGGTTTCGAAATCTCCTCATCCAATAGGCTTTGGACAAGTGTAGGCCATGGATTTTGCATTATCTTCTCATTTTATTTAAATCGTTAAATAATGAGGTCATCGCCACATCATAATTATGTCATAAATAATTTAATTTATTTAATGTCTAAAAATTATAAAAAAAATACTATGATGTAGGAAATCTTTTTATCTTTCTAATGAATATTTATAGTCAAACTTTGGACTTGTGTAACCCTACTTAAAAATTGTTTTAGTAGAACAATTTATGTTAGTGTCATTTTCACTTTAACATTAAATAAAAACTAATTTATGTCATTTCCCAACAAAAGTGGATCCATGGGGTCCCCAAGTTAGGCCATGGCTTGTCTTGGTCGGCCATGACTCAACCAATGAGGTTGGGACATGTGTCTAGGTCATTTAATATTATTAAAGTATTATCTATACCTTAAACTACACTAATTACCACTAATCGCGATTAAGAACTTAATAAGTTACTATTCACCAAAAAATTATTATAATCTCATTGAACCACATTTTACTTCTTAATGACAACCATGTATGTCGGATTTTTAAAAATCAAATCACAGAAGTGGTAATATTTCATTTAAACGAAAAATCAGTTATTTAACTACCACTTAGTGGTTTCACTATTCATCAAAAATTGAAGTTTCTCAGAACAATGCCAAAATTTCATCCTAAGCTATAATTGATATTCCGAATTCAAAAATGATGTCTATTTTACAAAATTCCAAACATATAAGTTGCATTAATTAATTTTATAATTAATTCCCGCTGTTACGACAAATAGCGTGTTTTCAAGAAACAATTTATATCAAAAGATTGGCAATTGTTTATGTCCAAATTCAATGTTAAATTAATTCTAATGACCACCATTGGATAAAATGGTAAAAATATATTCTAATTATACATTAAATCCACTCAATAGTATAACTTATCACTATAAATTATTTTGATTAAAAAAGTTGTTTTAAGTATTTTTCACTATTCATAAAAAATTAGAAGTTCTCAGAAAAATACCAAAAATTCAACATAGGCTAATTTCGATATTACGAATACAAAAATGAAGTCCATTTTGAAATATAAAATTTCTATAATTTTAAAAAGTGGTTATTACTATTCATAACGGCTAGTTTGATTTGTCGCGATGTTTTAGAACTCGAAGTTGCGTACAATGCAAGCTATTGTATTATTGAATGAGAAGCGTATCGTGGAAGCTCGGGGTGTTACATTCTCCCCTCCTTCAATAAATTGCGTCCTCGCAATTTGAAATTTTTCTTGGAAAATAAAAGGTTGAAAAGGGAAAATACCTTTGAGGAAAACCCACATCGGAAATAAGATTAATAAAATTTAGCCTTAATAAGAGGGAAAGAGAAATGAAAAAGTCACCACCCAATTATGATCTCGATTAGGAGAACATTGGTGGCAATTAGAGACATATAATTGGAGGAAAAACGTAAATATTTGTAGGGAGAGATTGGGGTCATCAATCACAATCAACTGTCAAATTGAGGGCCTCAAAGCCTTCAATCTATGTTGATTTAAAATATCATCAGTTCAGCAAGACATAAGGTATCAGGATAACACATTTTTTTGTTTTAATATCCCTTTACTAAAGTTTATGAATTAATTTATTCATTGAATAACAGATAGGTATATATATATTTATGCTTGACAATTAGAGTTTCAACCTTCAACTCAACTTTCACTCAAAAAGATAATAGAACCCAAAAATATTATACTTATCCTATTTGTATAAGGTTCCAAATGTTAACACATACCATTTAGATTAGTAAAATTATTTTTTCATAACCAGGGACTTCCTGTAGGCTAGTGGTAGGAAATAAAGGCCTGTCGCACTTTGATTGTGGGTTCGATTCCTACAGCTTTGTCCGACGCGACGGTTTATGCCCCACCCTGCAGGTTGTCCTTTTCCTAAAACTATAGTGTTATAATATTCCAAAAATAATCTTCATAAATTTTTTAACCTTAAACCATACTATCCAAAAATCAACTTAATCCACTCCAACCTTTATAGTTATCCAAAATACCTCTATCCAGACTTTCTCTAAAAGGTCTCTTAATTCCAAAATCTATTTATCAGATTCCCCAAACAAGGTAAAGTTTCTCTTATTGTCACATACTAAAAATATAATTACCTTCATCATATTAAAACCTTACTGAAACCAACAAGTACTGCAGTACAATCCTTATATAGATCACATTATTTTAATAACCAGAATATAATCCATGAGTCCAAAAGCACCAATACATTAGTTATTCTGCTTCAACTGTAGTAATAGCATAAGATTGTCCTTGATCCCTTGGCCTTTTCTGAGGTAAGTTTCCTTGACGCTTAGGACATTCATTTGCATAATGACCTATTTCTCTACAATTGTAGCATTCAACTTTGACAGCCTCTTTCTTTCCCTTGCAATCACGTGCCTGGTGACCCTTTTCTCCACATTTATAACAAACTCCCATTCCTTTTAGGCAAGTACCAGGGTGATTCTTCCCACAATTATCACATAATGGAAAATCCTTCTTTCCCTTTTTCCCTTTATCTGTCTCTTGTTCCACCGTTCTATTCTTCTCTTGCTTTACTTTGTTGTCATAAGACTTAGAGAATTCCTTTTCTGTCTTGATAGCACATGAGACTATATCTTCGTATGTTGAGAAAGATTGTGACACTAGAGCTCGACGGAGAAATGGTTTTAACCCATCAAAGAAACGATCAATCTTACTTCTTGGGTTACGTATATAATCGGCAGCATGCCTCGCTAACCTTGTAAAGTTAGCCTCATACTTTGCGACATTCTCATCCTCCTTCTGCCTCAAACTCAGAAATTGCCTTTCCATATCTGCTCGATGGTCACGAGGAAAGTATTTTTCTAAGAACAACTCTTTGAACTCTCTCCATTCCATATTCGATACGTCATCATCTTCCTTTGTGTTTTGAATCAGTGACCACCACTGATCGGCATCTCCAGTGAGGCGGTAAACTGCCATGACAACCTTCTCCCTTTCACTACTCCCTAAGGCATGGAATATTTTCTCTAAGGAATTTATCCATTGCTCAGCTACTATAGGATTTGTACTCCCATTGAAGGTTGGTGGTTGTTGCCTCATGAAGCGGTCTAACATTGATCCTCCACGTTGCGGATCAGGGTGCTCCATACGAGTAAGGTTATTATTCATAACCTGAGTGAGTTGTCCCAGTATGGTAATAAGTTGATCAGCACCAGTTGTATCTCCAGATCCACAATAATTATCTTGATCAGGAGGGAAATCCCTACACGGAGTTCGTGCATTGATACGGTTTCCATTCCTTCCACTAGGCTCCATTTCTAAACAATGGCATAAACTAGATTAGTTTATGAATCAAAATACATAATTCCATAATTGTAAAACACTTTACATAAATTGAACTATTTATGGATATAATCCATAATCATAAAAAGAAATGTTTTCTTTGAGGAAGTATATACTCATAACCGTTCATAGTGGTTTGTAAAGAAAATGAGAATTATCCTAAGCGTATCCCCCGGGAGTGTCGTAACCAAGAGTGCAGCAAGGCCCGTTGTCGTGCACCAGTTCCCGTTCGAGTCTAGCTCAAAGCGGTGTTTTCGGGTTTTACCCCTAGGTACATCTGTGCCAGAGCCGCCTCTACCTGCTCGTATCCAGACAGGGATGTATTGCTCGGAAAAGTCATAACATCTCTATAATACCAAAATTCTAGGAAGTTCTTCTATACTAATCCTCAAAGTCTATCTTTGGGCTATGTGCCCTAATCAGAGTTTATCTAAATCTAGCTTCCAAGGTTAGTACTAAACTGCCTCTGATACCAACTGTAACGCCCCGACCCCAGCTACCCAGAGTCGGTGCATTACTTCGTAACATTGGCATGATCACAAAAGATCAAGTCTCGAAAGACCGATTAGTTTAGTAGCCTTGGAAACACTAGATACATTCATAAGTCTTTCATTACATCAAAAAGTGAAAAACTACAATAACAAAGTCTCCATAGTCCACACTCATATCCTCTTCCGACTATCCCTGTAGGTCATTCATAAAATACTTCTTCACATCCTGGAAAATATTAAAACATTGAAAGGGGTGAGCTCAGATGCTCAGTAAGGATAACAATAATGCGGAAGCTTTCATAAATAAACATTAAAATTTAAGGCAATGTATAACTAAAACAAAAGCCTTTTAAACTTGAACTTCAACATAAAATGGCAAAAGTAAAATGAGATAATGCCATTTACTTCTTCACATGGATATTCTACTGGTCGAATAATCACATGCAATATCAATAACCACTTTCATAATGATGGAATGCATAATGCCAGACTATCATAAACACATAGCCAAGGCCTCGTGCCAAGACTACAAATAAGATTTTGTCAAGGCCTTGTGCCAAGACACTAGTTTGTCTCATGAGACCTGCCGATGCATCGAGGAGCTATAGCGGGCTCCACCCGTCACTTATTAAGTCCAATGCATTTCTCATATGAATAGGTTTAAACATATCATAAACCATAACATAATCATATCACATAAACAATGCATAAAGGAAACATAACATTTCCACATTTCAATCACAAGATATCAATACAAAACATTGATATAATAAAAACGCTTTCAAAACCATTTTCAATACCAAAATAAAAGAATGTTAAAACATTGTATTTATTTTTCTTTTTAAAAAAAAGGTATGGCTTGTAAAGGAAGCCGAAACTCAAATAATGTTCACGGCGGCGGAGAAGTCGTTGTCGCCGCATAAGTACGGAATGAAAAACATTCCCTTTTTGTCGTTTAGTAAAATGCTTCGTATAAAAAGATTCCTTTTGAATAAACTTAAAAGTCAAAGGGGTTTATACACCGTATAAAAGAAAGTTGTGTATAAAACCAAATATGCCTCAATGAAAGGAGATTGAGACGAAGTCCTTAAAAAGATCATTTTTAAAATAAAATAGATATATTATGTGTATTCACTATAGGTACACATAAAGAAAGTAAAAATACAAAATAAGACATAATAATATCATGACATAATTTGAAAGTAGGAGATTAACCCAAAGAATGGAAGTTGGGTTAAGAAGTTCCCTTACCTTGTGTCCGACTTGACTCAACCGTTCTTTAACCTCCTGAATAATAAACTAGAGTTAATATATACCTTATTAAGAACCATTTTCAACTTCATTATCCTTATTATATCACTTATTACAATGATATGAACATTATGTAATTATTTAAGTTAATAACGGTCGTTTTGTCGATCTTTGGTACTTGAGTCAAAAATAAACTTCTTATGATTACAAGTTGTTAATGTGGTGAAATATCCATTATATCCAGAATTATATTCATAATTTAGATGTCATATATGTCTTATATATCCAGTATATACATTCATTTATAATATTACGTAACATTTAGAGGTAAGAAATGAAATGCACCGTTCATGGAGACGGTAAGCCGTACGTACGCATGAACGCTACTTTCATTTCAATTTCATATTTAATGGAACTAAATCATAATGATATAAATGTATAATATAATTCCAGTATAATATAGTGTATAATACCATTTACTCCATCCTTTATACATCCCACATATGGCATTTACGATTCAAATCACTTTGAGGGGGCGGTAGTCCGCACTTCCTAAAATGAAATTATCGCGTTTTACCCATAATGGAAATAATAAAGTATGCCATAAATGAGAAATACAGAAGCATAAGTAAAACAAAAACATATTATATATCATATATAGAAATAGTGACATCTTAATGGCCACCTTTGAAGGTGTTATATGAGTGTTGAACAATCATCGCTTCGTGAGGCAGAAATTCGCCATCCACAGAAACCGTATGTTCTTTAACCATTAGATGTAGGTGTGTGTAAGTGTAGCTCGAATACTTCTTATAACAACATCCTAGTAAATTGAGGATACTGGTGTTGTTACAAAAAAAATGAATAAAAGAGTTTAGGGGGTTGGAGAAGAAAAATAAAACAAAACAACAATATAAAAGACATTACCTCAAAATCGGGTAACTCTTTTTGATTTGAGCTAAAGGCTTCCTTGGGAAGAGTTATGCCCAAAGTGAGGATTCTAGGAGTAAGAGGGGGAAGTTGGGAGAGTATTTGGGCAGAGGTTGGCCGAGACAAATGGCTTGAAAGTGTAATTGAAGTGGGAGAGGTGGGGGCCTTTTATAAGTGGAGAGGAGGGGCACTTTTGGAAAGATTGAAATGTTACATTATTTCAAAATGCTTTTCGGATTCTAAAGGTCCCACACTTATATAATTCGAGGCTAAGGTGATAAGGTTTCGAAATCTCCTCATCCAATAGGCTTTGGACAAGTGTAGGCCATGGATTTTGCATTATCTTCTCATTTTATTTAAATCGTTAAATAATGAGGTCATCGCCACATCATAATTATGTCATAAATAATTTAATTTATTTAATGTCTAAAAATTATAAAAAAAATACTATGATGTAGGAAATCTTTTTATCTTTCTAATGAATATTTATAGTCAAAATTTGGACTTGTGTAACCCTACTTAAAAATTGTTTTAGTAGAACAATTTATGTTAGTGTCATTTTCACTTTAACATTAAATAAAAACTAATTTATGTCATTTCCCAAAAAAAGTGGATCCATGGGGTCCCCAAGTTAGGCCATGGCTTGTCTTGGTCGGCCATGACTCAACCAATGAGGTTGGGACATGTGTCTAGGTCATTTAATATTATTAAAGTATTATCTATACCTTAAACTACACTAATTACCACTAATCGCGATTAAGAACTTAATAAGTTACTATTCACCAAAAAATTATTATAATCTCATTGAACCACATTTTACTTCTTAATGACAACCATGTATGTCGGATTTTTGAAAATCAAATCACAGAAGTGGTAATATTTCATTTAAACGAAAAATCAGTTATTTAACTACCACTTAGTGGTTTCACTATTCATCAAAAATTGAAGTTTCTCAGAACAATGCCAAAATTTCATCCTAAGCTATAATTGATATTCCGAATTCAAAAATGATGTCTATTTTACAAAATTCCAAACATATAAGTTGCATTAATTAATTTTATAATTAATTCCCGCTGTTACGACAAATAGCGTGTTTTCAAGAAACAATTTATATCAAAAGATTGGCAATTGTTTATGTCCAAATTCAATGTTAAATTAATTCTAATGACCACCATTGGATAAAATGGTAAAAATATATTCTAATTATACATTAAATCCACTCAATAGTATAACTTATCACTATAAATTATTTTGATTAAAAAAGTTGTTTTAAGTATTTTTCACTATTCATAAAAAATTAGAAGTTCTCAGAAAAATACCAAAAATTCAACATAGGCTAATTTCGATATTACGAATACAAAAATGAAGTCCATTTTGAAATATAAAATTTCTATAATTTTAAAAAGTGGTTATTACTATTCATAACGGCTAGTTTGATTTGTCGCGATGTTTTAGAACTCGAAGTTGCGTACAATGCAAGCTATTGTATTATTGAATGAGAAGCGTATCGTGGAAGCTCGGGGTGTTACAGTAAATGTCAAAGAGGAGTAAACAAGACATTAAACATACATGGAAGAATATTAAACAATTAATGAAAAACATTTTTATAGACATGGATGAAAAATATAATCCGAGTAAGTAATTACGTATAAGCAATCTTGGATAAAAATTAGATTTGCAAAATTATCCCTTACCTTGTGTCCAATTTCTTCCGTATGTGTCCGAGACTCCACTGTAGTGGATTTAATCATATTATTAACCTATAAAAAACCATAATAATATTTATGATATCATATATTATTCACTTAAGATTTATATTACCTGTAAATTTGTTATTTCCATGTTAAAGCAACGTTTTGGGTAAAATCATTTCGTTTATTTTCCGTATTTTGACTTGTAACTATTCATATGATTACATAGATCATGATTACATAATTTCATAATTTAAAACATTATTTATATATAATATATAGTTAGAATATAAATATACATAATAGATTGATAAATAGAATGAAATACATCGTTCATGGAGATGGTAGGTCGTACATACGCATGAATACTGTTTTCGTTTCCATATTGAATTTAATTGAATTATGTAAATGAAACATATATTTACATAAATCCATTATCATTATTATGTAATATATTTCATGATTATTTATTATATATTCTTTATAATCATACTTGACTGGATAATTATGGATAATTAATCTCATCTCGTTCCTGGAGACGGTAATCCATACGTATGCACAAGCGATGATATCATTCCCATAATTATTGAATGGAATTGGTGTAGATGAAATAATATCACATAATTAGTATAATGTTATAATAACAATATACAGTTATTCTTTACACCATTATACCCATCCAATTAAGGTGGTCGTAGAAAAACATATTACACCACGGTGTGGAGATGGTATTCTATACCTACGCACGCGCGGTGATTTCATTTTTCATTGGAGGGATAAAAGGTGAAATAGGGTTGTTTCATATTTATAATAAAATATCATTATATAAGTAATAAAGATGTTATTACATTATAATTAAACAACTAATTAAGATTAAGTATAATAAGAAAGAAACTTGATAGAATCAGTAGAAGAGATTACCTCTTCTTCTACGTGCCTCTTTTAAAATGCCTCTTAGGGAACTAGAGTTGGTCTTTTGAGAAGACCAGAACCTCTATCATATAAATAAGGAAGTTGAGAAGGTAAATTGGCACGGTTTTTCTGCGCATGAAGGCTCGATATTTTCTAATGAGGAGATGGAGGAGGTACCCTTTTATAACGGAGGAGAGGGGCACCATTGGAACCCTCAAAAATATTAATTTATATTAAATTTAAACCCTACATAAAAACCACCAAAAATTACTCAATTAGAAGATAAGATGAGATATGTTTGAAATGTCACTGACCAATAAAATTTTGACATATTTACGTTTATTATAAAGCTTATAATCATTATTTATCCTTATTTAATCTATTTAATTTTATTTGAGGTAATAATATTAGAAATTTTAAATTGTAAAAAATAATTACTTATGTGTTGTGAATTGTCTATAATTGGATACTTTATGAAATTTTAGACACTATAAATTTCAATATAAAATTTATAAATATTTTTTTGATATTTAAAAAATTTTATAATTTGTTATTTTTATAAAATAACATTAGTGTCAATTTTGAAAATATTCAATTATTTTAATTTACATAAAATCCACATAGATGATATATTCAATGAAAATAATCAATAGGCTCATAACATGTCATATTCTTCTTTAAAATTTTTTGAAAACATTAATTAGTTCATATAATATTTATTTTCATATTTTTAAAACCATTTGTTTGATATTTATCTTAATGAAATAATTACTACAATATTTTTGTATAATTATTTAATATACTTTTTATTTGCATAAAAATAAAAAATAAAAAAACATGATTAAGATAAAAATAATATCGTTTATAATAATAATTTTACTCGAATTTATCATCTTAAAATAACAACATATAAATTGTTATATTTATTAAATCATTAATGTGACAACGTTCACATCATTTAAAATAAATGAATATAAATGTTCTTATCACTTTTACACAGCTCCAAATGGTCCCCAAGTAGACCCTGGGATGATTATGGTATATATATACTCTACCAATACGTTTTGGTCAAGTGTTTGGGCCTTTTTATTGGTATTAGTAATTTAATAAAAACTATATTATTTATTTTTCTCTTAGTAAATAATTTATGCATTATTAAGTTATAAGCTATTAAGTTAAATAAAAATTTCTTAAAAATTACAAATAAATTACTGTAACAAAGGAAAAAATTTTAGATTCAAAATTAGTATTTATAATATAATTTATATTCTGTAAAACTTTATATTAAAAGAAATTTAATTTTTAACGTTTGAGTTAGACATATTTCACTTTCCTTTAAATAAAATAAATTAATGGTCTTAATAACATCCAAGTGGGTTAAAATAGATTCCATTTCGAACAAAGTATGTTTTAGGTCGAAATATAATCATAAAATTATGTTAATACATGTGTTAGGGTAATTTTATAATATTATATTTACCATTAATTACCTGATTTATCTTTAACTATGATAACTAAAATTTATCGTAGTTACTATTCATAGTTCCCATAAATAAAAATTAGCCTGTTAACATAATTTGGACATACTTATTCCAAATATGGAATCCATTTTTCAAAATTCAAATCACAGAAGTTTTAGAAATTAATTTAAAATTAATCCCGTTGTGAGGAAAATGAGTTTTTAATGTTAAAACATTGCAAAAGATTGAAATGATTTATCTATGAATTCAATGTAAAATCAATGATAATGAAATAAATTATATAAAATGGTATAAATATATTCTATTAATACATTAAAACAATTCAATATTTTAATTTACTCATATAAATTATTACGATGAAATGTTTTTTTTAAATTATAATATAGCATGTTTTAACTATTCATTAAAATTTGAATGTTATCATAATAATATGAAAAATTTATCCAAATTAAATTTTTATATCCTGGTTCAAAAGAAGAATTTTATTTTGTCAAATTATACTTATAAATATGTCAAAAACAAAATTTAGAGTTGGTGCGCCATCAAAAGGCGGGAAAACTGCATTTTTTGAAAAATACGTATTTTACCTGAACAATGTATTTTGTTCTCATACCATGTTCTATAAAATTTGTAAGATAAAAAATAATTTTATAAAATTCAAATTATAGTTAATAATATTCATAACTTCTATTTCATAATAATATTATAATAATATATCATTTTTTATTAAAACCAGGTATTACGTACTACACACGCTATCGAGGAAGGTCGTGATTGTGTGTAATGCAAGCCAAGTCAAGGCTGCGTGTAGTGAAAGCTCTTTTTGGTGTTGTGTATAACAAAATAAAAACTTATTTCATTTATACATTAAACAAAATCTATATGTAATGTTTTCTTAGAATAATTTCTTCAAAATGATCTTCAAATTGTGTGTTACACGAGCCACGAATAGTATTGCGTATACTACAAGCTAATATGGTGTTGCATATAGTACAAGATAATCTCGGTGTAGTGTACAATAGAAGACATCAAAGAAATTAAAATGAATATATCTCATAAAATCGTGGGGTGTTACATATTTACTGTTTATTTCCATCAATCTTCTACTTGCACTAAATCATCATAATCATATATCTGTATTACATAATAATCTATCATATACAATAGATAATTAAATAATAAAAAAATACCTTTTGGATATCATCAAAAAATTTCAAAATCAATCAAATATTCACCTTATATCACATAATATGAAACACCATGTGAATAAGCACCCAAAATACCTTTTGGTTGAACTCTAAATCACTATTAGATAACAATAATAAATATCATAAAATAAAATACAGTTGAAAAAACTATAATATTTTGATACAAATTCCACAATAGTGTTGAAGAAAATATTAATACTAAAATTTATATATGTAAGGAAATAGTATAATTTATCAAAGCGTCAATAATATGAATTCTCTAAAGGTATCTCACAAGATCACTATCAAAAAAAGTTTCTCTATACATATTTTCATTTATGGAATACTATAAATGAATGAATTTCCATATGATCTCTTTTTCCAATAAATCATGTTTTCATGGGAAACATATTTTGTAAATCCTATATATTGAACACTTAAATTTTTGATTTTATGAGTATAAACATACCTAATTTATGAATATATCACCTAAAATTCACTTTAATGGATTTCAAAATCACATGTTCTCCAGAAGATAAATAATAACAATATATGTGTTTCCTAGTTATGGTTAGAAAAATACACATACAATTAGATCGATGGATTAGATATAATACTTTTCATATGAGTTGAAAATCCCATAATGTTTTAGCTCTAATGGATAACATGATCGGAATCACACCCATCCACCCTCTAGTTAGCTAATACTTATTGATTTTATAAGAAATGTATCAAGGTATAATGGTCCTCATGCATGGTATTTCTCTAATATTACATTTTTTCGCATCCAAAAACAAACCATACACACCTAATATACCAATAACATTGTGTATGGAAGTTCATGTGTTATAATTTATGCATTATCAATATCATTAAAATGATTTTTTTCATTATGATCATAATATATATCCTAATATGATAACAATACTCATTCGTAAATTAATATTTATTCAACCACTATAATAATAAATAATTAGATTCAGTTATGTATAACTCAATTATTAAATGGTTAATTATCATTTAAATTTACAATATATATTTATATAAACACTAAAAAATATATAATTCCAATTCATATGATTGATAAAGTGGATATAAATTTTTTATTAAATAAATAAAAATTTTAAGTGAACTAACTCCTTTATGAAAACAAAAAAATACATTAATATTATATTTTTTAACAAATCATATATGACATAATTCTTATACAAGATGATGTTTTCATTACATTATGGAGTATTATTAGACTCATTATATATATGGATTTCATTCCTCCTATAAATGTGATCATCTGAGAAAACATTTCCAGTAATCTATTTTTGTTAGTATAATATATGAATCATTATAGTTTGAATAACAGTGAAACTGATTGTTCATATTCAAAATGTTATGATCATTGAACTTTATCAAACATCCCAACTCTTAAAAATATAATTATATGTTGTTAATATCATGTGTTGACTGCATAAAACCCTTTATAAGTACATCATCATCGACATCAACATCCATAAATCCCATTCTTTTAGAAATTTCTCTTAAGGGTGATATTTACGTTCTCATTTCACAAGCATGGACTTTTATTTAATAAGAATGAACATATCCAAGTAGAAACATTTTCCCTCTAACATTATTAATATTATGTAATTTACATGATTGTGTTAACCATATAAAGAACCAGAACAAGATTTTCATTCATCCTAAAGGGATTTTCTGATCCCAACATAATGGATGCTAATTCCTAGGAATCACATAACACTGTATTAGAATAAATTTCCCCCTATGAATAAATATAAAAATTAACATTTAATAAACTTGATATTCTTGCAGGATACATAAACAAATAAGGTTATAATCAAAATGAAACATATCAAATTAAAATAAAGTACCAAAATACATCACAAAAATAAATATATACAAACACATCACATAAATGATAAGGACAAATTATGTGATAATAATCTCATATAAGAAAGGTACTAAATGAAAATTAAATAGAGTATGCTAAATTTCATTGTATAATAACAACCAAGTTAAAAAAATATGTCAATATATACGAACAACTCATTGGAACCCATGTTTGGTCACATTATCCCAACTAACCAAAGATTGTCGAAAAAGTAATTGATTACAAATGCAAGGGGCTTTCATTGAATCCTTAAAATACATTATATATTACCACACAAACCCACATGTGTGTGTCTACATGGTTTTGGAAAGAAATCCTAGTATGATCTAGTAATAATTATAGGAAATTCCTTTTATTATGTTTTTCCTAAACACTATTTTTAAAATAGAGTATAATGTTGATTTTCAATTTCACAATCCCCATATAAAACTTAATCACATAACTTCATCCATAAATAAGAAAAAATTACCTCTTAAATGTAAATTTATTCTTAAAATTCATCTAAAAAATTGTTTTTTTATAAAAAACTGTTGAAGTAAATTTTAATTCCTCTATTTTACATGTTCATGAAACAAATAATTTCCCAAAATTAATGAAATAATATGAAAATACACCTGTAAAACCCCATTTATATGTCAATATTAAAAATAGAAGGAGAAAAAAAATTCACTAAAGTATATATTATAGAAAAAACCAATTTATGATATATATTCTGTCAACAGATAGTTCATACATGAGGATAAATAATAATCTATTGAGAAAACTAACATACATGTAACCACCAATAAAGGGAAACATGTCAAGTGATAAACCCTAGAACAAATGTTAATTGATACTAACATTTTTATCCATCATAGGACAATGACTTACAAACATTTTTTCCGTGTAGTTACCCTGTCCTTCATGCGTACCCGCACTTTCCTCGTTGGGGGGACTACTCTAGCCATGATCACTAAATATAAATATTAGAGATATGCTAGTGTTTATTATAAAAACTATATCATTATAAAATATATTGTATATAGGTACCAAGTTACCAATGTAGAAATAAATAGGATTTTATAGAAAAAACATTCCATGATAAAAAAAAACTGGGCATAAGTATTCGCTCGCCATCACCTTGGACACCTTTATATAGAACAACCACTATTTCCAACATTCAAGCATCATATAACTATGAAAATCCTCATAAGGGATAAAAAACATGGGGAATATAATAGTTTCTCATAAGATTTATTATGTTTATGATCTAAATTATCCAAATGGGTATTCACATGAAAATGGACATTGGAGTTTGATTATATTAATTTTTTGGAATATCCTTCAATTCCAAACACTTTTGAATACATAATAATACATACAATTATTAATATCCTAAATAAATCTAAAAATATGAAAATATTAATTATAAATAATAAATAAGTCACTAAACCAATGTTTTTCCTTATATACCATATAAAAGAACCCACACACAATTTGAAAGGTGTTAGGTGCACGATATATTTTAAATAAAAATTTGTATAAAAATTTAATTGGAGATTCCTTTTATAAAAATACAAATTTCCAAATACAAAAATTTTATTTCAATAAATGACATTATATATATATTTATAAATTAAATTAATATAAATTCTATTACTAAAGGCTTCCATGAATTTAATAATTTAATAATTATATAGAAACACCTACCTCTAAATAATCATAATGAAGTGGAAACATGTTACCTATTATATACAACACTTGAAAAAGAATAGATTGAAACTATAAGGAACCTAAAACACCAAAATACTTTTATATTATGAAAAAAAATGATCATCCTATCCTATAATCCTTTGGACATTTCTGAAAACACACTCATTATACATATAATTTGTTACCAAGTGAGATTAACCAACCTATACATACATATAATTTACTTCATTTTCATAACATTAATAAAAAAATGAAAATAATCATATAATTTATACCAACCAATATTTAGTGTATTTGAATTGTATCTACTAAAGTAAGTCACTTAATAATATTTATAAACTGCTACATGATCTAACGGTATTATGAGACCAATGAAGCCTATCATCTATTATCCCCATCCTCATAACATTTGGAATGTAAAACATAATAATGAAGTGGTATAAGTATCTTGGAAAGAGAAAAAAATAAAAGAGATATAATGTATTAACTTATGACCATTTAAAAACACATGAGCATGGTAGGAATATCTATATAAAAGAATCATGGAATAATTAAAGATTCCCATAAGTCATAATAAAAAGATATTTAATCTCATTTCTCTATAATATATCATGGAATAAGAGTGTGTAAACAAAGTAACTAATGACAGATCATCGGGAACAACAATGGAAAATAACATAGAAATATAGAAAACAAAATGTTATAAGAAATTATAAAATTGTGGAATTATAATTTTGAAATAACATCCACACACAATAATTTTGATCATAGGTAACCACATATTTACGTAGGTATATTATTTTATAAATATTTAAATATATAACAAACATTACTAGAAATTTCATAATCTTTTCAAATAGAGAGGATAGTTATTTTAATAAGAACATGTCCCTAGTTATGATTAATAAAGATAAACAATTCTATCATATATGAAAATTAAAAACATTATAATAAGAAAACATTGATCATTACCATATAAGAAGGGATCAATAATTTTATTATATGGAAATATGAGAATAATACACTAAAAAGTTATATAATTTAATTTAAGGTGTAATTAATGAAAATAAATTCAATGTAAATAAATCCTTTTTATATATGGATAGAAAAGTAATTGGAACAGTACAAGAGATTATAGAAAATGTTTTTTAAAATAGTATAAAAGAAAAAATTATACAACATTCTGAAAATAGATTTTAGAAAAGGTGAATTGAAATTTATTAATATTAATCCTCAGTAATGGAGAGTCTAAAAGACCCAAACATTTTCTAGTCGAAATTTTGAGTGGAAGACAAAAATGATCATGGAGAGAATTTTTTTTATTAATTTAAATTTATATTTTTTTAAAACCCTCATCATAAATAATGATAATACAACATTCCATTTAATATATTAAAAAAATAATAAGGATAGAAAAGGTAATATGAATTGAGGTTTCCAAATAAAAATAAGAAAATTAGAAATAATAAAAAACATATAACATGATGAAAAATAATCATTTATAAGAATTTATATTATTAATAAAAACACCCGACTTTTATTGGGTATAAAATAATAATGTTGGAATATTTGGATAAGAATTTCATTTAACCAATAGATAAATTTAATATTCCATATAAAATTATAATATGTAGGAAACCATAAATAGAACAAATAATTTTATGAATAATAATTATCTCTAAAAAAAAGATTAGTGCTGCCACAATACCTCATGGTTTTAATAAATCATGAATAAAAACACATTTGAATATATCATGTGAATCATATGTAAATATCTTTTTCTATGATATTTATTATGATATAATTCATAAATAAGTATATAATCCATAAAAAATTTGTAAATATGGAATATTTCTTATGATTTAGTACTGGGATGTGAATGTCCCTTAATTCTTTGGTGTTGAAAGAAATAAATTTGTTTTGAGGAAGGGTCACAACACTAATTTTAAGATTAAATACACAATCATAATCAAATATAATATAATCCATTGGTCGTAATGTACATTGTATAATACAATAAGAGTGGTGTAATATGAAAAAAATCGACAATAAATGAAAATTGACACTGATACATTTACCATGAATCCCAGCTTAATATAACATGATATAGCCTCTTGTAAATAATAACTAAAAATATATATTATTTTATAATAATAGTCATATATATTCCCATTTACACTATATAAATATTTTTTTTATCCATTTATTAGATTGCTAAAATTTGTTTTCATCATTGAATATTGTAAATTTGTATAGTTTTTCTCATTATTTATAATGTAGATGTCAATATTAATTCTATTTATACCCAATTCATCAATAGAATATTATTTACGGTGCTATAATAATATTTTACAATGATTTATGAAAGTATAATTTCAATCCTTTATTATTTATGTTATGGAAGGTAAAGATCAAATTATTGTCATCATTATTTCTGTGACTTTTAACTAATAAAAGAATGTAAGTTACTAATTGGTTAAATATTGATTTCACCATTATACAATAGGTATTAAATCACTATTAATGAAATTATAATTTCAATCTTTTTTTTAATTTATTGTATGTAAAGATCAAATTATTTTCAATCGTATTTTTGTGAATTTTAACGAATAAAAGGTGGTACGTTTATAAGTGGTAAAATATTGATTGTACCATTATACAATAGTTAAGTTATATATTGATTTTTTGTGGTGTTTATTGTTGAGAATATGGTGTATTATAAAATCTATGGGGACCAGTATAATCAATATTTGATCATTATTAATAATTTTATAAGGGAATATTTTCATGTTAAATTTAGTCAATATGATTTATGGGATCATGAAGTTTATTTTCCTATCTATATTATTCCCATGAATGGAATATCATTTTTTCTTGTAGAAAAATTTAGTCAGAGAATGACCAAAACCAAGAAAATATGAGTTATGTAGTTTTTATGTTTTGGTATTTCACTATCAATGATTCGTTTAGAATTTTTTTTAATTAAATAACCTTTTAACCAATATTAAATTTAAAGGATTTATTTTTTCTAGGATAATAGAATATGAAGAATAATTTGGTGAAGTAAAGATAAGATTAGTCAGTGCTATTATTTTCAGTCAACCAACTAAAATATATGGTTAGTACATACACATGGATTAATTTCATAAGAGACATGGTTATTTCCTAATGATAAATGATAACTTTGATCTTATGAATCAGGTAAATTGACAATTAAAAAAATAATTATCCACCCCATTAAAATTTGATAATTGTTGTAATCTTCTCTTGGAAAATATATAGACCTTATCTCTAAGGCTAAAAATTATGTGGTATATAAGGATAAAAAAATCCCTAGAATACATATTTTCACATAATTACTTGAACATAAAACAAATTAAATTTATCAAGATACACCATTATTATTATTTCTCAATACACTACCACTAAGGGAAAGAAAATAATATATTAGATGCATTGAGAAAAAATTGTCATGGATTTTTAACCAATATAAGGATTGAGAAGGATCCTGTTTTTATGGATCTCTTAAATATTGATATGTTAATTTCTATAGAATGGGAGACATAAATAATTTATCAAATTATATTTAAAAAATGTTTGTTATAGAATATAAATAACTCACAATCTCATGACGAGTGATTTCAGAGGAAAATTAATGGTGTAACCAACGAAAAATTTGTAGGATTTATTCATTAAGATGGTCTTCTAATATTTAGAATTAGGTAATGGGTTATATATATATATGATATATATAGGGAATTATTGGATGATTATTATATATCAAATTTATATATATACAGTTAAATACTATATATTTATATTGGATTTAAGTAATGTTTATTATTTGATAAAATAAAGATATATTTTTTATTGTAGATAAGAATATTAAGATTTTCATCATGTAAATGTTGTGAGGTATCATCATAATGGATTCATGAAAACCCATCTAATTCTATTGTGGAAATGGGATTACATTACTATATATTTTTTTATGGGACTACCAATGACTTCTAGAAATAATGATTAAATATGGGTTATCGTTGATAGAATAACAAAATATTTTAATTTTATTACATTAATGGAATAACATCATATTGAGTGCATCATATGTAGTTAAATTAATGATGTTGTGAGACTTCATGGCATACATGATTCAATTTTTTCTGATATTAATTCAAAATTTACCTCGAAATTATGGAATATTCTTTAGAATGGTCTTGATGTTGAGCTTCATTTGAGAACCATATACCATCTTTGAACTTATTGGTAGTTTAAAAAGAAATCACTAAATTTATGTCCTGATGAGTTCATTATCACTCTATTTCACGGTATATGTGTTCAGTGCAAATGTTTGGTACAATTTTGTTATAATAATAATTATTACTCAAGTATTCAAATAGTTCTATTTGATGCATTATATGGAAAATGATTCATACTAAAAAATTGTTGGATAATGATGGTGAAGGAAAAAAATAAGGCTGAGTGCATTTTGAAGAGATGAATATAATCGTAAAGGATATTCAAGGTCATATTAAAGTATCTCATCATAGGAAATTATGGTTCAATGATAATAAATTAAATATTTAGAGTTCTTGATTGTAGTTCATGATTTCATGAATGTATCAATATGTAATGGATTTATAGAGTCTTTTATAAAATGGAAACAATGTCCTAGGTACAGTAGACCCTTAAATTTTTTGAAATAGATAGATTTAATTATTACCATTAAGAAATGCCTCCGAATATATCAAAAGTACATAATGTGTTTTCTATATCTGTGTTAAATAAGATCATGTGTTACCCAACACATGTTATCACATTTGATGAAATGGAGTTGGAACCTATAATTTATAATTGTAATAAACCCATCCATTCTATGGATTCAATTAAGAAACTATTGAGGTATTATGACACTATTCCTTTTAATGTACTGTCGAGAAATCACAAAATGGGAGAAGCAACATGAGAATCAATTGAATATTTTCAAGAGAATTGCCCAAATATATATTTAAGTTAACACCACATGAATTATGAAGAATAAAATTTTATTGTATGAGGTAATTTAGAACCATAAAATATTACTATTTTTCCTTTAATAATAAATATTATTTTTTTCGTATTCTCAAAACACCAAATACTGAGTTAGTTCGTAATGCACGCAACACTCGGTTAAAAACACTATTTAGTCATGTTTTTAACACTTCATTAAATTTTAATTTTTTAGTGTATTTTATGAAAAAATAATACTATATATATTCAATAAATACTTTTTTAATTCATCAAATTTTTATAATATGAATAAGATAAGAATGAACCAACCATTACTCATACAAAGCTATATTTTTTATATAGGATGTCTTAATGATAGTGAAACTATATTTAAACAGAATTTTTATTATTTCATAATCATTAATTTATAAAATAATGATCATTTTCTTAATGCAATAAATTTAATTTTTTCTACAGTTATTTTTTTTAATTATCTGATATGTTTCATTTTTTGTTGAATAATGAAAATAGTGAATTTTAATTGTAAACTACTTTTCCAACTAAATCATTTAAAAGGATAATATATATATTTTCATGTTATTAATATTAAATTAGATCAATATTATATTTAATAATCTAATTTAAGTCATTAAAATCATTTTCACATTGAAATTATATATAATATTATATCCAACATATGAGAATTTTTACTTTAATAACTCACATTGTCGTTACGTCTTCCGGATGAATTTTAAATTATTATCTTAAACTTATGTGTTTATAAATTGGAATGATGTATTCCATTTTCATAATAATAATAATTTTTTATTTGCAATAATTTCAACTTATTTTTTACTAAAAATATTATTGATATTAATTAAAATTAATTCCAGTAATAAAAATTTTTTTCTTCACCGGGGAATAATCCTCAATTATAATGAAATCAAAGACATATAAACTATTAAAAAATCCATTTTATGGGTATATTTATTCTATATGATCCATTTTATTTAATTTTTTTCATTTTTGTGTCAATTTACACGGAATATAGTTCGGTGGAATTCTATTTTCACAAATTTATAAAAATACCACTCCTCCTCCACTATAAAAAAGTCTCTCACCCCTCCCACTTATTCAAACCTCTCAAGACTTTTGGAATATCCAAACACTAACATAATAAGGTTCTAAAATCTATTCAATAATATTATAATCCTAACGTGTATAATAAATGAAAATGTGATTTATTTTACCATAATACTAAATTTGATAACTGAATAAGAGATAACATTCTGGAATGATCACTTTTGTTTCGTTTAATTGCCTACAAATTCTATTAATTATATAATAATATTAATTAACAATCTCAATATCTAAAATATGATAAGGTGATTCTATCATGATATTTTTACCTAAAAATTCACTCATATCCTCAAGTGGGATACACAATCCTTTCTATTATGTTCGGTGAACTACAACATCACGAACCATAGTTATTTGTTCATTGATTTAACACATTTCCATGTTCGAAATAATAATTTTCCTAGCTCATGTATGGTTTATATCATATATATAACAGATTTTTTTCTTACATAATTATTATATAACTCATACCTCAATGAATTCCATTTTGTGGTATTACGCTAATATCATTTGTAAACATGTGGAATACCTCCCCTTCAATGTATTGTGATTCACTCACGCTATAAATGGAATGTATAAAGGATTATTTTAATTAAAAGTTTTGATATATATAAAATAATTTTTACATAAAAATAATAAAATTCATATAAATTATTTACTTTTCATTTTTTTAATATGATATGAATATGAAAACAACAATCAAGCATACATATAGACTACCTCCTCCATGAATGATGCATTTCGTTTATTATCATCGAACAATATGGATTATTATAAATTCATATATTATAAATAGATATTATAATTAATTTTAGGTCTAGATTTTATATATGATGAAATCATGATTTATTTTAGAATAACAATATTTAAAAGTCAATACATACTCGAAAATCTAGACAATTGTCACATGATTTTTTAGAATATGAAATATTATTAAAACACGTGTAATGCGTTATTTTAAAAATATCATATATTATATTTTTTAATATGATTATTGTTATTATAAAAGATTTTAACATGATTAAAACTCTTATATAAGAGGATAATGCATGTTCACTCAAAGGGAAATGAAAAGTTATTTCTTTTAAATTTAAATTCCATGGAGACTTATTTTTTATTACCAAAGAATTCACTTTAGTGTTGTGTATAAAGTACCATTATGTATTTGAATATCATTATTAACTAATAAGTAGTGGTATATTATTTTTATAATTAAACCACATCTTTCAATGTGTTTTGATACGAAAATTACCATGAGGTAATACATATAATTAAAATTTTGCAGTGTTTTTTTATTGTTAACATTCTATTGAAACATTCACTTCGTTTTGATCATTATTTTTATGAATTTAATTTATCATAAATATTCATATTTTTATTAAATTGATATTATTACTATCTAAACCATATTACATTTCTATATAATTTTTTAACTATTTTACTTTTATTTGATTAACATGGGATTTATTTATAAATTTTTATTTCTTAGTCAATAAAAATATTTAACAAGGAATGTTGTTCATTAGTAAAATGAATTATTCGATAAATGAGGAAATATTCAGAAATTCTTTATACGAGTTGGTAAGTGATTAATTCTAGCAAAGTGATTTACAAATAGTCATAAAAGAGCAATCAGTAGGTTAAATCATAGTAATTTAAATTTTCTAGAGTCTTAATCATTAATTAATCATATCATGATTCTGAGAAACATGAAATCCAATAATTAAAATTTTAATTTATTGAGTGTTAAGTTATCTTTATTATCAATGATTTTTATTCATCTAAATATATATAGACGCATTTCATTATCATTTTATTTCTTAAATGGAATGTTTTTAAGTAATCTACCATGTTATATTAGTTATGCTTCATTGAGATATTTATATTGCATGTGTGCTCAGTTATTTTCATTTCTATACTGATTACTCTCATTGATTAATTATTTATTATATTTTATATAAATTTTATGATCATTATTATTCCCCCTTATCTTGTTTTATTTTTCTATGACAAGGATATGAATTCAATAAATTAGTTTTGAGGATGTAGTTTATTTTTCTTTTTTATGTATTTTATTTTTTTATATTTCCCAATGTAATATGGGTATCTTGTGTGTAATCTGGATTTCCATAATTGTTAAGATGATCGATTCTTAGAGATTTGATTCGCCAAAATCATGATAATTTAATATTGTATGGAACCATCCCAAGTCATATTGTATTGGGGAATTACAATATAGTAGAGGACAATGAAAATAATTTTAGAGAATGGATGAAATAGAAAAACTACATGAGGTTGATAGTGCTGGACAATATGCTAATAAATTTAAAGGTATTGAAAATATTAATGTGAACATGAGGGATCATTCCACTAACACATAAGGAGTGGATGAAATAAAAAATATTAAAATGGGCCAACATGTATAAATGGTACATGACCATCCATTTATTGTTTTTTGACTAGTGAGAAATTGGTGGATCAACCCAATGATGGTTTGACATGTATTTTCCATATGAAGGATAAGGATATTTTCATAATAAGGAAATAAAACATCCTACATAGATGGGTCACATATGTGATTATTTATTGATTCATAGAAAGAAAAAAATTTCTACTATCCTATTAATTGAGTTGAAACGTTGAATTTCAAGACATTTACTTTAATAATAACTTCCTATAGGCAACTTGAGTTTTTATGAATATTTATATGGGTTTTTTCAAACCCTACACATAATATATTTCTATATCTTTAAAAAAGTGATATACTTTATCATTTTTGTTTTTATTTTTAGTTCCAAGATCAGTGAACTAGAATGATGTATATGGAAATTGAATTGGTTAATGTAGAAGATATATGCTATAAAATCAATTCATATGGGGAAATAAATTCCATCTATAAACCCGGGGGAGATAATATATTAAAATCCCATATTTATTTCATATATAAAAGTGGATAATGAAAATAAATTTTATATTTCCCTACTACATTATACATATTTAATTTCTTCTTTGATATTTTATAATATAATTCCAGGAATTACATAGCTTTTTTTCTTTAATAAAATTAATTAACAAACATTAACTACTTATTAAAATCATCATATATGTTTTTAAATTAATTTCAATATATTATGTAATGATAAAATAGGGGAACAAGTATGTATATATATGAATATGTATTTATAGTTGAGAATTTATTATTTTGGGAGAATATATGATCATTTTAAATGTGTATTTTCAATGATTTTTTCTTCCTTAAATTTAAGATATTTTCAATAATTCATTTTATTTTTCATATAAATTTCAATGAGTAATTATACAAAACATTAATCTCATTCTAAAGACATTTTAAAAAACAATATTTCCCATTATTAAATATTATATTTATTGAGTTAAACTTTGGAATGTTTTTCATTTGTATATTTCATCGAATTATTCCAAATATTACAACAAATATAATAACTTTTAATATGATTTGTGCATTTTTTTTGAAACCATTATCCTTAGACCCACCTTAATTTAATGATTTTTAAAACCATAAAATACATGATGTTTTTAAGGAAGGTTGATGTTCTAAAATCCAATTTTATCTATTCATATCTCACTCTAAAATATTTTTCATGATAATCATTAATGAGTGTGTGGGAGATAGTTCCATATTTTAAATGATATGATTAATAAAATTGATAATTGTGCATGATATTTCATATTATATTTTGAGAAAGGTTCCTGATTTTCATACATTTTATTTACTACACACCCTATTTAATAATAAAATGGCTTATGTCTTGGTAGGATGAAATATAACTACTTCCAGACCAAAGATCATTTGATCTTAAGTTCTTAAGTGCTTACTGTGAGTTTTTTCCCTGAAAATTATTAAAAATTGAGGTATAATAATAATAATATAGTTCTTTTGTTGTTCATTTTTTTCATTTACTCATGAGTATACATTGAAAAATTTAGGAAGTATTTACAACAATTTTGTAGAGGATATTTCAATTGATAAATTTATTATTTTCATGAAATTTACAATAAAGATAACCTCAATTTTATGTTATACATGTTTTAAATCAAATATATGCATAACATAATCATTAAAGATGTTTGATCATAATTATTACTTCATTTTTAATATTTATGATTTTTCATTTATGTGTTTAGGGAGCTTGATTCTTTTTGAAACAATTCTAAGTGACATGTACGTTAGGTATTATAATAGCTTCATTACATTAATTAACTAGAATGATGTGTAAATGAAATTAAATTTGAGGTATATTAATAGTGGAATACATATTATTAGTGATTCGAAATATAGAAATTATATAGTGAAGATGAATGTTTCATTCTAAATGGGAAAATGATAGACATGGATGGCTTTTTTCTTTGAGAAGTGTGATATTGATGAAATGTTATTATGTGATGATAAATCATTTAATTAGATATTTAATTAATTAATTTTTGAAGTTTCATTTAAATTATATTACGGTGTCTGTTATTTATTGAATGTTTATATTTCATTCTATAAGATGTACATGAATTCATGGGTGTTGGTATTTGGAACATATTTTTCATGGATGTGTTTTAGATTCTATGATACACTGAATTTCGTTAATTATCTTCATACTCTTTCTGGGATGTCTAATATATTTTTCATCTATTTAATGTTACATGGATCAGTTTAGTATGATTAATATGATAATAATGGATTGATACATTCATTATGAAATACATCCATTAAGATAATATGATCATAATATTGTTTCATGGATTAAAAATGATGAAAAGAGTTGAAATAGAAGAAAAACTGGTGAAAAATTACACTTCATGTCATTAATGATATTGAATAGGTAAATTAAACTAGATATTTGAAGACAATGTGTGAAAAAACTACATTGAATGGAATTATCAGATATTAATAGTGTAATATATTTCGCATTCTATGAATGTTTTTTGACAGACACAATAACAAGAATTTTTTACATTAAATTTTCTTGATGACCCATATAATGAACTAATACTACTATTTATAATAAATAAATCATGAAGAATCATCCTAGATTTTTTAAATTGTTTAATGAAATCCAATTAAATCAGTATAAATAATAAATAAATTGGAGTTGTATTGTAACTCTATGGATCTAATAAATTCAATGATCAATGTATAAGGTGTAGTGAAATGTTATGGAGTCCTCCACCAGTTATTATTCCCTATATTTTCTATTGTTTAGTTATTTAATTTATTCATACTCTGATACTACCTCATTACTAGGATGATTGGGTAATTATGACACTATTCAAGGTTATTAAGAAAATGGGGGATGATTCCATGGATGTTATTTTCTATATTATGTTAATATATTAATTTTTATAATAATAGGCATCAATTTCTTACCTATGGATATTTTATGAAAATTAAAATGAATATTGCACGTAATTTATAAATTTTTTCAACTCATTAACTGAAATTATGCAGAACCATTGAATGTTTTAAATTAACAACAATAAATTTAGTATTTTGATAAAATTATATCCATAATACCCCTTTACACCTAACCATTGGAATAGGGGGATAATTTCATTAAGGGGGTATAAAAAGTCTAGGGATCTCCCTCATCTCAACATTGGGACAAATCATGCTCAACCTAGTTAATTTCAAAATAAATTCTCATATAAACACAAACTCTATAAAATTTTATAAAACCATGATACATATAATTTTAAAACAAAAAAAAACTAATTATTACATTCAATTTAATCCATAATCATTCAAATCACTAATTTTTTAATTAATAAAAACTAATTCCATTATATTGTGGCTTCAAAAAATAGATCACAACTATTAAAATTTTAATTAATTCTATGAAATTGTTTGAGTTTTTAAATTTTTACAATTTTTTAGCCACAATGAAAACTGGAATCTCTTTTTGGGTGGAAAACACTCTTATATTAATATGTCTTCACCAATAACACCATTATTTAATCATATGATACATTTAGTTAAACTATTATATAAATATATCAAAATATTACTCATGTTGTTTAGCCATTTTTACCATGATTAGTTTACTATTAATTTCCCTAGTATAACTATATTCAAATCCCTAAAAAATGTTCATAAGGACTATTTGAATTACCAATGTATATCTTCAAATAGTGTCAAACCAAGTGTGCAGTTAGGCCTCTATGTCTTGCACCATCTAAAAATTGAGTTGATACACAACCATCCTTTTCCAAGTTATTACCCATAGGTTCATATATTCTATATATTTCATCAATTATATTATTTAATGAAGAATATCAATTCTATAAAATCCTCATGATGTCTACATTTCGAATAGTTTTAGTTTTTTTGTATATTTAGATATGTCCCTATAGTTTTCCCTAAACATATCTAATCCTAATCTGTAAAAATAAAAAATTTAATCCCATAAATATATAATCCTCTATCTATTATCAATTAGGGTACTGCCAATCTACACACTCGAGTCCAATGTTAAGAGCACATTCCTATTACATTTGATATTATACAATGTTTAATGAACCAAACTAATCCTATATAATTTTTATTTAATTTTCATTACGTAACCATGACCTCTCATATTAATATCAATATTACGAAGTACCAAGGGATTATTGTGTTTCAATATTAACTATGTATGTAATTAATTTAATAATACATTTTAAAAGTTTCTATAACATCACCATTAAAGAAAATTATATAAACATATCACATTTTATACTCATCTTCATAACATTGGGACTGAAAAATGTAATAATTTTCTTAGATAAAACACTTAGTAAGGGAAAGAATAACAGTTAGATAAAAATGAATTAACCTTGTATAATCTGTGAAAACATTAATAGGAGCGAAGTATTTGATTAAGAAGAACATGGAACAATAAGGGTATTAACCAAGGAATAATTTAATTTTATTTAATATAAATGATCAAATATATACCATAGGATAAGAGTTTTTAAACATGAGGAAATTATCATGTGTGACTGGGAAAAAAGGCACAAAACATTAAAATGTGGAATAAACAATAGAATTGGATATTTTAACATTATGGACATGTCATTTTGATGTAATGTCTACACATAGTCATTATGAGTATGGATAATGATTCATATATTCATTCATATACATTGTGGGTGATGTTAACCATACATATTTTCATTCATAGTCATTGTGGCCAAAGCTAACCAAACTTATACCCACACATAATCCTTTTGATCATTTCTGATGGCACTTATACTAATACACAATCATTGTGAGCATACCTTAATTCAGTTATAATCTAGACAAATAATAATGATAATATAATCCAATATTTTAATCTCACAAAATCATTTTCATCATAGTGAACCAAACATATACATGCACATAATCATTGTGAACATATATAACATAACTTATTCTCATGAAAAATTTCCATATCCCATGTGATAAAAATCATTAGATAATTAATTACATGGTGATATTGTACTATATCTATCACATAATAATGATTCTATTATATGCTTCCAAAAATACCAATAAAATTTTTATATTCCAAAAAATATCACTAACATATGTCATGGAAAATAGATGTGTATCATGAAATGTACCGTAGAAAATTTCATTATCTATCCCACGAAAGAAGGTAGATGGTATAGTAAGATAATATCTATTGTGACCCATAAAAACATTAATGTATTCCCATATAAATGAAAATATCTCATTTATTATAAGAACACATCCGATGCTACTATATAAGAAAAGATTATGAATTTGATCACTCGATAATATGAATTTCATACCACAAATATGTAGTAAGAGTGAATTTAGAGGGATATCAATTAATATTAAATTTAATGGAAAAAACCATTTTATTTATCCAATAAAATTAAAAGGAAACCATAAATGTTTGTTTATAATATTTTTTAGCATATTTATATAATTAAGAGACATATTTCATTTCTGAATTTCATTTTTTAAGAGGTGTCATGAATACTTTTAAAAAGGTTTAAAAATAATCCTATATAATGGGTGCTTTAAAATACATAATAGTTAACCAATGAAAATATAATGCAAATGATTAATAAAATGGTCATGGATGGATAACCGGTTTACTATTTAACAAAATTTATAGATGGGACACACTATAAAAACGAATAAAAAATGTTCTGAAAAGTGGAAAAAGTGGAAATATAATGGACATGAAATAATAAATAATTAGGATTCTAAAAAATGTAGTAAATTTGCAGGGAAGAAAAAATTTGAATATGGAAGATAAATCATCATTTTATTGAATGTTAATTGTTCATGGAATAATCATTCATTTTTTGTGGAATAAATTCATTTAGGAGTAAGATATGTATCAAATATTTCAACTTACATATGGATAAATGGAATATACAATATAAAATATTTGGGTGTATGAAATAAAACATAAAATTGAAAAGTTAAATAATAAATCCTATAACTCAAGGAATGAGTGTTATCCTATAAAATACTATTACAAATTTTATAACATAAGAATATAATATTATTAGAAAGATAATATGTAATTTATCTAAAAATTTATTTTCCATTATGAAAGTTATAATGACATGAAAATATAGATAATTATATACACATCAGAAAATATATCACATTTGGATAATTTATTATATTTAGCATTAATGATTGTTGATATGAGAAAGACACGTACCGCTATAGTATTAAAGAAGTCTATATGTTAGATGAAAGGATCATGTAAACTATTGTAAAATCAATTAAAATCATTAAAAACTATAATCTAGTGCATTAGGTAGTAGGTATACCATATAATTAATGAATATTTGCATAATATGAAGGAATTCCTCAGTGAAGATAAATTGAGTTTAAAATCTTTTGAATTTGTGATTAGTTGTAGGTGATCTATCATCCAATATAATAAATATAACTTCTATAATCACATATATCATCAAATCATTCAAAACACTTACACTTTTTCCTCAATAATTATTTATTATTCATTTAAATTGTTTTTACGGTGTATTTTCATTGAAAGATGTTAGTAGTTTTAATTTGATTCACATGTTTTCTAATGTAGATATCAATCCATATTATTTTGATACCATTTTAATCTTTTAAATACTATTTTTGGGAAAAAATAGATGTTTTATAATGATTTATCAACTCCAATTTTATTTTGTGGTAGAATTAATTATTATTGTTGGAGGTGAAATCAATGAAAGGATTATTTTATTTATTTTTAAAAAATGAAATGTGGTATTGTAATAATGGGATATATATTAATTTAACCATTTCATGAAAAGAAAAATTATTAATATGTTCTTACTATATATTTATATAAATTGAGTTTCTATAGTAATTTACAGTATAAATTTGTAACACTATTCATATAGCTAGATCAACTGACATAAAAAATAACATGGTATGAGATATGGGTTATTATTATTAATTAATTTATTATCATTTCATAGTATAAGTATTAAATACTTATAATGATCATATTTTTTTTAAAGTGTAAAATCATATTTTAATAGATCTGTTCAATAATGAAAAGATTGTGTGAAAATTGAAATATGTATCTTTGTAGAGGTGGTAGAATGCACATATACACATATGCCATTTTCATTTTCCATAACACTGATTTAATGTGGGAATTGATTATATCTTTTTTGGATATCAATAATCTTATAAAAATTTCAATAATATATTAAATAAAATTTTTAACATTCCATGTATTTTTATGATGAAAAATATATCATGTTGATAGGGGAGGTGGTAGTTTTCATGTATTCATGATGAAATTCTAATTTTTTATAGGAATAATGGATGAAAGGTAGGTTATGCTTAATGAAAGGCCTAAAAATATATAAGTAATATTCATGTCATAACATTTTATTATATAATATATGTTTGTAATAGAATGAAATTGAAGTAAAAATATTAGATAGTGATTGGAACATACCTTGAGAAGTAAACAATTATCTTGATGTACATATTGGAAATAAAGGAATTAGGTTATCTTCTTTTTAATGGAGTTTTAGGGAAGGCTCATAGACTCATTGTGAATTTCAAAATTATTGGTATTCAATAGAAATTATAATTTATAGAGATTCCTTGAAGGTGTGGTTTCATATTGTTTTATAACGTATGGGAATGATATTTTTTAAATAAAACCTACTAATAGAAAGGAAACACTTGTTTCACAATAATTTAAAATGAAAATTTGAAAAATACTGGATATTAAAATTAATCACCTATACAAATGTAACACCTCAAGATTTCATAGTACGCTATTTCTTCAAAGTAATTCAATAACTTTCACTACATGCAACACTGTGTTCAAGCAGACCACGACTTACTAAACCAGCCATTAAAAGCAGTTATGAATAGTATTATTTTAATTTTGATCTTTATATAATCCTAATAATTTTAGAATCCATATTATGAGTTTCTTAGACAAAATGTATGAACAAATTCATTTTTCCAGATAAAAGAAATATTTTTCAAAAAATGCAATTTTACCGCCTTTTAATAGTAATGCGTTTTTAAATCTAATATTTCACATTTTTATATATTCAATTTGACAAAATAACCTTCTTCTTTTTAATCGGGACATAAATATTTAGTTTTTAAAAATATTTTCAATTTTTCTGATAAATTTCATCTTCCGGTGAATAGTGAGAAATACAAATTTTTATTTATTTATTTTTTAAATAAAAATAATTTATAGTGTTAAATTATGAATTTTTATGGGTGTTAAGTATAATTAGAATATTATATTATCATTTAATACTATTTAGTTCATTATAATTAATTTTACTTTGAAATTGATCATAAACATGAGTCAATATTTTAATAGAAATTGTTTTTAAAAGCACACTATTTGTTTTGAAAATGATAATTAATTTTAAATTAATTAATGAAACTTCTATTTTTTGAATTTGTAAAAATAGATATCATTTTTGAATTTAGAATATCAAATATATCTTAGGATGAAATTTTGGTATTTTTCTGAAAAGAATAAATTTTTTATGAATAGTGAAAAATAATGAGTTATTGGTTAAAACTATGATTTTATTGAAATAATTATTAATTTTATTTAAATTTAATTTATGTCAAAATAAATACATAATACCTATATAATTTCAATATCATTCATTGGAGTCATTTTATAATATGTTTACATATAAAAAAATTTTATTGAACTTTTTACCGTATTTGACCCACCTCCAAGGAGCGATTGCAAATTTGCATAAAATGTAATTTTATTAATTCTTTAAATTTAATTTCAAAAATCTGAGAGACATGGTTGATATCACTAAGAAAAATTCGGTTCAATAAGATGAAAATATTTTTTGGTGAATAGAAACTTTAGACTTTTATTTAACATGGTTAAAGATAAATCGGCTAATTTAAGGTAAAAAGAATATTATAATAATACCAAATTAACTTAAAACTTGTCCTAACATTATTGGATGAGTCATAGATGATAATGGGTATCTTTTGGTCGATTTTGGGACCCCATGGTGCCACTTGTATGTGATAATGACACTTTATATTAAATAAGTAAAAGTAATCACAAAAATGTCAAAACCATATATCTTTTATTAAAACAATTATTACATAGGTTTATACATATTATCTATTCTATAATAAATTGTCATTAGAAAGATAAAAAATATTTCCTACATAATGGTATTTTATTTATAATTTTTAGACATTTAATAATTAAATTTATTTATGACACAATGATGGTGCAATATTTTTCTTATTAATGGAAAAATCCAATAAATGATATTATAAATACTAAAATAAATTTAAATTTAACATTTGGATGCCATCAAAAATAATTCTATGTTAATATGACATATTAGGGTTTATTAATGTATTTATTTTGAATACATGATGTTTGTTAGGACTTTAACAAAAATAAATTATGAAATAATATCAAAATTTACATAAATGAGTTTTTAAACAAATACAATATTATTGGTTGATGTAATATTGCTAAAAATCTACGGTTCGGAAAAAATGCATAAATAATATTATATATGTCATTAATTAATCTATTGGGGTTATCTTGGATGTCGATGGTATGTTTATTAACCATATAATATAAAAATACAAAGAGACATGGTAAAAGTAAAAATATTTAACTAAGAGTTAAATCTAAAAGATAAGGTTAATATAGTGAAACAAAACTATATAAAATCTATTTTTATAGTGGTTTATGACCCATTCCCACCTTATCCTTTTAAAATCCATTTTGGATCCATTCGAAACCGAAAATGATTTTATTATAAAATAATATTTCTAGTTTTTCTTAAGGTTCCCTCACTCCTCTTATAAAAGGGCACTCCCCCTTCAATCTAATTAACACCTTAAAATACATTTTTCTTGGACAAAACCTACCCAAATACCCTCCCAACTATTGTAACATCATCTTAGAGGCCTTCCTTTGGACAGAAATCCATCCTATGAAGCCCTTTTGATCTAATCAAAAAGAAGAACCCGAAAAAGAGGTAACGATTTCACCACCCTCTTTCTTGTTCTTTTATTCTTCCACTTACTCTTTATTTTCTATTACCATACCAATATTATAAATCATGTACCTTATAAATACTGTGATGTTATTATAAATATTCCACAACCATATTCATTATTTTATCCATCCTATTAATGATAATGTCACCATGCATCCGTCCATACGGCTTACCTTTTCCACGCTGTGGTGTAATTTGTTATTCAACACTATGTTATTTGGATTGATATAATTTTGACTAATATGTATATAAATAATGAAAATAACATGCTAATGACTTTTTAAAATTAATATACTATCCAATTGAACACCATTAAGAAAATGATATTGTCGCTCGTGCGTTCGTACGGATTACCGTCTCCACGACGCGATAAGATTCTTTTTTACGTTCACCATTCATCAACGATTATAAAAATATATTACTAATAAGTATGTAATATATGACATAATAATGATACTGTAGATATGTATGTGTGTATTTATGTAATTACATATATCTTATTCACTTACATCCGTTCAATACGATATGAAAACAGAAACAACGTTTATTAGTACGTACGGCCTACCATCCTCATAAATGGGGTTTTCCATTTCATATATATATATATATCTATTATAAATATTTATATTCTAAATATATATTATTTATGAATACATGTTTTTATTCAGGAAGTATTTAATCTATGATCTAAATGATATGATCAAGAATAACAAGTTAAAATACATACGACAAAGAAAGTGATTATTACCTGAAATGTAAATTTAACTTGAAAATAATTATTAAATTGGTACTATAAAGTCATAAATGAATCATTTAAGATATAATAAATATTAATATGGTTCTTTTATAATCTAATAACAAACAATGGTCATTATACAGTAGGTTAAACGTACCCTCGACCAAAAGAAAGTGCAAGGTAAGGGGTTTTCATCTCACTCCTTATTCACATGAGATTCATTATATATTGCCACAACTTCCTTTTTTGTGGTGTATTTACTGCCCATAATTGTATTATTTGTTTAATACACATTAATTTATGTGTATTTACATCGTCATTGTGTGGCACTTCTTTCATGGGGTGTATGTTTCATTTGTTACCAAATTTATAAGGGTTAATTCTTCAATCTCATTATTATTCGAGATTGTTTATGTGTAAGTTTTTACTTGGACATATTTATTATACATGTCCATGTTTCTTAAAATAATTTTCAATGGGATTATTTTTAATCAACACTTTTACTAAAACATCAATTTAAATGTTTTAGAAGATTTATTCTACTAAACCGTTCTCATTAATGTCCATGTTTTTAAAATGGTTTTAATGATTTATTTATTTGGACATGAATGTTTTGAAATGATAATTCTTTTCAAAAGTTTCAAAGTGGTATGGGACACTCTGAGTCAAAAATCGCTTTTAATTGACTACCCTTATATATTGTGAGAATATTAAATGATTTCAAGAAAAAGGGGTACTACTCTCAAAGCACTTTACTGATCATTTTCATCTATGTCAACATCCTTCAATGGATTTTAAACTTATTTGAATTTGATTTATTAGGATAAAAATAATCCATATTTTATTGAATTTTTTGTGATATGTTTGACTATGGATGTGTTATTTTTTTACAATTCATGGATTATGGATAAAGTGTTGACATTTGATATGATAGTTATGAAATGAATGCTTATGTTTTATTTTATGATTTTCTAATTAAGAATGTAGTATGTTCTGGGTTGGGGACTGGTAAAAGTAAGCCCTCTGGGTTGGGGTTTGGTTACAAAAAACCCTCCATGTTGGAGTTAGGTTATAGAGGCTCTCCAGGTTGGAGTTCAGTTACAGAGGATCTCAGGTTTGGAGTCGGGTTATAGAGGCTCTTCGAGATGGAGTCCCGTTACAGAGGATCTCCGGGTTTGGGTCCGGTTACAGTTATACCATAAGTCCTGGCACGAGGCTTTGACACGGGAATTAAATTCTGGTACTATACATTCCCCCATTATGAAATTAGTTATTACATGTGATTATTCAACTAGTATAATATACATGTTCATGTTTAAATGGTAATGTTTGGTTTCTTTTTTCGATATTATATTCACATTTATGTTTGAAAAGTATATTATTTTTATTACACATATTGCTTTAAAATTTTATATCTTCCGCTAAATTATTTACCCTTACTGAGCATCTGAGCTCACCCCTTTCTTTTGTTTTATTTTCTGAGGATCCCGAGAAGTGTTTTTTGTTTGAGATGCAGGGTTATGTTAATGGAACAATGGCATTCTCAAATGATTTTCTTTTGGTGTTGTATGTTAGAAAGTGGAATGTAATGTTCATGTATGTAATCTATTTTCCAATATTACTAAACAAATCAGTCCTTCCGGATGTGATTCCTTGTAATCATGCCAATGTTATGTAACAATGCACCGACTCTGGGTAACTAGGGTTGGGGTTTTATGGTTGGTATCAGAGGATGTTTATTACAATCCTTGGAATGTAGATTTAGATAAACTTTGATTAGAGCACATTTCCTTATGATAGACATTGAATATTAGTATAGAAGAACCTCCTAGAATTTTGGTATTGTATAGATTTTGTGAGTTTTCAAAGTAATACATCCATGTATATATACGAGCAGGTAGAGGTGGCTCTAGAACAGATGTACCTAGGGATAAAACATGAAAACACCGCTTTGAGCTAGACTCGAACGAAAACTGGTGCACGACAATGTTCCTTGCTACACTCTTGGTTACGACACTCCCAGGTGATATGATTAGGAAAATTATCATTTCATTAACAAACCATTAGAATGGGTTTATGAGTATATACTTTTTCAAAGAGTACATTATTATGATTAGGGATTGTATCCATAAACTGTTCAATTTATGTCAACTATTTTAGAGTTTTGGAATTATGAATTGGGATTCATAAACTAGCCTAGGGTATTCCATTGCTAAGAAATGGCACCCGGTATATGGAAGGAGAACTCCAACAATACGTATGATCCAATGAGTAAGAAGGATCATATCATTCATCATATTAAGAAAACATTTAGAAGGGAAATAGTATCCCACATATTCTAAACATTTCAAGAATTAGTATCATGCGTTAATAAGATAATTAAAGAATTCTCTAAGTCATATAGAATTGAAGGGAATCGAGAGATGAAAAGGATGGTAGAGAAAAAGAGGGATAAAGGGAAGAAGGGAAAGAATGATTTTCCCATATGTGATAATTGTGGAAAGAATAACCTTGTTAAATTCTTGAAAGGAATGAGAGTTTGTTATAAGTGTGGAGAAAAAGGACACCAAGTACATGATTGCAAGGATAAGAAAAAAGTTTCATATGTACTATGATTCATCTGTAAGGAGTTGGGAAACTACGAGAATCAATGTCCAAATAATCATAGTATACCCCAAATGATGTTATTGTATAATAATAAAGTAATGATACTACCAAAGTTGAAGGGGAATTATTAGATTTTATACATTCTTATTAGTGTATTGTGTCATTTTAGTATTGTATTAATGATGCACTTGTTATAAGAATTATAGATTATAGAAGGATTTTACTGCAATACTATTTCATTATGTACTTGAGATTCTGTGGAACCATGAAATGTGACTCAGTATCAGGTTTATATTTTGGAAAATACAATGTTGAAGGAAATGTAATCTTTAGTATATTCCCCTTAACGAGGTAGTGATTTTTGAATAAGAGATTGTTTAATTGGATAAATTGTATTGGGTATTCTTGAATTCCTTAGAACTGATTAATATTTTTTATTGTTTCATCATTTGTGGAATATTTAATATTGCTTAATATAAGGAATATATCCTTTATTATATAAAGGATAAGGGATAATGAATGTAATCAATAGGGTTTTATGGAAATTTAGGGGGTTACCATGTTTTAAAATAATACACGATGAAGGTGTTCACATGTTATTACATGGAAAAAAGGATCTTCATTGTGATTAACATTCTTATAAATTTTGGACTATGAGTTTGGATAGAATTAATTTGTATAAGTATAATGTTTGGATTGGATTATGTTTGATATTAGATACTATTGTTAAGGTTATTTTTATATTTTTATAAAAATTACAACACGAAGACCGTGTGACAAACCGTCGCGTCAGACAAAGCTACTTGAATTGAACCCACAACCATAGTGCGATTGGGATTTATCGCCTACCACTGGACTACGTGATGTTCCAAGACTATATAATGCAGTTTGTCTGAAAAGTTTGATAGGTGAATTATAAATTCATATTTTATGAACCCTATACAAATATGATAAATAGAATAATTTTTATGTTATATTATATTTTTTAGTGAAAAATGAGTTTGTGGTTGAAATTAGTTAAATGATGGAACTATACTTGTAAAGTATATATATATTTTTCTTCTCTTATTCTATGAAGAATTTTATCACGACCCATCCTCGGGACCCGTGCTGTGACTACCCTAAGCCCACCTTCCATAGGCCAAGGGCAGGCGACTGGCACCAAAAGGCGTAAAACCCTAAGCTGGGAAGGCATTTTATTTATAGTAGTAACACACACACACACAAACAAAGAATGCTGGAAGAAAAGCACGAAGTTAAAACTGTATAAAAAAAGGATTGTTGAAAGTAAAGGGGGCTGGAAATATAAACCCAATAGTTAAGTACACGTACAATAGAAAGCAAGTACAATTGAAAGAGGGACAAAAACTAAAAAGGGAAACTCTTGGAACGTCTGTCGAGTATCCTACATGAAGGGTTGGTACAAAAGTCCACCTCAGCACTCCATGTATACCGGTCTGCTTCGTGTACCGTCTCGTCGTGTGGTCCACCTCCATGTACTGTCTTGTCCTGTCTTGCTCTCGGCCTCCATCAATGTTGTCCGTCACCTATGTCCAACACAACAAAGTGCTGGCATAGCCTTTGCAGGGGTGAGTATAACTATACTCATTAAGGACCCCGATACCCCTGTAGGTCTATCAGAATTCATGATGGATAAACCACTGAAGGAAAGATACAAACACGAAGTATCAACGTATCCTAAATAGGTATATGCCCATAAATATACCTATGTTATCAATATTAGTTCGGATCCAAATCTCGAGCCCAAGCACAACCTAGTCCACACAGGAAAGAAGTCAATTACATCAATGATAATGATTTAAAGTCAAGACTCAGCTCACACAGGTGTACATCTTTAGTATAGTGATTGAGATGATCAGATTTAGTCACTAATTCATCTAAGCTATCAGACCCACACAGGATACAAGACCAGCTACTCTGTCTGACCCACACAGGATAAAAGTACAGAGGTCAATACAGGGGGAACCACATAAGATATAAGAACAATATTCATCATCGTTAAATCCATGGAGGATCCAAATACGGTAGTCGTCGATGCCAAACCTATAGAGGATTCCGGTACAGTAGTTGATGTAGTCACAACCAGCTCTAAGGTTCCCGCACACTGCACGCTCGATTCTAGGAGGGTCCACTCATCAAGAAAAGGGGGGATGATCCATCAACTATCACTAAGTCTAGATTTTATGTATACCAAAGTTCTGTCTCATCAAATGAAATCCAATGCAACAAACGACATGTCAATCAGCTGACCGGTCTGAGAGTTATTGGCTTTTCCATTTTAGGGGCCCGGTTGGAATAATGTGTAATGGTCCGGGTTGTTGGAGGTCCATTTCATTTAAAAAATTTGATGTTTGAGGTGTTATGGGTGGTCTTGGAGGCCATCCCAACCACTCGGAAATTTTTGACCCATGGTAGGCCTAACGGTAGCCTTAACAAACAAGTAGCAGACAAACCGGTAGATCAGTCTACTAGTAGGCGCAGCCTATCGGTAGCTTGGCCTACTGGTAGCTCGGCCTACCGGATGGTCGGTGTACCAGTAACCGCAGCCTATCGGTACCTCGGCCTACTGGTAGCTCGGCCTACCGGCTGCTCGGTCTACTGGTAACCGCAGCCTACAGGTAGCTCGGCCTACCGGTAGCTCGGTCTACCGGTAGCCATTGCCTACTGGTAGCTCGGCATACCCATAGCTCGGTCTACCAGTAGCCGCTGCCTACCGGTAGATCGGCCTACCAGTAGCTCGGTCTACCGATAGTCACAGCCTACCGGTAGCTCAGCCTACCGCTAGTTCGGTCTACCGGTAGCCGTAGTCTACTGGTAGCTCGGCCTACCGGTATCTCGGTCTACCTGTAGCCGCAGCCTACCGGTAGCTCAGCTTACCGGTGGACCTAGCCTAACCCTCACGGGTTCTCCAGTATCGGCTCCTTTTTGCGCAAATTGAGTTTTAAAACATATTTTGACGCCTTTACCCTTGTTTTAAATCCCATTAATGCCAATTAATGGCATTAGATTAAGTGAGGTACCCTGTTGTGCGTCGATTTAAACTATTCCTAAGGGCGAGGACCCTTTAATGACGTGTGGGGCCACGTGGTCAACCCACGACCCCCGCTCCTTACACGGTTTCGCAATCTTATCTCAACCGTCCCTGACCATTATAAACTAAAGGGTTCTCCCTGGGTTTCTCTTGCCTGATCACACTCCCATCATTTTTTCTGCTCGTACTTGCATTCCTGAGGCCCCAACCCGGCAAATCGCACAACTTTTGATCCTGGTGCTTGAAGATAATCTTCGATCGTTGATCAATAAAGTAGGGATTCACCTTCATCTATCCTTTCTATGTACCTTGTGGGGTGGGAATGGTCTTGATTCTATAGAATCAGATGAACCAAACCTTAATGAAGATAATGAATGGATTCTATAGAATGAAGGGGGAGGGGTGTGATCGATGGTGCTGCTTTGTCTTCTGATATTCCATGATTAATGATTTCTGAATTGTGCGGGCTTATGCCTACTGAAAATCAGGGACGTTGGTGGTCTTTCTCTGTGCACTAACGAACCCTTACTTCTGGTGATGTTTAAATGGATTATATTATTGTTGTCACCCCTTGTTGTGTAAAGGAATTTGGTTAATTATGTACATTCGGCTAAATAAATTGAAATAAATAAGATTAATCCTTTCTATGATAACCCTGGTTAAAGCACAGTGAAGTGGAAATCAGGGAGTGTGTTAACTCATTTAAATCTTAAATACCCGCACGAGCCTTCTTTTTGTTGGTAGCAGTGGTTTGTTTGTTTTTATTCATGGGCTGATTGCAGGGTGATGTGGGTGGGGATGAAATCCCCTGTTGATATGATATCACTGGTTGTAAATTTGAGGCCGCATGGTTTCCTTTATTATATCACGAATTAGGGTGGGATCCTCTATTGTTGAGAAACCGATGGCTTCTGGATCCTGGGGACATGGAGCTGTATCATGGAGTTTTCTTTGGTTCCAGTGCTTCGGGTAATCTCACTTATTCCTTTGTTGTTGTGACTTCACTAGAGAACTGGGTGTGGATGTTTATGTTGATGTTTTAATGTACTCTGTCCTTGGTTTGTGATTATTCTTTTTTGTTACCTAAGTTGGTGCAGAAACTTATTTAAACATTATCACTGAACATGAAACAAGGATGGGACAAATGGGTTTTGGTTTGGTGTGAGTTGTGACTTGGGCGATGATTATGTTCATTAGGCTGGCTGAAGAAAAACTGAGATTTGGGTGAGTTCATGTTACCTATACATGCTTTTAGTTTTTGTGTTTCTAATTCACGCCCCATCCAAGTTGAGTACATAGTGCCAAACAACCCCATATCATGGGGGAGGGTGTTTTTTCCAACACTTCTATTAGTGACTGGTTATTAGCTCCTTTCGCCTCCCTTTCCCGAATAGCCCAAGTATCTTCGGGCAGGTTGTGACTACCTGAAGTCCATTATTATCCCATGAATCTTTCGGTAGGGTGGTGTGGTGGTTGGACCAGGTGTGTGCGAGTAGGTGGTTTCCCATGTGTCTTCGGGATGAGGACCAGGTGTCTTCGGGCATGGTAGTGGATCTTCTAGCCCAGGTGTCTTCGGGCATAGCGGTGGTTGTTCTGGACTAGGTGTTTGTAGGCGTGGTTACATGAGATAGTTTTGGACCAGCTGTTTGCGGTCGGGCTTTGGCAGTGGGACTATGTGAGGGTATGGCCCAAGTGTGTGTGGGCGGGGTGTGGTATGGGACTGCGGTGAGAATAGTTGAATTGGTTCGATGAGTATGATGTCTTCAATAACTAGTGTGAAAGTGGCGCGGGGTACCCAAACATCGATGTTTTTTTACTATACATTACTTGACTTGTGTTATTTAAGGAGTGTGCCTTGGTGAGGATTGGGTAGTTAGTTTCCTTAGTAGTTGCTTGGTTATCTCTTTTCTCCCAGGGCATTAGTATGTCTCCCCACTTGTGCACGAGAGTCTTTGGTTTTCACTACTATGTGTACTTGTATGCTCACCCTATGTATATATAACTGCTTTCTGGTTTCCAGGAGGACATCAGGGATCGTGTGGGACCGTACTAGTGCAGACCTTTGGGCAGTTGGTGTTGTCGTTTTCTTTTTCTGGGTACTTTACCTTTGGAGTTTTTGTAGATTGTATTATATACTATAGAACATGCATATGATAATGGGTTACTTTTGGATTTTCCTTTACATTGATATTTGGTATTGTTGGGGTTGCTATCTTTTATCTCGCTCCTATAAAAATAAAAAGGGTAATGCCTTACATTTTGTGTGAGATTCTATACCCTTGGCAGTGGTCGCCACTCCGGGACCTATTGAAGGTGGGTTTCTGGGGTCATTATCTCTCATTCAATTTAAAGAAGGAAGGTCTTTTCAATCTACTGACCCTTCCCTCCTTTTGGTGAAGGCAGGTCATGACAGAATGGTATGAGAGGGCGTTTGAGAGATAGGGTGGAGTCTAGGGTTAGGCACAGTGAGGATTGCATGGGATGGTAGGGAAACGATGTTGGGTGACCTTGGTGCGTGAATTAGGCTAGAGAAGACCGGCTAGGACATGAGATTTTAGGGCCCCCGTGATCCGATTCAAGAACACTTGACTTACCAAATGACCATGTGAGGCCACGCTGATTGCAGGGTAGAGACCCTTGAAAAGGTACATGCATCATAATGATGTGTGTTCTCATGTTTATGGGGTGTCTTGGGAATTATGAATCAATAAAAAGTTTAAGAAGTTTTAAGAACAATATTCTGCACTACATAGGCTTAGAGATTCCTTATTTACCTTGAAGTTATGGGACTTGGGAGACGACCACATGTGGTGCGGGCGATCGCGGCCCATGAGGCTACCTTGGCCAATCGGCATAGAGATGATCGAGAAAAGGAGGACGATCAGTGGTAGAGGACGCTTTGGGCCATCTAGCGACAGACCCTCGAGAAATATGCGGGCAACACCTCTGATATAAAGACAGAGAGCTGTCTGGAAAAGCTGGTGATAGATTTCGGCCTAATTCGGGCCCCAATTGAGTACTGGGTTCCTCTGGCTGTCATCCAGATGCAGGGAGCAGTGCGTCAGTGGTGGACACTCTACCTGGGGGATAAGAGAGAGGATGAGGTGGCATGGGATGATTTCGAGGAGTTCCAGACGAAATTCCTCTCTTTTACGATGAAGGCGTAAAAGAGGCAGGAGCTAATCTCCCTCCAGCAAGGGAGTATGTTAGTAAGGTAGCTGGGAATGAAGTTCAAGGACCTCCTAGGTTTTGCTCCAGACCTCTTTCTAGATGAGTTATCTCGGGCATGGCGTTTAGAGGAGGCGCTCCGACCCTCCCTCCAGTACGATGTTACCCCCTTCACCCTGCCGACATACTGGGATGTCCAGAAGAAGGTCAAAGTGGTGGAGAGGATGCACAAGCTTGGAGGTGTATCACGAGAAGGGATCCAGCTGGGATCATCAAAGGGAATGGCTGTCAGCATCCGACCACCAGCATTAGGACCCTCTCGGTTCTGACTAGCAGGGAGCATGCCACATCTGTTCCAGTTCCGGTCCCCCGGTCCTCGCCCTTTCCATTTGGGCCCAGGACCGAGGTGCATCGTATGTGGGAGCCCTGGACATCTTAGGAATCAGTGCCCGGACCGAGTACAGTACGAAGGTGTCGGAATGTCCCAGCACCCGCCCCAGCAGCAGCTTCCAGCCAGGCCCTTCTAGTAGCAGCAGCAGGGACAGCGAGCTCCCGCTCCTCCGAGAGTAGACGTTAAATGAGGAGGTCGACCTTAGGGCGCTCCTCTGGGACCTTGACTAGGGCATGGTCATGGAGGTGGACGATAGCTGAGAGGCAGAGGAGATGGGCATGGGCAATTTCACGCCACGGAGGTTGTAGTCCGAGCAGGACCGGAGGTCGTTCGAGGTACGATCAGTTTTTTAGCACCATTGCTTATGCCTTGTTCGATACCGGAGCTTCTCAATCATATATTGCACCATGTCGGGCCCATGATCTGGGACTAGATGCTGAGAGACTTCTAGTTCCCCTGGTGCTGATCATGCCATTCAGAAGTCAGACTGACTTGTTATACGTTTGTCGAGGATGCAGACTGATGATAGGGCTACATCAGTCGGTCATAGATCTACTACTGCTACAGATATATCCACCTGATGTCATCCTAGGAATCGACTGGTTGTTCCTTGTTTGTGCCATCATCGACTGCTTCCAAGGAATGGTTGTGTTCTTAGACTTGGGTGGCCAACGCATTACTTCCACCGGCGAGCGGAACAGTCAGGAGGGCAGCTGAGGAGAGGAAATATTCCTCTCCTTGTTCGTTGAGCTGTTAGTAGATCCAGAAGATGCTGAGATGGTGGAGGTTCCAGGAATCATCAGAGATTTTATGGACGACTTTGCTGAGGAGGTAACAAATCTACCCCCTCGACGTGATATCACGTTTTGGATAGACATGCAACCCGGTGCTTTTCCGATTTTGATGGATCCTCACCTGAAGGCACCTTCGGAGCTACGGGAGTTGCGGATTCAGAGCGACGATCTGATGAAGAGGGGCTTTGTTTGACCAATTTTGTCACCATGGGGTGATCCAGTCTTGTTCGCAAAGAAGGAATATGGTGGTCTCAGGTTGTGCATAGACCACAGGAGGCTGAATTAGGTAACGATCAAAAATCTCTACCCTCTTCCATGGATAGACGATCTCTTTGACCAACTGAAAGGGGCAGGATGGTTCTCGAAGATCGACCTACGGTCTTGATATCACCAGTTGATGGGGATGGAGGGCGACATCTCGAAGACGGACTTCAGGTGCAGATATGGGCATTTCGAGTTTGTGGTCAGGCCCTTCAGCATTACAAACACCTAGGCTGGGTTCATGGGGATTATGAGATCCATCTTCCAGGAGTACCTGGATCGGTTCGTAGTCATTTTCATCGACGACATCCTGATCTATTCAAGATCAAAGGAGGACCACTCCGAGCACTTGAGGATGGTTTTGTAGGTCCTCTGACAACACCAGTTCTATGGGAAGTTGTCAAAATGCATGTTTTGGACGTGAGAAGTGCACTTCTTTGTGCACGTAGTGTCCGATTGGGGGGTAGAGGTGTACCCATCAATGGTTGAGGCATATGTTTCTTGGGCATCACCCAAGAATGTAGAAGAGTTTCACAGTTTCCTCGAGCTGGTGGGTTACTATCGAAGGTTTGTACCCAACTTCTCTCGAGTTGCAGACCCTTTGACAGCCTTGACCAAGAAAGACCAGGTTTTCGTATGGAGTGAGCAGTGCGAGGAAACCTTCAACAATATAAAGGATAAGTTGGTTAGTGCCCCAGTGCTGAGACATCCAGAAGAAGGGGCGACATACGAGGTGTTCTGTGATGCTTTAGGGCAAGGCCTCAGATGTGTGTTGATGGAGCAACTAGATGTGGTCTCTTATGGGTCTAGAAAGCTACGCCATCATGAACGTAATTATTCCACCCACAACCAGGAGCTTGCATTAGTCTTTTTATCACTAAATAAACGGTGACATTACCTCATTGGAGAACACTTTGTGGTCTTCACAAATAACAAAGGTTTAAGGTATATCTTCTCCCAGCAAGACCTAAACTTGCGACTGAAAAGGTGGATGGAGTTTCTCTAGTATTACGACTTTGAGATTTCCTACACTTCAGGGAAAGGGAATGTAGTGGTCGATTCCTTGAGCAGGAGGTCGCAGAAGGATGCAGTCCGAGAGTAGGCAGACGCCTGGAAGGAAATGGAGGAGTTGGCTACCTTACACCTATATGCAAGGATGGATAGAAGTAGAGGTTGCCTGTATCAGATGACAGTGCAGTTGTCTTTGTATCAGCAAGTGGAGGAGTCTTAGTGGGGAGACCCAGAGTAGGAAGTGATGCGAGATTGACTTGACCAGAGCAATGCTCCATAAGGATGGACAGAGGATGGTAAGAACCAGATGCTTTTCCGAGGAAAGCTGTTTTTTCCAGAGGTGATGTGTGTTAAGGTTCTTAGTGAGTTACACAAATCACCCCTAGCGGTGCACCCAGTAGTTTCCAACATGTACCTGGGTCTGGAGAGACAGTTCTGGTGGGCCAGAGTAAAGAGAGCAGTGGTAGAGTTTGTGGCCAAGTGCCTAGTGTGTCCGCAAGTGAAGGCTGAACACCGAGTTCTAGGAGGCCTTCTACAGTCTCTAGATGTCCCTGAGTGGAATTGGGAGGAAATATCGATGGATTTCGTCACGGTACTACACAAGGTTCAAGGGGGATACGATTCCATCTGGGTAGTAGTGGACTGGTTGATGAAATCAGCTCACATTCTGATGATTATGGATTCGAGTGCAGTGGATGCCTCGGAACAAAGGTATGTGGATGAGGTTGTGTGGTTTCATGGAGTTCCGAGGTCCATCGTCTCAGATAGGGATGCACAGTTTACCTCACTAGTCTGGAGGGTATTACAGCATGCCTTTGGCACCCATCTACGTCTTAACACTACTTTCCATCCCCAGACAGATGGACAGATAGAGCGCACCATCCAGACCATATAGGACATGCTGCGGGCATGTCTTCTGGACTCAGGAGGATCGTGGGTGCGACACTTACCTTTGATAGAGTTCACATACAATAATAGCTATCACTCTACCATTGGTATGGCCCAGTTTGATGCCTTGTACGAGAGGCCATGCCGCTCACCTGTGTGTTTGACCAAAGTCAGAGAGGCCGGAATCCTTTTCCTGGAGGTGGTGAAGAGCATGACGGAGAAGGTTCAGCTTATACGAGAAAGGATGAAGGCGGCCCAAGACCGACAGAAGTCGTATGCTGATACTAGGAGAAGGCCCTTTGAGATTGAGGTTGGAGACCACGTGTTACTGAAGGTCTCCCCTCAGTGTGGACAATGGAGGTTTGGAAAGGGGAGTAAGATTTCTCCTAGGTTCATTGGACCCTTCAAAGTGTTGCGGTGGGTCGGTGAAGTGTCTTATCAGCTAGCGTTACCACTACCACTACTAAGGCTACATGACGTCTTCCATGTGTCCCATCTTCGTCGGTATCTGCACGACGATTCACACAACCTCAGCTGGGGAGAGCTCGACATCGAGGACGACATGGCATTTGAGGAAAGACCAGTGATGATCGAGGTTCATGAGGATAAGGTGCTTCATGGGAGAACCATTCCCTTGGTTGGTGTTTTATGGAGACATGGTGGGCTTGAGGAGAGTACGTAGGAGAAGGAAGCACAAATGCTTGCCCAGTACCAAGAATTGTTTTGAGTTTTGTACTGTTCTATTTATAATTGTTTTGGTGGAGCGTTTAACCTTGTTGGATATGAAATATGTTGTTTTTCTTTCCTCTGGATGTGTGTGGAATGTCCTGGATATGGGGAGGGGAGGACCCGACCCCTAATCAGGATGCATTAATGTTGATGCGATTACACCCGTGCAGCCGAGTCAGTGCCGCCCAAAGAGAATAGTATCTTGACATGGTGAAGGGACTCCACAACCCACATGACTGGGCAGTTTGACATGGTATGTTGGTTGGTTCTTTAGAGGGAGGTATTTTTTGTTAACAATGAAGTTCACTCCTGATAGGTATCTTTCGAGGTGGTTGTTCGAACCCTCTCTTTCATTATGGGTTGTTTTGATTCACGAGGGCGATAATAGTTTGAGAGGTATCTGATATAATGGCCCGGGTTATTGGAGGTCCATTATATAGTAAAAATCTGATGTTTGAGGTGTTCAGGGTGGTCTGGGAGGCCATCCCAACTTATCGGTAAAGATTGACCCACGGTAGGCCTACCTGTAGCCTTAAGCTTACCGGAACAGACCTACTGGTAGCTCGGTCTACCAGTAGCTGCTGCCTTCCGGTAGCTCAGCATACCAATAGCTTGATCTACCGGTAGCCACAGCCTACAAGTAGCTTGGCCTACCGGTAGCTCGGCCTACCGGTAGCTCGGCCTACCGGTAGCCGCAACCTACTAGTAGCTCATCCAACCGGTAGCTCGGTTTACCGGTAGCCGTAGCCTACCAGTAACTCGACATACCAGTAGCTTAGTCTACCCATAGCCACTACCTATCGGAAGCTTGGATTACTGGTAGCTGGGTCTACCAGTAGCCGCAGCCTACCGGTAGCTCTGCCTACCAGTAGCTCGATTAACCAGTGGACCTAGCCTAACCCTCACGTGCTCACCAGTATTGGCTCCTTTTTGTGAAAATTCAGTTTTAAACCCTATTTTGACCACTTTACCCATGTTTTAAAAGCCCATTAATGCCAATTAATGGTGTTTGATTAACTGAGGTACCCTGGTGTGCGTCAGTTTAAACCGCCCCTAATGGAGGGGACCCTTTAATGATGTGTTGGGCTGTGTGGTCAACCCAAGACCCCCGCTCCTTATGTGGTTTCACGTTCTTATCTCAACCATCCCAGGACCTTATAAACTAAAGGGTTGTCACTGTGTTTCTTTTTCCCGATCACCCTCCCATCGTTTCACCTACTCGTCCTTGCATTCACGAGGACGCACCCCTGCAAATCGCACATCGTCTGTTCCTTGTGCTTAAAGATAAACTTCTATCGTTGATCAATCATATAGGGTTTCACCTTCGTCTCTCCTTTTTGTGTATCTTGCTGGGCGGTAATTCTCTTGATTCTGTAGAATCAGATGAACCAAACATAATGAAGATAATGAACGGATTCTAAAGAATGAAGGGGGAGGGGTGTGGTCGATGATGTTGCTTTGTCTTATCATCTTCCATGATTAATGATTTCTGAATTTTGTGAGATTATGCCTACTTAACATCAGGTTCGTTGGTGGTATTTCTCTATTAACTAATGAACTCTTACTTCTGGTGATGTTTAAATAGATTGTATTGTGGTTATGAACCCTTTCTGTGTAAATGAATTTGTATAATTACGTACATTCGACTAAATAAATTGAAAGCACTAAGATTAAACCTTTCATTGATAACCCCGGTTAAAGCACAGTGAAGTTGAATTCATGGAGTGTGTTGAATCGTTTAAATATGAAATACCCTCGTGGGATTGCTTTGTGTTGGTAGCAGTGTTTTTTTGTTTTTAATCACGGGCCAATTTCTGGGTGATGTGGGTGGGGATGGGATCCCCTGTTGTTATGATATCTCTGGTTGTAAATTTGAGGCTGCGTGGTTACCTGGATTATATCACGAATTAGGGTGGGATCCTCTATTGTTAAGAAACCACTGGCTCCTGGATCATGGGGACGTGGGGTTGTATCATGGGGTTTTCTTTGGTTATAGTACTTCGTGGGATCTCACATATCCATTTTTTGTTGTGGATTTACAAGTGAACCGAGTGTGGATGTTTAAGTAGATGTTTGACTATACTCATTCCTTGGTGTGTGCTTATTCTTTTTAGTTGCCTAAGTAGGTGCGGAAACTTATTTACACAATATCACTGAACATGAAACATGTATGGGACAAATGGGTTTTGGTTTGGTGTGAGTCGTGACTTGGGCGCTGATTGGGTTCTTTAAGTTCGCTGAAGAAAAACCGAGATTTCGGTGAGTGCTTGTTACCTATACCTAATTTTAGTTTTTGTGTTTATAATTCACGCCCCACCCATATTAAGTACTTAGTGTCGAACTCCCCCATTTCAAGGTAAATGGTGTTTTTCCCAACACTTTTATTAGTGGGTGGTTATGAGCTCATTTCTGCTCCCTTTCCCAGATATCCGAAGTATCATCGAGCAGGCTGTGACGGCTTGAAGTCCATTATTAGACCAAGAATCTTTGGGTAGAGTGGTGTGGTGGTTGGCCCAGGTGTGTGCGGGAAGGTGGTTTCCCATGTGTCTTTGGGATGAGGCCCAGGTGTCTTCAGGTGTGACAGTGGATCTTCTAGCTTAGGTGACTTCGGGCGTGGTGGTGGTTGTTCTGGCCTAGGTGTTTGCAGGTGTGGTTACATGAGACAGTTGTGGCCCAGGTGTTTTCGGGCGGGGTTTGGCAGTGGGACTGCATGAGTGTATAGCCCATGTGTGTGTGGGCGGGGTGTGGCAGTGGGATTGTGGTGAGAATGATGGGATTGGTTCAATGCGTAGGATGTCTTCAATAACCAATGGGAAAGTGGTGCGGGGTACCCCAAACATCGATGTTCTATTACTATACATTACTTGACATGCGTTATTTAGGGAGTGTGCCTTGGTGAGGCTTGGGTGGTTAGTTTCCTTGGTAGGTTCTTCATTATCTCTTTTCTCACAGGGCATTAGTATGTGTCCCCACTTGTGCACGAGAGTCTTTGGTTTTCCCTACTGAGTGTACTTGTATGCTCACCCTAAATATATACAACTATTTTCATGTTTCCAGGAGGACTTCTGGGAACGTGCAGGATCGTACTAGCACAGACCTTGGGGCAGTTGCTATTGTCATTTTCATTTTCTGGGCACATTACCTTTGGAGTTTTTGTAGCTTGTATTATTTACCGTTGAACATGCAAATGGGAATGGGTTACTTCTGTATTTTCCTTTACTTTCATCTTTGGTATTGTTGGGGTTGCTATCTTATCTCTCGTTCCTGTAAAAAAAGGGTATTGCCTTCTATTTTGTGTGAGATTCTATACACTTTTCCCCGGTCGTCACTCTGGGACCTATTGAAGGTGGGTTTCAAGGGTCATTATCTCTCCTTCAAATTATAGAAGGAAGGGATTGGAAATATTTTGACCCTTCCCTCTTTTTGGTGAAGGCGGGTGGTGAAATTACGCTCGTTTCAAACATGATCATTTTCCAAATTTGTCCAAAACCCACTTAGAGTATCACAAAAGGACGGCCTCTTCGTAAGGGTCATAATACTTCACAAAGTACGTCGATCATATATAAGCGAAATGGGCTCGACCCGTCAAGCCCGGTGTGCTGGCGGGTCAGCCCATCCTAGCTCAGTGGGTCTGACCCGGCTAAGGGGTCGGCCCAGCCTGGTGGGGCGCGGCCCGGCCCGGTGGGACGAAGCCCAACCTGGCCGGGTGCGACCTAGCCCATCCCGGCTCGGCAGGGGGTGGCCTGGCCTAGCTGGTGCGGCTCGGCCCAGCTGTGTGCGGCCGACCAGCGGGGGGTCATGGCTCGGCTAGCCGTTCGAGCAGATCGGGGGGCACAACCCCATGTTTTTCAAAACGGCGGTGCCAATCAGCTGAATCCGGCCGGTCTTCTCCGGCATGAGCGGACCTCTCTCCTTCCGCACGGTACCGGCGGGTGCTGTGGCTCCCATCAACCCGGTTGGCAAGGGGCCCACCGGTTCAGCGCCAAAGTGGCCCACAGAGAGCAGGCCGCAGTCCTCTCGGAGCATGGCTCCTAGGAGGTGCCGCTGTCCTCCAGCCTGGACGGCTTCAACTGACCGTTTTGCTTTGTCCGAGAATCCCGCACTACGGGTCGCGGTTTCCTCCACGCGGCTGGTGTGCGGTCGTTGCATCCGGTCGCCACCGCCTCTGATCACCACTGTGAAAATAAACAAGAATTTCAAAGGGTAGTCGGGCCGTGTTTGTTTGACCCGCGCCCTCTGCGTCAAGCGATATCAATTTTCCATGGACGATCAGTTTCATTTATCTAATAACGGGGTATAATTTATTCATTTTAAAAAATAAATAAATTCCCCTACCTTGATTCTGATGCTCTCTTTTCGGTATCGTGCTAAGAGGATTCGTAGACAACGTCGATTCATTGACGTCGGGGTGCGTCTGAGGAGGAAGCATAGTCGACGTTCCACATGACGATGTCTTCTCCCTTGACACTGATGAAGAAGAAAGGATGAATTTCTTAATGGATAGAACACCGTTATTCGTGTTCTTATCATTTCTCATTGGATGAATGATCCTCCTCATCTCCTTAGTTCTCCCAATGTCCCCCTCAAATATTTTCCAAGGCAAATATAATAAAAGGACCCCAATATTATCACATTGAAACGCATTTCAAATTAAATAAATAGGACAAATTAGTTAATTAAGGCATTTTTGTTGGAAGCATTAATGAGAGGAATGTGGAAAACGTCCACATTTAAGTGGAAGTCCACAGGATATGAGAGGGGTTTAAGGGAGTTAAAGGAGGGGTTGAAGGGATAGGTGCTCGTGTGGGCCCCACCCTTAATTATATCCTCCCAAGAGAAGTTATGTGGTGTGTGGGACCCACCTAAAAAATCCCTTTGGGGGAAATAACCACCACATAATATAATTTGTATAACACAACAAATTATTTTACTTATTATGAATCCCCAAAATATAACTTCTCCTCCCATCCCAATGAAACTGCTGTAAAGGTCCCCTTAAACGAATACCGAAACTAAGAATTCATTGGTGCCCTCAGATTTCAATTCCGAGCAACTGTTTAAATGATAGAAAAACCCGTACATTCATTTTTTGGACGTACCTAAACAAAACTTCAGAAATTTATTCTGGGCACACCGGGCCACGGAATCCGGTGCCTTCAGAAACTGTGTACTCGTAAAATCCCAAATAATTTAAGAAAAAAACTTCCTTGAAATTTTAAGGTCTTTACAGTACCACCAACTCAGGGATTTTTCTCCTCGTAAAGCTACAAAACACACACTGGGGAGTCAAATTAGGGTACTGAGCACGCATCTGAGCCTCCCGCTCCCATGTGCTCTCATAGAGGTTCCCACGCTGCCCGCGAATGCACACTAGAGGAATCGACCGTCCATATAGGACCCACTCATATCGATCCTCGATCTCTACCTGGACCTCCATGAATGTAGCCCCATCATCTATGTCTATCTCCCCATGGTGGATGATGTGGGACGGGTCGTGCACGTATCTCCGGTAAGTAGAGGCATCCCAAGCCCTCTACTGAGTCCTACTCTCTGATCGATAGGAAGTGAGACGACTTGGTGAGTCGGCCTACGATCACCCAGATAGAGTCTTGTCCTCAAGATTTATGTTGAATCCCCACCATGAAATCCATGGATATCCTATTCCACTTCAAGTCTGGGACCTCTAAGAGATGTACCAGGCCTACTGGTACCTGGTTCTCCGCCTTCAATTGCAGACAAGTGATGAATCGTGAAATGAACTCTGCTACAATCTTCTTCATACCTGGACACCAGTGCTGTCATTTGAGGTCCAAATACATATTCCACTCTTAGATGTACCGCTAGAGGGGAAATGTGACACTCCATCATCACTTCCTCCGGTATTGCAACTGGTACCATGGTACGTCCCCTGAAGAGGATGACGTGCTCCCCTCCTTCAGAAAATCCATCAGGCGCCTGCCATGTGGATATCTTAGCACGTAACTTCTCACAAACAACGTCCCCATGTTTTGCCTCTCTGACTCACTGATTAAGTGGAGGAGTGACTATGAGATACAAAAGAAAGGTTGCTCCATATCTATCCACAAAGGATATCTGCAACGTGGATAACTGCTCTGTCACCACTCCCAGCAGCTGAATGCCTGATCTCCTCCTGAGAGTATCTTCTACAATGTTCCCCATCCCATAATTATAGACTATCTCAAAGTCATAGTCCTAGAGGAACTGAATCCATTTCCACTGTCTCAGGTATAGGTTCTTCTGTGAGAAGACGTACCTGAGTCTCTGGTGGTCAGAATAGACTGCAAAGGGCTCACCCATCAGATAGTGCCACCACAACATCAAGGAAAAAGCCACTGCTTCTAATTCTAGGTCATAGGTAGCATATTTCTTCTTGTGCTGTCTCAACTGCCATGCACCATATGTGATCACTGATCACTCCCGCATGAGGACACACCCGAGTCCAGTCCTTGATGCGTCGCAGTAAACTACGTACCCTACGCCCTCCTCTGGTATCCTCAAGATGGGATCACTGGTCAACCTCTACCTCACCTCTTGAATGTTCTACTAGTATCTATTTGACCACACAATGTGTTTCCCTTCTTCTTCGATGTTGAATGTAGTGCTGAAACTCTGAATAAGTCTGGCCCAAATATCCGATAGTACGCAACCAGACCTATGAAACTCCGCACCTCCATCACACTCCTGGGTTGCTCCCAAGCGAGTACTTCCTCGATTTTCACTGGATCCACTGCTACCCCAGCCTCCAAGATGACATGTCACAAGAAGTGAACCTCTCGAATCTAGAACTGGAACTTTGAGAGCTTACCAAAAAGCTGGTGCCCTTAGAGTGTGTCCAATACTACACGCAAGTGGTAGGTGAGCTCCTCCTCAGTAGTCGAGTAAATTAGTATGTCGTCGATGAAGACTACGACAAATCGATCTAGGTAAGTCTGGATGATCAAGTTCATGAGACTCATGAACAATACTAGAGTGTTGGTTACACCGAAGGGAATAAACAAGAACTTGTAGTGGCCATACCTACAGCTGAAGGACGTCTTCTACAAATCCTCGTCTCGAACTATGAGATAGTGATAACCTGAATTGAGGTCTATATTTGAAACCCATCATGCTCCCATGAGATGATCAAAGTGGTCATGAATTCTCGGAAGTTGGTACATGTTCATCATAGTCACCTGATTTAGGTGACAGTAATCGACACACAGTCGCATGCTCCCGTCCGCCTTCTTGGCGAACAAAATCGGAGATGCGCATGGTGAAACACTAGGTCGGATAAATCCCTTCCCCTATAAGTCCTCCAGCTGTACCCATAGCTCATGAAGCTCAGCAGGAGCCATCCGATATACTGGAGTAGATATCGGGCCTGTCCCGGGGTACAGGTCAACGTAGAAATCTACCTATCTATGGGGAGGTAGTCCTGGAACATCGTTCGGAAAAACATCCGCGAACTGATCCACCACAACAGGAAAACTCGAACTTTGTACATCTATCACTCTGAGTATCAGACTAGTGAATTGTTGTGTGATCGGCTACCCCCTCCTCTACGTAAGTCCATCCGGCACTACAAAGGATCCCATCTCACAGGTGAAGGTGATCCTTTTCCCATCAATGCAGACACACCGCACTTTGCGCCCAATATAGCAGATCTAATCATGAACTGTGGATAAGCAGTCCACACCCAAGATGACTTCATAAGGCCTCGACGCTGAAAAAAGAAGATCCCAGCCAATGTTCTCACCTCCTAGAGTAAGCTCACACTACCGGCACCAGTGCATAATCATCGGGTCTGCTATCGTAGGTGTCTCTATCCGTAAGGATCGAGCCAATGGCTCCGTCGAAATCTCCAGGATCCGAATGAGGGAAGTGGCAATAAAATAATTACCCTATCTTATGTCTATACGAATAATGACACTACGAGTTCATCGGTGCACTCAGATTTCAATTCTGAGCACCAGTTTAAAAGATAGAAAAAACTACACGTACGTTTACTGAATGTACCCGAACAAAAATTCAGAAAAATATTCCGGGAACACCGGGCCGCAGAATTAGGTTCCATCAGAAATTGCGTACTCGTAAAATCTCAAAGAATTTTATAAAATATTTTCCATTAAATTTCCTGGTCTTTAAAAAATTAATTCTTAAACATTAGGTAAGGGTTATTAAAACTAAATTTTTTTATCCTAAAACATTAGGTTTTTTGAACTGATGATATTTTAAATCATCATAGATTTACTAATTTGAGGCCCTCAATTCTACAATTGTTTTATGACTTATGACCTCAATAACTCCTTATAAATATTTACGTTTTACCACCAAATACTTATCTCCAATTTCCACCAATGTTATCCTAATAGAGATCTTAATTTGGTGGTGACTTTTTCATTCCTCTTTTCCTCTTATTAAGACTAAATCTTATTAACCCAATTTCCGATGTGGGTTTTCCCTCAAAGGTATTACCTATTTTCAACACCTTTTTTTTCGAAGAACAATTTCAAATTGCGATAAACAATTTATATAAGGAGGGATTAATATAACACCCCATGATTTCATAGTAAGCTATTTTTCAAAGGAATTTAATAACTTCCACTACACGCAACACTTAGTTCAATCGCACCATGACTTACCAAACCAGCCATTTAAAAGTGGTTATGAATAGTATTAAATGAAATTTTAACTTTATATAATCCTAGTAATTTTAGAATATAAATTATGATTTTCTTATACATAATGTAAGAACAAATTCATTTTTTCAGATAAAAGAAATATTTTTAAAATAATGCAATTTTAAAGCCTGTTAATTGTGAACACTTTTTAAATATAATATTTTACACTTTTATATATTCAATTAGACAAATTAAACTTCTTATTTGGAATTTGGACACAATAATTTATTTTTGATAAGTTTTTGGTTTTTTTCTGATAACTTTCATCTTTTGGGGAATAGTGAAAAATAATAAATTTTAATTATAGACATCATTTTAAATCGAAATAATTTATAGTGTTAAATTATTAATTTTAATGGTTTTTTAGTATAATTAGATTATATTTTTATCATTTAATACAATTTCGGTCATTATAAATAATTTCACTTTAAAATTGGACATAGACAAGTGTCAATCTTTTGATAGATATTTTTTCTTAAAAACACAATATTTGTTTTGACAATGGAAATTAATTTTAAATTAATTAATGAAACTTCAATATTTTAAATTTTATAAAATAGATATAATTTTTTAATTTGTAATATCAAAAATATCTTAAGCTGAAATTTTGGTATTTTTCTGAAATGTTTCAATTTTTGATGAATAGTGAAAATCATTGAGTTATTGGTTAAAAATGATATTTTATTTAAATAATTATTTACTTTATTTAAATTTATTTTAGGTCAAAATTGATACATAATACCTATATAAGTTCAATATCTTTCATTGGAGTCATTTTATATTAATTGTAGTTATATAAAAATTTTATTGATCATTTTACCTTCTTTTACCACCTCCTAGGAGCATTTGCAAATTTGCATAAAAAATAATTTTAATACTTATGTGAATTGAATTTCAAAAATCCAAGAGACACAGTTGATATTAGTAAGTCACATGTGGTTCAATAAGATGAAAATAATTTTTGGTGAAAAGTAACTTTTGACTTTTATTTACTGTGGTTAAAGATAAATAGGGTAATTCTAGGTAAAAAATAATATTATTATACCAAATTATCTTAACACTTATCCTAACATTATTGTATGAGTCATGGATGACCATGGGAATTTTTGGGTAGATTTGGGGACACCATGGATCAATTTATATGTGATAATGACACTTTATAATAATTATGTAAACGTAAACAAAAAAATGACAAAAACATATATATTTTAGTAAAACAATTTTTACATAGGGTTATACATGTTTTATCTTCTACTATTATAAAGGTAAAACGATTTCCTACATAATGGTATTTTATTTATAATTTTTAAACATTTAATAATTAAATTTATTTATGACACAATGATGATGCAATATTTTTCTTATTAATGAAAGAATCAAATAAATGATATTATAAAAACTAAAATAAATATAACTTGAACGTTTTGATTCCATACATAAATTTTCTAGTTTAATGAGAAATATTAGGGTTGATTATATGTATTCAGTTTGTATAAATAATGTTTCTAGGTCGTTAACAAAAATCATTTATTAAATAATCTCAAAATTGACATAAATGAGTTTTTAATCAAATTCAAAATTATTGGTTGATATAATATTCCTAAATTCCAAAGGTTCTGCCAACGGGCCTAAATAATATTATATGTTTCATTAATGAATATATTGGGGTTATATTTGATGTATATGTTATGTTTATTAACCATATAATGTAAAAATACTAAGAGACATGGTAAAAGTCAAACTATTTAACTTAGAGTTAAATCTAAAAGATAAGATTAATATAGTGACCCAAACCTGTCTAAAACCTATTGGTTTAGTGGTTTTCGACCCATCAACACCTTAGAAATTTCAAAATCCATTTTGGAGCCAATAGAAACCAAAAATTATTTTATTATAAAATAATATTTTCATTTTTTTCCTAAGGTGCCCCTTACTCCTCTTATAAAAGGGCACTCCCCCTTCTCTCTAATTCACAGCTTCCAAGAAATTTGGCTCAGCAAACCCGTACTCAAATATCCTCCCAACTATAATAACTTCATCCTAGAGGGCTTCGTTTTGTCAGAAATCAAATCTATGGATCCCTTTTGATAAAAAAAAATAAAGAACCTGAAGAAGAGGTAATGATTTCACCACCCTCTTCCAGGTTCTTTTATTCTTACACTTACACATTCATTGCTATTACCATACCAAAATAATAACTTGATTACCATAAATATAATTTTATGATAAATACTGTACAACCATATTCATTATTATATCCATCTTAATAATGATAATTTCACCATGAGCGCGTACGTACGGCTAACCATCTCAACGCCGTGGTGTAATTTGTTATTCAACACTATGTTATTTGGATGGATATAATGATGAATAATATGTATATAAATAATAAATATAACATGATAATGTATCTCTAATATTAATATATCATCCAATTCCACACCTTTAAGAAAATGATATTGTCGCTAATGCGTACATACGTATTACCGTCTCCATGACGCGATGAGATTCATTTCCACGTTCACCGTCCATCGATGATTATAAAAATATATTACTAATAAGTATGTAATATATGAAATAATAGTGATACTGGATATATATATATATATTTCTGTAATTACATATATCTTATTCACTTACGTCCATTCAATATGATATGAAAACTGAAACAACGTTTATGGGTACGTACGACCTACCATCCCCATAAATGGTGTTTTCCATTTCATATAACTATCTATAATAAATACTTAAATTCTAAATATATTTGATATATGAATCACTTTATTTATTGTGGATGTATTTAAAACATGATCTAAATGATATGGTCAATAATAACAAGTTAAAATATGTAAGATAAAGAAAGCGATTATTACCCAAAATGTTAATTTAACATGCAAATCATTATTGAATTGGTAGTATAAAGTAATAAATGAATCATTTATGATATAATAAATATGAAAATTGTTCTTTTATAATATAATAACATAAAATTGTCTATATATGGGTGGTTAAACGTACCGTCGACCAATGTAAAGTGCAAGGTAAGGGGATTTCATCTCACTCCTTATTCCCGTGAGATTCATGCTATATTGACACTATTTCCTTTTGTGTGGTGTATTTACTGACCATAATTTTATTATTTTTGTAATACACGTAAATTTATGTGTATTCACATCTTCATGGTATGGAACTTCAGTCATGGGGTTTATGTTTCATAAGTTACCAAATTGGTAAGGGTTAATTCCTCAATCTCATTATTATTCGAGATTGTTTATGTGTATGTTTTTACTGGGACATATTTATTATAAATGTCCATTTTTCAAAAAATAATTTTCAATGGGATTATTTTTTTGTGACTATTTTACAAAAACATCATTTTAAATGTTTTAGAAGATTTATTCTTCTAAACCTTTCTCATTAATGTCCATGTTTTTAAAATGGTTTTAAGGATATATTTATATGGACATGAATGTTTTGAAATGATAATTGTTTTTAAATGTTTCAAAGTGGTATGGTACACTTTGATTAAAAAATACATTTTAAATGAATACCTTTATAAATTATAATATTTTTAAATGATTTCCTGAAAAAGGGGTATTTCTCTCGAAGCACTTTACTGATCATTTTCATCTATGTCAACATCCTTTAATGGATTTTGAACTAATTTGAAGTTGATTTATTATGATACAATTATTCTATATTGTATTGAATGTTTTATCATATGTTTGACTGTGGATGTGTTATTCTTATACCATTCATGGTTTATGGATAATGTATTAACATTTTGTATGCTAATTTTAAGACGAATGTTTATGTTATATTTTAACCTTTTCTTATGAAAAATGTATTGGACTAGTATGTTTCGGGTTGGGGACCAGTAAAAGTGAGCCCTCTGGGTTGGGGTCTAGTTATAGAAAACCCTCTGGGTTGGAGTCTGGTTACAGTGGTTCTCTGGGATGGAGTGCGGTTATAGAGGCTCTCTAGGTTTGGGTCCGGTTATAGTTATCCCATATGTCCTCACATGAGGCCTTGACACATCAATTAAAGTCTTGTATTATTCATTAACCCATTATGAAATTAGTTTTTACATGTGATTATTCGACCAGTAGAATATCCATGTGCATGTTTATTTGATATTTTTTGATTTATTTTTTCCATATTATGTTCAAGTTTATGTTTAAAAAGGCTATTAATTTTATTACACATCTTTCTTAAAAAAATTTATATCTTATGCTAAATTATATACCATTATTGAGCATCTGAGCTAACCCTTTTTTTTATGTTTTATTTTCCAAGGATCCCAAGAAGTGTTTTGTGTTTGAGAAGTAGTATTCTAAGGGAACAATGACATTCTCAATTGATTATCTTTTGGTGTTGTTTTTTATAAAGTGTAATGTAATGTTCATATATGTAATCTATTTTCCAATACTACTAAACTAATTGGTCCTGCGGAACATGATTCCTTGTAATCATTCCATTGTTTTGTAATAATGCATCAACTCTGGGTAACTGGTGTTGGGGCATTCCAATAAATCAGGAGAAAAATCATTAGGTGCCATTTTGTTAACATGTTTTTTCTCTTTTACACTTTGTTGAGATATTTTTACATCAATTTTTCATTACATTTGTAACTATATATCTATCTTATGTAAGTAATTTTTATGAACTAAAATGAAATTACCCATTTTATAAAAAATTAAAATTCTTATTTATAACATTTAAATTGTTTCTCCAATAAAATTTATTTTGGTGCAACAAATTAACGCTAAAATTATCACACATTACTTATAAAACCATTTTAAAAAATATTATATTTTTTGGGTAATAATAATGTGAAAATAAAATTACAAAAATTGTGTATTGAAATGATAGTAATTAGTTAATTATTGGAAAAATATATTTATGTGGCATTGAAATAAATCCAAATCCTAATTATTCATTGTGATAACTTAATTATTATTGAAATATAAAAATATTATTTTTATTATGATAAAATATTACGTATTTTTTGAAAATGTATAACATGAGATTTATAAAATTAAACATTTACATTAAATGATACATTTAACTCCATAAATAATTATTTTTCATGATGTATGTATTAATGGTATTTATGTCATACATACCTCTTGATGCTTTTATAAAAGCTATAATACTAGAAAAATAAGTATATTCATTATTAAGCAAAAAAACTATTTTAAATAAACAACACAATTTTTAATTAGTCTAAAAATGTTTTGATTAATTTAAAATGTTATGCACATTTTCTAAATAAAAAATCTAAATTTTGTGAATATTAATTTAAAATGTAAATATAAGTTATGTTGATTTTATTTAAAAAAAAATGAATTTTAAATTTTTATTGATCATAGTATTTTTTTTATTATCAATTATTAAATAAATTAATTTAATATATTAGAGTATTAATTAAAAAAATAAATTAAATTATAACAATACATTGTATGTGAATATATATTTTATGATGAAGTACACAAAATATTTAATATATTTTTTGAATTCAATTTAATTTTACATAATATAATTATAGCTAATTACATTTAAAATAATTTTTTTTCATATGTATTTTTTTATTAATATATTGTTATTAAAATATATCATTGAATATTAAAAATATATTATTTTAGTAACAATCTTTATGTAATGATTTTTTTATGTTGTTATAAATAATGTTTATATTAAATAATAAATTTTAATTTTAATTCTTATTGTCTAAGAAATATATTATTAAATATTTTTTACTATCACAAAACATTAGTATACCTATTGGAAACATGAATATAAAATCACAATATTTCTGATGACCATATTTAAAATGGCATGATTTTATTTCAATATATATCTTATGATCATCTATCACATTCATTCACATAATTTTCAATATTCCTAGAAACGTTTTAGTGATTAACATTCCTTTTGTAGTTGGGAACATGGTTATTCATTTCACGTCCAATGATGAGGATGATTATTATTTTTTCATTGAATCATTATATCCTTTCACATTAAACCCACATATAATTTTAGTATTCTATATTATCTGGGAATACTCAAAAAGTATTCATTTTTACAATAATTGATAACATTTTATAACATTAAAATTTTTCTTGGTTTTTTTAGTTTTGTTTTATGGTGACATAATATAATGGAAATATTATATATTTAATGATAAATAAATACAAATACACTGGTGTGTTAAAAATAACCCCAAATTCCCCTAGAAAAGAGGTTTATTTTTTTTGATAATAAATATTCTAGAAGAAATATAAATAATTAGATAAGAGAAGATAAAGAAATAGGATGGATATGGAGTTACCTAGAAACCAACAAGAAAAAAAGGAAATATTACCCAATCGAAGGAGGAATGGAGAAATAACTAAAATAAAGTAAAAAAATACATCACAAATAATAAATATATGCAAACACATCATATAAATGATAATGATAAATTATATGATAATAAACTCATGTAAGAAATGTATTAAATGAAAATTAAATATAACATGCTAAATAGTGTGGTATAATAATAACCAAGATAAAAAACATATGTCAACATATAAGATCAACTGATCAGAACCCATGTTTGGTCACACACTCCCAACTGACCAAAGATGTCCCAAAAAGGAATTGATTACAAATGCCAGGATGTTATCATTTAATCAATAAAATACACTAGAGTCGAACACACACACCCACATGTATGTGTGACTACATAGTGTGGGAAAATAATCCCAGTATGATATAGTAAGAAATATTGGAAATTCCCTTCATAATGTTGTTCATAAACACTTTTTTTAAAATATATTATAAATCATATATTCAATTTAATAATGATCATGAAAAACTTAATCACATAACTTATTACATTAATGAGAATAAATTACCAACTAAAATTAAATCTTTTGTGAAAATTTATTTACAAAAGTGTTTTATATAAAAAAAATTGAAATACATTTTAATTCCCTTATTTGACAAGTACATGAAAAGAAATAATTTCCCAAAATTATTGAAACAAATATAAAAAATCACCTTTAAAACCCCATTTAAATTTAAATAGTCAAAATATAATAATAATAAATAAATTTCACCAAAGTATATATTATGGAAAAAAACCAATTTAAGATATATATTGGGTCAACAAATATTGCATACAAAATGGGAAATAATAATCTCTTGAGAAAACTCACATACATATAACCACCAATCAAGGGAAAAATTTCATGGGATAAACCCTAGACCTAATGTGAATGGATCCTATCATTTTTATCATATCATGGGACAATGTCCTACCAACATTTTTTCAATGTAGATACATTTTCCTCTATGCTTACCCATACTTTCCTCTTTAGGGGAACTACTCTTACTATGATCACAAAATATAACTATGAAAGACGTGATACTGTGTATTATAACTACTATATAATTATAAAATATCTTATATATAGGTACCTGGGTTCCAATTAAGAAATAAATAATGATTATTGAACAAACATGCCATGATAAATAAAACTGGGCATAAGTAATCGCTCACCCTCAATTTAACACCATTATATAGAACAACCACTATTTCCAAAATCTAAGAATCATATCACTATGAAAACCCCCATAAGGGATAAAAAAAGGGTAATAAAATACTTTCTAATAAGCATGATGAAATTTATCTTCTAAAATATCGAAATGGGTATTCACCTGAAAATGGACTCTAGATGTTGATTTTATTAATTTTTTGGAATATACTACAATTCCAAACAGTTTTGAATACATAATAATATATAAACTTATTAAAATATTAATTAAATATTAAAAATAAGAAAATATTAATTAGAAATAAAAAATAAGGCCCTATACCAATGTTTTTTCTTATATACCATCTAAAGGAACCCACATCCAATTTGAAAGGTGTTTGGTGCGTGATAGATTTCAATTAAAAATGATATAAAAAATCAATTGGATATTCCTTTTATAAAAAATATTCAAAAGAAAAGAAATATATTTCTATAAATGACATTATATATATAGTTATTAATTAAATTAAAATAAATTCTAGTGATAAAGGATTCCATGAATTTAAAAATTAATGAATTATACGGAAACACCTACCTCTAAATAATCATAATGAAGTGGAAACATGTTAACTTTCATAGATAAAACATTAAAAGAATTGAATAAAACTCTAAGGAACCTAAAACACCAAAATAATTTTATATTACAAACTACAATGATCCCCATAAATAATACTCCTTGGTACAGCTCTAAAAACACAGTCATTATACATTGGATTTGTTACCAAGTGAGATGAACCAAGCTACAATTATATATATTTTACATCATTTTGATAACATTAATAAAACATATGAAAATACTCTCCTAATTCATACGAACCACTATTTATTGTATTTGAATTGTATCTACAAAAGAAAGTGATTTAATAATACCTGAAAAATGCTCCACGATTTAACCATATTAGGAGGCCAATGAAGCATATCTTCTATTATCCTAATCCTCGTAACAAGGGGAATGTAAAACATAATAATGCACTGGTATATGTTTTTTTGGAAAAATAAAACAAATAAAAGAGATATAATGGATTAAATTATGACCTCTTGAAAAAAACATGAGCATTAGAGGAATATCTATCTAAAATAATCATGGAATAATTAGAGATTTCAATAATTCATAATAAAAAGATATTTAATCTTATTTTTCTATCATATATCATGGAATAAGAGTGTGTAAACATAAGTAACTAATCACGCATCATCGGGAACAACGGTGGAACATAACCTAGAAACCTAGAATACACAATGTTATGAGAAATTATATAAATTTGGAATTATACATTTGAAATAACATCCACACAAAATAATTTTGATCATATGTAAACACACATATACTTAGGTACATCATTTTTTAAATATACAAATATATAAAAAAACATTACTAGAAATTTCATAATCCTTTCAAGTTTTGAAGATAATTATTTTCATAAGAACATATCCGCAATTATTATTAATAACATTAAAATATTCTGTCATATATTTAATCAAAAAAATATTATAAGAAGAAAAGTTTGATCATTACCATATAAGAAGGGATCAACATTTGTATGATTTGATTCTATAACTATAATATTATATACAAAAAATTATATAATTTAATTTAATGTGTAATTAATGAAAATAAATTTTAAGTAAATAGATCCTTTTTATATATGAATAAGAATGTAATCGAAACAATATAATAGATTTTAGAAAATGTATTTTATAGTAGTATAAAAGAAAAAATTATACAGCATTTAGAAAAGAGATTTTAGAACAACTGAATTGAAAACTATTAAAATTATAAAATTTTAATATTAATCCTCAATAATGGTGATTCTAAAAGACCCACACATTTTCTAGTGGAAATTAGGTGTGGACGATAAAAAATGATCATGAAGAGGAACACATTTTATTAATTTCAATTTCAATTTTTTGAAAACCCTCATCATAAAAACTATTAATAAAATAGTCCATTGAATATATTAAAAATAAAAATAAGAATTATTGAATAGATAACCCAAATTTAAGTTTCCAAATAATAAGAAGAACATTAAAATGAAAAAAATAGTGGACCATGACGAAAAATCATCATTTAAACGAATTTGAATTATTTCTAAAAATGCCATAATTTTATTGGGTAGAAATTAATAATGATGGAATATTTGGATAGAAATTTCATTTCACAAAGATATAAATTTAATGTTCCATATAAAATCAAACTATATAGGAAAACACAAATAGAACTAATAATTTTAGGAATAATACTTTCACTCAAAAAAAAGATTGGTGATGCCCAAATACCTTATGGTTTTAATAAAACATGAATAAAAAACTCATTTGAATATATAATGTGAATCATATGTAGATATATTTTCTTGTGATATTTATTATTAAAGAATCCATAAATATGTGTATAAACCATAAAATTTTTGTAAATATGGAATATTTCTTATGCTTTAATTTTGATATGGGAAACTCCCTTAATGCATTGGTATTGAATGAAATAAAGGTGTTTTGAGGAAGCATCAAGAAAGAAATTTTAAAATTAAATACACAATCATAATAAAATAGAGTAAAATCTATTGGGTTTTAGGTACAATTTATAATATAATAAGAGTGGTGTAATTTGAAAAGAATCCACAATAAAGAAAAATAGAGACTGATTCCTTTACCATGTATCCTAGCATAACCGAACAAGATATAACCTCCCGTAAAAAATTATCTAACCTAATATAGTATTTCATAATAAAAGTTATATATATTACCACTTACACTCTATAAATATATTTTTTGTCTATTTATTAGTTTTAAAAAATTTATTTTCATCAGTGAATATAATATATTTTTATTGTTTTTCACTTGATTTATAATGTTGACGTCAATATTAATTCCATTGATACCCAATTCATCAATAAAATATTATTTACAGTGCTATAATATAATTTTACAATGATTTATGAAATTATAGTTTCAATCATTTTTTGTTTATGTTATGGTATATAAAGATCAAATTATTGTCAATATTATTTCAGTTATTTTTATCGAATTAAACTATGTATGTTAGTAATTTTTTAAATATTAATTTTACCTTTATAAAATACGTATTAAATAATTATTTAGTAAGTAGGACCATTAATAATTGTTTAAATATTGATTTTTTGTGGTATTTATTGTTGATAATATGGTGTATTTAAAAATCTATGGGGACCATTAGAATTGCTTTTTAATCATTCTTAAGAATGTTGTAAGGGTAGATTTTGAAGTTAAATTTAGTCAATATAATTTTTGGAATCATGATTTTTCTTTTCATGTCCATATTGTCCCCATGAATGGAATATGATTTTTTCTTGTAGAAAAATTTCGCCAATGAATGGTCTAAACCTAAAAAAATAAAATGAGTTATGTAGTTTGATTGTTTTTGTAGTTCACTATCAGTGATTAATTTAGAATTTTTTTCAATTAGATAACCTTTGAAGAAATATTTAATGTAAATGATATATTTTTTCATGAAAAAAATAATGTGATGAATAATTTGGTGAACTAATGATAAGATTAGAAAATTCTATTATTTTGAGTCAATCAACAGAAAGTTATGGTTTATACATACATATTGATTCATTGGATAAAAGACATGGTTATTTTATAACGATATATGATAATTTTTTTATTATAAATCAAGGAAATGGATGACTAAAAGGCATAATTATCAACCCCATTAATTTTTGATAATGGTTAAAACCATCTCTTTGAAAATACGTAGACATTATCTGTATGGCTAAAAAATATGACGTATATAAGGATCATAAATCCCTAGAATAGATATTGTCACATAATTACCTGAACATGAGAGATTGGAGATGTACCAAGATATTAAATTATTATTATTTCTTAATATAGTAATGCCAAAGTTATGAAAATAATGTATTAAATTCATTGAGAATGAAGTATTGTGGATTTTTAACCAAGATAAGGATTGGGAAGGATCCTATTTTTATGGATCTCATAAATATTGATATGTTAATTTCTATATAATGGGTGACATCAATCATTTTTTAAATTATTTTTAACCAATATTTATTAGAGAAGATAAATAATTCACAATTTCATGAAGAGTGATTTTAGATGAAAAATTATAGGTGTGACCAAAGTAAAATTATTAGGATTTATTCTTTAAGATGGTCTTCTAATATTTATAATAAGGTAATGGGTTCTATCTATACATGTTATAAGTATGGAATTATTAGATTATTCTTATATATAAAATTTTTATGTACACTTTGAAATCATACATATGTATATATAATTTAAGGAATGTTATTTGTTTGATAAAATAAAGATGAATTTTTTTATTGTATATCATCAAATTTAGTTTTTCATCATATGAATGTTATGAGGTATCATCCTAAAGGATTCATGAAAATAAAAATTTTGGTCTGGAAATGAGATCAAATTACTATAGATTTTTTCATGGGACTACTGAATACTTCTAGAAAGAATGATGCAATATGCGTTATCATTGATTGCATAACAAAATCTAATAATTTTATTACATTAATGGAATAACATAATATTGGGTGCCTCATAATTATTTATATTAATTATATTCTAAGACTTCATGGAACACATGATTCAATTGTTTATGATTTTGATCCCAAATTTACCTCGATGTTTTGGAATATTCTTTGCAATGGTATTGATGTTGAGCTTCAATTGAAAATCGTATACCATATTTGATCATATTGTGAGTCGAAAAGAATAAATCAAAAAATTTAAGACCTGAAGAGTTTAATATCACTTTATTTTCAAGGTATATGTGTTCAGTGACTACGTTTGGTACAATTTTCATATATTAATAGTTTTTACTCATGTATTCAAATAGTTTTGTTTGATGCATTATATGGAAAAATGATTCATACTACAAATTGGTTGGATGATGATGGTGAAGGAAAACATGAAGTCTAATAACATTTTGAAGATATGTAGATAAAGTTAAAGTATATTCAAGATCTTATTAAAGGATCTCAATATAGGCAATGTTGGTGTATTGATAATTAAGAAAATATTTAGATTTATTGATGGGCGATCATGTTTTCATGAATGTGTCTCTATGTAAGGGTTTTATAGATTCATTTATAAAATGGAGACTAAGTCATAGGTGTTTTACACCCTTAAAAATTATTGAAATACTTAGATTTTATTCTTATCATTAGGAAATTCCTTCAAATATATCAAAAGTACATAATGGGATTCCTATATCTCTATTAAATAAGTAAATGCCTTGCCCAACACATGTTTTCCCATATGATGAAATAGAGTGGGAATCTATATTTTATAACTAGAATGATCCCATCCATTCTCTTGAAACCATAAAGAAATTTTAAGGTATTATGACAATATTCTTGTAAATGTACTATCGGGATATCACAAAATGGGAGAATCAACATGGGATCCAAATGAATCATTGTAGGAGAATTTCCCACAAATTTCTCTAAGGTAAAACCACAAGATTTTTGAGGAATAAAGTTTGGTTAGATGATGGAATTTAGAACCATAAAATATTTCCAGTTGGTCCTTTAGTAATAATGTTTATATTTTTTTATATCCTCCCAAACAACTAATACTGAGTTAGTTTGTAATGCACACAACACTCAGTAAAAAAACACTATTTTATCATGTTTTTCACACTTCATTAAATACTAAAGTGTTTAGTGTACTTTATGAAGAAATAATTTATTATATATTCAATAAATATTTTTTAAATAAATTAAATGTATTTAATATGAATAAGATTAGAATGAACCAAATATTATGTATACAAAGCTTTATTTTTTATATAGGATGTCTTAAAGATAGTGTTACTATTTTCAAATAGAAATTTTATTATCTCATAAAAAATAATTTAAAAAATAATGATCATTTTGTGAATAAAAAAATTTCAGTTTATGTTAGGGTTATTTTTTTATTTTATAATATGTTTAATTTTTTGATGAATAATGAAAATAATGAATTTTTATTGTAAACAACTTTTTCAACTAATTAATTTATATGATAATATATATATTTTATAAGTAATAAATATTAATTAGATTAGTATTATATTTAATAATATAATTTAGTTCATTAAGATCAATTTCACATTGAAATTAAATATAAAAAAACATCAAACATATGAGAATTCTTACTTTAATTACCCACTTTGTCGTTCCGTCTTCAGGAAGAATTTTAAATTAACATCTTAAACATATCTGTTTGTAAATTTAAATGAGGGATTCCATATTCATAATAATAATAATTTTTAATTTAAAATTATTACAATGTATTTTTGGATAAAAAATATTAGTGATATAAATTAAATTTAATTCTAGTAATAAAAAAATTATCTTCGCATGGGAATAATTCTCAAACATAATGGAAACTAGGACAAATAATCTATGAATAATCCAGTTTATGATTATATTTATACCATATTATCCATTTTTCTTATGGTGGATTATTATTGGAGATAATTAAAAAGGAATATATATGGGTGAAATTCCATTTTAAAAAATTTATAAAAATACCCCTCCTCCAAAACAATAAAAAGTCTCTCACCCCTGCAACATATTCAAACCTCTCATGACTTTTGGATTTTCCAAACTCTGCAAGAATAATATTTCAAAATATCTTTAATAATCTTATAATCATAAAGTATGGAATTAATGAAAAATTGATTTAATTTAAAATAATATGATATTTCTTAATCGAATAAGAGATAAAATTCTGGAATGATCACTTTTGTTTAATTTACATGTCCACCAATTCAATTAATTTTATATGAATACTACTTAACAACCTCAATATATAAAATATGATAAGGTGTTTCTACCATAATATTCTTACCTAAAAACTAACACTCATCCATCAAGTGGGATACACAATCATTTTTATTGTGGACATTGAACTACAGCAATAGAAACCATTTTTATTTGGTCACCGATTTAACACATTTCAATGTTAGAAAAAAATATTTTTTAATTTCATATATGGTGTATATCAAATATATAATTAATTTTTTTCTTACATAATAATTATCTAACTCATACCTCAATTCTTTTCATTTTTTGGGAATTTGATAATATCATTTTTGGACACGTGGACTACCTCCCTCTCAATGTGTGGTGATTCACTCATGTTATAAATGGAATGTATTAAAGAATATTTTAATTTACAATTGTGATATATATGAAAGAATTTTTACATCCAGATAATAGAAGTCATATAAAGTATTTACTTTTCATTCATTTAATATGATAAGAATATGAAAGCAACAATCATGCATTCATTTGGCCTACCTTCTCGATGAATGATGCATTTAGTTTATTATCATCAAATAGTATCGATTATTATAAATACAAATATTATGAAAATATATATTTTAATTAATCGAAGGTTTAGACTTTAATGATGATTAAATCATGATTTATTTCAGAATAACAGGTTTAAAAAGTCAATACATACTCAAAAATCTAGACAATTATCACATGAATTAGTAGAAAATGAATGATTATTAAAAAAAATGTAATAATATATTATAGAAAAATAATATATAATATTATTTATATTTTTATAGTTATTTAAATAGATATTAACAGGTCTAAAACTTTTATAGAAGAGGATAATTCATGTTCACCCTAATAAAAATGCAATGTGATTTCTTTTCAATTTAAATTCCATTGAGACTTTTTTGTTATTACAAAACAATTCACATTACTATTGTGTATACACTACCCATATGTGATTTAATATCATTATTATCTAATAATTCATGGTATTTTATTTTAATAATTAAACTGTATCCTTCAATGTGTTTTGATATTAAAATTACCATGAGGTAAAACATATCATTACAATTTCCCATTTTTTCTTATTGTTAACATTCTCTTGAAACATTCACTTTTTTTATCCTTAATATTACGAATTAAATTTATAATAAATATCCATATATTCATTAAATTGATATTATTACTATATAAACCATATTCCATTTCTATATACTATTTTCCTTATTTTACATTTATTTTATTAACATGGGAATTATTTATAAATATTTGTTTCTTATTCAATACATATATTTAACTTGGTCTATTGTTCATTAGTTAAATCAAATACTTGGTAAATGAAGAATGATTTGGAAATTCACTATTTAGTTTGGTAAGTGATTAATTTAAGCCAAGTGACTTATCAGAAGTCATAAAAGTGGAATAAGTAGGATAAATTAGAGTATTTTAAATTGTCTATAGTTTTAATCTTTAATTAAACATATAATGTTTTTGAGAAACATGAAATCCAATAATTTACATTTTAATTTATTTAGTATTTAGTTATCTTTATTATCAATGATATTTATTCATTTAAATATATATATGGATGCATTTCATTATTAGTTTATTTCTTAAATGTAATGTGTTTTAGTAATTTACCATGCGATATTGATTATGCTTTATGGAGATATTTATATTGCATGTATGCTTAGTTATTTTCATTTCTATACTGATTACACTCATTGATTCATTATTTATTCTATTTTATATAACTTTTTTGAACTTTATTATTCCCCCTTATCTTGTTTCATTTCACTATGACATGGATAAGAATTCATGGAATTAGTTTTGAGGATGTAACTTATTTGTCTTTATTATGTATTTTATTTTTAAAAATCACTTTTTCACTATGACTTATTTAGTGGATGAATCAAAAAATATAAAAATGGGCCAACATTTATAGACAGTACATGAGCATCCATTTTTTTAGGATTAAAGAATATTGTTGGATCTAAAAAAAAAAGGTTTGACATGTATTTCTCATATGAAGGATAAGGTTATTTTAATAATATAGAAATACACCATCCTACATATATGGGTCACATCCGAGATTATTTATCGATTCATATAAGGATTAAAATTTCTAATACCCAATCAATTGAGTAGAAAAATGTGAATTTCAATCCAACTACAATAAAAAATCACTTCCTCTAGGTAACTCGTGTTTTTATAATTAATCATCTAGGTTTTTACACAACCTACACAAAATATATTTCTATTTCATTAAAAAAGTGATGTACATTAACATTTTTGTTTTTATTTTTAGTTCCATGATCAATGAAATAGAATGTAGTACATGGAAATTGAATTTGCTGATGTTGACTATATATGCTATAAAATTAATTCATGTTGGGAAATAAATTATGTTTATGAACCTAGGGGAGAGAATATATGAAAATCCCATATTTATGTCATCAATATAAGTGGATAAAGAAAATCAATTATTTATTTCCCTACTAAATTTTCCAAATTTAATTTCTTTTTAAATATTTAATAACATAATTCCATGATTTCATTAACTTTTTTTTCTATTATAAAATAAATTTACATTAATTAACTACTTATTAAAATCATCATCAATGTTTTTCAATTTATTTCAAATAATATTGAATGATCAAATAGAAGAACAATTATGAAGATGTAAGAATCTGTATTTATAGTTGAAAATTTATTAATTTGGGAGACTATATGATCATTGTAAATGTACATTTTCTTTGATATGTCATTCCTTAAATTTCAGATATTTTCCTTACTACATTTTATTATTCATATAAATTTAAATGAGTAATTATCCCAAACATTAATCTCTTTCTCATGATATTTAAAAAAATAATATTTTCTATTTATTAAAATAATTATTTATTGAGTGAAACTCAGGAATTTTTTTCATTTAGATATTTCATAGAATCTTACAAAATATTTTATTAAATATAATCACTTTTAATATGATCAATGAATTTTAGTTTTTTAACCATTATCCTTAATCACATCTTAATTTAATGATTTTTAATCCCATAAAATACCTAATTTTTTTTAAGGAAAATTGATGTGTGAAAATTCAGTTTTATCCATTCATATCCCACTCTAAAATATTTTTCATGACTTTCTTAAATGAGGGTATAGGAGATAGTTCTATAGTTTAAATTATATGTTTATAAAAATTGATAATTGTGCATGATATTTCATATCATATTTTGGGGGAGGATCTTGATTTTCAAACATTGTATTCACTATACACCCTATTGAAAAATAAAATGGGTCGGGTCTTGGTAGGATCCAATGAAATTACTTCCAGACCAAATATCATTTGATCATATGTGCTTATGTTCTGACTATGAGATTTTTTCCCAGAAAAAAAACTAAAAAATGATGTAAAATAATATTAATAATAATGATAATAATAATAATAATAATAATAATGTGGTTGTTCTTTCCATTGATTTGAATTTACTCATGAGTAAACATTGACAAATGGGGGAAGTAGTTACAACACTTTTGTAGAGGATATTTCCATTGATCTATTTATTATTATCCTGAAATGTACAATACAGATAACATCAATTTTATGTTATACATGTTTTAAATAATTTATCTATATAACATAATCATCATAGATATTTAATCCTAATTATTAAATCATTAGTAATATTCTGGATTTTTCTTTTATGTGTTTAGGAAGATTTATTCCTTCTTAAAGAATGGTAAGTGACATGTGTGTGAGGTATAATAATTGCTTCATTACATTCATTAACCGAGATGATATGAAAAGAAATTAAATATGAGGTATATTAGAAGTGGAATACTTATTAATTGTGAATTGAAATATAGAATAGTATAGTAAATAGGAATGTTTAATTCTAAAGGGGATAATGATAGATATGGATTAATTGTTTCTTTCAAAAGTGTGGTGTAAATGAAATCTTCTTATGTGAGGATAAATCATATAATTATAGATAAATCAATTAATTTTATAAAATTTCATTTAAATCATATTCTCGTGCCTATTATTTATTGAATGATTATATTTCATTATCTATGATGTACGTTAAATAATGTGTGTGGGGATTTGATACATATATTTTAGGAATTCATTTTAGATGCTAAAATAAACTAATTTTTGTTTATTAACTTCATACTATTTCTTGGATGTATAATATACATTTCATCTATTTAATGTTACATGGATAAATTTAATAAGATTTATATGAGAATAATTGATTGAGATATATATCATGAAATATATCCATTAAGATATGATGAACATAATAATGTTTCAAGGTTTAAAAATGAATACACGAGTTGTAATAGATGAAATTTTTTTGTCAAATTACCATTTATGTCATTAATTATATTGAATAGGTAAATTATACTATAGATGTTAAGACAATGTGTGAAAAAACTACATTGAATGGTAATGTCAGATATTAATAGTGTTATGTATTTCCCAACCCATAAATGTGGTTTGACAGACACAATAACAAGAATTTTTTATGTTGAATTGTATAGAAGACCCATATAATGAACTAAAACTACTATTTATAATAAACAAAGCATCAAATATCATCCATGATTTTCTAATTTGGTTAATTAAATCCAGTTAATGCACTATAAAATATATAATAACTAAGAGGTATACTGTGTCTCTATGGATCTAATCAATTCAACGATCAATGTATAAGGGGAAGTGAAATGTTATAGAGTCTTCCTCCAATTATTATTCCCTATATTTTCTATTATTTAGTTATTTTATTTCTTCCATATCTGATAATACCTAATTATTACTATGAGTGGGATATAATTACATTATTCTATGTGATTTAGACAAAGGGGAAGGTTCCATGGATGTTATTTTCTATATTTTGTTAATATATTTATTTTAATAAAATAGATGTCAATTTAATACCAATGGATATTTCATGAAAATTAAAAAAACATGTACATAGTTTATAATTTTTTTCAAATCATTAACTTAAATTAGGCATAACCATTGAACGTTTTAAAATAACAATGTAAAAAATAATATTTTGATAAAAGTATTTCTAAAATACCCATTTACAGCTAAACATGGGAATAAAAGGATCAATTAATTATGGTTGTGATGAAAAGACCAGGGATCTCCCTCATATAAACACTAGAACAAATCATGCACAACAAAGTTATTTTCAAAATAAATTCTCACATTAACACTAAATATATAAAATATGATAAAAATGCTCTAAATATAATTTTAAAATGAGAACTCTAATTACGACATTCAATTTAACCCATAATCATTCAAATAACTCATTTATTAATTCATAAAAACTAATTCAATTATATTTTGGCTTCAATTTAATGGATCAGACCTCTCCATTCCATTACATTGTGAAAATGTGGTGTTAGAGGTGTTCTGGGAGGTCAAGGTAACTTATCCCAAACGCTTTTCCAAAATATTTCTTTCTGGTCAATAGTTCCAATGGTTGAAAAGTGTGAACTATAATGTCACATTACGTTTTCATGTACTTTTTATAGTTCTAACTACCTTTGTATTACATTAGTGATATTGGGGTGCTATTAGGAGAATCTCTAAGGAAAACTAAAGGGAATTAGCTTTCTCACAGGCTGGGCACGGTTTGTCTAAATCGTGAGACCAGACTATGCGTTGATATTCTTGGAGGCAGTGGTTATCACATGGTTAGCACACAGTTTGACTAAACATGCGGCCTAATCGTGCAAGTGGTGATTGACGAGGAATTATCGATCGCACGGTTAGTGCATGGTTTGTCTAACCATGCAAGAAAACCATTCGGGCACTTAAATTAGATCCTAAAATTGTGGATCTAACTCGTTTTTCATCTAAAGGGGTTCGTTTAAGCTCCTATGAGGCCATAACTCGGGATTACCCTCTCTTGAATGTAGGTGAACCTCTACAAATCTTTTTTGAGGTGATCTGAAGGCTTCTCTTAGAGAATCCAAGCCGGTTTCTTGAGGTATGTGATTGTTCTTCTTCGTTCTTCTTCATTCTTGATCGATTTCTTAGATCCACTTGGATATACTTCTCTTCTTTTCTCGGTCTCTTAGATCTTTACCCGTTATAGATATATCTAACTATGTGGATGCCAAATATGATGAGATTTAGTCTTCATCTCACTATGAGAAGAGATCTAAGGTGGTTTCTTGGAGAATCAACCCAGCATTCTTGTGTGTTCTTCATTGTTAGGGTTTCTGTCAAAAAAACCATTGAGATAGGGGATTCATTGTTTCTCTTTCTTTTATGTTCAACTTTATTGCTCGCATTATTAATCCCACTGGATGACAATGGAATTGACATAATTAATACTTTGAACCGGATAAATAAATTGTATCGATCGTATGTTATTTCCTCTAGTTTCGATAGATGGTGTGATATCTACGATTTCATTGCTTAGTTGTTGTCCTTGATGAAAGTCGTTAACGAACGTAAAGCAGGACAAAATGATATTTGTTTGGGTAAAGATACAAAGGCATTTAAATAAATCTAGTTCTTTTTGTATTTTGATGATAATAAAATTGGTGTAGTAAGAATGTTTAATCATTTGTGATAGCTTTCTGGTTTGGTTTCCCAAAGATGGAACAAAAAGATTATAAATCTGTTAATTTAGTATGGATTAAAGAATATGATTATTTGATAATTCTATGAAGGTTTCTGAGTTACCCTCTTGATTTTTAAAGGGACAAGAGCCCAATTGATGTGATTTTTGCTTTCCTGTAGCTTGGGTTTTGATGTTATCCTGGTTGGTTGTTGTGATATGAGGGGGAATATAGGCCTTTTGGTTGTGGTAGCTGAGGAATCCTAGAGTGGCGAGATGCATTGGTTTATGCATGTGGGTTTCAGGGAGGACACTAGGGATGATGGAATGGGTTGGATTTGATTATTGGATGATTGATATTTCTTTGGTTGTTTATCTTATTTAATTTTCCACAATTCTCAAGGCAGATAGTCTTGATCACCCTTCCTTCAAAAGAGGCTATGACATGCGGGGTATGCCACATGCCTTCCATGTTTAGCTTCACAAGGGATAATGGGTCTACGCTACTAACATAGGCGGCAAAGAATCCACATCTGCTCACCGTATTGAGCCCCATTTTGTTAGTAGCATAGATTGATTTTATAGAATGCATTGGAATATGGGAAAGTGTTTCTATAATGAATATTTGAATAAATGGTAAACCCATGGGGTTGGATTTCTCTGGAACATAATGATGAGGTTGTAATTTTAAAGGGATTGTATACTTTGGGAGTGATTCTAATGAATAATAATGTGGAATGGTTCATTGTTAATTAATGTTTAAAGAATTAATTAACATACAGTGGGACTGATAAAAACGGACTTATGTAATCTGATAAGGCTCTTAAAATGGTTGTGTGGTTATAGGATACCTATTCTCAGAAGTAGTATCCTAGAGTCTGAGAGATGTTACCTACAGTTGTGCCTAAGAATAGATTATTCTGATAGTGTGGTTGTGAGTTATAATATATCATGTACTCTATGTGTTTATATACTCTACTCCATCCTGTCAGTAAGGGCAACTGACACCTCAGGGATTCTGGGCCCTGGGGGGTGTTTTCCCCAACATTCCAGAGGGGGGATGAATGGCTGACTATCCCTTTTGGTCACAATCTACTCTCGTGATTGTTTCTTGTGATGTTTGGAACATTTGTTAGTTTTCCACATATATGTGCGTAGAAGTCTGTAATGGTTTGCGGTTATTCACACACATATATTTCAGATGTAGTATCCAATGGACTACTATAGGTATAGCGTGTGTAGGCTATGATGGCATGTGGATCTTTACTCAGTGTGTGGGCTGTAATGGCTTGAAGTATAATACCCGACATATGATAAACGTTATGAGAGCTGTGGTGGCTCCTAGAACCTACCTAGTTACTTTTGGTTTTGACGATGGTGTGGTACTTCGACAATGTGTCTACGGGCAAGCCTTTTTGGAGAGAGATGGTTAGGATGCGTGACATTGGGGAAAAGTGGCAAACTAGTGGGGATGCATTAGGGGGTTCCATTGATATTCATTAATATAAGATATATTCGTATACGCATTACCTGGTCAGAGTAGCCACAGTTTGGTTGGAAAAAAATTATACCTGCTTAGGTAACGAGTTAGTTTCACTTATTGTTCACTTTACTTTATAATTCTCTCTTTACTTTGGTACGAGAGGATTTGGGGAAGATCCTACTGAGTATACTATTATACTCACCCAATGTATATATAAACTTTTTTTCATGTCACTTGGAGCAGGTTGGAGATCAGGCTGGTGTTTACTAGCTTCTGGTTGTAGGAGCTATTCAGGCTTATGGTTGCTACACTTTTTAATTTCATTTGGGTACTTTAATTTTCTCCCCTTTCAGTGGTAGTAATTTTTCATGACATTAGATATGTGCAGTTTGGATTCATTTATATTTCTATTCTATGTTTTATATTGCTGGTTTCTATCTTATCTCTCTCTCCCACATGTGTTCTCTTAAAGTGTAATGCCTCCCATTTGTATGTTTAATATACCAACAGTGCTAGTCGACAACCCAGGGCCTAATGGAGGCCGGACATGGTGGTCATTATCTCCCTTCTAACATTGCCTGACCAGGAGGGGTACACTTTGGGGGGAGGGTGTCATGACAGAGTTATATCAGATGTCTGGTTGAGGGATATGATGGAGTGTAGAGATAGGAACACATGAGGTTGCATAGGTTCGTAGTGAAACTGTGTAATTCATGTTTAGCAAGTGAGGTAAACACTAGAGACTAGCTAAGACAGAGGCATTTAGGGCCCCTTATAATCAAATGTACAAACCAATAAATTTTCAATAGGTACTAAACATGGTGATACTAGTTGAAATGTAATGACCTAGGAAAGGATCATGCATCATTATTATTTGTGCCTGTGTTTGAATGGGTAGACCTTGGGATTGGTTAACCTAAAATGAATAATAGAAAATAATTATTTAATTAATGTTGAGTCTTCCATATTCTAGGTTTAGGAGCTCTAATTATTTGTTATTTTACAGTCATGGCTCCAAGTCGACGTCCTCATTTGGTTTGTGCAGAAAATGTCCAGCAGGCTATTACAGCATATCGCCGCAGGGTAGAGGTTGACGATGACGACACTTGGAGGAATACACTCCAAGAGTTTCAGTGCAAGAGTCTACAGAAGTATGTGGGCTCCGTTTTAGATGAAGTCACGGAAGACTGGTTAGAGGAGGTTGATATCGGCATCTGTTCTATCCATGTTCAGAAAGATCACTGGGTGTCCTTAGCTCTGACGATGCTGCATGGAGGAGTAAGGGAGTGGTGGTTCTTGTTCCTCGGGGATAGTGAGGAGTCAACGATCTAATAGATGGATATCCGAGATATGTTTAGAGTTGAGTTATTTTCTTCGAATGTGAAGGTGTTTTGTCTCTAGGAGCTTCTTACCCTTCGACATGGTAGCTCCAATGTTCGAGAGTTTGGTATCCGTTTCAGGAACCTTTTACGATATGATTCCGACTTATTTCAAGATTAGGAGGCCAGGGCGAGGCATTTCGAGGAGACTTTCTGTCCAGAGATATAGTTCCAAGTCACCCCATTTATGCTGAAGAAACATCTTGAGGTGCTGGCGAGGGCAGAGGTTGTTGAGAGGACTTTGGCTAGGACCAGATCATCACGAGAGGGGGATCGTCATGATCCCTCACGAAGCAAAGTTGTTGTCCGGGGTTCCCAGTTTTCAGGGTAGATGATTATTTGTTCAGCTGAGTGTAGGTCCTAGCCCTTCACATATTGTTTCTCTAGAGGCAGAAAATATTGGGCCTATGTCAAGGGATCAAGAGCTTGTTTTTCTTGTGGTGGTCATGGTCATTTGTAGCAGGAGTGCCTGACCATTAAGAGTGGTCATCGTGCACTGGGCGCTATGATCCAGGTTCCTCCATTGAGGCAGTTCCAGCCGAGGCAGCATCAGCAGCAGGTTTCACTAGCTTTAGATCACCAGATGGATGATAGGACATACAGAGGGAAACACCATGACACTCCCCGTCCTCAGAATGTAGAGCGCGACCATGGTGGTGGTCATCATCAGTGTTTGAGAGTCCGTGGAGGAGGTTGTGGTCAGCTTCATGATCTAGTGTTTCCAGCTCCAGGAGAGAGAGATATAGTTCAAGGTACCCTTTGCGTGTTTTCTACATTGGTGTATGCCTCATTTGATTCAGGAACAACACACTCCTTCATATCACCTACAATTGTCCATGCTTTGGGACTTGAGGTAGACTGTCTTCTTGTTCCCTTGGGGTTTACTACGCCATTTAGAAGTTGAGTTGTGTTTTTTGATGTATTTAGAGATTGTGAGATACTTTTGGGGAAACACGGATCATGGGGATATTTCCTATGTTTATTAGTACAAACATATGATGTCATCCTCTGCATGGATTGGTTGTATTCGGTGAGGATATCGTTGATTTCTATAGGAATAACGTCATTTTCCTTAGTGAAAATGGAGATAAAGTGGCGTTTTTTGGTGAGCGAGATCCTCAGATGGGTAATAGGAACATCCCATTATTATCGTACATGGTGGCTGAGATGATGTTGAGTTGTTCAGAGGTTCAGCAGTTGGCGTTTCCAAGGGTTATAGGGGAGTACCCTAATGTCATTCTATAAGATGTTGTAGCATTACCCCCTTGACGAGAGATTGAGTTTGGGATCGAGCTACAGCCATGAGCGTCTCCTATCTCTATACCTCCATATATGATGGCCCCTTATGAGTTGTGAGAGCTATGTATACATATTTACGGTTTGTTACAATGCTGATTTTTTCGGCCAAGTGTGTCACTATGGGGTGCACCGGTTTTGGTCGTGAAGAAGGTTGATGGAAGTTTGCGGTTTTGTGTCAATTATCGTTTCTTAAACAAAGTTACAATAAAGAAACGTATAATCTTCCATGGATTGATGACTTATTTGATCAAATAAGGGTCAAAGTTGGTTTTCAAAGATTTAATTGCGGTCGGGATACCATCAGATGCATGTAAAGGATGAGGATATTCTGAAGACTACTTTCTGTTGTCGTGAAGGGCATTATGAATTCGTTGTAATGCCATTTGGCGTGACGAATGCTCCAGGTGTATTCATGGGAATTATGAATGATATGTTCCGTGAGTTCCTAGAATAATTTAGGGTAGTTCTCATTGGCGACATCCATGTGTACTCCTCATCGGAAGAGGAGGATTCAGAGAATCTACGAGCCATTTTGGGAGTTCTTTTCCAACATCATTTGAATGGGAAGTTGTCGAAGTGTGAGATTTGGGATCGAGAAGTCTGTTTCATGGGAAATGTTGTGTCCCAACAGTGAGTAGCTGTGTATCCATTGATGGTAGAAGCAGTTGTGTCTTTGGTAGCCCCCATGACAGTGTCAGAGCTACGATGTTTCGTTGGTCTCGCAGACTACTGCAGGAGGTTCGTAACCAATTTCTCACGAGTTATGACTCCACTAACAGCTTTGACCAGGATGGATCAAGCATTCATATGGACTGATTAGGGCCGGTCAGCCTTTGATTATCTAAATGAGAAGATAGTAAGTTCTCTATTCCTTTGTCTTCCAGCTGAGGGAGTCCAGTTTGATGTTTCTACAACGCTTCACATCTGGAGTTAGGTTGTGTTCTCATGAAGAAGTGGTCAGTTCTTTCTTATTGGTCTTGGCAATTGCGTCCCCATGAACGCAACTATGCCACCCATGATCTTGAGTTGGCAGCCGTGGTGTTTTCTCTGATATTGTGGAGACATTACCTCATTGGTGAGCGTTTTTTGGTTTTCAGTTATCATAAGAGTTTGAGGTATGTTTTCTCCCAGCGTGTCTTGAACATACGACATCATCGGTAGATGGAGTTCTTACAAGAATATGAATTTGAAATATCATATACACTTGAAAAAGGGAATGTTGTAGCTGATGCGCTGAGTCGAAAGTCACGTAGTGATGCTGTGCGTGAATCTGATGATTCATGGAGGGTAATGGATGAACTTTCAGTGTTACATCTTGATATGGGAGAAGATGGGGGGTAGATGCTATCTTTTTTTTCAGTTGATGGTACAGTCATCCCGGATGCAGAATGTGGAAGAGTCTCAGTTGATAGATATAGAGGTGGAGGTTTGGAGAGACCATGTTATTTGTGGTGTGGCCCCTGATGGTTGGTCTGAGGATGAACAACACAGACTGTTGTATCACAGAAGGATTTTTGTTCCCTTGATGATGTGTGAGACAGTTATTAGAGAGTTCTACAGTTCTCCTTTAGTGGTGCATCATGGCGTGAAAAAGATTTACCGAACCTTGAGAATCCTGTTTTGGTGGCCTGGGCTGAAGCGTGCGGTTGTAGAGTTTTTCTCTTGATGTTTAGTCTTCCAGAAGGTGAAGGCCAAACACTGTGTTCCTGGGGGTCTTCTCCATCCATTTGATATTCCTCAGTGGATGTGGGAGGACATATCAATTGACTTTTTTACATGATTAAATCAATCTCCTGGAGGACATGTTGTTATTTGGGTGGTAGTGGTTCATTTAATAAAATCGGCCCACATTATAGCAATCAAGGAGTCATGCTCAATAGAAGTTTTGTCAAGGAAGTATCTAGAGGATGTGGTGATACTTCATGGAGTCCCTATGATGATCATTTCTGATTGAGATCCTCGTTTTACCTCCAGGGTGTGGAGAGGTCTCCAACATGCATTTGGTTATGAAATATGCCTTTGCACTACTTTTCACCCTCAAACGGATGGTTAAATAGAATGAACTATCTAGACTCTTTAAGACATGTTATGCTCTTGTGTTCTTGATTTTGGAGGTTCATGGATGAGGAACATACCCTTGGAGGAGTTCTCTTACAATAATATATTTCACTTCACCATCGGTATGGCACCATTTGAAGCCTTGTATGGTCAGGCATTCCATTCTCTGTTGTGATGGACTGGGATTGGAGAGTCTGCAATTCTCTAACCGAAACTAGTGCAGACTACAACAAAGATGGTTCAGGTGATTTGTGAGAGGATGAAGACAGCGCAAGATCATCAGAAATCATATTCTGATCAATGAAGAAGACCCTTGCAGTTTAATGTTGGGGATCATGTGTTTTTGAAGGTGACTCCATGTCGTGGGAAGTGAAGGATTCGTCGTGGAATTAAGCTTTCTCCCAAGTTCGTTGGGGCTTTCTAGGTGTTAGCTCATTTTGGATATGTGGCGTATCAAGTAGAAATTCCTTCATAGATGAGTCAGATACATGATGTTTTCCATCTATTACAGCTCCGTCGTTATCTCCATGATGACTCTCACATCATCGATTGGGGGGAGATCTATGTTGATGATGATGAAACGTTTGAGGAGAAACCTTTAGAGATCCAAGACAGGAAGGATAGGGTTTTGGGCGGGCGTTCTATTTCTTCAGTATGATTCTTGTGGCGACACAATGTCTTGGAGGAGAGTACTTGGGATCATGAGTCACAGATATGTGCTCAGTATCCATAGTTATTTGATGTTTAACTCATTTCATGTATCCATATAACTTATGTGGTTATGAAAATTTCATGTTTATGAGATGGATTCCTTTGTTGTTTTGGTGGCTTGCTCTCTTTTGAGAGCTATTTTGATAGGTGGTTTTTCATACCCGGTTTCTTTTTCTCTTTAGGTGGGATTTGGATTCTCGAGGATGACAATGTTTTGAGAGGTATCTGATGTAATGGCCCGGACCTCTCCTGTCCATTACACTGTGAAAATGTAGTTTTAAAGTTTTTCCGTTTAACGACCCAAAGTTTCATTAATGGAAAACTCGCTTGATGTAATTAAATGTCCCTTTATGTTTATATAAAATGTCAACTTCTTTGGTTTTATGTTAAGAATTGTGAGCATTGCTAATATAGCCTTTGAATAGTGATCACATGATTAGTATAAATATAGGGCTTTAAAAAATACAAATTTACTCAGACAAAGGAAGCAATGACATCATCCAGTAGAATTTCCCCATACGAAGCCCATTTATCGGAGCTTGGAAAAGTGGTGGCATACTTGGGCATCGCTCTTGACCAAGCCCAAGATGACCTTCATCATTTCATGCTCAAACTGGACCGTCTACGGGAGAAGTGGAAGTTGATAGAAATTACCACTCGAGCGATGTTATCCGAGCCAACCCAGGAGTCTGTAACCATCGCACACCTTACCCTTAGCTCCTATGCGGCTATTTTATGGGTATATTTAACAAATCAATAGTACTTTGTTCATGTACATTATTTTTTGTATATAATAATGTATATATGTTCTTGTCATCATTGATACATTGTAAATTGTTTTTAAAGTACAAATAGTGTCTTTAGTTATTATTTAATTAAGAATTCTATTTTATTAAATTAACGGATTTTTTAATTAAATAATATTGTAATAAAATACTAATATTAATTTTTATTAAATATAAATTATATTATAATTTTATGAATACAATTATAATTTTTTATTAAGGTTTGAAAGCCATTTCTGTCAAAACCTGTGAATTTTTGATAAATGTCGATTTTTATTTTAAAATTGAAAATTAACATATTTAAAAAATTATTTAGGTAAAATATATGTTATTTATAGAATCAGGACGTTTAAATTATCCAACAGTGAATTTTTCATAATTTTCTGAGACAGTCTAATTTTTGGGTAAAAATTAAATACCGTTTAATTATATAATGTGTTTTATGACATCATAATGACCCAATAGTGATGTAATAAAATACTATAATCTTTATGTTCGGCAAATATATGTTTTTCCATTAAATTAATGTGATTTTGGGTTTGTTTGACTTATTTTCAAAGCATTAAATGACCCCTCAAAACCTATTAAACACCCTGTCTTTTTAAATTGTTTTTTCATGGGAGTGTGACTCACCTCCAATTAAGCAACCCTATTATTTTAAGAAGTTCTGACTTTGGCCTTATAAAATATTGTTTTCCTCATCCCTTTTACAAAATTCATGGGAAAAAACAATGGGATGGTTTGTGGTTTGGATTAACTTAATATAAGGGGTCCCAAACATAAATAATAATGAATTCCCTCACCCTTCCTATATAATCCCACCCAATCTCCCACTTCCTACTCACTCAATGCCTTTGGAGTTCCTCCAACCTCTTCCATACTCTTTCTATAATCTTCCCAAGGTTCCCCAAGATCCCAAGAAGCCTCTCACAAGCCTCTCTCTAGCCTTCGGAAGCACACATCCAAGTAAGGGTTTTTTCTTCCTTTCTCATTTTTTGTCCAATTTTCATTAAGTTGTGTTGCCCTTATAATTTCAATTATGAATTTTGGGGTGTAGTTTAGAGCCTCCCTCAGATTTCACTCTTTATGTTTTAATGAATATAGACCCCTTTCTCTCTCATTAAATGCCTCTCATGTACACCCGTTACTATGCCGAAATTCCGAAAGGAACTTCTCTCTCCTCTTTTACATTCATGAAATACTTTTGTATCATGAATCTAAATTCCATTTAAATTGTTGGGAAATTTATCTATATGACCTTATTACTGTCCATTACATGTAAATATTATTAGTATCCCCTTTTTCTCTCATCAACCAGTTTTATGAATTCTTATGTAACGCCGTTATGCTGCCAAAATCGCACCGATTTTCTAAGCCAATGTCATTGTGTAGTGAATACCATTTCCATTTATCCATCAAGGGTATTCACCTTTATGCACATTTATTTATTTATTATAAAGTTTCATCTATTGATTATGCATTCTTTTATCGTGGAAAAAATTATTATGTTTTATGAATCCATGTTTTATGATCCATGTGGCATAGTTATGTATGAAATGAAATGTTTAAGAAGGGTGTGCCCTTATAGTGCTCCAATGCATTTGGTAAAGTATATTATTAGGATACATCACGTGCAATGAGTGTTGAATCTTTCTAATTCAAGTGATACTAGGGTTTACTCGTGCTTCATGTGCAATGAGGGTTTTCTCATACTCCATTTTCAATGAGCCTTGGCCCATGATAATTCCATGTTATGTGCTGTTGCCACATTTCCATGTTATGATTTTCATGCTTTATCATACCTTTATGTTCATGTTTCTCTTGTGATTTATTGATATTACTAATGTCTAACATGTATTGTACTTCTCATTTTATCCCATGCAATGCTAAGTACGAATGAATGTTGTGGTCATGTAAAGGATGTTTTCAATAAAGATGTTGTATTTCATGTTTCATGTTTTTATGTAATGATCCTAATCCCCAAATACACTAAACCTCTCGATCTTCTTTATTGTATCAAGTGATGTTTTATGTAATAAATCATGGTTATGTTTGTATTAAAAATCATGGTTTTCATAGTTGGTATCAGAGGATAGGTTTAGCTATTTTTGGGATTAGGATTAGAAAACCCTAGTAAATCCTTAGAGACAAGACTAAGTATAATAAAAACATCCCTATGTTTTGGTATGTGCTGTGTAAGTGGTTTATCAAGAAAATACATCCTTGTCTGGATACGAGCAGGTAGAGGTGGCTCTGGTACAGATGTATCTTAGGGGTAAAACCCGAAAACACTGCTTTGATCTAGACTCGAATGGGAACTGGTGCATGACAACAGATCTTGCTGCACTCTTGGTTATGACACTCCTAGGGGATATGTTTTGATAAATTCACAATATTAGTATGAACCCTTGTTAAGGGAATTAAATAAAATTACACTAAGAATATATGTTAGAGATTAGATCATGAAAATCCTAGATTGAATCATATAGACTCATGAGTTAAGGAAATAAATGTTTATTTATAAGTCATAAACTTTTGTCATTGGATTACCCTTTATGTGTTACCCCCATATTTCCTTTTATTCCATCCAATGGCCGGTAATAGGATGACTCGGGCTAACAACCAATTTGAAGATCAGTGTCATGACTGTACTAATGAGATTCCCAATCTAATGAGAGCAGGAATCCCGAACTTTGTCATGCTTCACTCTCAGCTAACTCAAGTTTTGAATAGAAACATGGGTCAAGAGGAATGTTTAACCCCGCTATGAAAGAAAAAGTCGCTATTGAGATGTTTATGAGACAAAGGCCTCCTACTTTTAGTGGATCATCTGATCCCACGATCGCTGAACAATGGATCAACACCATTGAAAAGATATTCTCCATCTTTCAATGTTCTAAACCAGAGAAGGTTCTCCTAGCGGCTTATCATATGGAGGGTGAAGCCGATCAATGGTAGATGTTGATCAAAAATAAAAAGCCCAAGGAGGTGATCGGGGATTTGGAATGGAAGGATTTCCAAAAGATGTTTTTCGATAAATATTTTCAATGCACCCTCCAGCTTAAGATGGAAAGGTACTTCTTTTCCCTCAAGAAAAAAGGCGAAGAATCTGTTGGAGCGTACGAGGAAAACTTCACAAGGATTGCACGATACGCTCCTGGCTTTTTCGTTACCCCCGAATACAAGGTTGACTGCTTCTTTGGTGTGTTGAAGCCTAGACTACGAAAATCATTAGCAATCCGTGACTTCGACTGCTATGAAGAAATTGTCATATGTTCCCTCAAGGTAAAAATGGAGATCAGAGAATCACAGGGGTATCATTGAGATAAGAAACGTATGGCGAACTTCAATGATGGTGGTCTGATGGATAAATACAATAGTGATATGAAGATCCAGCACCCCATTTGCCAAAAGTGCGGAAAGAAGCACCCTAGAAATTGCCATAAGGGGACAAGGAAATGATTCAGGTGTGGTAGAGAAGGGCACCTAGTTATTAACTTTCGACAAGAAGGACCTACAGCTGCAACAGAGGAGAGGAATGCTCCTTTCGAACCTCAACGCGTTGTCAATGATACAAATGCAAAGAACCGGGGAATTGTTTAAATCAGTGCCCTAATACAAGGGTTTTTGGAGGCAACCAACAACTTCCAAGGCAGAAAGAGAGAGATTTTTCCATCACTTCTGCCGAAGTGAAACCAAACAACTAAGTGGTGACAAGTACGCTAGCCATTCATTCAAAAATATTGAACATAATTTTTGATTCAGGTTCTATGCATTCTTTTATATCTTGAAAGTTTAGTAGAAAAATCCTAGCACCACCACAAATCATGGAAGTGAAGATGTTGGTGAGTACGGAAAATGGGGAAATCATTGCATCCCATGAATATAAGTCCTCACCTGTTATAATCGGTGGAATGAATTTCCTAGTGAACCTAATCATACTCCCTCTGGTGGAATTTGATTCAATTCTCACTGTGGATTGGCTTTCCTTATATAGAGCCAACATAAATTGTCGGGAGAAGGAAATCACACTCCATATGGAAAATCGACCCACGATTATTTACAAGTGTAAGGAGGAAGATAAATCTCCTTTATCTCCATTATCTCAAGAATGGATATTACTTATCTATGATCATGCATATCTGGCTCAAATGATTGGGTCAAAGGAAGAAACCATCCTTTAAGAAATGCCTATTGTGAGGGAATTCACTGAAGTGTTTCCTGAGGAACTTCCCAGTCTTCCTCCTAGAAGAGATGTTGAATTCTCAATGGAACTTATACCCAGGGAATTACCAATATCCAAGACTCCATATAAAATGGTTATTGTAGAGCTTGAAGAGCTAAAGAAACAACTATTGGGGAATCTGGATAAACGGTTTATATGCCCAAGTGCTTCACCATGGGGTGCACGAGTCCTCTTTGTCAAGAAGAAGGATGGGTCAATACGGCTTTACATCGATTCTCGTGAACATTAAAAAATCAAGATAAAGAACAAGTATCCTCTCCCACGAATTTATGACTTGTTCGATCAGCTGCGTGGACCACAATACTTCTCCAAGGTGGACTTGTGGTCAGCATATTATCAAGTAAGGGTGAAGAAGGAAGATGTCCCCCAGACTGCTTTTCCTACAATATATGGGCACTATAAATTCATAGTAATGCCTTTCGGACTCACCAATGCTCCAGAAATATTCATGGACATAATGAATAGAGTCTTTAGCGATTACCTCTATAAATTTGTGGTAGTCTTTATAGATGGTATTCTAATATACTCTGAAACGAAGGAGGATCATGAGGAGCATTTCAAAATTGTACTAGAGACTTTGCGCATGGATAAAACCTTTGAAAAGTACTGCATGTGTGAGTTCTGGTTGAAGGAGGTCACATTCTTGGGCCATATCATCACAAGCAATGGGATATCTGTGGATCCCTCCAAAACAGATGCAATTGAGGGATGGCTGAGCCCAACATCGGTAACAGATATCCATAGCTTCTTGGGGTAAGCTGGATATTATTAATGATTAGTGACAAATTTTTCATGATAACTCGAAAGGGAGTAAAGTTTTCTTGGAGAGATGAATATGAAGACAGCTTCATGGAGTTGAAAAAGAGGCTTATCACTGCGCTCGTTCTCACTTTACCCACAAGTGGGGAACCTTTTGTGGTTTTCAGCGATGCTTTGAAGAAGGGATTAGACTGTGTGATGATGTAGAATGATAAAGTGATATCCTATGCCTCAAGGAAGTGGAAAATATATGAGTGAAACTATCCAACTCATGATCTGGAGTTAGTGGCAGTGATCTCTGCCTTGAAAATCTGGCAGCATTGTCTATATGGAGAGAAATGTGAGATATATACTGACCACAAGAGTCTTAAATATATATTCACATAGAAATAGCTTAAAATGACTTAGAGAAGATGGATATAGCTCATCAAGGATTATGACTATTCAATACATTACCACCCTGGGAAAGCAAACAAGGTGGTATAATCCCTAAGTATAATGGTCCCAGCGATTCAATCAATGATGAGAATTGAGAAGGATCCAATCTTCTTAGACTTGATGAAGATGGACATGGGAATCATAAAGAAGGGAACATCATCAATCCTCTCACAAATGATTGCTCAACCACCTCTTTTGGAAACTTTAAAGGATGCTCAAAAGGAAGATGAGCGGATTTAGGAAAAGGTGGAAGCTATCGAAAAAGGGAAATCCTTTGAGTTTAATGTTAATGAAGATGAAATTGTGCGATTTGGGAAAAGGCTATGTGTTCCATTATGTCCGGAGCTGAAGAAGGTACATTTGGATAATGCACATAGTTCAAATTTCTCTATTCACCAAGGGAGAACAAATATGTATCGAGATCTCCGAGAAAACATTTGGTGGGATAATATGAAAAAAGAAGATCATTGAATATACATCAAAGTGCCTGGTGTGCCAGCATGTGAAGGCAGAGAGGAAGAATTCTAAGGGGACGATGCAACTATTGCCCATACCAAAATCGAAATGGTAGAACATCACCATGACTTTGTCACTGGACTTCCAAGGACATCCAAAGGCAACAAAGCAATCTGGGTAGTTGTGGATCATCTTACAAAGACTGCACACTTCATTTCTATTCGGGGGGATTTCTATTTGGATGAACTGGCACGAGTATATATCAGGGAAGTGGTAAGGTTTCATGGTGTACAACTATCTATTGTGTCTGACCGAGATCCAAGATTCATCTATATGTTTTGGAAGAGTCGTCAACATGCTTTGAATACTGAACTAAACATCACTACGGCCTATCATCCTCAAAAAGATGGCCAATCTGAGTGGAATATCCAAACACCTAATGAAATGTTGAGAGAATTCACAATGGACATTAAAGGAGTATGGGATCAACATCTTCCTCTGGTTGAGTTCCCTTATAATAATAGTTTCCACTCCACCATCCAAATGGCACCATATGAAGCCCTGTATTGTAAAAGGTGCAGAACACTATCATGTTGGGATGAGTTTGATGAACGTAAGCTGCTTGGACCAGAAATGGTCGAAGAAATGGTAGAGAAGGTGAATACCATTCAACAGCATATCAAAGCATCCCAGAGTCGACAGAAGTGTTATGCAGATAATCGTCGATGAGACATTGAGTTTAAAGATAGATACATGGTTTTTCTATGCATATCCTTGTTGAATAAGGTCATGAGGTTTGGAAAGAAAGGGAAGTTAAGTCCAAGGTACATCGGCCCCATAAAGATTCTTGATCATGTCGGGGTGTGGCCTATTGACTAGCACTTACACCTATCATTTCCAAAGTACATGATGTCTTTCATGTATCCATATTCAGGAAGTACATACCAGACCCATCAGATGTACTCTCTTCTGAGGTGGTACAATTGGAAGATGATCTTTCTCATGAGGAGCAACCAGTGAAGGTATTAGATTTTAGAGAAAAAGTTCTACAAAATAAGATAATGCCCCTCATCAAAGTGTTGTGGAGAAACCACAAGTTTTAAGAAGCGACTTGGGAATCAGAGGAAATTATGAAGCAGGGTTACCCACATCTGTTTTAGTGTGGGAAAAAGAAAATTTCTAGGGCGAAATTTCTTAAGGGGGGAATATTATAACGACCCAAGGTTTCATTAATGGAAAAACCTCTTGATCTAATTAAATGACTCATTATATTTATATAAAATGCCAACTTCTTTGGTTTTATGTTATGAATTTTTACCATTGCTAATATAGCTGTTGAACTGTGATCACATGATTAGTATAAACAAATGGCTTTAACATATCCAAATTTACTAATACAAAGGAAGTGATAGCCTCATCCAGCAGAATTTCCCCATACAAAGCCCATTTGTTGGAGCTCGGAAAAGAGGTGGCATCTTTGGGCATCTCTCTTAACCAAGCCCAAGCTGAGCTTCATCATGTCTAGCTCGAACGGGACCATCTACGGGAGAAGTAGAATTTGGTAGAAATTACCACTCGAGCGATGTTATCTGAGCCACCCAAAGAGTCTGTCATCATCACAAACCATACCCTTAGGTCTTATGCGGTTGTTTTAAGGGGTTATGTAACAAATCTATAGAACTATGTTCATGTACATTATTTTTTGTATATAATAATGTATATACGTTCTTGTCATCATTGACACATTATAAATAGTTTTAATGTACAAATAGTGTTTTTAGTTATTATTTAATTAACATTATATTTTAATAAATTAATGGATTTTTGAATAAAATAATATTTTAATAAAATATTATTATTAATTTTTATTAAATATAAATGATCTTATAATTTTATGAATGCAATTATAATTTTTTATTATGGTTTGAAAGCCATTTCTATCAAAACCTGTGAATTTTCGATAAATGTCGGTTTTTATTTTAAAAGTGAAAATGAACATATATAGAAAATTATTTAGATAAAATAAATGTTTTTTCGGGAATCATGACATCGAAATTATCCAACGGTGAATTATTCATAATTTTCTGAGACAATCATATTTTTGGGTAAAAATTAAATATTGTTTAATTATATAATGTGTTTTATGACATCATAATGACCCAATAGTGATGTAATAAAATAATATAATCATTATGTTCGGCCAATATAAGTTTACCATTAAAATAATCTGATTTTGGGTTTGTTTGACTTAATTTTCAAAGCATTAATGGACCCCTCAAGACTTATTAAACACCTTTTCTTTTTAAATTGTTTTTCATGGGAGTGTGACTCACCTCTAAATAAGCAACCCTATTATTTTAAAATGGTTGGAAATTGGACATATAAAATATTTTTTCCCTCTTCTCTTTGGAAAAAACCGAGGGAAAAAACCATGTTATGTTTTGTGGTTTGGATTAATTTAATATAAGGGGTCCCAAACCTAAATAATAAATAATTCACTCACCTTTCCTATATAACCCCACCCAAGATACCACTTCCTCCTAAATCAAAGCCTTTGGAGTTAATCCAAACTATGCCCTAATAATTCTATAATCCTCCCAAGGTGCCCCATATTTCCAAGAAGCTTCTCAGTAGCCTCTCTCTAGCCTTTGGAAGCACACTACCAAGTAAGGGTTTTTTCTTCCTTTCTCATTTTTTGTCCAATTTTCTTCATGTTGTTTTTCCATTATAAATTCAATTATGAATGATGGGGTATGGTTTCAAACTTCCCATATACTTCCCTCTTTATTTTTGAATTATGGGAGACCCCTTTATCTCTCATTAAATTCCTCCCATGTACACCCATTACTATGCCGAAATTTCGAAAGGAACTTCTCTCTCATCTTTTACATTCAATAAATACTTTTTTATCATGAATCTAAATTCTATTTAAATTGTTGGGAAATGTATCTATATTACCTATTACTCTTCATTACATGTAAATATTATGAGTAACCCCATTATCTCTAATCAACCATTTTTCTGAATTCTTATGTCATGTCGTTACACTACTGAAATCGCACCGATTTTCTAAGCCAATGTCATTGTGTAGTGAATACCATGCACATTTCTCCCTCAAGGGTATTCATATTTATGCACGTTTACTTATTGATTATAATGTTTTATGTATGAATTACACATTCCTTTATTGTGGAATAAATTATTATGTTTTATGAATCCATGTTTTATGATCCATGTGTCACACTTAAGCATGAAATGAAATGACTAAGAAGGGTGCATACTTATAGCGCTCCAATGCATTGGGTAAAGTATAGTATCATGATACTTCATGTGCAATGAGTGTTGAGTCATGATAATTCAAGTTCAATGAGGGTTTACTCGTGCTTCATGTTCAATGAGGGTTTTGTCATGCTCCATGTCTAATGAGCCTTTGATCATGATAATTAATGTTAATTGTTGTTGCCACATTTCCATGTTATGATTATCATGATTTTTAATTCCATTATGTTCATGTTTCTCTTGTGATTTATTGATATGCCTAATTTTTAACATGTATTGTTCTCCTCATGTTATTCCATGTGAATTCCCTTACTGGGATTCATAGGTCACTCTTTTCTTATGCATGTCCTCAGGTTATCCCATGCAATGATAAGTACAAGGGAATGTAGTGGTCATTCAAAGGAAGTTTTCCATAAAGATGTTGTATTTCATGTTTCAAGTTTTTATATAATCATCCTATGCCCGAAATATAGTAAACCTATTGATCTTCTGGGTTGTATCAAGTGATTTTTTATGTAATAAATCATGTTTAAGTTTGTATTAAAAAGCGGGGTTGTCATATTCCAGGAGGTCAAGGTAACTTATCCCCAACACTTTTCCAAAATCTTCCTTTCCGGTGACTAGTTCCAACTGTAGAAAAGTGTGAATTGTAATGACAAGTAACTTTTTTAGGTACTTTTGATGTTTCTAACTACCTTTTATTAGGATTAGTGACTTGTGGGGTGCATTTGTGCGAATCTATAAGGAAAACTAGAGGGCAGTAGCTTTCACATGGGATGAACCCGGTTTTTCTAAACTGTGTGGCCAAACCATGCATAGATAATCTTGGAGGCAATGGCTAACGCATGGTTAGCACACGGCTTGTCTAACCGTGTGGCCTAACCATGCGAGGGGTGTTTGACAAGGAAGTAGCGACCGCGAGGTTAGCACAAAATTTGTCTAACCGTGTGAGAAAACCATGCATGCACTTAAATTAGATCCTAAAATTGTAGATCTAACTCGTTTTTCCTATAAAGGGATTCGTTTAATCACCTATGAAGCCATAATTTGTTATTACCCTCCCTTGAGGAGAACCTCTCCGAAGAATTTAGGAGGTGATCTGAATGATCTTCTTGGTAAATCAAAGGCGATATCTTGAGGTATGTGATCATTGATTTTTGTTCTTCTTTGTTCTTGATCGGTTTCTTTGATCCAGTTGGATCTACTTCTCCTATTCTCTCGGTCTCTTATATCTACGCCCGTTATAGGTAGATCTATGACTTTGGATTCCAAATATGGTGAGAGTTTGTCTTCATCTTTCTAGGAGAAGATATCTAATGCGGATATTGGGAGAATCAACCTTGATTTCTTATGCGTTCTTCATTGTTGGGGTTTTCATCAAAAAAACCTTCGAGGTACGGGATTCCTTGCTTCTCTTCCTTTTACATGAAACTGTATTGTTAGTATGATTAATCCCACTGGATGAAAATGGAATTGACATAATAAATAATTTGAACCGAATAAAGAAATTGCATTGATCCCATGTTGTTGCCTCTTGTTTTTATAGATGGTGTGATATCTATGCTTCCTTTGACTAGATGATTTCCTTGATGGAAATCGGTAAGGAACGTAAACATGTACTAATTTATATTGGTTTTGATTAAGATAAATTGGCATGTAAATGAATCTGGTTCTTGTTGTATTTTTATGTTAATCAAATTGGCGTAGTAAGCATGTTTAATCATTTATGATAGCTGACTGGTTAGGTTTCCTTATGTTGGAACCAATAGATTATAAATATGTTAATTCAAGATGGATTAAAGAATTTGATTGTTTGACAATTCTTTGAAGGGTTATGAGTTACCCTCTTGATTGATAGAGGACCAAGATCCAAATTGATGTGATGTTTTATTTCCAAATGCTTTTTATGTGATGTGATCCTAGATGGTTGTTGTGATATGTGGGGGCACATAGTCCTTTTGGTTGTGGCAGTGCATGACGCCTAGAGTGGTGAGATGCGTCAGTTTATGCATGTGGGTGTCGGGGGGGGGGGCACAAGAGATGATGGAATGGGTTGGATGTCATTGATGCATGCTTGCTGTTTCTTTGGTTTTTTATCTGCTTTACTTTTCTCCACTACTCAAGGAAGCTGGTCTTGCTTACCCTTCTTCCGAAAGAGGCGAAGACATGCATGGTATTCCATGTGCTTTCTATTTTTAGCATCTCAATGGATAATGGGTCTATGATCTTTCCATAGGTGGCAAAGACTCAATGGGTTGTACATCTACTCACTATGTTGACACCCTTTGTGTTACTAGCGTAGATTTATTTTCATGAATTCATAGGAACATTTGAATGTGTTTCTATAATGAATATTTGAATAAATGGTAAACCCATGGGGTTGGTGTTCGCTGGAACATAATGATGAGTTTGTAACTTTAATGGGAATGTGGACTTTGGATGTGATTCTAATGAGGTCTAATGTGGAATGGTTCACGGTTAATAAATATTTAATGAATTAATTAACGTACAGTGGAACGAATAAAAAGTGAATGAAGTAATTTGATAAGGCTCTTAAATTTTTTTTTTTGGTTATAGTATACCTAGTCTTAGATGTTGTAGCCCAGAGTCTAAGAGACATTAGCTGCAGTTGTTCCTAATACTAGTTTATTCCCATAGTGTGGTTGTGAGTTATAATATAACTTGTACCATTTGTGTTTCTATACGCTACTCCACCCTGTCAGTAAGGGTAACTGACACCCTAGGGATTCTGAGCCTTGGGGGGGGGGGTGTTTTCCCCAACATTCAGGAGGGAGGATGAATGGCTGACTACCCCCTTTGGACCCTCTATCCTCTCTTGGTAGTTAGTTGTACAGTTCAGCACATTGGTTAGTTTTCCCCATATATGTGTGTAGAGGACTGTAACGGGTTGTGGTTATTCACATACATATCTTATAGATGTAGTATCATATGGACTACTATAGGTGTAACATGTATAGGATTTGATGGCTTGAGGATCCTTACTCGGTGAGTGGGATGTAATGGCTTGAGGTATAATTCCTGACATGTGATACACATTATGCGACATCTGGTGGATCCCGGAACCTACCTAGTTACTTTTGGTTGTGAGGATGGTGTGTTGCTTTGCCCAGCTCTATGTGGGAAAACATTTGTGTTGCAGGAGGTGCATATTGTGGTAATTCACCCAGGTGTTTGCAGGCAAGTCTTTTTGGAGAGAGATGATTAGGACATGCAATAATAGGGAAAAGTGGCCAACCAGTGGGGATTCACATGTGGGGTACCCTTGATATTTTGTAATATATTCTATATTCGTGTACGCATTACTTGGTGAGAGTAGCCATGGTGAGGTTGGGAACTTAGTATACATGCTTAGTTAACAAGTTAGTTTCACTTGGCGTTCATTGTGTTTTAGAATTCTCTCTTTACTGTTACATGAGAGGATTCAGGGAGGATACTACTGAGTATACTGTTATACTCAACCTATGTATATATAAACTGTTTTTTAGGTCACTTGGAGCAGGTTGGAGGTTAGGCTGGTGTTTACTAGCTTATGGTTGCAGGAGCTGTTCTGGCTTGTGGTTGCTGCGGTTTTTACTTTCTTTTGGGTACGTGCAGTTTTTCCCATGTCAGTAGTAGTACTTTTTCATGGCATTACATATGTGCACATGTTTTTCTGTTATATGTATGTTTTGAGTTGGAGTTGGTTGGTGTCTATCTTATCTCTATCTCCTGCATGTGTTCTCTTGGAGGGTAATTCCTTCCATTTGTGTGTTTCGTATACACTCGGTGCTAGTCACCAACCTGAGGCCTACTGGAGGCAGGACTCGAGGGTCATTATCTCCCTTATCACGTTGATTACCTAGGAGCGGTACACATTGTGGGGAGGGAGTCATGACATTCAAACTGGAGAACGTAGCTTTTAAAATCTTAATTAATTCTATGAATGTGTTCGAGTTTTTTAAATTATTACAATTGTATAGCCACACTGCAAACTAGCATCTCCTTGTGGGTGGAAAACACTTCTATATTAATATGTCTTCACCAATAACATAATTATTTAATCATATGATACATTTATTTGAACTATTATATAATTATATCAAACTATTACTCATGTTGTTCAGACATGTTTTACTGTGGTTAGTTTAAAATAATTTCTCTAATATATCTATATTCAAATCCCTAATAATGGTTCATAAGGGGTATTTGAATTACCAATGTATATCTTCAAATATTTTCAAACCAAGTGTGTAGTTAAGCTTCTTTATCATGCACCATCTGAAAATTGAGTTGATACACAACCATCCTTTTCCATGTTATTACCCCTACGTTCATATATTCCATATATTGAAGCAATTATATTATTTAATGAGGGATATGAATTATAAGAAAACATCATGATGTCTATATTTCCAATAGTTTTGGTTGTTTTTGTATATTTAGATATGTCCCTATGGTTTTCTGTAAACATATCTAATCATAATCCGTAAAAAAATTAATCCCAAAAATATATAATCCTTTATCTATTATCAACTATGGTATTTCCAATCTACACAGTCGAGTCCGAAGATATGAGAACAATCCTATTACATATTATATGATACAAATTGTAGTGAACCAAACTAAACATATATAATCTTTATTTAATTTTCATAACCTAAACATTAACTCTCATAATAATCTCAAAATTACCACGTACCGAGGGATTAGTGTGTTTAAATATTAGTTATGTAAGTAATTAATTTAATAATTAATTTTAAAATTTTCTATAACATCACCATTCAAGAACATCATATAAACATATCACATTTTGTACTCATCACTAAAACATGGGGACATAAAAATGTAAGAGTTTTGTTATATAAAACACATAGTAATAGAAATAATAACAATTAGGGAAAATTGGATTAACCAAGTATCATATAAGAAATGCAATAGTAGGAGAAAAATATCTTATAAAAAGGAACATGGAACAATAATAGTTTTAACCATGGAATAATGGAATTTTATTTAGTATCAATGATCAAGTATATACCATCTGATAAGAGTTTTTTAACATGAGGAAATTATCATGTGTTACGGGGCATAAAAAGGCACAAAACATTAAAATGTGGAATAAACAATAGAATGGGAAATTTTAACATTATGGTAATTTTATTTTGATGTAATGGCTAAACAAATTCATAATGAGTATGTATAATTACACATATCTTCATGCATATACGTTGTGGGTGATGTTAACCACACATATATTCATTCAGAATCAATGTTTCCAATTCCAACCAATCTTATACCCACAAATAATCCTTTTGATCATTTCTGATGGAACTTATACTCATACACAATATTTTTGAGCATAACATACTACAGTTATAATCATGAAAAATAATTATGATAATATAATCCAATATTTTAATCTCACAAAATCATTTTCAGCAAGGAGAATCAAATTATAGAGGCACATAATTATTGTGAACGTACATAACATCACTTATACTATTGAACAAAGTCAATATCCCAGATGATAAAAATAATTAGATAATTAATAACATGGTGATATTGATCCATATCCATCACATAATAATCATTCAATTATATAAATCCCAAAATAACAAGAAAACATTCATATCACAAAAAAACACTAACATATCACATGGAAAAGAGACGTTTATCAACAAAAGTACCATAAGAAATTTCATAATCTATCCCAAAAAAGAAGGTAGATGGTACATAAAGATAATATTTCTTTTGATTCATACAAACATTTATTTATTACCATATAAATGAAAATTTCTCATTTTTTATAAGATCACTACAAATGCTACCATAGAAGAAGTGATTACAAATTTAATCACTCGATAATATGAATTTCATACCACAAAAAAATAGTATGAGTGAATTTAGAGGGAATTAAATTAAAATTTATTTAAATGGAAAAAATCAATTTTATTTAAGGAATAAAATTAAAATGAAACCATACAAGTTTGTTTATAAAATTCTTGAGCATTATTATATAATAAGAAGACTTATTTAATTTCTGAAATTCATTTTTTAAGTGGACACATGAAATCTTTTAAAAAGGATTAAAAAGAATCTTATATAATGGTTCCATTAAGATACATAATGGATAAACAATGGAAAAATAAAGAGGAAGATAAATAAAATTATCATGTATGGATAACCAATACAATATAATTTTATAGATGATAGACACTACAAAAACGAAAAAAAATGTTCTGAAAAGTGGAAAAATGGAAACATAAAAGACAATTGAAATAATAAATAATTAAGATTATAAAAAATGTAGTAAATTTGTACGGAGTATAAAATATTAATATGGAAGATAAATCATCATTTAATTAAAAGATAATTTTTTATGGAATATCCAGGACCTGACAGTATCAACAATGGCTTCTTCCAGCAACACTGGGATATTATTCACAAAGAAGTTTGCAAACTTATCAAGACTTTTTTCACTAATGGGTCCCTTCATTATAGTATCAATGCTCAATTTCTTATCTTATTACCTAAGGTGCCTAATTACTCTAAAGCTCACATGTTTCCGCCTATTGCTCTTATCAACACCATTTATAAAATTATTACTAAGATCTTTGCTAACAGGCTCTCATATTTGTGGAACAATATTATATGTTGGAACCAATTTGGTTTCATCAAGGGGCGATCTATTCAGGACTGCATCTGTCTGTCGTCAGAAGCCACCAATGATCTCAATAAAAATTCCAAAGGAGGAAACATTGCTATAAAGCTTGACATTAATAATGTTTTTGATACCATTGACAGGGGTTTCATTTTCAGAGTCCTACGGTGTTTTGGATTCAATAATGTTTTTATAAGAAGGATCAACTGTTTTTTTAATTCGGTCACTATCTCCATCCTTACCAATGGTTCCCCCAAGGGATATTTTATGTTTTTAAAATAAGTACGATAAGGGGACCCCCTCTCTGCCATTATTTTTTCCATTGTAGATGATTACCTAAGCCGTATCCTCACCTCTATTGTGAATCATAAGAAAAATAAACCTATCCTAGCTTCCTGAAACCCGAATTTCCCGACTCATCTCCTTTATGAGGATTACATTATTCTCTTACTTAATGGTGGAAAACGCAACATCAATAATCATAAAGATGCCTTATCTAACTATGAATAAATCTTGGGTCAATCCATCAGTGGGAACAAATCATTTATCTTCTTTGGACAAGGTTTCCCCACTACTATAAGAAGTTACATCATCGAGAGCCTTGGTATCAAAGAAGGGTCATTTCCGTTTACTTACTTGGGTGTTCCCATATTTTGGGGTAGACCTAGAGATTCATATTATAATGAGCCTATGGACCAAATAATTAATCTGATTTCTACTTGGAAAGGAAAATATCTTTCTTTGGCTGGTAGAATCTGCCTGGTGAAATCCTCTATCATCTCAAAAAAAATTATTAAATGATGATTTAAAGATGGAATGATATCCTCTTTAAGAAAATCAATACTTATATTAAAAAATTTATTTGTACGTGAAGAATCCTTAATAGAAAGATTTTCATTGTTCCCTGGTCTACCTATTGCAAACCCTTATGGGATGGAGGGCTTGAAATAAAAAACCTCAAATATTTTAACGAATCCCTCTAGGCCAGACTCACTTGGAACATAATCAACAACAGTGCAAACTCTATTTCTTTCCTTAAAAACTATTTCCTGGATAAGCTCAAACTCTGTAATTTTAGATATGTTAATTCTTCCTTCTCTCCATCCATTAGACTCTCCTTTTCCACTATCATGATCAACGCCAGATGAATGGTCAACTATGAGTCAACTTTGAAATTCTGGTTTGACAACTAGGCTAGCATTCCCCTTAGCTCGATGCTGCATGCAAATGATGTGTCGAACTCCATAAACAGTACCATAAAGGATATAACACATTCCCCTCATTTAAACCTCCATGATCATATCAAACATGTCGTTGATGGCTAAACCTTCTCGAATGATGAGGATAGTCTTATTTGGGAACCTGCGCACAATGGGATCCTTGATTCCAAAGCTTACTACAAGAATCTGTTCTCTTCCTCTGAATCTAACCTTGCTTGGTTGATGCCTTTTGATAAACCATGGATCAAACCCTCCATACATAATCTTGTCATGTGTATTGCTCACATGCACCTTCCCACAGAGGTTTTCCTTTAATGCTTTGGTGTCCAAATCAGTTCTAGATGTCACCTATGTCATCAACATTGGGAGGAAATCAATCACATATTTATATCTTGTGCCACGACCACTACTATTTGGAACTTTGTTAATCAAATTTTTTATTGCAGATGGTTAAATGCTGACACTATTTTTTCATTACTCAAATATTTCTTGGAGCTGGATCATTCTCCTCATATTAGAAATCTCTTTCTATCCACTGTTTTTGAGCTCCTCCACATTATCTGGTATGATAGAAATTCTATTATCCAAAAAAGTGCCTCAATCAATCATAATGCAGGGCGAGATAAAATTCTTATTGCTATCAGGGATGCGTCCACCATTCAAAAATCCTCCTGCACTAACCCGGTTGATTATTTTTTCATCCTTCAACGACTTCGAGTCAACGGGATTTACAATTAACCAAAGCTCTACATTGTTGTTTTCTGGGAAAATCCGATTCCTGGCTAGATAAAAATCAATGTAGATGGTGCCTCTAAAGAAAATCATTGTCCCGCAGGCTATGGGGCCATCTTCAGAGACTCTCTTGGTCACTTTCATGGCTTCCTCTTTAGTGGATGTAGATTTGCATCCGCCCAAAAAGTAGAGATGATGGAAATGATCCATGCGGTCAACTTTGTTATGCAAAAAGGTTGGAATAGTATTTGGATTGATAGTGATTCCACAACCGTTATCCAAGCTATTTGGAATGGTATGGTTCACCTTTCTTGGTCTCTTATAGCGCGATGGAATAACTGTCTCACCTCGCTCCAGGAGATCAGTTACATTGGCACCCATACCTATCGGGATGAAAACATGGTGGCCGATAGTCTTTCCAACAAGGGTATCAACCCAGACAATACGTGGTGTGATTATTTACCAGTTGAACTCCTTCCTTATCATGAAAAATATTGTAATAAAGTTTCCTCCTTCAGACCCTTGTAATATTTCCTCTTTTTAATATATTTTTTTAGGTCTTGGTCTTTGACCAAGACATTGCCTCTTATAAAAATACTTTTTCATGGAATATTCATTCATTTTTGTGGAATAAATTTTTCTAGGAGGAGGATATGTATCAAAAATTTCAACTTCCACATGGAGAAATGGAATTTAAAATATGAAATATTTGGGTGTATAAAATAAATCCTAGAATCAAAAAGTTAAATAATACATCCTATTACTCAAGGAATGAGAGTTACTCTTTAAAACACTATTATGGATTTAATAACAAATGAATATTAAATTCGTGGAAAGAGAATATGACAATTATATAAAAATGAATTTTATTTATTAAAAGTTATAATGACATGAATATATAGATAATTATATACACATAAAAAATATATCACTGTAGGTTAATTTGTTATATTCATCATGGATGAATGTTTAGATGAGAAAGACCCTTACCCCTATAGTATTAATTATTTCAATATGTTTGATTAAATAGTCTTGTAAACTATTTTAAAATGAATTAAAATCATTAAAAATATAATATAATCCATTAGTTAGTAGGTAATCAATGCAATTAATGAATATTTGCAAAATATGAAGTAATTTCTCAATGAATATAAATCGAGATTAAAAGAATTTGTATTCATGATTATTTGTAGGTGATGTATCATCTAGTATAAGAAATATAACTCCCATAATCACTTATATCATTAAATCCTTCCTATATCTTACATTTTATACTCAATAATTATTTATTATCCATTTACATATATGTTATGGTGAATTTTCATCGAAATATGTTAGTAGTTTTAATTTGTTTCGCATGTTTTCCAATGTATATGTCAATCCATATTATATTGATACAATGTCAATCTTTTCAATATTATTTTTGGAACATAAATAGTTTTTTTATTAAGATTTATCAACTTCAAATTTATTTTTGTTGTATTATTAGTTATTGTTATTGGAGATGAAATAAATGGGAGTATTGTTTATTTATTTTTAAAGAATGAAATATAGTACCATAATAATTGGATTTATATTAATTTAACGATTTCATAAAAGTAAAAATTATTAACATATTATTGCTATATGTCTATATAAATTGAATTTCTATAGTCATATACAATATTAATTTGTATTATTATTCATATAGGTGGATCAACTAACCAAACAAATAACATGGTAATAGAGATGAGAGATTATTATTAATAAAGTGATTACCATTTCATAGTATCAGTATTTAATTATAATAATAATAATGGTGTTATATAATATTTTAGAGTGTAAAATCATATTTTAATAGATCCGTAGAATAAGGAAAAGACAGGGTGAAATTTGGTATTTGTATCTTTGTAGATGTCATAGAATGCACGTACACACATATTCGATTTTCATTTTCCATATCACTGATGGAATATAGGAATTTTATTTTTTATTTTTTAGGATATCAATATTAATATAAAAATGAAAATAATTTATTAAATAAATTTTTTAACATTACATGTATTTTTATGATGAAAAATATATCATGTTGACCGTAGATGTAGTAGTTTCCATGTATCCATGCTGACATTCTCATTTTTTAGAGGAAAATGGGGTGAAAGGTAGGTATTTTTTAATCAACAACATAAATATATATAACTAATATTAATGTCATAATAGTTTAATGTATAATATATATTTTTAGTAGAAATAATGTCAAGTAAAAATATTAAAGAGTAATTATTACTTACCTTGAGAAGTTAACAATTATCTTGATGTGCATCCTGTAAATAGAGAAATTAGGCTATCTTATTTTTAATGGAGTAGTGGGTAAAGCTCATTGACTCTTTGTTAATTTTAAAATAATTGGTATTCATTAGAAATTATAATTTATAGATATTCCAAAATGGTATGGTTGCATATTATTCTATAACATAAGGGAATGAATTTTTTTTAAATAAAACCTATTAATAGAAAAGAAACACTTGTTTCACAAGGTATGCAAATGAGTAGTTGAAAAATGTTGGATAATAAAAAAAATCACATATAAAAATACCTAAAAATTAATGAAGTGCAATATTGTTAACATGTTTTATCTATTTCACAGTTTGTTGAACTATTTTTACATCAATTTATCAGTACAGTTTTAACTACATATTTAACTTTTCTAAGTAATTTTTATATACTAAAATCAAAATACCCATTTTATAAAAATTTCAAATTCTGATTTAGAACATTGTAATAGTTTTTCCAAAAAAAATCATATTGGTGCAACAAAATAACTATAACACATTACTTATAATACAATTTTTAAAAATATTATATTTCATTGGGTAATAATAATGTTAAAATAAAAATCTCAATATTATGTATTTAAATGATTGCAATTAATTAATTATTGGAATAAAAATTTATGTGGAATTCAAATAAATCCAAATCCTAATTATAACTTGTGAGAACATAATTATAATATAAATTTAAAAACAGTATTTTTATTATGATAAATATTACATAGTTCTTCACAATGTAAAACATGAGATTCATAAAATTAATCATTTACATTAAATGAAACAGTTTACTCCATAAATATTATATTTTCATGAAGCATGTATTAATGGTATATATGTCCTACGTACCTCTTTATACTGTTATAAAAGATATAATACTAAAAAACCTGTATATTAATTATCAACCTAAAAAAATTCTATATTAGAATAATCATAAATTTTTTAATTAGATGGAAAATGTTATGATTAATCAAAATATTAAGTTCATTTTATGAATAACAAGTCTAAAATTTGTAAATATGACTTTCAAATGTACAAATAAAATATGTTGGAAAAATATTATTTTTTAAGAAAAAGTGATTTTTAAATTTTTATTTATCATTGTATTATTTATTGTCAACTACAGACTAAATGAATTTAATATATATTTTTCATTTAAATAATAAATATTATCATAATAATATTTTTTATGTGAATAATTTTTGTATGATGAAGTACATAAAATATTAAATATAGTTTTTTTTGAATTTAATTTAATTTTACATTAAATAATCATATCTAAGTACATTTATAATTATTTTTTGTTCACATATATTTATTTTATCAATATAATATTATTAAAATATTTCATTGAATATTAAAAATATATTATTTAATTAAAAAATTTATGTATTGATATACCAATATTTTTATAAATTTTTTTATTAAATAATCAATATTCATTTCAATATACATTTTTTATAAAATATATTATTAAATATTTTTTACTAACAAAAAACATTACTATACCTATATAAAAATGAATATAAAATAATAATATTTCAGATGATCATATTTATTATGGCATGATTTTATTCCAATATATATCTTATGATCATTCGTCGCATTTATTCACTTCATTTTCAATATTCCTATAAATGTATTAGTGATTAAAAATACTTTTGTAGCTGGGATCAAGGTTATTAATTTAACGTACAACAATTATAATGAAGATTATTTTTTCATTGAATCATTATATCCTTTCACATTCAACCCAATTACAATTTATGTATTCTTTATTATTCAAGAAATCCTCATAAAGTATTGATTTTTTCCATAATTCATAACATTTTATATCATTAAAATGATACATGGTTTGTTTTAGATTGGTGTGTTTGGTGACACAATGTAATTGAAATAGAGTATATTTAAAGGGAAAATATACAAATACACTGGTGTGTAACAAAAAACCCAAATTCCACTAGAAAAGATGATTATTTTTTCTAGATAATAACTATTCTAGAAGAAATATAAAGAATAAGATAAGAGGAGATAAAGGAAGAGGATGGAGATGGAGTTACCTAGAAACCAAACTGAAATGAAATGGAAATATTCCATAATTGAAGGAGGAATGGAGAAAGAACTATCCTAAAGGATTCATATAGTTGGCCACATGAAATTAGAGTGGATGAGGGAATATATGAATAAATATCAAATTGGGAAAATGTTTCATTTCACTTTTTAATGAAATTAGGATTGGACATAAAATTTAGTTGTATAGTCTTCCAAAAAAGTTTAGAGGTATTATATGAGATTCCCCTATTTAAGGTCCATTTATATGGTTTGGTCATATAATTTCTCTTATTCATGAACTAACTATATATGTTTCAATTTGTTCACCTACCAAAGCCATGCAGTTTACCTATGACACCGCATGGTTTGATAAATCATTAAATAACCTTGAAAAATACCACTCTAAAAAATAGATAATCATTACACTATAACAGTACAATTGATATTAACCGTGCCTAAACTATATAACACCCAAAAACATAGAAAATTTGAAAATTAAAGCCTATAAAATTTTAATGTATTAAAAAACATAAAAAAAAAATAAGTAGAAAATAAACATCATTAGTTACACGAGGGAGTTAATATTATCCAAACATGCAACTTTTTTCCAAATAATTACCTTGGTCAATTTATATGGTATTACTATTGATAGATCTTCACTCCCCATTTTTAGGGATGTGCAGGATTGTGTAAGAAACCTACACATAAAAAAATTATATTGATTGAGAACATTAGATACTAAAAAGACATGAACTCAAATCCGAGATAAAATATTACATCTCTAAGAAAATATATACTTCAACCATTTATTATAGCGATCTAATAGTAATAAAGACTAACCACATGATTCCCTACAATTTATAATTTATATAAATTAATAATATAAAGATAAAAATAATATTTAAATGACTACTAATTCCAATGAACACCATCTTCATCATAACCAAATTATGTTGAAACCATCTCCAAGTACTTGAAACCATAAAATAAAAGTTATCCTTTCCTCAAAAATAAATCTATCATCCAGTATAATTTTATTGTCTACAAAACAATTTCATCAACTTTTTGAGAACTCTAAAAACAAATTCAACATATAATGAAATATGAAAATAACCACAATTAACCTCATAAAGGATAAACAAGACTGTAACCTCATATCAAAGATAAAAAAATATAGTTACCTTAAGACCATACAAAAGGAACACATGTTAAACGAGATAAAAACCAGGCTACGACCATTAACAAAAATTTGAGCAACTATAATTGTTTTATGAAAATACCTAGATACCCAATCCAATACTAAATGGCATCCCAATTTCCACCCATGACCATAAATCCTCATGGAACAAAACTACACCAAATAAACACCAAAAAAACTATAATATAATCATTATCACATCAATGAATATTACTGAAGAAGTATTATGAATAGACCCAATAAATTTTAATTCAAAGCCTCAATTAAATAACCATCCACAGAAAAGGAACCCAAAGAAAAATACTCATCATAAAATCATTACGAAAACATTTTCTGATTATTAAAATTTGAAACACAGCAAAATGTGACCAATATGAACACAACCAATATAGGCCCTCACATTTTTTTTGGAAATTGTGACTATAGTTCCTTAAATCCCTATACTAGTAGAACACGACAAGTTTCTCCGACATATGATATTCATGATGATCTTATGATGAAAAACCCTCATCAAACCCTTCTTCAAAATGATGTCTATAAAAACCTCAATCTCTATTGGTCAGTACATCCTCAATTATCAAATCTAAAACCAAGATATAATATAATGGTGAGGAATATTATTATTCCATAACAATATATATAGTCTAGATAGTGTTTGGTAATAAATGAATATTTTTATTATTATTATAGTATTATCCCTTTGGATAAACCTCAATGATATGGTTATCTTTTATTTCTTGACCATTATTATTGTCATACTCTCAATAACATGATATATGAATTGGAAAAATTCATTGATATTAATTTTAAAAAAATTAAAATGAACATCGTTAACATGAATAACTATTTTCACTTTCATTGATATAATTATCAACAAACAAAATATTTTATTTTTAAACCCATTCTCTATAATAAAATTTTATAAAATGAAAATCACATTCATTGAAAACATCAAAATTATGGTGAAATAATCTACCATATTAAAAACTAAAGAAAATATTCTCACAATTTTACTACCTCCTAAAATAATTTCAAATTCAAAAATTTTTTCACAAAATATATAGGTAATTACCCACTTAAATTTAATATTTCTTTCTAAAAATCACAATGAAATCACCCATTTTATAAATAATCTAATTTAATATTAAGATACACCTTATAAAAAAATAATTAAAGTTGAATTAAAACAATATTTATGAAAAAATACATTTTCCACAAACACAAATCCAAATGAATAACAATAAAATAATCTACAAAATTTTACAAATTAAAAAAAACCGGCCATGAAAATATATTAAATGTACCACTCATAATCACTTCACATTACCAAAACCGCAAGTGGGAAACCCATAATCAAGGACATATGAGTACAGAAACCAAAATATATTGATATATATTAATTATTTTGATATATCTTTTAATTTTCTTTATTCCAATCGGGAATAAACTCCTAAAAAAATCCAAATTCTAGCACTGGATTGTGGCATGGGTTTTCATGCCTTGTAATCCATCCAAATGTACATAACTGTCATAATAACAATCCAAAAACCTAAAAGATGAAATATATGATATGCCACAGAATTCCATATGGGATTAAATATAACTATCACAAAATAAAATCCAAAATAATAACATAAAAATATCTCTACTACCAAGGTAACTTATGTCTCAGTGTTAGAATGGGCAACTTATAGGCACAATGCACCTACCTCTGAACTTATAATAAATTTACTATCTTTTATACCAACATAAAAAACATCATGACATCCCTACCAAACCTTATACCTTCTTTGGAGAAACTAAAATGATACCATTTGTAGTTAGTGTATCTGCGATGGCCTTATAAGTTACCCGATCTAACTCACCACAATTTTGAAGGGTGTTATCAATCTCCCTAAAGAAGAAACAAATTTATTTTCCTTATGAAACACTACTATGTTAATGATTTTACATTTATAATTTAAATTTAAAATATTGAAACATGTTGAGAGTTTACTATAGCAAATCTATATATTAGCCTTCCATAAATATGAAAAGAACTAATAAAAAATATGTAATAAATTAATAATAATTTAAACATGTCACATAAATTAGAAAGACACAGGGAATTCAATGAAATAATTATAGGAAATGGAAAACAATTAAATATGGAACACTAAATTAGTGAGTATAAATATTACCAAAATAAAACGAAACCAAAACTAACACTTATGATAATCTGTATGAAACATGAGGTTTCTCACCAAATATTCTATGTAATTTATTTCATTAACTAGTTCGTAAACACATTCTTCAAAAACATTTTACAAATAGTTTTCATTTCATAATTCATTTGTAAAAAAATAATATAACTATAACCATTAATTCAAATACATTACATTTTAAAATGAATTCTAGTTTAAAATATTTATGAGAAATAAATCTATTTTTATTCTCAAAATAATAACAAACCTTTCCTTTAATCCAATCACACCAAATACTATGACCAATAATTTACAAAAAAATTGAGAATAAATTAATATTAACCAAAATATAAACCCCATTTAGATGATATAATTCATAAGGAGATTATGAACAATTGATGGGCACCAATGTACTGACCATGAACATAAAAAAATATAATTTTTTCATGGATAAATGATACAATAGGGATATAATAAAAAACATGACACATTTATATTTTTAATCCCCAATAATGGGATACACATAATGAGCTACACCAAAGGTAATAATGTGAGTCTATCGTAAAAATACAATCATAACATTAACTAACATCTATCAAATATTGTATTATATACATTAAACAAGCCACTTTTATTACCCATACTATCATAATCATTAGAAAATAACTATCCAGGTCCATTATATACAACCACATGATAATATATATTGTGAATACAAAGTAGTTTATCATTAAAATTATTTAAAAGATTGTTACATGGGTTCGCTTGACCAAAACAATATGGTGGATAGTGAAAAATTGAAGATGAATAATAAATTCATAATTAATAAAATTCTATCGTCTCAAATTTAATTAGAGATAACTACACCGTTTTATATTATGAAAGCATCATTTCACTAATCAAAAACCATTTTGGTTTATTAAAAATTATGATAATTGATGATTCTCTCATAAGTATGAAATAAATTTTCATTTCACTGTGATAAATATGACTTGAAATGAGAATCATCCCCATTTTTTAATCCTTTCGTTTTTATTAGATTTCAATCGTTTGAAACCCAATTGAAAACTCTTTAGTAAATAATATTCATAAAATCCAATGGAATTCATTAAAAACATGAAAACATTCTTTTTAATTACAAAATATGTCCCATGTTATTTTTTTCTTTAAAAATGTTTGAAAAAAAATCCAAATATGATATGAAAAATAATATTCACATGGAAAAAATTAATAAAAAATTGGCACATGTAATTCATAGGTGAAAGATTATAACCATGCCAAAATCTGTACAAAAATAATTTATATTTTTATCCAATGAATGATTATAGAGATAATTTAACTTTAAATGAATTTATAATACTCAATATTCCCATTAAGATAATAATAAAGAATTTTAATTCAAAACCATTAATTTAATAAACCTATCATTATCAAAAGATATCATGTTACACTAAAAGAATATTAATAAGAATGGTATGAGCCTATAAGGACACTATCGAACTAAAAACATTTGTTAAAATCAAATTAAACTTTTAAAATCACATTAATACCATTTAGGGTTATAGGAGAATGAATAACGTAGAAAAAATGCTAGTATCAAGAGTATATACGAGAATGGGTGGGAAATGGGAGGGATATATAATGAATCCGACTTGATATCCAAAGTAAAGCATACAAAATAAAATGATTATGGTACAGAATGATCTGCCTAGGTATCCATATAGTTGTACATGTGAAATAAAATTTTATTTATACATCTAATCATTAAACTTGAAGGATAAAATTGTTATAACAATTTTACATGAAACTAGGATGTACACATAGTGTAGTCAATGATTTTCTAATAGTTTACCATGCATGCAGGATCTACTAGATAAACTCACTATAGGTAATGGTCATTTACATGGCTTGAATTCATTATTTCTTCTAACCATGAAATAAACATGAGAGTTCCACTTATGCATAAAAAATATATGGTTTACTAGGAATCTATTATAGTATGGTAAACTATAAACAAGAAATTAAGAAGCACACATTAAAAAATATACCACTTCCGTAGTTTTACCACCTGGTTGATATGAGCCATGGACATACTGTTTGAAATAAAAAAATATAAATAATTTTTAAATTAAATAAATATACACCAAATATATATCAAAATATCTCAAAATTAATAAAAAAATAATTAAAAATAATTATCAATAGAATCACAGGGGTTGATACACACTATACCTTCAATAGAATATCATGTGATGATAGAAAATCTCTTATGTGTAATAATTTAACAGTTATTTCATAAAATAGAAATATTTGATAAAAACTATTTCTTTAGTATCTTATATGGATTTATATGTTTTCAGATAATGATCCTAGATAAAAAAATTGTTTAAAATATGACACTAATGGTTGGGGTAACTTCAATTCCTTATATTTTAACAATTATCTAGAAAAACTCATTTATCATAAGTAAAAAATATTCTATCCTTTTCGCATTATTATAATTATATAATAGACTAAAAATAATCATGGAAAATTTATATTATTATATTATTATTAATAGAAACCCTACATTAGTACAAAAATATTAATATCATATAAGTGAAATGTGATGAAGTTACAAATTGTTTAAATAGATCCCTTTATGATTTAAATAGTCTTTTCATTCAATTATTTTATTTATTAACTCTATTCATCCTCACATGAATTAAAAATACACAAAGTATCATTTATTTCATTATTATTAAATTAATTAATATTTACAACAAATGAAAGAAAAATAATTGTTATTATATATTTGTAAAAATAAAATATTTACATACTATAACCTAAGAACCTAATATGGATGTTTCCTGATGTCTCCCAAACTCTTTCAGGTAGTAGAGTACTTCCATCATGTGGAAAGGATGTCCTACCTTCAAAATTTTTTTATGTGTATATGACATTTCCATGCTATTTGAGGAATGCATATTTAATAGTCAAAATAACCTCTTTTATTTCAAATGAAAATTTTATAAAATTTTTTTATCAATACAACACTATAACCTTAGCATCACAGGTTCTTGTGAAATTATTATTTACATTATTAAAATATTGAATAAACATTTCTTAAACTGGTTTGAATTTTCAAAAATATTCTTCAAATGAATATGTAATTACATTTCCTAACATGAATAGGAAAAGAAAATTAATAAATTCTTTTATTCATAACTAAATCATAAATATCCCATTGATATAATACTTCAACACCTGGTCACTCTATAATGTGTTACATGAACACAATAAATTTTCCATTACATAGAACTAATCTTCAGTTTTTTTACCAGTCTAAAAAGATTATTACATTGAAATGTTTCTATCTATATTAATCTTAGTTGTACATTTAATACTTATGTTTTAATTATGGAAAATAACAGACATTGACTACACATGTATCTTTTTAAAAAACATTAAGTAAGAATGTTAATAATATTTTCTCTATCCAAAATGATGAATCCAATTAAAAATACTATATCGATTAGTGGGAATATACATATATATATATTACTAAATAATGAGACTTATTTTGAGCTCGTCTCAACACATTATCTTAATGTTAATCCATTATTTTAATCAATCATTTATGAATATTTCACAGGTAATCAAATAATAGGTTTTCCAATCCTTCATATAGATAAATTCAACACCATTCATATGGTATCATAACTCATAGTATTTAAAGAAAATTTTAACCCAATAAAAATTCTTACAATGAGTAACCGGGGTCATATGGTCACTTATTAAATTCTTAATATTAAAAAAAATAATATAGGGGCTCCCCATTTGTATTTTATATGATAGGATTTATGATTCTGTTATTCAATGGTGTCTTCTTTCGAATAAATATAACACTATATATTTTTTGAAGTGGATTACATCTCACCATATTATCTTTTTATTTCCTTTTCATGTATTCATTCTTCTAATGATTTATTTTTAAATCCATATTCCTTCCACAAAATCTGTATGATAAAACAAAATTTATTTGGAACTCTTTACAGATGTTATAATTTGTGATATGAACCCAAATCCAAATATAATTATATTAAATAATATAAAAATTAATCCCATGAATAAGGTACATGATATAATATCATTTAATTGTTTAGAATCAGATGATATTATCAATCGCTATAAGAGTAAACGTTGAGTTACATGTAGACCCCCCCCCTCAGAGAATGAATAAGCCTCTAGGCCACTGAGTATCCTGAACCAAAATCCCAGAAAACCAAGATAATTTAATTATGATGGAATTTAATCTCATCAATATCTTAACACCTCATATGTATTAACTATAATTAAATTCATAATTGAACCTCATTATTCAATAAAAGAAAAAATTCAATCCAAAAAATCATTTTCCAAAACTAGTATTTAAATCATTGGATTCATTAATGATAACATAAAAGAAGTTTAATAATTTAAAAATATTAATACATATAATTATAATAGAAAAAATTAATATTAATGAATTAAATGTGGATTAAAAAATTTAATGAATAATCAAAGTATTCAAATATGAGATATATTGTCTATGATCAATTAGTAAATGATGTTAATTATAAAAAAATGTCATTTAGATTTGTATTATGGACATTATATAGTAAAATAAAAAAACATTTTATTAATTCTCAACATGATGACCTTCATAGTATTCATTTGATTTATTTTCACATTACATAAATTATATCAAAGAAAATATAAAAAATAAATTATCCATGTTTATAATATAAAAATTTTTATAATTAAAATATCAAATATTTTATATTATTTTAACATTGATCACATTAATAATCAAAACCCTTTTTGATTTGGAATAAATATTCTATTAAATTATGATTCTTATTTCAACAATTAAAATTTCTAATTACAAATCGTTCAAACATTATAATATAATTTATTATATATTTATCACTTAGTTTAAAATATATAATGATTTTATAAATTTATCCTATTGTTTCTATATAATAATTATATATAAAATCTATATGTTTTTCAATATAATTTTCAAATGTATATTCAAATATTAATATTTAATATTATATAATATCTATAAAATAATTGTTTCTTAAGATTTTAATTAATTATATTCTAAAACAATTATATCTGATTAAATTTTAATCACCATTATTAATTTATTATTTGTCCAAAAAACACTATTTATAGAATTTATAAATATATTATAAAATATATAATTTAATTTATAATTAAAATTTTTTCAAATAAAAAAGTTAGTTTATCTAATTTTTAATAAATTTAACTATATTGTAATGAGGTATTATCTATGTTAAAATGATACCAATCATAAAATACAATATATATTATGGATTCCATGGGATAAAACTATTTGTAGTCCTAGGTATGAATAATTTAGTTTCCCATCCAACTATTCATTTTGATATGAAAATTTTGTAAAAGGAACAATGCATATGGGGAACCAGTATATGATAATCCTTTCACCATTTGTATTAATTATATATGATAATCCTCGATATATAATTAATGAAAAACATACCCTATTTATGATAAAACTGACACAACCAAGATATTTAAAACAATTACAATAACCATCATAATATTAACTTTGTGTGACTCTTATTTATGACAGTAGGAATCAATATCACCGAAATGATATTATGATAAATTTGAGATCCAAGCATCAACACCAGCATAACTTTTGGTGTCATATATAATTCAAAGTGATATAATGAAATAGATTATTTTTCACAATTCCACAACCTATGATATCCCATAACAAACCGTGTGACAAGATCAACATCTTATGATACCCCATATTATGTTTTCAACCATAGTAAAGATTCCATTTTTTGGATTATTTATCATCAAATATCAATAATGATATATTTATTATCTATTTAAAAATTCTATATAATATAAGTACGTAGTAATATATTAATACAAATTATGGGTTTTACAACATATATAAATAAACTTGAAACCCTACACTATGTCCTACAATACTAGAAACCAAAGCTATGTAAATATATAAAATGAAGAAATGATGTATGTAACATAAATAATCAATGACACTAAAAATGTATTGATTCTATGATGCTTTATAACTATCATTTAGATTTATCCACAAGACTCCCTCCTCCAAAGTACCTCCAATGTCTGAACTGAATAACCTAATGCTTAGATGTCATTCCACATCGAAAATTTGAAATCTACTATCTCTCAAAATATAAGGAATTAGATGGATAAATGGGATTTGGTTTCAGTTGGAATCATCAAAATGAAACCAGATATACTTGAAACCCATTTTCATGCATTGTCCATCCTTTTAAAGCCTCTTCCATATTTTATACATTAACTTAACTATTCATAACATATGGGAAATTTATTTAGGAATATAAGTAACTTAACCACCAAAATTTGACACTAGTCCCATGAATTTTTCATTGATGGAGCACTTATAGGGTATGATAAACCATATAGAATTTCACAAATATTTTATCACTTAAAATTTGATTAATTTATCAATCGTAATACCATGTTAATCATATTATACGATTAACCTCATTATAATATGATCATATCATTAGATATTATTTAACTAGACAAAAAAAATTATAAATATAATCATGAATTATTATATACCATTATTGTAATATAAAATAGCAATACACAATCTGTAAGGCTTTAGGAAACACTTCCATTATACCCCACTTTGGGGTGTAGGCCGGTGTAAGTCGTATCGCGATCAAGGTCACTATATAATAGTTAAGTGTATGTCAGTCCATGTAATATATAATAACTTACAATTATTTATATTTATGTCATATGATTTATCATGTTCATTTGGATCATATTTTGATAATTATTATTAATGTTTTAATATCAAATATGTTTATAGAAACATCAGAAAATAATGTATAATAATGATACAATAGGTATAAAGAATTGTGTCTTATAAAAAATTTCATTAAATATGTAAAATACTTTGTAAATGAGTTAGATACATTGAGAAATACATAAATATATTCAATCCTTATTTAATTTTTTTCATTTGAATATATATTTCATACCATGAAAACACTTTATAAAAAGACATTTTGATTCTTATTGTATTAATCTGTTAAATAATTTTTTTATTAGAACACAGATTAAGAAATTTCTTTTTTACTACTGAGGGTTTCATATATCTCTTGGATAACAATGGAAAAAGGATTTAGTTTTCTACATCATGTTAATATTTATCAATATCGTGTAAAAATATCTTTCTTGTATTAGATCAATATGAAAAAGTTAAGAGAACTTCATTTGTCTTAGTAAATCCAAAATGTATTGTTGGATCATTGGAAAATTTAATCTATACTGATATTCACTATATTTTTATGATATTTTACTCCACCAATATTATTCTAAAATAATAAATGAAACTCATAGTGATTTTAGTGATTTTAGTATTTTTCACTAAAAATAAGAAGGATCACCCCATAATATTCTCTGACTCCTCATTATTTTATGAAAAAAATCCTAAAACAAATTTATAAAAAAGGCAAAAAAGTAAAAACATACAAGAATAAAATGAAAAAAAAACGAATGAACAGTCATTTTGGCTCTATTTCCACATTAACAACATCTTTATCTTCCTTTTTTATCCTCTAATATTAAATTCATTAAATATATAAAAAAGATAACATTCCATTTTTCTCCTCTCTTAGATATCTTCATTGAAATTTTACGGATCCCCTTATTTAATTATCCTATAAAATACCTATTCTATAAGATGATTTAATATCATGAAAAATATAAAAAATGAATAATTTAATTTTATTCATTTAGATATTTCATGGCCACATGATCTTTCATTATGTGTTGTACACATTCAAGGGTGGAGAAAAAAATCCCCATATTTTTTCAATTGAATCTCTCATAATTATATATTATTATATAAAAAATTTATTCTATATAAATATTTAAATTGATTAAAATCCCATTTAACCATGTAATGTATTTCTAAAATCATATTGGAGTGATTATTTTTAAAGGGTCCTCAAAGAATTCAAGAATATAATTATTTACACATTGATTTTTTTATGATTTATTTTGATTTTAAAAAATTCATTTAAATAAAAAGTTTTAGTATATGTTCACAGAAAACATAGTATTATTTCATCTTAAAAAATTGTGTCTACATCATCAATAGAAATTCTTTAGATAAAATTATTATCATTAAAATATATTGTAATTCTAAACAATTGTTCAGTTCCATGTAAGGGATTAATAATTTCTTCAGTGGTTATTTTCATTAAGTCTCTAACTAAATATACCCTTATGAAAAAATATTATCCTTTTATCCTCAATTATTTATAATAAAAAAACACAATAATCATTTATAATAATTTATTTTGTGATTTTCCTTATACTATTTGTTTTTTTTCATTATATTTCAATTTCTATCAATTCAGGGTTTTAGAAAATTAATTTACAATTGAAAATAAAATAGTTCCTTAAGAACTCTATCCAAATATCCATATTTATATGAAATTTTATTCTATAGAATCTACCTCGAATAAATTTATTCAATTTATTGGGAATAATAGTTACTAGAAAGACTAAAAATCATAGCACTTTTAAAAAAAAAATTAAATTAAAAAAAATAAACTCAAAAAATATGATACCCCTCCTTCACAATATTATAATATTTTATCTCCCCCAAGATTTTATGCCAAAATTACTAATCCATATTATATTATCACAATTTCGTAATAAACCAATCAAGATACTCACCAAAACTATACACTTTTGTATCCTCAAATTTTAATTACAATAATATGGGGAAATGGGAACCTTGTAACCCTCTTTAAGTTGAGACAGGTTTTTTAATACTAGTATTGCACTAAAATTTAACACTTTCAATAATTACTACTATTACAAGGAAAATATCCTCTAATTACATATTTTTTCTATATAAACTAATATAAAAAGGTCTTGTTTAATTCCCCTTTAATGATGTGGTATCAGATCATAATATGTGTTATGTATAAGTGTTATACCAAATTATTTTTGAGATTGAGTTGAATATTTTTATATTAAAAGATATTGACAGTCATCTATACTTATTATATTTGGTCCTCAAAAAATTTACCTGAATATATGGGGTATATTATTTTATATTTAGAAACTAATATATTTTTTTATGTAAATATAATTACACTATTGATTCATAACTATCCTCCCAAGACACATTTTATAAATTAGTAAAAATCAACAAAATATTGTATTTCTTTCAAAAAAATGTTAATAAAAAATGTATCACTATACATCGTAAAATATTTTCTTCCAGTCCATAAATAATTTTATATAATAAATAGTAACATTATTAAAAGTCAATATTATCTTTTCAATTTTTATCTTTTTATATTATTAATCACTTTGAAAATGCCCTGCCAATAATGATTTGTATACATTAATGTGTTCAGTTTTTTCAAGTTAATAAAACCTTATTCTATACATTAATATATTATTGGATATATTCATATACATTCCCCATAAATTATAATTTTTATATGAACCATACTTCTAGTTAAAATTGTCTTATTACCATGAAATTTAATTTTGTCAACAACATATTAGATTATTTATCACCAAATAAAAAAATATTCAAATCTCATTGATTCACTAGTAACCAATAGAATTATTTTATTTATATAATCAATGGTGTATCAGTATATTTTATTCTCATGATTTTAAATTGATTTAATGATTCAACATTTCTGCTGCCAATCAAGATATCATCTTCATTGATGACAACCATAAATTTTTCTTTTTTGGGCACTATACATATAAATTTCTTTCAAAAAAACATTTCTTGGATCATATTTTCATAGGTATGTTCTAATAAAATCATAAAAAAATGATGAGATATATCGGTCTTATCTATATACATTTTAACTCTTAGATTATTTTCTTTGAACACCCAGATTATTACAATGAAATTGTGGGTATCGGGTCTCGTAACAAGCTCTCATGTTATCATTTTTCAAAATTTATGTTTTTTTATTTTTAATGTATAAATATTACTTATACATACTTTGTTAATTATACTGTATAAATTAACATATCTCATAAGTGTAATTGGTATCTACTAAATGATTTATTTGTCAATCGTATCATGTCTAGGGGAAGTGTAATTTTATTAAGGAAAAATGTATATGTTTAGAATAGTTCATCATATATTTCCAATTAGTTATGAAAATGTTTGTCAAGAATGGGGTGATGGTTTATATAATGGTTAATGATTTGAGAGTTTTATTATAATTACCCTATAGATTTACTTTTTAAAATTATTTATTATCCACTTTTGGTTATATTATTTTTATAATACCATCATGAGTCCTATGATGAGGAGGTGTAAAGAAAACCTCAGTTTACGAATCAATAGATATAACTAGTGGAAATATTATCTTAGAATATTTCATATTTTGAGTTATTTATGCTTATTTTAGTAAATTATGATGGGTTTCACAATATTAATGTAACAATGTATTCGTTTGAATTGTTTGAGTAGTATTTTTATTTTATCCTGATAGAGAGTAAGCACCATGTTCTTTTAATATTATGATTTTTCCATGTTTAATACATTATTGGTGAATGTTATTAAAATAATATTTTTATGTTCCTTTGGTTAGATATAGTCTTTTTAGAATATTTTTATGAGATAAATAATGTTTTAGAACATTATATTTTGGTAACAATATAACTTTTTTTATATGTTTGGTATATGGTTATTGGTATTTTTTCATTATTATATTGATTTTATAGTTCATAAATAATTAACATCATATCCTTTTATATAAAATCCAGGATCCTTATCTTGAGGGTTTTGGGAAAATATTATCAGTGTTAATTTATAGAGACATTGGAGAAGGAATAGAAGGAAAACATTTAACAAAGATGGGGTCATACTTCTTAGAAAGGACATTATCACATCAGATGTTGAGGTAGAGAATAATGATTTTCAACGAAATTTATTTTCAATGAAATTGAGATTTTGGTGTTGTTATGAGAATAAGTTATCATCATGATGTCATAAATATTATAAGGACCCAATCACAAAACATTACATAATATTGAATTAAATGGATAATTCACATTGATTATCTTTTCACGATTATCATTTTAGAGAGTTATCTCATAACTATTACATTTCATCTCAAAACATTACAATGTATACACTTCTACTAAGTTTCAATTTTTATCATAAAATAAAAAACTATTTTTAGAAAAAGAGTCATGTTTAGTCAGCATGACATTTTTTGGATCACATCATTGACCATATTCCACTTTATGTCCTAGGAAAAACATTTAAAAAACTGGGAATGAGCATAAAAATCTCAGTAAGTGATACATAATGAAGGAAAACTATTAGTTGGTCAAAACTACATGTAAACCATTAATATCATATAATAAGTAATACTTTCCACCTATATAATGTAATAAATACTATTTAATGAATAAAATATCATTTCGTTCCATTTTGTAACCAAAGGATTACAATATAACCCAGATAAAGAACATAGAACATATAATGGTAACTTGTGACATAATATACGTAGATGGAATAACCATACAGTCGACTTTCACAAATATCACTAAAAGAAATAGCCATATAGCCAACTTCCATACCCAATGAATTGGAGGTTATTATGTAACCACTCATCCTAGTTTATCATGTCACCATACGTCATTTGTTTTATAATGTAACCACTCATCAAATGTCTAAGTACCATTAGAAAATCATAACACATAAAAAATATAAAGGAAAGATAAAATTTACAAATTTCAATCACATTATATCATTTAAAAATATAGACATAAAAAAATTCCATTATCAAAACCATTTTCAATACCCAAAAATATAAATGACTATGTAATATTTATTTTCCTATTCAAAACATTACATCTTATTAAGGAAGCCAAATATCAAATAATACTCGCATCGATAGAAATGGTCGTTTTCACCGCTTACGTTAAAACATTATTTTTTTGTCATTTAGTAAAATGATACGTAGAAAAAAGATTCCCTTGTAATGTAATGAAATGTAAAAGATGATTATACACCATATAAAAGCAAGTCATGTATAAATCAAAATATGTCTCAATGAATAGAGGTTGAGATGAAGTCCCTTACCTTGTGTCCGACGTGACCTGTTGATTCCTTAATTTCCTGAATAATAAACATTTCATAATTTATAATTTCTTAAGAAATTTTTTAATGTTTATTATTAATTTAATAACACTTATTGCCTTGCTATGACATTTAGTAAATTATTTGAGTTCATATCGTATATTTTGTAAATGTTCAGAACTTAAGTTAAAAATGAAGTTGTTATAATTATAAAGTGTTCATCTGGTAAAAATTACATTCTCTACATAATTATATTTATGATTTAGATATCATATATATCATATAAATCCATTATATATATTTATTTACTATAGTATTATAAATTTGGTGATAAGAAATGAAATGCACCGTTCTTGGGGATGGTTAGTCGTACATACGCATGAACGCTACTTTCATTTATAGTTCATATTTAAATGGGATGAAAACATAATGATACATAATTATATTATAATTATAGTATAATATCATATATAATTTCAGTAAATTTATCTTTTATACGTTCAACATATGGTATAAAGGTGTTATATTACATTGAGGGGGTTGTTGTCCGCCCTTCTTCAAATGAAATTATCGTGTTAACCCATAACAGAAACCATAATGGTATGGTATAAATTAAAATACATAATCATAGTGAAAATAAAAAAATAATATATATCACATATAAATACATTTAAATCCTAATGTACACTATGAGAGGCGGTTGGAGATAATTGAACAATCACTGTCTCATGAGGCAATAGTTCACCAACCACAGAAACAGTATGTTCTTTACCCATTAGATGGAGGTGTGTGTAAGAGTAGTTCGAATCCATATCATAACAACAACCAAGTATATTGAATATACTACTGTTGTTATAAATAAAATGAAAAAAATAGTTTAGGGGGTTGGAGATGTAAAATAACAGAAAATAACTTAAAGGAATATATTACCTTTAAATCAGGTATCTCCCTTTGTATTGAACCAAATGGTTTAAATGATGTTCCTTGTGCCTATGGTAAGGCTTCTAAAAGGAGGAGAGGGATGTGTGGTGATTATTTAGGCAGATTATTGACATTCCAAGGGTCTTGAGAGGTGTGAGGTATGGGTTAGAAGTGGTGTTCATTTATAAGGGGGAGGGTATGCTCTTTAGAAAAGTTTCAATCAATTATTTAATTATAAATTTATAATCAGTTTAAAAAGGTCCAAAAATCATTAAAGTAGAATAAAATTGGACTCTTGTTATAAATAAAATAATCCAATAAGAATTGGACCAGATATGGATATTTTTTTAGTGTTTATAATCATATTTATTTAAATCATTCATTAATGAGGTAAACACTGCATCATTATTGTGTTATAAATAATGTTATTTATTTGATGTGTAAAAATTATATAAAAAAAATACAATTTTATAATAAATCATTTTATATTTTAAATGAATATTTATAGTCAAAGTTATAACTCATATAACACATATTGAAAAAGTTTTACTAAAAGATATTTGTTTCTGTCACTTTTTCCTTTACATTATGTTAATTAAAATAATGTGTCATTATCACTCTGAAGTGGCTTCATGGGGTCCCAAATTAGTCCCATGGAAGACTATGGTCAGAACTGTATCAACAAATATTATTTGGATACATGTTAGGGTAATTTTATATATTATTATAATATTTTTTTACCCTTATTTACAAGATATACTCACTAACCATGGTAAATAAAATTTTTACTGAAGTAAATATTCATATTGTAAAAACTTAAAAGTTAAAATTTTTAAAAATTTAGACCTATATATTCCAAATATGGAATCCTTTTTTCCAAATTCTCAACACATAAGTGGCAGAAATAAATTTAAAATTTATTCCAGCTATTAACACAAAAGCAGTATTTTTATGAAATAATAACTATCAAAATATTGACACTTATTTATGTCCAATTTCAAAGTGAAATTACTTCAATGACCAAAATTGGATTAAATAGTAAGAACATAATATAATTACATTTTTTAAACAATTAAAAATATATTATTACCTTATAAATAAATTATATTAAAATGTAGTTTTGAATTGAAATAAAGTATTTTTAACTATTCATTAAAAATTAAATTTTATCAGAAAAATACCAAACATTTCCCCCAAAGTAAATTTTTATGTCAAATTCTAAAGAAAAATTTTATTTTTTCAAAAATAACATAAAAAAGTGACCACAAATATATTTAAAAAGGGTTCTCCATCAAAAGGCGGCAAATCAACCTTCTAATGAATATTTGAGTGTTTATGCTTAATGTCAGAGTATTTCTTATTTTATGCCTTATATTTATTTAGATAAATGCAAAAACATTTAACCATCATGTATAATCATATCTTAGTTAGTTCTATTCATTATCTCTAATACAAAGTCTACGCATTAAATATCATTTAAAATAAACGTATTATATTATTAGTGTGAAATTTAAGATTTCAAATAAACTCATTGTTGCGTATCAGGTAAGCCATCAAACATAGCATCCTTTTTAATGTAAAATTAATATTTAAATAAAAAATATTATGAAATATTTAAATTTATTATTCTTTACAAACCACAGATGTGACATCTATGGTGTGGCTAGTATGGAACCATATCATGTAAATCAATGCTTATTACATTTCATTTTTGTTTTTATGGGTTTTCACTAGTTTGAATTCAAATAATTTTAGAGTATGTTAAGGCTCCTTGAGTATAGTGTGACGATTGATAAACCAACCCATTAGTTTTCAATCCACAAAAATAGTAGTTTTCACAATAGTAATAGCATATATGATGAATAAGTCTAGTAACGCAATATGGTGTTTGTAAGGAACATCCTAATGAAATTCAATTTCCATAGAGATAGAGATATTTTGAAATATGAGCTATTAATAGTTCGTAGGGATAATAAGAACGAGAACATGTTTGTAGATAAAAAATATATATTGTGAATGTTTTAGAGTTTTAGCTATTGGAGGTAGTTTAAGGTATGATTTTTATTTACTACTGTCATGATTTTCTTATAATTAATATTTTTATATAAATTAATTTATTGTACATTATCTTATTTATTGGTTAGTAATTATTATAAATAATATTCAATGTATAATGTAAATGACTACCTCTTTCGGAGGGTGTATTTGTTTTTCTATGATATGTTATTATGAATATATTTAGGAAAAATAATAGTTTTCATGGAACCTATCCATAAGAGAGATATAAAAATATAATGATGTATTTATGATATGTTGGTAATAATATGTACAATATTTTGAATGTTTGAATAAAAGGATGATGATCCTACCAAAAAAGGATGGTGACATTTTGGTGTTTGCTGGGGAAAGATTTGTTTTTGGGATAGAGACTGTTTAATCATTAATTTATTTCATGTTAGTTTTTTAGTGAAATATGAATTTGAGGTGAATATAAAAAGATATTACCCTGGGTTTCAAGGTTATATCTGTGATTTTATAAGTAAATATTCATGTCTTCTAATAAGGAAATAGATTTTTTTTTGAAAAATGTTATTTCTAGGAGTTTCCATTTTATTATAATGAAAAATTATTAGTTAGAAGATAATATGATTTGGGATTTTAGGATTAAAGTTATGGAATAAATTGAGTAATTATTTATCTATTATATTGAATCGCCATGGGATACTCTAGAATTTATCATCCATATTTTTACAAAATATAGCACATGGATATACATTTTATGAGGCTAAGGTAGTGAGTCTGTATGTTCCTGGTTTTATACTATCATAATAGTGCAAGAATGCATCATCAATAACTCATTTTATATTGTTTTTAATGAGATTATTTTTATTTATTTATCTTATCGTATAAGGATCATGTATTTCATGATCTTACTTTAATTAATTCTATTATAATGATGATTTTTTCAGTATTCAAAGGTGTAATAAAATGTCTTAATTCGTCTATCTGAGGTTTCTTCGTTTTCATCAAAGTGAGATGATCTCTTTTTATGGATTATGGATTTGAATTTATCCAGTCATTGGGTAATATACCCCTCCTTTTTTCATATAAATGAATTGTTATTACGATGAAAATGATATAGGTTACTGTAATGAATGGCCATTTAATTTTAGTGAAAACCAATTTTAATATTTTTCCACTTTGAAAAAATCATTGATAAATCTTAACTATAGGGATTACCTATCATAAATAAAAATATAGAGATATAATCTATTCTTTGTTTCCTATTATGAACATAGTGTTGGAAGGAATATCTGACCACTAATTTCCCCATGTTTTCAACTAGTTATTATATTCATTCTTTCTTTATGTGGTATTATGAGCTTATATTTTACAATCATTTGGTATTAAAATAAATAATACTTCATATTTTTTTATTTCCAAAGAAATGGAATAAATACTTCATTTCATCAGATCGTGGTATCTTTGTTTTGTTGATATAAAATAGACTCCCATTTTTTGTATTAAATATTATGATTCAACAAATAATTTTATAGGTGACCACTAATTTTCTCAAATATTTATGTATTAATTATGTTAGAAGCAATGTGGAAGAGTATGGTAATGGCCAATAAATGATTTTTTAAATCATTTTTAAAATGATATTATTTTTGATAATACACTAACTGGTTATTCATCGATTCTTTGTTGGTTATTATTTCTGATATATTTCTATATATATTACATTAAGTATTTTCAAGGTAGTTCATGAAATATAGGGCATGGGTATATTCTACATTTATATGTATTATTCATGAACATGAATATTTATTTATATTTAAGGTAATTCATTATATGTAATCATTTTTATATGTTTTTATATGTGTTCATTATAATTTATTACATTTTTAAATGTAATAATTTACTGTAGTGTAAATGTGTATCCATTGTATTTTTGTGTATAATGTATAATGGAATATTATGATTTAAAATGGTGGTTATGTATTGATACATGTACCCAATTTTCACGTAAATATATATTAATACATGACTATGTTCCTGCATTTGGGGAGAGAGACCTCTTATGTGATGATATATATGTATATATGGAAATAGATACAGACGTGTCTATCGGAACATCCCTTCCAATGAGGTGATATTCATGATATATGTGGATTTCTATATATATATATATATCAAAATACGTGGTATCTTTTCCCCTATAAATTATATATAGTGTAACGTTGCGACCCTAGTTACCTAGAGTCGGTTCTTTATTACATTACATTGGCATGATACAAGGAAATCATGTCCTGAAAGACCGATTAGTTTCACTATCATGGATATAGATTACATTGATCAACTTCCTATTAAAATTTAAAACCTAAAATACATCATAGATATTTCATTGAGAACGCTATTATTCCCTTTTAGCATAAAGGTGCATATCAATCATAATACAATTCTTGGAAATCCTCAGAAAATAAAACAAACGGAAGGGGTGAGATTAGATTCTCAGTAAGGTTAAACAATTTAGTAGAAGATAACGTATACATTAGGCATAATGAATAATTAAAAACACATTCCCTTAAAAATAACAAACATGATCAATTTATGGTAGAAATTTGGGATAAGTAAAAAATTCCATAATTAAACATAGACGTGGGTATTCTACTCATTGAATAACCATTTGAACCATCAATATTATTTTCATAATGAGGGAATGTATAATGTTGGACATTATAAAACATCTTTCCCAGGCGATGACCAAGACATTTAAAAATTATTTAGGCCTCAGCCAAAACCATATATCAAATTGGGAAATGCCTTGTCCAATTCCACATCTCATTGTCTCATGAGACCTACTGATTCATCGAGGAGCTATAGTGGGATCCCCCAATCACTTACTATGTCCAATACATTTCAATATATAAAAAGTTTGAAACAAACCATAAACATTAATTTTATTACTAGATTATGAAATGTCAATTTTTTAACCCTTAACCATGAATGGTATAAAAATAAATCATCCATAGTAAAATATATCACAAAACCTTCTATATAGTATGAAATATTTTTATCATAATAAATCAACCACGATCAAGAATTATATCATGTAAAGGATGCTGGCATAGTTTAAAATGATCAGTAAAATGATTGCGAGGAATATCCAATTTTCATGAAATCATTTAAAAGTCACATTATTTATACATGAATTAATTTAAAATATATTTTTGAATCAAAGAGTCCCATACCACTATGAAATTTTTGAAAGGAAATAACATTTTAAAACATTCAGGTCCATATAAATAAATCATTAAACCCATTTTGAAGAAGGAAATTAATGAAAAAGGTATAGAAGAATAAATATCTAAAACATATAAAATGATGTTTTAGTAAAAAAATCTCATAAAAAAATTCCTTTTGCAAACTCTTTAATGGAACATGGGCACGGATAATAAATATGTCCTAGTAGATACATATGTAAAAAACCATGGATAATAAAGAGAATGTGAAATTAATCCTTACCTTGGACTTTTTAATAGTAGATGGTATGTTAACCTCTTGTATAATAGTTAATAAATTTTTATTAAATTATACAAGAACAGTATACATAAATATGATATCATATATGATCTTCTAATATTTCATTGTTAATAATATTTTAGTAGTATCATCGTTTTGGGTGTTAACTGACTAGTTTTTCTTTATATGCTTGGTTACGTAAGCCGTTTTTGTTTTGGATATGATGTATTTGATTCATATACAAAATGATATTTAGTTATTAAACACTATTTTTAGTCATCAAATGAAAAAAATTCTTGAATTGTTACGATGGGAAAATAAATCTCATCGCGTTTGTGGAGATGGTAATCCATACGTACGCACAAGCGATAGTACCACTGTTGGAAAAATCATATAAAATTGGATGGTAAATCAATTATACAGAATCATTAACATTTTATATTTACTATTTACTGTAGTTATACTTATTATTATACCCATCCAAATAATGAAGTGTTTGAATAACAAACTACACCACGATGTGGAGATGGTAAGTCGTACATACGCATCTATGGTGACATTGTCATTTATAGGATGGATAAAATAACGATTATGGTTGTAACATATTTATAATAAAATCACTATATATAGTATATAATGGATATGTTAATTTAGAATGTGAGAAACAACGAAAGAAGAATTATGAGAAGAAAAGAACCTAAAAGAAGTGGTGAAGTATTTACCTCTTCTTCAGGTTATTCCTTTTAATTAGATCCAAAGGGCTCCATAGGATGGATTTATGACCAATGGAAGGCCACTTGGATGAAGGGAGTAATGTTGGTAGGATATTTGGGTTGTTCTTGGTAGAGCCAAAAGGCTTTAGGGATGTGAAATTAAGAGAATTGGAAGATCCCTTTTATAAGAGAGGTGAGGGTCACTTTAGTAAAAGTTGAAATATTATTTTACAATAAAATAATTTTCCTTTTAAAATGGCACCAAAATTACTTATTTCAAGACTAAGAATGGTATGTGTCTAAAATCTCAAAAATAATAGGTTTTAGATAGGTTTACGTCTCCATATTATCGTTATCTTCTATATTTAAGATAAAGTTAAATAGATTGACATCTACCATGTCTCTTTATATATATATATTATATTTGGTAATAAACATAATATAACCAGCCAAGGGAAGCCCATGTGGTTAATTATTAATACATACAACCTTATATAATTCTTTTTTCCTATCCATAGATTTTCAAGAAGATTATATGAATTAATAATATAGTATTTGTTTTAAAAACACAAATATGTCAATTTTGACACAACTTAGTATTTGGTTTTTGTGAAAGTCATGACAGCATAATTACTTCAATCCAAATATTTTGAATTCACAATGAAAGTCATATTCACCTAGTAAATTATATTAAATCATCAAAACATTCAAATTATAATTAATTTAATATTTACAGTATCATTTATTTGATTCTTGTATTAATAATGAAAATACTTCATCATTATTTTGTCATAAATAAATATATTTATATTATGTATAAAAATTATAAATAAAATATGATCATGTAATAAATATTTTTATCTTATAAATGATTAATTATAATCAAATATATCAATTATATATCCAGATATAAAAATGTTATACTAAACTATACATGGTTTTGTTATTTTTGTCATTACTTTAGATTAACTAATGTAAAATGTAATTATCATTCCAATGTGTCTTTATGGGTCCCAAAATCAACCCAAGGATGCACATGGTTGGACATGTATCAACCATTAAGAATATAAAAATTGTACCGTTAATTTAATATTATTATAATATTATATTTTACCCTTATTTACCGGATTTTCCTTTTAACCATGGTAAATAAAATAATTACTGAAATAATTTTTCATAATGTCTAAAAATAAAAGTTACCAATTTAAAAAATTTGGACCTCTTTATTCCAAATTTTTATTCCATTTTATTCAAATTCTAAACACAAAAGTGGAAGAAATTAATTTAAAATTATTTCCCATTGTCAAAACTAAAAGCGTGTTTTTAAGAAATAATAACTATCAAAATATGGACACTTATTTATGTTCAGTTTAAATGTAAAATTATATAAAATTACTTAAATTATATTAAATGATAAAAATATAATCCTACTATACTTTAAAACCACTCAATTGTATAATTGAACACTATAAATAATTTTTATTAGTAAATTTGTTTCTCGTTTTAATTTAGTATTTTTTATTATTCATCAATATATGAAAGTTATAAGAAAAGTAGCAAAAATTTATCCATACTAAATTTATATTCTCCTCAAATAAAAAATAATAATTTCACTATATTGATTATATATAAGTGTAAAATATTGGATTTAAAAAGGGTTCTCCATTAAAAGGGTGAAAACTACATTTTTTGAAAAATACAACTTTTATCTTAAAAATTGAATATTTCTTATATTATGTCTAAGAAACACAAAAGAGGGATGTTGTAATTATATATAACATATATAAAATTTTAAATGTGGTTAATAATAATCATAACATATTTTTTTTAATGGCTAGTTTAGTAAGTTGTGGTGCTTTTTAACTCGAGGTTGCGTGTAGAGAGAGTTTTTAAAATAAATTGAAAAGATAACATACAATGAAATTATGGAGTGATACATTCTCCCCTCCGTCAATAAATTGTGTCCTTTCAATCTGAATTTTTTTTGAAAATAAATTTTTAAAAATAGAAAAATTCCTTTGTGGAGAATCCCGATCAGAAATTGGTATATTAATATTTAGACTTTATAAAAGGGAAATAGAAATAAAAAAGTCACCACAAAAGTATGATCTCAATTAGGAGAACATTTATGGAATTTAGAAACACATAATTGGAGGAAAAATGTAAATATATATGGTGTGATTTAGGTCATCAATCACACACTAGTGTTAAATTGAAGTCCTCAAAGCCATCAATCTATGATGATTTAAAATCTCATTAGTTCATCAAAACAAAATGTATTAGGATAAAACAATTTTTGTTTTAAGATCCCTTCCATATATTATAAGAATTAATTTATTTATATAATAAATGGGATCAAACATACTTGACATGTAGAGTTTCATCCTTCAAGTAATTCCTACACAAACTCATATTTCACTCCAAAAGAGAATACAATTAAAAAAAATCTATTTATCCAAATCATATAGGGTTCCAAAATTATAAATTTATAATTTATCTATCAGGAAATTTAAAAAAACAACATTATATAGAACAAGACATCATGTTGGCCTGTGGTAGATGATACACCCTTATCACTCTTCGGTTGCGGGTTCAAGTCTCGCGCCCTTACCAGACGCGACTGGTTATCGCCCAACCTCCGACTTGTACTTTTTATAATAAGTTAAAAATAATATTAAGTAATTATTTAACCTTAGTAATATTATCAAACATTAAACATAATCTATTCCAACTTTAGACTTTTCTAAAACAATTCTGTCCAAAATCACAGTCCAAATTTATAAGGAAGGTAAACCAAATGAAGATCTATTTTTTCACGTAATAACATATGAATAGATTCATCATGTACTCTCTTAAAACATGGTAAAAACTTGAAGTACCATAAAACCCAATAGATTACAATCATGCTTCATTATTATTTATTGATTACTTGATATACGTTTTATGTCCAAAATTTATGTAAACTCCAATAATGATGGAATATAGAAATAATTAACCACTATCAATGTAATCAATAATATCCAATATAATTTATCCAAATTAATCATATATTATTACAAAATAAATACCTCATAATAAAAACCATATTACGGTTTCTCTTTCTCTCAACCATATATTTTCCAAAAAAATTAACGTGATCTCGAGTAACTTTTCTTGGTTCCACACAATCTCATGCCATTAATGAAATAGTACTGCAGTACAATCCTTATATTCCTTATAATTTATATAACATGTACAGAATTAATAAAATACTCAAATGATACAATACATTAATAACAACATAAGAACACTGGTCATTCCTCTTCATCTTCGGTAGTATCATAACTTTATAATTATCTAATATCAACATTTGGGGTATACTCAGATGATTTGAACATTGATTCATGTACTGTCCCAAATCATTACAGATGAAGCATTGTACATTTAAAACCATTTTTGTACCCTTGAAATCAAGTCCTCAATGTCCTTTCTCTCCACACTTTTAAAAAACTCCCATTCCCTTCATGAATTTTCCAAGGTGACTCATTCTATAGTTATCACATATGTGAAAATCATTCTTTTCCCTTATTCATATTATCCATCTTTCTCTACCATATTTTTCTTCTCTGCATTCCCTTCATAGCCACATGACTCAAAAAGTTATTTACATATCTTATTAACACATTAAACTATTTCATTAACTAATGATAATACATGGGAGACTATATCTCATTTAAATGTTAGCTTAATAGCAATAACGATATGATCCATCTTAATCTTTCGATCATCCAAATTCCTAAAATCTCATTCCTTCTACTAGGGACCATTTTTAAACAATGGAATACACTAGGTTAGTTTATGAATCACAATGAATAATTCTAAACATGTATAAAACGTAACATAAATTTCAATGATTATGCATATAATCAATAATAAAAAAAATTTCTGTGAGGTATTATTTTACCCTAAATCCTTCATAATGTCTTGTAATAAAAATGTGATTTATCTTAAGCATATATTCTAGGAGTGTCGTAACCAAGAGTACAACATGACCAGTTTTCGTGAACTAGTTCCCATTCAATTCTAGCTAAAAGTAGTGTTTTTTGGTTTTTACCCTAGGTACATCTGTCCCAGAGCCACCAATACCAGCTCGTATAAAGATAGCAATGTATTATTTTGAAAACTCACAAAATCTCAACCCTAACAAAATTTTTAGCAAGTTCTTATATTCTAATCCTCAATTTCTATCTTAGGGTAATGTTTACTTATTATAGTTTTTTTAAATAGAACTCCCAAGCTTATTACTAAACTTCCTCTGATTCCAAATTTAACACCCCATCCCCAGTTACCCATAGTCGATGCTTTATTACATAGCATTGGCATGATACAAGGAAATCATGTCCCGAAGGACTGATCAGTTTTGCATTCGTGGAAATAGATTACATATATAAATATATACTTCACATTACAATTTCAAACATAAAATACAGCATAGATAGTTCTTCTATAATTACATTATTCCATTTTATATTAACCCTAAATATCTATACTAATACCCTTCATAGATATCCTAGGAAAATAAAACATAAGAAAGGAGTGAGAATAGATGCTCAGTAAGGGTAAAAATTTTAGCGGAAGAAAACATAAACATTAGGGATAATGAATAATTAAGAACACATTCCTTTAAAAATAATAAACATAGACACTATGTGGTAGAAATATGGGATGATTAAATAATTACATAATAAAACATAGTCATTGGTATTCTACTAGTCGAATAACCACACGAACAATCAATATAATTTTCAAAATGAGAGAATGGTTAATGCCATACATTCTGAAACATCTTGTCAAGGCCTTAGAAAAGATGTCCAAAAAGGATTTAGGCCTCATCCAATACTATATATAGAATTTGGAATGGCCTCAGCCTATTCCATATCTAATAGTCTAAAGATACCTACAGATGCATCGAGGAGCTATAATGATCTCCACCCAACACATAATATGTCCAATACATTCCTCATATTAAAAGGTTGAAACATAACATAATCATTCATATTAGAACAAGTATATGAAATTTAAATACAATAACCTTAAACACTGAATGGTATAAAAAACATCCACATTCAAATATATCGCATAACCATCAATACAATATGGAAGATTTGTATTAAAATAAATAATCCTCGATCAAGAATAATATCCCATAACAGATGTTGGCATAGATTAAAATGACCAGTAAAAATCATTGAGAGAAATAACCCATTTTCTCGAAATCATTTATGAGATGCATAATTTATAGAGGAAGTCATTTAAAATATAGTTTTTAATCAAATTTTCCCATACCACTTTCAATCATTTAATAGGAAATAACATTTAAAAACATTCATGTCCATATAAATAAATCATTTACAAAATTTTGAAAACACTATCAATAATGCGAAAAGATTAGAAGAATAAATCATTAAAACATTTAAAATGATGTTTTAGTAAAAAAATGTCACTTAAAAGGAATCCCTTTTAAAAATCATTTTTGAAAAATGGACACGAATTATAAATATGTCTCAGTAGATAATTACGTAAAAACAACCTTGGATAATAAAAAGGTTGTGAAATTACCCATTTTATTTTACTTTTCTATAGTCGACAGTATGCTATCCACTTGTATTATAGTTCAAACATTGTTACTAAATTATCCAAGAACTATATACATAAATATGATATCATATATGATATTATAATATTTCTTTGTTAATAATATTTTAGTAATATCATCTTTTTGGGTGATAACTGACTTTTTTTCAATTATATGATTAGTTACGAAAGCCATGGTTGTTATGGATATGATTTTTTTGATTCATATCCAAAATGATATTATGTTCTTAATCACTATTATTAATCATCAAATTAAAATTATTCTTGAATGTTTATGATGGGGAAATGAATCTCATCACGTTCGTGGAGACAATAATCTGTACGTACACATGAGTGACAATATCATTGATGGGGAAATAATACGTAATTGGATGGTATATAATATTTACAGAATCATTAGCATATTATATTTGTTATTTACATTAGTTATACTCATTATTTTACCTATCCGAATAATGAAGTGTTGGAAAAACAAACTACACCATAACGTGAAGACTCTAAGCCGTGCGTATGCAAATATGGTGTAGGATGGATATAATAATGAATATTTTTGTACCATTTCTATAATAACATGAAATTATATATAAGATACTAAAATTATTACATTATAATGTAAATAATAAATAATTAGTATGTGGAAGAAGAAAAAGAACATGAAAGAGGTGGTGAAATATTTACCTCTTCTTCAGGTTCTTCATTTTAATTTGATCAAAAGAGATATGTAGTCTAGATTTATGAATAAATTAAGGCCTCTAGGATGAAAGGTAGAAATTTGGGTGGATATTTAGGTAGGTTTTGAATGACCCATAAGGATTTTTAGATGTGGATTTAAGTGAATGGGAAATCCCATTTATAAGAGAGGTGAGAGTCACTTTAGGAAATGCTTGAAATATTATTTTATAATAAAATAAATTTTGGTTTCTAATGACTTTAAGTTGATTTATTTTGATTATATGGTGGTTATGTGTTGAAAATCTCTCTACCAATATGTTTTAGACATGTTTAGGTAACCATATTAACTTTATCTTTTAGATTTAGATCTTAGTTAAATAGTTTGACATTTACCATGTCTCTTTGTATTTTTATATTATATAGTTTATAAACATACTATAACCACCCCAGAGAACCCCAAGTGGTTCATTATTAATATATATAACCTTATATTTTTTTTTCCAATCCTTATATTTTTAAAAATATTATATTAATTAATAATATAATATCTGTGTTAAAAACTCAATTATGTCAATTTTGACACTATTTTGTATTTGGTTATTGTAAAAGTCATCAAAACATGATTATTTCGAACCAAATACATTAAATCAACCCTAACATGTCATATTCACCTAGAAAATTAGTGTATGTAATAAAAAATTTCAAATTTTATTTATTTTAATATTTACAATATCATTGATTTGATTCTATTATAAATAAGAAAATACAGAATCATTATTGTCTCATAAATAAATATAATTATTATATGTATAAAAATATTAAATTAAATATCATCATTTCAGAAATATTTTTATATTTCGAATAAATATTTATATTTGAAGAGGTCAATTATACATACCAATATAAAAATGTTTTACCTAAAGAAACGTGGTTTTGTAAAAAATTTCATTACTTTTGATTAATTAATCTAAAATGTATTTATCACTCACAAGTGACTTCATGGGGTCCCGAAATTGACCCATGGATTCCCATTGTCAGACATGTATCAACCAACAAGAATAAGACACATGTTAGGGTAATTTATTACTATTATAATATTATTCTTTACCATTATTTACCGGATTTACCCTTTAACTATTGTAAATAAAATAATTACCGAAGTAATTATTCATAATGAATAAAAAATTAATGTCATATATTACACAATTTAGACATCATGATTCCAAATATGGATCCATTTTTTCAAATTCAAAGCACATAAGTGGCAGAAATTAATTTAAAATTAATTCTCGTTGTCAAAACAAAAAAGCGTGTTTTTAAGAAATAATAACTATCAAAAGATTGACACTTGTTTATATTCACTTTAAATGATATATTACATAAAATGACATAAATTATATTAAATGGTAAAAATATAATCTAAATATACTTTAAATAAACTCAAATTTATAATTTACCACTCTAAATTTTTTCGATTAAAAAAGATGTTTTCAATAAATATTTAGTATTTTTCACTATTAATCAAAATATAAATGTTATTCAAAAAGTACCAAAATTTTATTCAAACTAAATTTTTATATAAATATTCTAAATAAGAAATTTATTTAACTAAATTGAATGTATAAATGTTTCAAATATTGGATATAAAAAGGTTTCTCCATTAAATGGTGGGAAAACTGCATTTTTTTTAAAATACATCTTTTATCTTGAAAATTGAATTTTTCTTATATTATGTACGGGAAAAAATATATGAATGTAAAAATTATATTGTATAAATATAAAATTTAAAATGTTGCCAATAATATTCCTATCCTCTTTTTTAGCAGCTAGTTTCGTAAGTCGTCATGCCCTCGAACTTGGTGTTTTGTGTAGCACAAATTATTGAAATCTTTTGAAGAGATAACATAGTAAAATATTGGGGTGTTAAATATAGAATCAGTAAACTTGAATTATTAACAAGGATTGAAGTTTTTTTAGTCAATTTATTTTTTTTCATTCACAATAATGTCTCTAAATCATGATTATATTACATTATTAGTAATTTATTTATTATTTTTCCAATTTTAGATTGTGTTTTTACCCATTGTATTTTATTAATAAATACATTTTACTTTATGGAAAACATGAATTGGGTCATTTGGTTAGCTTTTATTCAGTATAAAATATACATTTAGACCCTTGTAATACAAGAACTCATTATTGTATATGATCTTGGTAAAGTTAAAGAACCTTCTAGTGATGGTGGATAGATACAATAGCTACATGGAGGTGCAGAGTGTATGATGATTGTATTTTATAAATATGGTCTCAAGATATTTTTTTTACATTTCGGACATTATGATCGGTGTATACTTAAATTATGTATAGTTTTTTTCTTCTTCTTCAATAAATCTTTTATAAGTATCTTTAGCAGTCCTTTTGTTCATAACTAACTATTAATTTGTATTTAATTTGGATTACTATTTTCTACTATGTTCATAATTATAGATAATAGTTTTTATTATTATATAAGTTAAAAAGGTAAATTATGACACATATGTTAATTCCTTTAGTGTAAGATTTTTCATTAGTTGTTTATCCATACTATTAATATTTCATGATAATATTCTAGTTGGATTTATATTTGTTTAGTTAATTAACAAATAGGTCAAATAACATTGTAAATATGCACTAATTTGGCCTTATCATTTACACATGCCTCCAGACATGGGGAAGGGTGTCTTTAATTTTATGGTAGTCTATGATGGGTATATGGATGATTCAATTTATCTTTCTAGATCTAATTATTCATATATACAGATAGAGAAATCAATCCTTATGGGTGTCAGAAACCAAATCCTCCTGAATATAACAATAGTACACATGATTTTATTAATGTAATGTAGATATTTTCACGTATTTTTTGATGATTTATTTTATTATTTAAGACATTAATATTTATATAGATGTTAACAACTTGATAAGAAATTTTTTTAGATGAATTTTAATTTCCAGCAGTAAAAATTGGTGTGATTCTGTTTGATTATGAATTTGGAAGCACATATACCCCTATAATTCCTAATTTGTTAGTTAAAAAACACCATCAATGAACTAGAATTCATACTGTGGTGTTTCTCACCTAGAGAGAATGAACTATAAGGTGATTAATATTTAAAGAACCCATAAATTTGTGGGCATTTTTTATGTGAAATATATGTTTATATTGATTTAGTAGGGGTAGACGAAAAACTGGGTTTATGATTTTGACAGTAGTGTTTGTGAAAACTCATTGTTGTTAATATGCATTCTATAATGTTTTTAGAGGTTTTTGTTTGGGTTTTTTGGAATGGTTCTATAATATTTCATTGGAATTGAATAATGAATTCTATTATTAGCGGAACATCATGTTTCATATCAATATATTTCACCATGAGGGATTTTTAGTGGGGATGCATAATTAAAATTCTATTGGGGAAATTCCTTAATTGTCTCTTATATGATATTATTATTCCATATATAATGTGATTACTATGAATGGTTACCAGGTAAGGAGAATCATGTAATTCATAATAGAAACCCTATGTAATAGGGTACATGGTTATAAAATAATTGATAATTTGGATTTCCATGATTGTATATATAGGAATGGAATTAAACCATAGGGATATGGGTTATGAAGAAATGTGTCTCAATGGAGAATTTTATTTTGATTCCTTTTATCACATTTTAATTCACCCCTTTAAATAAAAATTCAACATTAATTTAATTGACCCCAACATTTACATTCAACCACTCAACACTAGCAACAACAACCAATATAATTATCCATGTTCTAGGATCCTTGATCAATGTTCATAAAGAAGAATATTTTTAAGAATGGTTATAGTAATCCCTAGGACTACATTAGTTATTTTCGCATTTATACATTTTTTTGGATAACTATAATTTTAAGGATTCTTTTTCAAATTTTATAATTTTAGGAGAACGATTCAAGATCAAGAAATCATAAGATATATGATAACTATGATAGGATTTAAATAGTTTTGACTATTTGAAATTCACTATATGTGATGTGTTAATATGTGAAATTCAAGGGTGTGAATTGGGTTTCATGTTCATTAATACAAGAATGTGAATGGGTTAATATTAAAGAGTGTATAAGGCTAGGATATAGCCTCTATAGCATGGAATAACTATTCCATGAATGGTTGTGAGATTTTATTTTAACATAATATTTATTCCACCAATGGTGTGGCCTTTTGGGGGTTCAATAAAAATCTTATTTGTTTGTACTCGTGTATTTTGTGATAGAAGGGTTCTATTACGATAATGGGAGAGGGTTTATGGTCTCTCATGCGGTAGGGGATTTTTGAAGCCCTTAAAAAGTGAAAGGATTAGGTTATCATGTCAAAAGTTATCATTTGTGATTTATGGTCCTTGAAATCCCTTATTATAGATTAAATGATGTCTATGTGGTTTTTTGGGTTTTAATCCACTCAAGAGAGAGAGAGAGATTGAGTGGTGACTAGTTTTATATGTAATTGGGTAAAAGTGGTTTTAATGTATAATATAGTTATTTAATGGACAAAAGATCTAATTTATTTTGTGTCACTCTAGTGGGTTGAGTTATGAAATATGACAGAGATTAATTTTTCATTGGGTATCATGGGTTCTAAAATTGAATAGAGTAAAAAAATGTATAAAATTCAGATAGTTAATGTGTGATAACACATAGATCCCTAATGGAAATAGTTCGTATAAAATATGTAGATTGTATTGAGGCCTTCGTTATACACATTGGTGAAAATATGTACCTAATAATGTAAATTCAAATAATCATGGATGTTCCTTATTCCCTTAGAGGTCATTTGATGTATAATAGGGATATAGTGTGTGGGTGTACCTATGTGTAACTAATGAACTAGAATGTTGAATTGTTGTAGCCTAAGAGGTTTAGAATCATAGTAAGATATTCCATGGTTACAAGTTATGATTAATTTTATTTATTATTGTAAGACAAGTCAGTGAGATTTAGGATGAGTTGTGTTAGGGGGTATCTTTACAAAGAGTTTCTTGAATGGTTTAATGGCTTGTGGGAAGATATTATTGGTATAAATTCCCTTACATGTTTTTTTATTCCATAATTATGATCCAGATGTTTTTTATGGTAAATTATAGGGTTCCTAACCTGAGTGACTCGGTGTTTTTATGGAGGTCCATGATTGAGATGGAATTCATACTGGTTATATTCTCTTGGATATGGGGTTTCAGACAAGGTTCTCTTATTCTAGTGGGTGTTGATGCATGATTAGGTATTAGGGCCTCACCTTGAGTGATATTTTAGTAGTATATGTCAAGGAATGTAAGGAAATGTGGTTCCTCTCCAAGAGTGAGAGGGTGGAAGTATGTAACATGGATTGAAATAAGATATGAGACCTCACATTTATTAACATGGTGTCATTGTGAGATATGGTACAACTCATGGAATGATATATCCCCCTATTTGAGTGGGAATTTCTGTGAGATAGGAAATTATATCAGGAAGAGGTAAATGACCCTACCATAACTGAGAGGGTAGTGGTCAAGACTCTTTAATCAGTCTCTTTCTTGAGTAGTGTGTAATCAAACATGGGTAAATTTTGAAATTGATTTCCCATTAATAATTTCAGGAGTTTGTAATATTAGGCATTAAAAGATATTTTTTAGAAAAGACCTGACACATATGCTTTTGTTTGGTTTGTTTATTTTAGATACACACAAACATAAATAATACATGTTACAGTAACAAATAGGAAAGACATTGGTGGTTCCATATAAATATTATTTATCACACCCTTATGGGGAACCCAAGGGTGTGTAATGATACTTTTGTTTCCCTATTAGATTATATGTTGTGTACGAGATCTATTAAGATTAGTTGGGTGGGTTATGGATGAAATTTCCTACCAAGGAGTCATGTTTGTGGATATATCTCTATCGGAATTCATTGGGATTGATTATTTTATACATCACCAATAAAATGGGAGGTAATTATTGTAAGTTATGTATATTCTTTCATCAGTCACATTTGATATAACATGTTAATATTGTGTGTTACTCAAATATTATTTTTCAATATAAATCCACATGGTTAATCTATTGTTTTTTTGAGTCATTTTTTGTCATATTATTTTAAGTGATGATATTTTTTGTATAGTCTTCGAATTATTGGTTATAGACTATTGATTGTAGTCATAATAATATTACATATGTTTATAAACAACTAAGGTCAAATATAACTCCAGTTCTAAATAGTTTTAAGACATATATGCCATCACAATAAAAAATTATATCTATTTTTTTGGTTTTCATTATATAAGGTAAAAATTTATTATAGGAATAAAAATTTTAGTACTCAAATGGGACACTATACTAGTGATTCATGAACACAATTCATAGTGAAAAATATGTGTTTTTTGTCGGTATGGAATTTTTGTTAATTCATTTATTTATTCTAATTAGTATCATTTTGAATGTTTGATGTTTATTTATTTTAATATTGGACTAAGGTGGAAATAGTGTGTTAGTTAATGCATTAGAAATAGTATGTAGGTATATCTATATATCTTCATACCCACTTATATGTGTGAAATTGTATTAAAATTGAATATTGACCTTTGTAAAATAGTTTTTTTATAATAATGTTTTGAAAAATAGGTTGTTGAAATGGATGAAAATTTTCATTCAAAAAATAGAAATAGCAATAATAACTAATTTAGTGGATTCCCAAATATATATTTAATTCAATTTTAATAAATTGAAATAAAAATGTTGTTCTGTATGTTTTGAATTTATTTGATGATGTTGTAGTTCGGTATTTATAAATTTTGATAGAATTTGTTTTGTATGTTTTTTCAAATATGTCATTTTTATAAGTATGATGTGTGTTTAGGATATGGATGAGGTTGTGGGAGAAAGTCAGTGGGGATTATATAGACTAATGGATTATTTGATTAAATCTAATTTAGATTTGTAAATAAGTCGTTTACGTGGATTCCTTTGAATGAATATAGTAAAAATAAATAATATAGGATACTTCTAAAGGAAAATAATCCTTATAGTTGAGAGGATATAGTTACCCATGAATTTAAGATTTAATTTTTTTGGGAGAAATTTGAGTTTTGAGTCCTATAAATATGGGTGATCAAGGAATTACTGTTTGGAATTGAGTTCGAAGTGTCACATATACTATAGGATGTTATTTTACAAGTAATCAGATATTTTGGTGTCTTCCAAAGTCACCAGCTAATAGTTTAAAGAGTTAGTCTAAGTTCCAAATATATTTTTTGGTGTCACATTATGCCACAACCCTTGGATTTTTTATATGATGGATACTCAAAAGGGATTTGTTACATTATAAACAAAGGGGTTATTTCATTAAGTTTTCATGGACGAGAGTTCTACAAAAAAATATTGGGGGGTTCACCATAAAGGGTGGTAACAGTAAAAGGATAAGGATAATATTGGTAGGTGCACATTGAGTTGTATAAACATTTTATCCATAGATTTAATAATAACTAAACGCTCAAATTTTTTATTCAATCCAACATATTTTTTTGTTCTATATATTTTATTACGAGGGATTAAAAATATGGTTAACTTCTTTATAACAAATTTTACAATGATATTATTTATAATCATCATTTCTTTCGAAACACCATTTTCCAAAAATAATTGAATTGTAGTGGCACGTGTTATCATTAATAGTAGATTTAATATGTTTCTATTTACATTTAATGAATATGACGTTACATTTAATTTTTTTAAAAATGATCTATAATATTATTGAATTCATCTATTTGAAACTTTTCAATAAGTGGAATTAGAAAAATTTGGACTTAATAAATCATGCGACACACTTGTAAGATTAATATATAATGATATTAATATTATATTATCTTCATGAGAGTTATTCTGAATATATTTTCTTTCTACTAGATTCTGAAAAGAGTATTACTATAAATGTTTCTTTATAAAACTATTAAAATTTATTCTTTTAATCATTGTGTTACTAAACCATCGTTATCACGATCATCCAGGTTTTGGAAAAAGATCACCTATAACCTATTCAGTCAGGGTATTCAATTAAGGGAGACATATCCATGGTTTTGGATTACATAATTTTATTTTTCTATTCACTTTTCTGATCAATAGAATCCATTATAAAGACACGAGAATCTAGTTTTTAAAAGAGGGAACCTTCAGATAGCTTACATTAAAGGAATCCTTTGAATTGTTAGACTGAACATAGGATGTGTATAATTACCAGTATAACATTAGAGAGGATCTATTTGAGGATATAATAGATTAAAATTAGGATTCCCCTTATTATTTGGGTAAAATTATTTATTTTTGATATCCATTATGTGGCAGTTGACTTGAAAATAAGTATTCTGTGTTCCTTTTTGTATTTATGACGTGACCACTTTTTAGGTTATTATATTCTACTCTATTTTTTGATTTTATATATTTTCCTATAAATAATAAAAAATAAATTTCACTTACTCTTTCTAAATTTTATGATAATATATTTTATGGGTTTATAATTTTTATTATTCATACATTGTATTTTTGTAGTTTGAAAACATTTGGTGATAAAAATTATTTGTTTTTTTATAAACTAGGACTTACTAACATTATTTTAGAAAACTATTTATCCAATAAAACATTTAGTATTTGATCATTACTTTACTAGATAGTATTTCTTATGATGATAGTCCTTTTCTTAATCTTGATTGTAGAATGAATGTATTTCAGAATGAGATAATTCGCCATGTTGTGGTTTTGTGAAAAAAAAATTCATTCAAGAAGAAACATGGGAATCTAAAAATACTATGTGGTAAAGGTATCATCATTTTTAAATAATTTAAGGAAAATGTTGATGATACAATTATCAAAAGGGATATAATATTACAAACTAGATACTTATAATATAATTCGTATTTATTATTGAATTATGTTGTTAAATTAATAAAAAATAAAAAATTAAATAATTGGTATTTATAGAAAAGTAATAAATATATACTAATATAACAGTAACATTACCTTATATATTATAAATAAATAAAATATATCTAATAAGTGAAAATATGTAATATATAATAAATGAATTTTTGGAAATGGTAAATTAAGTTCATGTATTTTAGTTGAACATAAATACTTATTTAAAAATTTATAATTAATATAATGATTTAAAATATATTTTTCCTTCAAAAATATATTAAAATTTTAATATTTTGATAACATATTATTATAAGTAAATTTTAGGAGACCTTAGTAAAATTCTTATTGTTTTGTAAAATATGTTATATTTTTAAAATTTTATTTATCGAATAGGGCAGGGTTTTAATTAATAAATTTATTTATAATATTTAGAAAATAGTTCATTAAATTGTTTTTAGTTTTTAATTGTACATGTTGAAAAAGGGTATGGGACATTTTTTTGTATTTACCAAAAAACATGACTTTTTGGTGGATAATAAAATATGATAATTTGGTGTATAAATAAATTAAAAGTTATATACACTATTCCTTGATACATTTATGATGTAATCTCTATTATATAGAAATATAATTATTTATATTAATATATTATTGATATTAATAAAACTTTTAGTAGTCATGATCCAGAATAATAAACTAATTAGTAAAATATTCAATAAACACCCCTCTTATCCACATTAAATACAACCCCTCACCACCTATTCTCCTCATAATTAAAAGATATGTAACTTGTTTAGTATCTTCCCAATTACCTTCCCAAGTCTCCTCCTGATATACGAGACCTTCATCTCTCACAAAATGAAAAAACACTGTTCTTTAATGATGTTCTCATAGAGAGGAAGACCAAGAGGCCAATTCCACTTTTTTTCTCCTTTAAATTTATTTTCAATTCATTTTATTTTATTATTATATTCTCACCTCCCCATAACCATGTGAAATTATAACAATAATAAATTAAATATATTTTAATTTAATTTTTTTAATTGAATATCCACCATAAAACCTTTTCTCATCCACCTTTTATTCTAAAAATAAACACATATTCTATGATGTGGGGATTTATCGACATTTTGGAAGATGTGTTTTAATTTTCTTTTACGGCCATCCAATATAGTCATAAAACTATTATTATGGTTAAATCTGAATATATTATAGAAAATATTAGTTATAAATGTTATTGAACTATTATATATGTTTTATATTGAATATAATGATATATATTCATGGTGGTTATAAAAAACACCAAAATAAATTAAATCATTTTCATTAAATTTTTGTCAAATCCGTCATCCTCATATTATAATAAAAATTTATACATGGTATAATTTAAAATAATGGAATCAAGATAATATAATTTTATTCATCTTATAGTGTTTTCCATTTATTCAACTAGAAAATCTATAACAAACCGACAATGGAAACTATGAAAAGAACGCACTCAAAATGATGGAAATAACAAAATATTATTAATAAATGGGTGTTAAGATGTTATAAAAATATCATATAAGATATAACATATAACAATATAGTTATATATATGTTAATAAAATTCATTAAACCACTTTACAATAAACCTTAACATGTTGTATGTAAGATGAACCCGATATAAGGTACTTTTCATTAAAAATCAACTTCTAAATTTCTATTTTTAGAAAATTCAAGAGGAATGTTTTTTATGATGAAATTATTATTATTTTATGATTAATTTAATGTTTTTGAAAATTTGTTGTGATGAAGGGTGGGACCAGTATCACCATCCAATTAATTGGATATATTTATGTTTGATGTTGACTACAACGGTTATACCATCTGTAATTATGATGTTTGCATAATATGGTAGTTGTGCGGGATTCATTATATTATAGCAACGAAAGACACACATCATAAGGTAGACACTAGGGTTGAAATATTAATTTTTTAGTTTCCAATGATACATATATGGTTTTATTTATTTATTATATATTTTATAAAAATAAAATGTTTTAACAATGTATGTATATGATAAATTATGGTTGAGAAGTATATCTTGTGAAATTGATTTTATATGATTATATGTAATCATAGATTATTATTTTCTTTCCTTATCATTTATGCCCCCTACTATAATTTTTGTGCTCATACAATATTTTAAAAAACTCATAGTGCTTTATGATGGGTAAGAGAAAATAATATGAAAGGAAGGATATTGTGAAAAGTTCATGTTCTATTAAAATAATTTCTATTACAAGATAAATGGACACAATTTTAGTGATGTCAATTTTTTTTCATATTGGTTGTTATGTAATTATTATAAACTAATTTTCTAAAACACTAAACTGAAAAAATATTTGAGAATGTAATAATTATATTCCAATGAATTAATAACATTATGTAATGTTAAAGGAACAATCCTTAAACAACATCATCCCTGAAATGAAATACATATATTTTGATTATAATGTTAAATATCATATTTTATCATCTTTCACTATTCCCCAAAAATTCAACTATTTCATAAAAATTCTGATAAAATAGACCTCATCATTTTTTGATTTATAGCATCCAAAAATAAAATTAATTTAATAAATTAATATCTAAATATTAAAAAAAATTGAATTTTAAATAAAATCATCAATTATTTAAAATATATTTGTTCTAATATTACAAAAAATTGTTTGACCCCTTTAAAAATTAATTATGGTTTTATAAAATTATATCATCACTAAAATTCTATAGAATTATAATTTCTAAATTAATTTTATAAAAATAAAAACACTTTTAAATCAAGATATATTATAGAATTAAAATTAAGAAATTATTTTTTATTAAATTTAAAAAACTAAATAAATCATTTTTGAAACAATTAATTAATTATACTAATGTGTATATATATATATCACATTTTATTTTTATAAGATATTTAAATATAATTTCTCCTTTCCATTGGCTACGCTTCTATTCTTAAACATTATATTAAACATTAAATGGTTATATAACTATTCCAATGATCATATTATTATTTCAATGGGATAATTTATAATGACAATATGGGCTCCCTTTACGGTATAAATAGCTCACATTTTATACATTATTCAATGAATTCAATTTTCACTCAATGCTATATATAAATTTATTTCATAAAATTCAACTTCCAATAATTTAATTCTATATTATTTCTTTACTGTTGTTTGTGTGTGTACTTATTCTTTGGGATTAAAAAGATGAAAATTTTCCTTTTTTTATTATCTTGTTTTATATTATTCCCCATTCTAATACTTTCAATTATTTTTGTAATTTTTATTCTCTATTACTATTATTCATATTTATATAATAATTTAAATCTCCTTTTATTTTATATTTCAGGTGAATTTTATTATATTACTCAATATAATATAATATATATTTACAAGTGAAATTTTATTGATTAATTTTCATATCATTACATTAATCACACATAAGAAATATCATCCCCAAAATTTTATTTTACACTTTAAATTGAATGCAGGTTATTGTATTTATTTCTTCCTGGATTCCTCTGATTCCATGTTTCTTCCCCATATTTATAGTTTTTCAAAATAATCATTACTAAATGCTCCTCAAAATAGATTTATTGTTTTTATAGAACCACCATTGTGTTGAGTACATGTGATGGATCTATTATGTATTTCTTCAAGAGGGATATGTATAATATTTCATGAACATATGAATGGGTTAGATAATGTACAAGTTTTTGGGAACAACTCTGATGTGATTGAGAATATCAACATTATTGATCTACCTAGGAATTAGCTTTCACTTCTTTCCAAATTTCATGAAACTCTTACATGAAGATATACATAGGATAATATTGTATCAAACCTAAAACTCTCGGTCTCATTTATTATTATTAATATAGTTAATCTATCGAATTTGAGTCACCCATAGGTCATTCTAAATTTTCATACCCTTTTCTACTATATCCATTTTTGTTTCATGTTCAAACAACTCATATTACCAAACATGTCACGACCCGTCCTCGGGGCCCGTGTCGTGACTTCCCCAAGCCCACCTTCCATAGGCCAGGGGCTGACGACTATCACCAAGGCGTAATTCCCGATAAAAAGGGAAATCATTGCCTTTGTAAAGTAAACAAACACCACAGAGTAAGCAACCAGAAGTAAACACTAAGTAAAACTGGGTACAATAGTAAGTGCGGAAAAGTATGTGGGCCAGTATAAAAACCCAAAATAAAAGTAAAGTACAACTGGAAAGAAGGTACAACAACTGAAAGTAAAGCAACAACGTCGAGCCATCCACTGGTAGTCCCACCTGAAGGGTGGGTATAGATAGCCACCTCAGGTCCTCGTGTCCAGCTGTCCACTCCGTGTACGTCATGCCTAGTGGTCCACCACCAAGTACAGACTGCTCCACTAGCCTCTACCATGATCAGCGCTGTTCGTCGTCTGTATCCAAGAAAACGTATTGCCGGCATAGCCCATGCAGGGGTGAGTATAAGCTACTCAGTATGGACTCCGAGACCACCGAAGGTCTCCCAGAATCCACAAAGGATAATCCAAAAATAAAGATACAATCTCGAAATAACAACCAACACTACTTAGGTATATTACCATACATATACCTAAGTAATCAATTCCAGTTCAGCTCCAGCATCCGAGCCCAACATCAATCACGTCCACACAGGATAGCTCAGCACAACCCACATAGGAATGAAAGTCAGTCATATCGAAGATAATGATGGAAAGTCAAGACTCAGCTAACACAGGTATACTTCTTCATAAGACGATAGAGATGATCAGATGTAGACACTGATTCATCTAAGCCGTCGGACCCACATAGGATCGTTAGGTACTAACCCCCGCAATGATCCACATAGGATCGATAGGTACTAACCCCCGCAATGACCCACATAGGATCGATAGAGACTAACCCCAACAATGACCCACACAGGATCTGACCCAAACAGGATTGATATGCACTGGCCCACACATAACCATTGAGCGATGAGCCACATAGGAGTGGTAGGCACTGATCCACATAGGATTGCTGAGTGTTGTAGTCATCGCTGTAGAACCCACGGAGGAAATCTGTACAGTTGTCATCGTCGTCATAGTCGCAGCCATCTCTAGGGTTCCCGCACACAGCAACCTCGTTTCGGGAGGGTCCACTCCACGAGCGAGGGTCCGATACATCAACTGACACAAATTACAGATTTGATGTATCCCAAAGTTCTGTATCGTCAACAGGAACTCAACGTGACAGACAACACGTCAATAGGACACCCGATCTGAGAGTTATTGGTTTTTTCGTCCCAGGGGCATGATTGGTTTTTAAGTCAACACCAACCAGACCATACTCTAACTGCGTCCAAACCTCGAGAAGAGTAATCCAAAAGGTCCATCTCACTAAGAGGAATCCATCAAAGTCGATGGCACATCAATCGGACTTTTGGAGCTCATGTTATAAGTGTTTCCGCTCTGAGGGCCCGGTTGGTTTTGTGTTCGAACCTACCCACCAGAACCTAAAGTTCTCCGAAACCTTGAGTGTAATTTACCAAAACGACCGTCTCGATTCAAGGATCGCATCTCAGATAATGGTTCATTGATCGGAGGTCCTTAGCCCATGTTATGGGCAATGTTCCGAAAGAGGTCTGGAAAATAGGGGTTTTGGGCCCGGACCGACCCGGCCTGAGACCCCCTGGGTCGACCCGAACCGGGTCTGGGTTCGGCCAGCATGGGCGCGGGCCGGCCCGACTGGCACGGCCCAGCCCAGCGGCCCGGGCTGGCATGCTCGGCCTGGCTAGCGTGGCCAGGCGGCTCGACCGAAATGACCGAGCGGAAAGGGGGGGCGCGCTGCCCCCTGTTGTGTAATCGTGGCCCCCATGTGGGGCACCACTCCTTCGGCCAACCGAGGGTTATGACCCCCGGCTTCTTGGAAGCCAGCCGGCCTGGTCCGGCTGACCGGTTGCTGCTGCCGCAGGACCACCGGGGTCCCACCCTCCCCGTCCGGTGCCGTCGGCCGGAAGTCGGCCTCCGCAACCTGCTTCGCCGTGGCCATAGGCCGCAGCCTTGGTCCGATCGGCGTGGTGCGATGGCGCCACGCCCCTCCGCTGCGGCCCTACTCTGGCCGCGGCCTCTTTGAGGTTTCTCTGGCACGACACGATAACAGGCAGCCCAATTTTTGAAACGATGAACGGTGACAACTATTCACAAACAAAACAATAATCCCCTACCTCATGCATTGTCGTCGGGCGAGGTTGGTCGTGGAAAGGGACGTCGCGGAAGGAGACTCCTTAAGCATTGCCGAAGGAGGATCTTCGATGTCACATCGTCGATCTCCTTGGATGGCGTCTCTCACTAGCTATGAGGGTGGAAGAAGACGGTATGATGAACTCCCATTTACGGTGACATAGTTCTTCATCAAAGGCTCGGTGTTCTTCACGTTCTTCGACGAGGAAGAAGAACGTTCTTCGGAACATAGATCTTTCCTCTCCCAAATCCTCTCGCAGAACCAAACCACCCTAATAAAATAAGTGTTGCCTTAATTTATTACTCAAGCTAATGGTTTTTGAAATTCAAATTGAATCATTCAATTAATTTAATTAATTGATGAGTTTAAACCACCCAATTAAAGAGGCATTTAATATTTAGATAAACACAAGAGTTGACTTTCATTTAATGGGGGTGCCGGTGCTTTACCTAAATAAAAGAGGGGGTTTGAGGAAGTTGATTAGGTGGGAATCGTGTGGGCCCCTCCCCAAAAATATCCAACCTAGTGGTGTAGGATATAGTGGTTCCCGCTCCAACCACTTACCTTAGGTTAAACTACTTTAAATAAAATAAAAACTGTTGCACCATTTTATTTTATTCTTTTACTTAACCCAAAATTTTAATAACCACACCTGAGAAAACTCAACTCTGAAAAAGGTGTTCCTAAGAAATTACCGGTGTTTCGATTCCACTGGTTCCCTCGGAATTCGATTGCGAGCACCGGTTCAAATGATATGAAAACCCGCTCGTTCGTTCACTAAACGTACCCGAGCTAAACTTCGGAGAATGATTTCGGGCACACCGGGCCTCAGAATTAGGAGCCGTCAGAAACTGTGTTCTTGCAAAATCCCAAAGAAAATTAAGAAAAAAAATTTCCCTTTAATTTTACGGGTATTTACATTACTCCCACCTTAGGGATTTACGTCCTCTTAAAGATACATCATAAACTAGGGAATCAAATGTCGGTATTAATCACGCATTAGTGCCTCCCGCTCCCAAGTGCTCTCTTGGAGGTTCCCGTGCTGCCATCTAATACGCACTAGAGGAATCGACCATCCACGTCGGACCCGCTCCTGTCGATCCTCGATCTCCACTGGGACCTCCGCAAAAGTCGCCCCATCATCAATGTCCAGCTCCCCAAGGTCAATGACATGCGTCGGGTCATGCACGTATCTCCTCAGCTGAGATGTGTGGAAGACGTCATGCATGGACCATCTCCGGATCTGTGCTATCCTCATCCACTCATGGATGACCTGTACCATCTCTATCGTGGCATAGACCATCTCCGGTTCCACATGTGCTGACTCCTCTGGGTCTGTCCAGCATAGCAGTGATCTGCAAGGTCGGCCGTAGAATGCCTCGTATGGTGCCATATCGATGGTGGAGTGCTAGGTGTTGTTGTATGCGAACTTCACCAAAGGTAGGTGATCATCCCAGCTACGAACAAAGTCGATGACACATGTACTGAGCATGTCCTCGAGGGTCTGAATGGTCCTCTCCATCTGACCATCCGTCTGAGGGTGAAAGGCGGTGCTAAGACGTAGCTGTGTCCCGAATGCCTCCTAAAACCCCTTCCAAAGCAGGGAAGTAAAGCGAGCATGTCGATCGGAGACGATAGATGATGGCACACCATGAAGCTGCACAATCTCCTGAACGTAGAGACGTCCCAAGCTCTCTACTGAGCCTCGCTCTCTGATGGGTAAGAAGTGGGCCGACTTGGTGAGTCAGTCGACTAACACCCAAATGGAGTCGTGACCTCTGGAAGAGCGTGGAATTACAGTCACGAATTCCATAGATATCCGGTACCACTTCAACTCCGGGATCTCCAAGGGCTGTACCAAGAATGCTGGTACCTGGTGGTCTGCCTTCACCTGCTGGCAGGTGAAGCATTGTGAAGCGAACACTGCTACAGCCTTCTTCATACCCGGCCACCAGTGCTATCGTCTGCGGTCATGGTACATCTTCGCCATTCTTGGATGTACCTCTAAAGGGGAAGTGTGGAACTCCCTCAGTACCTCCTCCCGTAAAGCAGCTGGTACCATGGTACGTCCTCTGGAAAGGATGACATGCTCTCCTCCCACAGAGAATCCATTAGGTGCCTATCCTAAGGATATCTGTGCACGCCACGTCACACAGTCATCGTCCCCATGCTGCGCCTCTCTGAACCACTATAGAAGTGGAGGAGTGACTGTGACTGACTTTCGAAAGGCTTCTCCATCACAATCCACGAAGGATATCTGCAAAGCAGCTAGCTGCTCTGTCTCCTCCCCAAGTAGCTGAATGCCCGTCCTCTTGTAGAGAGCATCAACTACTATGTTCCCCTTTCCAGGAGTATAGACTATCCCAAAGTCATAGTCCTAGAGGAACTCGAGCCATCATTGTTGTCTTAGGTTCAGGTACTTCTGTGAGAAGATGTACCTAAGACTATGGTGGTCAGAGTAGACTATAAAGCGCTCGCCCATCAGGTAGTGTCACCACATCTTCAGAGCGAAGACCACTACTGCTAACTCCAGGTCATGGGTAGCGTAGTTCTGCCCATGCTGCCTTAACTGATGTTGTCCACAGGTGATCACAGACCACTCCTGCATCAGGACACATCCGAGCCCGGTTCCTAATGCATCGCAGTAAACTACATACCCAACTCCCTCCTCCGGTAGCCTCAAGATAGGTGTGCTGGTCAATCTCTGTCTCAGCTCCTGGAAGCTCTGCTGACATCTGTCTGACCACACGAAGGGTTTCCCCTTCCTTTTCAAATATGATAGTGGTGTCACAACTCTAGAAAAGTCTGGACCAAATCTCTGGTAGTACCCAACTAGCCCCAAGAAGCTATGCACCTCCATCACACTCATGGGTGGCTCCCAAGTTAGCACTGCCTCACTCTTCGCAGGATCCACCGCAAATCCCGCCTCAGAGATGATGTGTCCCAAGAAATGGACCTCACATATCTAGAACTGACACTTCGAGAGATTACCATAAAGCTGGTGCTCTCGGAGTGTGTCCAGTACAACGTGCAAGTGGTAGGCGTGATCCTCCTCAGTCGTCAAGTATATAAAAATATCTTCGATGAAGACCACGAAAAATCGATCGAGTTATGGCTGAAAGATACTATTCGTGAAACCCATGATCAATGCTAGAGCATTGGTTATGCCGAAATGCATAACTAAGAACTCATAGTGGCCATACCGACATCTGAAGGCCGTCTTCTGCACGTCCTCATCCCGAACCCAAAGCTGATGATAGCCTGACCTATGGTCTATCTTCGAGAACCACCATGCTCCCTTGAGCTGATCAAAGAGGTCATCAATCCTTGGTAGTGGATATTTCTTCTTCATGTTCACCTGGTTCTGGCGACGTTAATCGACACACAGTCACAAGCACCCGTCCTCCTTCTTTGCGAACAAAATCGGAGAATCCCAGGGTGAAACACTGGGTCAGATGAATCCCATGCCCTGCAAGTCCTCTAGCTGTACCCGTAGCTCTCGAAGCTCAGTAGGACCCATCCGATATGATGCGGTGGATATCAAGTCTATCCCGGGGTACATGTCAATATAAAAATATTCCTCTCTGTGAGGAGGTAGTCCTGGAAGGAGGTCAGGGGAAATGTACGCATATTGATCCACCACTACAGGTAGGCTCGTACTCCGCACGTCAACTGATCCTAGGATGAGGCTAGCCAACTGATGAGTGATGGGCTGTCCTCTCCTCTGCGTGAGTCCATCCTGCACTGCAATGGCTCCCTTCTCGCTGGTGAAGGTGAACCTGCTCCCATTGGTGCGAACACATTGCCCCATGCGCCTAATGCAGTCAATCTGAGCATGGACTGCAGTTAACCAATCCATTCCCAAGATGACGTCGTAAGGCCTCGATGCTCCTACAAGAAGATCCCAGCTGAAGCACTCGCCTCCTAGAGTAAACTCACACTGTCATAACTAGTGAGTAATCATCGAGTCTGCTCCCGTAAGAGTATCTAGCCGTAAGGATCGAGCCAACGACTCCGTCGGAATCTCCGAGATCCGAAGAAGGGCAGTGACAATGAATGAATGACTCGCTCCTGTGTCTATAAGAACAACATAAATGGTGCAATAGACACAAATTGTACCTCAAATCATCTTGGGCGCACCGTGGTCGTAGGCCTCCGCTGCCTGAAGTTGTGCCTGTCTCTGCTCGCCAGCTCCCTATGGTCGGGGTGGACCTTCTAGTGGTGGTGGTGGTAGAGCCTCAAAGCATCACCCACCACCTGCTGCTCGGCCAACTCCTATGCCTCATCCGCCTTATCCCTGCGGGCCACCACGGTCAGCCCTCTACCCTTACCTAGGTGGTCCCTCAACCGTCAGCTGCTCCTCCGCACGACGGGTCAGGCAGTCACGAGCTATGTGGCCCTGCCCTCCACATACGTAGTACAGTGTGCCTCTCGAAAGACTGACTCAACGCTGTGTGCCCCGCACCTCTGAGCCAGTGTCCTGAGGTCGTCCACCTAAGGTTCTGGCCTGCCTGGACCCATTTTTCATCCGTCAAATGCCAGTTGAAGAAGACTCTGCTACGTGCCACCCTGCGGTAGGTCTCGCTGTTGCTGTATGCTCAGTAAGAAATCTCTCAATGAGAAGGGATTGCTCCAGTACCCATGCCTGTGTCGGAATGCCGAGGGAGATCAGCGATGCCCTGATATCATTCCTCAATCCCTGATCGAAGGTCCAGGTCCTGAAGAATGGGTCATGTACCATGTCCATCGAATAGCACGAGAGATCGGTAAATCTCGACGAGAACTGGGTGACAGACAAGCTGCCCTGCCGCAGTTGTAGTAGCTACTAGATGCGCACCGCACGGAGGGTGGCTGGGATGAACTGTGACCAGAAGAGGCTCTCAAAGTCTGTCCAGAGGAGAGATGCCTCGTCGTGCACCTGGAGCATCAAGCTCCACCATCTGCCTAGTGCCACGTGCCGGAGACTTGCTGCAAGGATCACCATGAGGTCTGCTAGTGTCCCTGCCAATCGGAAAACTCGTACAACCGCCTCCATCCAATCCTCGGCTGCTTGGGGGTCCTCTCCCCGCGGAACATGGGTGGTCTCCAATGTTGTAACTCGTGAAGTGAACTAAGGCGATGTTCACTATCAGCGGTTGGGGATGGTAGCATCAGTAGCTCGACGCGTAGAGGTACCACCGGTGCCTCTACTATCAAAGGGCCCTGCACTGAGGCATCGACGCTCAATGGGATGTCGTCTCGCACAACGCTCGGAACCCTAGATGGCTACCGTCGCGGGGCTATCCTGAAATGAAACAGGTGTTCCACAGTCAAAAATTATACCTGGTGAGCTGAGACAATGTAATCTCTATGAAAACATGAAACACACATGCAATTAATGTTTTCGTGCATTGAGTCAGAAATCAGAAGTCAGGGTCCTGGTGTAAGGATACGTCGGCTGCCACACAAACACTGGACTCCCGGGACTGATAACCACACTCAATAACCTTAACACTATTGCATCACATAGAAAAAGATCAGAGTCTTGAGTTCTGTGGTAGAACCGAACTCCTCTGATACCAATTTGTCACGAGCCGTCCTCGGGGCCCGTGCCGTGACTACCCCAAACCCGCCTTCTATAGCCCAGGGGCAGGCAACTAGCACCAAAGCATAATTCCCGATAAAAAGGCAAGTAATTTACTTTGTAATGTAAACATACAACACAAATTAAGAAACCAGAAGTAAACACTAAGTAAAACTGGGTTCAACAGTAAGTGCGGAAAAGTAAGTGGGCCATAATACAAACCCAAACTTAAAGTAATGTACAACTAGAAAGAAGGTACGCCAACTAAATGTAAAGGAGCAACGTCGAGCCATCCACTGGTAGTCCCACCTGAAGGGTGGGTACATATAGCCACCTCAGCTCCTTGGGTCCAGCCGTCCACTCCGTGTACGTCCCGCCAAGTGGTCCACCACAATGTACCGACTGCTCCACTAGCCTCTACCACAATCAGCGTTGTCTGTCGTCTGCGTCCAACAAAACATAGTGCGGGAATATCCCACGCAGGGGTGAGTATAAGATACTCAGTAGGGACCCCGAGACCACTGAAGGTCTCCCAGAATCCACAATGGATAATCCACAAAGAAAGATACAATCACAAAGTAACAACCAACACTACTTAGGTATATGCCCATACATATAACTAAGTCATCAATTCCAGTTCGGCTCCATCATCTGAGCCCAAGTTCAATCATATCTACACATTATAGCTCAGCACAATCCACATAGGAAAGCAAGTCAGTCATATCGAAGATAATGATTGAATGTCAAGACTTAGCTCACACAGGTATACTTATTTGTAAGGCGATAGAGATGATCAGATGTAGCCACTGATTCATCTATGTCGTCGGACCCACATAGGATCGTTAGGTACTAACCCCCACAATGACCCACATAGGATCGATTGGTACTAGCCCCCGCAATGAACCACATATGATCGATAGGTACTAACCCCCGCAATGTCCCACCCAAGATATGACCCACACATAATCGGTATGCACTGGCCCACACAGGACCACTGAGTACTGAACCACACAGAATTGGTAGGCACTGATCCACACAGGATCTCTGAGTGCTATAGTAATCACTGTCGAACCCACAAAGGATTTCTGTACAGTCGCCATCGTCGTCATAGTCGCAGCCAGCACTAGGGTTCTCGCACACATCAAGCTTGTTTCGGGAGGGTCTGCTCCATGAGCGAGGGTCTGATACATCAACTGACACAAATTCCGGAGTTGATGTATCCAAAAGTTTCGTATCTTCAACAGGAACTCAACGTGAAAGATGGTTCGTCAATCGGACGCCTGGTCTGAGAGTTATTGGCTTTTTCATCCTAGGGGCCCGTTTGGTTTTTAAGTCAAAACTAACCCGATAGTACTCCAACTACGTCCAAATGTCGTGTGAAGTAATCCAAAAAGACTGTCTCACTAAGAGGAATCCATAAAAGTCGACGACACGTCAATCGGACATCCGGAATTCATGTTATAAGTGTTTCTGCTCTGAGGGCCTGGTTGGTTTCGTGTTCGAACCAACCCGGCCGAACCCAAAGTTCTCTGAAACCTTGAGTATAATATATTGGAACGACCTTCTCAATCCATCTATCGAATCGTAGTTGACGGTGCGTCGATCGGAGGATCATAGCCCAAGTTATGGAAAAAGGCCGAAAGAGGTCCGGAAAATAGGGGTTTTGGGCCCAGACCGACCCGGCCCGAGACCCCCTGGGTCGGCCCGAACTAGGTCAACCCGAAACGGGTCAGGGTCCGGCCCGCTTGGGCGTGGCCTGGCGCGCTCAGCTTGGCCAGCGTGGCCAGGTGGCTCGACCGAAACGACCGAGCAGAAAGGGTGGGCGCGCTGCCCCCCTATTGTGTAACCGCGACCCCCCATGTGGGGGCCTCTCCTTCGGCCGGCCAGGGGTTACGACCCCCAGCTTCATGGAAGTCGGCCGGCCCGGTCCGGCCAGCTGGTTGTTGCTACCGCATAACCGTCGGGGTCTCGCCCTCCTGCTACAGTGCCAGTAGCCAAGAGCCGGCCGCCGCTTCCTGCTTCGTTGCGGCCACATCCCACGGCCTTGGTCCGACCGGCGCGGCGCGACGGCGCCGCGCCCATCCGCCGAGGCCACGCTCCGGCCACAGCCTCATCGAGGATTCTCTGGAATGGCGCGATAGCGTCGTGGCTTTGTTTGGCTTCAACGACGCGGCATGACGGCGCCACGCTTCTCCACCCATTCTATATTATCTCTGTGCAGTGCAACGACACCGCACTGCTTTGCTCGTGCCGTAACAAAAATCAAGCAACAAGGGGGGAGGGGAGTTGGCCGTGTTCGTGCGGTCTGACCTCATCCCGTTATTGCGATAACAGGAAACCCAATTTATAAAACAATGAACGATGATGTGTATTCACGAACAAAACAATAATCCCCTACCTCAAGCGTTGTCATCGGGCGAGGATTGTCGTGGAAAGGGACGTCACGGAAGGAGACTTCGTTAGTGTCGCGGAAAAAGGATCGTCATCGTCGAGTCATCAATCTCTGAGGATAGAGACTCTCACTAGCTGGGAGGAGGGATGAAGATGGTACAATAAACTCCCCTTTCCAGTGATGGAGTTTTTCGTCGAAGGCTCGATGTTCATCGCGTTCTTCGACGAGGAAGAAGAATGATCTTCGGAACGTAGAGCTTTCCTCTCCCAAATCCTCTCGCACCACAAAACCACCCTAATAAAATAAGTGTTGACTTATTTTATTACTCAATCTAAATGTATTTGAAATTCAAATTGAATCATTCAATTAATTGAATTAATTGAAGAGTTTAAACCGCCCAATTAAAGAGGCGTTTAATATTTAGATAAATACAAGACTTGACATTCATTTAATAGGGGTGCAGGTGCGTCACCTATTTAAAATAGGGGGTTTGAGGAAGTTGAATAGGTGGGGCTCGTGTGGGCCCCACCCCAAAAATATCATACATAGTGGAGTAGGATATTGTGGGTCCCATTACAACCACTTAGCTTAGGTTAAACAACTTTAAATAAAATAAAAAATGTCGCACCGTTTTATTTTATTCTTTTACTTAACCCAAAATTTTAATAACCACACCCGAGAAAATGCAACACCGGAAAAGGTGTTCCTAAGAATTTATCGGTGCAGCGATTCCACTGGTGCCCTCGGAATTCGATTCCGAGCACCAGTTCAAAAGTTAGGAAAAACCGCTCATTCGTTCACTGAACGTGCCTGAGATAAACTTCGGAAAATGATTCCGGGAACACCGGGCCTCAAAATCAGGTGCCGTCAGAAACTACGTTCTTGTAAAATCCCAAAGAAAATTAAGAAAATAAATTTCCCTTGAAATTTACGGGTCATTACAAAACATCATCCAAATATGTTGGTTTCTATATCTCATCAAAAAAAGGGATTCATATGTAGCCATCATAATTCATTAGTGTAAGATATTATTGTACAAAAATTACACCCGATGAAGGTTTTGATTTATTCATCCTTTAATGTGCATAGAGATTCTTCTTAACATGAATTCCAATGTATGGATAATTCATTTAAATTGGATATCAGTTTAGTGATGACATAAAATATTGATGTTTAACTCAATGTTTAGATCATATTGAATACTCTTCCAGAATATAGTGTTAAATATTGAATATCGATTGTATATAATTATTATTTCTTTTCCATTAATCCAAAACACTTATTTAATGTTTATCCTTTAGATGAAATCATTTTAAAGGCCCTATAAATTAAAAATAATGATAGATGTCTCTCTGTGATGATCCACAACAACCCATATAAAATTATATCTTCTCAATTTCTTCAGATGATGAGTGAAATATTATATGGTGATGTTATGACATATCTATATAATTATTTGTAATGGTTGAATCATCAAATTATATTTTTTCCTCTTCATAATTTCATTCTAGAATATGTAGAATGATGATGTATATTATTATATCTCATTCTTCATACTATACCACAAATAGTACACTTAATTATATTTCCACATATTCATGCACCCTTTTTTAAGGATGGGAAATCCATGTATACTATTAAATAAATCCTTTATGTCAAGATATCATGCTACATATATCTATGAAAAAAATCTTATAATTAAACGTTAATCAACATTTAACATCAATGATTTTCCCCAACTTATAGGATATAATTTATTCTATATTTTAAAGTCATATATTTGAGAATCTTTTATCTTCTCTGAAAGTGATGTTTTGAAAATAATTTGAGAATGAAATTATGATTTTCCTTAATTTATTATTATCATTTCATTAATTATATGTCTAAAATGATAGAATACTTATCAACTCATATCATTGTTATGGTTTTCAAAGTCATTTATACATAAAAAATATTCCACAGTATTTTCATTTAAAGGATGGTAGTGGATTGTGTTTTCAAAGTCCTTGATCTTCTCTAACCATATTCATTAGAAAAATATGATGTTTCATCTCTGGGAATATATATATATTACACTCTTATGATCAATTTAAAATTACACTTATCCTCATAGAGATAATTTAATGAAATTATCCTCACAAAGATAACTAAATCCAACTTCTTATCAATTCATGGATTGATCTACTCAACTAAATTGAACTAACATGAAGAGTTTGAGTTCACATTACAATTTTTTCATAATTAAAAATTATATGTACTTCTTTATAACATCTTTATACATAATATAAAAATTCACACATTACGGTTGTTTGAGTACATGTGATACGATAAAACACTTTTTATTTTGTTGAATCTATATTTACAATTACAAATCCATGAAAAAAATTACTCCACTTTGAGTCATTTTTGTTAGTGGTTTGAAAAATCCTGTGATATTTCTCCCAAATCATTGGTAATACATAGATTGTATATAGAGATTACATATAACCATTTTATATTCTAGTCAGAGCCACTCCATAATTTCCTTTGTCTTATAACATTTAATTAATATCCCTTTATTAGTGATAATATTACACAAGATTTATACTTTCTCCATACATGATAAAAATTTACTATATATTACATGTAGGTTCTATTTTTAAAAAGTAATTACCACTATATTCAAAAAATCCTAATGCTCCTCCTTTCTTTTGGAGTGTATCAGAACATTATCTATACATTTATCAAATAAATTAAAGTTAATATAAAATGAATTTATTCATTATGTTCATTAAATTATTGGTGCATTAGGGATTTTAAATTGCATCAGTATAAACTCATAATGTGTATACCACGTTTAAAAATATTCCTTGGGAATATAATTCTTCTTTTCCTTTTATTTATGATATATCGACCAAAGTATAAATTTTCATTATCATGATTTTTCTAGTTTAATATAATCAATGAATAGGTGAATTTAAGAATCCTTCTTCCGGATGAATATGATTTTCATACCCAAAGGTAATTCACTTAGGATTATAAAACCCAGTTCCATATTTTTTTAATGGGTTTTTAATTTCATCAAACTCAATGGTGGCCACTATATAAAGGGTATTTGATATATCTAGATATCCTTATATTAGTTCAATTTAGAATATAACACCTCTATCTAGTGTAAGACTTTGAGAATCAATGTGTAATAAAATAGTATAAACCCCTTTAATGGGAATGTCATTGATAATTATTCTGTCCATTACCCCAATCATTAGAGTTAGATATTATTTCTCGTAATGAAATAATATCCACATATTCTATGGATATTAAAAAGGTGATTAATCCTCTTCTTTAAACTTATAGAATATTATAGAATTGTCTGGGATATAAAAAATGATAGCCCTATCCTAACTATTGATATTGGATTTATATAAATACATCCAATCTATGACCAATATATCATAAAACTCTAATAAAAAAATTTAAAATTTTTTTGGGTAGTTCCAATCAATAAATATTTGTCAGGGAGGAGTTCTGTACATGGAATTCAATAATTTATCCATTTACTATTGTGATTGATAGCACATCCCATATTTTTTGAGGTAGTGTCAGAATAGATATATAAATATTTTATGATATGGGTGAATATGTAGAAATTGAATAAAAAAAGTAAGTTTTCTATTCATGAATGTATAACCAACATAAAACTCACTATATAGTAATAATTATCTACCTCATAAGTAGTAATTTTATATGAGTGTCCATGGTTTCTATTCTATGGAGGTTTTTATCATTTTTTTTCTTAAAAAACTATTTTCCAAATTAATATTCTCACATAATACTCATGTTCATTGTAGTTGAAACACTATAACATAGTATTGGAGATGATCTAAAATTGATTTTCCTAAGTCACATTTGTGGAATTCGTCATATCCCTCCAACATTGATTGAACTTGTAACTCTGTTTTCAAAATAAACAAATAGAAATATGGGTTATTGGAATATATCTATTGGTGAAATTTTATAGAACTATGAAAATAGGTTATATGGGGCCACAATTTCATTAAAATATTTGAAATTCCCCTCACATACCCTTCTCTCCAATTCACGATGGTCCTCATACCCCCTTCTTGTGGTTCCCCTTTTCTATGTGTGGTTCCTTATTCACAATCAGGGCCCGTCCTTTACATCAATCTTTCTACTCTAACCCAACTAGCCCACCTCATACCACTAGTGAGCTCATTCTTCTAATATATCTTTGATGCAGTTCTGATTCAAACTGCCAACCGCTTTTCTCTGGAAATCTTCCTCTTGTGATGCTTCTCAGCCTTAACCATCCCACCTCCATGCCGACACCACTCTGATGCGGCCTCAGCACCACATCAGATGGATTTAAAACACTACGGTGTAAGTTTTACTGAACACTATGGTACTTATATGGTCTGATTTTGTGGGTTATCCTTGAATAGAGGTTTTCTCCAATATTGTGGGCTTTATTGGACTAGATTGAGGCCATATTGGGTATCACATTGATAAGGGTTCTCTGGTTTTTGATAGTATATTGTGATTTTAATTACACCTTCTATATCATGTCATCGAGGGTATACATATTACTATTCTAGTTCTATTAAACAAGTATTTGAATTTTTCATTCTATTTTGACAAGATCATGTTGGTTGTTTCAATGAGATTATATTTTCATGGAAATAAATTTTATTTTTGTTTTTTCTAAACCTATTATTATTTCATTACAATTACAATAGTATTTGTTTCATTGATAGGTTAAAATATATTTAATAAATAATATTCTCTTATGTCATTATATGTGTTTTTAAATGATGTTGTGTAGATGTAAAAATATTCTATTATGAATTGTTTGATTAATGTTATGTCTCTATTGATTTCAAAAAGTTTTTGGTGTTAAATAAGCTTTAAATTTTTTTTACGAAGGATCAAAAGTAATTTAATATTAACTTCAAATCCAAGGGCCAGTATGAAAATTTTTATAATATATTCTTCATTTAATTAGTTATACCTTTGGAATAATCCCACTTGTTATTATGTTCTATAATAAAATATCAATTTTATGAATTTAATGTGATTTTGATTTGATATTATGATAAATTAAAACGTGTGTTTCATAAAAATATAGAATGGGGACGCGATAAATATTGATATTTTGATGTATTTCTATGTATTCTACATTTTATATGTGGAATAGTTTTTATAAAATAATTACCCCCCTCAAATAGTCATTTTTATGGGATCTTTGTATATCTATGTGGGAATTTGAATTTTTTTCAATGTTACTCAGGTTATTATATTTAATAATATTGTTTAATATATGGAGTGAATATATCTATAAGGTATTCCCCACAGTAAGGCTAGTTGGAGAAATACACTAATGTTATATATTAGGATATTCATTGATAGTATAAAATATTATTATAACTTAGTACATCTTAGATAATCTAACTAGGATTTATAAATGTTACATATGATATAGGAAATAATTTACCAAATATTTTCCTTGAAACAACTCAATAATACTGATATAATTTTATTTTTATCCACCACATAAAATGTTATTTACTAATTTACATTATCCATTTTACATGGGCAGCATCAATATATTCAATATTCTATGATGGTGTCATTATAATTAACATTATTATATAGTGATTTTTGGTATGTAACTTACATGGTTGTTAACTTTTTATATTAATTTTCCATATGTTTTATTGAACTATTTTTTACTAGACTACTTGAAATTATTTCTAATGATATTTAAAACTAGTAAGTATATGGAATTTTGGATGCTTATTTTATTTCAATGGTTTTTTTCATCTATGAGGTGAATTCTTGAATATATATTTTTTTCAAATGAAGATATTTGGGTATACCCCCAACACCATTTAAAAAGAATGATTTAGATAATGACCTTGTCTGGTTTTAAAAATTAAATCACTAATTTAATTATTTTATTTAAAACTAGATTTTATAAAAGTTATTTTAAAAGGAAATGAAAATAATTTTCAATGTAATCGAACTAGGAAATGTTTCTCACAACCTATATACACCACTAATTATTGCTAGACATATTGGGTTTTTCTGATATAACTCAAAGATTCTAATTATTACATTTTATTGAAATACTTGTATTAGGTAACATGTAGATAAGACCATGTTAGGTATGTAGGATAAATAATTGGGTTCATGATTATATATTTGGTTAAGAATTATAGGTTTAATTGTTTGTTTTTTATAGTGTTCATTCCATTAAATTAATCCGGAATATTATTTTGGGATCGATAATTAAGATTGATATATCTCTATTATGTTATATTGATTGTGTGATAGTAGTTTATTTAAATTTTTTGTTTTTTTATTCCTTTTTATTTATAAAAACTTATTTACTATTTAATATTAGACAAAATTATGGCAAAAACATATTGTATTCTCAATAAGATTCCATTGCTTCATAATCCATACATATTATTATGAGACCAATCACAATATTGTCCTTAATTATTTTTAATTTGGTATGGTTTAGTGTTCTCTCAAAATAGATGTTATTGTTTACTCAATAGTGTATATATTGAATGACATTGGATATCATTCGAAAAAAATTCTTTAGTAATGATCATTTTATTTAGTATTGTGATGTACATATCAATATGAATATTCATTATTCATTTTTGGTTATAATTTTATTCATCTTTTATCATGTATTTTTGACACAATAATCACATATATTTTAAAAGTCATTATATATAATTACTTTTTGAATTATTTTATTACTAGTTGTTTCTTATTATGAGTTTATTCTATCCACCACCAACAAAGGTATTGATTTCGACATCAGATTCGGCAATTGTTTATAATAATTTCTTCCTTTGGACTATTTTTAATTTTGTATTTATTGATTCGTGGGTTCCCTATATTTTTAGTGGATTTTATAATACTTATTTTTTCACATTGTGTTTAATATAGAAACCATAGTTTATAACTATGAATTTTATATCCATAGAATAAAAAACAAAACCCAAAATGTTATTTTTTTCAATCTAATTTAACTTATATTTTGTTAATGAAGTCTTATTAGAAGAAACATTTTTATAATATTATTTTGGGCATGCTCTGAGATATTTCATTATCATTCTCTTGGAATTTTCAATAATTTTTATGGTATTTTTATATGGAAATTAGTTTTTAATTATATTTGGTTCCTCTAATAAGAATATCATCCCCATAAAACTAAATATGATACCAAAATAACCCCTACAAAACCTTTAATGACCCCTTTGTCGAGTTATAAATGTCAAATTTATAACACTGAGCCTATTGAAGAACTATATCCAATGTCTCTCAATTATTCCATTATCTCTCTCAGACAGGAATTTAAATGATTTTTGTAATATAAATATTAAAGTGTGACTGTATAATGAAATGTAATTGGGTAGTATAATAAATATTATTTAGAGTTAGATTAATGATGTTTGAGTAGATGATTTAGGATTTTGGGCAACCATATGATTCATGAAAAATTAATTACAAAAAAATCTTATTAGAAACACAACAAATTCTATAAACATCACTTCCCACAAACTTTAACGAAATAAATTTTTTCCATTTATTTGAGAAATCATTTTTCGAGCCCCATGTTTTAAACAAGTCATTAAGACACCATTAAATATTACATCACACATTACTACACATGATTGGAAAAGTACAATCTGTACTAATTAGGATAATTTAAAAAATTAATGAAATATACCTGAATTATTATGTGTGAAAATAAAAATTAAATACTCATCCAAAATAAGAATTGAACCAAACCAAAACAAATATAAATGTATTGAACATCAATGAAATGTCTCCAAAATACCTTGAGATAGTTCATTTGTTCTCATTTATTTTTAAAATAGATAACTTTTATTTGTTAAATTCATGTGTAATAATGATATAAAAATATTGTTTTCTTATTACTTTTTCCATTGTTTGGTGATATATTCTTTGGTTGATTATAACCTCTGGAGTTAACATCATATTAGATTAGAATTAATTAGTTGGTCTAATAATTGAATTTTAATTTGATGTTTAGGAATGTGTTTGGTTTTATGAAATGATATAAACATGGTTATTTGACTCTTGCATCGATCTAATTCAATTATTAAGTTGAAATGGTGATTTTTATATATTTGGACTTTCTAAAATTCTTGTTTATTATTTCTAGTCTCCCTTGGTATTCCTAGAAGAGGATTCATGCCATCAGAGCCTAAAATTAATTACATATGTATTCATAGGTATGTGTATATATTTATATATATGTATGTTCCCCCTTTATAAATATTCACTCATGGAAATGCGAGTATATACATTGGGGATAGGTGTGCTTATGTATATATATATACATATAAAAATCATTTGCGTGTATGTGTAAGAGGGTATATGCATGTATAAACCTAAATTTGGGCAACCCCTTGATAATTTTCAGTCATTAAAATATGTATACAGGGGCTAGGTGTGTGTATATATATTTATGTGTGTGAAGGTTCAGTTGAGGGATAGTTAAAAAGTGAATAGTTGATGTTCCATTATCCAAGGAAACCTTCCTTGATTTTGTGGTAGGTTCACCTTCTTTTAGGAATATACCATTTATATAATTTATATTTCCCATAATCATATAACATTTCTTTTAAATAATTTTTTTTCAATATTTTCATATATATTTCACTCCCTAAAACATTTATAACAATATAATTATTAGTAACATTTGAAATGTATCATCATAATCAGTTTAACATATGTCACAAAACATATTTCTTAGTTATATTAAATAACTTATAATTAAGAACACAATTCATCAACAATAGTAAAAATAGATGTTCATATAGAAGTTACAATAATTTTTTTTAAATTAATAATAAAATTATTCCATACATTCTTGTATATTTAGTTGATTCATATCCTTACCTTCATAACTTCACACCCATCTATTGCCTCATATCATAACATACACCCCAAACCCCCCAATATCCCCGAAACTATTACCTTTATTTTCAAAAATAACAATAACCATTTCCAAAACACTTGTATAACCCTTCCCCATTTACACTCTCCATGGATCACATGAAATAGTTCAACAACCCATACAAATGAAAATGACCCTGACCCCTAATAGACTATGAAGCTATGGGTAAAACACACAATGTAGTGAAAGACCAGTCATATATAACCACGAATAAATCCATCCTATAGAAAATCATATAAACCTATATTTTTAAAATCATATCCAAACGGAGAACTCAAAACCTTACTCATCCTTCAGCGAGGTTCTTCACTAATTCCACCTCCCACTTCTCTTATTCTTCACAAACCACATATACAGTCTTGGTAAGCCACAGATGTGAAGGTTTAAAATAATTAAAACCACTTATATGTGGGTTATGAAGTATTTTGATGTGGTAAACAATCTAATTGAGGCATTATATAATTATTTTTGATGATCATCACACCCAAAATGATATTGGTTGTTTGTTTACATTTACATATCATGACAATTAATAATCCAAATATAATATGGAACAAAATTATATGTCTTTAGAACAAATTTATGTTCATACATAATTTTTAGAAAACTATTTTTGTAACATCACAAGTAATTAATGAATAATAGATATTTTTATCTATTTCTACTAATGAATTAGATAGTGTTTTACAGGCTTAAAATGAGAATAAATCAAATCTTAAGCATGGAATACACTAATATTTTTAAAAGATTGTTTTACTTCTTTTTGATGGAAAACCATTTTTAAATCAAACAATTTACAATTTTATATGCTCTATTTGTAAAAATAAACTTATTATTTATGATTGGGACATTGAAATTTATATTGGATAATTTTTTGGTATTTTTCTGACAATGTTCATTTTTAATGAATAGTGAAAAATACTGCATTTTACAACAAAACTGCTTTTTCATCTAATTTAATTATATGGTTAGATTATATTTTTAATTAATCTTAAAGTTCAAATAGAATTTATTTTTAACATTTAATCCAATAGTGGTCGTTGGAATTAATTTCACTTTGAAATTGGACTTAAACTAGTGTCAATCTTTTGATACTTATTGTTTCCTAAAAACACGCTATTTGCTCTGACGGCGGGAATTAATTATTAAATTAATTAATATAACTTATATGTTTTGAATTTTTTAAAATATACATAATTTATGAATTCGGAATATCAAATATATCTTAGGGTTAAGTTTTGGTATTTTTCTGGAAAACTACAATTTTTGATGAATAGTGAAACCACTAAGTGGTACTTATAAAAACTGATTTTTTGTTTAAATGAAATTTTACCACCTCTGTGTTTTGAATTTCAAAAATCCGACATACATGGTTTTAATTAAGAAGTAAAATGTGGTTCAATGGGATTAAAATATTTTTTTGGTAAATAGTATCTTTTAAGTTTTTAATCGACATTCGAGGTAATTAGTGTAATTTATGGTAAGAATAATGTTTTAATAATATGAAATAACCTAGAAACATGTCTTACACTTATTGTATATGTCATGGACGACCATGAAAATCCATGGGTAAACTTGGGGACCCCATGGAGCCACTTTGGTTGGAAAATGACATGAATACCTTTTAATTTAATGTTAAAGTAAAAATGACACAAACATTAGCTGTTTTACTAAATAAATTTTTACGTGGGGTTATACATGTCATATTTTAACAATAAATAGTAATTATAAATCTAAAAATATTTCCTACATCATATTATTTTGTTTATAATTTTTAGACATTAAATAAATTAAATTATTTATGACACCATGATGATCCAGCGATGACTTCATTATTTAACGATTTAAATAAAATGAAATGATAATGTAAAATCTAATACCTACATATGTCAAAAACCTATTGGATGGGTGGATTTAGAACCATTATCACCTTATCCTCTAAATACATCAATTTTGGACCTTTAAAATCCAAAAAGCATTTGAAAATAATGTAACATTTTGTAACATTCCAAGAGTGCCCCTCCTCTCCTCTTATAAAAGGCCCCCACCTCTAACACCTTACCCACACTTCCAAAGCCTTTGGCTCAGAAAAACCCTGCTCATTTTGTCTCTCCACATCCCTCTATTACTCTTAGAAGCCTCACATTGGGCATAAGTTTTCCCAAGGAAGCTTTTGAGCTCAAATCAAAAAGAGTTGGCCGATTTAAAGGTAGTGTCTTCTGTTGTGTTCTTATGTTTTATTTTGCTTCTCCAACCCCCTAAACTTCTTTTATTCATTTCTTTTGTAATAGTAACAGTATCTTACATATACTATGATGTTTTTATAAGAATTATTCGAGCTAAACTTACATACACCTACATATAATGGTTAAATAACCTACTATTTTCGTGGATGGCGAATTTCTGCCTCACGAAATGATGATTGTTCAATATTCTTCTAAAACCTTCAAAGGTGGCCATTAAGATGTCACTATATTTATATATGACATATAATATGATTATGTTTTCTTTAAGCTTCTGTATTTTTCATTTATGGCATACCTTTACGGATTCCATTACGGGTATACGTGATATCTTCATTTTAGGAAGTGTGGACTACCGCCCCCTCAAAGTGATTTGATTCGTTAATACCATATGTGGTACGTAAAAAGGATATATTTAATGATATTATATGTGATACCATACTGGAATTAAAATACTATTATGATTAATTATATTTTAATTCCATTAAATATGAAATAGAAATGGAATTAGCGTTCATGCGAACGTACGGCTTACCGTCTCCATGAACGGTGCATTTCATTTCTTATCTCTAAATGTTATGTAATATTATAAATTCATGCATATACTGGATATATATGATATATATGATATCATCATGAATAAAATTATGGATATAATGGATATTTTACCACATGAACATCTTGTAATTATAAATAGTTTAATTTTGACTGAAGTACCAATGATCGTTAAACCTACCGTTGTTAACATAAATACTAACATAGATTCATGATATGGTAATAAGTGATATAAAAGGAATAATGAACTTGAAAAAGGTTCTTAAGAAAGTAGAAATTATCTCATGTTTATTATTTAGGATATTAAAGAACGATAGAGTCAAGTTGGACCCGAGCTATGGGACTTCATCTCAATCTCCGTTCATTGAGGCTTATTTTGTTTTATAGACAACCTTCTTTTATACGGTGAATAAACCCCTTTGACTTTTACATTTATCCAAAAGGAATTTTTTTATACGAATCATTTTACTAAACATCAAAAGGGAATGTTTTTGTCATACGTATGCGGTGATAATGACTTCTCCGATGTCGTGACCATTATTTGAGTTTCGACTTCCTCTACAAGCCATACCTTTTATTAAATGAAACATAAATACCATGTTTTACTTTTCTTTTATTTTGGTATTGAAAATGACTTTCATAATGTTTTTATATCAATGTGTTGTATTGATATCTTGTGATTTAAAGGTGGAAATGTTATGTTTCCTTTATGCATGTTTTATGTGATACGATTATGTTGTGGTTCTTGGGAATTATTATGAAGATGGGTGGTTCCGTGATAAACTAAGGGCGGGTGAGCCCGATATAGCTCTCCAATGCATTGGGTAATGTGAAGGAATAAAATGTTAAGGTTTCTCCGATGATATTTAGGGAATATACTGTGATTGGTATTCCAAACGTAACCAAGAGGTTTACTCCCTACGTAATACTATTATGAATTCCTCAAGTTACCTTTATGTCTTATGATTTATATGATTTATTCATGATTTGATGAGGTGTGTTAAAGTTATTATGTTTTGTGAGTAAAGTATGATTTTATTGATTCTTATGTATACATGTACTCATGTTTCCTTTCAATATTTTGATAACCCTTACTGAGCATTTTATGCTCATCCCAAGTTTTTGAAATGATTTTCACAGGTCAAGGGAAAGGTACATGATGTGATGATAGTGTCAAGGAAGTGTCAAGAAAGAATCCATTTTTTATATTAAATATGTTTCCATTGATGGGAAAAATGAATACTATCTTTTATGTAATCACTTTGTTTAAATGTGGAATGTAATGTAAGTTTTATGATATAATTGTCTACAAATATAAACATGAAACAATCCTCAACATGAATTCTTGAAGAAATCTCAATATTAAGTATGGTTTAAGGCTGGGGCCTTATAGTTTGAATCATAGGTCAGTTTAGATAACTTTAGGAGTTAGAATTCTATTAAATGATTATCCAAAAAAAATTATTGTCAAATTGACATGATATATCTTTTGAAGATTACCATGTTCCTTGTCCTAATATATTTTTGTGTTAAGAATGGTTTTCCATAGAGGAAATAGAGCAGCTTTTCTAGGAAGGAATACAGAGTATAATGACCTTTCAAATCAACAACCAGAGATGGTCAGAATCAGAATTGTGTAGTTTACTGCACTGGTGGCTCACTTGAATCAGGTGATAAATGGCAGTTATGTTTATGGATGATATTTTGGTGTTTTATAAAAGTAAAGAGGAGCATGAAAGACATTTAAGGGGTATTTTTCATACCTTAAAAGAAAAGAAAATGAATGGTAATTTCAGAAAGTGTGAGTTTTGGTTGCAATAAATTTCTTTCCTTGGTCACATTGTTTCTAAAGATGGGATAACTGTTGATCCTACAAAAACAATGGTTGTTGAAGAATGGCCAAGACCCACAAATGTAACTGAGATTCGTAGATTCCTTGGTTTGGCAGGCTATTACCGAAGGTTTGTTAGAAATTTTTCACGGTTATCTAGTCCAATGACTAAGCTAACTCGGAAGGTTGTTAAGTTTATCTGGACAAGAGAATGTGATGATTGTTTTCATGAGTTGAAAAGAAGATTGGTGAATGCTCTAGTTTTGGCACTACCTTCCAGGAATGGTGAGTTTCTTATCTACAGTGATGCTTCATTGAAAGGACTTGGTTGAGTCCTAATGCAGAATGATCAGGGAATTGCTTATGCTTCACGATAGATGAAAGATCATGAGAAAAATTACCCTACACATGATTTTGAATTAGTTGATGTTGTTTTCGCTATAAAAATTTGGAGGCATCATTTGTAGGGAGTAAAGTGTGAAATATATACCGATCACAAAATTTTAATGTATATATTCACTCAGAAATAATTAAACATGAGATAGAGGAGATGGCTAGAATTAATCAAGTATTATGATTGCACAATTCATTACCATCCGGGAAAAGCAAATAAAGTGGAAGATGCTTTGAGTAGAAAAAGTAATGCATTATTAACAATGTTGTGTTTGGAACGTGATCCTTTGATTAAGGATTTGATGAACATTGGCATAGAAGTTGTTGGTGCAGTATTTTCTTCTATTTTATTTTAGGTATTAGTGAAATCTTCTCAATCAGACAGAATCAAGCAAGCACAGAAGCAAGATAGTGAGTTGTAGGAAATGGTAGAACTGGTTGAGATGGGTAAGTTTCCTGAATTAAACATTGATAATGACTGTGTTCTCAGATTTGGGAAGAGATTGTGTGTGCCTTGTGATTTACAGTAGAAGAGAGAGTTGTTATGTGAAGCTCATAGTTCTCCGTTTTTAGTTCATCCTGGGAGTACTAAGATGTACAAATATCTGTGGGAGTATTACTGGTGGGGTGGAATGAAAAGAGATATTGCTGATTTTATTGTGAAGTTTATGAATTGTCAACAGGTTAAAGAAGAGCGGCAGTTACCGAAAGGGATGCTTCAGCCTTTACCAGTACCAGAATGGAAATGGGAAAATATATCCATTGACTTCTTTGTGGGATTACTGAAGACACCTCGAGGTAATAATGCAATATGGGTTATTATTGATCGTTTGACAAAATCTGCTCATTTCATTGTTATACGGGATACTTTTTCCGTAGATCAACATTCTCGATTGTATCTTAAAGAGATAGTCATGTTACATGGAGTTCCTCTCTCCATTGTATCTGATTGTGATCCTAGGTTCACTTCTAACTTTTGAAAAGGCCATCAGATGTCGTTGGGTACTGAATTAAATTTTAGTATAACATTTCATCCCCAATAAGATGGGCAGTCAGAACGAAAAATTTAGACTTTAGAAGATATGCTACATGCTTGTTCGATGGATTATCAGGGAAGTTGGGACCAACAACTTTCTTTTGATGAGTTTTCATATAATAACAGTTTTCATTCAAGTATATAAATGGCACCATTTGAGGCGTTATATGGGAAGCGGTATCGAACACCATCTTTCTGGGATGAAGTGGGTGAAAGGAAGCTGATGGAACCAAAATTGGTTAAAGATATGGCAGAAAAAGTTCAATTGATTCAGAAACACATCAGAACAGCTCAGAGCAGGTAGATGAGTTATGCGGATAACCAGAGGAAGGATCTATCTTTCGAGGTAGGTGATCATGTTTTTCTCAAAGATTCACCATGGAAAAGTGTGATACGATTTGGTAAGAAAGGAAAGATGAGTCCAAGGTTAATTAGACCATATGAAATTCTGGAGAGAGTTGGATCAGTTTCTTACTGAGTGGCTTTACCTCCGAGTTTATCTCAGGTACACAATGTTTTTCATGTTTCGATGTTGAGAAAGTATATGCCAGATCCATCTCATGTTTTGAGTCCAGAGGTAGTTCAGCTGGAAGAGAACCTATCTTATGAAAAACAACCGGTCCAGATTCTTGACCATAGGGTGAAACTATTACAGAATAAGGTGATTCATCAGGTAAAGGTTTTGTGAAAAAACCACATGATTGAAGAGGCAACATGGGAATCTGAAAATGCAATGAGGGCTAAATACCCCCACTTATTCGATAAGTAAATAAATTGCAGGGACGCAATTTTATAAAGGGGTGAAGGATGTAACATCCCAAGTAAGTAATGAATAATAGATATTTTTATCTATTTCTACTATGGAATTTGATAGTGTTTTAGAGGTTTAAAATGAGAACAAATCCAATCTTAAGCATTGAATACACTAATATTTTTAAAAGATGGTTTTATTGCTTTTTGATGGAAAACCATGTTAAATCAAAACATTGACAATTTTATAAGCTCTATTTTCCAAAATAAACTTATTATTTATGATTGGGACATTGAAATTTACATTGGATAATTTTTTGGTATTTTTCTGACAATGTTCATTTTTTAATGAATAGTGAAAAATACTGCATTTTACATAAAAACTGCTTTTTCATATATTTTAATTATATGGATAGATTACCTTTTTAATTAATTTTAAAGTGTAAATAGAATATATTATTACTATTTAATCCAATAGTGGTCGTTGGAATTAATTTCACTTTGAAATTGGACTTAAACTAGTGTCAATCTTTTGATACTTATTTTTTCATAAAAACACGATATTTACTCTGACAGTGGGAAGTAATTATTAAATTAATTAATGTAACTTATATGTTTTGAATTTTTTAAAATAGACATCATTTTTGAATTCGGAATATCAAATATAGCTTAGGGTTATGTTTTGGTATTTTTCTGGAAAACTTCAATTTTTGATTAATAGTCAAACCACTAAGTGGTATTTATAAAAACTGATTTTTTGTTTAAATGAAATTTTACTACCTCTGTGTTTTTATTTTCAAAAATCTTACATACATGGTTGTCATTACAAATTAAAATGTAGTTCAATGGGAATAAAATAATTTTTTGGTGAACAGTAACTTTTAAGTTTTTAATCGCGATTAGAGGTAGTTAGTGTAATTTAAGGTAAGAATAGTGTTTTAATAATATGAAATGACCTAGACACATGTCCTAACCTTATTGGATGTGTCATGGCCAACCAAGAAAATCCATGTGCAAACTTGGGGACCCCATGGAACCACTTTGGTAGGAAAAGGACATGAATATCTTTTAATTTAATGTTAAAGTAAAAATGACACAAACATGAGTTGTTTTACAAAAACAATTTTTACATGGGGTTATAAAATTCATATTTTTGGCTATAAATAGTAATTGGAAACCTGAAACGCTTTACTACATCATAGAGTTTTCTTTATAATTTTTATACATTAAATAAATTGAATTATTTATGACACCATGATGATGCAGTGATGACCTCATTATTTAACGATTTAAATAAAATGAAAAGATAATGTAACCTCTAAGACCTAAACATGTCCAAAACCAATTGGATGGGTTGATTTCTAACCCTTATCACCTTATACTATAAATAAATCAATTTTGGACCTTTAAAATCCGTAAATCATTTGAAAATAAAGTAACATTTTGTAACTTTCCAAGAGTGCCCCTCCTCTCCTCTTATAAAAGGCCCCCACCTCTACCACCTTACCCACACTTCCAAAGCCTTTGGCTCGGCCAAAACCAGCTCATTTTGTCTCTCCACATCCCTCTCTTACTCGTAGAAGCCTCACATTGGGCAGAAGTCTTCCCAAGGAATCTTTTGAGCACAAATCAAAATGAGTTACCTAATTTAAAGGTAGTGTCTTCTCTTGTATTCTTATGTTGTATTTTGCTTCACCAACCCCCTAAACTCTTTTTATTCATTTATTTTGTAACAACAACAGTATCTTCCATATACTATGATGTTGTTATAATATTTATTCGAGCTACACTTACACACACCTACATCTAATGGTTAAAGAACATATTGTTTCCGTGGATGGTGAATTTCTGCCTCATGAAACGATGATTGTTCAATATTCTTCTAACACCTTCAAAGGTGGCCATTAAGATGTCACTATATTTATATATGATATATAAAATTTTTATTTATTCCTTAAGCTTATGTATTTTTCATTTATGGAATACCTTTTTGGCTTCCATTATGTGTATACGTGATATCTTCATTTTAGGAAGTGCGGACTACCGCCCCTCAAAGTGATTTGATTCGTTAATACCATATGTGGTACGTATAAAGGATATATTTAATGATATTATATATGATACCATAATGGAATTTAAATACTATTATGTATCATTATGATTTAATTCCATTAAAAATGAAATAGAAATTAAAGTAGCGTTCATGCGTACGTACAGCTTACCGTCTCCATGAACGGTGTATTTCTTTTCTTACCTATAAATGTTATGTAATATTATAAATTCATGAATATACTGGATATATATGATATATATGATATCTACATCATGAATAAAATTATGTAAATAATGGAAATTTTACCACATGAACAACATGTAATTATAAAGTGTATATTTTTTACTCAAGTACCAATGATCGTTAAAACGACCGTTATTAACTTAAATAATAACATAGTGTTCATGATATGGTAATAAGTGATATAAAAGGAATAATTAACTTGAAAAAGGTTCTTAAGCAAGTATCAATTAACTCAAGTTTATTATTCAGGAGATTAAAGAACGATCGAGTCAAGCCGGACACAAGGTATGGGACTTCGTCTCAATCTCCATTCATTGAGCCATATTTTTTTTATACACAACCTTCTTTTATACGGTGTATAAACCCATCTGACTATTAAATTTATCCGAAAGGAATCTTTTTTATAAGAAGCATTTTACTAAATGACAAAAGGGAATGTTTTTTTCGTACGTATGCGGCGACAACGACTTCTCCGCCGCCGTGACCATTATTTGAGTATCAACTTCCTCTACAAGCCATAATTTTTTTAAAATAAAAATAAATACAATGTTTTACTTTTATTTTATTTTGGTATTGAAAATGGTTTTCAAAATGTTTTTATATCAATGTGTTGTATTGATATCTTGTGATTGGAAGGTGGAAATGTTATGTTTCCTTTATGCATTTTTTATGTGATACGATTATGTTGTGGTTCTTGGGCATTATTATGATGACGGGCAGTTCCATGATAAACTAAGGGCGGGTGAGCCCGATATAGCTCTCCAATGCATTGTGTAATGCGAAGGAGTTAAACGTTATGGTTTCTCCAAATAGATTTAGGGAATATAATGTGATGGGTATTCCAAACGTAACCAAGAGGGTTACTCCCAACGTAAGAATGTTATGAATGCCTTAAGTTACCTTTATGTCTTATGATTTCTATGATTTATTCATGATTTGATGATGTATGTTAATTTTCTTTTGTTTTATGAGCAATGTATGATTTCATCGATTCTTATGTAACATGTACTCATGTTTCCTTTCCATATTTTCATATCCCTTACTAAGCTTTTTATGCTCATCCAATGTTTTTGAAATGATTTTCACAAGTCAAGGGAAAGGTAAATGATGTGATGATAGTGTCAAGGAAGTGTCAAGAAAGAATCCATGTTTTATATTAAATAAGTTTCCATTCATGGGAAAAATTAATACTATCTTTTATGTAACCACTTTGTTTAAATGTGGAATGTAATGCAAGTTTTATGATCTAATTCTCTAAAACAATAAACCTGAAAAGATCCTCAACGTGTATTGTTGAAGTAATATCAAGATTAAGTAAGGTTTAAGGCTGTGGCCTTATACTTTTTCCCTGTGAAAGATTGTTTCAATGATAGGTCACATGAAAAAGTCTTTAATGAGATACTACACCATAAAGTAAAAAAATTAATACTATTAATCCATTTAAGGAATTATTAACTTAATACAAATCGTTATAGTCCATGTGCTGTATTTTCTTTTCCAAATAGCCTCTCATCCAAGTATATTAATATTTATAATGGTTATAATGACCTTTGGTAGGAAAATTACTCCAATCTTATGATAATTTTGAAATGAATAAGATCAAAGAGCCCAACTCCACATAATTGAAACCTCAATTTTTTTTATTTTTTAGTCATTAATTTTCTCCCAATAAAACATAAAGAAGAAATAAATTTAAAATTCATATTCCCACTACATAATATATTTTAATAAATCTTGTTCATCTTGTACAACATGGCAGGAAACTTATTATATGGTCATTCATACTAATGAGTGGCAATATAGGATTGGGTATGTCTTTTTTATGCATTATAATGTGTATAGTGGATTTTTAGGGGGTGAAGGGGAGTTAATGGTGTTTGGGGTGGTGTGGGGTACGATGGAAGGTGTGGGGAATTGTAGTAGTAGGTGCAATCGGGTTATATGGGGGTAATGTGAGTTGTATGGTGGTAAATGATGGTAGTTATTGTGAAAGGGTTTTATTGGGGGTGAGGGGGTGTCCTGTGGGTAGGGGTTATAAGGGTGTGTCGTGGGGAAGTGGTAGTGAATGGGCTTATAGGGGGTTGTGTGGGTGAAAGGGGTGTAATGTTGGTGAGGGGGGGGGGTATAGGGGGTGTAATGGGTAGGGTTGATGGGGTGAGTGTATGATGGGTATTAGTGGGAGTTGTAGGGGGTGGAGGTGGATGTGGGGGTGATGGGGTTGAAATGGGGGTAAAGGGAGTGTAGGGAGTGTAAGGATGGTGTCATGGGGGATGTGGGGGTGAATATGGGTTCTCAAGGGTGAAGGGGTGTAGTTGGGGTGATGTGGGGGGAGGGGTGTAATTGGTTGGCCAGAGTGGGTGGAGTGGGTGTAGTGGGGAAAGAGGGTGATGTTGGGGTGAAGGGGGTTTAGGGGGTGCAGATGGGTTAGGGAATGAAGGGGGTGTTATTAGGGAAGTAAGGGTGATGGGTTGTAGAGGGTATCTTGGTTGTGAAGGGGGTGAATTGACGGTGAAGGGGGGAGGGGTGTAAGTGATGTATGTGTAATGATATGGGGTAATGGGATGAAGTGGTGTAGGGGTGGAGATGTGGGGCTGAAACAGTGTAGGGGGTTGTAGGGGTTGTTTTGGTGGTGTCAAAAGGTGAGGGGTGAATTGAGGATAAGGGGTGCATGGGTCCTTCAGTGATAGTGAAGTGGTGTAGTGAGGGTAAGTGGGTGTTGTGGGGTGTAGGGGTGGTGTAATGGGGGGAAGAGGCAGTTTGGGTGAATGGGGTAGTGGGTGCATTGTATAGAAAGGGTTCATTGGGGCGAAGGGGTGTAGGGGTAGTGGGGTGAAGGGGGGTGTCGTGCAGGTTAAGGGTGTGGTGTGGTAGGGGAAAGGCTGGAGTGGGGGATGGTGGTGATAAAAATGTTTCTTTATAGAAACAAGGGATATATCCCTAGTTTAACATAGTGTCTATAGAGGCCTACTTCAATGGTTTAAATAGAAGAAATAGGGTTCCTACATACATGGTTTACCCATGGATATCGATGAATATTTCCATGGTTTAATCCATCGAAATATGTAGCCTACTTCCATGGATTAAACAGTGGAAATAGGGGTCCTAAAAGCATGATTTAAACTCGTAAAATGGCGGTCTGATGACCATGGAATAAACCATAGTCATAGATAGACCCTAATTTTCCATGACAATTGTACCCACCATTTGTGAAAACCATTTAGATAAGTATTTACATGGTTTTCTAACTACACCCATGGTTTAAAATGGTGACCGTAGGTAAATTTTCTCGTTGTAATAGAAAGAATCTGATAGTTTCCATGACATTGATTCTAGGATTATATGTCCATCATTTTGACACGTCAATTGTTGGGTTTTAATTCATATATTATAATTATTCACTTATCCTAATTATTAATGACCAATATTACACTTTTTAACTCTATTTCCATGAGACCAATATAATTTACATATCTATAACTCATTATTAAAGGAAATAACATTAAATCTATTCATGTTTTGAAAGACTAAAATCACTAAATCCCTTTGCAAGCTCAAAAATATCTTACTATAGAAATTACACACTATTCATTCTGTGTTGATTATGAATCTGGAGGTGTATCATTCAAGCATTATTATGTTTTCCTCATATTCCTTGTCAAACTCAATATGTATTTGAAAATGAATTTGGAAAAACCTTTTCATTTTATGATATATACTTTTGTGACAATATTTATTGAAATTTTTTTTCAGGAATGTTTCCAATTCAATGGAATAAATATATTTTTTAACTTCATGTTCTTGATTAGTTTCCACCACATATCATGTAACATCCTGCCCCTCCCACTTAGATTATGAAGATGAAAGGAAATTACATGGACATAAGTGAAACATTAAGATTCGGGATTCAATAAAATTACCTGATGGTTTTACCATTGTATATAAACAAGCTGACCAAATATTCCACAAAAATAATAAAACATGATGTATGATAATATTATAAAATAAATCATGTAATATATTTGATATAAAAACTAGACAACAATTGTGTAACCCAACAGAAGACTAAAAATATCAAAGTACATAATGAATGGTAAAACAAAAAAACCCAATGACTCCACCGACATAACTCAATATCAAAAAACATGTTATATGGTCTAATTCACAAAACAAACACTAGCAGAACAAAGGACCACTAAAAATTTGTGATTATATACCTTCACCTATATCATAATATAACATATCTAAAATATAATTAGTGTTCCAAAGATTTTATGAGTAATGAAATAGAGCAGGGTTTCCAAAAATGACATCCTTATTCATGACAATAGGATTGAATAAGTTAATACATTAATATAAACCATTTTTTATTAAAAAATTAGAAATGGATTATAAAATAGTTTCCGTAGTAAAATATTTTACAGAAAGAAAAACCATGTTCCAAATAATGTATGAAAACAATTAATTCAAACAATATCATGAATTCAATTGTAATTTCCCATCCCATTTCACAAATCCACACAACCCTACACTCACAAGATTGTTGTTACCATGAAAGGTGTATCTTCATGCACTAAAATAATATCTCCTCATAGTGAAGGGGTTTTAAAATCGATACTAAATTGGTTTTCAGAAACCAATACATGGTGGTTTCGTCTATCTAGAAGTAGTTTTCATAAAATTTCATAGAAATATTTTTAGCGAAAGGTTTAACGGCAGAAAAAACCTATATTCCCTACAAGAATGACTGCTAAAACAAAAAAGAATACATCCACTGTATAACATAGAGATGGTTTTAACTACTTCCAATAATAGGGTATCATATTTTCGTGGTAGTTTAATCCGCCACTAAATATGACCCATATAATAAGCAATAGATTAAACCACTGCTAAAAGTAGATTCATGAATAAAAAACTACTGCTAATTCTGTAGCCCCAGTACCTGTGCCCTGAAAAAATAACCAGGTGCCAAGATTATATAACAAAATAATGTAAATAATCATATAGTATTTAGAAATCATCTATATAAAATAAAACTATACACATCCTAATATAACTAAAATTAATATATGTTTGGTGAAAACACTATTCCACACATGACACATAAACAAAAAATGTATGGTGACTACTCTATTACACACATGATACATAAACAATCCTACTATTTCACAATGTTTCAAACATATCAACAAAACTAATAATCATTGTCTGATGATGAATACAACTCTTCACCCTCTCCGCATCCATCTTTACATTCTTAAATCGACACATGTAAGAAAATTATATTGAAAAATAAATGTTGTTGTATTTTTATATTTATACATAAAACCAATAATTTTTTTAAAACTAAATGATTCTGATTTTTCTTCGATTTACCTTATCACCACCACTAGTCATTGATGCAATATCACTAGGGAAATATCATATTTTTTCTGATATAAATCTATCAACGGATTATGCAATGTAGATATTTGAGTCCCCTAACCCGAAATTTTGATATTCATTGTAACAAAATCTATATGAGAATCTTGGGATAGGGACTGACTACATCTAAGAGTAGATACATCATCAACCCCCGATGGTCATCCAAAGTCCCCCCATGGTATGGGTCACAAACTCATCCCGTGTAGTTGACTAGGATGCTCCTTCCAAATAACATTACCAACTAGGTCTTTTTGGGAGGCTGAGTAGGACTGTGTGGGATTGACATCCCACAATTCATTAGTTTTTACATATAAATAATATATCAGTCATATTATATATTATATATATTAACATAGTGAAAAATTAAAATATTTTATTATAATGAATAATGAATTTATACCTCAATTTCATTAGATGAATCATTCACAAAACATATATCGTATTTTTTATGTACTACCAACCATAGTTCTATTCGGGGTGGTGGGTGCCATAACTCTATGAATGCATTAAAAAAGATAAATCAACAATTATAATATATTAAACAGATATTATTTTATTATAAATATTCACACTAACAAGAAGATTACAATAGTCAATCTCCTTCTAGAAAAACTCCCGGACCCTGTAGTGTGAGGGATGATTTTCTTAAAATGCCTCGATGCATTATTCCTTGAATGGTCATTAAATAAATAATATATATTATAATTGTAATGTATGAAATGTAATCTCCTTTAAATATAAATATACAAATGTAAAATTAAATTAATATAATAATATATATTTAAATAACATCTACTTCTCATCACGATGTCTATCAACAAAACCATTCCATTACACTTTGGGTACCCCATTGGGTGCCCTTTCATACATCTGTTGGGCTCTCAACAATGTATTGTTTAAATCACCCCACAATCTACTTTTAGAGTCATTCAATTTTTCCCAGATTTTTTCATGTCCACTTGTGTGCTAGCACATCAGCAACATTATAGTGGAAAAAAATTTGTATATAACAAGTTCTTTTTGAAAATATTATAATTAAATAACATAATAAAATTCAATTAAATCATAATTTAATAAAATTAACGTTATTATTAAATCAAAAACATCATTTTTCAATGTTGAAAACATATATCTCCAATCATCATAAGGAATATGAATGGAAACTAGCTCCGTGACCAGCTAGCCCAGAATCATGCCATGTATTCCTATAACGTCATCTGTAGGGACTCCATAAGAATCAAATGGGAAAACTATATTTTCTCAAGTCAGATTCCACACATCTGAACATTACATATTTTTTCCCATACTTTCATTTTTACATCTTTTATGAACATATAGTTACTATTAAAATGTTCAATATATTTATTTATACTATAGTTTTTACCTATAACCTTCAGTCTCCAATATCCTCATGAGTAACTAGGAGTGGTTCCATTATCTCTCACAACTAAGGCTCCGGAAAGGGATTGTGTCACTTGATCTACTGAAGTGACCCTCATGGAGGGTGTGAGAGATAATGATGGGGGAAAGCGGATGGTGCCTCACATGTTAAAGGGAAGGAGACATATGGATCATCATTTGTCGGCGTGTTCTATGGGACAATTTAACTCTTCCTCTTTGTTATTCCAAAAAATTAATAAAATAAAATTCTATTCATAACATATATTCCAAAAAATTTTGTGCAGGAAAAAACATTACAATCGATAACATATGCATGGTTCTAAAAAACAGAATATGTAGAACAATGATAATGGATTGCTACACAAATTACATAATGTGTTGTTAAATAAATGTATAACTATTCATACAATCATTTTCCTTTTTAATCATGTCGGTTTCTAGATCCATACATCACCACATCATCCACCGTTTCAAGAATAATATTATAAATATGCTGATGGAAAAATAATTCTCCCTCTTTCTATTGATTAGATACAATTTCAAATGTAAAATATTTCACATCATCATCCATATTATTCAAATATATTTATTTTACATGAAAAACATACACTCCACCCTTTATCCACAACATCAACCACATAACATACCATTTTAAAATGCGATGATAATATATATGCACCATGTAGTTCATGGTCACCAACATCCATTAAGTGAGGGAAGTTCACAGTTGTACATTGCAAGGACTCTCATTTAGATCCTCTAATAATATCGACCAAATTTCATCTGAATAAAACAACGAAAAATTCCCATGGTTGTTTAATTTGATCATATTAATCAACTATTCATTATCACCCACTTTAGAAAATATAAATATACTACTATTTTTTGTTTTCAAATACACTTCTTGATCGACTATATGAAATCTCAACCCATTCACAATGTATGGGTCGAAATTTGTAGCATTTATTATAGGACCTACAACTAGAATAATTAAATATTCTGACCACTCTGCTCGAGTATTAGTATTCATGATATAATAAATAAGTATACATTATTACATTTACAACAATATATATGGTATCCTAATATCATTATTTGTTGAAATATTTACGAACATATACGTCGTGCAAACCATTATAAAAGTGTTTATTTAAAAATATTTTTATATCTTCCTCAATTCTTATTTAGCCTCTCATTTGTCTCTCTATTTGTATTCAAATATAAAAAATAAGTTGATTTGCAATTCGATCCATCCATAGAACACAACTATGTTCTTGTAATAATTACAGTTCAGTTAGTGTAATATTTTAGGTCCTTCTAATAAATCAGTCAATAGCGTAAAATATTTTCGATTTCCCATGTATTTTAGATTCATTGGATTTGTCATCAACACCACCAACTTGATTAAATGTTGTCTCAAAATAAGATAAGTATCTAAAAAAAGTAATTACACTCCTCTAATAAATAACCTTTCTAAATATGGCCTTTAGATTGATAATTATTTCTCAAGTATGATTTCAAATGACAAATATATATTTGAAATAAAATAATGAAAACATAATTATGTATTTAATTATGTTCCAAGAATTGTTTACATACATTAAAATCATATCAATAGAGTACCTCTCAATTGAATACATCCATGTATAATGTACAAGACCTGCTAATTTAGCTTCCTCATCCAAATGTACATTTAAATGCCTCATAGAATTAAAAAATGACAGAGTAATGATCATCTCCATTAAAAAATGTTTCAATATCTACCTTTCTTGAAGGATTGCATGATTTAATTAATGTAGCTATTTATCGCATAGTTGATAGAAAAATGTGCAGAATTGGAGTATAGAAGCAGATTCCGTTTCGAGTAATAATGTACATAATGCCAATGGCAGAAACTACTAAAAAGAAATATATGAATCGTGAAATTTAAATCCATGTCATCTTTGATTCATTAATTCAACACACCTAGAGATGTTACATGAATACCCATTACATTTCTTCACATGTTTTATAATTCGAAGAAATGTATCTTTAACACTATTTTTCATTGCAAATATTGTTGGAGCGTAATTTTCATTATCACATGGCTAGATATCATGATTTATGTTCATTGCATATATGTCTTTCGAATAATGGAGAAGATCCTTCTACTTTCCATTCTCAATAAGCAATTTGAAGATACAGTTTTCATAAAAATTTTCTCAATATAAACACATCAAGATTATGCTGCAAAAAATTAAATTTCCAATATAGATGATCATAGAATTTAATTTTTTTCTTCTATTATTGTGTTCCAATTTGACAAGATGATAAAATTAGAACTGATTTCCCACTATGTCATGACCCGTCCCCCATGGTCTGTTCCGTGACTACCCCAAGCCCACCTTCCATATGTTATGGTTTGGCGACTTGCACTAAAGTTGTAAATCCCTAAAGTGGGAAGGCATTGCCTTTATAACAGAAAATACACACAACAGAGTACACAAGTGAATACAAAACACTATGTAAAATTGTATAACAAGAGAGTGATAAAAAGTAAAGGGGCTGGAAATACAAGACCAACTGAATTTACAAGTACAACTCAAAATGAAAAAAATAATTCAAAGGGGAAAAGAAGCTATTGGATCATCCACCACAGATCCCACCAAGGGTAGGTATAGATAGCCTCTTCAACAGTCCATGTTCGTCAGTATCCTTTGGGTAACGACTCGTCGTGAGGTCCACCTCTGGGTATCGCCCAGTCCTCATACACTTAGCCTCAGTTAGCGTTGTCCGTCGAACGCATCCAACCCAACGAGGAGAGGGAATAGCCCGTGCATGGGTGAGTATAACGATACTCAGTAGGGACCCCGATACCTCAACATCTCAAAACAATTCAACTAAGATAAACCACAAATACTGAAATCAACATATTCCCCACATAGGTATATTCCCATACATATACCAATGTAATCATGTAATGCATCTCAATCATGAGGAAAACACAAAGTTACTAACTCAGATCACACAGGTATAAAACTTTTTTAGAGAGATAGAGATGATCAGATGTAGTCATTTAATCATCTATTCTGTCACACCCACATAGGATCCATGAACAGAATTCAGAACTATCAATCCCACATAGGATCCATGAACAGTTATTCTGTCAAACCCACATAGGATCAAGGAATATAAGTGAGAACTCTCCAACAAACATAAATTCCAGGAACAGTAGTCAGATCTATCAAATCTGTATGGGATCTAGGAATAGTTGTCAGTACTGTCGAACCCACACAAGATCTTGGAACAGTCATCAGTGTTGTTGAACCCACTTGGGATCCTGGAACAGTCACCAGTGCACATCCTACCACAGGTTTCCACATGAAGCATGCTTGATTTCAGTAGGGTCCACTCCACATGACATGTGTCTATACCTCAACTTCCATGAAGACCCAAGAAGAATTATCTCAAAGGTCATCCTCGTCATAGGGGACAAAACACATCAGATGGCGCGTCAATCAGATGCCCTCTCTGTGTGTTATAAGCTTTTAGTCCAGGGGGCCCGGTTTGATTCATGTATTATCCAACCTGATTGTATCTAAACTAGTCCCCCAACTCCAGTGGGATATACTAAAAGGGATGGTTATGCTTCATGATTTCCAGAGCTGGTTATTGTTCGTCAAACGGACGTCCGGGGCAAATGATATGGCCAAAGACAGTAAAGGGTCGGTAGTGGGCCCAGGTCTGGTTCAACCCAGTCAGACCGAATCATCCCAACCCATTCTGGGCCAACCTGGTTCTGGTCGACTCGTGATGACCCGATGGGTCCTTCTTGGCCCATTGGGTACTCCAGCCCATTCGGTTTGGCCCAGCCCACTGGGCCAAGCCCAGCAGGCTGTGAGGGCATGGCCTGAGATGGCTCGGCCTAGAGGGAACAGCTAGGGATGGTTCAGCCAGGGCTCCGCAAGGGGTCCGTGGGACACATGCTCAGCTTGGAGGTTGCAAGGTGGGCTGAGACGCCAGCTCATCCAGGTGGCCACAAGGGGGCTGGGACGCCAGCTCTGCTGGGTGGCCGCGAGGGGTCCAGGACGCCGGCTCGTCCGGGGGAGGCACGCAGGGCACATGCGAAAGCTGCCAGGTGGGCCGTCGGCTAGGAGACGGCTGGGATGGATGGTTCGGTGGGCTTGGCTTGGCGCGGGCTGGTGGTCGGCAGGCCGGGAGGCCGGCGATGGCTGGGAGCCATGTGGCATGGGCCGACGGTGGTGCAGCCAGGGTGGCATTGTCGGAGGGTCATGGTTCGACCCAAAGCAATGGAGCGCAGTGAGGGAGCCATAGTTCGCGGAGTCCTCAGGTAGCGCTTCCTTAGTCAACGCTGCCTTCATCACCTCATTTCTTTATCACAATTCGAATTTTCATCATAAACAAAATAGGAGGAGGGGTCGGTCCATGTTAATTTGTCCCACACCCTCCGTGTTTAGGGTTGTATCAATTGGTTTTTCAAATAAGATGAAATTTGAACTTCAATTTTTCTTACAATCCTCCACAACAATACCATTCATTTGAATAAGAGAAAAGGAATGTGGAATTACACAAAAAAACCCCATAACTCAGATTCATTGTCGTTGTAAAAGAAGACGAAGAAGTCGAGGATGATGTCATTGGCATTCTTCAAGGGTGGTGTTTCATCCCTTGTTCCATTTGGAGATCAATGAGGATGATTTCCATCATCGGTGGATGAAGCGTTCTTCATTCTTCGATGGTCATACTTCAATGGGAGGGGCGTTCTTCGTTGGAAGCTTTATCCCAATTATCCTATACTCAAATCACCAAATTGAAATAGACATTCCAAATAATAGATTATAATATCTATTATATTGTTGGCTTGAAATTCAAAAAGAATTCCCAATACTTGGATAGAACAATTAATGTGAAGGGTGGTGGAACCATTAAGTGGAGAGCTCAAGAGGTTTCTCCCCACATAATGGGGAGTTCAAGAGGTTATAACGTTGTGTGGTACCCACCAAATTAATCCTTACATGGGAGGTTGAGTTCAGGTGGGACCCACCATCATAACCTATCATGGGAGGTTAAGGTGTGGCGGTCCCCACCTCTAACATCCATATTTTGTATAAAACAAATAAAATAAATTAAGACATGCACTTAAATTATTTTATTATTTCCATGTAAAACTCAAAAAATGACTTTAATACTCGACCAACAGCCATCAAGGTGAAAGTCTTCTTAATTTAATAACGACAATGCAGGTTCAACGGCGCCGTCAGATTTCAATTCTGAGCACCTGTTCAAAATTTATAAAAACCCACTCGTACGTATACCAAACATACCTGAATAGAACTTCATAAATTGATTCCTAGAACACCGGGCCTCAGAATCAAGTGCCGTCAATTTTCACTGACTCGTAAAATTCCAAAGTATATAAGAGAAAACATTCCACGAAAATTCAGGGTCTTTACACAAAATCATTCAAATGATGCACCCTCCCTAAATCTGTTTCAAATTTTCCACGCGCTTCCAATATTTCATAACATGTTAACAACTTTAGAGGCGGTCTACGATCAATGAAACCATTGAATTTTGACATTTTTAGCTAAAATATATGAGATGCATTGATAAATAATCTATTTCACAAAAAGCACAATTTTCTATTGTGAGGTATACATTTTTTCTCAAAATCAATGTTACAAATAGGTCATGTCATACCTATATATATGATATAACAAGATAAATTCCCATGTATAGGGATGTCGATAATGGTCCACAATATAGCTACTTGCATTTTGAACATTGTTTTAGAAGAAGAATGATATTTCTTCACATTGTTTCTCCATATCTCCAGTAATTATTCAATTAATGGTTTCTTGTATACATCATTATCATTTCCAAGAATTATTTTTAAGGCATAATAATTGATATGAAAAATGAATTTTTTGCATAAACATCCATGGTGGAAGATTATATGGCATCAAAACATCCTAATAAATACTATAACTACTAGGGAATGTCCATAATGGGTTGAATCCATCAGAATTTAATCCCAGTCAAACATTCCTATGATTTGATGGGAAATATGGATGTAAAGAATCAAATTTCTTCCATGATTGTGAATCTCATTGATTTCAAATTATACCATAATAGTTGTTATCACCAAAATTCAACTACATGTGTTTGAAGATTTTCTCGGACTTGAACTATCATTGAATCCAAGGATTTAAAGGAAAGTAACAATTAAAATTTACTTGTGTGTTCTTTTCTTCTTCTTCATGATAGTATGTTGATTCAGATATCCAACACCATCCATTAAATTTCATATAGATGAATTACATTTTTCGTAAATTCAGACTTCTTTAATCCTCTCGCCAATAAAGCATTCAATCATTGGGACTCACATGTATTTATTTATACTTCAGGCCAAGCTGGTTAACAAAATTTTTATTATCAAAAAAATGCTTGGGCATGTTTGTTTCCTGAAATTCATCACAAAAAAATCCAATATCATGGACATAACTTTATTAGAAATTTAATATAGTCATCTGATATTGTAAATCATTAGGATAAAATAAATGTTTTAATATTTCAAACATTTTCTATACAACTATTAATTTCCAACATCAACTAAACCATTAAACACATGTTCTCCGTGATGTTTTCTCTTACATTAGTCTCCATAGAATCAATAGGAGGATCCAAATATATGTTGCAAAATTAATTAGGTTGGCCTATAGTCTCCGAAACATCACTTTTCTCATTTCTATTTGTAGTACAATTTTTTATACTTTTTGATGTCGATATTGGTGACTTGAAATGCCTAATGCACCATTTATAAGGTATTTCATTTCATTTTCCATTGTCGACGATGTTCGGAACACATTCTGTTGACTAAATTCATCTCTCAAACTTTTTTTAAAATTTTATTCTCCACGCCAAATCCAACCTTAATACTGATCATGGACTTTCTTGAATATCAATTGTTCACAAACATCGTCTATATTAAACCATGTTCTAATTTTATAGTTAGTAGATGGAAATATTATTCTCCCATCAATGAATCGAATGGAAATTAAAAAATATATAAACTATTCAAAATCCTTATCATATTGAGGTTTGTTCATTAGAAATTTTATCCAAATGTTATCCATATATATCAAAATGTACCAATAGATTATTAGCATAAATTAAAAAACATAACTATTAATAAATATGAAAAGTGATTCATAAATAAAGTTTTAAAATATATAAATATATTAAATAAGGTTTCTTATGTAAATAAATAAATAACTAATATATATAAGAGGATGTATTGAAGCCATATTTTCCCCATTAAATGATGGTTTTAAAATTATTGAGGATAATTTTATTATTATTAGTGGAAAAATATATTTAGGTATCTCAAGGTCATAGTGACAGTGTTTTATTTTAAGAGAATTCCATGCCCATATATTACAAAAATTAAATTGTGTAACATCATGCTAATTGACTAATTTTTTACAATATGGGCCATCATGAACATTAATTATGAATAGAATAGGGGACAATCATGTATAGAGAATCAATAAGTAATATAACGTACCATTTCAATTAATTACAATTAGAAATAAGGAACATCAGGTTTGTATATTCGAAGTAAACGTTAATGAATTTCATGACTTTAAATTATTAGTAAAAATTCTTAATTTCATGTAAATTATAGATTTTATTATTTATGTAATCACGTCCCTTCCATAATAAATTCGTGGAAAAAAATAACACCCAATCCATTTTCAATTAATTTAATTATTTATGCCATATAGTGTCTAAATAAAATGAAGTATCATGGTGTATAATATATTGCTATACATTATTTCATTAACCCACTTTATCAATGTTCTCTACCTATATCAAATCCTAAATTAACTTAGTGAAGCTTAGATTATAATAGTAAAATAATTCATTATGGAATGTAGTGAAACTGAACCCTGTTGTGGTTTAGTTGAGTTAACCAACCTCTAATTGGGTATCAAGGTCTCTTATAATGTTTAGAATTGAAGTCCCACAATTAATTTTGGTTATTATATATTTTTGGAGAAACTCATGTAAGGTATGAAATATGGCACGAAAAAATTAATATAAAAACACCCAAAATATATGTAAAATTATGATACCACCAACCATATACCGATATATGAATATGTTAGACTATATTTATTCACCTTTGAATGTAATTTTAATCATTTAATAGAGGGATAATGACCATAGGATATGAACATTGGATATGAACAATGACTGAGGGGATATAATCTTAAATGGCAGTCATTACCCTCTTTATTGTAAATTAAAATGAACAAGAGATAGGATGATATTCCACTAATAAAATCTATAACTAAGTAAAAATGAAATTTGATTTCATGAATTTAATGTCATATATAACTAAAACAATTACATTGTACCAACATAAATCTTAGACAACGTCCAATAACTCTAAAATATTTTCAAAATCAATAAATTTATATGTTCAAAACTATAGTATTTCATCATTAATTAGCTTTTTGAGTTCTAGTATATGTGAATACTTTATTCATAAATATAATTTCAAAAACCATGGAGAAACATAACCATGAGCATATAACTCTTACACATGACTGATAATGCACAAACCTCCCCATGAGATCCTAGGTATGTGACCCGAGGAATTTTACTCCATCATAATACATACTCTAGATATACAATTTTATATTACATATGTCATCTAATACATTCACATGAATCAATTTATTTTACCCCATTCATGCAAATTTGACGATTTTTTTCGGATAACTGATCTATGTAAAACCATCTAGAAACCGATAACATTATTATGTCATGGAATAACTTTTAAACAATCTGTGATCTATTAAACAACTAAATATATTGATCAAAAAATTCATTATGTGAATAATTTGTATTAATAGAACAAACCCACTAAATTTTCCTCCAAAAAAATGAATTCATTCATCCACTCATGCACCTCAAGAAATCTCCTAATTCTGACCACCATCAATTGCGTATTATGTGACTCTATACACTATATGTCAATCCAAAAAAACCAAAGTATTCCCACTCAATATACAATATAAAAAATTATAGATAGGGATAAATTGTATTCATTATTTTTCACATCACAATATGTGCAATATAAAACATCATTTTTTGGATAACCATGCCAAATTACTAGATGAGTGAGGCATAGTGAGGGACCACACAATAAGGAATGGTGAGGGTCAGAAGGTAACAATGAGTTGAGGTTAGGGGAAATGATTGGTGGCGACTGCCAGTAATGATGCAGGCACAACGAGGGTCAATGGGGATCAGTGAGGCGAGGGAGTCTAGTGCTTTGGGGAGTCACATGATGGGGGTATCAGGGATATTGGGGGTTGGGGAGACTATCAATTGAAAAAAATATTGTAATTATTTAGTAATGGTTTTTAAAAACCCACTACCTAATTCTGAAAAAAATATAAGTAGTAGTTTAGTAAACCACTGCTATAAAACTGCTGCTAAATACTCAGTTTTTTATAGTGATGTATATAACTCATCACTCTAATGATGGTACATGATGACCAATATCCATCTAATTCCACTTCTTCATAACCATTTAATCTAAGAACCTGTTAATCTATAATTTTGAAAAAATTATATAAAAACATTATTTTATTAAAAAAAATTAAATGCATCCAAACCAAATAAAAATATTAAAAGAATAATTTTAAGAATATGATAGTATTTTCACTTTCTTTAAAACACCCAATTTTCAGAATTCCATAATCCATTACATAATATTGTTTTCGTCGGTTATTTTTCAACAATTTCGCAATCAACTTCACCAAAACAATAATTTTTAAAATATGTGTAATATACAAGGTTTTTATAGAATAATACAATTTCATATCAATTACTATTTTTGAATTTAATATTAATTTATTTTAAAGGGTATAGTATATACAATAATGTACCCAACGCACAATAATGGGTTTCTCTGAAATCATACAATGTACACAACACTGAGTTATAACAAAAACATGATACAACAATAATATTATTATTTTAAATTGTAGTTATTTCCTAGTCGTTATAATGGATGAAATGAAAATTTTTTACTATATTATGATTATAAATATTTTTTAATTGATTATATATATATTCATTAAATTTTAGAGGATTAAAATGAAAATAAAATCTATTTTTAAGAATAAAATACTGTCATATTTTGAAAAGGTCATTTTAATGCCTTTTGATGGAAAACCCAATGGAAAATAGTTTTTCACTATTATGTGAAATATTTGATAAAATAAACTTCTTTTTTAGAAATAGGACATCAAAATTTTCTTTTGTTGAAATTTTTCTATTTTTCTGATAAAATCCATATTTTTATGAATAGTGAAAAATACTGCATTTTAATTAAAAACTGCATTTTCATCTAATTTATTTATATAGTAATTTTTTCCATGTAATTATTTTAATGTATAATTGGAATATGTTTTTATAATTTAATTCTATGTTGGTCATTGAATGTAATTTAACATTGAAATTAGAAAAAAAACTCATGTAAATATTTTGATTGTTTTTTATTTCATAAAAACATACATTTTGGGTTTGATAATGAGAATTAATTTTAAATTAATTATTTCCAAATATATGTTTTCAAATTTATAAAAATGGATTGTATATTAGGAATCATTTCTTTCAATATTTATAAATAAGAGCCTTTTATTTTTTGACATTATGAATAGTATCTTCAGTAATTATTATTTTTAAATTTCCATGGTTAAAAGGTAAATTAGATAAATAAGGGTTAAAATATATAATTATAATATTAAACAACCCTAACAAATTTCCTAATCTTATTGGATGATATATGGTGGAACATTTCATCCTTGGGTCGATTTTAGTACCCATGGATCCACATGGTTGTGATAATAACATTTTATAAAATTTATTTTAATGAAAAGGGAAATATAACATAAAATTTATCTCCTAACAATAATAATTTTCATTTTATTTATATAAATGATCATTAAAACTATAAATATTAAGTAAAAATCTAAAAATATAACCTACATCAGTGAAATTTATTTTGAATTTTTATACATTAAATAAATAAATTTATTAATGAAAGAATGATGATATGAGGATTTCCTTAACAATTAAAGATTCAAATAAATGATATTATAAATTATAAAATAAAAGTAATTTGAAATTATGTATTCCATGCAAGAATTCTTAATATGACATTAACATGTAATGTATGAGGTTATTTCATTCATTAGAAGGGATTAATTTATTCTGAATTTAACAAATATCAATTGCTAAATATTTTGATAATTGATAAAAAATAGTTAAAAAATTATTTTATTAAATGAGGTAATATTCATAAAGGTCAAATATTTTTCCAAATGGTTTATATATAGTTGAAAATGTCATTAACTACCCACATGTTGTTCAATTGTCATTTCATAGTAAGTATAGTAGCCATATATTCTGAAAATACAAGAATACATGGTAAGAGTTAATGTTTTTCACTAAGGGTTAGAGGTAAATAAATATGGTTAATTTAGGGACCTAAAAATTAAATAATCTTTTGGTTGAGAGGATTTCAACTGATCTTAAACATATCCTTGCGATTTTTTACACTAGATTTATTATAATTCAAAAATCAATTTATAGTAAAATAATATTTCAAGAAATTTCTAAAGTACCCCTCCTCCATCTTATTGTAGGCCACCATCTATACCCACATACTCACACGTGTCAAGACCTATGTATCATCATACTTATTCTTATAAAATTTCAAAAACATACCTTACATACTCCAATAATACTTACCTTGGGTATAAGGCAACTCAAAAAAAGACTTTTGGCTCAAATCAAATGGAGTATCCCAATTTTGAGGTAACGTCTTCTCTGAAGATACTTTAATTTATTGTCCTTATCCACCCACAATTCCATTTTATTCCATTATTTAATAAAATAACCATTATCATGAATATATTTATATTATTTCTATGGGTTTGACCAACACTTACAGACACCTCCATCTAGTGGGTATAGAAAATTTTGTTTCTATATACAGTGAACTACTACATCATAAAATGATGATTATTCAATTTTCTCCAACCACCTATAAAAGAGGAAATTATGATACCACTATATTAATATTTGGTATATATTATATTTTTATTATCTCAATGCTTCTGTAATTTTTATTTAAAATCAACTTTTATGATTTCCATAATGTGTAAATACGATAAATTCATTTGAGGAAATATGGACTACTGCCCCCTCAAATTGATATGACTCATTAATTCCACACATGGAATGTACAATAGAATGTGTTAATGAAATAATGTAACATTCATAAAATAGATATTATACTGGAATTATAATATACCCATGTGTCAATTATTTTTCATTCCGTTAATATGTCTAAAAAATGAAAGTAGCATTCTTGCGTATGTCTGGCCTACCATCTCCAGGAAATTTTCATTTAATTTCATATATCGATATGTTATAGATTATTTAAAATACATATATACTTGATATATATGATATTTAAATCAAAAAAAAATTATTTTGATGATAATGGACTTATGACCACATGGATAATTTTCATCAAAACATGTTAATTTTTGAATCTAATATAGAACATTGAAATAACGTTCTATATGAACTCAAATATTTAACATATTGTTATAAAATAGTAATTACTGATATAAAATGAATAATAAACATTAAAAAGTATATAAAGAAATTATAAAATTTCCTATGTTTATTATTGTTGAAATTAAAGAATAAACAAGACATGTTGGACTCAAGGTAAGGGATTTCATCTCAATCTCCTTTCATTGAGGGATTTCTGGATAATATGAACCATTATTCTATAATAAGAAAAAAATAAATTCATATGACATTTCATGTCATGACCCATCCCATGGGGCTTGTTCTGTGACTACCCCATGCCCGCCTTCTATAGGCCAGTGGCTGGCGGCCAACACCGAAAGGCGTATTCCCTAAAACCGGGAAGAAATTTCCTTTATTTCATATAAACACATGCAAACAAGAATAGAAAAATATACAAACAGAAAAAAACAATGTAATAAAAAAATATGTATAGTAAAAAATGGGGCCAAAATACAAGCCCAACTAGAAAGAACCGGAAAAATAAAAAGTACAAGTAAACTGAAAAAACTCATGTGAACTCCTTCCAAGGACCCTACATAAAGAGTATGTACTGCTCTCCAACGGTCGTCTCTATGGTACGCCTCATCTAATTTCCACCTTCGAGATACCTCTAGTCTTCGTAATATCATCCTCATTCAGCACAATTTGTCATCTACACCAAACACAACAAGTTGTGGTCATTCTCGTGTAGGGGTGAGTGTAACGACACTCTGTAGGGTCCGTGAGAACCTCGATGGTCTCACAAAACCCACAAAGGATAGAACTAAAATCATGAAAAATCTGACAATCATACTCAGGTATATTCCCATACATATAACTAAGATATCAAGTATACCCATCTTATTCAGGAGGAAACACAAGGCCCAAATTTTATCTAAAGTACAACTGTTCCACGTAGGAATGAATACCACGATGGTAACACCACAATGGTAAGTACCAAAAAGGTAACACCACATAGAATAATACCACGAAGGTATCATCATTAAGGTAAGTACCAAAAAGGTACACTATACTGAAGAATTCTAAAATGGTATGACTATGAAGGTAAGTACCAGAAAGTTATGCCACATAGAAAAATACCACAAAGGTATCACCACAAAGGTAAGTACCAAAAAGGTAAGCCAAACAAAATAATACCACAAAAGTACGACTGCGAAGGTAAAGAATCAACTCACACAAGGTATAACTTTTGTATTGTAACAATGATAATTATTTGTAACTGCTAAATCATTTTACTCTGTTAAGAGGAAGACCCATGTAGGATCATAAATCATCAGACCAACAAGGGATCCTAAATCATCAGACCCACAGAGATCCTAAATCATCAGACCCAAGTAGGATCCTAATACAAGAGTACCTACATAGAATCCTAGAGTATTCCAATGAGTATTCCTAGAGGGGATCTAGGTGAGAATATCGAATACAAGCTCATGTAGGATCCAAAAGCACAGACCCATATATGATCCCTTTCCCATGTAACATCCTACTACAGGGTCCCCGCACTATGCTCTCCTGATTCTGGGAGGGTCCTCTCTTCAAGAAATAGGTCGATACTCTAACTACCATGAAGTCCCAGGAAGAAGTATCCCAATGTTCCACCACATGATAGGGGTCTCAACGTAATAGACGGTGTATCAATCGAACGTGAGGTTAGTATGTTGTTGACTATTTAGTTTCAAGGTCCCAGTTCGTTTTGTGTTCGATCGAACTAGGAAGTACCACAACATTATCCAAAACACACATGGGGTATACCAAAAAAACATTATCTATGAAATGATTCTAGTATCGTAGATCATTCTTCAAATGTATGCTCATAGATCATGATATGGATTAGGGAGTGAAAAGGGTCGAAGCTGGTCCAGGTCCAGTCCGACTCGGTCGGACCGACCAAACCTGGTTCGGGTCGACACAACGCGACTAGGGCACAGACCACATGTTCCGTCCTATCCCATTGTGTTCATCCCAACACGTAATCACGGCACACGGCTGGATAGAAAACCAACCCTCCTCCGCAGCCGGTAGCGAGCCGGCTGCCCTCCAATCGCCGCTGGGGCCTCACGCCGCGACTCCTGCCCGCCAAGTGATGTAGTCGTGCACCTCCACCCACATCATGTGGCCGGCCATGCGCCAGCTGCCATGGCCAATGAGCCACGACCCTTCTCAAATGGCGCTATCGTGCCGCCGTGATTGTCATGTCTGGTCGGGGTGTCAGCCGCCCCTCCTGAGTTCCACCGGTGTCAGTTACTGGCACGGTCAACGATGAAGTTCTTCGGGTCACCGGGTGTGCCCAAATAGCCCGTCATTCATTCCAAAAAATTTCTTGCCTTGACTTTGGACGTCTCCATTGTTACAAGAGCATAAAAAATCACCAAGGTTTTTGGAGAGATTGGGAAATTTTATTTTAGAATGGTAGCAAGAAGCTTGTTTATTATTGAATCATGAAGAACATCCAAAACGGGTAAGGGGTATTCAAAACACAAATCCCTACATTGTCATTTGATTGATGAGTGGAGAGGTAGAAGATGAATTCATTGATGAATGTTGGCATTTTTTGCTTCTAAAAAGTGCTTATGATATGGGACTAAGTTTGGTTCCTCATTTTTCATTGGAGATGGCGTTCTTTGTTGCAGGAAGAGTTTCTCCACAATTCTCCCAAGATCCTTTTCCATGGAAATCCTCCACCCCAACAAAAATGAAGAGAAAAATTATTAAAATTACATCTAACAATTAATTACTGTTGAGACATTGAATTATTTTTAGTATGTTCAATTTATTAATTGGGGGGATGAGTGGTTTTTCCCCATAAAGAGGGGTTTATGTGGTCCCCACCAACATGAATTTGTGTTGGGGTTTTTCTAACTTGGGTGGTCCGCACCTCCGTAATTAAAAAAGAGAGTTTATAAAAAAAATAAAAGATGTTCTATATTTTATTTTTATTTCCACAAAAATCATGAAAAATAACATTCAGCATCGACCAACTATGGTCGATGTGAATGTATATTTATGAGAATAATGGTGCTTCAAGTTCAGAAGTGTCCTCAAATTTCAATGATAAGAACCAGTTCAAAAGTCACAAAAACCCACTCGCACGTTTATTGAATGTAAGTAAAAAATTGTTCAAAAATTCATTTCAAGAACACTGGTCCTCAGAATCACTCTCCGCCAATTTTGATGTAATCATAATATTTAATAAATAATTAAAAAAAATTAGATGTAATTTTTGGGTCTTTACATTCTCCCCACCTATGGGCTTTTCACCCCAAAAATCCACAATACAAAAACTAGGAAAATAGTTGGGGGTACTGAGCACTAATTTGTGCCTCCCGCTCCAATGTTCTCTCTTGGAGGTTTCCACATTGCAAAAATACACTCACCAAAGGTATCGATCTCCCATTATAAACTCTATCCCATCGATCCTCAATCTCCACTGGATCCTCCGTAAATGTCGCCCCATCGTCAAGGTCCAGATCGCCTCAGTCAATGATGTTTGAAGGGTCTTCCATGTATCTCCTATGCTGGGATATGTGGAGTACATCATGCATTCGGTAGAGATGAGGTGGAAGAGCTAATCAGTAATCCCTCTCGCTAACTCTGCTGAGGACCTGAAATGGTTCGAGGAACCTCATAGAAAACATGCCGCCTCAGCAAATTTTCCAGAAACCTCATTTGGGTGAGACCCATAGTAAGACGTGGTCACCATCCTCGAATACCATAGGTATCCATCTCCGATCAGCATAAGACTTATGTCTACTCTGTGCAGTCTTCTTCCACACCTAGATGATCTACACCTTCTCTATGGATGCTCATACCATTTTTGGTCCCATCAGTGCTGACTCCCCCTAGGTCAGTCCAGCACAAAGTCAATCTGCATGGTTGGTCTTAGAGAGCCTCAACTGGTGCCATCCCAACGGTGGAGTGATTGCTGTTTCTGAATGAAAACTCCACCAAGGGCATGTGATCCTCCCAGATACGATCGTAGTCAAGGAAGCATGCACGCATCATGTCCTTGAGGGTCTGAATGGTCCACTTAGTCTAGCTATCTGTCTGAGGATGGAAGGAAGTTCTCAAATGAGGTTGCATCCTGGAAGCCTCATGTAACCCTTTCCATATCCGGGGAGTGGAATGCGCATCACAATAAGATACAATCATAGATGGTACTCATTGTAGCAGTACAATTTCATGCACATAGAGGTGTTTGAAGCACTCTATTGAACCATGCTCTCTAATCGGTAGGATGTGGGCTAACTAGTAAATGATCACCCAGATAGAATCATGACCCCTAGATTTACATGGTTTTATTTTTATGAAGTCCATTGATATCCTAGCCCACTTCCACTCTGGGACCACTAATGGCCTAACTAAGCCTACTGGTACCTGATGCTCTACATTTACATGATAAAAATTGAGGCACCCAGAGACAAACTCTGCTACATCTTTCTTCATTCCCGGACACCAGTGATGTCATCATAGGTCCTAGTAAATATTTTACACTTTTGGATGTATCACTAGAGGGGATGTGTTAAACACCCTCCACACTTCCTCTTGAAGCAACACTAGTACAATGGTACATCATCTAAAGAGGGTGGTGTGCTCCCCACCTTTAGAAAATAAATTTGGTGCCTACCCTGTGGATATCTGAACATGTTGAAAATTGCATTCAGTGCCCCCATGTTGTGCCTCCCTGTCTTTCTGAAGAAGAGGGGGAGTGACCTTAAGTGACTTAAGGAAACCTGCTCTATCTCGTTCCACAAAAATATTTTTATAAAGCGGCCAGCTACTCTATCGCCTCACCTAGCAATTTTATAGTTGATCTCTTTGAATGTGCAGCAGCTACAACACTCCCCATCCCATGAATATATACTATCTTGTCTTCATAGTCCTAGAGTACCTCAAGAGAATGTCATAGTCTCAGGGTCAGGTTTTTCTGAGAGAAGATATACCTAAGACTCTTGTGATCAGAGTAGACTGTAAAACGCACTCCTATCAGATTGTGTCACCACATATTCATATCGAAGACCACAAAAAACAACTCAAGGCCATGGGTAGCATAGTTCTACTCATGTTGTCTCAGCTATCGAGAACCATATGCGATGACTACTTGCTCCTGCATCAGGACACATCCGAGCATGGTCCCTGATTTATCATCATAGACTACGTACGCAACACCCTCCTCCAGAATCCACAATATAGAGGCACTAGTAAATTATATATTACCTCTTGAAAACCTGGCTAGCATCTCCATGACCACTCCAAGGTTTTCCCTTTATTCGTCAATGTTGATAATGGTGTAGAATCTTTGGAGAAATCTAGCATAAATATCTGGTAGTATCCAGCCAAACCCAAGAAACTCCGCAGCACCCTCACACTTTTGGGTGGATCCCAAGAAAGTACCAATGTAATCTTCACTAGATCAGCCGCAACTACAGCCTCTGAGATTCCATGTCCTAGAAAGTGAACCTCTCAGATCTATAATTAGAACTTCATGAGATTACCATAATGTTGGTTCTCTTGGAGTGTGTCTAGAACTATCTACAAATGATAGTCACGCTTTTCCTTGGTAGCCAACTAGATCAGAATGTCATCGATGGAGACTACAACAAAGCGATCTACGTATGGATGAATGATCTTATTAATGATTCCATTGAACACTACTGGAGCATTGGTCAGTCTGAACAGCATGACAAAAACACATTATGGTTGTTCTGTCATCTAAAATTCATCTTCTTCACATCCTCGTCTTGTACTCTGAGCTAGTGAAAGCCTGACCTGAGGTCTATCATTGAGAGCCACCATGGTCCCTTTAGCTGATCAAAGTGGTTGTCAATCCTCCTGAGTAGGTACTTGTTTATCACAGTCACCTGGTTCAGGCACCGATAGTGAACATAAATTCTCAAGCTCCCATCATCCTTCTTGGAGAACAAAATTGGGGATGCCCAAGGTGAAACACATGGCCCGATGAATTCATTAACGTGTAAGTCCTCTAGGTGTACACACATTTCATGAAGCTCTGTGGGATCCATCTGATATGCTGGTGTAGATATCATTGCCGTCACAAGGTAAGAGTAAATCTAAAAGTAACCTCTGTGAGGAGGAAGACCGGTAACATCATCAGGAACGACAACTGCATACTGGTCCACCAATACAGGATAGCCTAGACTCTCCACATCAACCACTCTGAGGGTAAGGATAGACAACTGATGACTGATCAGTTTCACTCTCTTTAAGGTAAGTCCATCCTGTCCAGAAAAAGCTCATTTATCGTTGGTTAAGGTAATCCTAGTCCCATTTGTGCAGACACACTGCACTTTGTGCCTAATACTGTTAATCTGGGAATGGATTGTTGATATCTAATCCATACCCAAGATGACATTGTATGGCCTCAATGCTGCTAATAGAAGATTTCAGTTGATGCTATCTCCTCCTAGAGTAAGCTCACACTACCAGCACAAGTGTGTAATCATCGAATCCTATTTCGTAGGAGTCTTTAGCTATAAGGATCTATCCAAACGCTCCACCGGAATCATCAAGATCCAAATGAAGGTAGTGACAATAAAATAATTACTATAACATGTGTCTATAAGTACTGCAACTAAGGTGGAGTACACACAGATCATACCTCATATCATCTTCGTAGAGTCTTGGTCCTAGACCTCAGTTGCCTAGAGCTATGCTCACACCTGTCCACCTTCTCCCTGTGGTCAGGGTGGACCACCTAGTGGTGGTGACGGTAACACCTCAAATCTCCTCCAACCACTAGCTGCACAACTAGCTCCTCTACCAGGTCTTCCAGCTCCCTAAAAACCTCTTTGGTTGAAAATTTGACTCTGCATGGGTGGTCGTTCGACCGTCTGCTTATCAACCATATAGCGGTGTGACCCTGCCCGCCGCATTCGTAATACATCCAACTCCTCACATGAATGGCTCTGTCTTGGGTGCCCCGTACAATAGACCATAAATCCTTTACTCGTCCACCTGTAGATATGGTCCTCTTGGATCTCGATGACATTTCTCTACTTCCAGCTACAGAAGACTATGCTACATGACACCTGGTGGTGGGTCTCACTGTTGGTGACTGCTCATAAAGAAAACTCTCCACTAAGAGGGATCACTCTAACACCCTCACCTACGCAGGGATGCTGAGAGAAATCAACGAATCCCGGATCTCCCGCCTGAGTCCCTACATGAAGGTCTAGGCCCTAAAGAATGGGTCCCACACCTTATCAGTGGAGTAGCGTGAGAGGTCAATGAACCTAGTTGAGTACTGAGCCATATTCATGCTGCCCGGCCGCAGATGATGAGGCTCATGTATGCACACAACACAAAGGGTCGATGTGAAAAACTCTACATGAAATATGGTTACAATTTCTACCCATAGACGTGTCACCTCATCGTGAGCCTGAAGTATCAAGCTCCACCATCTGCCTGCTACTTCATATAGATGTATGGTGGCAAGGATATCCATGAGATCAGCTAGTGTCCATAACTGCAGATGACTCTCACCATGGCCTCCATCCAATCCTCATCCACCTGTGGGTCCATCTCATCCCTAGACCGGGTTGGCCTCTGGTGCTGGAAATCATTCAATACGCTCAAGTGTCGTTCCCCCACTACTAATGGAGCTGGTGGAATCAGTAGCCCAATGGGTAATGGTACCGTTGGTACCTCCGCTAGTGCCTTTACTAATAAAGGGCCCTGCACCGAGGCCTTTTCACTCAGTGGTCTATCATCTCTTACTATACCCGGAACCCTAGCTGGCTATCTGCGTTGAGGAATCATAAAAAGAAACTGGTGTGCCATGGTTAATAAGATATACCTAGTGAGCTGACTCAAAAATATCAAAAATAAAACATTTCAAAACACACACAAAATTATTGTTTTTGTGCAATGAGTCGGAAATCAGATGTCATGGTCTTGGTGTATGGATACGTTGGCTGCCGCACCAACACTGGATTCCCTAAACTGATAACCATACTCATGACACTTAACAATATTTCCGTTAAAATATCAGTGTTCAATGTTCTATGGTAGAACCGAATCCTCTGATACAAATATTTCACGACCCTCCCCCAGTTCCTATGTCGTGACTACCCCAAGACCGCCTTCTATTGGCCTGGGGCTGGCGACATGCTCCAAAAGGCATATTCCCTAAAACCGGGAAGGCATTGCCATTATATCATGTAAACCCACAAAACCAAGAACACAAAAAGATATGGACACAAGTAAACTGGATAGTAAAAATACTATGTAGAGTAAGAAAAAAGGGCTAGGATTCAACACAAACTGGAAAGTACAAGAAAACTGAAAAGTACAAGATAATTGAAATAGCTCTTGTGAACTCCCGCCAAGGTCCCTACCTAAATGGTACGTATAGATCATGAACAATCGTTCTGCGGTATGCCTCAACTAATGTCCACCTCTGATCTACCTCCAGTCCTAGTACTCTCATCCTCATTCAATGTTGACTGTTGTTAGTACCAAACACAACAAGGTGTATGCGTAGCCCATGCATAGTTTAGAAAAACAATAGTCATTAGGGACCCCGAGACCCTCAAAGGTATCTAAATACCAACAAATGACAAACCAAAATGCGTGAAAACATATGACAACCCTACTTAGGTATATTTCCATACATATACCTAAGTTATCACGTATTTCCATATCATTCATGAGGAACCACAAGGCCCAACTCTTAGCCAATGTACAACTATTCCACATAGGAATGAATATCATGAAGGTAACACCACAAGGGTAAGTACCACAAAGGTATTACCACACAGAAGAATACCACTAATGAATCACCATGATGGTAGTACCAAAAAGGTATATGACACAAAAAATAACAAAAAGGTATCACCATGAAGGAATGTACCACGATGGTACGCCATACATAAGAATACAACAATGGTGTCACCATAAAGGTAAGTACAACAAAGGTATGACACACAAAAGAATTCAACAAAGGTATTAACACGAAGGTAAGGAATCAGGTCACCCTAGGTATGACATAGGTACAATAGCAAGGAAAGATTATATGTAACCACAGAATCATCTTACTATGTTAAGAGTAAGACACACGTAGGATCCCATAGCACAAACCAATATAAGATCCCTTTCTCACGTTGCAGCCAGCCACAGGGTTCTCACACTAAGCTCGCCTGATTCCGGAAGGGTTCACTCCTCATTCCATAGGTCGATACTCAAACTTACACTAAGTCCCATGAAGATGTATCCCAATCTACCTCCATATGATAGGTGTATCAACACAATAGACGGTACGACAATTGGATGCGCGGTCTATATGTTGTTGGCCTTTTAGTTCTGACAGCCCGGTTGGATTCATGTTCGATCCAACCCGGCCATACCCCAAAATTATCTAAACCTCCGGTTAGGTAAACTGAAAGCACCATCTTGATCGAAGGTTTCTGGAGAAATATAAGGTTCGTCAAACGGATGATCGTATCTCATGTTATGGATGAAAGAGAGAAAAAAGTCGATGCCAGTCCGGGTTCGGTCCAACCCAGTCAGACCGACCCGGCCTAGGCCAACCCGAACCGGCCCACTAGGTCTGTCCCAACCTGCCGGCATTTCCCAGCATGCCAGGCGGCCCGTGTTGGGAGGCTCGTGATAGGCCGAACAACCAACCCTCTTCCACGGCACGATCACACGCCACACCACCCCCGACAGCGAGCAGGCCGCCCCTCTATCAACACCGCGACCTCGTGTCGTGGCTCTTTCAGGACGAGTGGTGAGGACGTGCACCACCATGCCCATCTTGCATCCGTCCATGTTTGGGCCGCCTCCCTAGCTCCTCCACATCTGATGGGCCACGACCCTTCACTGGCAGTGCGTTCGTCAGAACGGTCGCGAGTGACATTCTTCGGGCCACCAGGTGTTTCCCGGTGGCCCATTAGTCATTTTGAAAATTTTCACCCTTTCCTTAGGAATTCACCATCCTTTCAAGACCATCAAAACTCACAAAGGTTGTGGAGAGTTCACACCGGGTATTTTTCCCTGAACCTTCCATGTTAGAATGGTAGAAAGTGGCATGTTTATTCTTGAATCATGAAGAACATCAACAATGGGTCAGTGGTATTCAAAACAACAATACCTACATTTTCGTTCATTGGGGGAGTCGTGAGGTAGAAGATGAAGTCATTGAATATTTTCAGCATTTTTTTTCTTCCAAAAACCACTTCTGATCCGGGCCCGGGGTGCCAACTGACTCTCCCTAGTTTCTCTGGTGCCTGTCGATGGCACGGTCATCGGTGACATTATTCAGGTAACTGGGTGTGCCCTAGTGGAACGTTCTTCATTCCGAAAACATCCTCACTTGCCTCGTGATGTCTCTATCATTTCAAGACCATCAAAACTCTCAAAGGTTGAAGAGTATTCTGGCGATGTTTGTTTCGTCCGAACCATCCATGTTATAATGGTAGCAAGAAGCTTCTATATTCTTGAATCATGAAGAACATCAAGAACATGTAATAGGTATTCAAAACAAAAAAAACCTACCATATTGTTCGTTGGAGGAGTCAAGAGGTAGAACATTAAGTCGTTGAAGAATTTCGGCAATTTTTCGTTTGCAATGCGCTTGGGATCCGGACCCGAGGTTGGTTCCTCGTTCTTCGTTTGAGAGGGAATTCTTCATTGGCGGAAGAGTTTCTCCACAATTATCTCAAGCTACATTTCCAATGAAATCCTCCAACCCATGAAAAATGCAGAGAATGAATATTTAAAATAAGTCTAACAATTAATTAAAATAGACACATTTAATTAATTGTAGTTTTCTCAATTTAGTAATTGGAGGGTTGATAGGTTATCCCCCATTAAGTGGGGTTAGGGTGGTCCCCACCACCAATAATTTAAATTGGGGGTTTTTTAGCTCGAGTGGTCCCCACCTCCATAATTTAAAAATAGATGTTATAAAAATTAAATAAAATTTGATATTTATTTTAATTTTATTTCCTCAAAAAATAGAAAAACTATCATTCATCATCGACCTACTACAGTCGATGTGAATGTCTCTTTAAGAGAATAAATGTGATGTGAGTTCAACGGTGTCCTCAGATTTCAATTCCGAGCAGCAGTTCAAAATATACCAAAACTCACTCGTACGTTTACTAAACGTACCTAGAAAAGTTCAGAAATTCATTTGGGGCACACCGGGCCTCGAAATCACGCGCGATCGATTTTCAAAAACTCATAAATTTCCCGTATAATTAAAAAAGTTATATGAAATTCCGATCTTAACATTTCATATCAATATTTTATCTATAATAATGTTACTTATTATTTTGATAAATATATTAATTAATTGAGATTATGATTTAATGGTTCAATTTGGTATGGGCCACAATGAAAATTTATTGATTTAATTATTAATTCATTTTCTTCATAATATTTAATTACAAATTTATTAATATGGCTATAATGGGAATATACAGAAAATGTTATTTCTATCAAATATATCATTCATTTTTTTCAGATAAATTATGATTATATTAATCATTTAAATTTCATTAAAAAATAACAAAAGGAAAGTTTTCTATCGTATAGGATGAAAACGAGTTCTCCCCCACTATAAAAGTTATTTGATATTTGGTTTCCTATATACGCCTCAATGTATTTTAAAAGGAAAATAAATACCTAATTTTGGTATCTTGTTATTGAAGAAGGTTCTTAAAAGAAAAAATTATTTTTTAATATGATTTTTTCATATGGATTATTATATGCTTTCCAAAAAGGGTTTTGTGTTGAACATGTTTTATTCATGAAACGGTAAATGAGAATTATACAAAACAGGAGAGCCCAAATTAGATTATATGAATGATTTATCCCCATTATAGCTCACATGAGTGTCTGACAAAGCATATACAAAGTGTTGAGCTCCATTATTGCTCACCAATGATGCCAAAAAAATTAAGGTGAATGGATGATATGCATTATAACTTATTGGTGAGCTTGATATAGCTTATTCAAAATATTATCCTCATTATAGATCTCCAATTTGGGTGTCAATCATATAGTTATTCTAATTGGATGATGTTTGAAACTGTTTCATGTATATGATTCTCTAATTCAACTAAATGATATTTATTCACATTCAATTTGTATTAATGTTTTTTTAGAAAAAAATAGTACATTTTATTATGTCAAGAAGTTTTTATTTCATTCTATTAATGAACATAAAATGGGTTACCATGTTTTAACTAGACAAGTGATTTTCATTCATGTTATGTACCATTCTGGGATTTTTTTCTCATCCCACATATTGAAATGTTTTTCATAATACATAAAGGAGAATTGAGGCATGGATGGGATCAATGCGATAATAGTGATGAATAAATAGGAAAAGAAACCATTTTTTATTTTAATATGTATTGTTTAAGGGAAAATGGATGGCGTGTAGAATTTTTTACATTGTAATATTTGAAGTTTTATGTACGAGATTTTCCAAATTCACTAAAATGATAAACCCAAAAGCTTCCACACTGTGAATATATGACATAACTCAAGATTATGTAATCTTTAATGTTGAATACTTAAAGTTCTGATCTGAGGATGGTTTAGGCAACATTGGATATTAGGATGTTTTATTAAGGTTTAGAGATATCATTGGAGTTTTATAATTTTATGTTCCATCATAAGTCAATGTCTTTTAAACCCCTTTTGAGGCATTATTATTTGAAATATTAAGGGGATTAATTGTATTTTTTGGAAACATTAAATATTGTGGAAATTATGGGTTATTGATTTTTGGGATGAAAAATGAGAGGTATGAGATAACCTTTGAGGATAAAATATAATATGATTATTTCATAGGATTTTATTTAATTTTTTTGAATGTTATTAAATTATATTATTTTGGAAAACATAAATATCATGAACAGTGTGACACTTATTGGGACCTCTTTGTTTATAAATTTTATTTGTTATCAACAATGGTCAATAATTTTCAAAATAAATAAGGAACTACAATGTAATTGGACATTGGTTGAGGTGAATATTCTAATAGAATTGTTATGGATTCATAACATTGGAATCCAAGCTTGGGAAATTTCACTTGTTGATCAAATCAGATGATCGTTGTACTGAGCTTAATGATTGATGAGAATTGTATCAATGTGTGGTAAATTGATTACAACATTGAAGTATCATCATTTTTAAGGACTATTGAAGTTCATTGGAATTGAAAATCCAAAATGAAAAGTGGAATAATGGTGGAAGAGAATGTTGGACATACAGGGGTTTGTTTGTGTTTAAAGATGGCCATACATTTTAGGGAATACATAGTTCTCTAATATGTAATTTTATTATATTTACATTATAAAAATTGATAACCAATGAGCTAGATACCCAACCTCATTGAGAGGCACATGCGAGACCACAGGGGTCGACCGCACCCATGGGGAATCTAGGTATATCTAGCATGAGTATGGCATATAGCACGTAGAGCACACACTACTATGTGGGGTGGCATGAAGGCTTGAGGGAATAACATGGCTGCATAACATGCTAGTAGGGAGAAAAGGGTGGGCATAGACCACGCTCACAAATAACCTGTATGGGGAGATACTGGGGAGGGGGAAAGAAAATTTTGAACTGATGTAGACAAGGGTTGATTTATAAACAACACCCCCCTCACATCTCTAATTCAATGTGGGAAAACATTTATAAAATGTAGATTTAATTTCAGCCTCTCATATCATCCCGGTTCTTAGTCAATAATTCAATAAATCTATGACATATGAATCTAATCATGTTCACTCATCACATTTGTGCCCCGTGTTTTTGAACCAAGGACTTCGAATCCCCCCATGACATCATATTCATCCTCCATGCCCCCGACACCAATGCTATTACTCATCAGGGATGAATACTGGACACCAATCGTGCATCCGGACACCATGCTGATCAACTCTTCTATATTATGGATGTATGACAGTTATGAAATCATGTATACTATTACATTTCCATTCATGCGACGAAGCAATAAATTTTGAATGAAGGAAAAGTAAAAGAATATTCTTGGCCTCATATTTCAAGGATAAAGCTCATGTAGAATGAGTTGAATGTGATTTCCATCACACACATTTGAGTTTCTCCCAATAAATGATGAATTTCATTTTAGAAGGAAACAATCGTGATATTTGGCATATCTTCATCCATATTTTTATTATATTAGAGAATTGGTGATCTCAGTTGTTCACATGAAATATTTTTAATGAATAGAAGATTCATTCCTTTCATGTAAAAGGATCCACACTAATCCAAAGAGAGGTGCTACCATTTATTCACCCATGAGCTCCTGTTTCACTAAAATAAAGAATCTATGTTCATATTTATCATTGAATGAGCAGAGATTAGTAGAACTTCACCAAGTGCTATTCACTCTTGAAGTGTCTCGTGAATAAGGAGAACCTCAACATTGTGTGATGGAACCATGGTCACCTGATATGTTTTAAAAAATCACGCTATGTTTCGTGAAGGTGATCTCGTGGACACACAATCAGTGTTAACACACCCATGTTGTGATTTTTGATGAAATATCCATGAAAATATCTACTTCTATGATGAATAAGTGCACATATCATGTGTGTAGAAGATCGATTCATCCCTTGCATGAAATTGAGCCATGAACCATTCGGTAAAAACCAACCTTTTTAAAGGCTAATACGATATTATTTTCTGGGTTTTTTTATTGAAGAAGAAGAATGTTTGAATAATGTTATTATATGCTTCCATTAATTCATATGAATTATTTGAATAATGATGAGGCTATGTGAGGTTTTGTGAAGAATGAGTTCACTTGAGTAATGGGTTTCACCGATTCCAGTTGGAAAAATAACATATAAAAAACTAACGAAACAACCAAATCATGTGATAGAGAACGAAGAAAAGGAATAATGAAATGGAAGTGTTTTTATTCAATGTATTTTATACTTTAAAGGTTTCACACAAGACATTTAAGAGGATAGAGAATTCATTAATGAATGAAGTTTTATATGTGAATCCACATAAATAAAAGAATTAAAACAAGTGTGTGCATGTATGTAAATAATGAGAAGGAATAATGGAAGAGTTCAATTCCATATGAATTACCACATGCATTCATGAACAAGAGAGAGAAGAATTAATTCAGATGATTCTAAGTGAGTGAATCATAAATGTTTAAATAATCCATTCAATCTATGTGATTTTATCTAATGAAATAATAAGATCAGTGTAGTTAGTTTTTGAACAATGAAGAAGAATTTATAAGAATTAGTTCGGTTGGTTTTTCACTATAGAAGAAGAGATAGAATGAATGTAATAGGTTTCCAATTTCATTTCAAGTAATCAAGTGAAGGACACTGAAAAATATCAAGAGTATATCCTACCTTCTAAATAAGGATGACAACTATCCTAGAGGATAATATAAAGAACAGTCATGTGTTAGGGCATATCATATTTTTTGAAAGTTAGAAGTGATTTTATCCTTCCCTCCTCCATTTGTATGTATCCTCACTAACTAGAGGATTGTTTTTCAACTAGATACATTGTAACATCACATCACATTATAGTGAAGAATCCATGAATTGTTCATTACCATGCATGGAAAGGATTTAGTTGTTCATATTGAGTAGTTAACCTTGTAAAAATACCATGTTTATGTATTTTTACATCATTATATTATTGAAATCCATAGGGAAATAAGAATAATAGAATCAAGATCCTAATAGGCCAACAAGTAGATGGATAAAAAGTTGTATTTCGTTTCAAAATTACCCAAAAATAATTCACCCCCTCTTAGTGTTAGTTATATCTTAAACATGCCCCCTTAATTGGTATAAAATATAATTTCACCTATGTTGGATTATATATAGTGATGTAATTATCTTTTTTGAATTTATTTCATGATTAATCAATGAAGTGCAGTTTAATGAAGATTCTGTTATCTTTAGGTATAAGACCTTATCTACCAAGACCATGATAAACAAGAAAAAGAAGTATAAGATAATGTTAAATAAGATGTACCTCCTGACTAAATAAGTGGAAGTATCTGCATCTCCATTCCTTGCTTCTAATGAAAACATATCAGGCTAGGAAAATAATGAGAATGTGGATAATGTTTCCACAAAGAAAATAGATAACCTTCTTACAATAAGTGATATAGAGGTATGTGTTGTACATTTTTAATTAAATATCATAATGACAATTCTAGCACAATTGGTCATGATAATTCTAAAACAACTCAATAAATATCAGTTGATAGATTAAAAATGATTCGGTATGGTATTCTTAAAGAATGTACATCCATAGTTTGTGGATTATTTCAATTAATGCAGGAAAATTTCACTCATCTGAAAAAATAAACTAATGTTTTGGAGGAAGGCTTACAAGAAAATATTGATTAATTTATAAATCTCACTAGACTGATTGGATCCATTGAGGGAAGACATATGGAATTAGAAAAAATTTCACCAAAATTGATCAATGAAGATAAAGAGAATGTGGGTTTCAAAAAAATATTGGATGAGAATATCCATGCACTTGAAAATTAGATAAAGAGGGTCACTGATGTCAAGGAGTTGTATTTCGAAGGAAATTCAATGAATATCAAAGAAATTGTCAAATTGTTACAAATTTGTTTGGATGAATAAAGAGGATGTTGAAACATTAATAATGTGTTTTTAATAGAATATGATAATGATTGAATAATACAACATCATCCTCAATATAAAACTACTAAATTGGAAGCTCAATATGCCTATCTTGAGAAGACAAATATTGAGACTTCAAAAAATAGGGTGAAAATTTATAATGGATTTAAATATTCATTGGGTAATTATAAATTGAAAGAATGCAAAAATTTCATAAAAAGATCAATACATAACTCATTTATCTATAAAAAATTAGAAAGTCTTGGAACCATCCATGGAATATTGTACACATGTTTCTAAATTTGTTTCTAAAAAATTGTAGAAGGGAATAAAAATTATTAAAATGAATGTATAAGTAAAGGTAATTAGATAAAAACAAATGTATCTAGGGTGGATTGGAAGAAAAAGATATTGGGTGATTCCCCACATACAAACCAACATATCATGAATAAGAATCATTAAACTTATAATGAAAATATCAAGAATTAATGATTTGTTGGCCAATGTTAGGGTTGTAATAGATTTGGTAAATGTTCACTAGATTTTTTATACAATGCATTAAATGTAAAAGCACAGAGAAATCCCATATCAAGGGGCAGAAATCCATAGAAGAAGAATAAATATCCATATATACATAAGAATCTTTATAATGAAAACATATTTTTAATGTTATATAAAATCTATGATGTGTGCAATATGAGTGGTCACGTGAATGGTACTTCATCAACTGAACAGGTACCCAACGATGATATAAAACGAGATCACATGGTCTGGCTAATAAAGAAGAAGAATAATTGGGATGTAGCCATAATAATGTTGCGAAAAAAAATCTACTAAGACAACTCCATGCATTAAACTTATAAAGTCCTTGGATTCTAAATCCATGAATGTAATGGGAAGTGAATCAAAAATAATACCTAAAAATGATTTCAATCACAATAATTTATGTGGAATACCCCAATATGATCCCTCATTTCCCAATAACATATTGGTGGATTGGACAAATTATTTTTAACGAATGATAATGAAAGAAAATACTAAGGCTAACGCTTATGTAATAAAAAATAAGAAGATTACACATGAAGAAAATAGATTTCATTGTGTGATGTGGAACAATGAAGGTCAAGTAGTAAGAAATTTCATTGAATCCATTCCATCTCATGAAGAATTCTTTAAGATTAGGACTATCGCACCATGAGATTATAGTTCTTTGAAATACCCTGACAAAGTATGATTTGCAAACAACGAACTATAATAAAAATTGAGTTCCAAACTGTTATTGTCAGCATTGCAGATCAGTCGGGAATGTGAAAATAATCTCCACCTTATTGTTCACATTTATGATTCAAGAAGGATCCACCTTGTTACATTATTTTCTATGTACTGTATTTGTTCTTGTAATAAATGGAATTGAAGGTGTCAAAATCTCTTTATTAGAGAACCTGAGAATCTGAGATAAGAAGAATTCCCTTAAATGGGAGCAAAGATGGTGATGTTTCTAGAGTTTGTATGCTAATTAGTATGAACCTCAGTTGGTATCAAATTCAACAACTCTAATGATTGTTTGATGATCATGTCATTGGAAAAGGTATGTTATTTCTCAATCTCTCATCATTTTTTACTGAAAATATGTATCATTATATGAAGGTGGAGTAACTAGATTGCCCAGTGATATTTGAATAGTGTATGAGTTCACGTCTCATTAGGTATTATGATCAGTGGGTAATGGAATTTTTTTTGTCTAAATCAGAAAATATTATTTTCTACATTGACCATAGCTCAAGTTGACATAGAGTGAAATGGCTAACGACACCTTGCTTATGTATGTTCTGATACCCTCTCTATTGTGAACATTCTATTTCATGTTAATAAGTGGGATAGAAAGTGAAGTGAATGATCAATAGTGAAAGAAATGAAATTGAAGGGGAAAGAGAATATTCTCATTTTGATATTGACACATTCATTTGTGGGTGCTTTGATGTATTGACAACAAATAAAAAGGGGGAGATTGTTGGGAACAAATTGTGTATAAGTTTCATTTGTTTTCAATAGTTGTCAATAATGGTCAAAATGAAGAAGGAACACAAAGGTTCTTGGATATTGGTTGAAGTGAATATGCATAGATAATTTTTAGGTATTCATTGAATTGGATTCCAGGATTGGGAAATTGTCCATATTGATAAAATTAGATGATTTTTGTATTGTTCTAAGAGATATAAGAACATATATCAAAGTGCGATACATGGATTACAACATTGAATTAACATCCTTTTTATGGATGATTAGTGTTATTTAGAATTGAAAATCCAAAAACGAACGTAGAATAATGGTTAAAGAGAAAGGTTTCCATGCATGGGTTGGTTTGTGTTTAATGATGGACATGCATTAGAGTGCATACATAATTTTCCAGTATGTAATTTTAATTGATTTACTTAAAAATTGTGGCAAACCCACGAGCTTGTTACCGGGACTCAACCTGAGGCAGGTGCGAGACCACATGGGTCGACCGCACCCATAAGAAAGCTAGGTAGAGCTAGCCATAGAGAATCATAGTGTACATAGAGTGCATGCCACTATGATGGGTGAAATGAATGAATGAGGGAATAACATGGGAATAGAGAAAGCTCATAGAGAGCATAGGGAGGGCATAGAGTGTGACCGTAAAGAATAGGTTCAGGGCCATTCCAAGGAGGGTGATAATGAATTCTGAACTGATGTTGAGATGAATTTATTGATAAATTTTTTCCTCCTTGCATCTCTAATTCGATGTGGGAATTTTTTTTAAAAAATGCTTATGTAATATTTGTTGCTCATCAAATATATAGTCTCAGTAAATAGTTTGATCAACCCGCAATAGATGGATGTATTCCTAGCCACTCATTGCATCAGTGCATCTCATTTTTTAACAAAGGATATCATATCACCCGAACTATCATCTTCGTCCTCTAAACACCCCACGCCACAGCTGTTACTCATCAGAGATGAAAACAAAACCTCAATGATGATTCTGGAAAACATGATGATCCACTCCACTACATTATCACAATATGAGAGTCACGAAATCATGTATATAATTGAATTTTTATTCATGTAACGAAACAATTAAGTTTAAATAAGGCCGAAACAAATGATTTTTCATGGAATCAAGTAGCATGGATAATGCTCGGGTCGAATGAGTTGCATGTGATCACCGTTAAACACACATTATTTTATCCCTGTAAATGACGCTTTCATTTGAAAAGGAAGAAACAATGATATCCCACATATCATCATCCGTGGTTTGAATGTTTGAATGAATCTAAGATCTCGTTTCTTCAAAGGAATGATTTATAACACGAAGAATATCTATTTTCTGCCTATAAAATTAGCCGCATAGATCCAATGATAGGGTCTGCCATTTTTTGCCAGAGAGCCCATGTATCTCTAAAACAAATCATCTCCATTATTGTTTCAAAAATAACGAGCGTAGATCCATAGACCTTGAACACGTGTTTTTCACTATTGACGTGTATTGAGAAGGAGGAGAACCCCAGATTTGTGAAAAGGAACCATAATCACATGATAGGTTTTCCAAACCCTCACTGCATTTTGTGAAGGGGGTCTTGTGGGTACACAATCGGTGCACACTCACCCTTGTTGTTCTTTCTGAAGAAATATCCATGAACCTCCCTACATCTATAAAAACGAGGTTCACATATCATCTGTGTAAAATATCTATGCATCCAATTAACAAAGAAGAGTCATGATCCCTTTGGTAGACATCCTCTTATTTAAACGCTAAAGCCTTATTGTTTGTATGTTTTTTGTTTTTTTGGTAAAGGAAGCGAATGTATGAATAATATATATACCTACATGAATGCATTCAAATTCAAAATTTTAAGTGGTGTGATGCTCTTCGTGATTGTGTGAAAGATTTCAATTGAGGAAAGGGTTTCACCCATTTGGTTTTGAAAAATCACATATATTTTTGATGCATCATAACCGGTTTTCCATTGCATGTATGACTCAATTTATTATTTAATTTCTCTAATCATTATTTATGTAACATTGAATAAATAATACAAAAGGGTAAAACTATATTTCCATTTCAGACCTCATAATAAATAATGTGAATGATGCTCCTTACCGAATCAATGATTGTATACCATAAAGAAAAAAAATCACTGGGAAATCATTATAATTTCATAATATTATTACATTAAATATTTATTATCATTTTAATTTTAAAAACAAATAAGGTGGATATATTTTAATATTGTTATATAAATTAATAAATTAATACGAATATATAAAAATTGAATTGTATTACTATGGGAAGATAAATTATTTACAAATAGTTATATTGTTCTGAGTATTTTAGTTTACAATGGGAGTAAATGATTTTCCAAATATGGATTTGTTTTTAAATTTTCATCGTATTTTTTATTAGAAAATGTGGAATATTATATATCTATATATTAATTTTATCCCCAATTTTTGTAGTTATAAAACACCCATGATTTTAAGTCATTCTAATATGAATTTTCTGATTTAATATTTTGATTATACATCATTGAAAATCTAGTATCATTAATTATAGTATATTTCATTTTGAAATTCAAGGGATCTATGTTTTGTTTCAATTATTTATTTATCATAAATAAATGAATTATCCTGGTTTTGGTATAACAACATGATATAATGATTATTTTTTATGAACTCAATAGTGGAAACATAATGTAGTAATTATTTTTTGAAAACACCTAATAAATATTTCAATTATTGACCAATAAAATATTTTAAATTAATAGTGTAACAAAAATGGAGATCGTATAAAGCATGAGATACATTGGTGAGCTTAAAATCTTTTGATGTACGTAATATGTTGTTTTGTAAGAGAACATCCTATAATATTTTTGTTTTTATGTTTCTACTAGGATATGGATTCAATTGTTTTACAATAATATTATTAAATTATGTTATTTAATTAGTTTGTCACCAATCCGTAAAAATGATTAGATTTCAGGATGTGGAACCATAGCAGCTACCGATCTGGTTGGACAAGGGCCTTTATTTAGGAAACAAATTGATCATTCTGTTTATTGAAGTGGGGTCTTCTATTGATCACGGTGATCAATGAATTCTATAATAAATATAGTTCTTATCATTTTTTTATAGAAGTTGTTCCCCTCTAATAATTTTTGTTGGGGGAATCTAGTGTATGGGAAAGAAAGAATTATGAAAATTTTAAATTATAGGATATCATTTGATAGATAATAGTTAATTAAACATTGAAATAGTATTTTTTTAATTGTTATTATTTAGGATAAAATTATACTTTTAAATATCAAGGATGCACAACTATTGTAGAGTATGGAAAAAGATAATTTCTAAATTGATCGATTTTGTAGCTCAATGGCATTATAGGGCTATCTCAGTTGTGGATCCCCATAATTGTATTCTATCTTAATCTAACTAACCTAAACACTTGTTTTTATCCTTAAATAAAAAAATTATTTTTTTGGTTTTCATTATTTTCTAAAAAAATTAAATGATACAAGGAATGAAAATTTAAACTAAACTAACATGAAAGACCGGAGAGATTGAAGTTGAAAATAAATAACTAAAACCTTAGTTATGTTTGGAATATTATAATTATTCTCCATTATATATTTAAATTATGTTTGATAATTCATTAATGATATCTCATGAGTGAATGACTATATTAATTATATAGTTTTGTAAAATATCTAATTCCTTTAGCAATAAAAATTCCTCCTCTTATTATTATCACGGTATATGTAACAACTAAATTTAAAATGATCATTTTCAAGGAACATGATCAATTTTATGTCATTCTATTCACAAAACAGCTCCACTCCATCATATGATGAGCATGTTTCTTGTTTATGGGAAGGAAAATATTTAAATAAAATAACATAAATATATTTTTGTTTCATGTCATATTCGGAAATCCCCAGAATCATGCATCCTACTCATATATATCACCCTCATAAAACATACATTAATTAATAATTCAATATCTTATAACCCCCTTTTTCACAAGAATCAGGCAAGCCACGCATTTTTACGCTATGATATCATAATGGTAGAAATAAATTAATTAAAGAAAGATAATATCTGAAATTTAAAATAAAAAATAATGATATGATATAATGAAGGAAAGAAATACTATAAAAAAATTCAACAAATTAAATGTCATAAGAAACATATAAATATATTATTAAAATAATAATTCAGTAATATATATTATTAAGAAGAAAATAAAACAAAAGAATAAAACGGTTTATAATTAATTAAAATGAGTAGTAAAACATTGAATAAGGAGTTTGAGGATAAGCGGAAGAAGAAGAAGAAATGGGAAGTGAAGGGTTGAAGATTTGTATAAAATAAAACATGAATAATTCTATTAAAAACATTAAAAGAATTTAACATTAGTCAATAAAAAAATGAGAAAAAAATCAATAGTAGCAGCTCCATTAGCATACCCATTCCCTCAAGGTGTGACTAACTCCCCTCAGTAGTGTTCGATTGTGTGATGGCTCACGTCTGTGGTGATGGCTCGTGTCGGTGGTGTGGGGTCACAAAAAAAGGTAGGATGATGCCACCCGAGATAAAATGAACATTACAGGGGTATAATTCATTCGACATCAAAATTTATGGAAGATACAGTGTCACTATATAATAAAATGTGTTTGGTACTAAGATCAGATACTTGAAATGAGGTCTGATCTTCAAAACACCAAAACATAAAAATGGCCTTCACCTAAAAGACATTTCTTACGTGGGATTAAATTCATTGTCCCTTATCATGGGATCCCCCAGTGGTCCACAGACATTCGCTGGTTCAATTTGGACATACCACATGACATTATAGTCAGTTTTCCCTCTTAAGGGATGCCTATGTGACCTGTTCATTGTTGATTGATGTATATCTATGTTGGATAATTTTTTTCACAAAATAAATTTTAACAAAATAAAAACATATTGATAATACATAAATATATATTCATACCAAAATATCGATGATTTAAATTCATCCATTTTTATGCATTTAAATCAATTTAAAAACATAATATGTAAATTCCCACCTTTTAATTAATCAATAAATAATAATTTATTTTATTAATATCCATTATAAAATCATTGTAATATGATTTAAAATTTTCATGCAATTTGATTGTTTGACATACCCCCACACTTTATCAATACTTTTCTTCAATCATAAAATCTAAATATTTAAAATCGAAGGGAACTAATGTAACCACTATAAAAATATAAATGTAATTGAATTAAACAATTATGAATTTAAAATAAAATTGTCAAGTTTCATGTTAAATATCAATTCAAATGAACAATTTTCAAATAAATAATCTATTCAGGACATTATCTCTACCTTTTTAAAATGGTGGAATATAATTTTTTACCCATTCAAGGACATTAAGTTTTTATTATTAACCATGTAATGTATTGATTGAACTCACTAAAATATTTTATATCATTACTCAATGTATTATATCATGTTTATTTTTTTCTAATATCTTAAGTACATTCTCTATATCCATAGGATTTTAAAGGAAGTACATTCTCCACTATTTCTAAAATTCACATAAATCATAAGGGTATTTCAATTATATTTCTAATGTTTCAACCGTAATATAGATTTAATTGTATATGAGATGACACAATATAAGAGGGGTGCTGAATTTTTGGTTTAAAACGTTGTATCTGAACACTTAATAAAGTACGTATTTTTTGAGGTCCAAAACTATTACAATTTACAACTAATATAAACAACCCTATGGGTATTTTATTTGATGAATATGATATGATGTAACACAACAGGTAATGAAAAAAAATTCTTGAATTGAATAAAATGAGTAGAGTAATAAATAACTAATTTATTCTACCATGCGATGTATTGAACCTGTTAATACAATATGTAATCAATGTATCGTAATAAAGATAATTACAAATGAAAATAATATTAAATGAAACAGGAAACAAAATGATTCACATTATATTACAAATATAGCAGAATAACATTGATATTACAATTATTTTATCTCATGGAGTTGGGTAACCTTTCACCTATGATAAAAGGTATATCATACAACCAACATGGTAAGCCCTCAATACGAAGATTGGCATGACTATCTATATATCCCCTAAAACCTACAATTAAAAAGGTAATCAGAACCTCAGTCTTTCAAACACTTGAAATACCTCGATATGGTGATAAGTAGAAAATTTTCCTATCCCCAAAAGTTCTCAATCGTTATCACAATGATAAGACACTATAATCAAAACAAATCCCTTATTGTAATACCAAAAATTAGAACAAGTCGTTCACTTCATGTATCTTCATGGTATTAAAATGAAGCAATAGAAAAGTCACAATATCTCTCTCAAGAACATGATCGAAGAAAAATATATGTATTCTAGTTTGAATGACCTTTTATTCATAGGCCTCAGGTTCCATTTTTCATATTTCACTTAACTGTAATATTTCCCCAAATAATTCAGAGGTATTTGGAAACATTCCATTACAAATTTCCAAAAAAGCATAATACACTCCATTGTTTTGATTGGTATATAACCAAATCAAAGACACTGTTTTAGTTAGAAAATATAAAGTACAAAATTATAAATCAATGTGTATTAGAAACAAATATATGGTAATGAATTAATCCATGAGTTCAATTTTTTTCATGAGTGTGATTCCAAACATGGTTATAATGCTTATCATATATATTGTAGCATATACTAACTTTATTCAAACATTCTTCTTCTTCAATGTGTATTAGGGATTATGCCCTAAAAGTACATCTTCTGAAAAAATTGGAAATGATCTAACACCCACCATGATGTTTTGTTGCACTGTCTTGGTTTAAGGAATAATAAAAAAAGAGGTTAATTTTTTTAAATTGTGGGAGAGTGTATCACACTTTTAAAATTGTGAAATCAAAAGGATGAATGCAACTAACACTATCAAAAAATTTACAAATTTCATTTTGGGGTCCTACCTAAATAGAACTACAGAGTTCATAGTTATTATCCTATAGTATGGTATTTATGGGATACCACATGGTGAGTTTCATAGGTTGTGCATTAATGAAGCCATGATGTCTATATTTTCGGAAAAATATCTTATAGAGAACATGTTTTGGACTGTGAAATATTTATTATTCCAATATGTGACCTAGGTGGGTAATACCTTGTGGTGTGCTGGGAAGGAAAATACTGTATTACCGGAGACCCATAGTGTCATAAGACCAAGTTCAAGTCCTTTATAAGTTGTCTCCTAGTAATATCAGCGGTCATGATATTAGTAATGAATAAAGAGAATAAAATATAGTGAAACTATATATGTTTTATTCAGATAAAAATGAATTTATGGCCGTATTAGTGTCTATATTTTTTAATGTTGATATAGGGGTTGAAAAAAATCACTAGATTTTTTAAGATGGGTTTTCCAATGATGTGTTATGAAAAATAATCTATTAATTAAACTGCTGGGAAACACCCTTCTAAATTATTATATAAAAATTATTAGTTTTTTTATTTGAGATATATTTTGGGTTTTTATCATAATTAACATAGTTTATTAATGGTTGTACCAATTTGATGAAGAAACTAGATACTCCAAAAAGGAATATATCAATACTGAATAGTTTCATGTGATAATATACCCTATCATTTGGTGTAACCTTAATCTATGTAATTTTTTAAAGATAAATAAATTCATTGGAGAAGATATTTATTATTATAGGTTTTAATGAGGATCAGAAGGTGAGAGTTATAGTTAATTATCTTTAAAGTGAAATTTATTTGTGGTAGACTCTAATTAAAAATAAAATGGAAATAAAAGATATTTGTACCATACAATTAGATTAATTTGATGATATTTTTCTAGGAAAAAATTATTTAATGTTGAATTAATTTGAATAAAATGTAAATTTCAGGATATGAAGTAAAATAATTAGGGTTTTAGTTTTTATTTATGAAGTAAAATTTTTCTACATTTGAATATTATGAATTATATTTTATTCTATACAAAGAACATAAATTCTATATATTTTTCTTAGGATTCATACCAATATTTTTAATAGAATTTATTAAGTTCTCATTTGAGTGTTATAAAAAAAATAGATCAATGTACATAAAATGATTAGTGATATTTTTTGGATTATATAAATCTCAAAACATCTATTATAATATTCCATTAAGGGAAAATATTTTTATATAAATAAAGAATAAAATATTGAGAAAATATTCTCTAATGTAATAAATTTGTAATAATTGTTTTGGTGAGTATTTAGAGGATAAAGATTGATACAATTGTGGTAAATTGGTATATATACCTCTTAATCATAAATAAATTAGCAATAATCAGACCAATTATGTGAAATATAAAGATATAGTGATGTGTCAAGGTGGTCAGTTGATAGGTAAATATTATAATTATAATGATCTGGGTAATTATAAAAATATGTATATAAATTTAATTAATCAAGGTGTAAACAATAAATATTATATGAAAAACGTGTTTCAATGTAATTTTATGTTAATATTAATTATGATGGTATATCAATTAAAATGATAATAGGTACCTTCTTTGTTTACAAAAATTATGATATGAACTTGATTAATTCTGTATATATATATATATATTAATTTTTTAGAAAATTTTCGAGTTACATGTAAATAAAATCTTACAAAACTAATATTAAAATTCTAATAAAATACACTTGTTGGATATATTAATGAAAAAATACTTATATAAATCCTAATATAATTATCAGTGGAACTACCTCACCTCGATTCGAGTTTGATATTTTAGTTGACATGGAATGGATTTTTTGATATCCTGCTAAAATAGATTACATAGAATTGTATATTTTATTTTATTTCCAAATATAATATATGTTTTTTTATAAATAATGCATACTTATGATGACATATCAATTAATAGATAGATTTATAATATATTCATGTGACTATTGTCTTTCTTATGTCATCTAAAATAATAAAATGGTCAAACATAATGATGTGCTAATGGAAACTGGATATCTTGATGTATTTAAAATGGGTTTTTGTTGTTTTTGTTAATCCGAAGGTGTAATTCCCCATTTCTTAGTTATTTATGAAAATAAAATTTCTAAACATCCCCTTATAGTGGCTCTATTATAGATATTATTTTTGAAAAGGAATTACCATAATATCTACATAAGTGTTTCCGCTGTAACACCCCGAGCTTCCACGATACGCCTCTCTTTCAATAATGCAATAGCTTGCATTGTACGCAAGATCGAGTTCTAAAACACCGTGACTAATCAAAGTAGCCGTTATGAATAGTAATAACCACTTTTTAAAATTATAGAAATCTTATATTTCAAAATGGACTTCATTTTTGTATTCATAATATCGAAATTAGCCTATGTTGAATTTTTGGTATTTTTCTGAGAACTTCTAATTTTTTATGAATAGTGAAAAATACTTAAAAACAAATTTTTTAATCAAAATAATTTATAGTGATAAATTATACTATTTAGTGGTTTTAAAGTATAATTAGAATATATTTTTACAATTTTATCCAATGGTGGTCATTAGAATTAATTTAACATTGAAATTGGACATAAACAATTGTCAATCTTTTGATATAAATTGTTTCTTAAAAACACGCTATTTGTTGTAACAGCGGGAATTAATAATAAAATTAATTACTGCAACTTATATGTTTGGAATTTTGTAAAATATACATCATTTTTTAATTCGGAATATCAATTATAGCTTAGGGTGAAATTTTGGCTTTGTTCTGAAAAACATCAATTTTTGATGAATAGTGAAACCACTAAGTGGTAGTTAAATAACTGATTTTTCATTTAAATGAAATATTACCACTTCTGTGATTTTATTTTCAAAAATCCGACATACATGGTTGTCATTAAGAAGTAAAATGTGGTTCAATAAGATTAAAATAATTTTTGGTGAATAGTAACTTTTAAGTTCTTAATCACGATTAGAGGTAATTAGTGTAGTTTAAGGTAAAAATAATGTTTTAATAATATGAGATGAGCATGAAACTTGCCCTACTCCTATTGGATGAGTCATGGCCGACCAAGACAACCCATGCGTCAACTTGGGGACCCCATGGATCCACTTTAGTTAGAAAATGACATAAACACCTTTTATTTAATGTTAAAGTAAAAAATGACACAAACATAAAATGTTTTACCTAAACAATTTTTACGTGGGGTTACAAAAGTCCAACATTTGATTATAAATATTCATTAGAAAGTTAAAAAGATTTCCTACATCATAGTAATTTTTTTATAATTTTTAGACATTAAATAAATTAAATTATTTGTGACATCATTATGATGCAGCGATGACCTCATTATTTAACGATTTAAATAAAATGAGAAGATAATGCAACATCCAAGGAATACACTTGTCCAAAGCCTATTGGATGAAGATATTTCGAAATCTTAACACCTTAGCCTCGAATTATAGAAGTGTGGGACCTTTATAATCCGAAAAGCATTGTGTAATAATGTAACATTTCAATCTTTCCAAAAGTGCCCCTCCTCTCCACTTATAAAAGGCCCCCACCTCTCCCACCTCATTTACACTTTCAATCCATTTGGCTCGGCCGAACTCTGCCCAAATACTCTCCCAACATCCCCCTATTACTCCTAGAAGCCTCACTTTGGGCAGAACTCTTCCCAAGGAAGCCTTTGGCTCAAATCAAAAAGAGTTACCCGATTTTGAGGTAATGTCTTCTCTAATGTTGTTTTGTTTTATTTTTCTTCTCCAACCCCCTAAACTCTTTTTATTCATTTCTTTTGTAACAACACCAGTATCCTCAATATACTAGTATGTTGTTATAAGAAGTATTCGAGCTACACTTACACACACCTACATCTAATGGTTAAAGAACATACGGTTTCTGTGGATGGCAAATTTCTGCCTCACGAAACGATGATTGTTCAACACACATATAACACATTCAAAGGTGGCCATTAAGATGTCAATATTTTTATATATGATATATAATATGTTTATGTTTTACTTATGTTTCTGTATTTCTCATTTATGGAATACTTTACTATTTCCATTATGGGTAAAACGCGATAATTTCATTTTAGGAAGTGCGGACTACCGCCCCCTCAATGTGATTTGAATCGTTAATGCCATATATGGGATGTATAAAGGATGGAGTAAATGGTATTATACACTATATTATACTGGAATTATATTATACACTTATATCATTATGATTTCTTTCCATTAAATATGAAATAGAAATGAAAGTAGCGTTCATGCGTACGTACGGCTTACCGTCTCCATGAACGGTGCATTTCATTTCTTACCTCTAAATGTTACGTAATATTATAAATGAATGTATATACTGGATATATATGATATATATGACATCTAAATCATGAATATAATTCTAGAGATAATGGATATTCTACCACATAAACAACTTGTAATTATAAGAAATTTATTGTTGACTCAAGCAACAAAGATCGACAAAACGACCGTTATTAACTTAAATAATTACATAATGTTCATAACATTGTAATAAGTGATATAAAAAGGATAATGAAATTAAAAATGGTTCTTAATATGGTATATATTAACTCTAGTTTATTATTCAGGAGGTTAAATAACGGTTGAGTCAAGTCGGAAACGAGGTAAGGGAATTTCTTAACCCAATTTCCATTCATTGGGTTAATCTCCTACTTTCAAATTATGTCATGATATTATTATTTCTTATTTTGTATTTCTACTTTCTTTATGTGTACCTATAGTGAATACACATAATATATCTATTTTATTTTAAAAATGATCTTTGTAAGGACTTCGTCTCAATCTCCTTTCATTGAGGCATATTTGGTTTTATACACAAATTTCTTTTATACGGTGTATAAACCACTTTGACTTTTACGTTTATTCAAAAGGAATATTTTTTATACGAAGCGTTTACTAAACGACAAAAGGGAATGTTTTTGTCGTAAGTATGCGGCGAAAACGACTTCTTCGCCGCCGTGACCACTATTTGAGTTTCATCTTCCTCTACAAGCCATCATTTTTTTTAATGAAAAATAAATTCAAAGTTTTAACTTTCTTTTATTTTGGTATTGAAAATGGTTTTGAAAGCGTTTTTATTATATCAATGTGTTGTATTGAAATCTTGTGATTGAAATGTGGAAATGTTATGTTTCCTTTATGCATGTTTTATGTGATACGATTATGTTATGGTTTATGATATGTTTAAACCTATTCATATGAGGAATGCATTGGACTTAATAAGTGACGAGTGGAGCCCGCTACAGCTCCTCGATGCATCGGCAGGTCTCATGAGACAAACTAGTGTCTTGGCACGAGGCCTTGACAAAATCTTATTTGTGGTCTAGGCACGAGGCCTTGACTACGTGGTTATGATAGTCTGGCATTATGCATTCCATCATTATGAATGTGGTTATTGATATTGCATGTGATTATTCGACCAGTAGAATATCCATGTGAAGAAGTGAATGGAATTATCTCATTTTACTTTTCCCATATTATGTTGATGTTCATGTTTAAAATGCTTTTGTTTTAGTTATACATTGTCTTAAATGTTAATGTTTATTTATGAAATATTCCGCATTATTGTTATCCTTACTGAGCATCTGAGCTCACCCCTTTCAATGTTTTAATATTTTCCAGGATGTGAAGAAGTATTTTATGAATGACCTGCATGGATAGTCAGAAGTGGATATGAGTGTGGACTATGGAGACTTTGTTATTGTAGTTTTTCACTTTATGATGTAATGTAACGTTTACGAATGTATCTAGTGTTTCCAAGGCTACTAAACTAATAGGTCTTTCGAGGCTTGATCTTTTGTGATCATGCCAATGTTACGAAGTAATGCACCGGCTCTGGGTAGCTGGGGTCGGGGCGTTACATCCGCCATCGTAAAATTTCATTTTGGGGATGATTTTTTTATTTTTTTTATAATAATAATAGGTCGATAGGGATTTCCATTTATTATAGTGCACTAAAAAATATTACTGTTCAGTTAAATTATATATTTACTCACATTATTTAATTATTTTATCAGCTCTAGTGAGCTCAGTTGTTTTCTAATATTCACCTAAGGCATGTATATCATCAATTGATGGTAAAGCAAGAAGATATTTCTAGTAATATAATTAATATTTTTTTGTCATCATGTTTTTTATGTTACTTCCTTTAGGGTAAATAAATCAAGATTTGTAAATTATGGATTTGTTTTATATATAACATAGTGTACATTGTATAAAAAAATTATACTATTTATTTAAACAAATATAGTATATTTTAATATGTACAAGGATCATGTAAAATTTTTAAGGATCATTATATTGTATATAAAAGAAAAAATTTTATGGATAAGTTATTAAATGGTTGTTTTAGTTACAAAAAATTTCACACATTGAGAATAATAGAACCTAAAGTTGTATAATAGTGGATCCAACTAAAATTAAATTTGAGTAATAATGTCCAAGACCATTTCTTATCATAGATATTCATAGATTTGATGTATTATTTGGTTATTAATATTGATCTTCTAAAATAATTTCTCATTCAGCTAACCCATTAATAAGGTAAACACAAAGTGTCATAAATTTTTTTAGAAAATGGTATTGGATGATAATATTAATACAGTAAAAAGAATATTTTTCAAAACTCTTTTACTTTCTGTAAACATTATAAAATGGGGAATATCATATTTATAATTATAGTTCAAAAAATTTTCATGGGTTTTTAATGAAAAATTAATAGATGCTAGAATATACATTAAAAGAGTTGAATCCCACGGTAAAAATTATCCAACACATGACCAAGATCATATAATCATTATTTATATATTTAAAAATTAATTTTCATTATTTATATGGGAATAAATGTTATATATATAAGGATTATAAAATTTGGATATATATTTTAACTCAACAATATTTAAAATGATTAAAATGAGGTGGTTAGACACCATATAACTTATGATTATACTTTTCAATATCATCCATGAAAATTATATAATTTAAAGATAAAATTTTTATAAAATGAAAATCCATAATTAACTACTTTATGTCTAGAAAATTATCTATTAGTTAAGGATTTAATGAAAATAGGACTAAAAACAATGAATGTAAAAACATCTCATAATTTCGGATAATTGAATGTTAAATCATATTTTCTAGAAAAAATAAACAATTATTTAAATGATTATCATAGATTATTGGATAAATAAAATTGTTAACTAAAAAAAATTTATGTTGGTTTGGAATTGATGAGATAAGTGTCACTGTAATTTATAAGAGGTTATGTGTATAAAATTATCTCATTTGAAGAAAATAATAATTTTTCTAGGACCACATACCTTCATATTTAATAAATTGGGTTACCACATATATGTATTGTGATCTTAAAGAATATTTTTAGTTGGATGGTATAAATATAGGTATTATTAATTTTACATTGAAATTATTTATATTTTTAGAAGTTATAATAGAAGAACAATGCTCGAAAAATTTATACATTTATTATAAATTCATTAATATAAACTATAACATATATCCACGGATTTTTACATTATATTACAAATTATGTCTCATGTTAATAATAAGATTTGTTTTATTATTGAAAATTTGAAAAAATAATCACGTTTTCATCTCTTACAAAAGAATATTTATTTAGATTGTTTTTCTCTAATCTATCATAATATGTTAGTTATATTAGATGGAGTTCCTATTTAAATACTATCTGATCATGATCCATCGATTAAATATAGTTTTTATAATAGAATTAATAATTAATTAATTAAAAAACTATGTTTAGTATTTCCTTTCATTTAAAAACCGATGAACAATAAAATAAGATAATTTAGAATTTTTAAGGTTCTATACAATCTTATTCATTGGATTATAGTGACTACATTAATGGACACATTTCATTGGTTGAATTTTATAAAAATAATAGTTTCATTCATGATTACTGATACTACCATTTGTAGTATTTAATGGATAGTTGTTTTAAACTATATAAAATTGGGATAAATTTGGGGATTGGAAATTGATAGATCCTAATATAGTTATGTAGATGGATTCAAAATTGAAATTTATTCAATTTCATATGAAAGAGTAAAAAATTAATCAAAATATTTACGAATATTATCTATGTAAGTATCATCCAATTTAGGTATTAAATTAGATTTATGTCACAATATACCTATGAAAAAATGTAATTTATCAATTTGAAATGAAAAAAAAACCCATGAATTATGGGTGCACATATAATCTTAATGAATCTTTGATATGATCGGAAAAGTATCCTTGTGTCCATGATGTCGTTAGGTATATAATATTTTACATGTTTCATTATTAAGATAATATACACCTAATTTATCTAAAATATTAATCATTATAATGGTGAATATATATGGGAATAATTATTATGAGACAAAGTATATCCATATTCTATATTTTAGATAGAATGTGTTGTGAATTAAGATAATTTGTTTTGATAATTTTTTATAGAGAAATCATATGGCCTCATAAGTTAAATGGCACTGTTTAAAAGTTATAATAAAAAATTATCCCAACCCATTTCCAAAATATTAAACTATTGTGATGAAATTTATTTTAGAGGGGGATAATATAGTACTAAAATATTTTTAAATAATTTTTCTATGTCTTCCAATAATTATTATGAGGTAGTATTTTTTATTATCTTCCATAAAAGATAATTTTATCACAATATAATATTCTATTTAATAAAATGTAGTATAATATTTCCTTGTGTTTTATAATTTATTATAAATTAATATATATATATATATATATATATGAAAAGTTTAGTTAATTCATGGATTTTATAATTATATATACTATTTTGAATATTTTAGAAAAATAGTATTGATTTTAACAAAAAATGGAATTTATTTTTATATTAAAAAATAAAATATATGTTATCCAGAGAAAATTAATATTTGTTATTTGATAGTAGTTTTTAAAAAATATAATATTTAATAGCGATAAATGAAATTTAATTAAATGAATATTATATTATGAATAATCATTTTATGTAATATTCTAGAATTCAAAATTCCTTTTAAAATATGAATTTTTGGAGGGGAATTATAGGCCAAATTAATATATTTATTTTATATATAATTCTATAGAAACCTATGTAAGGTATATTATATGTTAAGATACTCAAAATTTCAGTTATATAATATAAAATTTATATAAATTATTTTCTATGTCACGATAAATATAAAAATAATTATCGATGTTAAATTACTATTATCCTAACATAAAGAATATTATGATCAAAAAATATAATTTAATTTGGTATATATATTTTATTGTATTTAAAAATAAATATAATGATTAATAACTTATTTTGATGTATAATCAATAATTTTAAAATTACATAACATGTTATGGATCCAAAAAATTACACAATTTTAGGAAAATGATAGCAATGTTATGACATTAATGTTAAAATTTTATTCATTATATTTATGTGAAACAAATTGAATGGTTATATAATATTAATTATTAATAATTATTTTTTATTTATTTTAACAACATATTTATACAATTTAATTATAAAAATATTTACCAAAATGATTGTTCAATTTCTGTGCAACACTTTAGAAAATAAGATAAATGTTAAAAATGGGGGGTTTTAAAATATTTAATGTGATATTCATTAGATGAATTAAATTGTTTCATGAATTTTATATATAATTAATAAATTTAACTTAATATTTATTTTAAAAAATAGGATTTTCTTGTTATTTTAAAAGAAGAATTACAAAAATATTCTAATAAATTTATATAAATATTATTTTTGTGTAAAAATGTTTTATAATTTAATGAGAACTATTAAACCATATCTTCGGTAATTTAAAGTATAATAATTTTCTAATATTTAATAAATTATAAATTATTGAGCTAGGTTAAATGTGAAAATTAAATTATCTACCCTTTAATAATTAAGGATAATGAAAAATCCATTCTACATTAGAATCATTCAACACTTTATAGAAGATTCAAATGCTTCTTTTTAATCATAATATATAAAATTCCAACTATAATATTCTTTTTCAATATTCCTAAGGGTTTATTCTATAAAAATTTCCTTTATCTGAAGTCTCAAGACTCAATCCAATGGATGTGATTCAATAAGTAAGGTAAGGGTTCAAACACAATCATCCATTCTTATTTAAGAATATTTTACATTATTAGTCATTTAATATTAAACATGTTTTTTAGATGATTATATTTCCATATTATGACCACTTTTTTATCCATTATGGAAGATATATCATTCATTATATTTCTATAAACCCGTTATTTGGATGTCATTAATATGTCAAAGTATGAATTTAAAAATCCATGTTTTTATTTTTTACCATACTCCTACAACATTCCTATTAAAAATATCCCTTAACAAATTTTTTTAAATAGGTGTATAATACAAAAAAACATCTAATGAATTTCAAAAAACATTAGTCTTTCTTTACTTTTAAAATCATTTTGAAAATATAATCCACATGTGGAGGTCTTACACTACCAAAATAAAATATGGTGTTTTTTTAATATTACTATCACAAATATTATATAAATTTATTTAATACGTTAATATAAAATTTGTAATTAAATAAAATTTTTATGATTTTTGACGATAAAATAGTCTTGATAATAATGATATTGAAGCTAAATAGTTGAAATTATTTTTGATTTTCTAAAACAAGATTAACAATGAATATTATCTAATATTATAAATATTTACATATATATTGGAAGTAGTTATTAGTGGAATAATATAAAACACAAACAATTTTACATCTAGTTACTATATAACCATTAAATAATTATATTTTACCACTACTATTATACTAAATAAATTTTGGAACTAGAGACAAAAAAACCTCAAAATAGTCAACCAAGGAAAAATTATCATAATAAATAATATATGATAATAAATGAATAAAATGGAATAATGAGAATGAAAATGGTTCTAACTTTTCTAAATAAATAAATAAATTTTTAATTTAGGATGATTGTGGATGTATTGATTGTGTTTGGACATAATGTACGGTATTCAAATCTAAATATTTAAAATTAAAATTATATAGACTTACTCAAAATTTTCTCCCTCTATAATTTTTTCTATGATTTTTAACTCTCATATTCAAATATATATATATATATATATATTCAATGTTTGAAAATAACTTTCCTTATAGAATATAATTTGAAGAACCATTCATGTAAATTAATTTTCATTTTATTGGTTAAAATTACTTGTCTGTATAGTTTAAAATTTATGTTTTTTTAGTTTTATTCAAGTTTTGTGTTCATATAAATCATAATTTTTTAATTTTTTATTTCATTGTGTTTATATATGCAGAAGGGTTGAACCAGGATATATCCCACCAATTCATAGAGTAATGTTATATTCTAAAAATATATATTGAATTATAATGAATGAATTATTGCATTAAAATGGATATTATAATTGTGATTAGGAACATGATTCCTCATAAAACCATAATTAAATTTTAATTTACTTTATGCTTGATTATAATATCTTTTAAAACGAATAATTGAGAAGATATTTTTATTTCATGAGGGAATATGTGTTTATATAAGCTTGATATTTATAATTTGGGGAATCGTTTTCATGTGTTATCATGTTTTTAAATGGTATAATTGAATTTATTTCAGTTTATATACATTAATTTTATTTATAAGATAATAAAAATTATAAATTATTTTATAGTGTTTAAGAATGAGTTGAACAATAATTATGTCAATGTTCCATTTTTGAATAATTTTATTGAATAATACATGTTTATTTTTTAGGGATCATATTTTCATGGAAAAATGAGCAATAAGTGGAAACAAATATCTATAAAGGTGTGGGTATCCTAATACTATAGATTTATGATCCTAAAAATTTTTAGGATGTCATTGGTGAAATATTTTACCAAAAAATGGATTATGATTTAATTATATCCATGTTATTAAATTAAGAATTAACTAACATTATTTTGTTCTAGAATGTTATTGTTAAATTTTAGATTATAAATGGAATATTAATTTATGGGGATACTCACCAATATATGTGAGAAGAAATTGTAATTTAGTTTTTAGTTAACCCTCAATATTATAAGGATTTTTGATTTTTGGCTTATAGTGGATATATTGATAAAGTCAGTTCATTTATTACTTGATAATGAATAAATCATGGTAGATAGTTTTTATATTATTTATATAAAGGATTTGGTGAATATTTATGATGTTATATAACATATCCCCACTTGCCTGCATCTTCAAAACAAAATAAATCTATCCCACTACTCTTCTCAACTATGAAATAAATAGTTTGTTGAAGCCCTATTTGGTGGTTTTAGAAATGGTATCACATATTCATATCATTGGTAAATCTATTATCATCCATTGGGTTTTATCCACCAGTAGTTCTCATGATCAATACTTTTCAACCATCATATATATTTTATTTTAGTTTTATCTTTTTTAGATTATTGAAACTGAAGTGGAATATAGTAGTTCACCTCAAAAAATGATCCATTGGAAAGATTCCTATGGTATATTCAATATTTTTCTATAGTTAGATCATAAAAATATCACCTATATTTTTCGATCATTGAACCAAAATGGCATCAATGCTTTTTTTTAGCTTTAGATTTCAATGGTAGAATACAATATATTACTATCGATATCTGTTCATGATTATTCATTTCCTGAGCATGGAAAAAGCTTCACCAGATGACGTTATTTCATCTTTCCATATCTTACTTCACCAATATACACACCTACATCTAGTGAAAAGTGTCCTGGAAGATTCTTATTCTAGCTCAAAAAGATAAATTCTCTTCTTCTATCTGGAGTATTAATGTTTTCTTGTTTTCATTCTTCTATTTTTAGAATATTATTTTATATCATATTTCATTTTTAAATCAATAAATATTACATATAAATCATTAGAAATCAACCAAGGAAATTCAGGTTCCCTAATTTTACAACTCCAATAGTATGTCATCACATAATATTGGATAGCCCACAATATCTAATTTTTATTAATTCTTATCAATCCTTATATTTATTAGAAGCCTGAATTTTATTAGTATTATTTTATTTTATGTGTGTCAGTAAAAAGGATGATTCTTCATTTTTCAAATCCTTGGACTATAACTGCCCTATCTTCCCATTGGTAACAATAGTAATCCACTACTGTGTATTTCGGCGGTAGAAAAAAAATTAACGTGTATGTATTTTCCCCAGTATAATAATATAGACACTACTATATGTTTTTCCATTATTAAACACTATACATAGGTCAATATAATGTCGTATTTTTAATACACCACTAGATAATATTATGTTCCTAGTTTTTTAGAACTTTTTATTAATATAATCAAACATTTTTAAATTTGTAATTATTTTATGGTGAACTAATAAAGATTGTTATTAAAATAATAGTATTATTTTTTGTACACAAACACATGTAATTTGAAATTAATGTTTTTTCATGATTTAATAAACATTTTTTTCTTGATAATACAGAATATTGTATTTTTATTAAAATTATTTTAAATTATTTATTTATTTTTAATTATTATACTTAACTTGTTATTTTTTTTCATATTAATATTTATCAAATAAATATAAAAAATTTCTATTATATTTTATTAAACACATATTTAATAAACAATGGTAATGTGTATATAATTTTTCGTGATTCACATACATGTGTAATGAAAATATTGGATATAGACATGATAATAAATGATATTAATCTTAATTAACCAATATAATTATTTAATGAATAAAACAACAGTTGTGTATATAATTGGACTTAATTACTTATGATAAATCATCAACACATTATTACAGATGTTAATTGATTATGAATAACTATGACTTCTATACTCTGACAAGGATCATTGAAGGAATTAATCATCGATAATGTCCAAATGAAGTGATTAATTGTCATCAATTTTATACATCTTTGACATTTATGATCATCTATTAATTTATATGTAATTTTCTATTCATGTAATATTTATATTTCAATTGTTTTTTATTCATGTCTGGTATATGAATTTTTCCATAAAAAGTGTCCAACAGAGTCCCAGGAAAGACATATAAGGATATAAAATAAATTTAAATGAATTTTTATCATATTAAAAATGTACATGATTTAGGACAATAATAGTTTGGTTTCATTAGAAATATGAATAAAAATATCATAACACAGTTAAATATACTCAATGATTTCCAAAAAGGAATTCCCCTATAGTAATTCTAAAAAAATTAATTATTCATTCTGTGGGAAGAGGAAAGATAAAAAGGGTGATATCAAATGCTCAATAAGGTATTATGATGGATATATATATGAATAACATGACCATAAGGGTATAAGAACAAGATTATTACAATATATGATCATATCATGCATATCAAATAACGTAATCAAGAGTCCTAGTATAAATATTAGTAGTTTTATGAAATGAATTATAAGGAAATCAAAGAACATTAGTTGTGAGAAAATACAATTTTATAAGTCAAAAACTATTAGAATACACATAATCATATAAAAAATCCTTATAAGTCAAGTATCCTTTAAAATACATATTAGAGAACTTTAATGGGATACAACTACCTAGAAGGACACACCACCTTCCCCAACCATAGTATTTTACTTATAAGTGAATTGGATTCTCCATCTTCTAATAGTGGATCAATTTTCTCTATCTTCCCATAGTGTATCATGTTCTTAAATCCTCCCATAGTATATTTGGTTTCCTTATCTTCCCATAGTGAAACATAATATACCTATATCCCCTTTTGGATTCAGATATACATGTTTCCCATTTTGGATCAAGCACGATAACTTCTTTAGAATATAAATTGTTACCCAATTCATTGAATTGAGGTATATGTCCCTCATCTGTCATAATAAAATAATAAAAATATTTTCTGAATGATAATAAGAATTGAATTATATCATGAAACATAAAAAAGATATGGGTTTCATAAATATCATCTAACAATCCACGAATATAAATTAGTGTGATTAAAATTTCATCATATCATTACATATGACAAATATATATGTCTGAGAGTCACTTCCTCAAAGAAAAAACAATGAATAGAAGATGTTTTCATAATTGTATAGCTTAAAAATGAGAATTAAGTTTCATAAACATCATCCCATCATAACATAATCCAATTAATAAATTATATGATGGTTATTAATGGATCATATCCATAGAAAATCATAAACTATAACAATGGATGTAATCTTAGATAGAGATGATTTTTGAAAGATTAAATGGAATATATATTAACAAAAATTTAATTTATTTGATAATCCTTATGATAAATACATTTAAAAATTCTTTTTTTATATATAAGTATTTAAAATTTTATTTCAAACATATCTTGGGGAAAATTTCTTTTTTTTTGAAAAAAAACAATTTAAATCATAATAAAATTTTCAAACCACATTCTTTGAGAATATCTTTAAAAATTTTAACGGAAGAATTGAAATATTTAGATATCATTTTTAATTAAAAGTCATTAAAACTAATAATGACATCATGAAAACATTTTTAAAACACTTTCCTTTGAGAATACATTTAAAACATAAAAAAAGAAATTGATAAAAATGATATTGATATATTGTTTAAAAAAATTATAGAATTTTTAGAAAGCATGATTTTTTGATGAAATAGATTTCTAACTAATGATAAATAATATCATATTTTCATATACAAATATCTTAATTTTCATAAGTAACAATTACAAGAAAATGGTATCAATATAAAAAAATATCATTAATATCGAGATGATGATAAAATTATTTATATTTATTTTTCATATGGAGAATAATAATTTTTTGGTGGAATTATAATTATAAACAATTTTAATAAATGATAAGATTTCAACATAAAACTTTTACCACATTTGTTGTTTAATCGTGATATCCACATAATAATAACACTACATGAAAAATAAAATATCATTAAAATAATTATATTCCTTATATTACATGCAAAGGGCAGTATATAATCCCCATATGAAAATATAAGTGCATAACATGGCATGTTTCTTAAAGAAGGAAATTGAGACAACATTATGTTTCTAATTTGGTAACTTTTGAACCATTAACAACATGAAATAAAGTTCATGAAATTTATATATAAATACACATAAATTTAAATCATTTAGTATATAATACATTATGGTTTTGTTTATAATTAACAGAAAATAAATGATTGGTGAAGAAGTCAAAAATCTCCCAGAAATAAAAGCGATTTGAGAAATTTTGTTTCTTGAAGTCCCAAATTTATTAATACATATTAATGCCGCATATATAATTAGTATAAATTTTTATACATATCAAAAATTTCCATATTATCATATATAATGCAAAATATTATTTTATTATGACGTTATATTAACCTTTTATTAAAAATTTCATTTTAATGTTAAATTCTTTTGGAAATATACATTTTATTTTTCGTATATATTTTGACTTAGTATTCTTCATTATAATAAATATATCCTTATTTAATAATTTATAGAATGTAAATAAATATTTAAATATAATCCATATTCATTACACAAATATTTACATATATTCATTAATATATAAATATTAAATGTATTTTATCATTCATGGAGAAGATAGGTCATACGTACTCTTGAATGCTGTTTTATTTTTTCAAATTGAAAGAATGAATATAATTAAATATATTTATATATATATATAATAATTAAATTAGAAATTTATTTTCATAGTTTTTATATAATTTCACTAAAATCAGCACTAATATATTCTACATAATGTTTAAAAGAATTAATTCTCTTTGAGAAGGCGGTAGTCGACACATCCACAAATAATGATTTATGATTACAAAAAAATGGGAATAAAAAAATTCCATTTTATATAATAATTTAAAATCATAAATACATCATAAATATAATATATATAAAAAATTGATTTTCCATCATAAATCCCAACCACACGATGCAGTAAAGGGAAACCGAACAATATTGTTTTGTGAGGCTGTAGTTCACTATACATAAGAACAATATGTTTATCACACATTTGGTAAAATTATTTTTAGATTTATGTATAAAACATATAATTAAAAATATCAGTATATTTGGGATAAAATTTATTTGATATAGTAGTATAATCATGTGATTTAATGTGGTATGGAATGAATAAAAAACAAATAATCTTAAGGAAGGATCTTACTTCTTCTTTGGGTATCTTCTTCTGGTTTGAAATAAATGACATCATTGGATGGATTTATTCGAAATGGTATGATTCTAGGACGAATGTATGAATGTGAGGAGGAGATATGGTTTGGTTTCATATGATCCAAAATGGATTTCTAGGTTTAAATAGTGGGTAGTATATGAAGAATTTTATAAGAGGGAAAAATGACTCATTGTATATTCATGAAAATATTTTTTCCCTAAATATTTTACATGTCCCTAGAGGATTTAAAATTTATCATTCATGATCTATATAAGGAAAATGGATATTAATTTTCCATAAAGTAATTTTATAGGACTGTAGGGTCAATTTTACTGTTTATTTATTATGTTTAGTCATTGATTATGCTAGTTTTTTCCATAACCACTATAATTAATAATAATTACATTAACTATTTTTTTGTTAAAAAACAATATATGAACAATTTAAAAATTATACATTATTCTCATTCTAAATATGGAATATATTTTTTACAATTCTTATATCTTATGTGGAAACAATTAATTAAAATTTGTTACAATAAATTGGATTAAGTTATGTTAAAATTATCTTATACAATAGTCAAATAAATTCTATATATAGTTTATACCTATAAATACTTTAGGAAAAAGATATTTTGAATTAAAATTTATCATTTTCTATTTTAATCAAAAAATTGGAATTCATAGAAAAATAGTAGTATTCACAAAATGAAAATTTTTATATTATAATTTCATGGATGAATTAAATAATTCCAATAATAAATTATAAAATATTCCTAATTTATATTTAAAATGAGTTCTCCATTAAAAGGCCATAAAATTACCATTTAGAAAAATATATATCTTTATACGTAGAATTTATTTTATTTTAATATCATCAACATAAAAAATTAAGATGAACATGAAATTGTTGAATCATTATATTATAACTATATATATATATATCATTAATATCATTTATAATTTATTTTCAGTTATTAATGTAACAAATTTTTTATTAAAGAAATAAATTTTCCCACCAAAAATGATTCCTATTTGTTTTAAAAGGGTTTTATATTAATTTTTAGTCTATTGGTAACCAAATAATTCTTCTTAAACACATTATTAAACACAGTTATTTTAATTTAATTTATATTATTCATAATATCCATTCTAGTGACAAGGAGAAAACTATTATAATATGTTAATGGTAACATTAATGAAACTTTATAGTCAGGTGAAACTATTTCATATGTATCATACAATGTAATCTCCATGACCACCTCGGACCACTTCTTTGGGAAAATCAAGGGTTTGGGGTATTCATTGAGGTGATGGGGGTCATATCAAAAGTTTGTCAAAAATACAGTTTTTCCATTAGTGAGTGAGGGACTGTAATTGGTGATGGTATATTAAAAATGGTGATTCAACCAATGGTGACTCATCCATTGGTATCCAATCCATCAGTGACTATAAAAAGTGACTGGAAATGGTGAGTGACTAAAGGTGAGTCGTTTATGTTCTGATGTGATGGAATGTCACCAACAATGAGTCACCCAGTGATGACCCATCCACCGTTGACTCATGGTAGTGACACGAAATGGTAGGTCCTTATCAGTGACACACAGTGATGACTCAGCCAATGTTGAAACATCTAATAGTAGGTCACCAAACTGTGATCCATCCAATAGATGTTCATCCACCAGTGATCCATTTCAATACTTTTTTTCAGATTTCCAATTTTTCCATGTTTTTACTGTTTCTCCCCATTAATGTTTTGATTGACATAAAACTAGTGTAAAACAATATTTATTTTATTTTTGACCTGTGTTAATGGAAATAAAATTAATTATTAATTTAAAAACATTTGGGAGGCCATTATATTGTCAAAATGCATGGCTTTTATCATGATCCAACAATAATGTATTTTGAATCCGTTTCTTCCATTGATCTGAGATCTGGCCATTGTAAAGCTAAGACCATTTCTTCATTGTACATTACGCATTACACATGATATAGAGAATCCATAGAAGCCTTCTTCCATAAGAAAGCATGAGTTGTGATGTGGCCTTTGGATCATGTTTTCCAGGAGCCTTTTTCCGACAACATTTGCACTCCATATTATGGGTGTAAGGAGGAATTTTTGGTCATCTATTATTTGAGGTAGGGATTACTTTATCTCTATTTTATTTTTGAATAAGGTGGGGTGGGAATATGAATGTAACTCTTATGAAGATTTAATAATAACTAATAAATAAAGATAATTTAATCTATTTAATATCAATATACCTGTGTAGTGAAAAAGTGATACATTGTACTATTTTATTATTTTTATTGTCGATATTTTGTTTTATATATGACAATAACCCAATTTAAAGCATGGTCATTGGTAGCATTTATGTACACACCCATGATGTCTTGTGATATAATGTTTTGATCATGTGTTGAAATACTATATATAATCATTCATTTAACTAGGTATATTTGGGTAAATAAATGGATTCCCAAGGATCAAACTTGTTCTGTAATAACGCATGAACTAAAAATTTGTAATTAAATAATGGGATCCTTGTTAAATGTAAAATTTATTGATTGTATAGTAATTTGTTTCTACTAGTACATGTATGGCTATGTGTGGGGTGGTTCAGGTGGTGTAATAGAATCTCATGTTGATACATTGGTTGATTTTGGAATGGAGGAGAAGGGTTCTATAGTGGGACTACTGCTGGGTTATTTTTTGTTTCTGTTGTTAGTTTTACTATATTTATGCAGTAGGGATATTGCAAGTTGTGATGAATGTCGTTGTTGGGATTGGTGGTGATTTTTTTTGTTTTGGTTTTCTGGATGGATTAGAAGGTGTGATATTTAAGAAAATTGTTGATGTGGGTAAATTCACCATGGGTTTTCTCGCTCTATGTAATTTTTGATGTGTTGATTGAAATCTGTTCGTCTTGGTAGTTGCACTATTAGGGATAAAATTTATAAAAAAATTGATTAAAAAATGATAAATGGTTTAATAGATTGGATGGGGTATGAAATTATTTATGGAATGCTATGTGGTTGTGCATGTAGATATATCATCAAATGCAATTTTATGGGATTGTTGTTCATTTAAAAAAACTAAAAGGTTGGTCTGAGTTCTTGGTATCATATACCTTGATATAATAATTGTAATTTTTTTATATATGCACCCCACTCTAGTTTACCACTAGGTTCCAAATACCCCCATTTTCATGTTGGATGCTATCTTTTCACATCATTCTAAAGGGAGGATGTATGGCTAGTTATGAGTTATTACCTACTCCCTTATCTAATAATTGGAAGCCCACGACTCTTTAGTATGGATGTGGTGTTATTTTGAACCCGAAGTATCTACATATAATGTGTTATTTCCTAGGTGTTTATGGGATGAGTTGTTGTGTACATTCCCATGTGTCTCCAACATGAGGTATGTTTATGGTCCATGTGTCTTATAAAGGTAGTTGGTTTGGTTGCGATCATTGAGAACACATGCGTAATGTGGTGAGCATCGTTTTTAAGGTTGTCGGGCTATCTCTGAGGCTCATGTTTGTGCCTGCGTTGTGACATGGTGCTTGCGGATGAGTTTGGATTTTCCAGGATGTCTTCCATTAGTGAATAAGTAGTTAACTCATGGTAAGTGGTGTAGGGTATAGAAATCATCGATGTGATTACAATATTACTTCACATGTCTTGGTTATCTGTTAAGATTTTCTTGGGGAGTTTTGGATGGAAATTTGTCCTTGTTGGGTGGTGTTTGTTTCTATTTTTTTCTAAAATGTCCAATTGTATTCTTCTACCACATTTTCACTATAGACCATGGTTTTCCTACTTAGTATACACATATTATATATTTACATATATAAGTTTTTTTTCATGTTTCATGGAGGGTTACGTGGACTGTGTTGGACCTTACTAACTCGGGTGTGGGAAAATTTGTTTTGTCAATACCTTGATTTTTCTTTTGGTATTTACTTTGTAGTTTCATTGTATTAATATTATTTTTATATTGAAACATACATGTTATATGGAAATTATTTTTATTTTATTTATAGTTCTTGGAGTTTTTTTGGATGTATCATATTTCTACCAATCATATTTTCATTAAAAATGGTAATGTCTCCAATTTAGTTAGAATATGAACATACCCATGGTGATAGATTCCAAACAATATCCTACTAGAGGTGGGACTCGGGGGTCATCATCTCTCTTTCATCTTGAAGAAGGAAGGTCACATATCCTTTCATCCATTTCTCTATCTTGAAGAAAGAGGGTAATGACAGAATGGTATCAAAGGATCATGGTTGAGATATCAGATGGATTTTGGAGTTAGGAACATAGTGGATTGTATGAGTTGGTTGGGTAGAATAGTCATACAATATTGGTGCATGACACATGCAAGGTAAGAATGTATATGACATGAGATATTAGTTCCCCCATGTTATGATTCAAGGAATCTGAGCCGACTGAACGACCAAGTGAGGATACACCATTTGTAGGGTAGAGACACAAGAAATGGTACATGAATCATTATAAATTGTGCTCTTATTTGAATTAACTATTTTTGGAAACTTAAAAAATGTAATAAGTTATTATGAGTTAAAAATAATCTTTAAAAAATCATACTACCTAATATTATGAGGTCCATATATACCTTTTCCGTTATGGAAACAGATCTTGGTCTACTTGTAGTGCATGTAGTTGAGGCTCAGTAAGCTAAACCATTCGATCGACTGAGGACTGGTTAAGTAGAGGAGGATGAATAGTGGAAAAAGACACTATGTTCATTGAAGTGGGAGACTCTGGGATATTACAAGAGTAGTATTTCAAACAAGGAGATAGAGAGTTGGATTAAAGATCATGTGATCACCTCCATCTTGATCAAGTCTCCAGTGGAGTACTGTGTTTTTTATTATGTGTACCAGATGTGGGTAGTTGGGTGTCTACATTTGAAATATAACCATAGGGAGAGGAAGGAGGTTGACATTTTGTGGATATATTTCGAGAAAAAATTATGAGAAAATTTGATTTGATTGACCTTGAGGGCTGAGAAGATGTCAGAATTATGCTCACTCCAGTATGGGAGAATATCAATATGAGAGATGTGGATTAAATTCAAGTATCTCCTTATTTTTTTATTTGGATATGTTACTATATGAGGAGTCTTATATGAAATGTCTAGAGCTAGAGCTACTTCCTTCTCCCCAGTATATGGTTACTCCCTTCACCTTGCCGATGCACTTGGAGGTCTAGAATAAGGAGAGGTAGTTGAGCAGAGGCACTCATGAGGATGTCTACCATGAAAGTGAAGCTAGTAGACTTTTTCAAAGGAAAATTATACCATTTGTAGTTCATAGAAGCAAGGGGATTTTTGGATTCATCCGACATGGAGTCAACCTCATCAATTCTATTCTCGGCCATCATGTTCTTGTTATTTTCCAGTGAACATGGGACTGAGGTGTTTCTATTGTGGAAAAGATGGGAATATTCATAGTAATTTCCCAAAGGGCCATTCGAGCTCAGTATAGTGGAGTTGGGAAGGGTTTATGCCCATCCCAATATCAGTTATCAATAGGGAATCTCTAGTAGTAGGGATAGTGGGGTTATGCATTACTAAGGGGAGATGAAACAGTTAGAGGAAAACCTTAGGGTATTCCTCCAAGACCTAAAACAGGGAAGGGTTATGGAGGATGTTATCAGTAGAGGTTAAAAGGAAATGAAAATGTTATGTTTTATACAATATAGATATATGTTCTAGTAGGAAAATATACCACTTGAGTTATGAACAGTTGGCTTCGTACACTTTCATAGGCTTTGTTAGATTTTGGAGATTCACAATCCTTTTTCGAACATGTTATATCTAATACATTTGGACTAGACATATAAAGTCTTCCTATTCCCCTATTGTTGAGTATGCTTATAGGAATTCAGAACAATCTGTTTAATGTATGACAAGGATGTAGACTGATGATGGGACCACATTAGTCTCATTGGTATCCTTTATTGAAACATAAGTATCAATACAATATCATCCATATCATATATGGGTTGTATTCTATGCATGGTGTTATTGACTTATTATAGACGAGAGTCATGTTTTTAGACATGGGTGGATAGTGTGTTGATTTTGTTGGTGACCAGGGTTGTTGGATGGGTAGTCTGTCGGTGGATGCACTTCTTTCTTTGTTAGACTATTTGTTAGTGGTATCAATAGATTCTGAGATGGTGGAGGTCCCAAATTTATTTTTGGTAATTATTTTATGTTTACCTATAGGATGTTGTGACTCTACCCAATTGACGTGACATTGAGTTTGATAGACTCACAGTCTGTTACTTTTCTGGTTTCGATGGCACCTTATTAGATGGAACCTTCTGAGTTGCGGAAGCTACATATTCATATTGATGACCATATGGGGATGCTCTTTATTATGACTATTGTGTCATCATCGGGTGTTACCATCTTGTTTGTGAAGAATGAATATTGTGTTATGAGGTTGTTCATAGACTACATATGGTTCAAGCCGGTGATGGTCAAACACTATTAAACTTTACCAAGGGTAACCAATATTTTTGTCTAGCTGAGAGGTGCAATTTGGTCTTCAATGATAGAACTATATTGCAGATATCACTAATTGAGGGTGAAGGAGGGATATATCCTAATTATTGATTTCCAAAGATGGTGTGGTCACTTTGAGTTTGCGGTCATTTCATTCGGTGTTACCATCACATCATCCATGTTCATGAGGATTATAGACACTCTCTTTTATGATTTCATAGAAAGGTTCATCTTCCAATTTATCAATGACATCCAGATTTACTCAAAGTCAAAGGAGGATCATACCGAGAAACATATGACTATCATTGAGGATAATCTATACCAGTGTATCTATGAAATTATGTCAATGTAAATATTTTAGACAAGAGAGTTACACTTCCTTTCACATTTGGTTTCTTATAGAGTTATAAAAATGAACCCATCGAAGTACGTCGATGTATTTTCAGGGGGAAACCATTGTATTTTTCACAAGTTCACAGTGTTGTCATTTTGGAAGGATATTACTGGATATTTGGGCTAGATTTCTCTCGAGTTATTTCTCCATTAGGAACTATGAACAGAAAAGACCATGGATTTGTGTTGAGAGAGTAGTGCTAGAAAGTGTTTATCTATCTAAAGGGATGTTTTTCTACACTCCAGTGGTCCATTTTCCATAGGAAGTGATGATGTTCGAGGTGTTTTGTGATGATTCCCATCATGTTTTGGAATTAATGTTAAGGAAATAGTGGTTAGTGGTCTCTTAAAGGTCTAGTCGGTTACATCCCCATAAACATAGCTATTCCACCGATGATCTTGTGATATCAGTGGTAGTCTTTTAGCTATTGTTTTGGTGACATTACCACATTGGGGAGATCCTTATGATCATAAAATATCATAAGAGATTGAGTTATAAATATTCTCATGTAGATCTAATATTTCTATTGTGGAGGTGAATGATTTTTCTTTAGGATTATGAATGTGATTTCTCATACACCTCATGAAAGTGAAACACCATGGACAATTCCTTAAGCTGGAAGTCGCTGAGGGATTTAGATTGGGAATTTTTGGGCACTTGGATAGTGAGGGGGGATTTTACCCACTTGAACCTAGATGCAGGAATAGATGGTGGAATAGGATATATATTTATGATGATAGTAAAATCATCTATGATATGATAGCTGTAGGAGTCTGTATGGGTAGACTCAAAGGTAGAGGTGATGTATCATTACTCTGACCAGTGTTATGTTGCATAGGGATGGAAGGATGACGGTTAGAATCAGATGTTGTTCTGTGGGAGGATGTTTTTTATAGTTGTTATGAATGAGGGAGTACAATGTGATTTCATAGCTCACTCTTAGTGTTGCAACCATGAGTTTCTAATATTTATCACATATTTAATATGCATTTATTGTTTCCTAGAATGATGCACACAGTGGTAGAGTTTGTGGAAAGGTTCTATGTGTTCTAGCAGTAGAAGTTTTTGTACTGTGTTTCCAGTGGGTTGTTTCAATCCTCAAATGACCCCATGTGTAATTGGGATGATATATTGATTGATTTCATCACAAGATTACCTATGGATCATGGAGTCTATAATTTTGTATGTGTTGTAGTGGATCATCTGAGGAAATATGTAAACATCATAGAGATTATGCATTTAGGCACAATGGAATCCTTTTCCATGACGTATGTGGTTGAATTGGCAAAAATATATAATGTTATAAGATCCAACCTCTAAAATGAGAATGAAATAATTACATAAAAAATTATGATGTGTTCAAGAATGATTTTAGTACTCAGATATGACTCAACACTGCTTTCAACCATAATATAGATGGACAGACAGAGAATAACATGTAGACATTGGTGAATATTCTATAGGAATTCATCTTTAACATTAGTAGAACATGGGTATTAAACTTTACCTTTATAGTGTATTCATTCATAAAATATATCACTATTATATTTTCATGGATCTATTTGATGATTTATATGGAAGACCTTTTTGTTCACCATTTTTTAGACCATAGACTGCGGGATAACTATTCATGGTCCCTAGGTGATGCATAACATGACATTGAAGATTCATCTTGTTCACGACAGGATTAATGCAACATATGATCGACCGAAATCATATTCCATTAACAGGTGGATGCCCTTGGAATTTAAGGTTGGCGAGCACATATTCATGATGTTTTCCCCTCAACATGGGTAGAGGATGTTTGGAATGGGGAGTATGCATTCTTCTAGGTTCATCAGACCCTTCTATGTATGAGATAATGATAGCAAGATGGAATACCAGTTAGAAATGCCACCATAGTTTTAAAGGACCCTCAACTTTTTTCATGTCTCGTAGCCTTGTTACTATCTTCATGATGACTCTCATGTCATTGACTGGGGAGAGTTGTATTTAAATGATGATGCAACATTCTTGGAGTAGCTGATAGAGATCTTGGATCAATGGGAGAACGTGTTATGTGGACTGACCAAAACTTTCATATGTGTGTTGTGGAGGTATGGTGGCCTGAAAAATAGTACTTGTGAGCGAGAAACACATATGAAGGCCCAATACATGGAGTTTTTTTAGTTATTCTCTTTTAGGTTTATCCATGTATTGTTCTTTTTGAACCTTGTTTTCTAAGAGAGGACTTATTTTCTTGTTCTATATTGAGTGATAACGTCCTAACATATAGAAAAGGGTGGACCGAATTCCTAATTGGGAAAAATTAATTGATGTGAAATTAGACCTATGTGGGCGAGTCAGTGCCACACAAAGTGGTTTATATATCGACATAGAGGAAGGAATTCCACGATTCATGTGTTCATATAGTGTGTATTTTGGGGCTTGTGTGGTGTATCATGTGGTTAGTTGGGTTAGTAAATATTAGAGGAGGTTCTCATTGATGTTGAGGTTTCACTCTAGCTTTCCAAAAACACATGGTGGTTTATCATTGAACATGGATGTCGGCAAAAGTGTTTTATGTGTAGTAATATCCGGGAGAGGTATCTCAAGTGGTGGTTGTTTAAGCACCTATTTCTTTTAGATTTAGATTTAAATTATTGAGGTTGGTAATATTTTGAAGGGTATCTTATGTAATTTTTGAGACCTCCTAGTTCTATTTCATAGTGAAAATCTAGTGTATGAGGTGTTTTTGGAGGTCATAGTGGAAAATTTCATTAATTTTTCAAAAATCATGTTGTCCAATAGTGAGTCATGGAAGGTATGTGGTGACTTTATGTCAGTAATGCTAAGTTTCCTAGTAGTGAATCATCCACTGGTATCTCATCCACTGGTGACTCATAATAGTGACTCATAGTAGTGACTTGTGATAGTGAGTCACAGATAGTGGGCCGTGATGATAGGTCACCAACGGTGAGTCACCCAATGGTGAGTCATCAACTAGTAGCTCATCCACTGGGGACTCATGGTGGTGACTCCAATGTTAGGTACCAACGGTGACTCATGATGGTGGTTTATCAAAAGGTGAGTTATCCAATGGAATGTCAAATAACATTGAGTCTTCCAATGGTAGGTAATCCACTAGTGAGTCATTCCCACACATTGTCAAATTTCTAGTTGTACCCATTTTTTTTCAATTGCACCCCTTTAATTTTTTATTTAGTATAAAGTTAGTTTAATTTTTTTTTATTTTAGATCATTTTCAAATGACATAAATTATGAAATTAAATTTTTAAAGCTGAAGAATCTTTTATATAGTCAACACGCACGATCTTTATCGTGATTCTGCATTAATGAATTTTTAAACCATTTATTACGCCGACATAGTATCAATCCATTATAAAGCTGATACCATTTATTAATTTGACATTCCAATTTAACCTTCCTACCATGAATACCTATAACTTTTAGTCCCTGAGAAATCACGTGTTGTGTTGTGACCTTCATATCATCATTCCCTAGAGTCATTTTCTTGCTGTATGTAAACCCCCTCTTTTGCATGTCAGGAGGAATCGATGGAAATCTATTCTTAGAGGTCGGGATCCCTTGAAATCAATTTTATTGTTATGTCATGTGCGGTGCAATTATGAATGTATCCCTTGTAAAGATATAATAATTAATAATAAATAATGAAAATTAAATTCATTTATTATCAATATTTATGTGTTGGGAAAAAGCGATGCATGATACTATTTATTATTTTTGTTCTTGATATTTTGTTTTGTATGGGATAATTACCCATGAAAAATCCTTGTCATTGGTGGACATTTTTTCCACAACTCTAATGGATTTTGATGGATTTTTTGAGCATGTATTAACTGGCAGTAAATATTCAATCGATGAACCACATATATTTTGTTAAATAAATGTATTCCCTCAGATCTAACTTATTTTTTGATCACCCCTAAACATAAAAAGTGGAATTAAATAATGGGCGCCTTGATAATACTAGAATTAGTTCCTTATATTGTTTTGTAGTGCTGCTATTGAGGGTGAAACTATGTGTGGTGGGGTTCAGGTGGGGTAATGGAATCTCATGTTGAGGTATTGATTTATTGTGGAAGGTTTGAGCAATTTTGTGAAGTGGGGATACAACACGGTTGTGTTTTATTTGGGTTTTTGGGTGTGTTTTTTATGAATTGGGGATGCTGATGGTTGTGATGAATGATTTTTCTAGGATTGGCTGTGAGTTTCTAGATGCTTTGGTTTGGTGCATGGATTGGGAGTGATGATATTGTATAAGGATGACGATGTGGGTAAATTTATCATGGTTTTTTTACCCATTGTGGGTTGTTTTTTATGTTTATTGACATGTGATGTTCTAGGTAGTTTCCATAGTAGGGATTTAATTAATAAATAAATTTTTTAATATAAATTGGAACTTGTCAAATGGATTTGATTGGGGGTATGAAGTTAGTTCTAGAATGTTGTGTGGTTTCTCAATTAGACGTAGCAATAAATGTAGTTTTTTAAGGATGGTTTTTCATTTGAAAATACAAATAGGTTGGGATTTGTTCTTATTATCATATATATATATAATTGTATTTCCCTTATGATTTTGGAACAATCCCCACCCATGTTGAGCAATATGTACCGACCAACCACATTTTCATGGGGGGGGGTGGATTTTCCAATAATCCTAGTGTGAGGATGGATGGATGTTTATTGGATATTCTATTCTCCCTCTTATAGGAAGTGTTATACTATGAATCATTAAGTTGGTTTTGGTGCCTTTGCGAGGCCCAACTATCTGCAGGTGAGGTGTGATTTTCTTGGATTTTACAAGATGAGATGTCTTGTTCTTCCCAGGTGTCTTCATGATAAGGTCTCATTATGTCCAAGGTTCCTGTGATCTGGATGTGGTTCAATTGTGCAACAGGTGTATATGGAAAAGATATGGGGAACAACGTTTTCCAAGGTTTTGGGACAAGATCTTAGGCTCATGTGTGTGTGGGTTGGATGTGGCATGGGGTTTATGGATGAATTTGGATGAAACATGACATTTGGAATTAGGGTATGAGTTTTTATCCACTGGTAAGTGGTACAAGGTACCCAAATAAAAAAAATTCATCTCTTTTACTTTATATGAATTGTGTAATTTGGTGATAATTCCTTGGGGGGGTTTGGATGGCTAGTATTCTATCTTATGTTCTATTGGTTTTTGTTATTTTCTCATTTTGGAATTTTGGTTTATTCTCCCAATAATCCATGATAAACCTTGTATTTTTCTAATATGTATACTTGTATTCTCACTGTACCTATATAAAACTATTTTTTTCCAAGGAGGATTTTGTGGATCGTGATAGACCATACTATCTCAGATGTGCGGAAAGTTGTTGTGTCACTACCTAGTTTTTTCATTTGGTATTTACATGGATTTTTAATATACGTCAAGAAGTTTTATACTAAATCTTTCTTGTGGGATGAATTTTTGTGTTACATTATATATACATCATGGAGTTTTTTTGGGATAGACCATCGTATCTTCAAATATTTTTTTCCTAAAAATGGAAATATCTCTCATTTTGTGAGAATATCAGCATTCCCTTGGTTCTAGTCGCCACCACGAGGCCTACTAGAGTCAGGTATCTGGTGTCCTTATCTATCATTCATCTTTAAGATGTTTTCTTTTTGAATCTCAATTCCCATTCCCCATCTTGAATAAGGATTTTTGTGACACACATGGTATCAAAGGGCCTTGGTGTTATGTGTAACACATTACAAATATAGTGTTTCATGTATCATGACATAGTTTAAGTGCTGCGTATATTGAAACATTAACATGGAATTATATATAATGAAATATAAACACTTTGTTATCATATGAAAAATATATATTTATTGGTTTGTGAAATGGAAAATATCCAAAAGTATAAATTAATTAAAAAATATTTCACAAAATCTAGAGGATCTATAATCTACCTCCCTAAAATTATTTTTTCCTTTTTTATTTTTCAAGTATATCCAAGGATTCATACTTAAATGTTATATTCATGGAATCTATGATTGTAAAAATAAATACTAAAACTTACATTAGGAAGGGAAATCTGGAAACATAAATATTACCCAAAGTAACACATAACTAGGTTTCCCTATAGAATACAATATGTTGAATGTGAAAATTTAGAGAAGGAATACCAGAATAAATAATATTGATATTGATATATATTATTGATCATAAAAAAATTATTGATTAAAATAAAGATAACAATCAAAATATAATAAACTGAATAAGAGTGAAAAAGGTCATTAATATCATAAAAATTGATGGTAATAGAGAAATTTTTTTTTCAATACCCTTCTCAGGAATTTGAATAATTTTTTCCGAAAGAAGATATATATATGTGATTTAAATCCCTTTAATAAGTAAATTCTCACCCATTACTGGTTTCAGCACCAATTTCCACTACATCACATCATCCAAAAAATGAAGGTTAATTTATTATTCTACAAGATTCAAGGGATCATATGATCCATATATAGAATGATAAGTAATCCCTTAGGTATTTATTTATCATCACTAATAAATGATAGAACATGGTTTCCAATATGTTAAAATCATCACATGAATGATAATACACTAATCTCTAAAACATAATCTTAATTCCATCATTACCCATTCCATAAAGTCCTAACCTTATAACCCTTCTAATGTGTGGATGTAAAAAACAATATAAATAAGTTCAATAAATCATATTAACATTGATCCCCCAAATATCAAAAAGTAGCGTTTGGTTTTCACATTCCAAGCATGTGGATAACCTCATCATATATTCTACTCAAACATTATAATAACATGACTCATCATAAATCTTTTATAAAAAATATAGTCTACTATATTCCAAATATTAGATGAAATATTTCTTAAACCCAGTAAGTTTTACACATCATACATAATAACATATATCATTTTTTCATCAATTCCTCTTTCCATTCTAAGGCCACAATTTCTATACATGTTACATTATCAATATCATAATATTTTTATGCATATAAAATATAATTTCTATTCTACAAAAACATGTTATTTGTATCCTTTTCTTAATCCAAACACCATATTTTCTTTAAATCACATTTGTAGGTTAGAATCACAATTGAACATTTATTTTCAAACCCATAATGAAAAAATTACATAGAAATTTTTTATATATTTTCTGATTCAAATAATATGGTCATTGAGTAAAGAAACCAACATTGTTCCATCATCCAACATTATTTTTAAACCAATATTTATGTTTTACCATATTATTCATTAATACACATTTCTAAGAATATTAAATACAGATCATTTATTATTTTTTATCAGCAAAAATTTAATAATTTTTCAAATTATTATTGTAAAAAATATTATTAGAATATCTTATATCTATAACATTTCATTTGTAGTCTCTATAAAATTAGTATACCAACTAATACTCATTAGCCATCATGATTTTCATCAATATATTTCCATAAAAAAAAAATCATTTTTTCATAATTTCCAAACATTCCACATATAGAAAATTTAATGTTAATAAATTCCCATCTAGTTCCCATTAGTCGCTAAAATAAGAACACTTAGTCATTGAGACCCTTAATGTAACAGAAAAAAACAGAATCATGTAATATAACCTAAAGGATTACTGAATCAAGACACATAATTTTTAATCAATGTATCATTGGGTTTATCCAATTTTATTCATATTATTATCATATTTTAATCCTTTATAATGATTCAAAATGAGTTAGTGAATTTTCTATAAATATCACCCATATGTGTCGAACCAGGTTAGAATCATGGATTGTTTTCATGCAGCAGTTCCCATCACTTGTAGCTCAATACACTGTTTTCTAATCACCCTTATGTGAATTTGTTCTAGAGCCACAACCACTTGTATTATCCATACATTGTTATATTGAAACACAATCACTCACTCTATAATTTACCAAAATTCTTTGCCATTTTCCCAGATATTAACTCATCATTATATTTATCCTTAGTGACATCCCATGATATAACTTCAAAAATATACCTGGGGATCTCACAAAAGTATTATCATCCTTATTTCTATTGGATGGATAATCCTTTCCATTAATAAAAACTACATCAACCAAATATTATCATACATTGAGTTTATGTCAATTTAGATGGACATTCATAACAATACATAAGTACATACCTAAGTACTGTAACTGTTTAGTTTATTTGGAGACATGAAATTAAATATTATATCATTCTGATATATCTTCAATGTTTAATATAATGATCATATTTTTTAAAACATCTACTATAAAACCGTTCTTCCTAAACTAGTAAAAGGATATATAAGAATAGGTGAGTCCAGATTCTCACTAATTGTAAACAAAAGAGATATGTGTGAATTACATGATAATAATTGTATGAGAACATGAACATGATAATATAATATCATACCCTATATATAAATTATCATAATCATGAATCATGTTATAAATTATTTTTGTCCATAATAAATGAATCATAAGAAACAAAAAAGTGCATGTCGTGAGAGTATAAAATATTAATAAGACATAGGCTTGTCATATAATCATAGACCTATAAACAAATTCCTTTTAAATGAAGGTGCATTTTCAAAACACATCAGGGCACGTCAAGGGGACTACACCTATTATGTGGGACACACCACCATCCCAAGTCACAGTCTTTCATTATAATGGATCGGGTTTCCCCATGTTCCCATACTGTATTGTGTTAACCATATTTTTATTGTTGATTATTTTTACCCATCTTTTCATAGTGTATTAGGACACACATGCTTTACATTTATATGTATGATTCAATTTTTATCCTATTTGGATCAATATTGTGGACTTTTTCCCATATAAATCATTACCCAATACATTAGAGGGAGATATTGGTGAAACCCATCAAATAATAAATTCATTAAAATGTGTTCCATATGGTTATCAAAGGTACATAATATCCTGAAATAAAAAAAGAGGGTTTCATAAAAATCTTATCATAACCCATTTAAATAAATAGGTATCATAAAAATTTCATCATATAATTAAATTTGTGATAGATATAAGTCTTGTAGTCATTTCATCGTAGCATAATCTGTGAAATAAGTTGGTTTTCAAAATAATGTATCACATGGTTGAGAAACTTGTTTCATTATCAACATTTAAACAAATCATAAACCATTATAGAAATAGTATTAAGATTTCTCTTGGATCATAACCCTACTAAAGTGTAAACTATAAAAAGGATCATCATGATAAATTGATAAGTACTTTTAAAGATCACCTAAAACATTTGTTAAGAAAATATCCATTATATATATATATCTTGCCTGTTTTGAAAAAATGGTTTTAAAGAAATAAAATAGTTTTAAAACAATTTCATTTAAATAGAATTAAAAACATATTAAATAATATTCAAAATATTTTGAAAACATTTTTCTCAAAAAAAACATAAAAAATAAAAAATTAATCTTAAATTAATGTTACAAACCATTTCATTTCAAAAAAATATGAAAACATAAAAATAATTCTTTAAATGATTTTTAAAACATTTATCGTTGAAATGTGCTCCGAAAACTACTAAATAAATCATTGAAAAACATTTTTGAAACTATAATACATATGAAGATTACATAATATATCACTTAATAATAATTTTGATTATTTTTATAAAACATGTTTTGTGGATAAAATTAATTTCAGACTAGTGAAAACTATGTCATGTTTTAATAAAACATTTTCTTAATTTCCAAAAGATAAAAATAGTTGAAAATTGGATAAATAAATTAAAATATCATGAATATTAACAGTAGAATAATATTCCAGACAGTTCATTATATATGGAAGATATTATTTAATAAAAAAATTCATAATCCTAAATAATCATAATAAATGATGATATTTGAGAAATAAACTACTACTACATTAAAAATATGAATCTAGTTTACCATGTATGAATAGAATTTAATGAAGATTAAAATACTATGAAAATAATAATATATATTATGTATCATGTCAAAGGGATTTATATACCCACATAGAAAAATATATGTTCCTAACATGGAATATATCTCAAAAAATAGAAATTTAGGAAAAATTCCATTACTGATTTGGTAAATTATGAAAAATAAAAAAATGAAAAAATGATCATGAATTGTATATATAAATACCCATTAATATTGTTACAATAATAATAAAATAATTTCTTTCTCATTATATACACCATAAAAATTGTGTGGTGAAGAAAGGAAAATGTATCAAAAAATTGTAATTGAGATGAGAAAACAATTACCATAAGAATTAAATTTCATCATAAACATTAAAACCACATTTATAATAATTATACTATTATTATAAATAAAAAAACATATTGTCTTATATAAAACCATATATAATTTCATTATGACTTTATATTACCCTATTATTAAAAAATTTATGTTATTGTTTTACTTTATATAATATTTGTTTCGTCTTTTGTATATATTTCTAATTATTAATCTAGATACTTCTAGATGAAATCTTATTTAATTATTAGAGGAATGTTAATTTTTTTAATTTCCCATATATTATGTATAGAAATATTTATAATATTCTATAAAATTTAGAAATATGAAATTGAATACATCATTCATTGAGACGGTAGGACGTACATATGCATGAACATTTTTTCTATTTTATAGTAATGTTGAATGAAAGAAAATAAGTAAAATATATTTATGAATATATAATAAAATAATTTTAGCATTTTTACGTAATATTTATAATATATTTTCACTAACAACATCATTAAAACAATTCATGCAAAGTGTGAACGAATCTCATTTCTTTGAGGAGGCGATAGTCCACACATCCACAACAGAAGATAAATTATTTACGTGATATAAAAAGAATTAAGTAATGTTATATATAATAACTATAAAATTAAAATAACATAATAAATATAATATATATCATATAATAATAAATATTCCTTCATAAATCTAATTCATCCGTGGTGGTAAAATAATAAATAAACAACATCGTTTTGTGGGGCGGTAATTCACCACACACAAAAATGGTGTGTTCATTACCCATTTGATGAAATTCCATCTCATTATAGGTTTAAACCATTTAATAAAAACATATAAATGTATTTATGATACATATATAAACATATAATAATGGAATAAGAGTATATTAGAAGGTGTAAAATGAATATTTAAAAAATATATTTTTATAAGATGTTAACTCTTTATTGGGTATGTCCTTTACATTTGAACGAAATGGATTCCGTAGATGGATTTTTTCCAAGATTAATTATTCTAGGATTATATTAGGGATTGAATGAGTATATTTGGATTGGGTTTGGCTGATCTAAAATGATATTATTGGTGTAATGAGGGTGGGGGGAGTGGGTAGAGGAGGCCTTTTATAAGATGGGAAAAGTACAAATTCGGTGTTCTTGAAAATATATATGTTCCACCAAAATTTCACATGACCCCAATGGGGTAAAAATGGATCATTATATATCCATATATCTTTCATTGTTGAAATATGGCCATCTAATATTTTTTTTTCAAATTTCGTGCCAATTTTTTACATAGTTTTGATGTTTTTCATTAATTAAGATCATTTTTACCTCAATCATTATAATTAATTTTAATTACATTAATTAATATATTTCCCCAAATTCTATGTTAAAATTATTATAAATTTTATTATATTTTGATTTAAAATATTTAATCATTTTTATTTATTTTGTATAGAAAAATCATCATAAATTATATTTAATTTAATCCAACAATTAGGAAGACAACCTTGGGTTTTAAAGTAAAAATACTTTAATGTTTGATATATTTTTATATACTATTTCAGAAATAAATTTATTGAAATGACCCAAATAGTACTAATTAATTTAAACTTGACTTAAATAATATTTAAAATCAATTCAAATTATAAATTAACCCTATAAACTATTTTAATGAAAAACAATTTTTGATTTTAAATTAATTATTTTTCCTTATTCATTTTAAAATGAAACAAGCCAAAAAATTCCCAAAAATGCACCGAAAATAAATTTTTTATTTCTCTAATTTCCATAATAAGTTATATTTTTCAAATAAAAAAATATGAAAGTGTGAAAATTAATATTTAAAATCGGTTCTCTATTAAAATATGATAAAATTATTTTAAATATATAAATATATATTTCATTGGGTGTATAATTGGTTTTATTTTTATATCATGTCTAAAAACACATAATATTAACATTAATTAGTTGAGAGAATATAATTTATATATTTCATTAAAATAAATTATCGATTTTTTAATTATTTTATTTAGGTAAATTTTGTTTGATTTTATTAAAAAATGTTCCTAGAAAAAAAATTTTATATTTTATAAAGGTTTTTATTTTCATTTATAGTTAGTCAGTCACAAAAAAATTGTATTATATACATTTATAAAACCTATTATCACAATTTAATTAATATTATTCATAAAATTTATTCCAATGTGTAGGTGAAAACAATAAGACTATTTTAATGGTAATATTAATGTTAAATTATAGTTTTCTAAAACAAGTTTTTATGATTAAAAAACAATCAATGGGACTCGATATTATGATTAACTCAATACAAACATAATATTATGTGTACTGCAAGCTATTAAATGTGTTATCTGTATTGAGTTATTAAATTGGTGTGGCATATAATGTAAAAAAACATAGTTCTTTCCAATAATAAAAGTTATATTATGTGTTGTTATAAATGATAAATAAAAAAAATTAAATTAAACTGGGAAAAACACAAAACATTGGGTAGTTACATGTTTGGAATTCTCATGTAATTTTACCACAAAAAATGATGTTAGGGTTATGACTCATGGTCAATATTCTGGTATTCTGATTAGGTTGGTCTCCTATAACAGATAGGGTTATTTCCTTCGGTTTATGTAGAAGGATGGGTTGGTAAACAAGTTATCACACTATTATAATTTAGGTTCATAGTGGGTAAAAATCCCTATCGAGGAGTAATGCTGTTTGAGGATTTGACATGGATCCTTATGATCCAAACCAAAATAAATACATTAATTTATTCATTTTACATTGGAATTATTTTATTACAATAACACTTCATTCACATATATATTTATTTAATAAACAAATAATTTATTTTCATTAAAAATTTTAAATGTCTATTCTCTCCTCCCCTCTAGTAATAATTACCATCACTAATGACAAAACAAATGGTTTCCTATATAGGATTATAACTAATTTTTTATATTAAAAAGTTTAAGTCAAAACACTATATCAGATAGGTTAGTCATTCAATTGTTTATTTTTAACATTATTCTAACCTTGTATCCAAAAATTATTATTCCAAGGAAAAAAATAATAAAATTATTTCTATGTGTAAGGTTTTTAATTAAAACGGTAGCTAGATTCCATAGAAACTCTCCTTATTTTATGGAAGGTACATTGGCTACTAGAAATTAATAATAAAATACTACTTGAAAAAACTATGTATTGATCGTTGTAATATCATGGATAATCTATATGAGCTACCAAGGATGATAAATAAACTCTTGATTTTAATGCCATGGTAAAATATTTTTTGAATTTTAATGTTAAAAATATTTTGTACTAAGTTATAAGTAGATTTGTTTATATACATGTTTCATCTTGTAAGACACCCCATGATATATGGAGGTTACTTCAAGTAACTCATTATATAAAAGAGAAGCTAAATAGAACCATTATAGGAATTATACATGATGAATTCCAAGACATTAAATCTGTTGTTCAATTGTTTTACAAGTATAACCAAAGGTATTAGTGCTCTTGGAGAATACATAGACCCCATAGGTCATTTGGAAAGAGTAATGAATACTTTCTTAACGATATGACATGAAATTAATGTGGAAAAGGATGAGAGTAAAAATTTCATGGAGTATACATTAAATGAATTAATAGTATCTCTTCTATAGTATGAATTAGAGATGAGAAATATTGAAAATGATGATTATAGTAAAATAAAAGGTCATTTTTTCACATCCATTTTTATTGATTAATATAATGCCTCTAAATAAGAGAGCCATGTAATTGAAATGAAAATGGCTCTTTATATTAATATTTTAATCATGTTCTTGAAAAAATGTTAAAAATAGAATGTTTAAGAGGAAGTCTAGGAAGGACACTAAGAAATGTAATCATACTAAAAATAATGATTTTTTATAATTAGTATGTTATATGTCCTGGATGAAATGTTATGTAAGGATTGAATTAACAAAACTAAAACGTTAATAGAAAGGTAATGACAAAAAAAGAAAATAAAAAAACATTGTTTTGAGGATGTGACTTCACTTATAGTTCTAACTTGATTGGTGATTCTAGAAGTGTACATGGGATGATAATATTTCCCATATTGGTACTCAGTGTGAGGTAAATTGATCTCTCATTTTTCAATTAGTAACTACTAATTTTTTTAATATAATACTGTATCTAGATAGTTAAACTGGAATTTTTTCTAATTAATACTCTAATTATTATTCTTTAGATTACCATAATAAAAAATATCATAAGGAAAAAAATTAATTAAATAATGATGGATTAAGAGTAATTGAAAAGTACAATAAATTTAAAATTTTGAATAATAATCATATTAAATTAAATGATACAATGAGAGGGGAATATAATAATTTGAAACATTCAAATTCACATAATGATAAATATATATTTTATTATAATTCATATTTTTTAATACTAAATGATAATAATTCTATGATATAAAAAAATGTGTAATTTAATAATAAATATAAAGATACATTATTTTACATATTACTGGAGTACCCAACAAATGTAGATGATGAATTTTATAAATTAATGTGATAAATAAAAAATTATGAAACACTACTTTTGGATCCAATGAAATGAACATTACCAATTTAGATAATATTCAAAAATAAAAAATGGATTTGAAAATTGAATTTATTGATTTTAAATTTGATTTATCTATATTTGTTAATGTAAAATTTAAAAATGATACGATGATGTATTCAATGAAACTAATCATGAAAAATAATTTCTGTGGGATACAGTTGTGTGACTCTATCATTAAATAATTGAAAAATTATTAAAATAGCAAGGGGAATCATTTCTAGTTTAACAAATTTTAAATTTAAAATGCAACTTAATTATTCCAATGTGTATTTAATAATTTTTACCAATCATTTGGCACGCAAGAACATTAAAATCAAGAAATTTAATTTCAAGTTGCAACACTAATAAATTAATTATATATAATTGGGTACCAATGTTTTCTCCTACAAATCCAGTTTGAAAAAACTTGTCATGGGTACCCAAATAGTCTATTTAATAATTTAATTTCATTAAATACACAATATATGTCTCAATGAATGGCATATAAAATATGGATTCTCTAGATAAATTATATTTGAAATTTCAAAATTTCTATCATTACATTCATTAGCTGGTTTCCATGTCACAATTAGTGACAACATTAATGTTCAAATTACAGGTATATATGAATTTGGTCATTCAAAAATTGTTATTATTTCAAAATTAATATCGGTATATTAAATTCAACATAATTTAATAATAAATTAATAGTTATTTAATGATGGATTTAATTAAATTATCTTAATGATAAATGTAATGTTTTGAAAATTAATTTTTTTATTATTAATAAATTTAATTTAAATTGAATATATTATAGAAGTTTATAATCTATCTAATAAGTGTATGTTCATGAATTTTGTAGAATTATATTTTTGTTTTTCATAATAGTCTTGGGCATGAATATTTCATAGTTTTTCACAAGCTGCCCAAGCATGAATAATTTCTTTAACTACCAGTGTTATAAATAAAATAGCAATTCATATGTGACTCCTATATAAATTATATTCAATTTTAATAAAAAGTTAAATAAATTAATGGTATTATTACTATTATATGTTTAAAATTATTAAATCTTTATTTTTATGGACCTTTAAAACCATTAACTTCCCATGATATTAAAACATGTATGTTATATAATTTTAGATGACTATTTATAAAATTTGAAAAATAAATTCATGAGGACCGTAATATCTTAGATATTTTGGATAATTGAAACACATTTATATTAACTGATGAAATATCTTTATAATCCCCCATAAATATCTTCCCATTTAGTATTCCGACATAAACCCATTCTTTTAAACATATGGAAAGGAAACATAAAATATGGTTACCTCATATGATCATTAAGGTAAAAAATTGAAGATATCAATTTATGAGCTTCTATAACAATAATATAGGGGTATGGGTATGCGAGGATGATCATAACATAAAAAATTAAATACCCAACCTTTCATGGGAAATAAGCATGAGTCATGGAATAAAACATTATCATTTCAAAAGAAAATAATCATAAATATTATAATTCCTCATAAATGAATCATGAAACATAATTTTATATAATAAATATGTGTCACAATATCATCATATATGTATAAAACAATATCACATTTCAAGGAAAACTACAATGACTCTTATATTAGGCCTTTTCGCCAATTTGCGCTAACTGATCAAGTACATTGACTTGTTTCTGATTATAGATTAAGGACATCAAATTGTTTCCCAAAACAAATCAAGCTAATCGATTTACTTTCCATAACTATGTATTGAGATTAAAATAGTTTCCCAAATAATTAGTGGGATATATAGTAACCACCAGTCACTTAATGAAAAAAATTAGATATAGGTTCCACAGAACCATAAATCATTCACCATCATAGATCATATGTAAGGAAATGATTTTCATAAACACATCAACATAACAAAACTCAAGGAAATGAAATAGGATTTGAAAGTATCATTGAATCCTAAAAATAAACCACTTAATTAAATAATAATAATCGAATCGTAGTTTTGTATCCCCAAAAATGCAAAAGTAATATCAAATAATCTCATCTTATATAGAATAGGATTTTAGGTAGACCACCAAAAATAATTCATTAGGAAAACATCATTTCCATTATGAAATATTAGTTTTAAAGAGTCACACCATTATAAAGGGAATTTTTTTATTTCAGAATAAATTATAGTCATCTCAAGTGGTCATAATTGATTAAATGAGTCATGAATGTGGGAACCTATTCTCCTGAATAATATGATAAAAATAATATTACTTCGGTATATTTTTTGGAGAAATCACAAAAAGACTTCTTCAGAAAGTGATTAAAAAATATTATTTTCAATACATTGTTTAATAAGTAAACAATTGATAAAATTAATTTTAAAGTTCATAGTATAATTTTAAAATCTTTTTTAGAGAACCTAGACATGGAATATAATGATTCCCCAAAGGAGAGATAAAAATAAACAATCTCGAATATTGATAAGATTGTGAAATGAACACTTTCTACTTTACAGTCAATCGAATCATCTGACACATTGAAAAAAGAAAATTATTTTAATAATTAAATATCATAATATGCAAAATGATAATAAATATCATTGGATTTATACAATCCGAACAAATGAAATACTTAGTGTATAAGGCATGTGTTCTGAATAAATAAATGTATATGAAAAATATTTTCCAATAAGTCTTATCTTCCTTCGAATATATTCCAGAATCCGCTATAATAAAGATGAATTTATTATAAATATACTCTAGAAACATTTCCACATATATATAATTCCATATATTATTTACTTATGAGTTTTTATTTACAAGTTATTAATAATTCCATTTAAATGTTTTGTTTCGGGTAAAAACTTTTGTGTTTTTTCTTACATGTTTTGACCTTTTCCTCATATATAGATAAAAAATTCAACATATCTATAATTAAAAAAATGGAATATATATAATATATATTCATTATATATCTATTAATTGTGTTCATTATATTTTTATTTGTAAAATAAAATGCATCGTTCCTGGAGATGGTCGGTTGTACATACACATGAATGATAATTTCATTTTATTATAATTTAAAAATAAATAAAATTATGTGATATATTATAATTATATAATTATTTTTATGTCTAATATATCACATATGTTTATAAAAACATATTTAATAATTTCCATTTAATGAGTGATTGAATCACATCGCTTCTTGAGGTAGTAGTCTTCTGTTCAGAAGAAATACATTATCAAATTGCCACAAAATTGAATTCATCATGGTACGTATGGTATAAATCTTCAGGAATCACAATAAACATATAAATATAATATATTTTAAATATAAACTATAAATCCATAATTATTTCCAACCATTAAATTTTTTCATGGAATAAGAAATAACATTTGTTCGTGCGGTGTTATTATGATATATAAACAAATGTTGGTTGAATATCCCATTTTATTTTATTTTGGGGCGTTTCAGGTTGTAACCACAACATAAAAACATATATTTATATTTAATTTAATCATAATTTTATATATAGATAATAAAAAAATATATCTGGGTTTTACAGATGAAATAAAATAAATACCTTCGTTGATGATCCTTACATCGTCTTCAGGTATCTCATTATAGATTACAGAAAGAGACATACATCGATGGATTTATTCATAGTGGAAGGATTTTTTGATTAAGTGAGGGAATTATCTCGGAAATTATTACTGGGGATGGCCTAACAAAAAATGTTTTTAATATTGATGTAATGAGAAAAAGATCAGTCCTTTTATATGATAGGGGAGGGCCACTATTATAATTTCTCAAAAGATTAATTAATAATAAATTCATCCTCATTCTCAAATACATAAAAATTCTACTTATTTTATGACAAGATATGATGGGGTTTTAATATCACAAATCAACAATATTTACCCCTTTTTTTGAAAACCTTATCATTTTAGCAAACCCTTAATCAACCAGTTTTAATCTTATCTATGGTAATAATATTTTCAATATAAAAAGGATGTTATTTTTCTTATAAAGTGTCAATTTGACTATAAATGGTTAATTAATGGTCTTTTAGACAACATATAGTACCATTTTTCAAAATTTCATATTTTTATTATTTTAGAATAACTTAATATAATATTATTTTAGTAAAATATCATATGTCTCAACTTTAGCACTATTAAATACATTGACTTTCAGAAACTCAAGGAGAAAATATATATTCAAATATATCATTAAATACACCCATAATATATTAATATATTATATATATATCTTGTATCACCATAATTAAGTTAAATTATATTTATTTTAATAAATCTAGTACTCTTTAATTCATTGTTTCATTAATTAAATAATTATACTATCATCATTGTCTAATTATTTATGATAATTATTTCTCCAACAAATTATTTAAATAAATCTATGATTTATATTTAATACATATATATTTAATTATAATATATATAGTTGATATATATTCTATTTAACCCCATATTAATAATAATATACTTGTTTAAATTAAGAGTGTGCTATTTTTTCACTCTCTTTTATTGTAATAAAATATAATTCATTTTTATATAAAATTTTATATTAAATAATTAAAATTGGAAACATTATTATTAAAGGTATAATTAATATTATCCAATAACACTTGTGTAAGTGTTTTGGTAATTTTATAATATTTATAATATTATTTTTTCACTTAATTAATTAATGTACCCTTAACTCTGGTAATAAAATTGAACAGTTTTATCTTAATATTTACTTCAAATAAAAGGAACTAAATTATAATATTCATAACTTTTGATTAAAAATATGGAATCCATATTTAATAATTATATTGAAATAATTTTTTTAAAATTTATTTAAAAGTAATCTCGCACATGGGGGAATAAGCTCCCTAATCCATTTGTCTAGAGTCTTTGGATTTTGGTGATTGTGTGTTTTTTTGTTGTAATAGTCAGTGAGGTGTTCATGGATTTCTATCTATTCCCACCTATTTTGGAACAATTAAGGGTTGTTTTACCCTAAGAGGTATCTTATGGGGTGGTTGTTCATAACCCTGTTTTCTGATATTGGGTTTAAATTCTAGAAGACGATCATAATTTGATTTATATTTGATGTAATGACCTATATTTCCCTAAGACATTCCATTATGAATATAATATTCTTGTGGTATTATTGGGGGTTGTAGTTGTTTGTTTAGGGATTTTGTAAAAACAATATAGTTTACCTAAAACAGTTTCACTCTGGTGGTCGTACAAAGAGATAGTGGCACATCAAAATAGTGACACCATAACATGGGCACACTGAAATGGTTGAAAACCGAAACAGTGTCACTGGGACTATGGCACACACAAATGGTGGTACCGTGAAGGTCCTACACTGAACCAGTAGTAGTGTGAGGATGGAAACTAAAATAGCGGCACCATCATAGCGACACACTAAAATGGTGGCACTATCACGGTTGAACATTGACATCGCGGCATCGTAACAATTTCACACCAAATGTTATCTCATGCATTTCCAAATTTCAGGTTTTTCTTATTTTCCCTTGAGTTTTCCAGTTTCTCCCTACTTATGATTTATTTGATGTAAAACAAGTTTAAAGCCTTGTTTGAGCATTTTTAAGGGCATTTGAGATGATATTAAGTACATCATTAATATTATAATTCTCTAGGGACATTTAGATATTCAAATAGTGTGATCATGATACTTATCCCCTATTAATGAATTTTGAAAACATTTCTGTTATGTTGATATAGGATATGACTTTTTCTATAGTGGAAGTATTCTCATCTCTTTTCTATTGGTGCGCCTAGAGCACTCCCTCCACATAGAGTCAAGTGTTGGGTTGTAGTAATAGATCGAGTTCATTTAGATCCCATCATGATGCTTGAGAGACCCCCTGTTTTGGCTTAAATAAGAGTTTTCGCAGCTTATTATTTCAAGTAGGGATTCTTATTCCTCTACTTATTTGTGTATCATGTGGGGTGTGTGTAGTAATGTTTCTTCAGGGTGAACAACTGAATAATTTTCCATAAAATTTAATAAATGAGGGAAAGGGAATAGGTTGATCAAAATATAATATTGGTCAATGAAATAATGGTAGGGAAGTGATGATGTTATGTAGGTTGTTTTAGTTGTTATCCATAGACATTATTTTGAATAACATGGGATATAAGGATTTATGAAAATCATTGTCATTGTTGGTGTTTTCATTCACCCTAGTGGTTTTCTATATTATGTAGTTGTTCTTTGGTAAATGAATGTTTCATAAAATCTTCTTAATCACATATACATGGTCTAATAAATGAATTTCTTCATATCAAACATATTCATTGATCAAAAATATTATTTAAAGACGAATTAAAGAACCTAACATTATAAATAATAATATGATTTTCTTAATGGTGTGGTTGTGTGCTATATTTGGTTGGGTTATGTACATAGATGGGGGTTTTGTGAAGTTGTTTCTGGTAATGTTGTTACAAGTACGGGGGTGGACAGAGGGACTGACTATGTGTTTGGGGGATGGACTATTTGCGTAGTATGGCTTCTATTTGGTGGTGTTTTGTAATAGGATTTTTGTTTGGGGTGGTATAGGAGGTGTTATAGAACCTTAATATGGAAGATTATTTATTGTAGAATGGATAAAATTTTAGGTATTGGTACTACCTTTGGTTTATATTGTGGATTATGAACATGATTTTAATGTGGGACTCTAATGTGTTTATGTGTTATTTGTGCAGTGAGGCCATGGCTCGGTTTAGCATGTTGAATTTTGTATAGATGTTAATGGATGTTTCCCTGGGTAGTGCTAGAGTGATCTAATGTGAACCCAATAATTAATGATTGGAAATTTTTTAAATGATATATAGGTTGGTTTATGATTTATTGAGGCTATTTTTATGGTTTTGCATATAGGGGTTTCATATAATATATTTCTGTGTGGGATGGTTGTTTATTTTAAACGCATTGGTTGGGTTCAATGCTTGCTTACACATATATATAAATTTTATTTCCTTATGATTTCTATATACACCCCTCCCTTGTTGATCACCATTGTTCAAACACCCCCATTTCATGGGTGAGGTTGTCTTTCCAAACATCCTGATTGTAGGATGAATGGTTTGTTTCTAACAATATTCTTTACACCCACATCTGTGTTCTTACCACTCAAGAATATCTGGAATGTTTGAAATGGCTTTAATATTACCATAGTCTCGAAACCTTTAAGATTATTTTATTTTGTGGATGATTATCCTAGGTGTTTTAGAGCCCTGATTTGATCCCCATGTGTCTTCCGAATGAGGCCCAGGTTTCATCAGGTAAAAGGTGTGGTTGTTGTGGCCATGGAGTCTTTGGGCTGGATGTGCTGTGTGGTTGTAGACCATGTGTCTGCGGAAGAGAATTGAGTTTGGTTTGAGTAATAGGTCTACGTATGAATTTTGTGACAATGGGAATATATTTTGGAAGAGTTGTAGAATAACAAAGATTGGTATTGGGAATGAGAATATATCCAATGGGAAAGTGGTGTGGGGTACCAAAATTCTGATCTATTTATAATTTACTTCACTTCTACTTTTTGTTGAGTCTACCTACATGAAGATGGGATGGTTATTATTAATTGGTATGTAATTTGAGGATCTTATTATTCTCTCAAATGAGGTATTAGTATGTTCCCACACATGTGCATGGGTGCATTTAGTTTTACTTCTACGTGTACTTGTATGATCACCCTACAATATAAAATTATTTTTTCTGGGTTTTAGGAGGACATTGATGACCATTATAGACTTTAATAACTCGGTAATTGGTATAGTGGATGTGCCTCTACATATTCAATTATTTTGGTACCATTCATTGGGGTTTTTGTTGTACCGTTGTGGCAATTTATGTTTAAATCAATCATGGGTTTGATTATGGTTTCCCTCATATTAATGTTTAATGTTTTCTCAGATTTTTTCTATATTATATTCTTCTCATGTTTTCATTAAAATGGGTAATGCATTATAATTTGTGTGAGATTACCTTCCCTTGGTGGTAGTCGACTCATCGAGGCCAATTACATAAGGGACTCTGGGGTAATTATCACTATTTAATCTTGATGAATGATGGATGTGAACCATTTTTTCTCTTCTGTCATCTTGATGTATGAACAATCAGTGTTCACTTTTTTCCCTTCCATTATTTTGTGAGTTAAAATTATTATTATTTTATTATTAATTTAGAAATTGTTTTTATATAACAAAAATAACATTTCAAAATAATTATATCAACATTAAAAAAGTTTAAAATTATTTTCTTATTCTAAAAAGATTAGGTTTTCAGTAAATATATATTCATACAAAATTTTCAAATAGTGTGATTTATTTTAAATAAATCTAGTAACTAAAAAATTAACATTATATTTTGGATTTGGAATAAAATTTAAATTTCAGATATTATATTACTTATAATATTTTTAATTTCATTTTATTCATTTTTCTTAATTATTTTTATATAAATTAGTTTTTAGGATTAAAATAGATATTTCTAAAAACTGTTTTTCATGGTGTTTTACAAATTTGTATTAAAATTAATTTCATTCACTTATAGATAATGAATCATTGAAATTTATAAACTATTTTGAATTAATTTTTTCAAATGAGTTCATTAGTTCCCTTTTATTTTTGGTCATTTTGAATAGAAACCATTATATATATTTGTTCCCATAGTAAAGATAAAATGGGTAAAATATTGTTAAAGATATTGGATAAGGTATTAAAATCTTCGAAAAACATTTCTATATTTCATTATATGATTATATGTCATCCATAATAATATAAACATAATCACATTGAACATTTAATGAAATTTATCTTTGAATATGACATGTGTAATATTTTAAGTAATGAAAAATAAAATTTTCCACTCTCTGGCATTAAATATTCTCTTATTCATTCACATAATGGTAAAAATAAGTTTTTATTGAATATTAAATGTTATTTTAGGAATTAAATGTTTTTTCCTAAAAATAATTTCTTTCTAAATTTTTAGTTATTATATATGTACCCTATCTTTTTATAAAATGTTGACACAATTCTTCAATAAACATTGCATAGATCAAAGTAAATAATACTAAAAACATTAAATTTTATAAAATTTTATGATTTATAATGTTTCAATAATTTTTAAATAAATATAATGTAATATTATTTTATTGAGATCATATATTTCAATTAAATTACCATGTTCCAATATTTAATGTAAATTTAATATATAATGTCAAAAATTTCTATACTGATCTATTACGAAAACAAAAATTATATTAAATTATTTAAATAATAATAATCATCATCTGGGAATAATAATATGAAAAATATACATTAGAAAATTTCATTTATTTACCATTTTTATAGAAAAATAATCCATATTATTAAAAAATCCATTTTTTTATTGAAAATGATTCCCCCCAGTTAAGGTAGAAAGTGGTTAAGGATGGGGTTAAGAAAAATTAAATGATATTTAATGTTATGTAAAACTATATAAATTTTATTGGATGAATATATTATGACCATATATTATTATATATGAATCCATGCATTTTATAACCACAATCCATGAATTTTAATCTATAATAGTTTATAATATTCAAAAAATTCAATAGTTCCCCTTCCCTCCCTTATAAAATGACACCCCTCTTTTCTCTTATCTACACCACCTTGAGAAATATTGATAAACCATGATATACACATTACTGTAAATAACTCACTCTTCAATGAATTAATGGTTTGGGTTTTCTTAAAATAACACCCCAAAGGGTGATTAATAAAGGATCTAATGGTGGGATACTAAAGAAGACGATGATAGAGTGCTTCTGAAGAATGTTGATCTTTGGGTGAAGGGTTTTATATAAATTATTTATTCTTCTCACACATATGAAATATGACCCACTTATTTATTTTTATTGGTTAATATACTATCATTTTTTTTGTTTTATGATGCTACTGATGAAAATTATGTGGACTTACCAATCCATCTTGGGATTTCACTGTCATGTGTTTCTTAATATAGAAGATTACAATGTTTTTAGTGTTTATCATTCCAAATAGTATTCACTGGGAAATAAGTTATATTACACACATATATTATTTTATGATTTGTATAAAAATAACATTTAAAATGTTATATCATGATTCTAATTATGATCATATATTTAATATTTTAGTTAATTTTATTATTTTATAAGTATTGTGATTAAAAAGTTACTTATGTCATAAGTGATTTATATTTCATTCTAATTTTTCTTGGGAATGGTTATTCATGAAGTTCATTGGAGAAAAATAATACTAAAATTTCTCGAAAAAACCGATTAATTTTGTCCTCATAAATATTTTTTGGTAATTTATATATAATAGAATTTGGTTTCATTCATTGGAACAGAAAAGAATTGATAAATAATATTTATGAAAATACATATTTGATTCTTTTATGGATGATAATCTATTTCAATGATCTCCATTTTTCCTCTAAAATGTTTTTAATAATATTTTTTTATTATTATTCTATTATTTTTTAATGTACGTTTTATCCATGTTATAATTTCTATTAAAAAATTCAAAGAAATCCATTTATCTCGTTAGAAAAAACGAACAAATATTTTTTTAAAAAAAATTTAGAAGGAATATTATATTTAATGTAATCAACATCAGTGAAAGATCTTGTTATCAAGACTAATAATTTATTAAAATATGATGATAATTTTTTATAAAATTTTATTTATGAAAAAAATTTCCATATTATTTTTGGAGACTTTATGTTTTAGATATGTTCTTTGAAATTGGAAAAATTTTTTCATCAATAAATTTTAAAAATATATTTAAAATAGATCTTTCATCTATTATAACAAATTTTGATGTTAATTATTATTTAATGGGGATATGATCTATTGATGCATTATTAATTCATTCTCATGATGTTTCATTGTTATGATAATGATTTTTTTATGAAACTTATTAATATTATAGGGGTTATGATCTGTTGAAATAATGTTTTTGTTTATCTTATTCCACACATGTTAATGGATGATGATTATGTGATGGGTTGTTCGAGAATTATATATCACTTAAATGAATTGTGTAATGATGAATATACCATGATATCATCTAAACTGGAATGGGGATTTAACCTAGTTCATTAACAGAATCTACTAACTATGAAATCATGGGATTACACCTTCACTATTGATATCATTGAATGAGAAGTGAACCCAACTCATTTTAATAGTTATGGTTGTGAGAGTTGACTATGGAAATTATTTTCTGTTCTTATTTATATTTCAAAACATATGTATTATGATAACATTATACTCTCATGGATCATGTAAATTGATTCCATTATAATTCATGTCTTATAAACTGTTTACATTATTAAATTATCATATGATCATGATCTATGTTATTTGACTTATGGTTATCAAATTCTACGTTCATGTAGACGATATACACATAGTGCTAACAACTCTGAATTTGGAATACATGGTATTAACTTGATCTTCATTAGTTCATAATGTGTGGCCCTATGTCTACCCACCATTCTAGACACTCCCACAAGATATATTTGGGTTAGAACACATTTTAAATATGAAAAATTATGGAGGATTTTAATAGTTTATGATAACAAATAACATAGGTTAAACCAATTTTTCATTGTCCAAAAGAAAGATGTAATAATTTTGAGTGACTTTTCATGAGTTTATGATTATATGATTATTTCTGACACTATTATATTTTTTTTGTTTTAGAAAATGGTTATAACTAGGAGGAATCATAGAAATGATAAATATGATGGGAAGTTCAATGATTATTCTCCTAATGCACTAAATAAGATCGAATATTAGAGGTTAAACCATGAGATTGTTCATAATCAGCTATCTTAATATATGGTTAACAAAAAAATTATTTGGTGAGATTATTAAACATTAAAATAAGAATAATTTTGAATTTTATGGTAGTTCATGTGGCAATGAACCTGTATAAATGAATTTTTAATTTTAATCATGTGAATAATTTGGAAATAATCACAATGAATATAGTCTTAAATGAAGTGGATGATGTATTCTATGTGGAAATGAGGGCCCTATAACAATTAATATCCATTGAATTTAATGAATTATTTGTGGGGCACTTGGGAGTTATCTGAATCAATTCCATAATCCATGGGTTAACTCTATAACAATAATGGATCTAAATTAGGCCAATAACTGATGTGAATTCATTCATTTATTTTGTGTAGTTAGTTGAGAGCTACATTATAGAAGTATTTTATAAATTGTACTCTGGTGATAGGAATCATGAATCAGATAAAGACTATTATATTGAAGCATTACATTAATGATTTTAAAAAATATGTAGAATTTTATCGAGATTATATAAAATTCATATAATGGTATGGAGATATTTTACAGAAAAAATTTGATTGAGGGAATGATAACCTAGAATATGTGGCTAATGTTCACATAATAATGTTTATTTTATATAAATATATTATTGATATTTATAATCTATATGGGATCGTATTGGTGACCTTGGAAATGATTATTATTTTGATAAAAATGGTATTTATTTTACCTTTGATGGAGTTTAATAAAAATTTGGATTTATTGAATATATTAGATAACATGTTGGTTTTTTAAAGAATAAGGGAATAATATATGTTTTTATTTGGTATGTGACATTAAAAGATACCTTACACTGCTTGAGGGGTTAATTTCTTATGGATTATAGATATTTATTAACCCTCTTTCTAAATTTTTGGATTTTGAATTTAGTCACACATATTTTAAATGATTTATCATGTTAATAACATATGGATAGGTTTATGATGAACATTGTTAGTCATATTTTTGTATTTAGAGATTAATGTATGATTTATCCATATTGGATATATTATGGTAAAAATTTCATATTTTTAAATATTTAGAGACAAGTTTAAGGACCTATAATTATATTCTGGATATTATGATCCATAGTAATTTAATTTTAATGATATAAGAATGAGAAAATAAATCATAATTATCATTTCATGATGTAAGAGATTAATTTGGAGTTGAGGAAGTCACAACCAGTGTATGAATTCATTCTTTATAAATCGAATGGAATCTAGAAAATATATTAACCATATTCCCTACCATGGTAGTAAAATTATACCTCATTCCCAAGAAATAGTTTATGAAATTAAGAGGTTATCCTTTTATATTAATTTTCAATGAATTGATGGTATCAGAACGCCTCACTAATTTATGGTTGTTTGGAAATTAAATTTATCATTACTTTATATTATATAACTCTTTTAATCCTTAGATTTTTAATTTCCCTTCCATGTATATATATTTAATCATTCAAAAAATGTTACCATTATCCAGGGAATAAATTAAATGTGTGTTTAGGAAACCATTGTGTTTCTATATTACCCTTTTCAAAGTAATTTCTACTAACCCTTTGAATTATGTACGTTTTAAAAAAAAGTATTATCAATTTTTATACAATTGATATCCAATATAAAATTTTGGGGTCGAAATTACATTATGTTGGGTGATGTAACATTACTCAAAATTATGTTTAAATGAATATTAAGCTTTATAGAATACATAACACCAAACAACAACCATTATGAAAATTAGGATATATTAAAAAATAATATTATTTATACTTTATGTTTATAACCTATCCAATGAATTTTTGGGTGTGAATATGAGTAAATTCATTATGATATAAATTTATAATGGTCCTACACAATGAAAACAATTTTTTAATTATTAAAAAAGAAGTAGTAATTTTAAGTGAATTTGATTCATTTATAAAAATCTTTTTTAAAATATATTATTATTTCATTATGGTCAAGGAAATTATAAATAATTTTAAAGACTCAGGGTCTCCATAGAATGAAACTAGGCAGAAATTGTATTTTACAATTTCAATTGTTTATGATGTGTAAAATTGTAATTTCCATTATAAGATAATCATGGAAAAGATTTAGAACCAATACATTTTTCATGAATTGTTGTGTATATGCTATAAATATTGTTTAGTGGAATTCAATGTTGTTGTAATTTTCATGGAATAATTACTATTTAATAATTAATTAACAATAAATTAATTTATTCTTTCATTTTTAGATGGATATATATTTTCAATGGAGTGTAAGATTCAGATTCCGTATTTGTGGTTGAGTTTGGAATCATGGTTTTTATAGTTGAGGAAGAAACTCAGGATGGGTGGGTGGCTGGGGCAGGGTTTTTGAACGGTTTAATTTTATCCCTTTCTCATTCAATTATTTTTACCATTTCAATATCCTCCTACTTAAATCCATTGTATGGATGTTGATGACCCCATTGTGGTCGATCTATACATTATCAGGGAAAATCATAGGTATCAGGAGGTATAAAGGGATTTTTCTATTTTGAAACCATAATCAAACGACATGTGCTTCAATAAATAAATGTTAGGTCTTTTTCAAATTTTGGGATAATGAATTTATTAATGTAGATGATGTGTAGTTGTTCATGGCCATGTAGCTGAGTACTTCGGATAAAAATCCTTTTAAGGGTGGTGTGGTTATATAGTAGTACACGACTAGACCCCGGGTGTGTCTTGTACATGTAGTAGTACACTACATGATGTCGTGTGTGCCCTAGAAATATCATAGTACAAATAAATACCCCATTTGTTCTAGGACATGACAAAATTCAGGGAAAAGAAAAATGTATTGAATTAAATTTAATTTACTCAAATTACAAGTCATGTATTTTTTCCCTATAAAAAATTGAGGGTTTTGGGTCATCTTAGGCACATTTATTACAAATTTCACAAAATAGGAGTCTATTTAGGAATTTTTTTCTAGTAGATCAGAATTATGTAACACTTGTTATGATACAACTACATCTAAGTGGAATTTATAGGATTGAAAAATATGATATTGTCTTTATTACACTATTAAATATATTTATAGATCTTAGGAGAGGGAGATGTTAGATGAGACCATGTTGAGAGTCATGGAAATAGTTTTTTGGACATGGGATGGGATCTCTAAAGAGCATGATAGGTGTAACATGGGAAATTCCCCTGTTAGAGTGACTATGATTTGACTATTGGAGACATATAGATTGGGGGTTTGATCTATCCTATATTGGGACTGTGAAAACAATATCATCCATGTGTTATCTCTCTAGATAGATGTTAGTAGCTTCCACTTGAATAAAAGTAGACATTTTGTGTGTTGGAAATTCCATAATGTGTTTTAACCATAAAATATGAGAACTATACAAAGGGATTAGTTTTTTATAGAGGACCCCAAGAGAGAATACTTGACATACAATCTAATCATGATGATTCAATATTGGATGTGTATTATCGAAAACATAATTTTAATGGTCCAAAGAGATATACATCGACCTATATTTTTTCCACTATGAACCTGTGAAGGATTTTTTTATATATGTACTAATTTATAGGATTCCACGAGGGAGGAATCTACTCATATGTTAACATATAGGATCACAAGTGGGGCGACTTCGCTCATGTGTGGACCTCAAGGATCCCAAATGGGATTCTTCACCGTTGTATTAATAGAGAGTAAAATGGGAGTTCCCTAATAAAAGATAGTCCCTAAGTAAGGGAACTATTGGATATGGTAGAGGTGGTAACATGGGTCGCGTTAGAACCTGTATCGAACTTGTGATATTGAATCGTTGTGGTATTAGTGATGGGTTTAGGGGTTAGTCTAACCACACTCTTTAATTCATACTTTCACATAGTTAATATTAATATATTTATGATTTCATGATATTATTATAGGAACATAGTTGTGAGGCCTAGCATGATATGATGGAATAGATGAAATTTATAAAGGAAAATCATAGGATCTAAATAAGGTGCCTTATTGGGTACAATTTTACCTTTATCAGAAGTTCTACATTCACAGTGATTTCTTCTTACAAATGGTTCTGAAGGGAGATTTTCATCTTTATCTTAGAAACCCTATTACCTAATGTCATATAGTGGATACATATCTTACAATGGTCTAGTTTATCCCATAAGATAAAAGGTGACAGAATTTACCCTAATCACTAGATGCTTATTATATCTCTGTGGATTGGTAATGATCTCCCCAATTGATACCTAAGATACTCTGTGGGATCAGGTGGATGAACCATTACACTGTTACCTAGAGGTTTTTGGGAAAAAATATTTAGATATTAATTGGTTGACTCAAATTTATTGTAATGTATTAGAAGTGTATTCATTACATATCCCATATGGTTTACCCCCCCCCCCCTTATAGAGTTATCCATGTTCCAATTTCATTGTTTTTGATAGACTAGGACCCAGTAACCATGCATCGAACTACATTATGTAATGCAGATAGGACCACTATGTCTCACTAGATTCAAATGAATTATTTGATATTATTAGGATACATAGTAACCTTATATATTCCACATTTAAATTTTTTTAGTTGACACGTGGAATATGACATTATATTGTTCTGAAAGGTATGGGTGATCCCTCTGTTAGGACTTGTATCCTCATATATTGATGTATCTACATGAATGCCATTTTTGGAATTTGAAAAAGTATGTTTGGTCTATATGGATCACATGACCAAGGATTTATCATTATTTTCTTTTACATATTTTATTCTTGTTTTCTCTTGGATGGGCTAGGTATATATCCATAGCATGAAATTACGAAACATGATTATAGGCACACCGATGGGGGTGGCCAAATGATATTTATTTATCCCCAACAATGTTTTCACCTCTCAGTGTGTGTACACCATGTATTATCATTTCGGTTAGGCACAAATTCATAATGTATAGGGATAAAGACTATGCTTGTGTTATCATGTGACGCCGCTTATGTGGATTTTTATTATCAACCTAGTGAAGATCAAGAGAATATTTGGAGATAGTGTATATGGTTTAACTCATAGTATTAGAAATTCCTTGTGAATAAAGTTCCATTATTCTATTTTATATATTATTAGAAAAGTATTTTATTGGTTTCTGAATGTATTCCATCTTATTTTTCTCCTTACTACATTTCATTAATTATATCCTTCTATGTATTAATTTCAACTTCAAACTGATTAATTACAACTATGGTTGATTTTTAGTAATTTATATTGTTTCCATACTCTAATATGATGGAATATCCACTCCACATTCTCAACATAGGACCTCACCACTAGTTACCAGCCATTAGTGTATGGGGATGTGTTCTTAAGGAATTTTTTGTATTGGACTTACTACATTTCATGGAGTGAGGTAGTCTAGAACATGAAAAAGTGTTATATGAGAAGTTCAATTAATGCTAAGTTAATACATGGGACACAATATATAAGAATATTATAAATCCATTGTAGTTTATAATGGATATGAGAATGGTACATGGAAAAAAAATAATTTAGTGTGTTTCTAATTTTATTAGGGATATGGTATTTTTTTTCTTGATGAGTGTTTTTTTATTTTTATATGATTGTCACTTTGTGAAATGGATATATGGTTTTTAAATTTTTGATTTATGAGCAATTTATAGTTCACATCCCTTTGGTGATAGGGAAATGATAAATTTTTTACTCTTGGTCAGATGAGGTATGAGGTGTTGGTTAATACATAATATTTTTCATGTAGGCTCAACATGTTATATGTATTCTAGTGCGTGATTTTTCTTACGACTATATTGAACTATTTAAAAAGATAAATATAACATTAATGGTGTTTACATGTATAAGCACATGGTGAAACACTACTCAATTATATTGACATGATTATACTATCTAGGTATGTTAATGTGGATATATGGGAGGCATTTCATGGGATGTTGGTCACCAATTCCTTGTGCATGGGAGTCGCAATTACCCTTATGGGTTCATATGGAACATGATTCCAAAATGTTTGAACTATCATGGGGTATTATTACTATGAATATTTTATTTAATGTGTAGGTAACACCATATAATTTGTTTTCTATTAATCACATAATCAAAGTCTATATGACTATACTATGTCTTTTGAATGGCATAGATCATTTTATATAGTGTTTTTTATGACTCTAGACCCTTATAGCTCCATTTTAGTTGCTAATTACCTTCCAATAAATCATATTCTCGGGTATCCTTTTCATGTGTGGATTACTAAATATTTATAACAAACTATATGGTGTGTTCCCAATTATAAAATATATGATATTTTATATAATTAACATTCTATTATGGTTATCTATTTGGATCATCAAGTGTGTTGTTTATTTGTTCTTGACCTGTTTTAGTGAACACAAAAATTTAGTGATTATAACCATATATATATTCTTGTTTAGGATCACTTCAATATATTTCATTTAATTGTAATCATGAATTATAATGATTAAAAAAATTTGAGTATACTCATATTGTACCATGTCAATAGTAGGTACATCTTTGGAAGGTAATGAAGTAAATTTTTGGGGAACAAGAATCATTCTCGAAATATCATTGGGTTACATTTCAAAAGGGCTGATAATTAAGATTTATATGGGTTTTTAGTTTATATATTTGAATTGAATGACTATATAATTGTACACATTTCCATAGGCGTTTACCCTAATTTGTTTACTATTTAATTACATAACTTCTATTTAACCCATTTTATTTTTAAATTTAGATATTACCTATCTATGAGATACAATTGGGAATGGTTTTTGGACCTACTAATCAGGTTATAAGAACTAATTGGTAGGGATAGGTTAGAGACCTAGAGACCCTTATTTGTGACATGAACAATGGTGACCCAAGGATTAGATTTATTGAGGATAACCTATGAGCGGGTTTGGCTTTGGATTATGGATAACACTAGAGGTAATTAACATAGTAGCATTATTTTGTAGAAAAATATGATGGGGATGTCATGAGGTTTTAAATATACATAGTATAACTCAATTTAAATCAATGAAATTACCTCTCTATCTTGGGTATTTAGACATTCTTTCATAGAGAGGATGGTTCTTGTGTCTAAACCTTGTGACTTGTTTTTATGGAATTATAAAAGTGATTATAGAGTGATTAGATTATTAATAATTGAATTGTGTGGAAAAACAAAAAATAATGTAGATGAGGTTGAAACATTCAAAATGTGGATGTGTATCTATTATACTATAATGATGTTGCGTGGTTACTCTTTTCTGGTGAATCATGGCATAAGTAAAGATTCCAAATTTGATGATGAGTTCCTGGGGTGCCCTTGGTGTGTTGAGGATAATAATCTAGAGATAATAGGCATAATGTCTATAGATGAAATCCAATCGTACGAGCATGATTTGGAAGTGGGATAGGTGGTAAAGCATTTTACACCATTAGTGTTCGGGAAAATATTAATGGTACACATCAATTTCATGTGGTAATTATTTTACTAATTATGTTTTTTTGTGGATATATGTGACATAGGGATTGATTTTTTAATCAATTTTTCTAATTATACATTTGAAATTTTTGTGAAGAAATGAATAATGTACAATTTTTTTTTGGATACATTAAAAAATTGTTGTGTGTTTTGGACTAACTGATCTTTCTCAAACCCAATCAGATATTGAAAGGATGATTAACATGGGTATAGAAGAGTTATATGCCCAAAATAGATGTATCTGATCTGATTTCATAGAAGGACTTGTAAAAGTTAATAAATACTGTTGGGAGAGAAACATTTTACCACTTAAGGGTTTTAAAACATTTTATGATTTTAAATTCATCGTTTTCCCTAAGAACCATTCTATGGATATAGGAATAGATGGTGTTTTGATGTTACTAATTGGATATTAGGATTTAGGGATTTTTAATAGGCTTGTCATTATATATAGTGATGGATGGAGAATGGGATTGATAATTTTTATCTGGATGTGATGTTATGATAAAGATACACATTTTGTGGGAAGCATTATATTGGTAATGATTTAACATATCCTCTAATGGGAGATTTAATGTCTAAAATATAATAAACATTTATTGATAAACATATTATTGTTTTGAATATTCACATGGTTATATCATTGAATATTTTTTACTATAAAATATTATTGGGGATGATAAGTGTAATTGCGTGATATTTTAATGATCATTGTTTATTGAATAATGAATATGAGTAGAAATTTAGATTTTTTGTTTAAATTATAATGAGTGCATAAATTGTCAATTTACAATATAATATATTCATGATTAATTTCTTTGTCCAATATTAATATATAGTAATAGGGTGTTAATCATATGATATATATTTGGTGGAATTAATAGCAATTTTAATTTTCTAATAAGTAATTATTATTGAATATTTAATTGATGAAAAATTAATTAATTCATGAATATATTTAGTGATATAATTACAAAATATTTTTTCCTTGATATTCCATATTCATGGTTCATTCTAGAATATTACTCATTCTTAGTTGATGTATAAACTCATGTTGGGAACTGAGGCGATGCCACATTTGATATTCTTTTCTTTTTCTTCATTTTGTTTTTCAATTTTATTTATCTTCCTCGACTAGATTCTATCTTACTTATCTTGAGTATTATCCATTAAATGACCAATATAGGAGAGGGAGGGTAAGTGAGAGAGGTGTAGAGGGAATAAAGGTGGTGTTTTCACAGACATCAGGAGGATTCGAGGAATTATGTTGTAGTTATAAAGTTTGTTTATATGCGAAAATTTGGAGAATTATATTGAATGGTTAGAAATGTTTATTTTTCTCCATAAATAACAAAATATTTCCCACAAAATTAGTTTCAAATTTCTTTCTACTTAATATGGACCAATTTGGGTATATGTATGCTTAATATAAGAAAACCAGGGTTTTAAGATGTTCTCAGGGGTTTCCAATTCAGAAATCCAAATCACACAGTGTGTTCTTCCATGGGAAAATGTAAAATGTTCTTCATATTTGGGGAAGATGAAAATTTTAAAATATATAGTGTAATTTGAGTACATTTCATATAGTGGAACGTGTATTTATTTCTAAGTACATCGGATGACAGCCCCTGTACAGAGTACATGGTTGTGTAATAGTACATAGCCAAACCCTAGGTGTTCTCTAGTAGTGTAGTAGCACATGGAAAAGCCATATGTATACCATGGTATAGTAGTAATATTTAGATTGAAACCATATTTTCATGCCCATATAAAAGTTCATTATTTTTTTGGATGATTGAAATTCAATTTTTTGTACATAGAGTATAAACTATGTATTTTTCCCTTATTATAAATTTGACGGTTCTGTGTGATTGTATTCCCTAGAGTTAAAATTGGACAAAAGAGGTCTCCATTTTGAGTATTTTTCATTATAGATCACAATTGTGGAAACCTAAGGGTTATTATATGATGGATAAGAGGAATTTGAAGGTGATTGATCTAAAATAGATATATTTTTCCTTCTGTAAGTAGATTCAATGGTATCCGAATAGTGAGGCATGGGATTATAACCAGTTTAGGGTCATGGGATTTGTTGGTGGACATAGAATGTGACCACTAAATAACTCAATAGGTGTAACATGGGATAGTTCCTCATTATCAAGACTATTATATAACATGAGGATAATGAAAGGTTTGGTGATCAGGTGAAACTAGTGTGGGACATTGAAACTGAGATGGTACATGATCAATATCACTAGATAGATGTTTATGTAGATTCCCTATTTAGTGTTATAAGACTATTTTTTTTCTGAACTACTATAGGTAATTTTTTCCCTAATATATTGGAATTTATTCATGATCATAGTTAGTCACTGAATATCCCTAAAATAATTCCAATAAATGTGACCTGATCTAAAAGATCCCATGTTGGATATCTATTCATGCATATTTTTTACTGAGGGTACTAAGAGGAAATCATTCATATGTGTTTTAACCCAATGTATCCCAATAGAGATGGATTTACTTATGTAAAAAATACAATGAACCAAATATGAATTAATTTTATTTCATGTTGACTTATAAGAACCCAATATGAATAGATTATATCATGTTTTTACATTATGTATCCCAAATGGGATTCCTCTATAGTATATTGCCCTAGTATACCTATTGGGTGCCTCAATAGTTGATTAGCCCTGTGAAATTTTATTATGGAACTAAAAATATATGGTAATAGGTGTTACCTTAGAACCCATACTGAACATGTTACAACATGGTGATATGGTTATAGTGAAGGGTTTAGGCATTCAGAAAAGTTCATTATTTTATTTATAATTTCACACAGTTCGTACTGACACATCTATTATTTCTAAATATACATCATGGAACATGGACAAAGGGCCTGATGTGATGTGATGAAAATATGAAAATTCCTACAGGTAAATAATAAGATTCATGTCAAGATCACTATTATACTTAATTTTACAATTTTTGGAAGGTGGAGGGTCACTGTAGTTAATCCGTGTATTGATAATATAGAGGATGTGGCAAAGTTCATCTTAGAACACCTCTTTGTTGGTGTCACCATTTATATACTTAGCTAGTTTGTACACAAGTGATTATTGATGTTATTGTATGGAAATAATCCTTATAGAATATATATTATTATGAAATCACCATGTAATAATTATGATCACATTGATTGATTCCTATGATACTCCCTAGGATTAGGTGGACACACCATTACTGTATCTCCAAAATTTGTTTGAGAATGGTAAATTGATCTAGTTATTTGATGATGTAAATTTATTATGTTTGATCCATATAATATTTCTAATATATTTTCTAATGGTCATCCCTCTTCTAGAGTTATTTTAGTTTAAATGGCTTTGGTTCCTATAGACATAGACATGGGAACCAAACAACTGAGTATCATGGGAAATATCGAGACAATTATTAAGATCTACAAGTAACAAATGGACTTCATGGTATTCCTATGATGTCTATAATATAACCGTATACCATATTTATATGATGTGTAAATTAATCCTAAAATCCTAAAATAACTAGTCTATGAGTGTAAGGATGATCTTAAGGGTAGTTATTGTATCCCACATTATTGATGAATTTGTGTCAGAGTAATTATCAGTTATGGATAAAGCAAGATTGGTCAATCGGGAAGATGATTCCAAGGATTGAAAATGATTTTATTTTATTTCTCTTATTACAGATACATCTTAGCTAGGATGGTCCAATATAATGGGAATGCACATATGGAAATAGATTATAGGTTCACCATTTGGGTGGTCTAAAAATATTTATTTACCGCCCCATCTACATAAAAATTAGTGTGTGCAACGATCATATGTCATCTTTTAGGTTGATTATAAATTTTAAATAGATAGGATTGAGGCCCCTGATTACATGATCGAGAGGGGCCTATAATGTGGATTCATATGTTAAGGATATGGAATATTAATATTGTATTTTTAAATATATTATGGGGTTTATCATATTTTATTATAAGAGAATTTTTCACTTATATTCATTGTTCTTTTTTATATGTGATCATCCCATCAAGGGATTAATGTTTTTATGAAAGAAATGTTTATAATATATTGTTCTAAATTTCATTTATCTTAATCCTATTTATATTTATAGAATATATACTATAATAATTTACTAATATGAATGATGTTTAGTTATTTATAAAATTTTATTTCTCAGATATGTGGGAATATATTCCCCTTCAACACGAAAAAGTTCCTCACTACCAGTCACAACCCTATAAGATATAGCAATATATTCTTGATTCCCGGTTATGATATAGTATTATTAATCTTCATAGAGTAATCCATGATAGGATTTGACAATAATTCATTCCCCTTATAAATATTATATACTATAAAATAAAAAATATTATAATATGAATATTAAAATTAACTAATGGAATTTTATTTTGTATTTTTAAAAAATGATTGACATTGTTACGAGAAGTTTAAAATAATGATTTAATGAAATAATATCTTTTCCTTTCATTAAATCAATAAGTAAAAAACCACAATATATTATTTATTTGATTGTAAAGATACATTTTCCTTATTTTCTATATAATAATCTTACTAATTCCATTTAAAATAGAGAAATAATGTTTTTTATAGAAGATAATGTTTATATAGAATTTTATTGAAGAATTTATTTTTGATTGTGTATGAAGAATTTATATAAAATTTAATTTAGTAAAATTATAGAAAATGGATATTAAAAAATAAATAACATAGATTGAATTAGGAGGATTATATTTTTTTTAAAAGTTTCCTTTTTTGTATAGTAATTTTTATTAGTAACCATGGTAAATATTTATTACCTATGTAAAGGATAAATGGGTAAAAAATGTCAAAACATGGAGATAATGTCTCAAAATCAACCAAATTTTTTTCTATATTTCATCTATGATTATATTTCCTCCATAATCATCAAAAAATATAAAATCACAAATAATTTTTTAATTTATATATGATTAGGACGTGAAGAATAGTTTATGAAATAAAAAATATAAAATAGTCAATCTCTCTCTTTCAAATAAATATTATATGATCACATCAGGATAAGAATAAGTTGTTAAAGAATATTAAATTTTATTATTTGAATAATAAATTTATTTACAAGAAGGTTACTCACTTATATTTTTTAGTGATTATTTAATTTCAAAAAATTATTATGCAACACAAACACAATTCTTATAGATTAATTGAAAAAACAAATGTAAAAAATTTTAAAAACCTTACAACTAATAAAATTTTGAAGAATTATCGTGTTCAATAAATTTTTCATATATATTGAACATATTATTGATATTTTTAAATTTTCTTTTCCTATTTAATTACAATATTTATTAAATTAAATTTTAAATATAAATTTATAGTTCAATAAATTAGAGTAATGCTATTTTAGGAAAAATAATATTTTATGAAATTATATAGAAAGCATTAAAATCATGATAGATCAAATGGGGATAAAATAAATTCTAAAATTTAATATATTTACCATTTCTTGATAATAATTTACCTTTGATTTATATTTATAACTCATTAATATTTAAAAATTTTACAATATTTAAGGACAAAATTGATTAATGATGGTGTTCATCTAAATGATTTTTTTAAAGTGTCATCCAATCCAGCATAAATTTTATTATATGATTATATTATGAAAATATAGTCTAATCATAAAATACATATAATTTTTGAAGAACATGACATTGATTTTTAAATTATAATATTTTATAGTTTTAAAAAATTACAAGATATCCCCTTATGTCTTTTATAAATGTAAAACCATCCTTTCTCTTCATTACACCACCAAGACCCATATAGATATATCAAACCCTAACCATTTCTATTCTAAATTATACTATAGTAATTATAGGTGATCGATTCATAAATTAAAATTCCAAGAGAACTTATGGGGGGTCAAAATGGTTTATACGGAAGAAGAAGAAGAGGTTTGAGATCATTCTATGAAAGGTGAACATGAGGTATTGGGTTTCCCCTCACAATTTTTTATGGAGAAAAATTAATTATTCACAACATTAGGCCACTTATTTTGTTATCATTACCCATCAATGTATTTTTTTATTTTTCTAATGAAAATTATGGAGGATTAAAATTTTATATATGGTTTTCTTTTTTATGGGGTTTTGATTTGATGTGGTAACAGTTTATCATCTCTAAGTGTTTTCATTATAACATATGTTGTAAAATGAACATAAAATATATTATTAGTTTTATATACATACAAATTGAAATATTTTATCATTAACTTTATTATTATCATGATATTTAAATTTTCATTTGATTTTATTCCTTCATGGGGATTATGATTCAATATTTAAATAACGGGTAAGTGTTTTTATGTTCCAAGATTAATTAAATTCAGATTGTATATATATTAATTTAATTGAGGATAATTATATGATATTTTTATGATAAACCCATTTATTTTTCCTTTACATTATTTTTTCATGTCATTTCTAAATAATATTTTCATTTCCACTCCTTTGTAGTCAAAATAAATTTGATTTTTTTAATAAAACTTGATTTATTTCATCTTTGACATGGAATATTTTTCTTTAAATAATTGTTTTCTTCAAAATGATTTAAATAATTTGTTTAGTATTCTCATATGATTGATAAAATTCATTTTTACCAATCATTTAATTATGAAAAAATAGTTTCTTATAAAATATTTTCACGTTATAAAGGAGTTATTTTTTAATCTTTACATAAAATATTATAGAAAGTATTTTTAATATTATCGGCGTGAACAAATATTTCTATATAATGAACAATGAATTTACTATATATTTTTATATTTATTTCTACTGTTTTTTCCATTGAATATTGTTTCCATAATAATTTTTAAAATTTAAGTCTTTAAATAAATTATTTAAAAACAACTTATTATTATAATCAATAATATTCTTGAGGTATTTTAAATAAAATTTTCATCTATGAAAACATATTTTTATGTTAATAATGATTTTAAGGGGATATAATAAAATGATTACATCCTTATTCTTTCCCGGTGTTCATTATTATTATGTTGAATAAATTTTTCTGATATGAATTTATTTTCCAGGGGTTATTCTATAATGAATTATTGAAATTTTTATGAAACATGTTTCCTTTCCATGGGTTATGATATACTTATATGAGGAACATTTTTGGATCATTTCCCTCAAATATAAATTGATTATAATTATTTAATAGGTTATTAATTATTTATGAATAACTCTAATACATTGAGTATTAATGTTAATCTCATGAGATAACTAGAACATTAATGTGGATTAAACATTGTTCAGTAAGGGGCCTTGTCAACCATGAAAATCTTGAAAGTGAACCTTAATTAAGGATGTTTTGAAATGTGGAGTGAAACCAATTATCTATGATATCTTTGTTAGGGAGAATTTATTAGAAAATTATTTTATTTTCTAATTTATATTTCAGAGAATTATGCATTATTTCAATGTAATACTCTCATTGATCACGTCCACTGATTCATTTTTTATTTATATATTATGTAGTTCTATTATTAACTAAATTGATCATAATTATGATCTTTGATATTTTTTGTATTGTTTTCAAATTTTAATATAATGTTCTCCTACCATTATGTTAATGTTATGATTATTTGATTATTAATATATCAATTTTTTAACTATATTGACTATCTTAGCTGACCCTTTTTGTTATGATTCTATTTTCATAGGATATGATGAAAGGTGTTAATTATGATATTTCTAAAAAGGTTGATATTCATGAATAAATAACTAGTGGATAATGATTATATTTAATATACTAGTTTTTTATTTATCTAACATTAAAAAGATAAAAATACCTTTTTGTTTTGATTTGGATCATAATTTCATTAATTTAATATTCATCTAATAATATGTAATATTTTTATATTAAATGTATTGGTCACTATAAATTAGACATGAAATTAGGTAGGTAAAAAACTTGTTTCCAACCTCATCCTATGATGTGTTTCCTTCATAAATTTTTAGTGAAGAGATCATAAACACCTTATATTATAGGAACAAATTACATTTCTAGTTCATTTTATTTCATGTTATCTTTGGTAACATTATTTTTAATGTGACTGTTCTGGGATCAAAATTACTAGACAAAATTTTTACTGATAATTAATTCACATTGATTACCATAACTGAATAAAAGTTAAAACATCATTTTTTTAAGAAATCATACATATGTTCTTTAATCTACATTAACTATTTCACAGATTATGTGAAAGAATCATGCTAAGATTATTCAATTAAGTGAGTCAATATATATTTCATATTTTTGTTCCAACTCACATATCATTCCCCAAAGAAGAAAACTCCACTTTGGTCGACATTTTCATAAATAAGGCATTCCCAAAAAATATATGTATTACTAAAAACATAACTCATTCATGAGTTATCACATATTTTTTGGAAATCAATTATTACTTTAGTATTTATAAGAATTTTTTCTTATACATGATATGATATTCCATTAGTATACTTTCATTCCATGATCAATGTATATCAACACACAATACATCTATCCTCAAATATATTAAATAATAAAATATTCCAACAAAAAAATCTAAACTATTATAGATCAACCACTATTCAAGGACCATAATTTTATATATTTGTTATGATGGGAATAATTGTGGAAAAAATATTTTTTATATTGATTTTCAAACATCTTCAAAAGTTCGGTAAAATAATATTATTGTGAATGGAAAATCTATTTATTATTTTGAGGGATTTATAAAATATGATAGAATTTTATTTATCCTTGAATATAAATTTCAAACAAACTATTAATGTCCTCAATGTTTTTAAACATATTTCCTTACTATTCCCAATATATATATTGTCATCAATAAAAAATCACCAAGATATAAACCACTTGAGTTTATTTTATATATATGTTATTATCAGATATTTATATCTAGAAATTATTCTTCCCTAAGAATGTACAAAGTTTATAATAATATTTTAATATTTATTACTCAATATAATTCAAATAAAATTTCAACTTACACATATATCTTTCGTCTTGACCAATAATAAATCCAGAAGTGATTTCAATATAAAATTGTCCATCGACTTATCTTTTTAGAAAATAAAATATGGATTTACTCTAGATTATGTAAGATATTTTTGTAAAATGATATCAAGATAGATTATGATATATTCATACCTTTCTACTAGGTAATCGTCTATTCAATATCAATTTATTCAATCTATTGGTAAACATTACAAACTAGTCATTCCCTGTTTATTTTTACTTCAAATTCATTATTACACATATCTCTCAAAACAATTTTTTTCTAATCATAATCTCATTTTATGATTTTCGTATAAGGTCTCATATATCATTCTTTTAAATGTGATCTAATATTTATTTTTTACATCAAAACTTTTTTTATGTTCAATAGCATCTTGGTTATCTCTTCTATAAAATAATAAAAATAAATATGTTCGTGAAATTATCCTCGATGATCATCTGGTTTGAACCTATTGTCATAGATAACCAATGATATTATAGACCTCCAATTTCTTCCTCATCCAAGGTTAACATGATAATAATTTTCCTTCACTGGTTTAGATACGTGATAAAAAATCTTCATTTGTATATATTTAATATTATTACTCTCACTAATAACATTTCAATGTAGTTTAATAGAAACCACTTCATCTTCACTCCAGATATTGCCAGAAATTATTTGTGAAACTATATCATCCAAATTATATAGAAGATTCAAATTTATTTAGTCAACATTCATTTATATTTAATTATTATAACACCTAAATCATAATTCATTTAATGTGTATCCATGAAATATACTATCAACTCCTCTTCCAAATTACTATCCAAAGTAATCGCCCTAGACTTTTATAATGTTGGGACATCCAATCAACCTTAGTTATTTCTATCTTCACGTATATTTTTAATACAAATATTAACAATTCAAATCAATTTTTTTTCAGTAGAAATCCAAATTATGAATATTAATTTTTTCTCCCATAACATGTCATGAAATGAATCAATAAGCATACCTTTTTATATGTATTGTTCATGCTATCTGTACCAAATATCTATTTTTACATTTAGTAGAACTATTCCTCTATAGTCTGTGTGGTTGAATATATTCATTACGTATTACATAAATTATAATATAGACACTAAGAAATCCATCTTTATATTTTCCACCATTATCAGTTTAAATATTCTTCATGAATTAGTCATATTTCATTTCAGTATTTCCCATATAAATCATAATGATTTTTTGATCCCCTGATTATTATTCCAAAATCATGGTATAGGAATTTAGATGAGTTTAATTAATAAGGGAAATAATATACTAATATTTATTTATTGAATTATTTATCATTTACCCATATTTATCACAATGTGTATGCTCGAAGGGGTGGGTTTATTGTGTCTCAACATTCATATGTACATAATGTGTATTATAACATTTATGAAAAAATAAACAATGCCAATATGTACTTCATAACATGTAAACTATTTAGAAAATACTTTCAATCATCATTATATTGTTCATATTCTTCTTGAAAATACATTCCAACATCTAATTCAAAGATTTATTTTTTTCTAAGATTCTCAGTTTGCATTAACGAAGTGAATCTCTAACTTGAAACAAGTATGTCGTGGATCAATGTAACATTTTAATTACTTATTCATCCGCATTTTGTTTTATAAAAAATAATCTATTAATAAAAAATCTTTTTTACCTTCATTAAATTATTTAACACACTGAACCATTTTTCCATCTATCCAAGAATAAGATACTCTTTGATTACCACTTTACTTTTCCAATAATTCGTGATTATAATCCATTGATTCTGAATGACTCACCACATCGGAGTGTCAATGACCCATCCACACAACATTTTATATTCTCCAAAAATATAATTTTTTTAATATTTAGATAACACATAATATTCATGTAACCAATCTACCCATGTCAACTATATAACACACCAAAAATGTCATGTCACATTATATAGGTAAAAACACATATACCATTAATAAATATAAGAAAAATAATACATGAAACAGGAGTATGAAAAATAATGTGATGAGATACAACAAAAAAAAATTCCAATCTAGAATGGTATAATTCTAAAAGTAATTCAATTCTTAATGTGTGTAATAATCCTCCCCCCAACCAAACTGAACTGAAAGAAACCACAATAAAAGAATTCAATGGAAAAAATATTCTCATCCATTTGCATGATTATTGTAACATATCATCTATGTAATTCCACACACGCAATTAGGTATTGATACAAAGCCTTGTAGGATAAACCTATAGCCAATTTACACGACCTAATTTCAAAAATCCATTAATTATTTATTTCTAAAAAATACTCTTACATGGTATATTTTAAAAATAAATACTACATAAATAAATAACCATTTGGGGTTTTAAAAGTATTTCATATTCTTGAACGTCATATAGTACAACTAAATTAACAAAATATGAATGTATATCCATTTATGAAGATGTACACATATCCACGAAAATACTATCAAGTTAATCTATCTGATACAACCAGATATAAAAACTTGTGAACTACAAATCTAAAAAAATTAATATGATAAATAAAAATAAAATAATAATGAAAAATAAACTTGTATTGTGATCTATAACATGGTATAATTCATAATAAAAATGCTAATATTAATTAAAAAATATATTGGATAAAACATATATTAATATCATCTAGTTGATATCAAAAAAATTTACCTCTTAGTGGTGCGATACCCATGAATTATCTTAAGGATTATTTTTTAATACATACAATATTAACAATTTATGAGATTCAAAATAATTTTTCAATAAAATGCAAAAAATTTCCTAAAATGTATTCAAATATAATTGAATTTAATTCTGAGTTTAAAAAGCCATTTCAAAGTCATGAAAACAATTATCAAAGAAAACCGCTCTTTTGAAAAAAATTATCCTTTCTATAAAATCATTTGAAACCAATTAAAAATTCAAAATAAATGAATAAAACAAAAGAATATATCAATATTAATATCAAATTCATCATCATAACCCATTTATAGAAAAACCTACATTATAGGATTGAATCCTTGTTAATTTCAAAAAAAGAGACCAGAAACCAACAGAACAACCATTAAAAGACATGACCTGATATGAAACTAAAATGGATTGATATAAAACATTATATAGTCAGTAAAATGAACAAAAACATAGGCAATTGAATAAACATAACCATAAAAAACGAAATCCAGAAAGAAGAATTACCTAGAGAAACAAACAACAACATTAATAATGATCAATCCTCGAACAAAACATTTTGGATTGGTTCATGTTATCCAATACCATGATATCCTATATGAAGAAATGATGAATATATTAGTAATCTTGAAATAAAAATTTAGAAGATATTCACAATAAAATCCCAATTATTTTCAATTACAAGGAATATTATGCAATTACACATCTTTTAACCCTATAAGCTTTAATACACTGAAAACATATTCATTTTTTACTAAAATTTTTTTTTATTAATTATTGTGAACTAATTAAATAGATTCTAATCCGCTAATTTGATCTATCTGGTTCTTGGATTCTACATGGGGTAGATTAAAATCACTATACTCTCATTAAATGATTCGTCATCATATAGAGAATAGTAAAAAATACATGTTTATGCTTTAAATTTTTGAGAATCCCTCACATAATCATTACAGGTATCCCTAAATTCATTTTTAGTAGTAATAATCCATGGAATTAGTGAAGGAAAATATTTTTGAAACACTCCAAAAAGAAAAGGAAATTGTATGTTACAATCACCCTTTTATAAAAAATTTCTACCACATAAAATCTCTAATGATCGATGATCTGTAAAATAAAATGTCCATTGGTGTCTCATAAATGACTCGTTCTCCCACGTATCATAGCTTTACCCTAAAAAATCCAATGTACCTAGGCTAGGGGGTCATTTTACTACCTATTACCTTATTTCGGTGATCCATAATCTAAAATGGTCGCATAAATAGTGGTATCAGTCTCAGGATCAACATCATCTCATATAATTACTTGGGAAGGCTATGGTACATACCTCATCAACTGGGAAACAAGGAACCTATTTTGAAGATATTTCATGTGAGACTGAAATTAAGGGAGATATGTCACCTTCATTAGTCATAATATGATATTTATAGGGAAACATATTCTCAAAGTCAACTTACCATGATTACCCAATAAACATTGTCCTAGGCAAGGTGAAACTCAGGTAAATACCCAATCAAAAATTGCAAAATCCAGCTGATGAAGATAACTGACTGTATAAGATTTATAATAATTTTTTTCCATTTTAAAATTCCTCTAGATCAACTATACCATATCTATATTCTCATGAAAAACACATATACCTACGAAGGACCTCTCTCTCAAATCTAACAAGCATAATGGAGAACTATAGGGATTCCAATACGAAGCCTTGAAAGGTTCCATCTTTATCAAATTTGATAAATATTGTTATAGGAATTATAAAATAAAGGAAAACTTGGTTCCCTTGATCCTATGAATTAAAAAACCAAAACATTTAGAATTTCCTCTAGAACCAGGATAACTCTATTCATCTATCCATCCATATGTGTATGATATAGCTTTCTTAATTAAAATTGAGAACCCATCTTCTCCTTAAAACCCTTATAGAAACTATATATGAACCTCTAGTACCTGTTAGAATCAACCACAGAAGAAACCCCATGATGTTTCACAACCTTCTAGACATATAATCCCCAAATATATTTCACTTTTGTCATATATTATATTAGTTGGAAATGTCCTAAATTTTTAACTTGAAAATGAAAAAAAATATTATTCTTACCACTAGCAGTATTTTGAAACCCAACTATGAAGTCTATAGAAATAAAATCTTACATCCATACCAGAATGGGAAATTGATGAAACACCTCCTAATTTTTATGTGTTTTGGACATAAATCAATGAAACATAAGGCACTATGATACAAAATCTGTAGTCAATAACCTTATCCCATTACACCAATATTGATGCCTCAAATCATGATACATCTCAGTTGTATTTGGGTGAACGGACCAATAAGAATGGTTTCAAAAATAAAAAACTCCCTGCTCTGGGAAAACTGAAAAAAACATCCATGGAAGTACAAAGCTCCACCATGAGACTAATACCACTCAATAAAATAATCCCCCATGTTGTCTTTTACCCAAGAGTTTGAAATTGTTGTACATCACTTTCTTGAGCCAATCATTGTAATGACCAAAACTATTATCAATGATATTTCTCCATTATAGTACTAATTTTATAATAATATAAAATAACATTAGGAAACTAAACGTCACATCACGCTTAATTGAACTACTATGTGAACATTAAACATATATTTTCCACCTTTGTGTTTGTAATTTTGAAAATATGATATACATGGTTGCGGTCTATATGATATTTTGAGTTTGATAGGGTAACATAATTTTATTTGTTAATTGTATCCCTCCCTTAGGAATATTAACCTACCCTTATAAATAGTATTATGAATCTCATTAATAGTTAATCTTTGAAAATAATAGCAACCTCACACATGAATGTATAAATAAAATTTATGCATCTTATAAGTGAGAATATGACCATTGTAAAAGTATTTGTATTTTTGTAAGACATAAATAAATAAATATATATAATAAATTAATTTAATTTAAGATTTATGTTCTATAAATGTGTTAATATATTAATAATTTAATGTCTTATAGTTTTAAGATAACTTTACAAGACCTTAAGTAATTTATAAAAGCAATATAACATCAGTTTTAATTTTAAAATTTCTATTTTTGATGTATGTTCTGAATTTAATTAAAAATTAAATTAAACATATTTGAAAAATTATTTTTATAAAATGGGGTTCATTTTTGGATTGTACACATTGAAAAATGCATAGGAATAATGTTTTGATATTTTTGTGAATCACATGAATATTTAGTGGGTCATAAAATACATTAATTAATAGAATAAATAATTTATAGTTTAAATCCACTATTTTTAACATCATTGTTGATATAAGTACCCAAATCTAAAACTCACATTCTCTTATTATTATTCCTAGTCATGTAATCATCAATATTGACTGTATTATGGAATAATAATAAACTAATGAAAAATATATTAAGAAAATCTCCTCCCCTCCAATATAAATACCACCCCTCACAACCTCATTTCATCACACCTCTCAGGAAACAATCCTTGTCCAAATTTTACCCAAATATCTTCCATGTCCCCTTCACCATGTAAAAAATTCATTGGTATGACATAACGACCGAAACCTCTTCTCTAAAATGTCTCCCAAATAATATTCATCCAAGATTTAATTTCTCTATCTTTTCTTTCAATTTCATATCAAATTTCATTTTTTTCTATTCTTATCCTCAACATATTTAATCCAAATGTCATGATAACTTCTTTATGATTAATATACTAGTATTTTATAATGTTAATATAATATCATTCATTATACTCATCAAACATTATCATTTCATATCAAACATTATTTTTTTCCCATGATGTGTTAATTTTCATATATCATGGGCAATGCACTTCCATTATCCATCAAATCCTTAAAGGATGTAAATTAAACCAAAAACTTTTTTAAATAAGAATATAATATGTTTCCTATACCCTTTTATTTGTTGGAAATGGGGTTTATACCTAATCCTAATCAATAAAATAATACATGTTCTATGTGATCTAACAACCACCCAAATTAACCTAAAACAATCATCATTAAATATTAACTAATGATTCATTCAAATGGTTTATAACATAATTCCATACAAGATAATTTTGAATCTTGTATGATATTTAATAATAAGAAATATATGTAATGTATTTTTATCCATGTTCTATACAAACATCCATTCATGTGTACAAGTAAATTGGTCATGAAATCCAAGAAAAAGAACACTATAGAATAATGAATTTAAACTCCATAACTCATCCCAAGGTCCATAATAGAACATAATGAAACAATAATAAAACATATTAAGATATATAAGGTTCTATAATTAAAAATTATTCAATATAATTTCATTATATTTGATGTCAAAATGAAGAATGCATTTAGATACAAGGTAAGGGGAAATTCTCTCACCCGACATTCTTTCTTTGGGTTATCACTCTTTAAGTACATTTTTAGTATGGTTACTACATAAAAATAATTTTTTCATAATTATCATACCTTTTCTGGGATAGATCTATTTTCCACTAGATTTCATGTCAAACACAATGGTTTCCAAAATAACTGTTCATTAAAAAACACACATTTTACATCTCACTCAAGGTTGATGGAACATGTATCAGGTATATTATTTCTTCATTCTTTTGGGAACCAAATAATCAAGAATTCCTTCTTATGATATGAAACCCATTACATTATATGTGTTATTTATATTCATTACTAATATATTTTCTAAAAGGAATCTATGATAACGTAAATGTTATGATGTTATAGGTTCACTATAAATTATAAAGAGCAATATGAATGTTTGAATTTGACGTGTCTGCTTGGAATAATACAACACTCTAATTTATTGGGTAATGTGACGAATCTCATGAGTTAAAGGTGAATTATTAATGAACATGATTTTATAATTTATCCCAACTATGTTTCTTATTTGACCATTATGACATGATATTTCGTTTTTATGCACTGCCACAATCCACGACCCTATATAATGATTCCTCTCATGATTGTAATGATGATGATTTTTTGCTCATCCCATTTTATTTTTTTTCGTGTTCTTATCTATCCAATTAGTATGATTTTAGATCACCCATATTTTAGGTACATTATCAGGTAAATACATGTTATAAGGATAAGTTAAGAGTAATATGAATCTAGTGAATAAGGAATTGAATAAATGTTTGTGATTTATATTTTAAATGATATGTAGGGTATTAAAATTCACAAGTCACTAAACCATTGGATCCTTGTTTTACAATGTTTTTTTTTGTTTTTTATGTAATAATATGCAAACATAATGTATGAAATTCTTGGTCTCTATAGTTGGCATCAAAGGCAAGGTTTTTTTAATTTAGGAATTAGGATTATTGAACACAAGAGAAAAAATCATGTATAAGTGTAAGTAAAAATATGCTCAAAAGATGATTTTCTAAACATAGGGATCCCAAAATATTCACTTTTAGTGTATATTTAACAAATTACTAATTTATTTATTTATGAATAATTGAATTATTTTCTGTTCTATGCATTTTATTTTAGAAAATGGTTGGAACTAGGAGAAACCAGGACCAAAACCCATGTGAGGGCCAATACAAAGATTTCTTGAACAACATCACCAATTCATTGAGGGGGTGGAGTTAAAAAATCGTAGTGATGCATTATTAGATATCTTAGATTATGAACAATAAACCTAATAATTTGGAACATCCTCCTTCACCTAAAAGGGATCAATTGGATTTCATGTGATTTATGCAGCAACGACCACTTATGTTGTGTGGATCATTGGATCCACTAGTTGTGGAATTGTGGGTCAAATACATGGAGAAGATATTTTATACACACCATAGTTCTGAGATGGAGAATGTGATTCTAGAAATTTATCATATAGATGGATTGGTTGTTTAATGGAATTCAATGATTAATAACCCCAACACGACTAATGAAATTGAAGAGACGGAAATGGATGAATATAAGATCATGTTTCTTTTAGAATTATTTCCTAAGAACTCTTCAATGATGGATAGATAAAGAATTAATATATCTCAATAAAAAGTAAGGATAATATTATATATCTTATGAAACAAAATTTTCAAAGCTTGAATGTTATGTTACATGTTTTTTTATCAACAATGATTGAAATATTGATTGATTCTTTAGTGGGATAAAAAAATAGATTCGAATGGCTGTCGCAATTTGAGATGTTGAGAGCTATGCGGAAGTTGTTTGATGTGATCTGAATGTAGATATAGAGTATGAAGAATGGTGTCATGGCTATGGTTATCCAAAATGAAAAGTGGAGATTCAATATAGAGGATCTAAGGATAAATTAGGGAAGAAAACTCAAATGCCCACATGCCAAAAATGTGTTAAGAAGCATCATGGTAATTGCATCAAAGCGATGGGGAAATGTTTCAAGTATGGTAAAGAAGGCCAAAAATAACATGAATGTTGAAAAGACATGAGAGTGTATGCGAATGTGGTGAAGGAAAGGAATGAACTTCTAGTGGTCTAATGCCACAACTATAGGGGAAAGGCAATTATGATTGTCAGTGCACTAAAACCTGAGCCCAAGAGGGTAATAAACATCCACATCCTCCCTGGACAAAGGAACAAGGGAATGATTATTCTATGACTACTATGAATATTGAGAAAGAAAATGAATACATTAAATGTAGAGATCCTATTCACTAAATAATAGAAAAGTCTTATTTGATTCTGGTTCAACGCATTTCATTATAACATACATGTTTTTTTACAACTATAGAATTGAAGACCCAAAACCTTGATATAGGGATATATGTGAATACATGATGTAGAGTAATCATTGCTACCCAATTGTTGGAAACTTATCCATTCGAAAAATGTGGGTTGATTCTTCATAAAAATCGTGTAATTCTCCCCTTGGTGGAATTTGATTCTATAATGGGAAATGATATTCTATCGTTATATAGAGAAAATAACAAATGCCGGGAAATGAAAATAATGTTTCAAATTCTGATCCATCCCATGATCCGCTACAAATTCAGAGATGCTCATGAATATCCTTTGAAAATACTTCAACGGTGTAAGCGTTGATTCTATTTGAGTGGCATACAATGTAGAAATGGTTGAGTAAAAGAAATGTGTCAAAGTAGTGGAAATTCTAATAATAAGAGAAATAAATGAATCATTTCTTATTGATTTACCCAAACATCCCCTAGATCATGAGGTAGAGTTCCCAATAGAATTCATAACAATAAGTACTTTTTTCTCAATGCATCCCTATAGGATGGATCTTATCAAACTAGAGGAGTTAAAGAAGTAGATGAAAGAGTATCCGGACCAAGGGTTCATATGCCCTAGTGCATAACCTTGAGTTGCACCAGTGCTCTTTGTGAAGATGAAGGATGAAAAAATGCAGCTACGTATCGATTATCAGAAACTCAATAAGATCTCTAAAAAAACAAGTATCATCTTCCAACGATAGAGGACATTTTTAATAAACATTGTGCAGCACATTAATTCTAAAAGGTGGTTCATTTTTTGGGATATCATTAGTTAAAGGTTAATAATAATGATACTCAAAAGACATCCTTCCATACAAGTTATGTGAACTATGAATTTTTGGTGATTCACTTCGGACTAACTAATTCCAAAACAATATTCAAGGATTTGATGAATAGATTATTTATATGATACTATGAAAAATTCAATGTATATTTTTTCAATGATATTCTCATCGACTCTATAAGAATGGAGTAATATGAAGAACATATAAGACTTATGTTGGAAACATTGAGAAAGGATAGGTTGTACATCATGTTCAGAAAGTCTAACTTTTTGATGAGAAATGTCATGTTCTTGTGACATGTGATCACAAGTGAGCGAGTTTCTATGGATCCTTCGAAAACATAAGTGAGTGAAAACAAGCCCAGAACCTCTAGTGTAACAAAAATCCATTGTTTTCTTGGATTAGATGGGTAGTAATAAGGTTTTGGGAGAAATGTTACACGATTCGCATGCCCCCAAACTAAGTTAACAATGAATGGGGTAAATTTTTTCTACAAGAAAAATGTGAGAGATTCCTCAAGGAGGTAAATATAATGCTGATCACCGGACTAGTACTCACATTACCAAAAAGTGTATAATTTTATTTGATATACAGTGATTCTTAGAAAAATGAATTGGGATGTATACTCATTTAAAATGATATTGTGAAAGCCTACACCTCACGACATTTGTAGATCCATGATCATAACTACAAGATGCATGATTTTGAGATTGGTGTTGTAATTTTTCCATGAAAATTTTGTGGAACTACCTATGTGGTGAGATGTGTGACATATATACCAATCAAAAGAGCCTAAATTATATATTCACACAAATGGAGACCAACATGATTCAATGGAGATGGTTAGATAATATAATGAACTATGATTTACCTATTCAATATCATCCCAGTATGGTAAATTATGAAGCTGATGTTCCATCTAGAAAAGAACATGCTAATCAATCCAGGATGATGATTAATAATGACCCTATCTTCATGGATACTCAAATGATGGATTTGGAAATCACAACAGAAGAGAACACATCCACCTTGCCTAAATGATTTCCCTCCCACATATCCAAGATATGATTAAGGAGGCACAAATGATGATTTGGAGTTAGAAAATAATTTGAGTACAGTAAGGGAATGTAAGATAGAAAAGATCAATATCAAAAATGATGTTGTGATTTGTTTTGTAAATAACTTTGTGTGCCTTCATCTCAAAGGATAAAAATTGATATATTGGAAAATTCACATAGCTCAACATTTTTTATCCATCCTGGTAGCATCGTGATGTAACAATATCTCTATGAAAACATCTAGTGGGATAGCATTAAAATTATATTGCATAATATATCTCATGGTTCATTCTATGTCAGCAAGATAAGGATCTGTGAAAAATTTATAAAGGTATGATGAAACTATTTCCTATACACATGTGTAAGTGAGAGAATTTCACTAGGGATTTTGTCATAGGTCTCACGAAGATGTTAAAAAAATTATGTGATATGTGTTGTTGCTGACCGACTCACCAATACTGCACACTTTATCATTATTTGGGAAGATCCCTTTCTTTAACAACATGAAAAGATATAAGTGATGGATGTGGTTTAACTACATATTTTTCCACTCACATTTTTCTATAATCATTATCCAAGGATCAAATCTAAATTCAAAAGGAGTATCCAACAATCATTGAGTACTGAATTACATTTTAGTATGACCAATGACCCCCATAATGATGGCCAATATTAATGGATATTTAAAACATTATAATATTTGATAAGAGGAAGCACTTTAGAATTAAAAGTTTGGTTGTCTGAACATATCCTTTTGGTTGAGTTCTCATACAATAATATCTTACACTTGAGAATTTAGATGGCTCTATTTGAATCTCTGTATGGAATGTCATGCAGAAATCAATCATATTTGGATGAAGTTGGAGAAAGAACACTACATAGACCTAATCTAGTGAAAGATATAACATAAGAGGTTCATGTTATCCAGAAAACAATGAATGATGCATAGAGTCAGGAAGATAGCTATGTTGACAACCATCGAAGGTAATTGGAGTGTGAAGTTGGAGATAAAGTCTTCCTTTGTATATCAACATGGAAGAGGATCATGCTATTTGGAAATAAAGGGAAGCTAAGCCCAAGGTACATTAACCACATTGAGATCCTTAATCGCATATGAGTTGTGGCATATTGGCTTGAAATTCTCCAGAATTTTAATCCATTTCTTGATGGGATTCATGTATCACTCTTGAGGATGTACATACTAGACCCCACAGAAGTACTAATATCAGTGGTGGTACAACAAGAAGATGATATATCTTTTTAGGAGTACCCAATAAAGATTCTACACTAGAGAGATAAGGGTCTATTAAACAAGACATATCATCTTGTCAAAGAGTTTTGGAAGCATCATAAGTAGGAATAAGAAACTCAGGGACAAGAAGATGAGATGAGGGAGAAGTTACTTAACTTGTTTATGTAAAACGAAATTTTGAGGAAGAAATTTCAAATGAGGTGAAGAATGTAATGACCAAAACAGTTATCAACAAAATTTTTCTCTTATTGCAGTAATTTCATAATAATATGAAATAAACTTTGGAAACACAATTCCAAATAATTCATAATTGAACTACAATGTGATCATTAAACATAAATTTCATACTTATGTGGTTCATATTTAGAAAATATGACATACATGGTTGCGATCAATAAGATGATTGGAGTCAGAGAGGAAAGACATTATTTTTTATTGAATAGTAACCTACACTTATGAATAGTAACATAGCATTATGAATACTAATATGACCCGTATGAATAGTAAATAATCCAAAATAATTGTAACTAAACCCATAAATGTATAAAAAAATTTTAGGCATCCTATATATGACAATATGACAATACTAAAATTATAGTTATTTTTATAAGTCAGAAATAAATATTTATAAATATTTAATTATTTTAAATGGAAATGTATTTTACTAAATTGTGTTCATAGATAATATATTTTATTTACATTGGTTTTAATATTTTTTTAAGACCATATGTAATTTTTAAAATTATTATAAAATCAATTTTTTTTAAAATTTTGTATTTTTCATTTAAATTATGATTTTAATTAAATATTAAGGGAAAATATATAGAAAATAATTTTCTTTAAATGGAGGACATTTTTTGGACTATACACATAGAAAAATCATGATGGTAAATTTTTGGGATTTATCTGAAATACATGTATGTTTTGGGAATAGTGAAATACATTAAATTACTGAATAAATACAATAAAATTAAAATCCATTGTTCTTAACATCTTTAGTGATGTAAGCACACAAATATCGAACTCACATGAAATTATTACTATTATTGGTTGGGGTATCATCAATATTTCGTATCTTATTTAAAATATAATAAAAATGGATTAAAATATGAAGAAAACCCCTCTCCCCTCAACTATAAATATCACCCTTCACACCCTCATTTCTTTACACCTCTCAAGCTACAAGACATGTAAAAATTCATCCCAATGGTATTCCACAGCCCCTCCCCCACGTTCAAAATCCATTAGTAAGATAAAAATTGCAAAATATTTTTCATAAATATTCTCTCAATAATGATATATTCCCAAGGTAATTTCTCTCTCTTTTCATTCAATTTCCCTTCAAATTTCATTTATTTTCTTCTCTTATCCTCAACAAGTCTTATCAAAATGTCGTGATAACTAACTTATAATTGATATACTAGTATGATTTCCTACTAAAATAATTTTATTCAATATAATCCTCCCTCTCTCTCTCTTAATGTAGAAAACAAATCATTACCCGTGATGTGTTAATTTACCTACATCATGGGGGATGCACATCCATTTTCCGAAATATCCTTCAAGAATGATAATAAAAACATTAAATGGATGAAAACGGGTTAATATTTATGTTATAACCCCTTTTACATTCAAGAAACTAGTTATATACATAATTCTAACTAATAAAACAAATCATGATAATGTGATCAAAAAATCGCCCAAATTAACCTAAAATGATCATCATCAAATTTTTAATTATGATTCAACAACATGGAATATAAAATATTTAAATAAAAGATCATTTGAACACCTATATTTTCATTAACATCATATAATAATAGTTATATATGTTTATACATGTTTTACAAAATCAAGTAAACCTGTGTAAAAGTAAATTGTTCATGAATACTAAGAAAAAAAACACTTCCAAAAAATGAATGTAAACTCTATAAATCATAAAATAGATAATAAAAGAACATAATGAATTTGTGAAAAACTATACTCCTATATATAATGTAATTTAATTGATAATTAATTAATATAATTTCATAATATAGTACATTAATGTGATGTAATTGTTTGGATACTTGATTAGGGGAAATTATCAAAGCCGACATTATTTCTTCAGGTTCTCCCTATTTCACTACATTTTTGGTATGTTTACTCATTAAAAATTAACGTTTCATCATTATATTACCTTTTAGGGATATAAATGTATCCAAATAGTGTTTAAATCATATACAATAATTTCAAATATAACTATTTTTCAAAAAACACAGCTTTTACTTCTCACTCAATGTTGATGGTTCTTGTATCAGGTATGTTATTCCCTCTTTATTTTGGGAACCCCATGTTTATGAATGTGTTAATATTATATGAAACTCATTCCATTACATTTTTAATCTATGTTTATGACTAATATATGTTCTTTGTAGCATGCATGATATTGAAAATGTAATGATGTGACCAGTGATCCTGGATTATATAGCAATATATGATTGGTTGAATGTGATGGGTGCACCCAGAATTATATAGTTCTCTAACACATTTGGAAAAGTAATAGATCTCATGAGTTAAAGTGAAATGATTCCTGAACATGATTCTATTATTGTTCACAAATATTTTTGGTAGTTATCCAATATGACATGTCGTTTCATTTTTATACATTACCACAATCCATGCATTTACCTAATAATTCCTCTCATGATTTTTATGATGATAATGTTATGTGCATCACATGTTATGATGTTTCATGTTCTTATCTATCCTCTTAATAGGAATGTAGGTCACTTCCAGTTGATGTATATCCTCATGTGAAAACATGTACTTTGGAGAATTCAATAGACAATAAGAAACTACAGAAAGAAGGAATTAAATAAATTTTTATGATTTATGTTGTTAATGATATGTATGGTTCTAGTTTTCCAAATACACTAAACCATTAGATAATTATTGTGTAATGTTTTTTTATGTTGACCATTAATTTTTTTTAAAAGTAATGTAATAAAGTCTGGGTCGCTATATACATTCCAATAAAAACTAGTCGTCATTCATCAAATCCAAGAACACATTTCCACTAGGAAATTAAACTTCAATCATCATCTCATTAGAATAACTCATATGATACCAATTGTCCAAAGTGTTCTTCATTAATTGTGTCAGTGGATTTCATATCAATGCACTAGAAACCACTTTATTCTTCATAGGTATATAAACAATATCAAAATATAAAATTTGAAGACATTGAACTCAACATATCTTTGTCAATTTTAAATCACTATAATTAAGAAAAATTGGGCTCATATGATTAGAATCTACATTTACCACTCCCTAATGAGATAGTGAAAATAAGTTTTGATTGTGTGAATAAATACAACCAACTCATGATCTTGGATATGGTATTTAATCTCATGATTGTGTAATAAAAAAAATCATAAGCCAAAAACTATTTCACATGAAGCAAGCCACATCCAAAACCCATATCAAATTAATCATCAAAAAAATAAAAACCTAATCCTAGTTCTAGAAGAAAAAAATTAGGTTCTCAAGTCAAACATTTTATAAAATACTCAAAATATATCTGACACATTTCATTCCATTAGAACATTGATCCATTACAGGTCCATGTTGTCATCGAGGATGTGATCTCGGAGAAGTACTAAACAAGCCATCTATATCACAAGAGAACCCCATAAAGTTGTACCTAACAAACACATATCTACGATACTCAAAAAAAATAACTTATTATAATATTTCATGATCTACTAAGACACCCATATCAGATATCACATTCCATACAATCTTTACTTCTGGGAACCAAAAATTAAATTTGGATGTGTAAAAAAATGAAAATTTTCTTTAGAGGTTTTATAAATAATATCCAAATGGTATATGTACTCATCCTCTAAATTATAGAAAAAAATTGAGAATTTATAAAATATCTCGTTCATCCAAGGCATAAATCCCGTTGGATAATTATTGAGGCCGAGTTGAATAATTATAATGTCAGAATTCACATATCGACATTGTATAATTTAATTGTGTATATCATCTTCTAGGAATATTTAATGGTGTTATCAGAAACATAGTTCTATATTAGAAAACCATTTATCCCATCTAAAATTATCAAAGGGATAATCAATACTTATTAAAGAATTTTTTTTAACATTCCCCCAACCCAAAAATCAATAATCACTAAAATGTTTAACGATCCAGTATTTTTTCATAAAAAAGGTGACATGAGAAGTCGATAGTTACATGAAAGGATGAATAAATCCCATTTTCTATTTTTTCATCAGAAGTACAGTAAGATCCACCTACTCAAAAGGTTCTATTTTTTACGATGACATTGAAATGGACATCTTACTAAGGAGAAAATATATAGCAAACTCGACCTCTATCAATGGTGGTAAAATACAAAGAAGCATCTAGGAAAACAATAAGTATGTACACATCACTAGAGGATTTATACCTCCCAAATAGTGGTCAGATACTTTAAGAATAATTTCAAACCACCATCCTATGATGACTGCCGCATAAGGATTAAGTTGTCCAATCCTTCCCGAGCTAGACTCCATCCCCCGTAAAAAACATCATTGACCTAATTGGTTGATAATAAGTAAAAAAAACAGTGATAATATTCTCTCTAGTATTTAACATTGATCAAAAAATTCATGATTAAAATAGCATTTGAATTATCAATATCAACCACTAAAAATTCCAGCACAACACGAAGTCTTCTGTCAGTACATGACAAGTGGGGAAATATTATTTGAAAATACTTCACAAAGGCAAGGAAATATCCAATAAGTAAAAAAAACATAAAATTTCAAAAAATATTTAAGTCATAATATAACAAGTATCACATTTATCAAATAAATCTACCACTATAGAAGAATAGATTTACAATAGACCTCTAATAGTATTTCCCCCCGCATTAGATTCCCCTAGGGAAGTATCCACTACAAATTGTCATTCGTTCATAAAAACATTCACTTCTCTCTTGGAATGATGATTTGACCCACCACCCAGGAAATCATCTTCGTATACATACAAAAAAATTGGGATATGGGAACCTACTCTACTTCCGAAATATATCTTTCAAAAAATGATTGTATATTGAGAGATCTTACATAATAATGAAATGTTTTTGGAGGCTCTATATAGTTAGAGAATGTGAAATCTCTACTTCCACATTGTAATAAAAGAAACATTTTGTTGTGTTGTTGTAGCCCCATAAATTTGACCTGATAAAAACTTACCACCCTTACTGTTAATTTTATTACCTGAAGATTCACCCAAACTAACCACTAAATCACTTGAATCTCTACCGAAGAAACTCTTACCCTCTATGTATAACTCATCAGAATCATCCTTATCAACTACCTATTCAAAGGATTGAAGGGTAAATAGTATAAATAATGGTAAAATATAATGTCTTAGTCCTTACTCAAATATCTAAGCCTTCAGGCACTCATTTGTGACAAGTTCTAGTGCCATATGCACCAAATCTTCTAAATGAGAAGAACACACTAGGATGGTATGATCCAAATTCTATAAGTATATATACACTTAAGTAATTACATCATGAAAATTATTATGGTAAAAATATTTGATAATCATTTTCATGAAGCAATCCCATATAAGATTATCAAGAAACATTTCTTTCATAATAGATACCCACCAACTCATTCTCGGTGCCTCGAGACAATATGTGCCAAAATCCACATTAGTGACTTCTATAGTATTCACGAATTTAATGATCATATATTTACATTAAAGACACTACATGGATTCATAGAGTATTGTTTCATGAAAGACATGTGGATTCTTACATGTAAATTCTAATACCTGAGTCACCACACGTCATAGCTTCCTAACACACATATGATCTAGATCTTAAATAGTGAGGAAAACAAATTTCCTCAAAGTAGGTTCCATTAGAGGATTCTTAGGATTAAAAATTTTCATTTATTTGTCTCTCAGATATAGAATCTATCTTATATGATCATATTTCAATAAAATGTAATAACCCTATCATTCTTGAGAAATTTCAAAAATCGTAGGACCAATATCAATTATTTAAGGCAAAGAATTAAAGAATTTATAATTATATATAACCAAAAAAATACATAAATAATAATATGTAAATTAAAATAAACATCCAACATATTTCATTTATGTGAGATCAAAATTAAACTCTTACACTTCATAAAAAGTCCCTGACCACTAATGGAAATTATTTTTCAGTCACAAAAGTGAGATTTATAGGCCTTTTTTCGGCACCTACTATCTAAATTATGATTATCCTACATATTTTCTACTTAATACATAGAACCAAACATCGTTAGTTTTAGTAAAAATTTAGATGATCACCCTTTTAATAATTTATTTTAATAAACCTACCAGGGTGAACTATTGAGGCAACCTAAACTAGTCTGTAACTTATTTTAGGTAAAAGAAGATATTAGAAAACCACCCTGAATATAATAAAAAAACATAAAACTAATATATGTAGTTGAATTATATAATGTAATAGAAAAGAATTTTAACCCATGAAAAAAAAATTCAGTCAAAATTAATTCAATTCTTTGCATGTCTAACAGTCACCTCTAGACCAACCTGAACTGAATTTATCTGCAATTGGAGAACCCAAAATGTTACAAGATGCAAATCCCTTTATATAAATTCCAAAAAATAAATTAAAAAAATTCCATAAGTAACATTTGTGTGTTATCTTAATCTGATTAGGATACCAATAAAGTCTCTATAAATGATCTAATATCAAAAATGAAATAATTCATGTTATTGAGAAAATATTATTTTACAATTAATTTTCATGAAATAAACCCAACTGTAAATAAATTTTATTTTGGTTTTCATAAACTCATATCATATTCATTAACCAAATATATGATAAGTAGAAGAGATAAAATAGTATATAATATCCCTCTATTAATAGGTAAACATATCAATGAAATAACATATCATGTGAAGTTATGTGATTAAACATCTTATAAATTTTTTTGAGAAGAAATCAATTATAAAACAATCATGAAATAAATAATCAGAAATTAAAAATTAAACAAATCATCTTGTTGGGCTATCCAATATGTGAAAATATTTAATAATTACTCACTTTATATAACAAATAATACAAAGAATCCCATATATATAATTTATAATAGGATGATACCCCAATATATTACCTCCTAGTGGTGCAACACACACTGTGTATACCTGTGGCTCTTTGTCGGTTATTCCATGTATCCCAATGTGTAATTTTTTAAATAATTTTTTTAAACAATCTTAAAGACTCAAAAAACTTTTTCAACACCCTAAATATCCACTTTGGTGTTCGGAACCCCATTTCCAAGTCGATTAATTACATTTTCAATGAAAAAACCCCTTTTGAACAAAATTATATTCTCTACGAATTCATTAGAAATAATTTATCAATTTCAAAATAATAATAAAAAGAAATAATTTTGTCAACAATGATATCAAATTCGTCAAATTAAAGCAGTATATTGAAACTCCCATCACACATGGTAGTAAACCAACTGCATTACATATTATTTATTTCGAACCCAAAAATTGAAATATGAAAGACATGACATACTAGGATACAATATAGGATTTGTAGAAAAATATATCTGATCAAAAATATGAAGTCAATAATTCCAAAAAACAAGTCCATAACCAATGACACAAAACCCCTAAGGAATGTTACCTTGAGAAACACACCAAAATCAATACAACGGTCCATCATAGAATAAAACAATCTATATGTTTTGAAGGTCTCCAAAATCTCCCTTGGGAGGTTATAATTTGAGATGGAGATGTTCTTCCATTTATGAAATGAATATTCCCCAAAAATGAATACTAAAATCCAAACACTCTACAATTATAGGATGTGTGATAAATGAAGATCAAATACAGCAAATAAATTGAATCAAATTTATCGCATACATATTATTTTGAATTAAAATTTGTGAAACTGTTATACAATTACTAATCCCCCATGTTGAGATTCTAGTTCATGGATTCCGCTTGACAGTCATTTCACGACCTGTCATCGCCCACTAAACAACAAAATTTGTAGGTTTATTCTGAAAATTGAAACTAATACATGAGTTCACCATTGTATGAATCCTTTCAGTTTCGTTTTGGTAATACTAATTCAATAAATAAAATATCTAAAAACAATGGTAAAAACATACCTGGCAAAATTTACAGGGCATAATATCCTAATATCTAATTTTATTCTTTATTGATATCTTTGAGAGTAGCTTCAACAACTAAGGCCATTTACGTTCCTTTTCCTTCATTAAAATGTGGCTTCGTATATTAAACATTTAAAATTTCATCTGTTAATAAAGTAATAAGACTTCATTTATATATATTTCTAGGATAATTACATCGTTCAATAATAGTTTCTAGAGGTTTCAATTTATTCTCAGTTATAAACCAGATTTTTCAGGATTCCTCCTTTGATTGGGTTGAATCCCCCTCAAACAGTACCTCCAATTCAACTTGGATTCATTTTATTATTTATAATTTTACTTGAAATAGTATTTTCGACCAAAAAGACCATAATATATAAAGTATCCAAAGAAAACATATTTCCCAAAATTACTTATGTGACTCGACGATGTCTGCATCTTATTTCTATAATCACTCTTACCAGCAACGTTGGATTTAATTTAAACACCAATTTTTATTTATCTTATTATAATTTAATTCATTAGTAGTTATTTCTTGGAAATAATTAAATAATATTTAGTTCTAGAATCATTTTTTATTAATTTGATGCCTTAGAAATTTCATGTTTTCAAATATTTCTTATTAGGATTAAAACATTGTATTTGTAACTTTATTTTTCATTTAAATACAATAACAAATTTTTTAGATTTTTAAGATGGTTATTTTGATCCATCTATGTTTTTTGTTTTATTTAGAAATCACTAACTTCTAAAATTGTTTTTGGATGTATTTTATTCTTCACTCATAATTAATAATATTTTTTTGGTAACAGATAGAATTCATTCTCTATTACCTTTAACATTTCATCGTGATTTATATTATAGTTTTTCTCTTCATCAAGTAATATCATCATATCATCAATATAATTAATATAATTTTATTTGTCTTAAATAAAATATTATTTATTTATTTCTAAAATATCTTTTTTATTTGTATTTTTTAATTCAAAAGTATAACAGCCATTGTTAGAAAATCTTTAAAATATATATTAAGTATGAAATATATCTATGTATCCTGTTACTAACTTCCAGAGCTCCTACATTCATTAATGGAGATCATCTAATCATTAAAATTTATAATAAGATTTTTTTTCAACATTGTCACCAGATTTTTTGTCTTCATCTTCAGTATAATAATAATAATGACATTTAGATTGGACGTTTCTATTTTTATATTTGGAGAACATATTATCCATTCCTTTTGAGAATGAATTTTATTTTTCAATATTATTTTTTAGATATATTCTTAAGATAATATATTTTATATCATTTGAATAATATTCTTTATATCTTGGAAAATTTACAACAAAAAGTACAATGACTCTACAACCAAAACACACTAGTTGTAACATACCATTGTACTTCCATGTCCATATTAACACCCTTTAATAAAGAAAGTATATAAATTTATTAATTTATTTTATTACATAATATTTAATGTCAGATTCACTATCTTCTGAACTAATAAATTTCATTAATTTTTAAATCTTATCATCCTTAAAAAAAATTCAATTAACCTTTCCATTGTTAGTGATGGCTATTTCACATCTCATTATACATTTTATAATAATTCTTTATATATCATCCTTAGAAAGTGTTTTAGTATCTATATCTTCTACCTATATTACCTTCAAAACTAATTTTTCCAAAATAATTCCTATAAAAATTTCATTAATAGAGGAGTCATTCAATATATCACCAAAACAAATTATACATATTTTAATGTTGTTCAAACCTTTTTAAATTTTACCAAAGTATTCATCATCAACAATACTAACATCATTATAGTTGAATATTTTATTTTTAAAATTATTTATTCTATTTTTCATATTATCCAGAAATATTATTATATATTCTTAATATTCCTTTAGTTACGCCAATACCACTATCCATATAAAGATCAATTATAGAGACTGAGTAATGTATATCAATTCTAAGTCACTCGTAATTCTTAAAAGTCTTATTATTACCAGATATTAAGTGTGAAAAATCAGCATTACAAGGGAAGAAATCTATTGAATCTTAATTAATCTCATATAAAATTAATAAAAGATTGGGAAACATATTTTTTTATTTCAAAGAGGATTTATCCTTCAATAAAACAAATGAATACTCATACTATTAATAGAGTTTGACCATACATGTCATCATTTTTTCTTTATTAATCAATAATGATTCAAATAATGAATCCTTAAAAATTATACCTTTATATATGACTAATCATGATATGTGTGATCACTAAGAGTGGTATAGGAAATTAGTGATTATTTCATTTTTATTACTTAGGAAAAAACCTTCACCTTTGGTTAGTGAGAATCGACCATACTAGAAAAAATACTAAACTAATAACTACAAGAACACAAGTATTTATCAGCATCATGTCTCAATAAGAGTATCTAGTTCTTATACTGGTTTAGAAATAATCCAAGACCCCAAAAGAGTATAAAATAATCATTTTTTTTGTTATAGCGAGTAGATATAATCATATCACATGCATATATATTCAGTAATTCAATAGTTTATGTGATCATCTCCCAAAAAATATGATATATCAGTTTATTGATACTCTAATAAGAACCTTCACTAATATGATTTAGTAGGTTTTAACCATTATTCACTCTTAAAACATAAATTTTGTTTTGAAGTTATACTTCTTCTTCAATTTCATTCACAATTGTTAGATATAAATTAATCCAGGTCTTTTGTATCAACTAGAATATTTGATCACATATTCCTTAGATGATATCTATTTGATATACTTAGTCAGTTTACTTGTTTTTCTAATGATATATCTTCTAGTAATATTCTTTTTTTATTGATCACTCCACCACACTACACATTTGATTCTATTTTCACTGCTTCATCTTATAAAAACTAATATGGAATGTTTTCTATTTTCTATAAGATAAATGCCTCCTCAAATTCTTCATATGATCACCTCTTCACATTTTTATCACTTCGCTTTTCTAAAAATATTTGATACACTCTTCTCTAAGAAACAACCACCTTTATATAAGCATTGCTTCATAAAATATTATTGGAGGGATTTCCAATTTAAATTAAAATATCATGATCATAATTTAATTTTTTATCAAATTAAATCCTCCACAAAAGTATGATTCCACTTTATTTTAAGAAACTTTCTATAAATGTTGGATTTAACATTTTTAAAATTATTTTTAACTCTTAGTGATATCCATTCACATCCCTTCATGATTATTAGATAATTCAATGACTATCATGGAATTATATAATTATATGAATTTATTAAAACATCATAATGATCTACAAACCTTCCTATGATATAACTTTATAAAAAATATTTCATCTTGTGATATATTCATCTGGTGTTCCCTCACAAATTTCAAAAAACACCCTGAGAACATTCTGAATACGCTTCCTTTGTATGATCTCTTTCTTTAGGACCCGTAATTTGATTACCTTAATTAGAATCCTTCATACGACAAACATCATAAAGGAAAAAATCCATGGATATAATATAGGTTCTTTTATCCAATAACTCAAATACATGAAATTCATTATTTTGTATGTTCTTCACATTACATCATATCATTTTCATGATTTTATTTTATATATTTCATAAAAAACAATGTGTTCATCAATATGATGAATGTAAATAAATTCATTATGTGGTATACAAAAATTTTATACAACTATTGAACATATAAACATTGGTCCCATCAGTAGACTACAAATTATGGCTCTGTAATAACATAGAATGATCTCTATCCAATGATAATTCTTAGGTACTATAGTTAATACATTATCAATCATCCTCTAATTTGATCATTATAGAAATTTCATTATCAGAAGACTTTATAACACAAAAATATATATCATCATAAAACATGAACTTTGATTCCTTAAATTTAAATAATATAGGTCTTAAACTTTTTAAAAATTAAACATTTGTTTTTAAATGTAGCATGATAAACATTAGTAATCTTCATATCCTGAACATCATAAAAATATATATATTGATCTCCTCCTTTTGAATATAAATTGTAGCACATTATTTTTCAATAATCAATATGTTTAAAAATTTTAATAATTAAATATAATTTGAATAAATTATTTATCAACCATCTCAATTTGATAAACAAAATTAGCATATTTGTATAAGAATTTAGTGTCATCCTCTTTTTGAACATTTCATGTTTATAGAATTTTTCCTATATACTTAGTCCATTTGCAAATATTTTTCAAACTCCATCCAAATTTTTTTTTTGTAAAACTAAATAATCTTATGTGACTTAGGTTTGTAAGCAAAAAAACACTTTTGAATCTATCATTATTCATATAAAAACACTTCAAACCACTTTTCTTTAAATAATTTTAACTTGTCACTGGAATAGAAAATGACCATTAGAATAATATCATTGTCATCGAGAATAGTAAAATTTCTAAATTAACAATTTAAATTAAAAAAATTAATTAAATATTAATATTATCATATGAAAATATTTTTTTAAAAATATTATATTTTGATGTATGTATAAGATTGAATTTTAAATAAGCATGCATTATTTTTATATAAAAAATCCAATATTTTTGGGTAAAAATTTATAAAATCAAAACAACTAATTTACTAATTTTAGTTGATACACATTATATAACTTTTGGAATTTTTATCCACATTGTATTATTGTAAATTTTTTGTATTTTTTTTAGAAAAAATGTAATCATAGTTGAATTGAAAATCATATTGGTGTTCATGTATGATATTTTTTATGAAATCATTATTGTGTAAATATAAAAAAATAAATTTTAAATTTTAAATTATGAATAAAATAGTATTTAAAGGGTAATATATATAATTTAAAATCACAAACATAATTAATACACCTATAAAATTATTTTCAATGTCTATAATATATTTTATTCTAATAAAAACATATTTTAGATTATTTACATTGAATTGAATATTATAATGATTCCATAATGTTTTAGAATTAATTTAATATATATTAAAATATATTATAATAAAACAGTACTATTAGACATAATAATAAAAACTTGTTATAATATTGCATAAAAATAATATATTAATTGATACTTTTATTCAAAAACACCCCTCCCCTTTACCTATAAATACTCACTACCTCCAACAATTTTTATTCACTTATAAAAATATTCCATAGTCATCGATGTTTCGTTATATCTCAATAAACCAATTTAACCATATTTTTTATGTCATGGTCAATCCAAAAGAATATTTCCTAAATCTATAAGAATGATACCATTAGAATAATCTCAAAGAATAATGTATGCCTTTTAAATTTTAATTCTCCAATTTTTTTTAATCCTTTCTACATATCTATATTGTAATAATAAAATATTAAAACAATTATATTATTATATTTTATTTTATTTATGGAAATTAATTATTTATTAGTGTTATCTTAGTTTACACTCTTTTAAAGAACATTATTCATTCATTAAAGGTTTGTACTACCTAATATTACAATGTTGTTTTATTTTCACTTCCATCACTAATGGATACTCATAAAATTAATTTCATTTATATAACTACATTAATTGATTAATATATATATTTTAATATTATATAGTAAGAAAATATTATACTATTATTAACATTTGAATTAATCTATAATTATTGGTTAAATAACATAGATACTAGATTATAATGAAAAACCACTATATTTTAATGTATTTTAGTGTATCCATTGAATTATTTAAAATAAATAATAGTGTTAGTAAAAACAATATATAACAGGAATAATTATGAAAATATGGATCTATCTAAAGAACAATAATGATTTTCAGTCTTATACAGAAGAAATATTTGAATTTAAAACCGAAGAACCTCTAACAATCAGTGCAAACTAAACAATTCCCAAACATAAATAATATATAATAAAAATATAATGATTATAATTTACATAAACATTAATATTATTATGAATTGTACAATTAATGTTTTTAATTAAACTATTTAGTAGATTAGAGTGGCATCCAATGTGATTTGAGACTCAAAGTATTGGGGAAAAAAACACTACTATTTATTTTTGATTATGATTTGTCACACTATTTCTATAGGTATTATTCTTATATATTTTATAATGTTATTATTATCATCCTATTAATTGTATTATTTTTAACACACGCATGTTTCTCTGGGTTTCTTTATCACTATTATTAAAACTAAACCTCAAATGTATATAATGGATTATTTTCTAATTTCAATTACTCTCACCAATTTTCGAAATATTGTATCATTTATATTTCCCAATATTTTAACGAACCATAATATTTTATTATTTAAATATTCTTAAATTTTTATTTGTAATAGTGAATATGATTTTCTTATTTTGGGTATCTACATGACTCACCATTTCCCTATTCCATTCTAACATTTATATGTAACCAATCTATTTCACATGGGTTTATTACATGTGAATGATTGATGTTTAATTATTTATATGGGGAAAACATATACATAACATATGATGATTTGATGGTTGGGTCTTAAATTATAACCCACCCCCAATATAATTTTAATTTTTACATATCATGAGATACTATGTATGGTTCATGAGTAGTGAGAACAACTTAATATGTTACATTTTCTTGCCACCATGCCTCTTAATTCCTCAATGATGGAATGGCTGGTGTTTATGTTTCATTCACATTATTAAACTGATATCAATGATCCTATGATTTAATTACCCTTATTTCATTATCATATCTAACTATTTATTTTCCAAATCTTCTATGATCAAGTGTTTTGTCAATAGACATTTATATCTCATCCTCATGTATGTTATACCCTTAACAATATTTTTAGAACACCCTCAAATTTTAATTACATAAGTATAATATCCAATTATGTGATGTATGGTTTATTATATCCTATAAAATATTATGTATTTTGAAATAAAATATTGTTTTATTACTTTTAATAAGTTATATTGTATAGCTATTGTAAAAAAATATAGCAAGACTCTCGGCATATGAGTATTTTTATAGGTATATTTTTTTTAAAATGATATATTTTTTGTATTGTGAGATACATGTCATTGATTCTAGGATCATTGTGAGATGTTTTTCCATGTAAAGTATCATAGGTTCCCTCTATGGATAGTTTTCAATTTATAATTTTTTTTACCATATTTAGGTTATATTGGACGTATTATCACTAATTTATATTTATTTATACCTATACTGGTTTTACTGAACACCTCCGAAAATTTGGAATGAAACAATTATATTTCATGTAAAGGGATAAAATTAAAATTTCTTCTCTAATAGAATTAATAATATAGAAATATAAATTTTCAACTATTTTTGGAATGAGGATTCTCCTCATGGGATAATTTTAAAATTTTCTAATACCATTCTAACATTTAGTATTTGTGGAGAATTTTAAAAAAATGTAATATATTTATTTAAAATGTTACATATATATATTATATTTCTTTAGGTATTTTTATTTTAGATAAATTTACATGGAAAAATCATACACCTAGATAAATATTATTCTCTATAGATAGTGGATCCCACAAATATGATAAAAATAAATTGTGAATATAGAATAAAAAATAATGATATAGAGTTATTTTTTCAAATTAAAATCATAAATATTTATCACTGGGATTTTCATTTATCGCTTATTTCATCTTCTACCATTTAAATCTCATCGTTAAAATAATTTTTATAGACATTAAATAGTTAACATATAATAAAATTAGAAAAAATTCAATCTAGTTTATAAATTGTGGTTATCCATAGAGAGAAGCTGGATAGTCGTAAAATGTCCTAAAATATTTCATATCAAAAAATATATATATATATATATAATGGATTATATATTGGATCGAATAGAATGATAGATTTATATCAATATATGTATTTTTTTTATGAATTCTAGTTTGATTAATACTCTTGTGATATGTTTTTTCTCTAAATAAGAAAATTATTATCGAAATTTTAAACTATTATAAATGACACTACATGTGATAATTATTTTTTCATATATAGATATTATTTAAAAAAGGCATAGAAAATATTAAATAGTTTTTTAATTAAATAATAACCTTAAATTTTCTTAACTTGACTAATTATTTTCCAAAAAATCCTTTTTATTGTTAAATCTTCATCATTCGACATGTTCAGTGATGTGTGTATTATATTGATAAAATCAATTAAAATCATTTAAAACAAGATCAATGTTTATAATAAAAATAAATTTTCCAAATGTATTCCCCAAAATGGATAGTAATAATGACCCATTACTAAATAAAAAACAATATGCCCAAATAATAATAATATATCAAATAAATTTTCAAATTTATCATGTTGGTTGAAATATTAATTATTTATTAAATTTATTAAGATAATTTATATTATAAAAAATTTAACAACCTACTATATTGTTTTTTATTTCTATATTTTCTCATAAATAAACGTTAGATAAAAATATTTCTTAAATAATAAATTTTAAAAAGGAAGCATAAAACATGGAAACATTAATGTATGGTGATAGAAATTTACCATTGAAACAAAGAATTCATAATGATTTATGATTGGGTGATTTGGGGTTATAATAATAAATATTCAATGACATGTCTAAATTGGAAAAATAATGACCATTTTATCTCATTGTACGCTTGAAAGAGATTCATTTGTGTCAAAACATTCTTGGATTTCAGGACTTTTTTATCATAAATGGAAATTAGATGCTTGACAAGACATTATTGGAGTTTATTGGTACAAATTTGATGTGATTGTGTGTCATTGATATTTTTTATTTTTACCACCGATTAACTTAAAATATTTTTATTTTTATTTTTATATAATCTTTTCAGGATGGATTTTGGGACCTCTATATGATGGATACAATCTAGAGACCTATTATAAATATCCATAACCTTATAAGAAATCTAAATTTTTAGTGTATTTATACTAAAATCCACATGATATGATCACTTTGAAATTAATCAGAATAAAAGATAATGGATTTTGTGTTTCACTTCATGATTACGGTAGAAAATTCAATATTATGAAGGGAATAGTTCATTAAAAATAATTCTTCATTGGTTGTAGGTAAGAAGATCTCATTTATTAAATTCTTTAGTAAATGTTCTATCAATTACATCATCTCACATCATAAAACAAAAATAACTATATCATAATATAATTTTTTTCACTGTGATTTATGATCCTACAACAATGAAACAACAGTTTGACCTCCTTAAAATTTCTCTAAATGGACCTATACATTTTTTGAATACTAATAATGAACAGGGGGAATAAGAATATATGGTATAAGTTAGTTATTTTTATTTAATTATTAATTACAATATAATAATAATAATGTTTTTTTTCATATCAACCTTGAAAATAATGAAACTTTTAATTGAATTACGAAGGATTGTGACAAGAATCTAATGATTGGTTTTCTAAAACTATTTTACAAGGATACTTATTATATTCCATAAAAATATATGTAGAACAATCATCATATGTATGTTAAGCTACATTTATTTTTAATGCTTTTTGGAACCCCCATATATTTTATCATTTAGCTTCATTCAAAAAAATTCCAAAGAATATGGATGAACATGCAATAAATATGGAATTGGGAAACTATGAAATAATATTTTTGGAATCCAATATTGAGTCATAAATACATAAAAATAATTTCTTATATATTAATGGAATAAATATAGAAGTTTGAAAATGAATACTATAACATTTCACTATTTTATAATGTGTTGAAAATTATGGCCATTAGATTTTTAATTTTAGGATAGTATAAAAACCAATAAATAATATCGGAACTGGTATAAAATATTCGAAATATGTGTGTTGTGGAATGATATAAACAAATATCTATTGATAAATATAATATAATGACCTTTTATAAAATGAAATGGAAGGCTAAAATTTTAGAAGGAAATAAGGAAAAACCAATGATGGGAACCAGTGTAGGGATAAAATATGAGGTCAGTGAATCATCATGTTTGGTTTCCATGAATTAAGAAATTGAGGATGCATAAAAAATTCTAATTTAGGGAAGCTAAAACTTAATGGTACTGATAATAACATGACAAACATTAATGAAATAGTGAAAACTTGACAGAAATCAAAGATTTTGATGGTATATGATCAAAGGTATAAGGCCCCAACCTTAAACCTTACTTAATCTTGAGTTATTACAAGATTACACATTAAGGATCTTTTCGGGTTTAGAGTTTTAGAGAATTAGATCATAAAACTTTCATTACATTCCACATATAAAAAAGTGGTTACATAAAGATAGTATTCTTCATTACCATCAATGGAAACACATTTAAAATAAAACATGGATTATTTCTTGACACTTCCTTGACACTATCATCATATCATGTACCTTTCCCTTGACCTGTGAAAAACATTTCAAAAAAACATGGGATGAGCATAAAAAGCTCAGTAAGGGATATAAAAATATGGAAAGGAAACATGGGTACATATATACATAAGAGTGAAATCATACCTTAACCATAAAACATAAGCATATTAACATACCTCATCAAAACATGAATAAATCATAGAAATCATAAGACATAAAGGTAACTTGAGGCATTCATAACATTCTTACGTAGATAGTAACCCTCTAGGTCACATTTGGAATACCCATCACAATATATTCCCTAAAATCTCTTCGGAGAAACCTTAATGTTTCACTCCTTCGCGTTACCCAATGCATTGGAGAGCTATATCGGGCTCACCCGCCCATAGTTTATCACGGAACCACCCGTCTTCATAATAATGCCCAAGAACCATAACATAATCATATCACATAAAACATTCATAAAGGAAACATAACATTTGCACATCTCAATCCCAAGATATCAATACAACACAAAAACATTGTGAAAACCATTTTCAATACCAAAATAAAAGAAAAGTAAAACATGGTATTTATTTTTCTTTTAAAAAGAAGGTATGGTTTGTAGAGAAAGCTGGAACTCAAATAACGGTCACGACGACGGAGTAGTCGTTGTCGCCGCATACGTACGACAAAAACATTCCCTTTTGTCGTTTAGTAAACGCTTCGTATAAAAAAGATTCCTTTTGAATAAACGTAAAAGTCAAAGGGGTTTATACACCGTATAAAAGAAAGTTCTGTATAAAATAAAATATGCCTCAATGAAAGGAGATTGAGACGAAGTCCCATACCTCGTATCCGACATGACCCGACCGTTCTTTAATCTCCTGAATAATAAACTTGAGTTAATATCTACTTGCTTAAGAACCTTTTTCATGTTCATTATTCCTTTTATACCATGTTGTGAACATCATGTAATCATTTAAGTTAATAATGTTCATTTTGTCGGTATTTGGTTCTTAAGTCAAAAATAGACTTCTTACACTTACATGTTGTTAATTTGTTCAAAGGTTCGTTATATCCAGAATGATATTAATGATTTGGATAACATATATATCATATATATTCATCATATACATTTATTTATAATATTACATCACATTTATAGGTAAGAAATGAAATGCACCGCTCATGGAGACGGTAAGCCGTACGTACGCATGAACGCTACTTCCATTTCTATTTCGTATTTTATGGAATAGAATCATAAAATATATAATAGTATATTATAATTCCAGTATAATAACCTATATAATATCATTAACTTTATCCTTTACACATCCCACATATGGTATTAACGAATCAAATCACTTTCAGGGGGCGGTAGTCCGCACTTCATAAAATGAAGATATTGTGTTTACCCATAACGGAAACCATAAAGGTATGACCAAAATGAAAAAAAACAGATTATTAAGGAAAACATAAACATATTATATATCATATATAAAAATAGTGACATCATAATGGCCACCTTTGAAGGTGTTAAATGAGTATTGAACAATCATCGTTTCGGGAGGCAGAACTTCGCCATCCACGGAAACCGTATGTTCTTTAACCATTTGATGTAGTTGTGTGAGAGTGTAGCTCGAATAAATCTTATAACAACATCTTAGAATATTTAAGATACTGGTGTTGTTACAAAATAAGTAAATAAAAAGAGTTTAGGGGGTTGGAGAAACAAAATAAAACAAATGAACATGAGAGAATGAATTACCTTTAAAAGTGTAACTCCTTTTTATTTGAGCCTAAAGGCTTCCTTTGAAAGGATTCTGCCCAAAGGGAATCCACTAGGATGAGGAGAGGGATTTGGAGAGAGAAAATGGGTAGGGGTTGGCCGAGCTAAAGGCTTGAGGAGTGTGTGAAATGAGGTAGAGGTGGGGGCCTTTTATAAGAGGAGAGGAGGGGCACTTTTGGAAAGTAAAGAAATATTACTTTATTTGAAAATGTGTTTCGGTTTTAAAAGGTTCCACATTGAAATAATTCGTGGATATGGTGATAGGGGTTCGAAATGCACTCATACAATTGGTTTTGGACATGTGTAGTTCATATATTTTACATTATCTTTCCATTTTATTTAAATCGTCAAATAATGATGACATCGCTACATCATTATTATGTCATAAATAATTTAAATTATTTAATGTCTAAAAATTATAAAAAACTACTATGATGTAGGAAATCGTTTTAGCTTTCCAATGAGTATTTATAATAAAAATTCTGATCTTTATAACCCCATGTAAAAATTGTTTTCGTAAAACATATTATGTTTGTGTCATTTTTACTTTTACATTAAATAAAAAGTTATTTATGTTATTTCCCAACCAAAGTGTCTCCATGGGGTCCCCATGTTGACCCATGTCTTGTCTTGGTCGGCCATGACACATCCAATAAGGTTGGGACATGTTTCTAGGTCATTTAATATTATTAAATCATTATTTATATCTTAAACTACCCTAATTACCACTAATCGCGATTAAAAACTTAATAAGTTACTATTCACCAAAAAATTATTTTACTCTCATTGAACCACATTTTACTTCTTAATGACAACCATTTATATCGAATTTTTGAAATTAAAAACACAATGATGGCAAAATTTCATTTAAATGGAAAATCCGTTTTTATAAGTACCACTTAGTGGTTTCACTATTCATCAAAAATTGAAGTTTTTCAGAAAATTACCAAAAATACACCCTAAGCTATATTTGATATTCCGAATTAAAAAATGATGTCTATTTTAAAAAATTCAAATCATATAAGTCACATTAATTAATTTAATAATTAATTCCCGCTGTCATAGCAAATAGCGTGTTTTTATGAAACAATAAGTATCAAAATATTGACACTAGTTTAAGTCCAATTTCAAACTGAAATTGATTCCAATGACTACCATTGGATTAAATGGTAAACATATATTCATACTACACATTAAGGACAATTAAAAATATAATCTATTCATATAAATAAATTAGATTAAAAAGTAGTTTTGATGTAAAATGCAGTATTTTTCACTATTCATTAAAAATGAACATTGTCAGAAAAATACCAAAAATTCACACAAAGTAAATTTTGATGTCCCAATCATAAAGAATAAGTTTATTTTGACAAACATAGTTTATAAAATTGTCAAAAGATAGATTTAAAAAGGGTTTTCCATCATAAGGCAGTAAAACAATCTTTTTAGAATATTAGTGTATTCCATGCGTAAGATTGGATTTATTTTCATTTTAAGCCTCTAAAACACTATCTTAATCATTAATAGACATAAATAAAAATATATATTATTCATTACTTACTTGGGATGTTACATCCTTCCCCCTTTAGAAAATTTCTTCCCCGCAATTAATATACTTATCGAATAAATGGGGGTACTTATCCCTCATTGCATTTTCAGATTCCCATGTTGCCTCTTCAATCATGTGGTTTTTCCACAAAACCTTTACCTGGTGAATCACCTTATTCCGTAACACTTTCTCCCTGTGGTCAAGAATCTGGACCGGTTGTTCCTCATAAGATAGGATCTCTTCCAGCTGAACTACCTCTGGACTCAAAACATGAGACGGATCTGGCATATACTTTCTCAACATCGAAACGTGAAAAAAATTGTGTACCTGAGATAAACTCGGAGGTAAAGCCACTCGGTATGCAACTGATCCAACTTTCTCTAGAATTTCGTATGGTCCAATGAACCTTGGACTTAGCTTTCCTTTCTTACCAAATCTCATCACACTTTTCCATGGAGAAACCTTGAGAAAAACATGATCACCTACCTCAAATGATAGATCCTTCCTCCGGTTATCCGTATAACTCTTCTGCCTACTCTGAGCTGTTCTCATGTGTTTCTGAATCAGCTGAACTTTTTCTGCCATCTCTTCTACCAATTCTGGTCCCATCAACTTCCTTTCGACCACTTCATCCCAGAAAGCTGGAATTTGACACCGCTTCCCATATAATGCCTAAAATGGTGCCATCTGTATACTGGAATGAAAACTGTTATTATATTAAAATTCAACCAAAGAAAGATGTTGGTCCCAACTTCCCTGATAATCCATAGAACAAGCTCGTAGCATATCCTCCAATGTCTGAATTGTTCGTTCTGACTGCCCATCTGATTGAGAATGAAAAGCTATACTAAAATTTAATTCAGTACCCAACGACTTCTGAAGGCCTTTCCAAAAGTTAGAAGTAAACCTGAGATCACGATCTGATACAATGGAGAGAGGAACTCCATGTAACCTGACTATCTCTTTAAGATACAAACAGGAAAGTTGATAAAGAGAGAAAGTATCACGTATAGCAAGGAAATGAGCAGATTTGGTCAAGCGATCAACAATAACCCAGATTGCATTATTACCTCGAGATGTCTTCGGTAATCCCACAACAAAGTCCATGGATATATTCTCTCATTTCCACTCTGGCATTGGTAAAGGCTGAAGCATCCCTTTTGGTAACGTCCGCTCTGCTTTAACCTGCTGACACGTCAGGCACTTCACAGTAAAATCAGCAATATCTCTTTTCATTCCATCCCACCAGTAATACTCTCGCAGATCTCTATACATCTTAGTACTACCCGGATGAACTGAAAACGGAGAACTATGAGCTTCACATAACAACTCTCTCTTCAACTGGGAATCACAAGGCACACACAATCTCTTCCCAAATCTCAAAACACAATCATTATCAATGTTGAATTCAGGCAACTTACCATTCTGAACCAGCTCTACCTTTTTCTGCAACTCACTGTCTTGCTTGTGTGCTTGCTTGATTCTATCTGATAGAAAAGATCTCACTGATACCTGAAACAAAACAGAAGCACTTCCTGCACCAACAACTTCTATGCCAAAGTTCATCAAATCCTTAACCAAAGGATCACGTTCCAAACGCAACATTGTTAATGAAGCATTACTTTTTCGACTCAAAGCATCAGCCACCTTATTTGCTTTTCCCGGATGGTAATGAATTGTACAATAATAATCCTTGATTAATTCTACCCATCTCCTCTGTCTCATGTTTAACTCTTTCTAAGTGAATATATACTTTAAACTTTTGTGATCGGTATATATTTCACACTTTACTCCATACAAATGATGCCTCCAAAATTTTAAAGCAAAAAACAATAGCAGCTAATTCCAAATCATGTGTAGGGTAATTTACCTCATGAGTTTTCAACTGTCGTGAAGCATAGGAAATTACCTGATCATTCTGCATTAGGACACATCCAAGTCCTTTCAATGAAGCATCACTGTATATAACATACTCACCATTCCTGGAAGGTAGTGCCAAAACTGGAGCATTCACCAATCTTCTTTTCAATTCCTGAAAACAATCATCACATTCTTTTGTCCAGATAAACTTAACACCCTTCCGAGTTAGCTTAGTCATTAAACTAGATAACCGTGAAAAATTTCTAACAAACCTTCAGTAATAGCCTGCCAAACCAAGGAAACTACAAATATCTATTTGATGGCCCGACATCTGCTGATGTAGTTGTAAAGGATTTCACCACCCCTTTCTGCTTGTAGTCTAACTGCTTCCCATCACTTATGCTCTTTGTCGGACACTCGTTTTCATAGTGACCCGTCTCATTGCACTTAAAACAATTCACTAACTGTAAATCAAATTTGTTCTTACCTTCACCTTGATCTTTTTTAGTACAATCACGAGCCTTATGTCCCATCTTACCACATCGATAGCACTTTCCAGAGTTCAGAAGACATTCCCCAGCATGCATTTTTCCACATTTATCACAAATTGGAAATGTAGTTTTCTTACCATAAGACTTTTTTGAAGAATTCTTACCTTTCTCCTGCCACCTCGGTCTCTTCTTCTGCAGGTTGTTATAGAACACTTGGTCATCGACAACATCCATTTCCACCTTCTCAGCACATCGAACAAGCTTTTCATAAATTTTAAACTCATGAGAAGCTAATTCCTTTCGATATTTTGGCTTTATTCCTGAGTAAAAACGATTGATTTTACTATCAAGGTCTCAGATAAAATTTGGAGCATACCTTGCCAATCGAGTGAACCTTTCTTCATAGGCAGCCACTGAGTATTCATCTTGACTCAATTCCAAGAATTGATTTTCCATCCTAAGTCGAACAGCCTTAGGAAAATACTTCTCAATAAATATACCTTTGAATTCATCCTACTCGAGAGCATCAATATCATCAGCGTCCCTGATATTTTTAACCATCGACCACCACTGATATGCCTCACCCTCCAAACGGTAAATAGCAAGACTAACCTTTTGATTGTCTGAACACCCTATGACATCAAAAATCTTCTCCAGTGCTTTAATCCACCCTTCAGCTAGCACAGGGTCATATGATCCTCTGAATGATGGTGGATGTTGCCTCATGAAATGTTCCACCACTGACATGTTCCTCTGCGGTTGATCTGGCTGATCTCATGCATGGATACCACCACCATTTATCGCTTGAGTCAACTGCGCCATTACTGCAACAAACTGTTTAGTTCCAATTCCGACCATTTCTGGATGCTGATTTGGAAGGTTATTTCCTTCTGTATGCCTTCCTAGCACTACTTCCCTGTTTCCTCTATGGAAAACCATTCTGAACAAACATGTCTTAGATGAAGCAACATGGTAATCTTTAAATTCTATATCATTTCAAAGAATTTTTTTTGGATAATAATTTAATAGAATTCTAACTCCTAAAGTTATCTAAACCAACCTCTGATACCAACTATAAGGCCCTAGCCTTAAACCTTACTTAATCTTGAGTTATTACAAGATTACACATTTAGGATCTTTTTGGGTTTATAGTTTTAGAGAATTAGATCATAAAACATTCATTACATTCCACATATAAACAAAGTGCTTACATAAAGATAGTATTCTTCATTCCCATAAATGGAAACACATTTAAAATAAAACATGGATTATTTCTTGACACTTCCTTGACACTATCATCATATCATGTACCATTCCCTTGACCTGTGAAAAAAATTTCAAAAAACTTGGGATGAGCATAAAAAGCTCAGTAAGGGATATAAAAATATGGAAAGGAAACATGGGTACATATATAAATAAGAGTGAAATCATACTTTACCCATAAAACATAAGCACTTTAACATACCTCATCAAAACATGAATAAATCATAGAAATCATAAGACATAAAGGTAACTTGAGGAATTCATAACATTCTTACGTAGGGAGTAACCCTCTTGGTTACGTTTGGAATACCCATCACAGTATATTCCCTAAAATCTCTTCGGAGAAACCTTAACGTTTCACTCCTTCGCGTTACCCAATGCATTGGAGAGCTATATCGGGCTCACCCGCCCTTAGTTTATCACAAAACCACCTGTCTTCATAATAATTCCCAAGAACCATAACATAATCGTATCACATAAAACATGCATAAAGGAAACATAACATTTCACATTTCAATCACAAGATATCAATACAACACAAAAATAGTGTGAAAACCATTTTCAATACCAAAATAAAAGAAAATTAAAACACGGTATTTATTTTTCTTTTAAAAAGAAGGTATGTCTTGTAGAGGAAGCCGAAACTCAAATAACGGTCACGACGGCAGAGAAGTCGTTGTCGCCGCATACGTACGACAAAAACATTCCCTTTTGTCGTTTAGTAAACGCTTCGTATAAAAAATTATCCTTTTGAATAAACGTAAAAGTCAAAGGGTTTTATACACCGTATAAAAGAATGTTGTGTATAAATTAAAATATGCCTCAATGAAAGGAGATTGAGACGAAGTCCCATACCTCGTATCCGACTTGACCCGACCATTCTTTAATCTCCTGAATAATAAACTTGAGTTAATCTCTACTTGCTTAAGAAACTTTTTCAAGTTCATTATTCCTTTTATACCATGTTATGAACATCATGTAATCATTTAAGTTAATAATGTTCATTTTGTCGGTATTTGGTTCTTAAGTCAAAAATAGACTTCTTACACTTACATGTTGTTAATTTGTTCAAAGGTTTGTTATATCCAGAATGATATTAATGATTTGGATAACATATATATCATATATATTCATCATATACATTTATTTATAATATTACATCACATTTAGAGGTAAGAAATGAAATGCACTGCTCATGGAGACGGTAAGCCGTACGTACGCATGAACGCTACTTCCATTTCTATTTCGTATTTTCTGGAATGGAATCATAATTATATAATAGTATATTATAATTCCAGTATAATAACATATATAATATCATTAACTTTATCCTTTACACATCCCACATATGGTATTAACGAATCAAATCACTTTCAGGGGGCGGTAGTCCACACTTCCTAAAATGAAGATATAATGTTTACCCATAATGGAAACCATAAAGGTATGGCCAAAATGAAAAAAAACAGAAGCTTAAGGAAAACATAAACATATAATATATCATATATAAAAATAGTGACATCATAATGGCCACCATTGAAGGTGTTAAATGAGTATTGAACAATCATCGTTTCGGGAGGCAGAATTTCGCCATCCACGGAAACCGTATGTTCTTTAACCATTTGATGTAGTTGTGTGAGAGTGTAGCTCAAATAAATTTTATAACAACATCCTAGTATATTTAAGATACTGGTGTTGTTACAAAAGAAGTAAATAAAAAGATTTTAGGGGGTTGGAGAAACAAAATAAAACAAATGAACATGAGAGAATGAATTACCTTTAAAAGTGTAACTCCTTTTGATTTGATCCTAAAGGCTTCCTTTGAAAGGATTCTGCCCAAAGGAAATCCTCTAGGATGAGGAGAGGGATGTGGAGAGAGTAATTGGGTAGGTGTTGGCGGAGCCAAAGGCTTGAGGAGTGTGTGAAATGAGGTAGAGGTGGAGGCCTTTTATAAGAGGAGAGGAGGGGCACTTTTGAAAAATAAAGAAATATTACTTTATTTGAAAATATTTTTCGGTTTTAAAAGGTCCCACATTGATATAATTCGTGGATATGGTGATAGGGGTTCTAAATCCACTCATCCAATTGGTTTTGGACATGTGTAGTTCATAGATTTTACATTATCTTTCAATTTTATTTAAATCGTCAAATAATGATGTCATCGCTGCATCATTATTATGTCATAAATAATTTAATTTATTTAATGTCTAAAAATTATAAAAAAAAATAATATGATGTATTAAATCGTTTTATCTTTCCAATTACTATTTATAATCAAAAATCTGATCTTTATAACCCCTTGTAAAAATTGTTTTCGTAAAACATATTATGTTTGTGTCATTTTTACTTTTACATTAAATAAAAAGTTATTTATGTTATTTCCCAAACAAAGTGTCTCCATGGGGTCCCCAAGTTGACCCATGGCTTTTCTTGGTCGGCCATGACACAACCAATAAGGTTGGGACATTGTTCCAGGTCATTTCATATTATTAAAGCATTATTTATACCTTAAACTACCCTAATTACCACTAATCGCGATTAAGAACTTAATAAGTTACTATTCACCAAAAAATTATTTTAATCTCATTGAACCACATTTTACTTCTTAATGACAACCATGTATGTCGGATTTTTTAAATTCAAAACACAATGATTGCAAAATTTCATTTAAATGGAAAATCAGTTTTTATAAGTACCACTTAGTGGTTTCACTATTCATCAAAAATTGAAGTTTTTTAGAAAATTACCAAAAATTCACCCTAAGCTATATTTGATATTCCGAATTCAAAAATGAAGTATATTTTACAAAATTAAAAACATATAAGTCACATTAATTAATTTAATAATTAATTCCCGCTGTCAGAGAAAATAGCGTGTTTTTATGAAACAATAAGTATCAAAAGATTGACACTAGTTTAAGTCCAATTTCAAAGTGAAATTGATTCCAAGGACCACCATTGGATTAAATGGTAAAAATATATTCATATTACAAATTAAGGCCAATTAAAAAGATAATCTAATCATATAAATAAATTAGATTAAAAAGCAGTTTTGATGTTAAATGCAGTATTTTTCACTATTCATTAAAAAATGAACATTTTCAGAAAAATACCAAAAATTCCAACAAAGTAAATTTTGATGTCCCAATCATAAAGAATAAGTTTATTTTGACAAACATAGTTTATCAAATTGTCAAAATATATATTTAAAAAGGGTTTTCCATCATAAGGCAGTAAAACAATCATTTAAGAATATTAGTGTATTCCATGCTTAAGATTGGATTTATTTTCATTTTAAGCCTCTAAAACACTATCTTAATAATTAATAGACATAAATAAAAATATATATTATTCATTACTTACTTGGGATGTTACAAAAGGAATCTGAGAATAATTTTTAATATCATCAAATCTATAAACAAGGTCATTTTAAATGGTCATTGTGATAAAATAAGGGAAAACGGAAAAACTAATGTTACTTTTCTCTTAGTGGGGGGAGAAACTAAATAAATATAAATTATTAATAGAGATATATGGGAATAATGTTTTTAATTTAATATCTTAAATAGTATAGGACAGAAAAATCCGAGAGGATGGGAATGATAATTTGGAAGTTAAAAAATGTTGAAAATCTCGAGGAGAAAAATTTAGATGATAATTCTAAAGTATTTAATAAATATTAAAAAATTGATGTTTTTATCATTAATTAAATATTGGGATAATTAGTGTCAGAATAAGAAAATAATCATAAAATAACGTACCCTATGAGTGTTAATAATCCTAGAATGAATAATGAAATATAAATGGGTTCGTCTGGAATGAAGGATATTCTAGGCGGGAGGGAAAATGGAAAATAAAAAAATGATATTATTGTGGAATTTTCAGATGCTGGATAATAGTAATACTACTTGGGGCCCTGTATGAAATATTTTAATTCAATAACATTGTATTACAGGCTTTAGAAAACATATTTTTCACTATCATGGAATAAATATAGGATATTTTTTAAAATTGGGTTACATGTTATTTGGTAACAATAACACATTGCATATAGTAGATGTCTATTTTTCCCTAAAATTCAGTGTTAAATACAACTACATTTTGTATTTATGATCAATTAGTTATAATTTTATTTTTTAGAATAGTAAAAAAATTTTCATCCTAATAGTAAAATATAGATATAGATGCTGAAGAAGGGGAACATAATAGATATATATCAAAGAAACCAAAAATTGTAACAATGTCCCCTATATACTATTTGGGGATTGAAACACAAAAAAGAAAATGAATTAAAAAATGATGATCCATACTTATTTATAACTTATAGGTAATTTAATGAAAACAAATATTATATTAACCCCATTTCATTTAAATTCATTGGGTCGAAATTCACATGGTATAGAAAATAAGCAGAAAAACATATATAAGTAAACATGAAAATTATTTTCTTAAATGAAAATACAATGTAAATTTATGTTTTCTTGAGTAGTGTTACTTTATATGTTGAAACCTTGTTCATCAGTATATTCTTGTCCTAATTTATGATAGATGACAAATTTGGCATCATATATTTAGATTAAATAATTTTTGGGGAAAAAATATGGATTCATAAATGACTATTATGGAAGCCTATAAATCTATTAAATGTAAACATAAATCATATTATAATATTATACAACTAAAATTGATCAAAATCAAGATGAAGGATTTAGTTATGAAATCCATTATTTATAAGGATGATTATTTTAAAATACATGAGATGAACCTATCTCAAAAATGAGGGTGGAATAATAAAACATATTTTGAGAGGGGGATTTTTAGGGGGAAATTTACACCATTAATAAATACATTTAGTGTTTTTGATAAATCATGAAATTCAGAGGATATTTTAATGTCTGTAGAATGAAATAAGAGGCTATAAATAATGTTGTTTTAAATTATAATTATATATCTATGATGTTTTTTAAATCTATAACTTTGCATCAAGTTGGTGAAAATATTATTTCTAAAATAATGGATCTTTAAATACAACTTTAATATTATTACCATCATTTTTTAAACTGAATGAAGAAATTTTTCATTTATACAATTGTATAAGGGTTCTTAGTGTCTTTGATGGGAATGAAATAATTTTTTTAAAATTGAATTCTAATAATTTAATAATTTATGAATCAATCATCAATATAAATTTTTACAGTTCTCTAAGAGTATATGTGTTTTCCAAAACAATTTTAGTGAATCATCTTAAATTTTTCACTCTTTTATGCCGAGATTTGATCAAATCATCATTAAAAATATATATCCTTGAATTTTTGAAAACTAAATTTTTTATCTATCATCCTTAAGGTGGACAATTAATGATAAATTGGCATATTTTGACCAGTTTCCCCTGTCAGACTAATATAAAAAATTATTATTAATGTAAAAACATTTATGCTTTATAAAATTAAAAATATGTAATTAATCATATTCAAAATATATATTTAATTTAACCATGTTATAACTATATCATATTTTTATTATATACTGAAATATATATTTTACATTTCCATAAAATAGATCTCTATTCTCATTTTTTGTATTACTATTCCTACAACTGTATTATAATTCCAATAGTTATATTACTATTCTAATGTTTATATTACAATTAAAATGGTCGAATTTTTAACGATCATATGGTTCCCATATATTTTATAAATATCTCAATTTTCATTCATTATTTATTGATTTATTTTTTATCTTAATGTTATATGTATTTTAATTCAAAAATTCATCATTCATTAATAAAATTCTATATTATTTCTATTGTGTTGTTCGTGAGTGTGATTTTTATGGCGGACTAATAAGATGAAAATTTTCATATTATCCTTATCTTATATTCTATTTTTTGTACCATTATAATAACTTCAATTATTATTAAATATTTATTCTCTAAAATTCATGATTAAATTAATATAATAAAATATACGTAGTCTTTTATTATATTCCATGAGCATTATATGACAGTACAAAATGTTAAATAATAATATATATAGATGGGAAATTATATTCATGGAACCAAGGATCATACAGTCTTACACCTTAAAAAATTACTCCCTCAAAAACTAAATTTTGAACTTTATATTCAAAACAAGTTAGGGAACTTTTGATTCATGGATCCCCCTAGTTCCATATTGCATCCTCATATTTCTACTTTTCCCATAGTACTTTGACTAGATGGGTTGTCTTGTTGTATATAAATTTATCTCATGAGTCGAAAAATCATTACTCCATCCTCTTTAAAAGAGTGGTAATTTTCTAATCATACAACCTATGTGTTCAGTACACGTTAAGGATCATGTATTCAATTCATGAAGAAGAAAAAGTAGAATATGTGATGTACTAAATAATTTATTTTTAGAAGTTCTATATAATAAAGAACAACTACAATGTGATTGAGATCTCAAGGGTGATGACGTACCTGGGGAAGAGGATTCCATTCATCCAAAATCTAATGACATTCCGCCATGGATATATATATATATGTGAAATAATTATCTTGAACCACAAAATCTCGGCCGCCTCGATGATTATTGGCCTGGATTGTCTGTTAACATTGAGCAACCATGAAGTGATGACAAATGGATTTAACCATTTATAATGTTTCCTTAATTGTAACACACAAAGCATCCGCACTACGTATCCCTTTGAAGAATGATATAACGTGCATTATACACCACATGGAGCTTTAAAACACTACGAACAATCAAACTAGCCATTATGATAATTAATACTCAGTTTTTGAAATTTTATTTTTCAAAATTTACTTTATTTTTGGAATTTTAATATCTAAATTACCTTCGAGTGAATTTTTTGTATTTTTTTGAAAACATTCAATTTTGATGAATAGTGAAAAACACTACATTATTCTTTTAAACTGAATGTTTATTTAAATAATTAATTATATTATTAAATTTATTTTAGTTGAATATTGATACATTATACCTATATATGTTCAATGTAATACATTGGTGTCATTTTGTAATAATATTAAATATATAAAATTATATTGATCTTTTTATCTTCTTTTTCTCACCTTCTAGGCGAATTTGCAAATTTTCATAAAACATAATTTTACTGCTTCTATAAATTGAATTTAAAAAATCCATGAGATATGGTTTACATTAGTATGTAAATTGTGGTTCAATCAGGCGAACATATTTTTTGATCAATAGTAAATTTTTCCTTTTATTTACCAAAGTGAAAAATAAATTTGGTAATTAAAGGTATAAAATGATATTATAATTACACAAACACATGTCCTAACTAGTTCCCAATCATGTGTCCGCACAGATCTATTTATCAATGGTTATTTTCAATGAAACAATCATATTTTGAGAAATTATTATTTAATATTAATATAAAAAATATTGAAACAACAATTAAATGATACATAACATTGGAATATATGTTGAGAAAATTCATGGGACATCATAAACAGATAAAAAAATATTTCCTAAATTTATTTTGGAATAACAGTTAATACTGGACATTCAAGAGGAAATTAAATACATTAATGAAAAATGATTGAAATGAATAATTCAAATTCTAGAAATAAAAAATCAATGGTTCGAATATGGATTCCTTGAAGCATAAAAATGATTTAGATAATACCTCTAATCTAGAATATGAATAATTTCATTGGATTAATATCAAGACAAAAACAATTTCATGATAAATCACTCTAACAAATGGTAAAACATACCAATTGAAAAAGAAGTAATGTTTGAGTCTCCGTGACATTTTTCATATGTATGTTGCATATTTTATTTGAATATTTATAATTCATCCTCGATAACCATTTGAAATAAACACAGTATTGAATGTGTAAAACACAAAAATGGTTTTTCATCTTGTAGTAATAATTTAATCATTGTGCCATTATTTCCCAACTCACCAACATATTGGAAAACACATGAAATTAGTGTAAATACATTTATGTGAATGTAAGTTAAATGAATAAAAAATCTAGTTATATGGCATTATTTAAAAAAATAACAATTGATATGTGTGACCCATTAATTAAAAAATAATAATAAATAGAATCTATTGTGTAGTAGAAATAATTATAAATAAGCTTAAGAAAATACCAAATTCATTATGAACTAATATATTTGTCATGAAAAATACATTAAAATATAATAAATTAATGGTCACAATTTTAACACATAGAGATTCCTAATTTTAAAAATTCCTCATGTTATAGACACATTAAATACATCGATTTTATATTACATAATAGATAATTATAATTAGATTACATATTTTATATTGTATTATCTGTGTAAATTTGGTCACATAGATTTCAGATTTGAGACACTTTATAACCAAATATTACACATACAAATTTATATAATGCATAAACAATGATTTTAGATTCCATAATATTGATTTCAATACAAATTATATAATTTCAACCATATTCATGATATTGCAGTATTTTAAAACATATATTTTATATTACTGTAATTTCATATTAGAGAACACGATATAAAATAATGGTTATAAATAGAAAAAATATTATAAAATAATAATTTCTCAATCAATAAAACCAGAGATAATTAAACAAAAAATCACAAACTATCTGAAATGGGTTTTTAGTTCCAGTATTCTTTTTCCATCTTTGGGGGATAAAATAATGGCAGTTACTTGATCATAGGTTTCATTGAAAAAAAGATCTAATTTATTCATAACTTAAAGAAAAAATTATGTATTCAAATATTCATGATAAAAGACACTACTTGGCTATGAGCATTTAAAATCTATGTGTCGTTTACACTTGTTTGGCTGTTAAGATCAATTTCCACCAGTAAAAGGTGGTATATATATAAAATATTGAAGTTTAATCCCAAATTCCCAAAACAACCAACATAAAAAATTAGAGGCCACATCTTGCTATGATAAATTACACATTTATATTTCTATTTTTATTCAGCCTATAGGAATTGAGGACTGACCTCTTTTGGACTAGAATGTTGAGAGTTCCTACAAAAAGGTTAATAGAGATACATGACACTCGTACAGATGGAATTTTTACTATTGAGATTACTTGTTGTTGGAAACAGCTTATAGATCCTCTTAGGATACCAACCTGCCATTCAACATGAAATCAAAATAATAACTAGTGATTAGATTCACAATCCACAATCCATGTAACAAATGAAAAAATTAACATAATTCAAAAAATCCATCAAATTCACATAATGATCAAGTGGGATTAGGAAAATTCTTATATTTGGTTGTGCATGTCACATTTGAATAAAGATGTTACCATTTCCACAATGATTATATACCTTTCATCTTATTTCATCATCAGTTTCCCTACCAAATTTACATCACTATAATTTGAATACCTGGAGGAATCACTGGTAGAGTAGCACAAAAAATTCTTGTTAATTTCATGGATTTTTTTTAATGGTAAATTGAGACCTTTCCAATAATAGCATGACCCATTTATTAAATGAAAACATTACACAGGTCTGAACATGTGATGGGGAAAATAAGAAACATGACTTTAAATTAAATTGAAGAAAGCCCTCTATTACTTATTTTTAATCCTCGGTCATAGAATGAATGTACCTACATTAACATGCATCCAGCGATGTACCATCTTCTTGATCCCATAATCCCACGTCTGTATCATCTACAACATAGCAATAGTACAATGTCTAATTAATAGAACAAAAAGAAGCTCTTAATATCACAATATGTAGGTTGAGTCAGTTTTGCAGGAAATCAAAATGTATGTGTTAGATTGACATATGCTCACGAGGGGATACATTAGATAAAACATAGTAAAATTTTAAATGAATACAAAACCTGATTATTGAGTCATTGATGTCGAGATCATTTAGAGAGGTCAAGGTTCTGATTCCTTTGAATGATGTACAATGAATATATTATTATTTTAATTATTATCATTAGTTTTCTGAAACCCGGAAGAATCATTGACCTATAGTTTTTGGAGTATATTAGGTTTTGGTATGCTTCCATACAATGTACCGGTGTCCACGGCTTCGACCACCGACTCCTGACCATCTAGACACCAGGCCCCATTCTCCCATATTCATGTTAAGCATAACCAGAAGAAATCTTTCTAAATAAATGGTAGAAAAACACGTCTTCAATAAGAAATTATGAAACATATTGTATGGAATCACTTCTTATAACTGTAAAGTGCAACAAGATTTTATCAATTAGTTTTCTAAAATGGAACTGCAATAGCAGAGGAGTGTACCAAAAAATGAGATATTTACCAGAATAGTCTCACAAATTTCCATTACAAAGAGCACTAAATCAAATCTTGAATAAATGTAACCTGAAGCCTGCACATTAATTTTTCATATAGAGACATGCACATTAAATGGTAAACGTATCTCATGAACATTAATGAAGAAGGTGAAATACATCAAAAAAATTGAAATCAATTTAGAATCACAATCCAAGATATTTTTCTGTTCTTCCAACAATAGTTTGATTCGATCTTCAATAGTTGAGTGGGGTACAATCTATCTATTTTCATACATAGAAAAAAAATGTTATTAAATATTAAAATAACTAATGGAAATAATAGAGAAGAAATGGGACATGAATTTTTATTTTAAGACCTCAAATAAGTAATACAGTTAACCTGTCACGCCTGGCAAGTTGTATCAGGTCAACCACAGTCCATTAGCGGGTGTGGTATTTATAGAAGGGACCACAACATATTGTTTTTATTGAGTGTTGATGTTTTCCTCCTAAAAATTAGGTTGAGTGAAGCCAATACGATGTTCATTAAGCCTTTCACTATACATTTGGTATTATTGTACAAAAGAAGAAATAAACATGCGACGTGTCACCTTCGAGTAGCATACTTGTAGAAATAAAATATATTCTGCATAAGGAAACAACATGAATGATAATATAATATACTAGATAAATTCAATCCTAGTACATGATAGTGCAATTTAAAATTCAATATAAATATAAATATGTAGTTAACGCCTATAAAAAAGGAGTTTTAACTGAAATATCAGTGCAAAGTGAACTAATAGATCCATGATGCAACATCAATAATATTATAGAATGATTTAAAAAAATCCATTTCATTACTGCTCAAATAGGTCAATTAGAAACTATTTATATGGAATGATAAGAACATCATGACTCATTACTGCTCAAGTTGATTGGTATTTATAGACCTGATTTTTTTAAGTTACAATAAAATCTGCAAACTCAAAATCATTACAAACATGTGCACTCTATGAAAATACCATTTAGAAAAGAAAAAATATTGTTAAAAAAATATAAAAAATATATATTTCAATTCCTAGTACATCTAAATTATATGAAATATTTCAACTAGAATATTGACAAACCTGTATATTTTTAGTAGTTGCTATTAAAAATGAATAGATATTGTAAAAAAATATAAGATGATAGATTCTAGTTTACTAATTTGAATAGAGATGAAAAGAGAAGTATAATATGAATTTTTATATTAAATAAATATGAACAAATATAACCATGAGGAAACTTAAATAAAATTATAGAATGATTTAACAAAAACAATTTCATTACTACTCAAATAGGTCAATTCAAACTAGAATATTTACAAACCTGAACATTAAAATACGTTTCTATTAAAAATGAATAGATATTGTAAACAACTATAAACCGATAGATTATATTTTACAAATTATATTATAGATGAATAGAGATGTAGAATATGAATTTCTATATTAATGAAATATGAACAAATATAATAATGAAGCAACTCTAACAAAATTACATAATTATTTTACAAAAACCATTTCTTTACTTCTAAAATTGGTCTTTTCAAACCATAATATTTAAAAACATGTACATTAGAAGATGTCTCTATTAGAAAGGAATAGATACTGTAACAAATATACACCGACAGATTCCAATTTAAAAATTTAATTAGAGATGAACAAAGAAGTAGAATTTGAATTTTTATATTAAATAAATATGAACGAATAGATCAATGAAGTAACTTCAATAAAATTAGAGAATAATTTAACAAAAACCATTTCATTTCTACTCAAAAAAATAAATTAGAAACTACTTATATGTAATGAAGAGAACATATCATAACGTTAATGACCACAATTTTGACATATATGAATAAACATACAAATGGATAAATTGAAAGTATGGAAGAATTAAAAATTTAGTGATTTCAAATTCAAATAACTATGAAATTAATGAATATACCTCTTTGTATAGATAGATCCTCGAAATAACTTAAATAAAATAATAGAATGATGTAACAATAATCGCTTCAAAAGTTATCATATATGTCGACTAAACACTAATATAATTGCATGGGGAGAATATATAATGACACGAATGACCACCATTTTAGCATCTCTGAATCAACAAACTTCAAGATAAAACCACAGTAAAAAAAAATCAAACATTGAAGGAATTTTAATCCAAATAACTATAAAATTAATGAAAGATTTTCTATTTATAGGTATATTCTTAAAGCAACATCAATTAAATTATATAATAATGTAACAATAACAATTTCATTACTACTCAAATTGTTCGATTAAACACTAATAAACTGGAATGAGGAAAACATTACATAATGGGAATTTCCACCATATCAGTATCTCTAAATCCACAAAATTCTGGGTAAATTGACATTACTGATGAAAAAAACATTAAATAAATTATAATCAACAAAAAAATAAAATTAAATAAAATATATATATGTATAGTAGTGAGACCTCATCCATTAATTAACGTATTAAGAATAAAAATGATGTTCATTACAGGTTACTGAAATAACAGTTTACAAAAAACCTATGAGTTATCGATAATTTCATAAAACCTGTAATGATTTTGGGTATAGAATGAATACCTAAATGCATATTTGGAAAAGTAATGCAATATAAAATTGTTAGTATCGCAAGGGGAGAGTGTGGAGTTGTCATTGATGAATCATTGCATGTGGTCTGTGTGATGAAATTGAGTGAATACATCAGAGAATGATTGGAGATGGTAATAAATATATTGTGTGTGTGGATGAATTGAGGCCCTATTATATTCAATCAAACACCTATAAACAATGAATAACCAAAAAAAATATTTGATTTACATCTCAGTATCTTCAGGAACCTTCATCATCTTCTTGTTTGACGTGAGTAAAATTGTGTTGCGTCTCCTTCTACAACTCAGTTGGCCGACAACTTTTGTGTAGAAACTTATAAGAACCCCCCTTTGATCGAGATTGGTAATATAGATCAAACCAATCCTTCAGAATTTTGATGTTGTTCATTGTGGGTTGTATAAATTGTGATGTCCAGCTTCCACTTGGCTCAGGATCAGGCAACGTTTTGATGATTTCCTGACGGGTGAGTCGTATGCAGGGGAGACATAGTAGGCAGACATGAAACAAGCAGTGGTAGAGTAGGATATGGTGAAGAAAGAGATACTGGAGGTGACAAGGGTAGTTTTGAAGGTAGAGAGAGCCGAAAATGGTAGCAGAATCCCTAGATCTTGAGGCAGGAACTCAAGAGCGAGGATAGATATAGGACAAGAAGCTGTCTAAGATAAAGAAACAATCGGAGTTCATGAGAGGAATTGATTTTTAGAGGTAACCCTAGGATAGTGAGAGGGTAATTATGACTCGGAGATGGCTGATGCTGAAGACGTGAAATCAGAGTGGGATTAGGAGGAGGTTAAGACATTGGAAGGCGAGGAAGGAATAAGGCACGACGGATATCATGATAGGGGGAAGTATGTGAAGGATGTGGACGTCTAGGAATGAAGACAGTATGAACAATGAAAAATAGAAATGTGGGAGTGGAAAATTATGATAGGGAGGAAAAGCGGGTGTAAGAGTGTGAGGGAGAGTATGGTAGAGTAATAGAGCGGTGGGTGGTCGTGGAGGCATATAAGGTTGACACATATGGAAAATGGGATGCGGATGATTATAAGAGTGACACGTGGAAAATGAAATACAAGAATTAATATATATAGTATATTCTATTGGATAATTATATATTGATCAAAAGCAACCATAGGAATAAAATATGATCGTTTGGGTTTACTTGGATTAGATTTGGACGTTTATAATTATTTTATTTAAAGAAGAGTTAAAAGTGATAATGTCTAAAGATTCATAACTAAAATATTTTTATTATAGGTCTACATATAAGATAATGTCGAATATAAATATTAAATATAAAGAGAAAAATACTTTCTACATATTCTAATTTTATTTTTAATTTTTATAAATTAAATAATTATATTTATTTATGACATAATGATGATGCAGTAATTACATTATTAATGGATGATTAAAATATTTGATATTATAAATGCACAAATAAATGTAAATTGAGACATTAGATGAATTCCACTAATATTACAGGTTAATATGATATGTTTGGGTCTATGAAATAATTTTCTTTCGAAGTGATAATGTTTTTATGACTTTCACAAAAATAAAATACCAAATAGTGTCAAATTTGACATAAATGAGTTTTTTTAAAGAAATACTATATTATTAATTTATATAATATTACTAAAAATCTAAGGATGATCCAAATGACATAGAAAAGGTTATATATATTAATAATGAACCTCTTGGGGTTCTCTAGGATTTTTATAATAATTATATTAACCATTTATTATAAAAATACAAAAATACATGGAAAAAGATAAACTATTTAAATAATAGATAAATATAAAATATATGGTTAATATTGTGACCTAAACCTATCTAAAACCAATTTGTTTTTGATTTTTTGACCCATCCCCACCTTATACGTGAAATAAATAATTTTAGAACCATTAAAACCCGAATATGACTGTATAATAATATAATATTTTATGTTTTTCCTAAAGTAACACTCACCTCTCTTATAAAAGGATAGATCCCATTATCTTAATTTCACACCTCAAAAGCCATTTGGCTTGGACAAACCCTGATAAAATATCCCCCAATTACCATCACTTATACCTAGAGTCCATAAATTGTTCTTAAATCCAACCAATGGATCCCTTTTCATCAACTCAAAAGGAAACACCTCAAAGAATATGTAATAATTTCACTATCTCTTTAAAAGATCGTTCCTTCTTAAACTTCTTTTTTTCATACAAAAATAATATCCCTAGTACCTTATAAATACTATGATTTTGTTTTAAATATGGTACAAAAATATTCATTAATCTATCCATCCCATTAATAATAAGTCACCATATGTGCATACGTACGGCTTACCATCACCATGTCGTGGTGTAGTTTTCTATTGAAACACTTCATTATTTGGATGTGTATAATAATGATTATAACTGATGTATATAATATATATAACATGTTATTAATTATGTATATATGATATAAAATCCAATTACATATTATTTCATTATCATTATATTGATATTGTCGCTTGTGCGTACGTACAGATTAACATCTCCATCAACGTGATGAGATTCATTCCCCATCATAATAATTATAGTATAATATTATTTTTATGAATAACAATGATTTTTAAGAACTCAATATCATTCTGGATATGAATCAAATACATCAATTCCATAAGAAACATTGATTGTGTATTCATGCATATAAAGTAAAACGAATCAGTTACCCCTCGAAACTATTATACTACTGAAATAATATTAACAATGCAATATTAGAAGATCATATATGATATCATATTTATGTATTTAGTTCGTGTATAATTTAATAACAATGATTTGAACATATACATGATGTTAACATACCCTTGATCAAGGAAAAGAACAAGGTAAGGGTTAATTCCACTATCTCTATATTATCGAAGTTTATTTAGACATGACTATCTATTAGGCCCTCTTTGTCATCCACATCTAGGTTTCATATAATGGTATTTAAAATAATTTACAATTTTTTATACTATTGGTGAAAGTCATTTATAAATTTTCTTCACTTTTAATAAAAAATTTATAAAATAATCTTTTCATTGTTTTCAAAACAAGGTACTTTACCACCTTTTCGACAGAATTAAGGAAACAACGATTTTTAACATATATGGAAAGAGATTATATTTTACACCTTTATAGTACCTTAAAAGGTTCCCTAAAAATATTATTTGAATATTTTCGAAATAAATGTTTTATTTTATAATTATTTTACTTTTAAATGGTTTGAAAATAGAAAGATATATTTTATCAAATAGTTTTGATTTTACCTACATCAAAAAACTGTAATGGATTTTACATAGGTATGAATTTTATTTATTGTAACAAAATCATATATATAGTATTATAGGTTTTGTGATATGTTTGACTATGGATGTGCTATTTTTATACCATTCATGTTTTGTGGTTAAATTATTATCTTTTCATATGCTACTTTCAATACAAATTTTTATGTTATGTTTCAATATTTTCATAAGAGGATTGTATTGGACTTGGAAAGTGACGGGTGGAGCCTGCTATAGCTCCTTGATTCATCAGTAGGTCTAATGAGACAAACTAGTGTCATGGAAAAAATCCTTGAAAAAATATTTTTTGTAGTCTTGGCATGAGTCCTCGACAATGTGATTATGAAGTCTAGAATTATTCATTCCATCATTACGAAATTGGCTATTGATATTTCATGGGATTATTGGACTAATAGAATATCCATGTGAATAAGTAAATGGAATTATTTGATTTATATTTTCCATATTATTCTGAAGTTAATGTTTAAAAGGATTTTTCTTAAGTCTTATATATTTCATTAAATGTTTATGATTATTTACTAAATCTTCCACTATATTGTTATCCATAATGTGCATCTGAGCTCACCCCTTTCTATGTATTATTATTTGTAAGATGCAAAGAGGTATATTATAACTGACCTGCAGGGAAAGTCAACAGGATATGAATGTGGTCAAATGAGACAATATTGTTGTTATTTTTCATTTTATAATGTAATTTTAAATTTATGTATGAATCATGTACTTCGAAGGCTACTAAATTGTTCGGTCTTTTGGTATTTGATCCCTCATGATCATGCCAATGTTATGTAATAATGCACGAAATTGGTGTAACAAGGTTCGTGGTGTTACAGTTGGTATCTGAGGATGTTTAGTAAATTCCATGGAAGCATGATTTAGAAAAACATTGATGAGAGATAATTAACATAAGATAGAAATTTTAGGATGATTATAGAAGAAAATCCTATAATATTGGTATTGTGTAAATTTTTTATGTTTTCTAAAAAAACTACATCCATGTTTGGATACTAGTAGGTAGAGGAAACTTTGGAAGAGATGTACCTTGGACTAAAAACACCAACAAGGTATTTTGGGCTTGACTCGGGGTATCCTAATACATGAAAATAGGCCTTGTAGGACTCTTGGCAATGACACTCCTGTGGGATATGCTAAAGACAATTCACATTTTCATAAAAAAACATTATGATGGATTTATGAGTCTATACCCCCTCAAAGAAAACATTTTTATGATTATAGATTATATCCATAGATTGTTCAATTTATGTTATGTTTTTTACATGTTTGGAATTATGTATTTTGATTCTAAAATAATCTAGTGTATGCCATTATTTAGAAATTACTATTAGTAGAAGAAATCAGAACTGTATAAATGCACGTAATCCATGTAGGGATTTCCTTCATTCCCAAGATAATTATAGTGGAGATATCTATGAAATTAGATCTGATCATATTATCACTATACTCGGACAACTCACTCAGGTTATGAATAATAACCTTACCCATATAGAGCACCCTGATCCACAACATGGTGGAGCAATGTTATACTGATTCTTGAGGAAACAACCACCAATATTCAATGGGACTACAAATCCATTTTTACCATAAAAATGGATAATCTCTTTGAGAAAATATTTCATGCTTTGGGGAGAAGTGAAGTGGAAAAAGATGTCATAGTAGTTTATCACCTCACTGGGGAATGAAATAAATGGTGGTCATTAATTCAAAAAACAAAAGAAGATGAAGAAATATCAAATATGGAATGTAGAGAGTTTAAGGATGTTTTCTTGAAAAATACTTTCCTCATGACCATTATGCGGATATAGAAAGTCAATTTGTTAGTATAAGGAAAAAAGAGGATGAGAATGTCACAAAGTATGAGGATAGCATTACAAAGTTATAAAGACATGAATCAGATTATATACGTAACCCAAGGAGTAATATTGATCGATTCTTTGATTTTTTTTAAAACGATTTCTCCATCGAGCATTAGTCTCACAATCCTTCCCATTGTACAAATATATTATCTCATGTTCTATCAATACAGAAAAGGGAATCCTCTAAGTCATATGAATTTAATGTAATGTTAGATAGTAAGAGTTATATTGAACTCATTGGAAATAAAAATAATGGGAAGAAGAGAAAAATTGAGTATCCATCCTGTGGTAAATGTGGGAAGAAACACCCCGGTACATTCTTGAAGGGAATGTGATTCTGTTACAAGTGTGGTGAAAATGATTACCAAGATCGTGATTCCTAGGGAATGAAAGATGCTATCAATGTTGAATGTTAAAATTTCATAGAAATGGGGCACTATGCAAATAAATGACTTAATCTTCAGGGAAACTTACCTCATAAAAAGACAACAAAGCAAGGTCATGCTTAGGTGATCAATACTGCTAAGGATTAAGCTTAAAAAGATGTGGTGTAGGTTATTTAATGGTTTCTTCATGTTTAGCCAATGTTTTATTTGATTCTAGATCATCGTATTGTTTCTTATATTCCCAGTTTTCTAAAAAACAAGATATTTCCAATTTGATTAAACAAAGGAGTTATCAGTCAAATCTACTTAGGGAATTATCATTGCAACAATGTATTGTGAATCAATTCCCATTATGGCATACAAATTTCTTTTATCTGCTAATATCATCATTATTCCCATGATTGAATTTCATATAATCCTTGTTATGTATTAGAGTTCCTACCATGATGCAAAAAAATTATTGTATGAAGAATGAGGATACAATTTTCGATGATGATAAGGAATACCTTTTCTTTTTAGCAGAAACATCATCATCTGACTCTTATCTAGATCTACCCCTATTAGCTCTATTAAATTAAATTACAGGGTAGGAATAGAATGAAAAAAATATGGTTGAATAAAATAATATTCTAATACATTAAAATCCTATTTTACATGAATATGTTGAAGTGTTTCAGGTGGTTTTACCTTGACGTCTTCAAAAATGGTAAATTGAGTTTTTCATTGATTTAATTCATAGTTCAAGGCCCATATCAGATACCCCTTATATAATCGACACTATTTAATTAGTGTAATGAAAGAAATAGCAAGAGTAATTGAGTAATAAAGAATTTATTCACCCTACTGTTTCTCCATGGGGAGACCCTATTCTTTTTGTTAAGAAGAAGGATGGATGTTTGAGGTTTGGCATTGACTACAAGAAGATAAATGCTATAACAATAAAGAAAAATTATCTCCTACCTATCTTTGATGATATATTCAACCAAATTCATGGACCTTAATATTTTTAAAAGATTGAAATTCAATCTGGAAATCATTAGTTGTGTGTGCAGAAGAAAGACATTCCAGAAACATCATTTTGAACTGGTTACATGAATTAAGAGTTTATAGTAATGCCTTTTGAACTGACTAATGCACCCTCAATTTTCATGTATCTAATGAATTGAGCATTCAAGTAATAACATGTTGAAATTGTAGTGGTATTTGTTTATGATATCTTGGAATAATAAAAAAGCTACAAAGATCATGATAATCACTTGAGAACTATTCTAAAAATCCTCAGAATAAATGATTTATATGGTAAGATTAGAAAGTTTGTATTCTGGCTTTAGGAAATTTATTTTCTTTCTGACATTGTCTCTAAGGATGGAATCATTATCGATCCTTCAAAGACCAAGGAAATCTATGAATAGATAGCACTGATAAGTATAACTCAGTTACATAGTTTTATTTGTTTAGTAGGTTATAATTTTTGATTCATCCATAATTTTTCATGATTGGATAACCCATTAACAAAACTCACACGTAATGGGGATAAATATGTTTGGAAAAAAGAGTGTGATTCATTTTTTAGTGAATTGAAGTGAATATTAGTCAATTATCCAATATTAATCTACCATCAGGGAATTATGGGTTTGTTATTTATAATGATGCTTCCAAGAAAGTGAATTGTTGTTTCATTATACATAATGATAGATTTATTACATATACATCAAGGTTGCTAAAAATTCATTATCAAAAATAACCCACTAAGAATCTAGTGTTAGCTGCTTTAATCATTTCTTTGATGATTTGAAGACACTATTTCTATGGTGAAAAATGTGTGATATATATTGATCATAAGAGCTTTAATTATAATTTCACACAAAAGTAACTCAACATGAGGCAAAGGCAATGGGTTGAGCTACTAAAATATTATTATTGTAGAATAAACTACCACACAGGGATGGAATATTTGGTGGAAGATGTTTTGAGTAGAAATTATCATGGAGTTTTTAACAAGAAGAGAGTTGAAAGAGAACATATGATCATGGATCTAGTAATGATGGATATGGGAATAATCATGGAAGGTGAAACATCAATACTTTTTCAAATGTTTGTTAAACCATCATTACTAGAAAGGATAAAAAGTTCCCAGACTGATGATGAGGAGTTTAAAAAGAAAATAAAAGTTGTAAATGATGTTAGATTGATTGAATTATTATAAAAAGATGAAAATTTTACATTGGGGAATAGAATTTCTGTTCTTGATATACATGATCTAAAAAAGAAACATTTGGATGATACTCATAGCTCCAATTTCTCTATACACCTTGGTAGCACTAAGATGTTTTTAGATTTGAAGGATCATTTTGGGTGAGACAACATGAAGAGAGAGACTGCTGATTATGTGTCAAGATGTATGGTTTGTCAACAGGTTATGTTTGGAAGACAACATCATGGAGGAGTCATGAAACATCTCCTAATAATTTAGTGGAAATGGCATGAGATTATGATTAGATTAATCATGGGGATACCATGGAATTATAAATGGAATGATGAAATATGGGTCATTATGGATCTTCTTACCAAGTCAGCACATTTTTTTCCTATAAGAGATGATTTACCACATGAACATTTAGTGTAATTCTCTGACCCCAGTTACATAGAGTCGATGCATTATAACATAACATTGGAATGATATAAGAAATTTTGTCCAGAAAATCTGGTCTGTTTAGTATTATTGGAAACAATATACATACATAAGTTCAACATTACAACTTGAAAAGAAATTAAACACTGATTTATTCTATTAGAAACATCTAAGATTCCTATATTATGCCTGAACGTCACTCATAACTAACTTTTTCATATCTAGGGAAAATGAAAAATAAGAAAGAGGTAAGATCAAATTCTCATTAAGGGTATTCAATACAGTGGAATATAACATAAGCATTAGGCATGATGAAATATTATAAACACATGCCTTTAAAAATAATAAACATGAGCACTTTATGGCAGAAATACGTGCTGAGTAAATAATGCCTTAATAAAACATAATCATGGGTATTCTGCTAGTCTAATAACCACATGAACCGTCATTATTATTTTCAATGTTAGGGAATATATAATTCTGGAAATTCTGAATCATCTTGTCAAGGCCTTGGATAAGACGTCTAGACATGATTTAGGCCTTGGAAAACCATAAATCAAATTGGGAATGGCGTTAGACAATTCCACATATAATTGTCTCATGAGACCTACTTATAATGTAAATAATTTGTCCATAAACCATGAATGGTTTAAAAATAAAATATCCATAGTCAAAATAACACAAAACCATTAATACAATATGAAATATTTTTGTCATAGTAAATTAACTTCAAACATGTTTAAAATCCATCAAAGGATGTTGACATTAAGGAAATGAAAACTACTTGAAAGAAATACATCTTTCTATTTTGAAACCATTTATGAGTCAAATAATTATAAAATAAATCATTTATTTTGAAAATATTCTTATAAGCTGGAACATGATGATTTGATGATGTTATAAAGAAGTAGAATAGCTGCACCGTCCGTATAAGTTAAAAAAAATTCTTACATTAATTTCGTCGAAAATGTCCTAGAGTAACCTGTTTGGAAAATGATAGAAAAATTCCTTTAAAAACATATCTTGTCAAATAATGGTATAAATTATGTTGGTCAATAGTCTAGTAAATAGTAAAAAAAATTGAAATACATTTTTAAGAAATCTGGGATGTGGATGTTAAAGGGGTCCCAGTAGATACTTACGTAAAAACTACCTTGGATAATAAAGAGATTGTGAAATTAAACCTTACCTTGTACATTTATTTAGTAGATAGTATGTTGAACACTTTTATAATAGTTAAAACATTGATATTAAATTATAAAATAACAATATACATAAATATGACATCATATATAAATCAGTATTTTTATTTTCTTAATAATATTTCAGTAGTATCATCATTTTGGGTGTTAACTGATTCATTTTTCATAATATGCTTGGTTAAAAAAGCCATGTATTTTATGGATAGGAAGTATTTGATTCATATACAGAAAAATATTATTTTCATAAACATTATTTTTAATCATAAAATAAAAATTATTATTGAATGATTACGATGGGGTATTAATCTATCGTGTTCGTGGAGGCGGTAATCCTTACAAACACATGAGCGAAAATATCATTATATTGATGGTGAATTCATATGTAATCAGATGATATATCATATATATAGTATAATTAAAATGTTATATTTATTATTTACATTAGTTATACTCATTATTATACCCATCCAAATAATTAAGTGTTTGAATAAAAAACTCCACCACAATGTGGAGATGGAAAGTCAAACGTACACATGTACGGAGACTTTTCCATTCAAATGAATGATTGATCAATGAATATGGTTGAAATTTTTTTATAATAACATCATAGTATATAAAAGATACTGGATTTATTATTTTTTAATGCATACAAAAATAAAGAGGAAGTGGAAGAAGAAAAAAACATGGAAGATGTGATTAAATATTTACCTCTTCTTCGGGTTCTTCTTTTTGATTTGATCAAATGGGCTCCATAGTTTGGATTTCTGAACAAATTAAGGCCTTTATGATGAAGAGGGGAATTTTTGGGAGGATAATTTTTCAGGTTTTGTCCAAGAAGAATGGCTTTGGAGGGGTGAAATTAAGATAAGGGGTGTACCCTTTTATAAGAGAGCTGAGGGTCACATTATGAAAAGCTTGAAATATTAGTTTATAATAAAATAATTTTCAGTTTCTAATGGCTCAAAAATAAATTATATAGAGGATAAGGTAGGTATGGTTTGAAAAATTCTCTGCCAATAGGTTTTAGACAGGTTTAGGTATGATATTAACATTATCTCTAATATTCAACTCATAGTTAAATAGTTTGACATTTTCCATATCTCATTGTATTTTTATATTATATCATTAATAAACATACTATGAACTTCCTAGAGAACCCCAAAGTGGTTAACTATTTATATATATATCTTTATCTATGTTTTCTGGTAGAACATTAGATTCTTATGAATATTATATCAATTAATAATATAGTATTTGTTTTAAAATCCCAATTATATCAATTTTGACACTATTTAGTATTTGGTTTTTCTGAAAATCATAACATCATGATTACTTCAAAAAGAATATTTAATAAACCCTAACAAGTTATATTAACCTTGAAAAGTAGTGTATTCCATCAAAAGACTCAAATTATCTTTATTTGGATATTTATAATATCAATAATTTTATTCTTTCAATAATAAGGTAATTAATCCATCGTCGTTGTGTCATTAATAAATTAAATTAGTTAATGTACAAAAATTATAAATAAAATATCAATATATAAGAAATATTTTTATCTTTATAATTACAATTTATAGTTTAATTTATCTTATGTATAATCCTATATTGAAAATTATTTAGTTATTAAACATTGAATTCAACTCTTTTAACTCTTCTTTAAATTAAATAATAATAAATTTCTTAATCTAATCCATTGGGACCAAACCAGATAATTTTTATTCCTAAGGTTGTTTTTTTTAGATTTATACTTATCCAATAGAATTTGGACATATGTTAGGGGTAATTATGATATCATTTTTACCCTTAATTACCCTTTTTACTTTTAATCGGGTTAAATAAATGTAAAAAGATACCATTCACCCAAATTTATTTTCATCTTATTGAACAACATTTTACATAAAAATATTAATCATTTCTCTCGAATTTTTGAAATTAAACTCCCAAAAGTAGTAAAAAATGTTTTATGTAAATTTCCAAATGCTCGTAGGTGGTGAGTATAAGACGGTAAAAAGTTCAATAAAATTTTTATATATCTAAACATATTATAAAATGACTCCAATGAATTAAATTTAACTTATATAGGTATTATGTATATATTTATACCTAAAATAAATTTAAATAAAATAAATAATTATTTAAACAAAAAGTCATTTTAAACCAATAATGCAGTGTTTTTCACTATTCATAAAATATAGAATGTTTTCAGAAAAATACAAAAAATTCACCCAATTATAATTTTGATATTCCGAATTCAAAAATGAAGTCCATTTTGGTAAATAAAATTTATAAAATTTTAAAATTAGTGTCACGACCCGTCCTCGGGGCCCGTGCAGTGACTACCCCAAGCCCGCCTTGCAGAGGCCAGGGGCTGGCGACTAGCACCAAGGTGTAAATCCCGGTAAAAAGGGAAGCCATTGACTTCTAAAGTAAACAAGCACCACAAAGTAAGAAAGTGGAAAAGTAAACACTAAGTAAAAACTGGAACAAGTTGTACTGAAAGTAAAGGGGGCTGGAAATACAAGCCCAATTGTAAAGTGCAACTGAAAGGGGATAAACAAGAACTGAAAAGTAAAGCCGCAACGTCGATCCATCCATTGGAAGTCCCACCTGAAGGGTGGGTACAGATACCCTCCACTGCTCCTCGGGTCCACCTGACCGCTCCAAGTACATCTCGCCCAGTGGTCCACCTCCAGGTACCGTCCTGCTCCGCAAGCCTCCACCACGATCAGCGCTGTCCGTCGTCTGCAACCAACACAACGTAGTGCAGACATAACCCGTGCAGGGGTGAGTATATGATAATTAGTAGGGACCCCGAGACCCTCGAAATTCTCCCAGAATCCACAAAGGATAATACACAAAGGAAAGATACAATCACAAAGTAACATCTGACACGGCTTAGGTATATGCCCATACATATACCTATGTCATCAATTCTTTCTCGGCTCCATCATCGGAGCTCAAGTACAACCCAGTCCACACAAGAAATCAAAACTTAAAATCTACACAGGATAGCTCAACACAATCCACAAAGGAAAGTAAAACGTAAATCCACACAGCATAGCTCAACACAATCCACAAAGTAATGTAAAACGTAAATCCACATAAGATAGCTCAACACAATCCACAAAAGAAAGTAAAACAGAGTTTCAGCTCACACAGGTATACTTCTTCGAACGACGATAGAGATGATCACTGATCCATCTAAGTCGTCGGACCCACAAAGGATCGATAGGTATTAACCCCCGCAAAGACCCACACAGGATCGGCCCCACACAGGACCTGTAGGCACTGCCTCACACAGAACCGCTGAGTGCTGACCCACACAGGATCAGACCCACACAGGATCGGTAGCACTGACCCACAAATGATCGTTGAGTGTTGTAGTCGTCGTCGTCGAATCCACTGAGGATCTCTGCACTGTCGTCGTCGTCACAGTAGCAGTCGCAGCCAGCTCTAGGGTTCCCGCACACAACAAGCTCGTTCGAGAGGGTCTGCTCCACAAGCTGAGAGGCAGATATATCAACTAACACATAGTCCAGAGTTGATGTATCCAAAAGTTCTGTATCGTCTACAGGAGCTCAACGTCGCAGACGGCGCGTCAATCGGACACCCGGTCTGAGTGTTATTGGCTTTTTCGTCCCAGGGGCCCGGTTGGTTTTTAAGGCAAAACCAACCCGGCCATACTTCACCTGCGTCCAAACCTCCGGTGGAGTACGCCAAAAGATTTGTCTCACTTAGAGGAATTCAACAAATTCGACGACACTTTAATCGAACGTCTGAAGCTCAAGATATGGGCGTTTCTGCTCCGAGGGCCCGGTTGGTTTCGTGTACGAACCAACCCGGCTGAACACAAAGTAATATGAAAAATTGAGTGTGATATACTGAAATGACCATCTCGATCCAAGGATCGCATTTCCACTGACGGTGCGTCGTTCGGAGTTCCGTAGCTCATGTTATGAGCGAACGACAAAAAACGTCCGGAGACGGGGGGTCTTGGCCCGGACCGACCCGGCCCAACCCCCCTGGGTCGGCCCGAACTGAGTCGACCCGACCCAGGTCTGAGTCCGACCCGGTTGGACACGACCCGGCCGGTCGGGTCGGCCCGGCTGGGCTCGGTCGAGCGGCCGAGCGAGGGAGCCGCGGGGCGCTGCCCCCGCGGGATGAAGGTGTCGCGGCCCCGCGTGGGGCCGCGATGGATCAGCGGACGAGGAAAAGCCGCATCCCATGTGTGCCAGACCCACGCGGCCGCGGGTCCGCTGGTCGCCGCTGCCGTGGCTTCAGCCGCGGTGGCCCTGTCCGGGGGCGCGTCAGGGCGCCGACGGCGACCCGCGCATCCGGTGGGTTCTGCGGGGCCCCAGAGTTGCTCCAGAGGTCCGATTTCGTTTCTGTCTGCGCCGTAGCTCCTCCCGGGTCCCGTACTTCACTGAGAAAACAACGAATCACCTCTGCGGCATGTTTTGTCATCGCCAGCCAATCCGCACATCAACGAAGAACTACAGAGGGTTGTCGGGCCGTGTTTGTTTGGCCAGCACGTTCCGCGTTAGGTGATAACAATCGGGAATAAAATATTCAACACTTGAATAACAAGCAAGGCCCAATTTTAATAGAATTAAAATTGAACTTGATCGGGGTTCTTTGTTTTTAAAAGAATAAATCATGGGAATTAAAGATTGTTCTCATATAAAAAATCCCTACCTCGCCGTAGTCGTCGAGCGCGCATTCTTCGCAGAATTGATCATCGCGGAAGCAGGTGATCGTCGCGTCGTGGAAGGGCGTCATGTCGTCGTGGAAGAGCGTCACGTCGTCGCGGAAGGGCATCGCATCGAGGAACTCCGAGGTTCAAGAACATGTAGATTTAATTATATTAATTAAATCCATGATGTTTTTATAACCCACAAAGAGATTTAAAAGAAGAAACCCAAAATATCCTACCTCAAGCAGTTGGTGATCAGAGGTCATTGTGAGGAAGAATGTATCGGAAGAAGCGTCGTCAATCTATGAGGGTGATAGAGTTATTCACGTTCTTCGCGTTCTTTGTGTTCTTCACGAAGGAGGATGAAGGCACACGATTTCTGTCAAAACCCTCTCAACGAGCAACACTCAAGAAGTCGTGCGTTGGTCTTATTTTATTATTACGCCAACGGATTGTAAACAGGTTAAGAAACAATTAAATTAATTCATAGAATTAATTCACGAAGTTAACAGCCCAATTAATTGATGCGTTAAGAATTTAAGAAAACGCGTCAGTTGACTTTCATAATGACGGGTTTTCGCGGGGGCGTTACTTAGCGGAAAAGAAACGGTGGGGCTTGTGCGGGCCCCACCTCACAAATATCCTACCAAGAGTGTAGGATATTTTTGGATAGTACCCTATCCGCTTCAACTCAGCTTAAGCAGCTTAAAGTGGCTTTTAAGTGGCTTTAGGTGAAATAAAATAAAGTTTGTCTTACCAATTATTTTATTTCTTAACTTTGAGCCCAAAAAATAAAAACCACACCCGAGCAAACGCAACTCTGGAAGAGGCGTTTCTAAGCAATTACTGGCGCTGTGATTCCATCGATGCCCTCAGAATTTGATTCCATGCACCGGTTCAAAAGTTATAAAAACCCGCTCGTTCGTTCATTGAACGTACCCGAGCCAAACTTCGGAAAATGATTTAGGGCACACCAGGCCTCGGAATCAGGTGCCATCTGAAACTGCGTTCTTGTAAAAATCCAAAGAAAATTAAGAAAAAAATTTCCTTAAATTTTTCAGGTCTTTATATCACTCCCACCTCAGGTCTTTACATCCCTGTAAAGATACATCATAAACTTGGGGAACAAATGTGGGTACTGAGCACACATTTGAGCCTCCCACTCCCAAGTGCTCTCCTGGAGGTTCCCGTGCTTCCATCTGATTCGTACAAGAGGAATCGATTGTCCACGTAGGACCCGCTCCTGTCGGTCCACGATCTCCACCATGAACTCCACAAAAGACACCCCATCATCGGCGTCTAGCTCTCCATGGTCAATGATGTGTGTCGGGTCATGCACGTATCTCCTCAGCTGAGATACGTGGAAGACATCGTGCTCCCGGTGCAACTGAGGTGGTAGAGCCAGGCGATATGCCACCTCGCCAATCCTACTGAGGACCTGGAATGGTCTGATGAAGCATGGAGACAACTTTCCGCCTCAGGAAAATTTCTGTAATCCACGTCGAGGTGAGACACGCAAAAAGACGTGGTCGCCATCCTCGAACTCTAGTGGCCTCCGCCTCTTGCCAATATAAGACTTCTTCCGGAACTGAGCTGTCCTCATCCGCTCCTGGGTGACCTGGACCTTCTCTGTCATGGCCTGGACTACCTCTGCTCCCACAAGTGATGACTCCCCAGGTTCTGTCTAGTACAAAGGATATCTGCAATGTATGCCGTACAACACCTCGTATGGTGCCATCCCTATGGTGGAGTGGTAGTTGTTGTTGTACGCGAACTCCACCAAGGGTTGGTGGTCCTCCCAGCTGCGACCAATGTCGTGGACACATGCGCAGAACATGTCCTCAAGAGTCTGAATGGTCCTCTCTATCTGACCATCCGTCTGAGGGTGAAAGGCGGTGCTTAGACGTAGCCACGTCCCGAACGCCTCCTGCAACCCCTTCCAAAGTCGGGAAGTAAAGCGAGCATCTCGATCAGAGACGGTAGATGATGGCACACAGTGAAGCCGTACAATCTCCTGAACGTAGAGACGCCCCAAGCTCCCCACTGAGCCCTGCTCTCTGATGGGTAAGAAGTGAGCCGACTTGGTCAGTCGGTCTAAAATCACCCAGATGGAGTCGTGACCTCTGGAAGTGCATAGATGTCCAGTCACGAAGTCCATAGATATACCATCCCACATCCACTCCAGGACCTCCAAGGGTTGTACCAAGCCTGCTGGTACCTAATGCTCTGCCTTCACCTGCTGGCAGGTGAGGCATCGAGAAACGAACACTGCCACAACCTTCTTCATGCCTGGCAACCAGTGCTGTCATCTGAGGTTCTGGTACATCTTCGCCACTCCAGGATATACCGCCAAAGGAGAAGTGTGAAGCTCTCTCATCACCTCCTATCGTAAAGTGACTGGTACCAAGGTACATCCTCTGAAAAGGATGTCGCACTCTGCTTCAAAGTAGAAGCCATCAGGTTCCTGTCTTGAGGATAACTGCACACGCCGCGTCTCATAGTCGGCGTCCCAACACTGTGCCTCTTTGACCCGCTGCAGTAGTGGAGGAGTGACTGTGAGAGATTGAAGGAATGCTGCTCCATCTCTATCCATGAAGGATATCTGCAAAGCGGCTAGCATCTTTGTTGCCTCCTCAAGTAGCTGAATGCCCGTCCTCCTGCTGAGAGCATCGGCTACCATGTTCCCCCTTCCAGGAGTATAGACAATCTTAATGTCATAGTCCTGGAGGAACTCGATCCATCACCGCTGTCTCAGGTTCAGGTCCTTCTGTGAGAAGATTTACCAGAGACTCTGGTGGTCATAAAATACTGTAAAGCACTCGCCCATCAGATAGTGTCGCCATGTCTTCAGAGAGAAGACCACTGCTGCTAACTCCAGGTCATGGGTAGCGTAGTTCTACTTGTGCGGCCTCAACTGATGTGATCCATAGGCAATCACTGCCCGCTCCTGCATCAGGACACATCCGAGTCCGGTCCCTGATGCATCGCAACAGACTACGTACCCTACTCCCTCCTCAGGCAACCTCAAGATAGGGGTGCTGGTCAATCTCTGTCTCAGCTCCTGGAAGCTCTAATGACATCTGTATGACCACACAAAGGGTTTCCCCTTCATCATCAAAGCTGAGAGTGGTGTCGCAACTCTGGAGATGTCTGGCATGAATCTCCGATAGTATCCAGCTAGTCCCATGAAACTCGGCACCTCCTTTATGCTCCGGGGTGGCTCCCAAGCTAGCACTGCCTCGATCTTCGCGGGATCCACCGCAACTCCCGCCTCAGAAATGACGTGCCCCAAGAAGTGGACCTCGCGTATCCAGAACTGACACTTCGAGAGCTTTCCATAAAGCCGGTGCTCTCGGAGTCTGTCTAGTACAACCCATAAGTGGTAGGCGTGCTCCTCCTCAGTCGTCGAGTATATCAAAATTTCGTCGATGAAGACCACGACAAATCGATCGAGGTATTGCTGAAAGATCCTGTTCATGAGGCCCATGAACACCGCTGGAGCATTGGTTTCGCCGAAAGGCATAACCAAGAACTCAGGGTGGCCATACCGACATCTGAAGGTCGTCTTCTGCACGTCCTCATCTCAAACTCTGGGCTGATGATACCCTGACCTGAGGTCTATCTTCGGGAACCACCGTGCTCCCTTGAGCTGATCGAAGAGGTCATCAATCCTCGGTAGCGGATACTTGTTCCTCACTTTCACCTGGTTCAAGTGACGATAGTCGACACACAGTCGCAAACTTCCGTCCACCTTCTTGGCGAACAATATCGGGGAAGGCCAGGGTGAAACACTAGGTCGGATTAAACCCTTGAACTGCAAGTCCTCAAACTGTACCCGTAGCTCTAGAAGCTCAGTGGGGGCCATCCGATATGCTGGAGTGGATATTGGGGTGGTCTCGGGGTATAGGTCAATATGAAATTCTGCCTCTCTGCGAGGAGGTAGCCCTGGAACGTCGTCGGGAAAGACGTCCGCGTACTGATCCACCACTACAAGAAAACTAGGACTCCGCACGTCAACTGCTCCTAGGATGAGGCTAGCCAACTGATGAGTGATGGGTTTTCCTCTCCTCTTCGGAAGTCTATCCTGTGCTGCGAAGGCTCCCTTCTCGCCGATGAAGGTGAACCTGCTCCCGTCGGTGCATACACATTGCACCTTGCGCCTAATACAGTCGATTTGAGCATGAACTGTAGATAACCAATCCATGCCCAAGATGACTTCGTAAGGCCTCAACACCGCTACAAGAAGATCCCAGTCGAAGATCTCGCCTCCAAGAGTAAGCTCACACTGCCGGCACCAATGTGTAATCGAGAGAACGGCTCTGTCGGAATCTCCGAGCTTCGAACAAGGGCAGCGGCTATGAAAGAGTGACTCGCTCCTGTGTCTATAAGAACTACAACAAGGGTGGAATAGACACAGATCGTACCTCGAATCATCTCGGGTGCGCCGTGGTCTTAGGCCTCCGCTTCCTGGAGCTGTGCCTGTCTCTGCCCGCCAGCTCCCTATGGTCGGGGCGGGCCTCCTGGTGGTGGTGGTGGTAGAGCCTCAAAGCGTCGCCCACCACCTGTTGCTCAGCCAGCTCCTCTGCCTCGTCTGCCTCCTCCCAGCGGACCACCACGGTCGACCCTCTGCCTCTGCCTGGGTGGCCCCTCAACTGTTTGTTGCTCCTTGGCACGATGGGTTGGGAAGTCACGAGCCATGTTACCATGTCTGCCACATGCGTAGCACTGCCTGCCTCTCAAAAGATTGGCTCCGCGCTGTGTGCCCCGCACTGTTGAGCCAGTGTCCTGAGGTCGTCCGCCGGAAGGTCTAGTCTGCCTAGACCAATGAGTCATCCGTCGGCTCCCTCCTGCCTAAGACTCCGCTACCTGCCGCCTGGCGATAGGTCTCGCTGTGGACTCAGTAAGAAAGCTCTCGATCAGAAGTGCTCCCTTCAGTACTCCTGCCTGAGTCGGAATGCTGAGGGAGATCAGCGATGCCCTGATCTCATGTATCAATCCCTGCTCAATGGTCCGGGCCCAGAAGAATGGGTCCTGTACCATGTCGGTCGATTAGTGCCAGAGATCGTTAAATCTCGCCGCGTACTGGGCGATTGTCAAGCTGCCCTGCCGCAGCTGAAGAAGCTCCTGGATGCGCACCGCATGGAGGGTGGTCGGGACGAATTCTGAGCGCAAGAGGCCCTCCAAGTCTATCCAGATGAGAGAGTCCTCATCATGCACCTGGAGAATCAAGTTCCACCATCGTCCTGCTGCTGCATGCAGTAGGCTCGCAGCGAGGATCACCATGAGATCTGCTGGTGTCCTCACTAGACTGAAAACTCGTACTACTGCCTCCAGCCAGTCTTCGGATGCCTGGGGGTCCATCTCCCCACAGAACCTAGGCGGTCGCTGGCGCTGAAACTCGTGCAGAGCTCCAATGTGACGTGCATCGTCAGGGGTGGGGGCTGGAAGCATCGGTGGCTCGGCGGGCAGAGGTATCGTCGGTGCCTTTTCTGTCAAAGGGCCCTGTACCGAAACCTCGTCACTTGGTGGGCTGTCGTCACGTACCACTCTCGGAACCCTAGCTGGCTACCGTCTTGGGGAAATCCTGAAAAAAACAGGTGCGCCACGGTCAGAACAGTTTACCTGGTGAGCTGATACAAGTAATCACAAAGAAAACATGAAACACACATGCAATCAATGTTTTCGTGCATTAAGTTGGAAATCAGAAGTCAGGGTCCTGGTGTACGGATACGTCGGCTGCTGTACCAACACTGGACTCTCTAAACTGATAACCACACCCAATACACTAAAAAATATTGCTTCACATAGAAGAAAGTTCAGAGTCTGCGGTAGAACCGACCACCTCTGATACCAATCTGTCACGACCCGTCCTCGGGGCCCGTGCCGTGACTACCCCAAGCCCGCATTCCATAGGCCAGGGGCTGTCGACTAGCACCAAGGCGTAAATCCCAGTAAAAAGGGAAGGAATTGCCTTGTAAATTAAACAAGCACCACCGAGTAAGCAAGCAGAAAAGTAAACACTAAGTAAAAACTGGAACAAGCTGTGCTGAAAGTAAAGGGGGCCAGAAATACAAGCCCAACTGTAAAGTACAACTAAAAGGGGAAAACAGCAACTGAAAAGTAAAGCTGCAACGTCGAGCTGCCCACTGGAAGTCCCACCTGAAGGGTGGGTACAGATAGCCTCCACTGCTCCTCGGGTCCACCTGACCGCTCCGAGTACGTCCCGCCCAGTGGTCCACCTCCATGTACCGTACTGCTCTGCAAGCCCCCACCACGATCCGCGCTGTCCATCATCTGCAACCAACACAACATAGTGTGGGCATATCCCATGCAGGGGTGAGTATAAGCTACTCAATAGGGACCCCGAGACCCCTGAAGGTCTCCCAGAATCCACAAAGTATAATCCACAAAGGAAAGATACAATCACGAAGTAACATCCGACACAGCTTAGGTATATGCCTATACATATACCTACGTCATCAATTCTCGCTCGGCTCCAACATCCGAGCTCAAGTACATCCCAGTCCACACCGAAAAGCAAAACGTAAAATCCACACAGGATAGCTCAACACAATCCACAAAGGAAAGTAAAACGTAAATCCACACAGGATAGCTCAACCCAATCCACAAAGGAAAGTAAAATGTAAATCCGCACAGGATAGCTCAACACAATCCACAAAGGAATGTAAAACCGAGTTTCATCTCACACAGGAATACTTCTTCGAATGATGATAGAGATGATCAATGATCCATCTAAGTTGTCGGACCCATAAAGGATCGATAGGTACTAACCCCCGCAAAGACCCATACAGGATCGGGCCCTCGCAGGACCTATAGGCGCTGGCTCACACTGAACCACTGAGCGCTGACCCACACAGGATCAGACCCACACAGTATCGGTAGTACTGACCCACAAAGGATCGCTGAGTGCTGTAGTCATCGCTGTAAAATCCAGTAAGGATCTCTGCACAGTCGTCGTCGTCACAGTAGCATTCGCAACCAGCTCTGTGGTTCCCGCACACAGAAAGCTCATTTGGGAGGGTCCGCTCCATGAGCCGAGAGACTGATACATCTACTGACACAAAGTCCAGAGTTGATGTATCCAAAAGTTCTGTATCGTAAACAGGAACTCAACGTCGTAGATGGCACGTCAATCGGACGCCCGGTCTGAGAGTTATTGGCTTTTTCGTCCCAGGGGCCCGGTTGGTTTTTAAAGCAAAACCAACCCGGCCATACTCCACCTACGTACAAACCTCGGGAGAAGTATGCCAAAATATCCGTCTCACTTAGAGGAATTCAACAATGTCGACGGCACATCAATCGGACGTCCGAAGCTCAAGATATGGGCGTTTCCGCTCCGAGGACCTGGTAGGTTCGTGTACAAACCAACCCGGCCGAACCCAAAGTAATCCGAAACCTTGAGTGCGATATACCGAAACGACCGTCTCGATCCAAGGTTCGAATCGCCGCTGACAGCGCATCGTTCGGAGGCTCGTAGCTCATGTTATGAGCGAAAGACTTAAAACGTCCAGAGACGGGGGGTCTGGGCCTGGACCGACCCAGCCCAACCACCCCTGGGTCGGCCCGAACCAGGTCGACCCGACCCGGGTCCGACCCGGTTGGGCGCGACCCGGTCGGGTCGGGTCGGCCAAGCTCGGCTCTGCCGAGTGAGGGAGCTGCGGGGCGCTGCCCCCGCGGGATGAAGGTGCCGCGGCCCCGCGCTGGAACAGCGGACGCGGCAAAGCCGCGTCCCGTGTGTGCCGGACCCGCGCGGCCGCGGGTCCACTGGCCACCGCCAGCACCACCGCGCCGGCGACCCGCGCCACCAATGGGTTCCTTGGTCCACCGGAGTTGCTCCGGTGGTCCGATTTCGTTTCCGTCTGCACCGTAGCTCCTCCCGGGTCCCTTACTTCACTGCAGAAACAACGAATCACCTCTACGGCATGTTTTGTCATCGCCCGCCAATCCGCACATCAACGAAGAACTGCGGAGGGTTGTCGGGCTGTGTTTTATTTGGCACAATTTTAATAGAATTAAAATTGAACTTGATCCTGGTTCTTTGTTTTTAAAAGAAACAATCACGGGAATTAAAGATTGTTCTAAAATAAAAAATCCCTACCTCGCCGTAGTCGTCGAGCGCGCGTTCTTCGCGGAATTGATCGTCACAGAAGGAGGTGATCGTCGTGTCACGGATGGGCGTCACATCGTCGCGGAAGAGCATCGCGTCGTCGCGGAAGGGCGTCGCGTCGACGAACTCCGAGGTTCAAGAACAAGTATATTTAATTATATTAATTAAATCCATGATGTTGTTATAACCAACAAAGAGATTTAAAAGAAGAAACCCGAAATATCCAACCTCAAGCAGTTGGTGATCAGAGATTGTTGTGGGGAATAACGTCTCGGAAGAAGCGTCGTCAATCTCCTAGGGTGACGGCGTTCTTCGCGTTCTTCGCGAAGGAGGATGAAGGCACATGATTACTGTCAAAAGCCTCTCAACGAGCAATCCTCAGGAAGTCGTGCGTTGGTCTTATTTTATTATTATGCCAACGGAATGTAAACAGGTTAAAAAATGATTAAATTAATTCATAGAATTAATTCATGAAGTTAACCTCCCAATTAATTGGTGCATTAAGAATTTAAGAAAACGCGTCAGTTGACTTTCATAATGACGGGTTTTCGCGGGGGCGTTAATTAGCGGAAAAGAAACGGTGGGGCTCGTGCGGGACCCACCTCACAAAAATCCTACCAAGAGGGTAGGATATTTTTGGATAGCACCCTATCCGCTTCTACTCATCTTAAGCAGCTTAAAGTGGCTTTTAAGTGGCTTTAGGTGAAATAAAATAAAGTTTGTCGTACCAATTATTTTATTTCTTAACTTTTCGCCCAAAAATTAAAAACCACACCCGAGCAAACGCAACTTCGGAAGTGGCGTTTCTATGAAAATATCGGTGCTGCGATTCCATCGGTGCCCTCAGAATTGGATTCCAAGAACCAGTTCAAAATTTAGAAAAACCCGCTCATTTGTTCACTGAACGTACCCGAGCCAAACTTCTGAAAATGATTCCGAGCACACCGGGCCTCGGAATCAGGTGCCGTCTGAAACTGCGTTCTTGTAAAAATCCAAAGAAAATTAAGAAAAAAATTTCCTTGAATTTTTCGAGTCTTTACAATGAGGTTATTAATATTAACAATGGCTTGTTTGATTGGTCGCGGTGTGTTAGAATCTCGAAGTTGCATACAATGCATGTTATTACATTTTTCAAAGGGAATCTTATCATAGATGCTTGGGGTGTTACCTTCATCCCTCCATCAAATAACTTTTCCCTGAAATTTATTGAATACTACCAGAAAACATTATTCTGGTTGTTCTTCATCATAAGTGTAACACCCCAAGCTTCCATGGTACGCTTCTCTTTGAATAATACAGTGGCCTGTGGTGTACGCAACTTCGAGTTCTAACACACACCACAACCAATCAAACTAGCCATTATGAATAGTAATAACAACTTTTTTGAAATTTTATAGATTTTATATTTCAAAATGGACTTCATTTTTGGATTCAGAATATCTAAATTAGCATAGGGTGAATTTTTGGTATTTTTTCTGAAAACATTCAATTTTTGATGAATAGTGAAACAACACTGAGTTATAGTTTAAAACCAAATTTTTATTTAAATAATGATTTAATTTATTTAAATTTAATTAAGGTCAAAATATATACATAATACCTATATATGTTCAATGTAATTCATTGGAGTTAGTTTATAATAATTTTAGATATGTAAAATGTTTATTGATCTTTTCACCGTCTTTTTACCCACCTCCTTGGAGAATTTGGAAATTCACATAAAACATAATTTTACCGCTTTTGTGAGTGGAATTTAGAAAATACGAGAGACACGGTTAATATCAAGGAGTAAAATGTGGTTCAATGAGATGAAAATAATTTTGGAAAATAGTAACTTATTACTCTTATTTACCACAGTTAAAAGTAAATAGTGTAATTACGGGTAAAAATGATATTAATATTAGACTAACACATGTCCTAATTCTATTGGACAAGTTTATCATGAGAAAAAACAACCTTTGGAATAAAATATTATCATTTAGGTCAACTTGTATTAGATTAGGATATTAATTATAATTTATTTCAAAGAAGAGTTAAAAGAGTTAAAATCAATGTTTTAACACTAAATTTTTTTTAACATTGGGTTATACATAAGATAAATTCAATTGTAAATATTAATTAAAAAGTTAAAAAGACTGAATACATAATGGTCTTTTATTTATAATTTTTAGACACTAAATAATTTTATTTATTTATGACACAATGGTGTGCAGTAATTACCTAATTAATGTAATATAAAAATAATTGATGTTATAAATATCGAAATAAATGTAATTTGAGACTGTTTAGGAATTACAAAAATCTTGTAGGTTAATATGACATATTAGGATTGGTTATATTAATTTTTTTGAAGTAATAATGCTGTTATGAAATTATCAAAAACAAAATACCCAATACTGTCAAAAATAACATAAAAGAGTTTTTAAAATAAATATTATATTGTTAATTGATATTATATTCCTAGAAATGTATGGTTCGGCCAAAGGACTTATATCATGATAGGTGTATCATTAATGGACCACTTGGGGGGTCTCTTCAATGTATTTATTATGTTTATTAACTATATACTACAAAAATACAAAGTGACATGGTAAATGTCAAACTAATTAAGTAAGAGTTAAAACTAAATGATAAGGTTAATATAATGAATGAAACCTATCTAAAAACTATTGGTTAAAAGTATTTAGACCCATAAACACCATAGACTTTCAATAATCCACATTGCAACCATTAAAAACCGAATATGAATTTATAATAAAATAATATTTCTAGCTTTTCCTAAGGTGCCCCTCACCCCTCTTATAAAAGGGCACCCCCTTCCCTCAAATTCATACCATCAAAGACTTTTGACTCAGCCAAAATCTGCCCAAATACCCTCTCCAATATCTTCCCTTAATCCCAGAGGACTTCCATTAGTCATAAATCCATCCTAAGCATCCCTTTTGGTCAAATCAAAAAGAAGAACCCGAAGAAGAGGTAATGTTTTCACCACCCACTTTCAAGTTCCTTTCTTTTTCAACTTCTTCATTATTAGTTATCACCATTCTAAAATAATAACTCCAGTATCTTATATATAATATGATGTTATTAAAAATTTGGTACAACCATATTCAGTAATCTTTCCATCCTTTTAATGACATGTCACCAAACATTCATACGTACAGCTTACCGTCTCCACGCCATGGTGTAATTGTTATTCAATAACTTATTTTTTGGATGGCTATAATAATGATTGGTAATTCATATAAATAACAAATATAACATGATAATTATTCGGTATATATGATATATCATCCAATTATATATTATTTTAATATCAAAAGAATGATATTGTTGTTTGTGCATACGTACGGACTACCATCTCCACGAACGCGATAAGATTCATTCCCAATCGTATCCATTCAAGACTAATTCTAATTTAATGAATAAAAATAATTTCTAAGGACTTGATATCATTTTTTATATAAATAATATTCTACCTATCAATAACAAACATGCCTCATGTAACAAAACATATAAAAGAAAATGAGTAAGTTAACACCCAAAACAACGATAATAATGGGATATTATTAACAAATCAAAATTAAAAGATCATATATGATATATTATTAATGTATATTATTTTTGAATAAATTAATAAAAATTATTACCCTATTATAAAAGATTTTAACCTACCCTCAACCAAGGAAAAGTACACGATAAGGGTATATTTCACAATCTCTTCATTATTCGAGGTTTTTTATATGTAATTATCTATTGTGACCTCTTTATCATCCACATCCATGTTTCTTAAAAATGTATTTCAAATCATTCTTACTATTTTAAAGATTATGGGATAAAGTAATTTATACCCTTGTTGACGTTTTATAAGAAGTTTATAAAGGAATGTTTTTGTCGTTTTCCAAACAAGGTCATTTTTAACCTTTTCGACTGAATTAAGGTAAGAATGTATTTTTTAACTTATACGGATGGTGCAGATATTTTTCGCTGTTATAAAATCGTCCAAATTTACCTTACAATATAATAAGAATTTTTTCAAACTAAATGTTTTATTTTATAATTATGTGTGTTTTGTATGATTTAAAAAAAAAGAGATATTTCTCATAAATAGTTTCGATTTCATCTATGTCAACATCCATTGGAAGATTTTAAGCATTTTTGAAGTTTATATATTATGATACAAAAATTTCATATTGTATTGAACTTTTTGTGATATGTTTGACTGTGGATGTGTTATTTTTATACCATTAATTGTTTATCGAGAAAGTATTGACATTTTGTAAGCTAGTTTTATTACAAATGATTATGTAATGTTTAAACCTGTTCATATGAGGAAAGAATTGGACTTAATATGTGACAGGTGGAGCCTGCTATAGCTCCTCGATGCATCGGTAGGTCTCATGAGACAAACTAGTGTCTTGGCACAAAGCCTTGAAAAATCTTATCTGTAGTCTTGGCACGATGCCTTGGCTATGTGATTATGATTGTCTGACATTATGCATTCCATCATTATGAATGTGGTTATTGATATTTCTTGTGTTTATTCGACTAGTAGAATATCCATGTGAATATGTAAATTGAATTATTTCATTTTATCTTTGCCATATTATTCATAATATCATGTTTAAAAGGATTTTGTTTTAGTTATACATTGCCTTAAAAGTTTATGCTCATTTATGAAATATTCCTCTATATTCTTATCCTTACTGAGCATCTGAGCTCACCCCTTTCTATGTTTTATTTTTCCCAGGATGTGAAGAAGTAATTTATGAATGACCTGTAGGAATAGTATGAGGGGATATGAAGACGAGATGTTCTTGTAGTTTTTTTAACTTTATAATTTACTGTAAGACTTATAAATATATCTAGTGTTTCTAAGACTACTAAACTAATTGGTGTTTCAAGACATGATATTTTGTGATCATGACAATGTTATGTAATAATATACCGACTCTGGGAAACTAGGGTCAGAGCGTTACAGTTGGTATCAAAGGAAGTTTAGTACAAACCTTGACAGCTAGATTTATATAATCTCGTATTGGATCACATATAACTAACATAGACTTTGAGGATTAGTATAGAAGAACATCCTATAATTTTGGTATTGTAAAGATTTTGTGAGTTTTCCAAGAAATACATCCCTGTCTGCAGATGATCATATAGAGGCTGCTCTAGCACATATGTACCAAGGGGTAAAACCCAAAAACGCTGCTTTGAGCTAGACTCGAATAGGAACTGGTGCATGATAATGGTACTTGCTGTACTCTTGGTTACGACACTCCCGAGGGGATATGCTTAGGATAGTTCTCATTTTCTTTACAAACCATTATTAAGGTATTATGAGTATATACTTCCTCAAAGAAAACATATTTTATGATTATGGATTATATCCATAAATTGTTCAATTTATGTTAAGTGTATTACAAGTATGGAATTATGTATTTTGATTCATAAACTAATCTCATTTATGTAATTGTTTAGAAATGGAGCCTAGTGGAAGAAATGGAAACCGTATTAATGAACACACTCCATGTAGGGATTTACCTCCTACTCAAGATAATTATTGTGGAGATGGTGATGAAACTGGTGCTGATTAGCTACTCACCATACTGGGACAACTCACTCAGGTTATGAATAATAACTTAACCTGTATGGAGAACCCTGATCCGCAGCATGGAGGATCAATGTTACATCACATAATGAGGAAACAAACACCAACGTTCAATGGGAGTACAAATCCCTTAGTAGCTAAGTAATTGATAAATTCCCTAGAGAAAATATTTCAGGCTTTTGTGAGTAGTGAAAGGGAAAAGGTTATCATGGCAGTTTATCGCCTCACTGGTGATGTTGAAAAATTGTGGTCATTGATACAAAACACGAAGTAGTATGATCAAGTATAAAATATGGAATGGAGAGTGTTAAAAGGTATTTTCATAGAAAAATAATTTCCACGTGACCATCGAGCAGATATGGAAAGACAATTTCTGAGTCTGAGACAAAAGGAGAATGAGAATGTCGCAAAGTATGAGGCTAACATTAAAAGGTTATCAAGGTATGGTGGAGATTATATATGTAACCCATGAAGTAAGATTGATCATTTTGTTGATGAGTTAAAACCATTTCTTCATCAAGCATTAGTGTTGCAATCCTTCTCGTCGTACGAATATATTGTCTCATGTGCTATCAAGACAGAAAAATAATTCTCAAAGTCTTATGAATTTAAAGCAAAGAAACAGAAGAAGATATCTACTGATCACTCTGGGAATGGAATTAAGGGGAATAACGGAAAAGTTGAATATCTATCATACTGTAAATGTGGGAAGAACCACCCTGGTACTTGCTTGAATGAAATGGGAGGTTGTTACAAGTGTTGTGAAAAAGGCCACCAAGCTCGTGATTGCAAGGGGAATAAAGAAGCTACCGATGTTCAATGCTATAACTATAGGGATATGGGACATTATGCAAATGAATTTCCTAAGAGTTAGGGGAACTTACCTCAGAAAAGGCCAAGGGATCAAGGCCATGCTTATGATATCATTACTGCTAAGGTAGAAGCTCCGAAAGACGTGGTGGTAGGTAAGTAAATGGTTTCCTCATGTTTAGCCAATTCTTTATTTGATTCTGGATCATCACATTGTTTCATATGTTCCCAATTTTCTACGAAAATTAAATATTTCAAATTTGATTTAATAAGGGAGTTGTCAATTAAAACTCTTAAGGAAGGTATCATTACAACAAAGTTCAATGAATCAGTTCCCATTAGAGCATATAAATGTTCTTTATCTGTTGATCTTATCATCATACCTATTATTGAATTTGATATAATCTTTGTAATGGATTTGATTTCGGACCATGAAGCCAATATTTTATGTCAGTAGAAGGAGGTTACAATATTAGATGATGCTGATAATGAACACCTTATCTTTAGAGCAGAATCATCACCACCTAATTCTTATCTAGATCCACCCCTAGTAGCTCAACTAAATTCAATTATTGGGGAGGAAGAGAATGAAATGACTTTGTGTAAGGAAGGGAATGTTAAAATAAAGGATGAAGCTATTGTGAAAGAATATGTAGATGTGTTTCCAGAAGATTTACCTGGACATCCTCTTGAATGAGAAATTGAGTTTTCTATTGATTTAAATCTTGGTTCATGGACCATATTGAAGAACCCTTATAGAATGGCCACTGTGGATTTAGTTGAATTAAAGAAACAACTTGAGTAATTGATTAATAAGGGATTTATTTTCCCTATTGTTTCTCCATGGGGATCCCCTGTCCTTTTTGATAAGAAGAAAGATGGATCTATGAGGTTATGTATTGAATATTGGGAGATCAATGCTATAATAATAAATAACAAGTATCCCCTATCTCGCATTGATGATTTATTTGACCAATTTGATGGAGCTAAATACATTTAAAAGATTTATCTTCGATCTGGATACCATCAGTTGTGTATGATGAAGGAAGACATTCCGAAGACAGCATTTCGAACCAGGTACCCGGCATTACGAGTTTACAGTAATGCATTTTGGATTGACTAATGCACCCTATGAATTAAAGGATATAATAAATAGAGTTTTCAAGGAATACCTCTATGATTTTGTGAGGGTATTTATTGATGATATATTGGTATATTCCAAAATCTACGAAGATCATGAAAATAACTTGCGCATTATATTGAATACTCTGAGAAGGCATGATTTATATGGGATGTTTAGCAAGTGTGAATTCTGGCTTCAGGAGATTTATTTTCTTTTCCATATTGTCTCTAAAAATGGAATCTTTATTGATCCTTCTGAGAACAAGGAAATCCACGAATGGCCAGCACCGATGAGTATAACTGAGGTATGCAGTTTTATTGGTTTATTAGGTTATTATCGAAGTTTCGTCCAGAATGTTGCCCAATTGGATAACCCATTAACGAATCTCACACGTAAATGGGTTAAATTTGTTTGGAAAACAGAGTGTGAAGAATGTTTTGAAGAAATAAATAGAATATTAGTCAATGACTCTATTTTGACTATACCATTGGGGAATGATGGGTTGGTTATTTATAGTGATACATCAATGAATGAACTTGGTTGTGTCCTTATACAGAATGATAGGGTTATTGTCTATGCATCACGACAACTAAAAATTCATTAGAAAAACTATCCTTCTCTTGATCTTTAGTTAGCTGCTGTAATCGTTGATTTGAAGATATGGATACATTATCACTATGGTGAAAAATGTGAGATTTATACTAATCAGAAGATTTTGAAGTACATTTTATCACAAAATAACTCAACATGTGGCAAAGGATATGGCTTGAACTACTCAAGGACTACAATTGCACGATAAACTACAACCCAGGGAAGGAATATAAGGTGGCAGATTCTTTGAGCAGAAAAGATCAGGGAGTTTTTAACATGATTAGAATTGAAAGGGATCCTATTTTCATTGATCTTGTGAAGATGGATATGGGAATTACCATGGAAGGTGAAACATTGATACTTTTTCAAATGGTTGCCAAAGCATCTTTACTAGATATGATAAAGAGTTCTCAGGCCGGTGATGAAGTGTTTCAAAAAAAGATTAATGTTGTGAATAATGGGAGATTGAGAGACTTTGTGTATGAAGATGGAATTTTTAAATTTGGGAAGAGACATTGTGTTCCTGATATACCTGATCTAAAAAGGGAATTGTTGGATGATACTCAAAGTTCTAATTTCTCTATACACCCTAGGAGCACGAAAATGTATACAGATTTGGAGGATCATTTTTGGTGGGACAACATGAAGAGGTAGATTGCCTATTGTGTGTCAAATGTATGGTTTTTCAACAAGTGAAAGTTGTAAGGAAATAGCCTGGAGGATTATTGCAACCTCTTCTCATACAGGAGTAGAAATGGGATAATATAACGATGGACTTTGTCATGGGGCTACCAAAGACTCTTAGAAGGAACGATGCAATATGGGTAATTGTTGATATTTTACAAAGTCAGCACATTTTCTTGCTATAAGAGAAGATCTACCACTAGAACGTCTAGAAAGACTATATATTAATGAAGTTGTGAGACTTCATGGAGTACCCCTATCAATTGTTTCGGACCGTGATCCCCATTTTACATCAAGATTCTGGAGAAGTATTCAGAAGGCCATGGATACTGAACTTCGTCTGAGAACTGCTTACTACCCTCAAATAGATGGCCAATCAGAACAGACTATTCAAACCATAGATGACATGTTGAGATCTTTCTCACTTGACATTAAAGGTATGTGGGATCAATATTTACCTATGGTAGAACATTACAATAACAATAGCTTCCATTCAATTATTTGGATGGCACCATATGAAGCATTATACAGAAAATGTTGTCACACACCATCATGTTGGGATGACGCTGGTGAAAGAAAACATGTAGGCCCAGAACTTGTGGAGGAAACAACGGAAAAGGTAATGTTAATCCAAAACCACGTCAAAGAAGCTCAAAGTAGGAAGAACAGCTATGCCGATAACCAAATGAAGGATTTGGAATTTTAGGTAGGAGATCATGTTTTCTTGATGGTATCTCCATGGAAGGGAGTTATACGTTGCGGAAAGATGTGTATATTGAGTCCCATGTACAACGGTCCTTTTGAAATTCTAGAACGAATTGGGGCTGTAGCTTACCATTTGGCAATGCCTCCAAGTCTCTCCAAATTTCAAGATGTGTTCCACGTATCATTGATGAGAAAAAATACATGCTTGTCCCAATGCATGTACTCACTTATGAAGAATTAGAATTGGAACCCGATCTGTCTTATTGCGAAGAGCTCATCAAGATTCTTGATACAAGAGAACAAGTGCTGAGAAACCAGACGACTCATCTGGTAAAAGTTCTATGGAGAAACCATAATATGGAAGAGGTAACGTGGGAACCCGAGGAACTTATAATGAAGAAACACCCATGTATTTTCATGGGGTAGTATTCTAGAAATTTCGAGGACGAAATTATTTGAAGGATGGGAGAGTGTAACACCCCAAGATTCCACAATACGCTTCTCTTTGAATAATACATTATTGTGTGTTGTACGCAACTTCGAGTTCTAACACACACCACAACCAATCAAACTAGCTATTATGAATAGTAATACCCACTTTTTGAAATTATATAAATTTCATCATTCAAAATGGACATAATTTTTGGATTCGGAATATCAAAATTTGCTTAAGGTGAATTTTTGGTATTTTTCTAAAAACATTTAATTTTTTTTGAATAGTGAAAAAACACAGAGTTATAGTTTAAACCCAAATTTTTATTTAAATGATTATTTATTTTATTAAAATTTAATTATAGTAAAAATAGATAAATAAGACCTATATATGTTCAATCTAATTAATTTCAGTTATTTTAGAATAATTTTAGATATGTAACAAATTTTATTTAACTTCTCACAGTCTTTTACCCACCTCTTAGGAGAATTTAGAAATTCACATAAAACATAATTAAACTACATCTATGAGTGGAATTTTTAATTTCTGATAGAGGTTTTTATTATGTAGGAGTTAAATGTGGTTCAATGAGATGAAAATATTTTTTGGTGAATAGTAACTTTTTTACTTTTATTTACCACGGTTAAAAGTAAATTGGGTAATTAAGGGTAAAAATGAAATTAATATTACCCTAAAACATGTCCTAATTCTATTGGAAAAGTGTATATCGACCAAAAAAACCTTAGGAATAAAATATTATCATTTAGGTCCACTTGGATTATATTAAGACATTTATTATTATTTAATTCAAAGAAGAGTTAAAAGAGTTAAAACCAATGTTTAATTACTAAAACATTTTTAATATAGGGTTATACATAAGATAAACTCTATTGTAAATTTTAATTAGAAATATAAAAAGATTTTCTAGATAGTGATATTTTATTTATAATTTTTAGACAATAAATAATTTAATTTATTTATGACACAATGGTAATGCAGTAATTACCTAATTAATGAAATATTAAAATAATTGATATTATAAATATCAAAATAAATGTAATTTTAGTCTTTTTTTGAATTCCACAAATTTTATAGGGTAATATGACATATTAGTATTTGTTATATAAATATTTTTAGAAGTAATCATGCTATTATTAAATTTTCAAAAACAAAATACCCAATAGTGTTAAAATTGACATAAAAGAGTTCTTAAAACAAATATTATGTTGTTAATTTGTTTTCCATTCATAAAAATCTATGGTTCGGAAAAAATACTTAAATTATAATTGATGTATCATTAATGGACCAATTTGGGGTCTCTTCGAGGTATATAGTAAGTTTATTAACTATATAATATAAATATACAAAGTGACATGGTAAATGTCAAAGTAATTAACTAAGAGTAAAAACTAAAAGATAAGGTTAATATAATGACCCATACCTGTATAGAATATATTTTTTGGAAGGATTTATAACCATCCCTACTTTATACATTGAATAATCCACATTGGAGCCATTAAAAACCAATTATGAATATATTATAAAATAATATTTCCAGCTTTTCTTAAGGTGCCACTCACCCCTCTTATAAAAGGGAACTCCCCCTTTCCTCAAATTCATACCATCAAAACCATTGGGATTGGCCAAAATCTGACCAAATACCCTCTGGAAAATCCTGACATCAACTTAGAGTCCTTTATTTAGTCAGAAAGCCAACCTATGGAGCCCTTCTGATCAAATCAAAATGAAGAACCCGAAGAAGAGGTAATGTTTTGACCACCCTCTTCCAAGATCCGTTCTTCTTGAACTTCTTCATTATTTGTTATCACCCTTCTAAAATAATAACTCCAGTATCTTATATATTTTGTGATGTTATAATAAATATGGTACAACCATATTCAATATTCTATCTATCCTTTGAGTGACAAGTGACCATATGTGTGTATGTACGGCTTACCGTCTCCACGTCGTGGTGTAATTGTTATTCTATAAATTATTATTTGGATGGGTATAATAATGATGTGTAATTCATTTAAATAATAAATATATCATGTTAATGATTTTGTATATATGATATACCATCCAATTATATATTATATTAATATAAAAAGAATGTTATTGTCGCTCGTGCGTACGTATGGACTATCGTCTCCCCGAACGTGTAGAGATTCATTCCCCATCGTATCCATTCAAGACTAATTATCATTTAATGATTAAAAATAATGTTTATGGACTTGATATCATTATGGATATGAATAACATAAAAACTATCCATAACAAACACAGATTATGTAACAAAACATATAAAAGAAAATGAGTAAGTTGACACCCGAAACAACGGTAATACTAAGATATTATTAACAAATCAATTATAAAAGATCATATATGATATCATATTAATGTATATGATTCTTGTATAATTTAATAAAAATTATTTCACGATTATACGGTAGGTTAACCTACCCTCAACCAAGGAAAAGTACAAGGTAAGGGTTTATTTCCCAATCTCTTCATTATCCGAGGTTGTTTATACGTAATTGTCTATTGTGACCTATTTATAATCCATATCCATGTTTCTTAAAAATGTTTTTCAAATCATTATTAATATTTTAAATACTAAGGGATAAAGTCATTTATACCCTTGTTGACTTTTTATAAGAAGTTTATAAGGGAATATTTCTGTCGTTTTCCAAATATGGTCATTTTTAACCTTTTCGACAGAATTAAGGTAAGAATGTCTTTTTTAACTTATACGATAGGTGTGGCTATTTTCCACCGTTATAAAATCGTCAAAACTTCCCTTAAAAGAATATAAGAATATTTTCAAAGTAAATGATTTATTCTATAATTATGTGACTTTCAAAAGATTTAAAAAAAAAGAGATATTTCTCTCAAATAGTTTTGATTTCATCTATGTCAACATCTTTTTATGGATTTTAAGTTTATTTGAAGTTTATTTATTATGATACAAGACTTCAATATTTTATTAATGGTTTTTTGATATTTTTGACTATGGATGTGTTATTTTTATACCATTCATGGTTTATGGAGAAAGTATTGACATTTCATATGATAGTTTTAATAGAAATGTTTATGTTATGTTTGAAACTATTCATATGAGGAATGCATTGGACTTAATATGTGACTGGTGGATCCCACTATAGGTCCTCGATGCATCAGTAGCTCTCATGAAAAAAACTAGTGTCTCGGAAAAAGTCCTTGACATGATATAATTTGTAGTATTGGCACAATGTCATAGCGATGTGGTTATGATAGTCTCGCATTATGCATTCCATCATTATGAATGTGGTTATTGATATTGCATGTGATTATTCGACTAGTATAATATCCATGTGAATAAGTAAATTGAATTATTTCATTTTATCTTTGCCATATTATGCATAAATTAAAGGATAAAAGTCTTTTGTAATAGTTATACATTCCCTTAAATGTTTATGCTCATTTATGAATGTTTCTGCTATATTGTTATCCTTAATGAGCATCTGAGCTCAACCCTTTAAATGTTTTATTTTTTTTGGATGTGAAGAAGAAATTTCTGACTGACCTATAGGAATAGTATGAGGGGATATGGAGACGAGATTGTGTTGTAGTTTTTTTACTTAATGATGTAATGTAAGACTTATGAATATATCTAGTGTTTCCAAGACTACTAAACTAATCGGTCTTTCGAGACTTAATCTTTTGTGATCATGACAATGTTATGTAATAATGCACCGCCTCTAGGTCACTAAGGTTAGGGCATTACAATATGTTCCTTTGGTTCCCACGTAGAATCTTCCATATTATGGTTTCCCAATAAAATTTTTACCAGTAGGGTCATCCGTTTTCTCAACTCTTGTTCTCTGGTATCAAGAATCATGAAATGATCTTCACATTAAGACAAATTAGGTTCCAATTTAATTTCATCATAGGTGAGTACATGTGTTGTGTCAGGCATGTATTTTCTCAATAATGATATGTGGAACACATCGTGAACTTTGGAGAGACTCAGTGGCTTTACCAAATGGTATGCTATAGCCTCAATTAGTTCTAGAATTTTGAAAGGATCAATGTACCCGGGACTTAATTTACCCTTCTTACTGAATCTTATAAATCTCTTCCATGGATATGCCATCAAGAAAACATGATCTCATACATGAAATTCCAAATCCATCCTTCTGTTATTGGCACAAATCTTCTGCCTACTTTGATCTACATTGATGTGGGATTGAATAACCTTCCCCTTTTCCATCATTTCCTCAAAAAGTTCTGGGCCAACGAGTTTTTCTTCACTAACATCATGCCAACATGTTGGTCTGCGACACCATTTCCCATATAATTCTTCATATGGTGCCATATAAATATATGAATGGAAGCTAATGTTATAGGGAAATTATACCAGAGGTAAATATAGATCCCATATATCTTGAATGTCAAGTGAGAAAGATCACAACATGTATTCTATGGTTTGAATAGTCTATTCTGATTGTCCATCAGTTTGAGGGTGGTAGGCAGTGATCAAATGAATTTCAGTATCGAGTTCATTCTAAACACTTTTCCAGAATCCTGTTGTAAAATGGGTATCACTATCACTAGAAATCGATATGGGTGCTCCATGAACTTGTACAACATCATTATTATAAAATCTTTCTAAATGTTCATGTGCTATATATTCTCTTATAGCAAGAATAATTTCTAACATGGTTAGATGATTTGGTAGTCCCATGACAAGGTCCATCATAATATAATTCCTTTCCACTCGGGTATAGGAATATGTTTCTTGAATCCACTAGGATGTTGTCTTATAGCTTTCACTTATTGGAAAACCATACATCTCAACACAAAATCATCAATCTCTCTCTTCATGTTGTCCCATAAAAAATGTTCTTTCAAATCACTATACATCTTAGTACTATTAGGGTGTATATTGAAATTGAATCTATGAGAATCATCCAACAATTACCTTATTAGATTAGGTATTTTGGGAACACAATGACTCTTCCCAAATTTCAAAATTCCCTATTCAAATATTATGTCGATCAATCTTCAATAATTCACAGCTGTAATTTGTATTTGAAATTCCTCACAATCCATCTAAGAAAATTTTATCATTTCTAGTAACGATATTTTGGCAACCATTTGAAAAATAATTGATGTTTAACCATCCATGGTTATTCCCATATCCATCTTTACTTGATCCATGTATATAGGATCCCTTTCAACTCTCATCTTTTTCAAAACTCCATTATCATTTATGCTCAATGCATCTGCCACCGTATTTGCCTTCCCCAGGTGGTAGTCTATCATGAAATCATAATCCTTGAGTAGTTAAAGCCATATACATTGCCTCATGTTTAGTTTTTTTTTGTGAAAAAATATACTTCAATCTCTTGTGAACTATATAAATCTCACATTTTTCACTATATAAATTGTGTCTTCAAATCATCAGAGCAAAGATTATAACTGCTAACTCAAAATCATAAGTAGTATTTTTTTTCTCCTGAATTTTTAGTTGTCATGAGGCATAGGCAATAACTCTATCATTTTTCATAAAGACACAACCAAGTCCTTTCATTGAAGAATCACTATAAATAACAAACCCTTATTTCCCTAATGGTGAATTCAATATAGGAGCGTTGACTGATCTTCTTTTCAGTTATTCAAAACATTTTTCACACTCTTATATAAATAAATTTAAACCCTTTACATGTGATCTTGGTTAACGAGTTATCCAAAAGGGAAAAATTCTGGATGAATCATCAATAATAACCTACTAAACTAATAAAACATAAAACCTATGATATACTCATCATTGTTGGCAATTATTGGATTTCCATGGTCGTTGAAGGATCAATACATATTACAACTTTAAATAAAATGTGTCCATGAAGATAAATCACTTGATTCCAGAAATCACACATGCTAAACTTCCCATATCATTCATTTCTTCTATGATTATTTTAAATAATGTGCAAGTGATGTTCATAATCTTTGTAGATTTTGGAGTGTACCAAGATATCTTCAATAAATACCACTACAAAGTCTTGAAGTTATTCCTTGAATCCTATATTCATTTGATCCCTCAAGTGAGAGGGTCCATTAGTTAATCCAGAAGGAATTATAATAAAATCCTAATGCTTGTACCTAGTTCGAAATGTTTTTTTCAGAATTTCTTCCTTCTTCAAAAAAAATTTATGATATCTAGATCGAAGGTCAATCTTTGAAAAATATTGAGCTCCAGGAATTTAGTCGAATAAATCATCAATGCACGGTAATGGATACATGTTCTTTATTATTATAGCATTGATCTACCTATAGTTAATGCACAACCTCATAGATCTGTCTTTCTTCTTAACAATAAGGAAAGGGGATCCCCTTGGAGAACCAATTGGGTGAATAAATACCTTATCAATCAATTCCTCTAGTTGTTTCTTTAGTTCGACTAATTCCACTAAGCCAATTATATAAGGGTCCTTCTATATGGGCCTTGAACAAAAAGTTAAATCAATTGAAAACTCAATTTCTCTTTTTGGACGATGTCTAGGTAAATTTTCTGGTAACACATCAACATATTCTTTCACAATAGGTACATACTCTATTTGAAAATTATATTTCTCACCCATAATCATTTCATTTTCATCCTCCACAAAAAATAAATTTAGTAGTGCTATGGGGGTGGATCTACATAAGAATCAGATGGTGATGTTTCTTCTCTAAAGATATGGTATTCCTTACCGTCATCAAGAATTATAACCACCTTTTTCTAACAATAATTTTTCGCATCATAGTCTAAAATCTAATCCATAACAAGTATTATATGAAATTAAATCATGGGTATGGAGATTATATCAAAATATAAATATCATTTTTATGCTTATATGGGGTCTGCTTCAAAAAAAATAGTTGCAATGATACTTACCTTATGAGTTTTGACTAACAACTCTCTTATTAAATAAAATTGGAAATATCTAATTTTCATAATAAACTGGGAAGATATGAAACAATAAGATGATCCTGAATAAAATAAATCATTGGGAAAATATAAAAAAACCATTAAATTATCTTCCACCATGTCTTTTGGAGCTTCAACCTCAGTAGTTGTGATAGTATAAGCTTGGCCTTGATCCCTTTTCCTTTTCTATGGTAAGATTCCCTGACGGTTAGGACATTTATTTTCATAATGTCCCATATCCCTATAATAATAGCATTGGATATTGGTAGATTCTTTTTCCCCATACAATAACTAGTTAGATGGACTTTCTATCCACATTTGTAGCATAATCATTTTCCTTTTGGATAGGAACCAGGGTTACTCCTTACACAATTATCACATGGTGGAAACTCAACTTTTACCTTCTTCCCTATTTCCTTTTTTCTTTTCCCGGAGTGTTCAGCAGATCTATTATTCTCTTTCTTTTCTTTATAGTCATAAGATAAAGTAAATTCCTTTGCTATTTTGATACCATATGAGACAATATCTTCATACGATGAGAAGGATTGTGAGACTAATACTCAATAGAGAAATGGTTTTAACCCATAAATGAAATGTCAAATCTTACTTCTTGGGGTACATATACAATATGTAACATGACTTTCTATCCTTATAATGTTAGCTTCATACATTGGGACATTCTCAACCTCCTTTTGTCTCAGAATTCAAAATTTCCTTTCCTTATCCGATCGATGGCCACATGGAATGGATTTTTCTAAGAAAATCTCTTTAAACATCCTCGATTACATACATGATACTTCTTTATCCTCCATCGTGTTTTTAATTAATGACCACTATAGATCTGCATCTCTGGTGAGGCGATAAATTGCCATGATAACTTTTTCCCTTTCACTACTCCACAAAGATTGAAATATTATCTCCATTGAACTTATGCATTGTTCAGATACAAATGGATTTGTAGACCCATTGAATATTAGTGGGGTTTTCCTCATGATGTGGTCTAACATTGATCATCCTCATTATGGATCTGGGTGCTCTATACAGGTAAGGTTATTATTCAAAAAATGGTCTGAGTTGTCCTAGTATGGTGATAAGTTGTTCAGTACCAGTTGCATTACCAGCTCCGCTCTAATTATTTTGAGCGTGAGAGAAATCCCTACATGGATTACGTGTATTAATACAGTTCTCATACCTTCCACTAGGTGCCATTTCTAAACAAAGGCATACAATTGATTAGTTTATGAATCACAATTCATATTTCCAAACTTGTAAAACACTTTTCATAAATTGAAAAGTTTATGGATATAATCCATAATCATAAAAATGTTTTCATTGAGGAGGTATATACTCATAATTCATTCATAGTGGGTGGTATTGAAAATTGTAATTACCCAAATCATATCCCCTAGCTTTTCTGTAACAAAGAGTATAGTGAGGCCCGTTTTCATGCATGAGTTCTTATTTGAGTCTATCCAAAAGTGGTGTTTTGGGGTTTTAACCCTATTTACATCTATGCTAGAGCCACCTCTTCCAGATCATATCTAGACAGGGATCAAACAACTAAAAAAATATCTATAGTACCAAAATTCAAAGAAGTTATTCTATACTAATCCTCAAAGTTTATCTTAGGGTAATGTTCTTTAATCATAATTTTTCTAAATATAGTTTCCAAGGATTGTACTAATTTACCTATGATACCAAATGTAATTCCCTGAAAATAGTTACCTAGATTTGGTGAATTATTACATAACATTGGCATGATATAACGAATCATGTCCCAAATGACTGATCAATTTAATATTATTTGATACAAGATATATATATAAGTTCAACATTTCATCATGAAAATAAATTAAAATCTAATTTATTACATTAGAATCTTCCAATCCTCCATGATTATGCATGCAAGTCACACATAACTAACTTCTTCATATATTGGGAAAATGAAACATGACAAAGGGATGAGATCAAATGCTCAGTAAGGGTTAATAATACAGTGATAGATAACATAAAAATTAGTGATCATGAATAATTAAAAACAAATTCCTTTACAAATAATAATCATAGACACTTTATGGGATGAATATGAGCCACATAAATAATTCATAATAAAACATAGTAATGGGTATTTTACTAGTCGAATAATCACATGAATCAACCTTATTATTTTTCATAATCAGGGAATGTATAATGATAGAAATTTAGAATCATCTGGTCAAGGCCTTGGCCAAGACGTCTAAAAATTATTTAGGCCTCAACCAAAATCATATATCAAATTGGGAATGGTATAAAAATAACACAACCATAGTCAAACATATCACACACCCTTCAATACATTATGGGTGATATATAACATAATAAATTGACATCAAAAAAGTTTAAAATCCATCAAAGGATGTGGGCATAGATTAAATGAAAACTATTTGAAAGAAATACCTATTTCTATTTTAAAACAATTTAAGAGTCACATAATTTTAAAATGATTTTTTTTAAAATATTATTATAAGATTTTAAGGGAAGATTCAATGATGTTATAATGATAGAAAATTGCTACAGTAGCCTTATAAGTTAAATAACATTCATACCTTAATTTTTTTGAAAAGGTCATAGGGTACCTTGTTTGGAAAATGAAATAAAGATTCCTGTCAAAGCATATAAGGTGAAATAATGGTATAAATAAATTTAACCCATAGTCTACTAAATAGTAAAAATGCTTTGAAGAATCGTTTTTTTAAATACAAAAATGTGGATGATATCGAGGTTCCAGTAGATACTTATGTAAACATAACCTCGGATAATAAAGAGATTATGAAATTTACCCTTACCTTGTACTTTTAATTAGTCACTAGTATGTTAACCTCTTGTATAATAGTTAAAACATTGTTATTAAATCATACAAGAACTATATACATAAATATGATATCATATATGATTCTATAATATTTCATTATTATTGATATTTCGGTATTATCATCATTTCGGGTGATAACTTATTCATTTTCATTTATATTCACCGTTACATAAGCCATGTTTGTTATGTTATGGATGTATTTTATTCATATACATAATGATATTATGTTCATAAACATTATTTTTAATCATAAAAAGAATATTATTCTTGAATGAATACAATGGGGAATGAATCTCATCGCGTTCATGGAGACAGTAATCTGTACGTACGCATGAGAGACAATTTCATTATATTGATGGTGAAATAGTATGTAATCAGATGGTTTATTATATATAGATAATAATTAAATGTGTCATATACATTATTTACATTAGTTATAATCATTATAATAACCATCAAAATAATGAAGTGTTTCAATAACAAACTACACCATGTACTCTATAATCCTATGAGACTTGTAAGGGTTCCCCCATGTCCCATGAAAGGGGGTTACCAAAAATCAATAAAAATGAAGGCCTTAGGGCCATTCGGGTGATTACACCATGATGGGGAGACGGTAAGACACATGTACACACGTATGGCGACTTTGTCATTCATATGACGGATAGAATAATGAATAAGGTTGATAAATATTTATTATAACATCATAGTATATAGAAGATACTAGATTTATTATTTTAAAATGTAAGCAACAATGAAATAGGAAGTGAAGAAGAAAAGAACAGGAAAGACGTGAAAAATATTTACCTCTTTTTCAGGTTCTTCCTTTTGATTTGATCAAAAGGGCTTCATAGGTTATCTTTATGACCAAAGGAATGGCTCTAGAATAAAGTGAGGAATGTTTGATGGATATTTGGGTATGGTTTGGCCTAGAAAAATGCATTTGGAGATGTGAAATTAAGAGAAGTGTATGTACACTTTTATAACAGATGTGAGGGTCACTTTAAGAAAATCATGAAATATAATTTTATAATAAACCATTTTCTGTTTATAATGGATCCAAAATGATTTATTTAAATGCCAATGAGGGTATGGGTCAAAATCCTCTCAAACAATAGGTTTTATATAGGTTTAGTTGACCATATTAACATTATCTTTTAGATTTAACTCTTAGTTAAATAGTTTTACATTTACCATATCTATTTGTAATATTATAATATATATTAAATAAACATACTATAAACTACCAAGGGAACCCCATGTGGTTCATTATTAATATATATAATCTTATCTATGTCTTTTGGACTAACCATTAATTTTTATGAATAATATATGAATTAATAATAGAGATTTTTTTTAAAAACTCAATTATGTCAATTTTGACACTATTTAGTATTTGGATTTTGTTTAAATCATAACAACATGATTACTTAAAAAATTATATAATCATCTGTATCATGTAATATTAACATATAATGTTAGTTGAATTCATGAAAAGTATCAAATTACATTTATTTGTATTTTTATAGTATAAATTATTTTAATCATTCATTAATAAGATAATTACTGAATCATCAATGTATCATAAATAAATTAAATTATTTAATGTCTAAAAATTATAAATAAAATACTATTTTTTAGGAAATATTATTATATTTATTTTAAATATTTATAGTCGAATTTATCTTCTGTATTACCCTATATTTAAAATCATTTATTTATTTAGCTTGGAATATAACTCTTTGAACTCTTCTTTAAATAAAATAATAATAAATATCCTAATCTATTTCAATGGGAAAAAAGAGGATCATATTTTATTACTAAAGTTTTCTTGGTCAATTTATACATATCCAACAGAATTATGATATGTTTTAGTGTAATTATGATACAATTTTTACCATAAAATACCCTATTTACTTTTAATCGTGGTAAATTAAAGTCAGAAGCTACTATTCACCATAAATTATTTTAATCTTATTGAAAAAAATTTTACATAAATGTATTTAATATGTCTCTTAGATTTTTGAAACTCAACTCATAGTAGAATTAAAATTGTGTTTTAGGAAATTTTGCAAATGCTTCTAGGAGGTGGGTAAATGACGGTAAAACGTTCAATAAAATTTTTATAAATCTAAACATATTATAATATGACTCCAATTAATTAAAATGAATTTATATAGGTATTATGTATCTATTTTGACATAAATTAATTTAAATAAAATAAATAATTATTAAAATAAAATGTCGGTTTTAACTAACAATGCAGTGTTTTTAACTATTCATCAAAAATTAAATGTTTTCAGTAAAATAAAAAAAATTTACCCTAAAATAATTTTGTTATTCTGAATTTTAAAATGAAATTCTATTTGAAAAATAATATTTTTAATTTTTCAAAAAGTGTGTATTTCTATTCATAAAGGTTATTTTGATTGGTTGCGGTGTGTTAGAATCTCGATGTTGCATACAATGAATGTTATTGAATTTTTCAAAGGGAAATCTACCGTGAATTATTGGGATGTTACATTTAGTAAGAATATATATTAATGATGTTGTTAGACTCCATGGAGTAACCATATCAATTTTTTCTAATCATGATCCCCATATTACAATAATATTTGGGAAAATTCGTCACAAGGCCCAAGATACTGAACGTTGTTTTAGCAAAGCCTACAACCATCAAACTAATCGACAATGAGGACGAACTATTCAATCCTTAAAAGACATGTTGAGATATTTACCACTTGACATTCATGTTATGTGAGAAAAATATTTACCTCTCCTATAATTTTTTTATAATAATAGCGTCCATTAATGTATTCAAATGGAACCACATGAAGCATTATATGGAAAGAGATGTCGCACAACAAATTTTTGGGATGATGTTGGGGAAAAAACTCATAGGACTATAACATGATGAGGAATAAATGGAAAAGGTGAAGGTTATCCAAACCCACATCAAAGTAGATAAAAGTAGGAAAAATAGCTGTGAAGATAATGGAAATAATGATTAGAAATTACAAGTAATGGATCATGTTTTCTTAATGGTATCTCCATTGAACGGTTTTATACAATTTAGTAAGAATAAAAATTAATTTAATTGGTGCATCAGACCTTTCGAAATTCATGTATGAATTATAGTTTTAGCTTATGGTTTGGAATTGCTGCCAAGTCTCTCTAATGTCCTTGATGTGTTCCACGTATCACTATTGAAAAAAATAAATTCCAGACCCAATTCATGTACTCCTTTATGACGAAATAAAAGTTGAACCCAACCTTTCTTATTGCAAAGAGTCCATCAAAATTCAGGATACCAGAGAACAAGTGTTGATAAACTGGACAACTCTTCTGGTGAATGTTCTAGGGATAAATCATAAGATGGAAGAGGCAACATGGGATCCTGAGAAACAGAAGATGAAGAACCACCCGAATCATTTTATGTAGTAAAATTCAAGAAATATCGAGGACGAAATTATTTGAAAGAGGGGAGAATGTAACACCACAAGCTTCAATGATATTTTTTTCTTCGAATAATGCAATTGCTTGAATTGTATGAAACGTGGATTTTTAACACACCACGACCACTAAAACTAGCCTTTATGAATAATTATACCAACTTTTTAAAATTTTGTAGATTTTATATTTCAAAATGGAATTCATTTTTTAATTTAGAATATCAAAATTAACATTGAGTGATTTTTTGGTATTTTTTTGAAAACAATAAAATTTTAATGAATATTGAAAAACACTGTGTTATTATTTTAAACCAACTTTTTATTTAAATAATTTATTATTTTATTTAAATTTATTTTATGTAAAATTAGAAATATAATACCTATATATTTTCAATGTAATTTATAAGAGTAATACTTTAATAATATTGGATATATAATATTTTATTGAACTTTTTACTATCTTTTACCAACCTTCTAGGCGCATTGGAAAATTTTCATAAAACATAATTTTTCAACATTTGTGAATTAAATTTTAAATATATGAGTCATATGGTTGACACCAGTAACTAAAATTAGGATTAATAATATGAAACTAATTTTTTTTAATAGTAACATTTGACATTTATTTACCACGGTTTAAAGTAAATGTGGAAAATAATTGTAAAAATGATATTATAATTACCATAAACCATTTCATAATTCTATTGGATTATTATATTTCGACAAAAAATAACATTATTAATGAAATATGACCCTTTGGGTCCACTTGTATTAGATTAGGACACTTATTAATTTTTTATTTAAAGAAGAGTTAAAAGTTTTATAATTTAATGTTTCATGACAAAAACATTTTAAATATAATTTTACACAAAAGATAAATTAGACTATAAATATTCATTAAAAAGATAAAAATATTTCCTACATAAAGGAATGTTATTTTTAAATTTTAATGATTAAATAATTAAATTTATTTATGACACGATTATGATGGAGTAATTACCTTAATAATGAAAGATTAAAATGATTGATATAATACATATCTAAATAAATGTAAATTGAAACTATTGAGGAATTCTACCCATTTTATAGGTTAATATAAAATTTTAGGTTATATTAAATTATTTTTTATAATTTAGGAAGATGTTATGAATTTCACAAAAACAAAATACCAAACAGTGTCAAAATTGAAATAAATGAGTGTTTAAATCAAATACTATATTATTAATTGACATAATATTTCTCAAAATATATGGTTCGGAAAAAATACTTAGATAATGTAATAAATATAAATAATGAACCTCTTGGGGTTTAATTTTATTTTTTTAGTTTGTTTATTAACCAATTATTATAATAATACAAGAATTCATGGTAAAAGAAAAACTATTTAACAATTCATTAAATCAAAAACTTATCGTTAATATGGTGACCTAAACCTGTCTAAAACCAATTGGTTGGGAGTTTTTAGACCCATACCCACCTTATCCTATAATTGAATCATTTTTTATCCATTATAAACCGAATATGATTTTATAATAAAATAAAATTTCAATATTTTCCTAAAGTGACCATCACCTCTCTTATAAAAGGCTACTTTCTCTTCTCTTATGTTCACACTTCCAAAGACAATTGGCCAGGACAAAACCTTCTCAAATATCCTTAAAAATACCTTAAATTATACCTAGAGGACTTAAATTGATTATAATTCCAACCTAACGAGCCTTTATGATCAACTCAAAATGAAACACCCGATGAAGAGGTCATAATTGCACCACCTCTTTAAAAATTCTTTTCATCTTCCCCATCTTCATTATTGGTTTTTTAAATACAAAATTAATAACACCAGTACCTTATACATAATATGATGTTATTATAAATATGGTACAACCATATTAATTATTCTCTCCATCCTTTTAATTACAAGTCACCGTATATACGTACGTATGGCTTTCCATCTCCACGTGGTGGTGTAGTTTTTTATTCAAACGCTATATTATTTGGATGGGTATAATAATGAATATAGATGATGTAAATAATAATTATAACTTGTTAAGTATAGTTTATATATGATATAAAATCCAATTACATATGATTTCTCCATCAATATAATGATATCATCGCTCGTGCGTATGTACGGATTACCATCTCCAAGAACGAGATGAGATTCATTCCCCAAAGTAATAATTCCAAAATAATTTTCATTTCATGATTAAAAATTATTATTAAGAACACAATATAATTCTGGATATGAGTCAAATATATCCTATACATAAAAAACATGGGTAACATAATGAAGCATCTAAAGGAAAACAAATCAGTTATCACTCGAAATAATGATAATACTGAAATTTTATTAAAAATGCAATATTAGAAGATCATATATGATATCATATTTATGTATTTAGTTATTTTATAATTTAATAACAATTATATAACTATTATAAAAGATATTAACATACCCTTCATCATGGAAAAGTACATGGTAGTAGTTAATTCCATAATCTCTTCATTATCTGAGGTTGCTTATATGTGATTATCTACTAGGGCCTCTTTATCATACACATCTATGTTTCATAAAAATTTATTTCAAAATTTATTTACTATTTCATATAATATGGGTTAAAGTAATTTATGAACTTGTTTGACTTTTAATAAAATTTTTATAACATAATCTTTCCCTCGTTTTCCAAACAATGTACTTTATGACCTTTTTGACAAAATTAATGAAAGAATGTTTTTTAACTTATACAGCAGGTGGGGATATTTTTCCCCATAATAACACCATTTAAGCATCAATTACAATATTATAATAATGTTTTCAAAATAAATGTTTTCTTATTTTAATATGTTGATTTTAAAGATTTCAAAATATATATAGATATTTCTCCCAAATAGTTTTCATTTAATCTAAGACAACATCCTTTGATGGAATTTACAATTTTATGAATTTGATTTATTATGATAAAAATATTCCATATTGTATTAAATGTTTTGTGATATTTCATAATGTGGATGTAATATTTTTATACCATTATTGGTTTATGGTTGAAGTATTAACAATTTGTATGCTAGTTTTAATACAAATGATTATGTTTTGATCCACTCATTTCATATGAGGAATGCATTAGACAGAGTAAGGGATGTGTGGAGCCTGATATAGTGCTTTGATGCATCTATAGGTATCATGAGAAAAACTACTATCTTGTCACACATCTTTGGTAAAATCTTATTTGTAGTCTTGGCATGATCCCTTGACTATGTTGTTATGATGTCTTGAAATATGCATTCCATCATTATGAAATTGGATATTGATATTCCATGTGATTATTGGAATAGTTGAATGTGCATGTGAATAATTAAATGGAATTATTTGATTTATATTCTCCATGTTATACTGATTTTTATGTTTAAATGGCTTATGATTTAGTTTTATACATTCCCTTAAATGTTTGTGCTTATTTATGAACGTTTCCTCTATATTGTTATTTTACTAAGCATTTGAGCTCACCCTTTTTTATGATTTATTTTTTCCAAGATGTGAAAGAGTATATTATGACTTGCCTGTATGGATAGTATAAGGGAAATAAATGTGGTAAAATGAGACAATGTTGTTTTTTTTCTTTTATAATGCAATTTAATACTTATGTATCTATCTAGTACTTCCAAGGTTTCTAAACTGATTAGTACTTCAGGATATGATCCATTGTGATCATGCCAATATAATGTAATATTGCACCGACACTGGGTAATGGGGGTCAGGGCATTAAATTCTTTATTTCAGGTTCCAATGGATTATGTTCACAAATTTATCAAATTACATTGGTTATCTATATCTCCTCCCATATTTGGGTTCGTAGGGAGCAATTTGTTTTATTGATTGAAATTTGTTATTATACAAGATTAATATAAAAGGAATATATTGATCCCATATTCATTTAATGTAGATGGAAAAAATCCCACCACATATATTCCAATGTACATATAGTTTAGTTATTTTGGAACTCAATTTTGGGATGACATTCTATATTAAAGCTTAACTCAGTGTTTAGAACATGGTAGATACTCTTCTAGAACAAGGTGTTAAATCTTGATTCACAATTGGATACAATTGATAATGGTGTCCCATAAACCCCCTCTACTAATTTGATGTATATCCTTGGAAATAAATCTATTCATTTTTGATAAAAATTAAAATATTTTGTGAGGTAATTATAAGAATATCCAAAACAGCCCATATTGTAATATTTTTTTCATGTATTTAGAATACATGTGAAAAATTATATGATGATTTTTGTACAATTCCAATTATGTGTGGGTAATGGATGAATCATCCCATTAGATATTTTTCATTTACACATTACCTACTGATATACTAGAAAAATTTATATACATTTAATGATATTATTCTTTATATTGTACCACCAATTGAACTCTCTATTATCATAAAACATCATCATTCCACATGGGTTTATTGATAAGGGAAATCCATATATATCATTCTTTAATGTCTTTGTCTCATTATATGACATTACACATATTCATGACCAAAATATTGCAATACCTCCTTCATCATTTTTCAACTCAGTTGATTTACCTCATCTTATAGATCTATCCATTGTTAGTTTTTCCATATCCTCACTTTGATTATCCATTGAATTTTTTGAAAGTGGATATTTGAGAAAAAATTTGAGAAAGATGGATAATGTTCCTCTATTTAGGACTGTCATTTCAAACTATTCATTTCATAAGGATTTTCTCCATAAAAATTATTGTAATTTATAAGGTTTTCAAGTCATTTTTACTTCGAAAATATTACACATTTTTTTCATGTCTAGGATAGCTGTCCATTGCGATGTCATAATCCATGAGTAGTTCTATACATATTCCCTAATATATATTGTGATTATTTTATTTGAATATATATTTGATTAAATTATGATCCATATATATTTAACACTTCTCCCCATTGTGAAAATTTCATCATATTTTCAAGATTTATATCACTACAACAAACAACAAATATTCTGATAGATAGTTCTAATATAGAACATTCCACTATGTTTAGTATTAGGTTGTTACATAATCATTTTTCATCAGTACACAAAATAATCCCTTTATTAAATTAGCATTGTAAAAAATGAAAATCTACCACATAAGAGTAGTGGGAGGAATTGGTGATGATAAGACACTTTTCTGTTTCCTAGAAGCTCTATTCGCAAGCACTAGTCCAAAAAAATTACTCCATTATATGTCCTATTCATTAGTGGGTTTGAAAATAATGATAATTTTCTTACAATTATAAAGCAACAACTAGCTAGTATGTAGAAATTATAGATCCCTATTACCTATTCTGGTATGGTACACTCTATAATTCGGTTTTTCTAAGAAGGTGTCAGAGATATCCATTCACTGGTTATAATATTACCCAATAATGATACATCCTCTATCAAGGACTCCCATTTAATATACGTTGCATAAATATTATCCACTTCCAATTTCATTAGAACAATATTTAAATCTACCTCTTGATCCTGTTTTTTAGTATATTAGAATATATTTTATAAAGTCGTCCCCAAATTTTCCATGGTAATATCTAAAGACTATATTCATTAAGTGCAAAAATGTTTTTGGAGAATTAAGAAGTACGATGTGTTTCACCGTGAACTCATAATTCCAATACATATTTTGAAAGGAGATATGGAGAATGTATTCATTATTTAGCATTAATTAGTGATATCTTGACCAAAGTTAAACCCTATATAAATAATGTTCCAAATGTAGGATATCAAAAATTTCATTTCTCTATAGAATTTGATAATTTTTTTGTCATGATTTGTTGAGACCATGATAATGAACACAAAGTCTAATTGACCAATTATTCTTCTTGAAAATGATTACTTATGTACCCCAATGTGTTTCACTTAGACATATATAACCCTATTATAAATATTCTTGTAACTAATTTTTCACTTCATCCAACTCAATAGTGTACACTATATAAAGAGTATTAGTTATGGGAAGAGAAATATATATAAGATAATTTTAGAACCAAGCATCTATCTTAGGTTGAATATTGCATAACTATTTAAGGAATACATTATAATACCATTGAATTGGAATGTATTTTAGAAAGATTCTCTCATTTTTCATAATCATTTGATCTAGATATGATTTCTCGTAAGGCAATAATATCCACACATGAGACAAAGAATCCAAAGGAGATTCATCCTCTTATATAGAATTATTTAAAATAATAGGATGACTTGGGCTGTGAATGGTGATCCCCCTCTTCTAACATTTTAAATTTGAATAATAAAATGACTACCATTCCATGAACAATATATAATTATTCTCCAATAAAGGAATTAGAAAAACATTTTATATATATTCTGTTCAAAAAAATTGATTTGGGATGAGATATATACATGAGAAGAAATAATTTCCCCCTTTTCTGTTCTCATTTGAAAATCAACACCAATATTCTGATTTGGTGTATAAATAGTTATAATAAACATATAATATATGAGATAATGGGTCAAACCATAACAAAAAATTAAATTTCTTCTCCTGAATTAATAACTATTGTACTTGTCAACCTATTTTTTCAGGATCTTTTTCATATGTAGTGACATCATATGAACATCCATGGTCTCTAGGGATTAAAGGGTATTAGTATTTATTATCACCAAAAACCAATGTATTCGAGAATTGGATCTCTAAATTTTTATTTTCTATAATGTTAAAAAAAATTACAATTAGTTGAGTGTTTATTTCAATATTAATTTAAAATATCCCATTAGGGGTATTCAACATATCACTTCAGTAATGATTAAAAATATACCCCACTTTTCTACATATTTAACATCTCCCAATTACCATGAGAAAATTATATGTTTCTTCCACAAAAAATATTACACTTGGGATGTCTGGTTTTCATTGTTCTATGTTATTTATATATTGATCTCCTAAAATAAAAATCCATTTACACCTTTTAAGCCTAATCCCACTAGGCCACTACTATTTATCAATATCCAACTAATCGTAAGGGGATCAAAAGGAAATCACTTCATTGTTATCAATGTATCAAATATTTAAATTCTTTGGTAGACTCAACATTAACCCAATAATAAAATGATCCACCATAAATTTAGTGTTGATGATGATGCTGGAATTATAAATTTATAGCTATGTTATGTTTTCCTCATAAAACCTCATAGAATCATGTTTCATTTACATTTTTCATAGGAACTCCTTATCCACTATAAGATGTAGTGTTTTGAGAAAATATTTATATAAAATAATTTCATAAATCATTCTAATTTTATGGAATAAATATCATCTTTAGAATTATATTTCTTTATCCGTGTCCACTATAGGTATGCTTCCCCTTGATTTGAATAAATATAAAGCCAGACATTATATTATTTTGGGAATTTTAATATAGAGGATACCAACTCAATGTAATAACTCTATTATTCTATGAGGAGGGGATAAAAAGTTAGACCAAAGGTATAATGACTTTTTCAAATAACGTAATCAATGATAACATTCAATTCAACGAGATAAGGTAGTTTTTCTACAAGATTCAAGATATTATTCATATCATTTGTTAGTTTATCTTGTATTTACATGATGTTACTAGTTCATTATCCCATATGGATAGGAATATCAATAGGTTTATAATCACATTTCCTACCATGATGGTTTTTAGAATAGTTTATTTTATTTCTCACAATTAACAAAAATAAAAAAAAGGATAAGAATATTTTAACTAAATAACATATAGTAGGCAATCTATGAACATAAAAGGAATAAAATTTTAATGAAAAAGTGCATCCTATATTATGAGTCACTGGGATTCAAACTTGGTTATCCATTTTAATTTACATTTTAATTTCTCTATCCTAACAATATGTTTACGTTCATTATAATGGTTTGAAATGAGTTTGTGAATTCTCCAAATAATAACCCCTAAGAGTGTCAAAACATCTTCATAATAAGGGTTCATTTATCATACACCACCATGAGGAAATAGATATAACAAAAACACATTCTTCACTGTTATTACACCTATATAATAATGATCAAAAATCACATCAACTTATAGTTTCCAATCAAGGATGTATCTTCCCAAAATCCCAAAACATTATACTTTATGAAATTTTTTGTATATTTTTCATATACATGGAATTATCCATAGGATTATCACTAAAAAATTATAGTCTTGATCCCAAAAAACAAAACCAGGCTTTTATACTAACTATAGACACCAAATCAGTTTACAAATATTGTCACATGATTATTTACATAAACATTCATTAAAAAAATACCAACGATCATGAGTCTTAGATTCATTGTAATATTAGGTTCATAATAAAAAAATGATTGAAACATAAAATTATAAATTTTTTATCCATAATGAGATCCTAAATACCGTTTCAATCCTAAAAATCCTAGGATAAAATAGGGAATAGATAAAATAAATAGGCGGGCTAAAAATCCATGTATGTGAATAAACATGGTAGTGAACTATAACATATTGGCTATGAGGCATAACAAGATAATTAAAATGAAAATGATCATGAACAATCATATAGAAGAATAAAATAAAGAAAACGTAATCATAGCATCAATTAAATACTTGAATGAGTTAGAAATATATAACATGTAATATGGATAAGTAATGGACAACTACCAAGACAACATAATATGGTTGATGGAGTCCCATCATGGATTAATTCAACTCTATAATAACATTAATAACATATTAGGAGAAAACATTACACAATGCATTGGATCATTATCTAGGTACCTATATAATATTAATTTACAAGTTCATTTGAATAAAAAATTGGAATCAGTCATAAGGAAAAAACCTATGAATTACCCATGGAATGAAATGTATTACATAATCAGGCCCCTCATCATAATGAATCATTTATTTTGATATGATTCCAAAGAGAAGAAATAATTAAATATTTTTTACATTAATATATAAATATATATGAAATTTCTTCAAATTATATTGTTCTTTTGTGTATATATAATTGAAATGATTATTATATAAAATTACTATGGCATAAATTTTTTTCCTATATTTGGATATGAATTTAAAGTAGGGATTTTAGAAATGAGGTTAAGAAATGTTTTACTACTTTAATGGAAAGGATAATAATATAAGAATTTAGGTCAGGTATATATATAATTTATATTTATTCCATTAAATTAAATAGAGATATAATGTATGTTATAATGGTAAAGTTCACAACCCAATAAAAGGGTAGTTAAGAGATATATGTTACCTTATGTTTGGATATATTATATACTTTACCTTGACTTCATGGATAATAAAATTTAACAGATTAATTACTTAATTCAAAAAAAATTCTATCTATATTTTATTTATTAATATTTCATTAGGATTTTTATAATCATTCCTATTAGATATATTTTGTTTGTGAGGGATTGTTTCATATATCCAAGGAATGATAACTCATACGTTATTGTTGACATTATTTTCAAATCAGTTTAAAACTCCTAATTTTAAATAAAACGGAATTAATTTTTTTGTATAAATATAAATGTTCACAAATACCCATATTGGTTTTAAAATATGGGTGATTAATTTTTAACAAATTATAGTTTTATAGAGTTAGTTTGTTTAATCAGTTTTTTTAACTATCATGAAATAATATCATTTAAATTAATATTATGACGATATATTCAATAATGAATGAAAAAAACATGTAATATAAATAAATATTTTATTTTAATTTTTTATATTTTAATTAAAACATTCCATTAATGTTGTTGTGTAAAATAAAGTCTCATCATCCATGATGTCTGTGAACAAACATAATATGAAATGTAGATTGATTTTTTAAAGTAAGAGGATCTGAGAAAGTGGTATATTGTAGATATTCCATAAGAAATATAAAACTATATTATATATATGTTATTGATGTTATAAATCTATATTAGATGATAGAGAAAATGGGATTCTAGAACTAGTAATGAATTTGGATGTGTTAAATTGAGAATATTACCTCTTAAATGATGCCTCCTTTATATACTCATTATAGCCCATGGAATTCGTCTTTTGGTGACACCAAAATAACTACGAAAAGGTTGATATGTTTGGTGATGGGGTTATAATTAAATTGGTAAATCAAAAAGTATTTTTTTGGAATAAGGGGTAATGTGGGGTGGAATTTATAATGGAAGGATATGGGTGTATTTTATATTATATTTATTACATAGTTGGTTTTCCTCAAAAAACAATTGTATTGATTATTGTTATTATATATAATATATTTTCTATATGATTTTGATCTAATGGGGGGTTACATCATACAGGACTCAATAATTCATGAATTTATGTTATAATGTGAAAAATCATATTTTACCCAATTTCACTATTTACTAATAATTTAAAAAAGGGAAAAAATAAAAAATATTCAACATAAGCATTTTTCTGCTACTTATAATTAAAAAATAAAATTAATTTAATGAAAATAATTATATATATTTGTGAAATTAATTCTTTAAAGAATGTCCTCACTTATTTGGAAAATATCATTTTTAATATTATGATGAATTTTATGACCATTTTTTAAAATTATAGATTATATTAAAAAATATATCATTATTATGATAATACATAGTATTAATTGATAAATCAATTTTATGAAAAAAAGTCCAAATTTTAAATTGATATATTTACTATAAAAGTTAAATTAAGAAAATTTATTTTACATAAGCACAAAATCTTAGTTTATCATACATAAAATATATATTTTTTTATGCCATGCTGAAAATATAACATTGAATCATTTTATTAGATAAATAAATATTATTTAACTTTTCAATATGTGATGTTACTATTATTAATGATTATAATACTATTACAATGTTCATATTATTATTTCAATGGTTAAATTATTATTCCAGTGGTCATATTTTTAATGGTCAAATGAGTTCCCTGTATTCTATAAATACCTCAAAAATTATTCATTATTCATTCAATTCTATTTTCCCTTGGGGTTATATGTATTTTTTCCCCAAAATTAATATTTTAATACTAAAATTCTAATTTATTTCAACATTTCCATTCAAGGGGGATATTATTTTGGGGAATTGATCATATTTAAATTTTCATATTCATAGTGTATTGTTTTAAATATTTTGGTCACATTGTAATAAAATTTTTTTTACCAACATATTTATTTTATAAATTTATTTTTTAATTATATTATAAAATTGAGTTATTTTTTTAATTTTTTTTATTCCTTTACATTATATTCCCAAATATGAAACAATTATGTATCCATAAGAAAAATGTGAATGACAAAATAATTTGTCATTACAGTTCAAGATGTTTTTGAAGGAGGAAAAGTTTAAATTGTGAAATAAGTCAATGAAACTTCACCAAAAGAATATTCTATACAAACATCTAAAGAATATTTTACATCCCTTCCAAGGATATTAGTTTATTGGAATATTAAAATATGGGTACTTCATGTTCAGCCTCTTCAATCTAAATATGATGTGAATAAAAATGGAAATCATTGAAATAAAATGATCAAAATGAAATTAAAACTATATAATCAACAAAAAATATCAATATATTTTACATTTCTCTTAGTATAGTGAAATATTTAAATGTTATTCATGTTATTTTTTCATAAAAATTATCAAAATAATGAAATTTTTTCAAAATCTCGTACTATTTAAATAACGCAATGAATTTAATGAATAATAGATTTTAATTTTTTATTGATGAAGATATTGGATAATTTCATAAAAATTATACTAGAACACAACTTTTGATTAAATATTAGTCAATATAAATTATAAATTCTTATATTTTAATACGATAGAAGAATTTGTTAGATTATGTTATGGTTTTAAAAGGGGGAATCAAAAATGTTAAGGATAAATATAATCTTAATATATAAAATATGGAATATATTTATACATGTTTGAATGAAAAATACAGAGATCTCATAATTATGTGGGGATAAAGAACATCTTTACATCATTATTTAATTTTTTTTAAAAGGTTAGAAGAGATTGAGGAATATTTTATTGATCATGGAGAAAATAACGATCTTATAGCTAATTATATTAATAAAATTTAGCGGATTCATAAAAAACCATAATTTTGATAAAATTAAAAAATATAAGGTTTAAAAATCTAAGATAAATGACCTATTTTAAGAAATAGAATAATAATAATATTTTTTTATGAGAATATTTTAATGTTATCAAATCAAGAGAATAATCTTAGTGAATTGGATCATATGATTATTGCACGATAAAAGAATACAAATAAACAACAAAAGAAGATGAGTATATTGAAGCATATGATAGATAATCCTGTAAAAAAGCACTAAATTTATCAAAGTATTGATTATTTATTAAATTTTATTTATAAATTAGACAATTTAAATTATCGAGTAATTTTTGTGGAATATATGACTTTTAATTTTTCATCCCAAAAATGTATTCTATTTTTGGTGATTCAAACATTATTTTCCATTTCATGTATATATCAATTTAATTTTCTTTCACTCTAATATATGTTTAAACTATAGTGAATGAATAATAATAATGTTTCAAATTTGTTTTTTTTGTTTCAATACTTCATAATAATTGAAATAGTTGATGATTCCTAATGATTTAAAGTGAGTATACCATAAAAATAATATTTTTAATGGAGTTATCTTAATAGTTTCATTATTATTTCAACATTTTTGTATTGAATTCCGTATTTTTTAATAGATGCAAGGGAGATAAATTTGAAAATTGATATACATATTAATATATCAATAAAAAATATTAAAATTAAATTATAATAATAAGGGGAATATAACATATTTACATAGGTTTGTATTTTTTTAATCTTTTACACTAAATAGGGAGGCTATTTTTTTGAAAAGGGTGTTTGAATTCAATTTTTCAATCATGTTTTTTGTTCATAAAAAAGATTATATTATTGAGTCATAGACTCATTTTTTCCAAGATTTTCAAAATAAATGTACACTAATTTATTATGTCCTTATAAAATTATATTTTTTTAATATTTTTGGTATATAGGATTGACCATATAGTAACATTATTTTTATTATATTACAATGTAAATGTCATGAGATCAATTTTTTTTATAAAATTATTTCTAGAATGAAAAGGGGTGTTATGGTGTAAGGATAAGTATATTACATTTTGTGTATTGTCTCAAATATTATTAGAGTATGAAATAAGAACTACTTATTCTATTATAACATATCTTGAACATATCACTATGTGATGATTACTGATTTCACTATAAATATAACTAAATATTTGAGTACCCTGTGACGCATGACATATACTCATGAACATAAAATCACATATTGTTTATAATAGATTTTTTTTGTAAGAGGACTTCTAATTATGTTTTTTTTGTTTCTACTAAAACATTATTAATTAAGTATTTGATGTAATAATCATATCATTTATTTTTTAATCAGTGTGTTACCAATCTTAGAAAGCCATTAGATTCTAGGTTATGGAACCATATCTACTAATGATTAGGTTTATCATGGTACATTGTTATGGAAAAATTGTATGATATTCTAGATTATAAAAGTGGGATTTTCTGTTGATCGGTTTGGTAATGAGAATCAACTTGGAATCCAGTGCTGAGAATATAGTTAATAGAAGAGTGTTCCTTCCAACAAGTTCAGTTGGGGGAGTTTTGTATATTAGTAGATATATCTTATGTAATGTTTAATGTATATGATAACATTAGATAGGTAATATATGAAGATACCTTGAATTAATTATATTATTCATGTATTCATTAGGATAAAATAAATATTTTAAATATCATTAGTGCACGACTATCATCGACTGTAAGAAAATCCATTTTCAAAATTGTGTTCTAGTCCACCATAGTGGATGACCAGCATTGTGTCACTTTAAGATACTCACAGCTGTATACTATCATAAACGAATTCACATAAACAATGCATTTTTATTTTTTTATTATTCTAGGAATGTAATGCTATTCTAGGACTTTTTTATTTTCAAAAATAATTAAAATACATAATTAATGGAAATTATATCTAAAATACCATACAATACTAATAAATTAAATTTAAAAGGATGAACCTTGTGATAAAATCATATTTGAATTCAATACTTTTTCTCTTTTTTTCAAATAAGGTCGATAATTATTCTATGAATTCTGATGGAGGAATAACTATTTTTATAATTAGTGCTCTGATATTTTGAATGACATTAATAATCTAAATTTAACATCATTATGTAATTATTGTTAATTTGACACCTAAATCTAAAAGTAAGAGTCTTTTAGGACATGACTCTATTTGTTGTTCATTCATCAACGTAAGAAATCAACTCCATCATATTAAGATATCATTTTCTGTATAAATGAGTTAAAATATTTATTAAAAAACATAAAAATATATTTGAGTTGTACATTATGGTGTTAAATCAACATGCTCATCCATGCTACTCATATCTATCACATAAATAAAACAAACATTAATAATGTACCCAATAATACCTACCCTCTATTGGGATATGACTCAGGTTATCCTGACATTGTTGAGAGTAAGATATGAAAATGGTGGAAAGAAAGATGAAGATAAAGAGAAGAATAGAAGGATAAAATAAAAATATGAATGAGGAGAGAAAAAGAGAGAATTCATATAAAATATAAGTAAAAGAAAAGAAAATAATAGTTATATAGATTGTATGTTATATTAACAAGAAAATAAAATAATGGAAGAAGAATAAAAGTCCATAAAATAATAAAATATTTAAGATGGAATAAAACATTAATAACAAAATGAATATATAAAAGGGGAATGTGGGGGATAAAGAGGATAATAAGAACTAAAATAAGGGTAGAGGAGTTAAAAAATTTAAACATGCATGAATCTATTATAAATATTAAAATAAACATTAATTAGAGAATAATACAATAAAATATTAAAATAGAATTTATATAATGTACAGAAGATCCTTCGACCAAGCAATTCTTCAATGGTGTGTCCAACTCCCATCATCCATGGATGAGGGACCGGTTTTAAAATGGAATTTAGATCCCTTGGGTGTGAATCTCCCCGTATTGATGATGATATTTAATAAAAATCAAAGCCACGAGGAATTGTGTGTGATGCTTCAAACACCTAAAAGGATTATGTTTTAAAATTTTTTATTTTATATAATCCATAGGGGACGACCCATTAGAATTCCATATATCACACATGAGATCTCAATCTATGTAAAAGTATGTTGGTGGTGGAGGAGAGTTGTGGTATGTAAGGAAGTAGCACGGGTAGTGGTTGCTGTGGTGCTCAATTCCTCCTCAACCACTCTGGCCATCTCAATGGTCGTAGGAAGCTTTGATTTTGATTTATGGGGTTTGGAAAAAATATGGAGGTGATCCTAAGTTGTGGAAGGATATCATAGTTTCTAATGTGCTAATTCATGAAATAACAACTTGTATTTCCATGGATTTTTCCATGTGGTTCAGCAGTTTTGGCCCATGTGTGAATGTGACAATGAATAAGGATCGTGGTGGGGGCTCGTGACTGAGGCATTGGGTTGTAGGAAAAAGGAAGGATGATTTTTTCCCAATTAAAATGATCATTACATATGTCGACCACATCCTACATTGAAATTAAAATCATATGTACGATGTTTTATAAGAATAATTTGGTGTTACTAGGGTTAGATTCTTACATTGGGGTATGATCTTGAAAACACACACACACACATAGATGGAAATGTTCTATGACGCACTTGTGTGGCCCACATGGGCTTTGGCCGTCCATCACACACTGTGGACTCCTTCTATGGGCCATGCTTATTCATTGTCTCAAGTTGGTCTTACCGCATGGCACCATGTTTTCCTAACCCTTTTAATGGTTAGTTGGGCATAATTTTCCTTGTTAGTTAAGAAGAAGCCATCTTGGATAAATTTTTACCTATAAAACATTTCCATAAAATCAAAACAAAATGAAAAAAATTACAAATAAGTTCATAACAAAATCTAAAAGTTATAAATTAATCCATTATTATCCATTTAAATAAACATTAACAATTATTTTGTAAATTTGAAGTATTTAATAAAACATTTTATTATTTTTCATTTTATTTAAAATGAAATACAAAATCATTATAAATTTATAATTGTTTTTTATTAAATTTGATTTTATCAAATACCTCCAGCTTAAACTATGTTATTCCACAATCAAAACATCATAACAATTAAATCCTAGGGAACTAATGTTAATGTTATTCACATATAAATGTAATGAAATTAAACAATTATCCAGGACAAATTAATGTTTCTTGTTTAAAATAAATGATTGATTCAAATGATTATTTTTTAAAGAAACAATCAATTTAAGAATTTTAATTCCTCCCATTTCAAAATCAAAGAACCACTTCTTTAATCCATTAATTATCTAGAATTAATTTGCAATAAACATTCCATGAATTTAATTTATTCACCGGAATCATCTCCCTAACCACTCAAGAAATTAATTCTAGAATTTTTTGTTTCATATCTATATTACACCATTATCCATAGTTTTATAAGGGAAATATTTTTTATGCAATGTAAAAAAATTACAAAAAATATTTAGGTCTTTTGAAGAATGTTTCTACTGACTTTAAGGATTAAGGTTGGTTAGAATTTATTTTTTAAAGTTAATTCTCAAGGAGGAGTTTATGTATTAATGTATTAATAAGGAAATCAAAATTAAAAACTCAAAAAAATTATCCCTATAAAAATAACATCTCCCTCTTCCAATGATCAAGGAAATATCATAAATAATAGAAACATAATGAATGATATTAACCTTCTTAATTTTATCTCTAATATAATATTTTTTCAATATACTTTTTAAATTTTTTTCAAAACTTATTTATATAATATACCTCACATTCAGCACCTAACGACACAAGATATAAGTTATCAGTCTTCTGATTGTGATTTTTTATACCCCAAAGCCACAACAAATTTTATTTATTTTTACTTTTTCATTGTTTTCAATAAATAAATAAATAATGTATACTGAATGGATCAACCACCATTCTAAACACAAATAATTATCACCCCTGCACTTTTTCATTAGAATGTATATAATCCCTTCTGCCATTACTCTATTCAACCAAACATTTCCATATATAAAAATCCAATAAATACAAATATATAGATGAGAATGGATATAAATATTGTGAATCATGGTGTATCCATAAAACGATCAATCATGGTCTGTATGGGATAAAATATAATTATGTTAAGGTGGTATTTAAGGATAAACGTTTTTAAAATTAATCCAAAATTATTTAATTGTTTTATTAAATTCATCTGAATTGAAAAGTTTCAATCCATGTTTTAGCAGGTGGATTTTCCAATGATCCTTCAAAAAACATTTTTAATAAAAAAAGAATATTTGGTATAGAAATTCACTTAGTAATGGGACATATGAATCCTAAAATTCTATAATGGTATCACACATAAGAACAATTAAATTTAAAAAAAATTTATAAATTCAATGTGTGAAAAATTGTAGGAAAAATTCATTTACTTGAATTAACTAATTCCATAAAATTATGAGGCCTCAATTATATATTTATTATTCACTCTAATAATTCAATTATTCATCCTAATCATTCAATATTATAATTATTGATATCTTTAATAGGCAATCACATGATTTCAAATAAGCTCATGTTTACTAGAAATTTCAACTAGTGCATAAATTCTAGTATTATCATGAAACGTCTAGTTTAAAAATGAAAATAGTTTCTCAATTAAAAGTATATTTTTTAACAAATAAACAAAAAATTGAAATACATTTTGAAATAAATATTTAGAACTCCTGCTTCAAATTATAATTTATATTCCTTGTTCAATCATTGTTTTAAAAAGTTAATTAATTATGAAAAAAGATCTTGTCATTTAAGTTCAGTAGGAATATGAGGAGTGGGAGGCTTCCTATGCTAATTAATAAGAAAAAAATTGAAATAATTATAATACATGCAATGATAAATATTGGTATTATCCCCAAAGTGGGATCTAGATTTTTAGAGCCTAAATAGGGAAATACTGGTTGTTATCCATAGTCTCATGGTTGGATGATCTTATTTTATTTTTACCACCACATATTAATTTTACTAGATATTAAATATTAATTATTTGTGAGAAAGGATAAATGGATATTGTATACTACATTCATCCACGTAACAATTATTTTAAGCTAGTATATTTGGGGTAGGATATTATTTGGATCATCTAATTTCTTGGTTGTTAATTCAGATACCACCTCTTTCTCATATAGTTCTTTTTTAATAGGGGAAGGAAGAGTTGAATGATTATATAGATAGTAATCTACTGTTTTTTGTTGAATTAAAATTATATTGAAATTAAAATTATCCCTTTAATAGTGATATACCAATATCACGATTTACAATATCTCATCTACATCGATTTCTTCATTGGATTTCTAAAATCCTTGTTCATCAAAATCATGTATCTCCATGTGTTCCTTATAATATGAATGTTCATCCTTATTTTCTTCTCTTGTGGTATAGATAATTTAGTTCAAATATGAAAACCCAGCATATTGATAATTAATACTCAATTAAAATTGAAGAAAATAAAATGAAATATAGTTTGAGATATGATCAAATCCCTTTGATGGTTCATCTTTAATATCATCTTCAATAGTCAGCTACCCTTAGAGTTGGATGGTAGAAAGTGGAGGTAGGAATTCATCATCCTATATTATTTTTTTAAATTCCACAAAATTATTAGAGGCTTAATCCATGGCTAGATATATTTGTACTATTTTCGGTTCTTCAAATTTATAAGGAATATGGATATTTTTTTTACCTCAAACTAATTCTCAAATTCATCTGTTTCTTTTTGATCTCCCACATGTAGATTAGCAGGTATGTTGTTTTCAACATGAATCCACTCTGAATCAATATGTTTTTCATGGATCAGTATCTTCATGTGGTAAGGCTTTTGATATTCCTTGAATTTGGCCACAAAAATATGGATATCCTCGGAAAAATAATTATAAAACATTTAAACATCATCATTTCCTCCCTTATGTTCCTACTCATGTTCTAGATGATCCATCAATTCATGAATATAATCAAAATAATTTTTCTACTTTTCTCATTAGTTTTTATCTGATTTCACCATGCACTTTCACCTAGCCTCTTTCATAACTTGTATCTTCTTCTTTCTCTTCCTACAACCTCCTATAGTATACCCATGCATAATAATATAAATTTGAATACAAAATTGGAAACGAAAATCATTCAATGGTTTTTTAATTAATGAAAAAGTCGTAATATATATATAATGTGAAAAATAATAAGCCATTAAACTACTGAATAGATCCCCAGAAATGGTTCGAATTCTGATGAAAATATATTGAAGACGATGGAAGAATAATATTTTAATATATTTATTATTGTTATATAGTTGTTCATCATAGTATCCTTACAGGAGGAGCCTTAGAGTTTTCTTAAAACAAAATATTATTCACCAAAACACTACATTCATCGGTTGTTTTAACAATTCTAGGGAAAAAACTTTTTTGGGTTTTTTTATTTTCTAAAATATTCATTAGACATGTAGAATGAAAATATAAACTAAAATGACATTTAATTATAAATTGAATGGATTTATAAAAAAACAACAAATTTATATGTTTCGATTTTAATTCGATCATTATTGTCATTTATTTGTTTAAATTTTGTTTTTTAATTAATTTTTCGGTTATCATGAATAAATTACAATTCTTATACGCAGTGTGTTGAAACATATGATTCACATAGCTATATATATTTTAAATCCTTATTTAATCATGGTAGATCTCACACCTCATTCTCATATGACTAACATTCCCAAACTCATCTACAACATATGTTCGTTTACTCACTTAATAGCTCAAATTCAATAAATAATGTTCTTCTGTCTAGTAAAAAGTTGGGAAAAAATTATATAAAATAATAAAACTATATTTTAGTTTCACGTCAATGTTTGAAATCTCCACACTCATAAATGCTACTCATATCTATCCTAATCATAGAATAAACTTTATGATATAATTCAACAACACCATACCTCCCCCATGATAAGCCTTACGGTATTCCCTCATTGTCTATGTTAAGAGATCACTATGGTGGAGTGAAAAGAAGAAACGATAGATACTTGGAGAGAAATAAAATTAAAATAAGAATGAGTAGATAGAGAGATATAATAAAAATGAAATAAATGTAAACGGAAAATACATATGAAATATATAGAATGAATGTTAAAATAAAAACAATATAAAATAATAATAGAAGAATAAAAAAATAAAATAAAATAATAAATTAGTTATGAATGAAATAAATAGAATAATAAACTATCGAATATGAATGAGGAAGAGGAAACAACTAATAAGAATAAGAAACAAGAGAAGGGTGTATCATTGGATAAAAATTAATCATGCATGATGTCTATTTTAAAAATTTATATGCAAATGTAACTATAATTGAATAAAATGTAAACAAAAAATTGAATTAAAATCTAATTCAAAAACTCATTTGGTTGAGTCTTTCTCCCAGGTGTGTCTGACTCCCCATAGTATTTTATGATAGAATTATTATATAGAGGTATGGAGAATACCTCAGTCATTTATATCCCCATGCCAACAGTGATAATTATTGAATAGAAAATATGTGGGAATAAGGGGTGATGTTTAAATAACCTAAATAGTTTGGGTTTTAAAACATGTGGTATTGATAATATCTAGTGAGAACATCTCCTTTTTTATGTTGTTCAGGGATCATAGGTTTTTTTTCTATGTAAAATCATGTTGGTGGAATTTTTGTGCATTTGGAGGTGTGATAGAAGATGCAAGGATCAGTTTTTCATGTATCCACCCATCATTTATTGTGGTATGAGGGAGCTCTAAATTTGTCTCATGTGGTTCAGATATGTATTTGGATGTGATTCAGAGTGATTAAAGGCCATCACAGTGGACAAATAAATCAATGTTTCCATATCCCATGGTTGGACATGGAAATTTCCAATTGGTTATGTGGCAGGGGGATGAGGATGAAGTTGGCATTATTGGAGGTCTGTAGTGGTAGATTTTTTCTAAGGGGAAAGGTAGAAGAAAAATGGTTGGATGTTGTCTTCCTAGTTAATATGAACACTAAATGTCTTGAATTGAATGTTATATGTAGATTTTTCAATTACAAGAGGGGTTTCATTTTTCGTTTAAAAACATTCATTTTTACCCTCAAAAAATATATGATTAGAAAATTTTAACAAGATGGATTCAAAACCCACTTTATTTATTTAATAAGATACTAGTATCCTTAGGATCTAATAAGATGGATATGGTAATGAAACCAAAGAAATGTTTATTAGTAAATTATTCTACCGTAAAGCTAATAGAATATAATTTATATCATAGTATAAAATTATAAGAAAGTGCAATAATGGAAAACTTTCATTCTATAGAAAAATGAAGAGGAAATATAACTTTTAACAAAACAATAGAAGTTTGAGAATTATTTTAACCAAATGATAAGCTTACCCAACATCCAAATAAGAAGATCCCATTATTTATACATTTAGGAATGTCTGTCTTTCCCAAAAAAGGGTAATCCCTTGATATGATGATCAGAATCTGTCTTGTTATCCCTACAAACCCTCAATATATAATTTGATTGAAACCTCTATATTATTATCCCCGAAAAACCTTTATTGATCTAAAACAATAAGAATTGCAATAGGAAGGTTGAACAAGATATTCTCAACATTAACAAGATTTTCAAATCATTCACAAAAAGAAGGTTTTAGTAGAGATCATGTAGAGTAACACATATGGCATGAACGATACTTTCATTTCTTTTTCATATTTAATGTATTGAAATCATAATTATATAAAGGTATATTGTAATTATAGTATAATATCATATATAATATCATTAACTCTATCCTTTATACATCCCACATATGGCATTAACGAATCAAATCACTTTGAGGGGCGGTAGTCCGTAGTTCCTAAAATGAAATTATCGCGTTTACCCATAATGGAAACCATAAAGGTATGCCATTAAAAAAAATAAAGAACCATAAGAAAAAAAACATAATATAAATCATATATAAATATATTTTCATCTTAATGGCCACCATGAACGGTGTAAAAAGAAGATTGAACAATCATCGTTTCGTGAGGTAGAAAATCACGAACCACAGAAACAATATGTTCTTTAACCATTAGAAAAAGGTGTGTGTTGGTGTAGCCCTAATAATTCTCATAACAACATCATAGTATATTTAAGATACTTGTGTTGTTACAAAATAATGGAATAAAAAGAGTTTAGGGGGTTGGAGAAGCAAAATTAAACATAAGAACACAAGAGAAGACACTACCATGAAAATGGGTAACTCTTTTTGATTTGAGCTCAAAGGCTTCCTTGGGAAGACTTCATCCCAAAGTGAGGCTTCTATGAGTAATATAGGGATGTGGAGAGACAAAATGGGTAGGGTTTGGACGATCCAAAGGCTTTTGAGGTGTGGTTAAGGTGGTAGAGGTTGGGGCCTTTTTTAAGAGGAGAGAAGGGGCACTCTTGGAAAGTTATAAAAGGTTATTTTATTATCAAATTATTTCTGGATTTTAAATGTCCCAAAATTATTTATTTCAAGGATAAGGTGATATGAGTTCGAAATCCACCCATAAAATAGGTGTTTGACAAGTTTAAGTGTTATATTTTACAAATCTTTTCATTTTATTTAAATTGTTAACTAATGAGGTAGTCGCTGCATCAGCATAGTTTCATAAATATTTTTATTTGTTTAATGTATAAACATTATAAAAAAAAATAATTATGTATTAAATATTATGAGCTTTCGAATTAATATTTATAGTCAAAATTATGACATGTATAACCCCATTTAAAAAATTGTTTTAGTAAAACAACACATGTTTGTGAAATTTTTATTTTAACATTAAATAAAAAGTTATTAATGTCATTTTCCTACCAATGTGGCTCCATGGGGTCCCCAAGTTCACCCATGGATTTTCATGGTCGGCCATGACATATCCAATAAGGGTAGGACATGTTTCATGTTCATTTAATATTGTTAAAACATTATTTTTATCTTAAATTACACTAATTATCTCTAATCCCGATGAAAAACATAAAAGTTACTATTCAAAAAATATTTATTTTAATCCCATTGAACCACATTTTACTTCATAATGACAACCATTTATGTCAGATTTTTGAAATTCAAAAGTCAAAGGTGGAAAAATTTCATTTAAATGAAAACTCTGTTTTTTAAGTAGCACTTAGTGGTTTCACTATTCATCAAAAATTGTGTTTTTCAGAAAAATACAAAAACATCACCCTAAGATAAATTTGATTTTCCAAATTAAAAAATGATGTATATTTTACAAAATTCAAAACATATAAGTTGCATTAATTAATTTAATAATTAATTCCCGCTGTCAAAACAAATAGTGTGTTTTTATGAAACAAAATGTATCAAAAGATTGACACTATTATGAGTCCAATTTCAATGTGAAATTAATTCTAATGACCACAATTGGATTAAATTGAAAAAATATATTCTAATTGAACATTAAAACCAATTCAAAATACAATCTAATGAAATAAATAAATTAGATTAAAAAGGGGTTTTGAATTAAAATACAACTTTTTTCACTATTCATTAAAAATTGTACTTTATCGGAAAAATACCAAAAATTTATACAAAGTAAATTTTGATGTCGCTATTCTAAAGAAGAGTTTTATTTTTTTCCAATAGAATGTATATGAGTGACCAAAACTATATTTAATGATGGTTCACCATCAAAAGGCGATAAGTGGACCTTTAGCTAAAATTAGAGTATATATGCCTAAAATTGAATTCTTTTCGTATTTTAAGCCTTTATCCTTTATTGGATAAATGTAAAAACATTTAAAAAACATATATAATAATATTTTAGTTATTTCTATCCATTCCCACCAATACAATGGCTACGTGTTAACTACCATTTAAAATAATATTATTATATTACTAGTGTGCAACGTAAGATTTCAATGAAACTCATTATTGTGTATCAGGTACGCTGTCGAACATAGAAACCCATTTCAAGTAAAATTAATATTTCATTCACAAATATTAATAATATTAAAATATATTATTCTTTATTTACCTGGGATGTTACATCCTTCCCCCCCCTTTTGGGAATTGCATCCTCACTATTTTATTCACTTATCAAAATAAGTGTGAGTATTTATCCCTCATAGCATTTTCAGATTCCCATGTTGCCTCTTAAACCATATGGTTTTTCCAAAAAACCTTTACCTAGTGAATTACCTTATTTTGCAAAAATTGCTCTCTTCGGTCAAGAATCTGGACTGGTAGTTCTTCATAAGAGAGATTCTCTTCCAACTGAATTACCACTAGGATCAAAAAATGAGATGGATCTAGAATATACTTTCTCAACATAGAAACATGAAAAAAATTGTGTACCTGAGATAAACTTGGATGTAAAGCCACTCGATAAGCAACTGATCCAACATTCTCCAAAATTTCATATGGTCCAATGAACCTTGGTCTCAGCTTTCCTTTCTTACCAAATTGCATCACACTTTTCCACGGTGAAACATTGAGAAAAACATGATCACCTACCTCGAATGATAGACCCATCCTCTGGTTATCTGCATAACTTTTCTATCTTCTCTGAGATATTTTCATGTGTTTCTGAATCAATTGAACCATTTCTTCTATCTCTTCTACCAATTCCAGTCCCATCAGCTTCATTTCACCTACTTCATCCCAAAAAGCTGGTGTTCAACACCGCTTCTCATATAATGCCTCAAACGGAGCCATCTGTATACTGGAATGAAAAATGTTATTATATGAAAATTCAACCAAAAAAAGATATTGGTCCCAACTTCCCTGATAATCCATCAAACAAACACGTTTCATTTCCTCCAAAGTCTGAATTGTTCATTCTGACAACACATCTGATTGAGGATGAAAATATGTACTAAAATTTAATTCAGTACCCAACGACTTCTGAAGGCCTTTCCAAAAGTTAGAAGTAAACATGGGATCACAATCAGATACAATGGAGAGAGGAACTCCATGTAACCTGACTATCTCTTTAAGATACAAACGAGAAAGTTGATCTAGGGAAAAATTATATCGAATAGGAAGGAAATGTGCCAATTTAGTCAAGCGATCAACAATAACCCAGAATTCATTATTACCTCAAGATGTCTGCGGTAATCCCGCAAAAAAGTCCAAGGATAGGTTTTCCCATTTCCACTCTGGCATCGGTAAAGGCTGAAGCATCCCTTTCGATAATTCCCGCTCTGCTTAAACCTGCTGACAAGTCAAACACTTTACAGTAAAATCAGCAATATCTCTTTTCATTCCATCCCACCAGTAATACTTCCGCAGATCTCTGTACATCTTAGTACTGCCAGGATGAACTGAAAACGCGGAACTATGAGCCTCGCATAACAATGCATTCTTCAACTGTGAATCACCAGGCACACATAATCTCTTCCCAAACCGCAAAACACAATCATTATCAATGTTAAATTCAGGCAACATACCCTTATGAACCAGCTCTACCTTTTTCTGCAACCCACTGTCTTTCTTCTGCGCTTGGTTAATTCTGCCTGATAGGGATGATCTCACCGATACCTAAAACAAAAAAGAGGAACTTCCTGCCCCAACAACTTCTATGCCAAATTTCATCAAATCAAAAACCAAATAATCATGTTCCAAACACAACATTGTTAATGAAGAATTACTTTTTCGACTCAAAGCATCGGCCCCTTTATTTTCTTTTCCCGGATGGTAATTAATTGTACAATCATACTCCTTGATTAATTCCATCCATCTTCTCTGTCCCATGTTCAATTATTTCTGAGTGAATATATACTTTAAACTTTTGTGATCAGTATATAATTCATACTTTACTCCATACAAATGATGCCTTCAAATTTTTAAAGAGAAATCAACATCAGCTAATTCCAAATCATATGTAGGGTAATTTACCTCATGAATTTTCAACTGATGTGAATCATAATAAATTACCTGATAATTCTGCATTAGGACGCAACCATGTCCTTTCAATGAAGCATCACTGTAGATAACAAACTCACCATTCATGGAAGGAAGTTCCAAAATTGGAGCATTCACCAATCTTCTCTTCAACACCTGAAAACAATAATCACATTCTTTTGTCCAAATAAACCTATCACCCTTCCGAGTTAGCTTAGTCATTGATCTAGATAATCGTGAAAAAATTTCAACAAACCTTTAGTAGTATCCTACCAAACCAAGAATACTATAGATCTCGATTACATTTTTGGATCTTGGCCATTCTTCAAAAAGTTTTGTTTTTGCAGGATCAACAGTTATGCCATTTTTTGAAACAATGTGACCAAGGAAAGAAATTTGTTGCAACCAAAACTCACACTTGCTATATTTTCCATACAGTTTATTTTCTTTTAAGGTTTGCAAGATAACCCTTAAATGACATTCATGCTCCTCTTTACTTTTAGAAAACACCAAAATATCATTGATGAAAACAACCACAAACATATCCAAGAACTCATTGAAATTTCTATTCATAAGGTCCATGAATACATCAGGTGCATTGGTTAACCCAAAAGGCATATCTACAAATTCATAATGGCCATATCTAGTACAGAATGCAGTCTTTAGAACATATAATTATTTTACTTTCAACTGATGGTTCCCCGACCTCAATTCAGTCTTTGAAAAATACTAAGCTCCCTAGAGCTGATCAAAAAAATCATCGAAATGAGGAAAAGGATACACGTTCATAACAGTAATGTTATTAAAGACTCTATAATCAATGCAAAGTCTCATTGAACCATCTTTCTTTTTAACAAAAGAGACAGGAGCACCCCATGGTGATATCCTAGGTCGAATGAAACCTATATCTAAAAACTCCTGAAATTGATTCTTTAAATCTAAAATTTCAACATGATCCATTTGATAAGGGGGTTTTGAAATTGGATTAGAATCAGGAACTAAGTCAACAGTAAAGTCAACTTATGGATCATGAATAATACTAGGAAACTCATCAGGTAAAACATCAAGATACTCATTTACCACTGGTACATCATTAATTTTAATATTTCCTTTATTTTCAACAATATGTGCAAGATAACATTCATTTCCATATTTTACTAGTTTCTCAACTTCCTGATATTTTATCAAAATCAAGGGTTCATTCTTGTACACAAACTGAAAATCTTTCTGAAAAGAAACCATTTTAGCTCGGCCGTCAATCTTATCATGATAAACAGAAATCCAATGCATACCCAAAATAACATCAAACTCTACTAGATGCAAAACAATAAGGTTTTCTCGTAAATTCCTTCCGCACACAAGGATATGATGGTTCTCATAATTTCTTTTTGTCTCAACATTTCCTCCGGGTGTTTTTACTATAAGTTCATGATTCATATCTTGAGATGGAATTTATAATTTACTAGAAAACATATCAAAAATGAAAGAATGTGTAGACCCTGAATCAATCAACACATTGGCATATTCCGAACAAACAAACAGTGTACCTGATACTACTTCATTATAATGGCCCAACATGTGCTGAAGTAGTTAAAAAGGATTTCACCACCACTTTCTGCATGTAATCTGGATACTTTCCTCCAGTTGAGTTCTTCGTTAGAAACTCATGTGCATAATGACCCATTTCATTATACATAAAACATCTTACTGCTATCTTTTCATTTCCTGCTTGATCATCTTACATACAGTTACGAGCAATATGACAAGACTTGCCACACCGAAAGCACTTTCCAGATATGGATAAACATTCTCCAAGATGAATTTTACCACACTTCTCACAGGATGGATATTTGGTTTTCTTACCTCCTTGCTTCATTGATGAATTCATCCCTTTTTCCTACCAACTGGACCTCTTATTCTGTTGTTTGTCGAAGAACACCTGATCATCATCAATCTCTATTTCCACATTCTCTGCACATAAAACAAGTTTTTCATAACTTTTGAACTCATGAGAAGCAAAATCCCTTCGATAAATTGGCATTAACCCTGAGTAATAATGATTGATTTTACTATCAAGGTCTCCGATAAAATTTGGAGCATACCTTTCCAATCGAGTGAACCTTTCTTCCTAGGCAGCCACTGAGTCTTCCTCTTGCCTCAATTCTAGGAATTGTTTTTCCATGCTAATAAGAACCACCTTTGGAAAATATTTCTCAAGAAACATACCTTTGAATTTATACCAGTGAAGATAATAAATCTCATCACTAACCCTGATATTTTTCGTCATCGACCACAATTGATCTGCTTCACCTTCAAAACGGTAAATAGCAAGACTAACCTTTTGATGTTCTGAACACCCCATGACATCAAAAATCATGTCAAGTTACTCAATCCAACCTTCATCTAGTACAAGGTTAGATAATCCTCTGAATTATGGGGGATGTGGCCTCATGAAATGTTTCACCACTGAAATGTTTATCTATGGCTGATTTTGCTGATCTCGTGCATGGATACCACCACCATTTATCGCTTGAGTCAACTGCACCATTACTGCAACAAACTGTTCAGTTCCAATTCCGACCATCTCAGGATGCTGATTCTGAAGATTATTTCCTTCTGTATGCCTTCCTAGCAATGATTCCGTATTTCCTCTATGGAAAAGCATTTTGAACAAACAAGTCTTAGATGAAGCTACATGGTAATCTTCAATTTCTATATCATTTCAATTTGACAATAAAAATTTTGGATAATCATTTAATAGAATTCTAACTCCTAAAGTTATTTAGACTGACCTCTGATACCAACTATAAGACCTCGGCCTTAATCATTACTTAATATTGTATTAAGTGAATAATTCCCATTGAGGATCTTTTCAGATTTAGAGTTTTAGAGAATTAGATCATAACTATTACATCTCAAAAGATTACAAAGTAGAAACTTCTACTAAGTTTCCATAAAATAAAAACTCTTAAAAAGAAACATGACTAGATCCATGTTTTAGACAGAATGACATTCCCTATATCCCATCCTTGACCCTATTCCACATTAAATATTGTGAAAAACATATCAAAAAAAACTTGGGGTGAGCATAAAAAGCTTAGTAAGGGATACACAAAGAATGATAACTTTTAATTTTTCAAAACAACAACTAAACCATGAATACTTTATCAAAGTAATACTTTTCACCTTAATGAAGCAGAAAATACTCTTCATTGAATAAAATATAATTTCTTACCCTTTTATAACAAAAATATTACCATAAAACCCATTTAAATACACATAACATATAAATGTAACTTGGGACATAAACATACTTAAATGGAATAACAATACAGTCGACATCCACACATATCACATAATGGAATTTCCATACGACCGACTTCTATACCGAATGCATTAGAGGTTATAACGTAACCACCCATCCTGGTATTCACGGCACCAACCGTCATATGGTTTATCACGTAACCACCCGTCAAATGTCCAAGTACCATAATAAAATCATAATACATAAAACAAATATAATCGAAATAAAACATTTCCACACTTTGATCACAATATATCACATAAATATATTGACATAACAAATCCATTATAAAAATCGTTTTCAATAACAAAATACATAAAAGAGTATATGGTATTTATTTTATTTTAAAAACATTATGGCTTGTTGAGGAAGGCAAAGACCAAATACTACTCGCGGCGGCGAAAAAGGCCGTTGTCACCACGTACGTTAAAAAAACATTCCTTTTTGTCATTTTGTAAAACACTTTATTGAAAAAGATTGATTTTATACAAAATTAAAAGTCAAAGGGGTTTATACACCGTATAAAAGAAATCCTTGTATTAGAACAATATATGCCTCAATGAAAGGAGATTGAGACGAAGTCCCTTACCTCATGTCCGACATGACTCGATTGCTCTTTAATATACTGAATAATAAACTAAAGTTAATTTATACTTTCATAAGAACCTTTTTCAAGTTTATTATTCCTTTTATATCACTTATTCCATGTTATAAACATTATGTAATCATTTATGTTAAAAAGTGTTTTTTTTCAATATTTTTTTCTTGAGTCGAAAGTGGACTTCATACAATTACATGTTGTTCATGTGGTCAATGGTGCATTATATCCAGAATGATATTCATGATTTGGATATCATATATGTCATATATATCCATAATATACATGTATTTACAATAGTATATAACATTTATTGGTAAGAAATGAAATGCACCGTTCATGGAGACGGTAAGCCGTACGTACGCATGAACGCTACATTCATTTCTATTTCATATTTAATGGAGTGAAATAATAATGATATAAAGGTATATTGAAATTACAGTAAAATATCGTATATAATATCATTAACTCTGTCCTTTATATGTCCCACATATGGCATTAACGAATTAATTCACTTTGAGGGGGCGGTATTCCGCACTTCCTAAAATGAAATTATCACGTTTTCTCATAATGGAAACCACAAAGGTATGCCATAAATGAAAAATTAATAATAATAAGGAAAACATAAACATAATATAAATCATACAAAAATATAGTGACATCATATTGTCTAGCCTAAGAGTTGTTAAAAGAAGATTGATCAATCATTGTTTTGTGAGGCAGAAAATCGCCAACCACAGAAACAGTATGTTCTATAACCATTAGACGAAATTGTGTTTAGGTGAAGCTCTAATCCTTCTCATAAAAACATCCTAGTTTATTTAAGATACTTTTTTTGTTACAAAATAAAGGAATAAAAAGATTTTAGGGGGTTGGAGAAGAAAAATAAAACATAAGAACAAAAGAGAAGACACTACCTTTAAAACGAGTAACTCTTTTTGATTTGATCTCAAAGGGTTCTTTGAGAAGCCTTCAACCCAAAGTGAGGCTTCGAGGAGTAAAAGAGGGATGTGGAGAGATAAAATTTGCAGCGGTTGGCCGAGAAAAAGGCTTGGGAGGTGTGGGTAAGGTGGTAGAGGTGGGGGCCTTTTATAAGAGGAGATGAGGGTCACTCTTGGAAAGTTATAAAAGGTTACTTTATTATAAAATTATTTTCGGATTTTTAGGTCCAAAAATTTAATATTTCGAGGATAAGGTTATAAGAGTTAGAAATCCACCCATCCAATAGGTTTTTGAAAATTTTAGGTCTTAGATTTTACATTATATTTTCATTTTATTTAAATTGTTAACTAATGAGGTAATCACTGCATTATCATGGTGTCATAGACAATTTAATTTATTTAATGTCTTAAAATTATAAAACAAATACCATGATGTAGGAAATATTTTTATCTTTCTAATTAATATTTATAGTCAAAATTATGACTTGTATAACCCCATTTAAAATATTGTTTTAGTATCACAACACATGTTTGTGGCATTTTTATTTTAACATTAAATAAAAATTTTAATGTCATTTTACAACAAAAGTGGATCCATAGGGTCCCCAAGTTGACTCATGGATTGTCTTGGTTGTCCAGGACACATACAATAAGGGTAAGACATGTTTCCAGTTCATTTAATATTATTAAAACATTATTTTTACCTTAAATTACACTAATTAACTCTAATTGCGATTAAAACATAAAAATTACTATCCACCAAAAAATTATTTTAATCCCATTGAACCAAATTTTACTTCCTAATGAAAACAATGTATGTACGATTTTTTTAATTCAAAACACAGAGATGGTAAAATTTCATTTAAACGATACATCAGTTTTTATGTACCACTTAGTGGTTTCACTATTAATCAAAAATTGATGTTTTTTAGAAAAATACCAAAACTTCACCCTAAGATATATTTGATATGACGAATTCAAAAATGATATCTATTTTACAAAATTCAAAACATATAAGTTTCATTAATTAATTTAAAAATTAATTTCCACTGTCAAAACAAATAGCGTGTTTTTATTAAACAAATTTTATCAAAAGATTGACAGTAGTTTAAGTCCAATTTCAAAGTGAAATTAATTCTAATGACCACAATTGGATTAAATGGTAAAAACATATTCTAATTGAACATTAAAACCAATTCAAACTACAATATAATCATATAAATAAATTATATTAAAAAGAGGTTTAGAATTAAAATACAACATTTTTCACTATTCATTAAAAATTGAACTTTATCGGAAAAATACCAAAAATTTACACAAAGTTAATTTTTGGTGTCCTGATTCTAAAGAAGAGTTTTATTTGGTCCAATATAATGTATAAGTGTGACCAAAACTATATTTAATGACAGTTCTCCATCAAAAGGCGATAAGTGGACCTTTAAGAAAAATATGAGTACATATGCCTAAAATTGAATTATTTTCGTATTTTAAGCCTTTATCCTTTATTAGATAAATGTAAAAACATTTAACAAACATATATAATCATATTTTAGTTATTTCTATCCATTCCCACCAACACAATGGCTACGTGTTAACTACCATTTAAAATAATAATATTATATTACTAGTTTGCAACGTAAGATTTCAATGAAACTCATTCTTGTGTATCAGGTACGCTATCGAACATAGCAAACCCTTTAATGTAAAATTAATATTTAATTCCGAAATATTAATAAAGATGAAAATGTATTATTCTTTGATTACCTGGGATGTTACACAAACCCACCCATGATTCATTAAAACCTAAACATAAAAAAATTCCTTTTGGGGAAGATCATTCCATTTATCTAAATTTCTTAGCCATTCAAATTTTGTACATCCAACAACTAATCTTCTAGAATATTTTATAATTTTGGGATAGTAAAAATAATGTTGTATAAATTTTGAGCTATCATTTTTCCCTCATGCTTTCAATTTCATGTTTATCAGTTTCTTCTTTCAATAAAGGACACCGTCTATTCCACAATGATATACCATCCTAAAATTCCATCAATAGTACTGATACACTACAATGGGTAATCCTAAAAGTAGTAATTATGTTTTTGAATTAATGTTATTTTTAATTTTATGTTGGACCACAAGGAATAACTCCTAAATTATGTAAATTAGCTGAATATTCATTCATATAATTCTATATAATATAATATTCAATCATTTTTTCATCATTAATTGAAAAAAATATCTATCAAGTGTCTTAATTTGGGATCGTGGATAGTCTAGAAATGTGGGAATCAATCATATTTTCATCAAATTAGGTTATCATTATCTCCATTAAAAATTCATTCAAAAATAATACCAACCAAATAAATATTGGATTTAACGGTTTCATATCCTTTTGTTTATTTATTGTATCATGGTCAGTGAAAATTGTGAATTTAGATCAAATCCATTAATATTTAAATATATTGTTAAATAACCACTTCCAATAATTCCTTCCCTATGTGGGGGTAATTTCATTTTCCACCATCAAGAATCGTACTATCATAATAAACCATATATAACCATATATCGTTTATTTTAAATAAAACTACCCCAATAACTAAATTAATATCATCACACACTAACTCAAAGGGAACATTACAATTGATGGTATTAATGATTTTTTCTAAGTATAATTTTATCTTTATCAATTTGAATTACCCAAAACATTTCTCTTAAAAATTTATGGTGTAAACTACAAAAAAATTTAAAAGACAAGAATTCTGAATTTTAAAAAATATTTTATTACCCTCCTTAAAGTATTTTAATTCCCTAAAAATATTTTATCCCTTTAAAGACAACAATAGGGGATGATTTTAAATGACATTTGACGAAGAATTGTCAACATTTATAATACTATTTGAGACCTATTGGTCTAAAATAGTACCCATAGTAACCCTGAATTATCACTTTTGCATGATTTAAACAAGATTGGTATCTTGACATAATCACAAAAGTAATTTGAAATTACTAAAGAATATTAAAAAAATTCATTAAAATATTAAAAATATATCCATAAACACATTAATAATCCTATAAATTATTTAGGAAAAGAGGGTTGTCATTCATTTATGAAATATGGTAAAGGAACCACCCACACCAATTTCCAGACACCAATAATAATATTTTCAAAATTATTAAATTGAAGGGTATGGTATAATTTTATTCATGGGAAATATTAATCTGGATTTAAAAATAATATCTACCAAAAATACCATAAATGATTTTTGACACTATCTGAAGAATTTGGTTAAAATGGATTAGAAAAATAGCCTTTTATAATAGTGGAATTTTGATTCCAATAGTGTATATAGAATCTACACCTAGTAATATATATAAAATGATTTTCTTCATCATTTTAATTTTTCATAATAACAAAACCTCATTTTTTTGTTCGCATCATGGCCATAACTAACCTAAGGGCTATTAGAAATGCGATAGATGATCGCAGTATCAACTATTTTTGTCACTTCATCAATAGAATAATCACTTTTACGGGGAAATAGCCTCCACAAGGATTATATATTAGAATTATGCTAAAGATACATTGGTATATTATTCATCAAATATGAATGACTAGGCCATTTTTATCATCACTGTAGTACGTTATAATATTTTTATACCATTTGAAAAAAACCCAATAAAATTTTGTCTTGAACATTTATTAATTCCACTAAAATGATACAAAAAATAATGTAATTGTCACCCATAATTGAGGGTCTAAATTTTGATATTAGTGGACGGATACACATGTGGTTTTATTATTGATTTTATGATGAACACTTAAGCACATGTATCTCATGGTCTTCAATTTGTTTCCGAAATAATGTGTGAGGTCTATAAAGAACATTCATCCCATATATCTCAAAAGTGGAAAACTCATTACACTATGCTTTTATATCAATACAAATAATTATTTTCTGATGAATTTTATCTATGTTTTCTTAAAATATATCCTTCATATTCATTGAAATATTAATTATACATAATCAAAATAATTCCCAAAAATATTTTAGTAGGTTTATTTTATCTATTAATCTCATTATTATTTATTAAATAGTATTCCTCTTCCTCATAAAAATTATTATCACATTCATGATGTTTATATCTAAATAATATTTTAGTTTTCTGTGGAACCTCAAACCTCTCAAAGATATTAAAATACTCATTTTAATCACCGTTATTAAAAATAAATTTTTCTTTAATGATATCTATAACTAAAACAGGGGTTTATATTAATATCCTAACATGAATGATATGATCCTCCCTACTATAATACATATCTTGTATAAAATTTCTAGCAGATAGAATATGTTTTCATATAATAACATATTGTTCATCCATTCTCCCCATGGGATGAGACATTGAGTTGTTAGATAAATTCAATATATCTTTATTAGGTCGTAATACTCATAATAAAAGATATAAAAATATTTATTAAAGGATCAAATTTATGGTCCAACATGGTCAGAAAGTTGGTTTGGTTTTCCTCTACATATAGAAGTGTATATAATGAAAAAAACATGGATCCTTGTGTTTAGGTTTTATTCTATTATAACTAATGGAAAATTACTACACTATTATGTTATATGTGGAAGATATACACCATGATATTTTTCAAAGTAATTATAATTAATTATTTAATATGTTATTAAATATTATAAAGATCATTATAGAATATAATATTAGAATATATCTTCTAGAATAATTCTTTTACCTTCATTAATTTAGATTCCTGATTATTATTTATTAGTATTTTATAGAAATGGGTAGTTTGGGCCATATTCTTTAATGAATTAGGAATCCAATGATTTTCCCCATTATATTATTTGAATTTTTTTAATTTCTATAATTTACTCATCATCATTATTTTATGTTTTAATAAAATGTTTTATTTTATTTTTAATATTGTGGTCCGGATTTCTAGATTCAAAATTATCTTTATTATGTTTTATAGATATATTAATTTCTAGAATATTCATAGGATAATTTCTTTCATCTTGGAGAGTTTTTAAAACACTGTTATTGGTGACATCAATATAATTAACCCTAGATTTTACTTCAATTTTTCTATGAATCATCCATTTGTATTGTGTATTAAATTTTATGGATTCTGAATTTACGTCCAAATCTCAGTTATGCATCTTCGAATATTCTTGAGATTTATATAATTATTTTAGTATTTTTATATTTCAATTCCCAAAAAATTATTTTATAATCCCATTTAGTTCATATAAATATTTTTAGGTTTCAAAAATATGTTTCTTTAGAAATTGCGACCAAGAATGTTGTGAGAATCTAGGGAATTTTTTTTGATATTTTGTTCTCTCCATATGACATGTTATTGTGATTTTTATAACCATGGTTGAAACTATTAGAATATTCATTATCTCTATCCTTAATCAATGCTAAATAATCATAATAATTGAAATTTAATAATTTTTTTTATTTAATATCAATTTTTTGGGTAGAAATATTTAATGTAACCAATCATTCTATGAGAATATAATTTCTCCCAAAATAATTATATTTTATTTTGACTTTAGATTTTTTACCATTTTTTTGGAATCATGATTCATTAGAGATTGATGTTTTCCTTTTATTTTAATAAGTTCGGAACTCATATCCATCACTCAAATAGTTTTGTAATATCATCTGTAAATTTATCTTCATCTTTAATATTATTTTGTCGATTAAGGGAGAAAGTGTTTTAAAAATGTATAAATTATTCATTTTTCATATTGAGGTAATTACCATAAATATATTGATTTACTAAACTCTATCCTAGAGGTTAAAACCTACTTTAAATAAAAGATATATGATTATATTATGTGATTTAGAGAAAGGGAAATTTTCTAATGATATTATTAAATATATCATAATCATGGAAGAGATATCTATCATATTAATTTATTTTTGCGGTCATTTTCCAAACTTATCCCATAAGAATCCATGGATAGATGATCCTGATTTTTTTTTGGATACTTCTCATGATATGAAGATGCTATAATTTTGATATAAACACTAATTTACATAATTCATTCAAAATGTTAATGGGAATCACATTTTATATTAATTTCCAGCATTCCCTAGTACATTAAAATTTCCATAATGATGAAAAAAAATAATTGATGATGGATAATGAGTGTACATTGAGAATATAATAAAATATTTGAATTTCAGACATAAATTATTGTCTCATCTCATAATTTCAGTACCGTTTGGTATGAATAATTGATGATGGGATTCCAAACACACGGGGAAGTAGAAATTCTTTCATACTAAGAATTTATATATATTTTATGTTGTCTAGTTTTAAAATTTATTCATTATAAGAACTGACTCTTTTTCAATATCTCGGATTTTTTATTTTTCCACAATTTCCATCACAATATACCTTTAATATTTTAAAATCTCATGTATGGTTGGATATAACTATTTTATATTTATCTTATTCGTTTAAACATGATATATCATATATTTGATGAACAAGAATTAATTTTGGGTTATTTTTTTTTACTATCTTATATGAGAATAAAAAATTATTATATGTCTTTTTATAGTGTCTTTCTTGGTTACAAAAATACTTCCCTGAAATTACATCTGAATATTTTATATGATTTTGAGAAAAAAATTCCAAAATAATTTTTCAAACATAATACTATTAATGTTGAATGTAGGTTAAGAAATAAGGGAATATTTGAGAAAAATTTAAGCCAAAAAATAGAACATAAGAAAAAGGAATACTACTATGACAAAAATGAGGAAATGGATTCAATGATGAAATAATGTTTCATATTATATACTAGTGTAATATTATTAATGATAAAGGTGAATAACTAGTATATTAACTATAGTAAATGAAAATTACTAGGAAGATGTTGATTTATATTATTTGTTACTAAGTTCATTTCATTTTATTTTTATAAAATAGGACACCTACGTTTCTAGCAGTTAATTGATTTTACCCACATCTATTTTTAAGAGTTTTAATTTTTAGATATATTAATACAATGGCCAATCAACTACTTAATTCATTAATAAATTGATATGTGAAATTGGTTTTTTCAGGAAGAAATTGTCATTTTATATATAAAATTACGCACCCATAACAATGATTCAAGTAGAAATTACCAAATATGATCAATAAATAACTATAATTTCACATTAATTATTTTAAATAACATGAATTTATAAAAAATTCTTTTTAATAATTTAATTAATTAAAATATCTATTTTATTTTTTATCATTAAATTTTCACCAAGTCCTATAGGTTTCACTCATATTTAGATTTTACAAGATCATATATAAATTCATCACATGGTTCCCATAATAGTTAATTGTATTTCTAAGCTAAATAATTTTGAATACCCCCTATCAATGTCTCAATCCAAAATGGGTTCTTAAATAATCTATTAAGACTTATATATAATTATTAAAAAAATTATCTTTTATTTATAGATTTGAAGGAATTTTCTTTATTTTTATACCTCATTAATTAATTTTTAACTGAGTATTTAGGGATAATGGGTATTTGTAATCTATCATGTATGGTGAGATCCAAATATCACAATGTAATGAAATAAGATTCCATACTGAAGAATCATACTAGTTTATTGTATTGTCATACAATATATTTATAATTAAAATGTGAATATCCTATAGAATATTTTATACATGGTTGACCAGAAGATATATTTGATTAGAGGTCTCCCAATAGAAAAATTAAGTGATTTATATAAATATCATATAATTTTGTAAGATAATTATGGGGATTTTTTAAAAATCACATTCTATTGGAATGTTTTAAATACATTAAAAAAACAATTCAACACTACCTCCTGACATGTAATCTTAAAAAATAAATTATTATATTTTAATGAATGGAATACATGTAATGTAAAAAGGAACATAAGATGAGAAGAAAATTATTATATGAAATGACTTACAAATTCATATGGGAATTAAAAATAATTAAAAAATATTGTGAGTTATATTATATTTTGAATGTATTATTGGACAAGAAAAAATCCTATCGTGTTTGGGAAATAATTTTTTTTAAAATTATAAACATCATAAAATTAGATTTAATATGTCACATCGATGAAAATTAGAAACATATAAATAAAATTTGAAAAATATCTTCAACAATTTGTATTAAATTTCAATCTCCCAAAAATTATATTTCACATATGAATTCATAAGGAATCCAAAATACTAAATGTAGAACTTATAATATAATTTAAGGTAGAATTATTTCATCAATTTATTACTTGAAAACAAAAAATTTCATCACAATATTCAAATACTAATATTTTCAAAAATATAATTAGCAAATGATCAATAATTATCTATTATAATTAACTTTGGATGTAAATACACGATTTTTTTAGCAAAAAATATCTCAAAAACATGAATCAAATTAATACAACATCACATACAGAGTGAAATATTAATTAATATTATGTGTTTTTTAGACCATTATAATAAATATTTTTATTTGTTTCTCTTAACAATCTCTATGTAAGTAATATTTTATAATAATAATTTATAAACTTATTATTGATAATTATCAATATTAAATTCTCATACATTCATTTTACATCCACTAAAAAATGGTTAACATATTATTTCAAATTTTGTTTCACTATGTGGCTGAACATAAATTCTACAGATTATGGGTTAAAATGGACATTTTATGTGTTTGATTCATGTTCAGGTTACATGTACTATATCATAATGTGTTATTTATTTTTTCATTGTTTATATTTATAATTGATAATGTGTGGGAAAAATATATATCCCCTCAACGAATTGGTTAAGGGATTATTCTCTAGTCGAAATATATTTTATGAAACTAAATAGATGATTTCTTATAAAGGGTAATTATAGGTTTCATTAAGAATATGTGTTGCGAAGAAAAATTTATTATTAGTTAGTTAACTTTATACATACTTATGAGAATATATAATACATATAATACATATAATATTTATATTTCATGAGTGAATATGGTTATATATAATCACTAAATGTTTTATTGAATGGATACTATTTTTCATGGGTTTTCATGATTTTCAATGGAATAATGGGGTTTTTATTTTTATACCACTTAATGGGCCTTATTTTCACATGACACATTTTGAAATGATTTTATATGGTTTATGGATAATTATAAATAATAATGAATTCAATGTTCAAGTATTTGAAATTTTATTTTAATAAATAAATAGATTCATTTAGTGATCTTGTTTTGTATAAAGAATATAAAAAAAGTGTAATTGTATTTTTTAAATGTATTCGGTTTTATAATCCTATAAAATACTAAAAATAAATATATTGTGGATATAATTTTTGAAATATTTTTTAAAACATGTAAGAATGGGGTGGTTATGTTCAGGTTGTTACATTTAGTTTTAAACCATGATTTGGATATTTTTTTTATAATCCCTATAAATGATTCTTAATAATGATTAATGTTAAAACCCATGCCGACTGGTTACACCGTTCATTCTGGGAACCATCTAGATTAGAAAACAATTGTTAAAAATTATTTCTATAATGACGTGTATGGATGGGTGACATCTAAGTAATTTTCTGTGCAGTGTGTGAAGAATGGTAAAAACCCTAATATATATGTATTGGATTGTGAGGATAGTTATTTGTATCATATGTGATATTAGAGGGTAATATAATGAGTTGTTATGGGAAGATGAATATAGAATTATATAATATTCATGGTTTTACAAGAAAATGGTTATTTCAAGGGGATGCCATGTCATGTGAAATGGTATCATATCAAATAAAAATCTAGATTTGTTGTGAAATTTCATTGGCTTAAGGTATTGGGACCACAACTAGGTTATTGTGCATTAATTAAAGGGAGAGTGTATTCATTATCAAAATCAATAAATTTACACACTTATTCTTTGGATCCTACCTAATTAGAACTACTTAAATATATGTTATAGGCCCATTGTACTGTCAATATGGGTAACCATGTAGTAATAATCATATAAGTGAACCAGGTATGTAATAGTTTGTGGTTTTCTAAGAAGGAATCAAAGATATTATATGAGACACATAGGGTTTAAAGACAATGTCCATGTCTTTGAATGGTATACTCCTGCCAACATTGGTGTAAGGAATTTAGTAAATAATAAAGATTGAATTATTAATGTGTTCTAAATTGGGTTTTTAGTGAAAAAATATTAGTTTCTAGTTATATTGACATAGATTTTTCTATTCAAAGGGCTCAAAAATTTTCCATCAAATAATTGTATATTTTACAATGATTTTCAAATGAGGTGCGGGGATAAATGAACTAGTAAGGATACCAAAAGGATTATTATAATCTAAATTAGTAACTATAAATGTTTTTTATTTGATAAATTTTTTAGTTGTGTTATATTAATTAACACAAGTAATAAATGGTTGTACCAACGTGAGGATGAAACTAGTTTCTATATTGAGGAATATATTAATAGTGGATAATTTCATCTGAAAACATACTTAAACATTTAGTGAAACCATGGCCATTGAAATAGTTTAAGGATAAATTAATTCTTTTTAGAAGTGAAATAAATTTTTTTGTTCTTTGAAGGACTATAAGTTATCAATTTTAGTTTATTATCCTCAAGTATAATCTTATTCGTAGTGTCCACTAATTCTGTATATAATGGAAAATAATGACATTTATAACATATAATGGATGGTATTTGAGGAAAACATTTTCAGAAATAATTTTTTAAAGTAGTATGAATTAGAATATAAATTAAAATTATAATGATAATTAAAATGGAAGAGGACATAGTTTCTCATAATAAAAGAAATTTTACTAGATTGGAATGGTTTGATCAAAATAATATTCTATACCATTATGATAAATTTTTTATATTTCACCTATTTTTAAATATTATTTATAATAATGAATTAGTTATATTTGAATTTTAGTTTTATTAGAGACTTTTTCACTATATTGAAAACATATAGATGGATTTTTTAGATATTATATATATAAATACACTGTATAAGAATCCATTAAGGTTAAAAAAATATAAGTATTGTTATAATATTAACAAAATGTGGTAATAATAATTTTTGGGGGTTACCTACAAGATCATAAAGATGTTATGGGTGTTGTTAATTTGGCTATATGGCTTGTGATCATAAAGGAATGAGTAACATTCAAGAATAATAATGGAAAAAATGAAGAACCAGTGTTTCATCTAGGTTATAATTTGGTAGTGAAATTTTATTATTATAATGGGATGATTTATTATACAAATATATATCTCTTATCAATTACTCAATGTGAAAATAATCATTATTGTAAGAAAAAGGTGCGTCAAAATAATTTTCTAGGACTTTTAATTATATTGGCCTATTATATAATCTGATAAAATGTACATTAAGTGTTCTAATAAATTTCGCTAATGTTTTTACTGAATTTTGAAATCTGTGTTATTTTATTTTTTTTGAAAAATTTAAGAAACATCTAAATAAAATCATAAAAAAGGTGTAAAAATATGGTAAAATACACCTATTCGAGTTATTAAAGAAAAAGGACTTATAAAAATCAATATTATTATTATTTTCTATTTCAATAACATACATATATCATTATTTTTTATATTTTTGTATATGGATTTTATTTTGGGATATAATGCTAAGAAGGATGGTAATAAATTTTATTTATTATATAATTTTCAAAAATTGATTATGTTCGTATTTATGAATGAATTCGTACTTGTGATGACATGTAAAGATCCAACAAACGTAATATATTGAGGTGAAATTTTTCTTTATCATGTCATTTAAATGATGTAAATTGGAAATTATAATGAATTTATTATGGAAAATCTTAATTAATATGTATTTATTCATGTTTTTTTTGTTACACCTAATAGAATATTATAATTCACTATTAACATGGTTTCTGATTATAATTTAATTTCTAAAGTCCCTCATTAAATGTTTCTATAATAGTTATTACAACTGAAAATGAAATTACTATAATGTCATTATAGGTGTTTCAAATATCTTATTACTTTATATTGGTATTTTATTTCTACGTTTTTCAAGAATAAAAATTTTTCGATGATAATTTTGATGGATTATGTGCACTAGAATTCAATAATATTTAGAAAAATTATATATTTTCTCCCATTAACGACTTGTTTTGATTAGCTCTAATGAGAAAAATATTTTTCAATGATTTAACTTAGGTGTCGATATCATCGATTGAAGGTAAATATTGAAGATATTTATTCTAAAATGTCTAAAATGGGTAGGCTTATTTGGATTTATTATTTATTCTCGATTGGTGAATGAATAAATAAGTTTTATCTATGAATTTTATGAATATATTATTCAAATAATAATTAGATTCAAAATTTGGTATTTATTTATAATATTAATATATATTATAAAATTTAAAAGGATCATGATAAAAAGTTAAGTATTTATCTGTAGAAAAAAATAGATATATGGATAATTTAGTAGACATGGATTATAGAAATAAAAATTCCCATTCATTTCCATTACTATGACTTAATGTGGTATAATAGGTGATCCTATTAAAACTAAAATGGACGGATAATGACCATGACCATCTAATATCATAGAGATTCACATATTTAATGGACTATTGTGTTATTACAAATGTTTTTTTGAAAACATTTCTCATTCAGCAAACCCATTTATGTATTCAACTAAAAAGGATATTAAATTTATTTAGACAAAGGATTTTGATGAGTGTAATTGTTAATTTAATAAAAGAATTCTCATTATCATATTATTATCATTAAAATTAATAAAAATGTAATTTTATAATTATAAATTCACTTCAAATAAAATTAATGGTTTAGTTTTAATAGAAAATGATCAGATAAGAATATATACTTTTTAATAGTTGTAACCCCACTTGAAATATTATCCTACACATGAACCTAAGCATGTATGCATAATTTTTAGGTAAAAATTATTTTCATTATTTATATGGGAAAAATGTGATATATATATGTATTAAAAATGTTTGATATATATTTTTACAAAAAAAATTAAATAGCATGTGGCAATGGATGTGGTTGGAATTTATATAAGATCATGATTACATGATTGATGATAAACCATGTAAAGTGAAAAAGGTAAAAGATACATAGATTCAATGAGTTAATGTATTGTTTAAAAGGTTATTTATAGAGAACTAGATATTTGTTATGGATTTAATGAATATTGGGTAATATATTATGAACATAGAAACCTATCATATTTACAAAAAAGTAAGAATAAAATCACCCATTCTAGATAAAATATATTATTATTTGAAATATTATAAAATATTATAATATAATATTATATATATTATCAACAGAATGTTATATGAGTTAAAAATTGATGAGTAATGTGTTATCAGAATTTATAGAATTTAATGCATTCCAAATAACTCTCAGTTTCAAAAAAACAAATTATTTTATGGGGAACACATATCTCAAAATTCAATTTATCTAGGAACCATAATTATATATATACATTCATTAGTATTTTTAGTGGGTATTAATAACATTTTTATTATTAATATTACATTGTTATCATTGATATGATGACATGATATAATTGAAAAAAAACAACCAAAATGAAATTTTCATTCATTATAAATTATATATTAGAAATTGTAACAGATATCCATGGATTTCTCAAGTATGTTAATGATGATATCTCGAGGTAATAATAATATATGGGTTATTATTGACAACATAACTAAATATTAACATTTTTTCTAATAAAAAATAATATCTTTTCATATTGGATTTCTTAATTATATCTTAAAGTGATAGTGAAATTATATAGAGATTCCTTTGATATTGTTTATTATCATGACCCACATTTTATATCCAATTTTTTGAAAGGAAACATAATATTATTAATTGAAAAATGAAGTTTTAGTATATCTTTTAATCCATAAAATGAAGAAAAATAATTGTATACAATTAAATCATTATAGGATATGTGTCTTTATTATTAATTGGATTATTAATGATGTTTTAAAGGAAACATTTCATTTGTTGAATTTTCAATATTTAACAGTTTCATTTATATATAATGATATATACTTTTGAATAACTATAATGAAAGTGGTTTCAAAATATGCCCTTTTTAATATGATTTTAGGGAATGTGAGTTGTTAGATCCTATGTTAGTTGTTGAGATGGTTGAAAATTATAAATTAATTCAAAATGAAATTAACATGGATCAATGTTTAAAAATTATTCATATAGATTATCTATGGAGTAATTCTTCTAATTGAAGAATTCAATCATGTTTCTCAAAAAAATTCTACGTGGATATGTGTGGAAATATTTGGTTTGAATGGAAATTATCCTTGGATTTTTTTGTTCATATATAATCTGAGAGAAAATAGGATATGTATCTTTTTAATTACCCATTTCTCTATGCTTATCTCATGTAGAGATTATGTTATACCTTTAATTATTTAGAGAGCATACCCCTAATAAATCAAAAATTATAAACCATAATGTGGAGACTCAATATAATAATTATTATTATGAGGAAATATATTTTTAGATTCTATATGGTCAAGGGAATGTGTGTTGAAACAAGGTAACTTGTTTTGTTATGGTTCTATTAAAAAATTAATATGGTTGAAGAAGTAAAATTGAAATTTTAACAATATTTTAATGAAAATTATCACAACCCATTTACCAAAATATTAAAAAGAGTTTGGATGTAATATATTTAAGAGTGGGAGAATATAATTACTAAATATTTTAAAATAATATTTTTTATTCTTATTTTTATATCATGGGGAAATATTTTTTATAATTTTCCTTAAAACATAATTCCCACATAACATAAAAAATAAATTAATCAAAGGTAACATAAATTTATTAATGTTGTATAATTTATTATAAATATATTTATATATTATTTTTTTAATTTAATAAATTTATAAAGATATCAATTATTTTTATGAATTTAAAAAAATATTATGGAATGTCTTCAAATAGGGATTTTATTTTTTTAGTTTAATACAAATATATCTTATTATAATAATATTTATATATATTATTTTTTTAATTTTAAACTATAGTATTTAAAATTTATAAATGAATTTTAATTAAATAAATACTATATTTTGAATAAACATGTTATGTATTATTTGTGGATTCAAAAAATCTTTTCAAATATAAATATGATATTATGTGGAGTTCCAAATCATAGTAATATATTAATATGATATGAAATATTTAAAAAAACTATGTAATAAATATTACATGATATGATGCTAAAAATATTAAATATGTACTATTTAATTCTTTAAAGTATTTTTTATGTCATGGTATGAATTAAAATAATTATTGATGCTTAGGAAGTGCTTTAACGGCATTGGAAAAGTCAATGTTGGTCTATTTGATATAATATTTTACAAGGAATAATGTTATTATTGAATTAAGAAATATGATGATTAATCAATTATTTTTAGGTATAATAATGTATTTTTAAATAAAATTTTCAATAATGATCCCTATATTTACCCAATTTCTAAACAAGGCATGAATAGATAAAAATCTTATCTTAAAAATGTAATATTTAAAATGATTTGAATAAAAGAATAGTATGAATGGTATTATACTATAATAATTATGATTAATAAATGTTTATTTAATTTATTAATTTATTTTTACAATTACAAACTAGGATAATTTACCAAAAATATCATTCACTATTAGAAGAACAATTTCGTAGAAATGCAAAAGGCGAAAAATGGGGGTTTTAAAATATATAAAGTGATAAGGTTTATAGAAATTAAATTGTAAAACAGATTTTAGGTATAATTAAAAAATTTATGTATTTATATACATTAAAAAAAGTATTCAATAATTTTTTTATATTTCTAAAATGAAACAATGAATATATAATAGAAAATATTTATAAATGGTATATTTGCGTAAAAATGTTGTATAATTTAATAAAAAATATAAAACTGTATATCAATCCAATTTAGGAAGATTAGTTTTTGAATATATAATCTATTATCATTTTTTGTGCCACATGGCATTGTAAAATTATGTTCCTGACCGTTAAAGATTGAAGGATTATGAAAATGCTATCGAATCATGGAATAATTATACCCATTAAAAAAATATAATATTTTATTTTCTCAATATATTATATAAAATCCTACTATATTTTTTTCAATATTATTATGGCTTCAGTCTAGACAATAATCCATGTTATGATATCTTAGGTCGCAATCCAATGGATGAAATTAAATGGGAAATGTAAGGGTTCAGAACTCAATATTCTAGTAATATTTAAGAATATTATTACATAAGACTCATTTAAAAATCTTTTTATCTTTTGAAATTATTTTATTTCCTGTTTATATATACTTTTTTCAATTATTCATAATATATCAATCATTAACATTCTAAAATCCCTTTTTGTATGTTCTTATTATATCAAATTATTAATTTAAAAATCCTTGTCATTTCTTTTGAACATTCCTCTTACTCAATTCATAAAATGAGTGTATTTTAAAAATAAATTTTTAATCTTGGTATAATTCATACCATATGTTATTATTAATCTCAAATAAGATGAACCTTTTATTACTTCTATCTACTTTTGAAAACAGAATCCACCAACAGAGGTCTTACACTACTAAACTAAATGTTGATGTTTTATTTTTAAATAATAATTACATATATATTATAAAAAATGGATTTAAGAATTTAATTTATAATTAATAATAACAAAAAATTTTGCCATTATTTTTTTTGATAAAATTGTGATGATAAAAATGACATTCTTGTTAAACCATCGAATTAATTTTTATGCTTCTAAAACAGGCTTATGTAGAAATATATTATTCAATTAAATGTATTTAACAATATATTGATCTTATAAATTTTTGGAATAATAATTTTTATAAATTGTTAGTTATATATATTATTGGACCATTGGGTAAATATATCTTACCATTAACATTATACGAATTCAATTTTTGGAATATAAACCAGACAACCTAAAAAAAATTCGAAAAAAGGAAAATTAATCTATTAAATAATATATAATAATAAATGAATAAAATGTGGTAATTATAATTTAAAATATTCTAAATATACTAAACATTTAATAAAATTATTAATGGAATTGGGATGAGGTAATAATTGAGATATGATATAATGTATGGATTTGTTTTTAAAAAAAATATTACATTAAATTTAATAATGTATTTTTTAAATTATATTACTCTAATTATTTCTATTAACAGTATCTTTCATATTCATTTTAATATTTACCAATATAAAATTTTTGAAATTGATTTTTATACAAAATTGAATTGGATAACATATTCCTTTAATTTAATTTTTATTTTATGCGTCATATCTGCTTGTCTGTATGGGTTGAAATCTATATTTTGTTTGTTTTTATTCAAGTTATGTGTTCATATAAAATATCATTTGTTTTTTCCTTTTATATTTCGTGGTAATTATATATAATGAAGCTTGTGATGATGTTATATTCATCCAATAAATTGAGTACTGATTTATTCTTTAAATTATATATATTTGATGTTAATGAATTAGTTATTTAATTGACTGGGTGATATTAATGGTTATTAGGAACATGATGTACCATGAAACCAACATCACTATTTTATTTTAATTATTAATTATTATAATATATTTTTATATAAAAATTTAAAGGGATTTTTTTGTTTCATGATTGAATTTAGGTTTATATGAACATGTTGCTTATTATTGAAAGGAGGATCTTATTTATGAGCATTTATGTTTCATAATGATATAATGGTTTTTGTTATCTTTTATATGCACTATTTAGAATTCTATGATAATAGAACATTTTAAAAAAATTATAGGGATTTTGGATGAGTGAGAACTATATTTATTTCATTTTTCTAGTTCGTGATAGTTTTATTGAATAAGGAATGCTATCTTTCTAAAGTCATGTTTTCTAGGAAAAATGTACACTAACTGTAAATCAAAATCTATAATTTTATGGGTTCCCTAATACTCTAAAAATATATGAATATTTATTTTTTTGATATGGGTGATGAAATATTTATTAAAATAAAATTCTATTTAGGTGGCAGTCATATTCACAATATTAAACTATTTATTATCCTTGTTTCTTTTGTGATAGAAAGTAAAAGTTAATATTCAGGATAGATTTAGAATATTATATCCTTTGGTAGCTCTCCAATAGAAATGGAAATAATTTTTATTCATTTTTATGGGTTACCCCATAACATCATAGGTTTTGATGATATTTTGGATATATTTGATATTTTGATGAAGTCAGTTAATTTAATACCAGTTGGGTAATCAATCAAGGTATACTATTTGGAAAATATTTATTTGAAGGTGCTGGTGGAGACTTATGGAGTTCTAAATATATTTATATAATCTTCAAATGTTTATAAAGATTAAAATTTCACAACATGATCCCTAGTTTTCATCTTTAGTATGGAGGGGTCATGAAATTTTTTTAGTATACATGTTTTCCATATCACCAATTTCCCTCAATAAATTGTCATAAAAACTCCACATATAGTTATAATGTTGTATTATGTATTGAGATTATATATATATATATATATTATTTTGATGGATCTTGGTTGAATTATCTACCATTGTATATTTTTTCATATGATAATAATTATCATTACACTATTGATATGGATCATTTTAAGGATTTTTATTAGAGACCCTTTCATTAATCATTATGTTGAGTTTAGATTGGTGATGCAACTAATGTTAGACAATAGATAGTTCAACATATAATAAATATGTGTATAATATTTTTTCTAACATGTATTATATTTAGAGTTGAATGAAATCCTATATATACTATTGGGAAAGACTATTTGATGGTTATTTAGATATCATATATTATTGTGATTTTCTTCATAGTGTGAGTATTATAGGCTTTGTATGGAAGTAGATTTTTTAGATCCATTATTCAATTTAGTTGTTTTGGTGAGTTATAGTGGTAGATTATGGGTTAGTAGTTACAATTTGAAGTGGTTATAATACATTAATAGTGTTATTTGTTTTGATAAAGTACATTCTATTACCACTTAATTAAAATTTAATTTTTTTAATAAAATGAAAAAAAATATTTTTAATTATAGTTGTGTAATTATTTTAATGTATTTATTCTTTTAATAATGCTATTTATTAAATTTTATGATGATATGTAATGTTTGTTCTATTTTTGTTACATAAGGATTCCATTTTTTGGTTATATAAATAATTAGTCTATCTAGGTAAGAATCTTAATCCAGACTTCAATCACATAGTGACACATTGGTTCAAGAAAATAGGATGGCCCGCCACAAGAAGACCACAAGATTTATTTCGAGATCTATGTGCATAGTGAACACTCATTGTGTGCTTCCCCGGGTATAAGGCTTCAATATTTCGTATAGGTTGTGTTAGGTATCTTGTTAGGCTATAAGCCTATGTCTGTGCATAGTCTAACTAGTGATGACCAATAGTAGCAAACTAGAATGATGGATCAACACAATCTGTATGATATAATAACCATCCTACGAATCACCAAATAGATATGGTACAGATTTTTTGTTTCATTGTTCATATAACTTTAAAAAAATATTAAATTTGTGTGGTTGCCAAATTATATCGATCACATGTGTTCAGTCTCATTTGATCTCCCACATATTTTTTTGAACCCCTCACATTACTGTGTTTGAAAATATTAATAATATTCTACCTATAGAGCTTTAGTTTTTCAGTAATCATGTTCACTCGGTCCCACATTCTTCCATCTATCAAAAATCTCCATTCTCCCCCACTACTCACCTCAAACCATCATGAAATAATTTTTTTGGGCCTCATATAGTGGTTTCACGGATTTTTGTACATTTTTTTCAAATGATATATCCATTATCACAAGTATTGCATATCGACTAGTAGTTCCCATCATAAATTTATTTCAACCATGATGTATCCTTGATTTCATCTTCTTCATTGGTAGATGGATAAAGCCATTGTGCCACACTAGAAGTTCACATTCAATGGAATCACCGTTTTAAATTTCTCAATGGTAAATTCTCTATTATTACCATTATATCTATAACGTTCTCGACCTAGGAGCAACAAAATCAGTGCCCTGAGCTGGGTGGGTTACATGGCCTCATTCGTGCCTCCTCGTACTCCAGAGGTTTCCAACTATCATTGACGGTCTAACAGGTCATGTGGAGAGACTATAACCTCAATTCTAGAGTAATCCACAATCAATAAAAATATAAATAATATATAAAAAATAGAACAATGATAAACAAGAATAATTAAACAATTACAAAAATGGGAACAACCATATACAATAGTAAATAAGTCATTCCATGCTATAGTGTCATGTGAAAAAAACCCCAAAAGAAATAAAATAATAGGATCAAAAAATGGTATGAAACCCATGTTTTTTCCACACCCAACAAGTCCCTTGCTAACTCAACTACCCAGAATAGGGACCTTTCCCTTGTCCAAACATGAAAGCATGATATCTGATCGGGTACCCAATGGAAGACCAAGCATGGTTTGAATATAACTCAGTATTCCATAACTAATGGTGTCTAGAAAATATCCATCAAAGGAAGATAGTGCATGCAAGTGATAAATGATGACATGTAATGATAAACAGTTCATTGGGACTTCCAACACTATTTTCATTTAATTTATACTACAATGGAATATGGGTTCACTACTGAGGCATTTAATGATTAAATATACAATTTTCATGGGTTCAACGGTTTAGTCATATTAAATATTTCCAAAAATGTGGGAATAAAATCAAGTCATATCTTAATAGGCCTCACATTCTAACAATCCCATAATCCTCTCCTCAAAGCCTCATTCCAGATGGAATGAAACTATTAGGTGAAAAAAACATCATCCCCCTCCCAAACCCGTGCATTTAGGGGAGGAGCTAAAACCTAGATTCAACTCAACCTATGTGCATATAACCTCATATTGTTATCACACTCAACCAATCCATGTGCACATTATAATTTATCATTCATCACAATTAATCATATCATAACAAACATTGCCAATATCACTCACAACATTACAAAAATATCATTAAATTGTAAATTTACCTTATTTTATAAATCCATTAACACATTTATTATTTATATTACATAATACCTTTATCTCCATTCCCATTTTCCATTCATATCATTGTAATCATTTTCGAGTATAAATATAGTCCCCTAACTTTTTCCATTAACCCACTTAATCCCTTTTTAAATCCATAGAATCGCCCACATAGGTTAGTACCCATCCTAGGAGTATTACTAAACTCCCAATTAACATTATTCAAGAATATTAACATTTTCATAAAGGGGTCTATGATCTCACACAACAACCTTACAATTACATGGAGATAAATTTATGCCCAGGGAATATCAGGACATCCCACGGGTGGCCCTAATTTATAAGAGTTGTAATCTATGCATCGCATGGGGATCAAGAGGGGTTAAATTAAAAATTAAGCCACCCACTACATAAATTTATGTCAAAGGAACGAATAAATCATAAAATAGGGAATGAATAAAAACCTTACACGCAAAAATCGACAAAAAACCAACGGATAATTCATGTAGACCACATACCTTGAATTTTTTGGTTAACTCACTCATAAGGCCATATATCTCGATTCAACCAAACCTAGAAGCCTTATCCCATATCTCTCAGAATAAGTAGGGATTGATAGCTTCGTATGTAGATTTGAATGAAAAACAAACCCTAAACCAAAAAGTGAAACAATAGTGAGATTATCTATACCCAGATCATTAATCCCTAACTGAAGGCACTAAAATTGTCCCTAAGAAGATGGATATTGGTCCTTGGAAGCTCTTGGAGATTTTGGGGAGTTACATGGGATAGAGGACAAGGAATGAGGAAAAAACATGAGTTCCCATTATATCTACCATAATGGAATTTTTGTAAAATTTTAGAAGTTCCCAAGCCGCACAATATACCTATATGTCTTCTATCTCACATGGTATTATAGACCATACCAATACTATGTAGATTACCACGGCCTGCATGAACCCCCCTTGCATGTTTTTCCAAACCGTGCATAAATCATGCAGATGTCCCAAAAAGCCCCCCTTCATATCCTGAACCAATGAAACACCCCAAAAACTTCACAAGGACATGGGGAACACATTATTATCCCCAAAAAGGGGACTTAACTAAACATAACAAGACCATACCTTAAGGGGAAATCTAGGATCTTACAATCTCTCCCTTATAATGGATCATCCCAATGCAACTCTTCCAATGAATAATTGAGTTCCCAAGGAATAGATAATGGCCCACTATAAAAACATATTTAATTCTCACTCCCATGTTTCCTCCTGAACATTTTCGTGGAGCAATAGAACAAGAACCAAGGGCACAACCTTTACTCACAAAACATTCTCAATATGATCCACAATATGAAATGAGTTCTCCTCGAAGGACACATCATCCTCAAGCTTGACATCCCCAAAATTTATCACATTATATGGATCAAGGTGATACTTTAGGATTTGTGAAAAATGAAAAAAATCATGGATCCCACTATACTAGTATGGGAGAACCAATCGATAATCCATAGTTTTGACCCTCTCCACAATTTAAAATGGCCCCACATTTCCAGGTGCCATATTTCCATACATCTGAATTTGATAGTGACCCATCCATGGTGAAACTAGAAGAAACGCACTATCACCCACCTTGATATTATGTATACTTCGATGCAGATCTGTATATGACTCTTGCCTACTATGAGACATTGTGTTTCACTTTTGATTAAAACTCACCTTTCTCAATGTCTCATACAAAATACTCAGTCCAAACAGCTCTGATTCTCTAGTGTCTAACTATCCCAACAATGATATAAATGGTCTCCCATTAAGTGACTTGAAATTTTTCATCTAAAATGTATCCTCAAATCGATTTTTGTAAGAAAAATCAACAAAAGACAAGTTTTTTTCCATGAACCACTAAAATATAGAACACTTTCTATCATCATGGCTTCTAATACATGAACTGTAGTCTATGACTACCCATCAGTCTATGGGTGGTAATACATACTCAAAAACCCTTGGGTACCAAGTTCATTTAGTAGTGCCTTCTAAAATCAAGAGGTGAACTGTGGATCATGATCTGAAACTACGGGTTTTGGAATTCCATGTAACCATAATATTTCTCAATCATACAACCCCCAAGCTGGATTAATTTATAGTTCTCCAAAATGGAATAAAATGGGACACTTTGTACAATCGATCTACCACCACAAAAATTGCATCATTCATCTTAGGCTTCCTTGGAAGACCCACCATGATGTCCATCATGATGTCATTCCACAACCTCTCTTGAATGGGAAATAACTGCAACAACCCACATCGACACAGGTATTCTTCCTCCACCTGCCGACATATAAGGTATCATTCCACAAAACAGAAATCTTATTTTATCATTCCCAGCTAGAAAACCGTCCAATAGATTTCATGTTATATCTTTTGGAATCTCAGATGCACTTCCCACTTTGACGTATGGACCTCGCGCATCAACTCCTCTCATACATCTATCATCACTAAAACACAACCATTGACATAAGTGACTCTATAAGAACCGAATGACAAACCAGAAGGTGACTCCACACCTTTAAGACTTCCCATCATATATAAACACTCAATATCTGCCAACTGTCTCTTCTTAAAACAACATAGAAGTGAAGATTCACTTTCTATAGATGAAAGGGTCATCTTCCCATGCCTATAATATACCTCTAAAGGCATCATCGCAAACAGGGAAATCATTTCCCACTCTGAAATGGATTCATGAACTACCTAATTCTGATTCATTTGCTCAGAGCATCATCGACACTATTCTCGTTCCCTATTGTATAACTCAACTCAAAATAAAATGACTATAGGTAAATGATGTACATTCAATTTATAATATCCATATACTTCCGAGAGAATATTTATTTTAGAGTTTTATGTTCTATGAACACCGTGAAAAGATCTCCAAATAAGTACTACCTCCAAAATATCAAGTCATGAACCACATCAGATAGCTCATGGTCATGAGTAGGACAACTTCTTTCATGTGGCCTAAATTTCCTCGAACCATAATCCAAAAACCTATCATCCTGTATCAACCCTTCCCAAGTACTACATAAGACGCATCACAGAACAAGGAGTACCTCTTAATTGGATCGGATAAGATCCAAATCCGTGCGGTAGTTAACCTCTTTTTTTGCTGCTAAAAATCATTCTCACAGGCCTCCGACCATTTGAAAATAACCCCCTTCTTGGTTAGGAATCTAAGCGGCACTACCAAATGAGAGAAATATCTAATAAACCTTCATTAATAACAATCCAAAACCAAAAAAAACATTAAAAATAAGAGACATTCTTAGGGTGCACCCATGACACCACAGCATGCGCCTTATCTGGATCCACTAACACACCATAATCAGAAATTATGTGTCCTAGATCCTCCACCTCATCAGTACAAAACTAAAATTTTCATAGCTTGGAATAAGTCCTATGATCTCTCGGTGTACTCATGATTAGGTAAAGATGTTTTGCGAGATCATCAGGAGTTCTGGAGTACCATGAAATGGCATCAATGATGACAACAACAAACTGATCCAGATACTGGTAAAATATCTAGTTCATCAAGAACATAAACATAATAGGTTCATTGGATGTACTAAATGGAATTTATATATATTCATACAACACATAGCTTCTTCGGAAAGTAGTCTAGCATACGTTAGATGGTCTTACCCTCAACTGATGGAATACCGATCTTAAATCAATCTTTGAAAACACGAAGGAACCTCTAATATGATGAAACATGTCTTTGATTCTAAGAATAGGGTATCAGTTCTTACCTGTCAACTAGATTAGCTTCCTATAATCTAAATATTGCCTCAGTTATCCATCATCATTCTTAGAAAATAAAATAAGAGATCCCCTTGGTGATGTACTATGAGGTATAAACCCCTTACTCTCTAATTCCTCTAACCGAACATTTAGTAGATGTATCTCTTCAGGACCCATTTGATATGGTGGAAAAGAAACTGGAACAACTCTAGGAATGATTTCGTTTTTAAATTCAACATATCTCATATTAGGTAACCCCTAGAAGTCCTCATGAAAAAAATCCTAAAACTGGTCAACAACAAAAAGGAAGAATGTCTGTCCTTTCTCCTCACCATCTAACATAAGGCATGCCACATGCCTTGTAAGTCCACACTATTATTGGCATAGCATCCCTGCATGGCCCCCTTGTGTATCCCACTCACCACAAAGAACACAAGTGCTCCCATAGAGAGACGTGGACATTACCCGATGTCAGTAACAATCGATATGGGCTTGATATAACAACAAACAATCCATCCCTAAGATTATGCCAGAACTTGGAATTCTAAGACAACCATATCCCATAGAAAACAATATCATCCATCCTCCAGAGAACATACCTTATAGTGCATAATGTTTTAAAATCATACCCCTAATGGAGTATCAAGCAACAATACCCCACATGTAGTTTCTACGATTAAGCGCTACATAACTAAGAATGAAAAATAAATAAACGAATGGGGAGCACATGTATCAAACAAAGCACTAGCATGAATTGAAGCTACAAGAGTTGTACCTTAAAAAATAGATAGTTATGCCTCACCAACCTCATGTATATCCGATGAATCATAGAGATGGACATCCCCTTTACCCAGGGCTCCATCCGGAGTGCCACGTACTGTTGTTCCTTGTGGGTAAGGATGATCTCTCCCTAGAGTTCTACATCCAATGCCTATATTAGTATGGTGTGTAGAGCTCCAACTACCTACCAGATATGGGGTAAATGAACCCTATTTAATCTAAACATCTTCCTCTATCCTTTATGATTCCCAGACTATTGCGGGATCCTCCAAAAAATCTGAACATGGCCTAACCTGTCTCATGCTCGATACTCAACCGGTGGGTGGGAACACTACTCACTCATGTGCCCCAGCCTACAACACTGATAACAGAATACTGAGTCCCCACCTTGAGGATTTATTCCACTCTTATGACCTCTCTATGAACTTACACTATTTGAAAAGGATCTAAAGGGGCTCTTCCTTATATTAGGATCCACACCACATGCTCACTCAGTGGATGCCACAAGTTCCTTATGGGAAGATCCATTTAGGTTCCTCGTGGAGATAAGGGCGTGATACCCCACCTCAAGAAACCATTTCTGATTAAAGATACTAACCCATCATCATATCTTTTTTTCCTCCTATCCTAGAAGCGTTTCAGAACAACGGTCTCATCTCTCGTCAACATTGAAATGAACCATCTAAAATATGTTAAATGATTATCACAGTCCATTACTAACATTGTCCCCTAAGTCATCCTCATAAAATCTGCATACTTATTATACCTCAAGATTTTTGGGTTGAAGTGTTCAAGGAACTTATCGTGAAAATAATTACATATGATTCCCTCAGCCTGCTCTGTCTCAACCACAATGTCCCACCTATGTTTTCCTTGACCCCTCACCATATACGCCTCTATCTTCACTCACATCTTCAACATGAGTTTCTATATGTTCATGAATTGTTTGGATAGAATCTATCCGAAACTCTTATACTTTTTTCCCACCATCTCCGGTGATACATGGATGGTGCTACTACTGAAACTACATGGTCAGCTCAAACATATTCGGTGCATCCCGGCCTGGGTCTCATTTCGTCATCTTTATAAAATGAGAAAGGTTCTTGTGGGACTTCTCTTCCCAATTTTTTTGGATCACCACATTCTCATGATCCACTACTCGTGCAGCGTTCTGATGTCACCCAACATGTGCACATCTTTAATGTTGCATTTCTCTATAATACCAAACATGAGCTTTAGAACGCAACCATAATTATTTTATGAGAATAGATAGATATTGATAGTCTCATCACATTCCACAACTAAACTTGTTTGCATACCCTACCGAAATGAGACAACTCACAACCGAATCACTACACTTCAACATATATCCTTAGTTAATTTCTATCACAGGTATCTAATTTAAATGCAAATGGGCCTTATCGTTTACACCCAACCAAAAAAGTTTCTCTATTCAAATTTACACTTACCATAGATTACCCATTTTTCTCCATTATTAAGTACCATTTTCTAATTACAACATAATATTTTTATCAATTCATACTATACAATTAGTATCAATTTGATTACTTTTAAGAAAACACATGCATTCTCACATTTATATGCCTCACACTCATCCCATATGTGTTTATATCATGATGTGTGTTACTTAAATACATAGGATCCCAGAATAATTCATGAATTCACAACCTCTTACACTTCCGGTCATGGGAGAAATATCCCAAAACTGTCAAAACACATAACAAGTGCATCACCCAATGGTGAAATATCATCAAATATAACAATAGAAAATTGTAACAAAAATACCCTCCCTAGGTATGTTTGGTGTCCCCCATATTTGGATTAGCTACTCCCATGCATGAGCTCATTACCAAGGCTCGAAAGATTCCTAACCTATTTTCTACCAACCCTAAATAGTAAGTAAGTGAAAAAAGCCCTTTATTGAACATTGTAACATCCCCGACCAGAGAGCCACAAATCATGTTCCCTGGTCTGGGTAGTTACATGTCCACATGCATCCGTCTTTGTATGCTAGAGGCTACCGACTAGAAATGAGGGTCAAATGGTTATGTGGGGAGACTATACCCCCAATGTCAGTGTAAGACATAGAAAATAAAAATTTAAATAATTAAAAAAAATAATGTAGTTAATGAAGTGTATAATTTACCAATTCAAATATCGGGTACCACCATATACAGCAGTATATATTTCGTGCCATGAGATAGAGTTAATTGATGAAAACCACAAAATAAAGATAATAAAAGGATCCCCAAAATTGTCCGGACTAGATGTCTAGAACCTCACCCAACATATCCCACGTAAAACTCAACTCCCTGGCATAAGAACCTTACCATTGTCCTGACATATAAGCATGAAATATTTTTTGGTACCCAACAGCAGCCCGAGAAGTGTGTGAGTATAACTCAATAGGCCACCACAAATGATGTTTAAAAAATATCTAATAGGGGACCCTAGTGAATTCATGAGATAAATTATGACAATTTAAGATAAACATTTTATTGGGGTTTATAGACAATGTTCATTTAGTTAGTACTACCATTTAATACATGATCAGTAATTAATAATTTCATGATTTAATATACAGATTTAATGTGTTCAATGTCTTAGGAACATTAAATATTTCCAAGAAAATGGGAATAAAATAAAACCCTATCTCACTAGGAGTCACATTATAAGAAACCCATATCCTCACTTCGAAGCCTAAGTCTGGGTGGGATGAAAACATTTGGGGAATAGAACATGATCCCCTTCCCTAACCTGTTCATTTCAGTATGGAACTAGAACCTCAGTCCAACTCAACATGTGTTCATAGAACCTCGTGTTGATTCCCCACCCAACCAAGACTTATGCACGTGCTTATTTATCATTCACCACAATTAACAATATCACAACTCACATAGCCAATATCACTCACAACATCACAAAAAAACCATTAAATGAGAAATTGAAATTATTTCCTCAATCCATTAAATCATTCTACATTTATATTACATAATCCTTTTATCCCCATTCCCATTTTCCATGCATATGTCACTAAGAATTTTCAAGTATATTGCTAGTCCGCTATCATTTTCCTTTAACCAACTAAATCCCTTTTTAAAGCCTACCAAACACACACATAGGTTATTACCAAACCTAGGTTTATTACTAAACTCCAATTTCACATCATTCAAAAATATTAACATTTTTATCATGGGATCTATGTTCTCGTATAGGATCGTTACACTAACATGCCTAAAAACTATGTCTGGGGAATATCGGTACACCCCACAGGTGGCCCTAATTTGTTCGAGTTATCCTCTTTGAATCTCTAGGGGATTAATAGGGGTCTACTTTACCACAATGTCACCCTCTACATCACATCATGTCAATAGAACCAAGGTCTCAACAATATAGGTATTGAATAACAACCATACATGCACAGGTATACCCACAAACAAAGGGATGTATCCTTTAGACCACCTAGATTGAATCTATTGGTGAACACAATTCCAAACAAGGCCTTAGATCTTGATTCAACATGAAATTTAGGATTTACCCTAAATATCATCATAAAAATAGGGTTTGATATATTTATATGGAGGTAAAAAATACAAACCCTAAACAAAAATGAGAGAAAAGTGTGAGATTATACATATTTAGATCATCAATTTGAAGTTAACAGCCATAAAATGACCATATGATGGGGTTCGACTAGTCCATAGAGAAACATGGAGAATTTGAGGAATCACATGGGTTGGAGGAGGAATAAGGGAGGAAAATTATGAGATCTCTTTATTTCCTCCGTAAACGCATTTTTTAAATTTTTAGATATTCCATGGTTGCATGGTTTATCCACACAACTTTCCAAACTGTGTGAAAAATGTGCGGAGGCTACTACCCGCACTCCATCTCTCTCTCATGGTTTTCTAGACCATGGGAAAACCATGCGAATTTCCACTTCCTGTACAACCTCCCCTCGCACAGTTTTCCAAACCGTGAGCAAATCGTACGGACTTCCCAGAATTCCCATTTTTCTACCTTTTCATGTCTTGAACCCCTAGAAAACCAACTATCTATTACAAGGAAACTAAGAAAAACATTATTAACCACAAAATAAGACATGAACTAAAACATAAAAAAACATAACTTGCAGTGAAATGCTGCATCTTACAATATCCCAATGATAACACCTATTTTTTAATACCATTATACCCCAATGGGAGAACCTTATTATTAGTATAATTATGTAATCCAATGTATAATAATTTTTAATATTGGTACCCCATAAGGATTAGTAATTTCTCATCCATGGTAGTAGCTTCACCAGATGATCTTCTTTCATATGTCACTATTGGAATTCAGTAAAAGTGGTACAAACTCCTAGTGTAATGTATATTTGTAGATTCTTCTTCATACTAAAAATTATATATTCATTTATTAATATCTATTTAGATGAATTTTCATGATGTTTTTATGATTTTTAATCTTTTATCTAAATATTATTTTATCTAATGTTTTATCATTTATATTGGTAAATTTTTTGGTTTTACACCACTGGCCTTCATCCAATATTCGGACATCATCCACAAATATAAATATCCCATGGTAGGTCAACATCCACCATTTGACATCCAATAGTAGAAAATGTTTACTATTTTTTCGAAATAAATTTGTTTCTTGGTAGCTTGAATTTTTTGTCATTGGGTTTGCTCCTTTTATATTTTTACGTACTTGTGAAATATTTGCATGTACTCTATTTTACACAGTTAGTATTCAACTAATCCATATTTTTAGTGATAGAAAAAATGTGACCCAACCTTCTATTTTTAGTGGTAGTAAAAATAATCCACATCCCCTAATTTTTAGTGGTAGAAAAAAAATCATCCCTTCTCTCTGTTCTTCAACTATTAGCCACCAATAGTAGTTCAATCTATCCATATATTTTTACCCTCAATTAGTTAATTTTCAGTTTCAATATTTTTTAAATTTTTTGATATAAAACTAAAATACATTTTTAAATTATTTGTTATTTTATGTGTATATAAAGTTATTGTGTGTGTAAAATATATGTGAAAAATATTTTTATGTACAATTATACATGAATTTTTAAATTCATTTGATGATTTGTTTTATAAAATATTATAGAAATTATAATATATTATATTATATATTATTTAAACTTTATTATAATTATAAAATTTATAATTATATAACATAATATATTAATTATTTAATATTAATATTTCATGATTAAATGTAATGATAAATTTTTCAATGTTATTCATCAAGAAATTAATAGAAAATTGTATTTTTTGTATTATTTTTAAAATAGTTATCTGAAAAGTAGTATGTAGGTATTATATATGGACACACTCTTAGTGGATCTATATCACAATGATCTGAGAGAAAGTTTCTAGGAATAAAACATTATCACTGAAGATTATTCAATATAATTACATGTGATGCCTCTTTGGTAAGTTATTACTTATCTAAAGTTTTCACAGATGTTTTAATCTTCTATACTTTGGTCGTCATCACAAAATGTATTCAAATTTGTCTTTACTCCATTTAAAAGATCAACAATAATCCAGATTCATCATATTTTTACATTTCTATTCATCGGCTAATTTCACTATATATTTTGTTCATGTAAAAATTATAGTTATGTATATATTTAATTTATTATGTTTTTTCATTTTTCACCTAATAATATTGTATTTAATTATATTTTTATTTCAACAATGAAAAATAAGTTGACATTGTTACTCCTAATGAAAATAAATGTAACCAGACTAAGTATGTATCCTACATCAGACTGGATTGTTCCTCAATGTTCTTATAAATATAATGGTCTATAAAAGGATTATCAAACCATTAAAAGAATAGTTATTAGTCGGTATCAATATTTTAGAGGAATATAAGAGGTTTAGGTGAAGACTAGAATCATTTTGATCTTAACCACTATAAATTGTTATGTGTATCATTTTATTTATACTATATTTTATTTCATGAATAGTACACTGAATATATATTTGTATTCTATAAAATATTATATTTTTTAATTAATTTTGTAAATAACTATTCACACCACTTATAATCATAATTTCTATCACTAATGATAAAATAATTAGTATTAGAGCTTGTTCAATAGATCTATTGTTTGGATATAATAAATTTCCCTCAAAACATTGCCTTTGATATATTAATCTTTTTTAGCTCAATTTTGATTGTGTATCCTATATACAATAGTTTATGTACCAAAAGATCATGTTTCATTAAAAATGGTATGGGTCAATGAAAATAATCATATGATTCAATAGAAACACCAATTCATTGATTGAGGAGACTATGAACAATAGAAAGACATAATTGAAGCCTACATGAAAGAATTGAGTGTAGATCATGAGAATATCATGGATAATTGATATGAGTTACCCAATGATGTTATAGAGTCTCTTCTCTGTAATAAAATGGTAAAATATGATTTAAATTACAAATATTGAACTATTTTTTACCATGATATATTTAAAGGTGTCTGTATAAGAGTTTCATCTATTATGACAGCCCACAACATATAGAGGATACTTAAAGTTGTGCAATTTGGGATTAGCAAGCTAGAGAGAACCAATGTAAGAATTATCCATGTAGAAAATCAAGACATTATGAAGGGATATAAAAAATCTAAAAACTATATGATCCATTCATTTACAAGTATAAATAATGGCATGAGTTCTCATTTAGAAGTATTGTAAAATATAGCTCATGTGGAATGTGTTCTGAGATATCTTCCAAGGATATGACAAGTAAACAATATATCCATCGATAATATTGTATATTTTAAGGAGTATACCATAGATAAACTAATATGATCTCAAATAAAATATGATTTATAGATAAAAATATTACTAACTATGAGTATATTAAAAGAAAAGGCATTTCAGTTAAATAGAATGTTATTGATTCCCAAAGTGACCCTAAATCTGAGTTCCATGAATTTGACATATAGATGACTTAGTATAATGATATGTATTTGATGTTAATGACAAAATTTGATAATAGGTTGTTAAATATTATGTCTTGAATGGACTATAAGAAAGGTAACACTATTAACAATAATAATGTTTCAAAATTAACATATTGTTAGTGCAATAATAAAGGCCACATAATAAATGAATTTACTAAACACAAACTTAAAAATAATTAGAAGGATAAAATATATATAAAAACATGATTTGTTTGGAGTATGGTACTACATATATAGTTTTGAATATATTGGTGTTTCAAGATGGGAATAAGAGACTGGGAATATTTACCCGATGGGAATTTAGTGCATAGTAAATGATTCTCTCATTACTCTGTTGACAACCCATGACAATGTTTATTATAATAAATTTTCAACAAAATGAAACGAAAATTGTTTCATATTCATGTAATGATACTAATAATATAGAGTACAATTTTATGAAACATTATAATTAAAACAATTAATTAGTAAATAAATGAGATAAAATAATTGAAAAGTATACAGGCTTAAAAATTATGAAAATATTTTAATTATAGAAAATGAAATAATAAAAATGGAATGTAATAATATAAAATTCAATATTAAATAGATTGAAAATTCTAAACGGGAATATAATTCATATTTGAAAAAAATAATGATAAAAAGGATATGACTAAAAATATCCAGGAAGTAAATGATAATGATGATAATAAAAGATTAAAATTTTTTGGATGATATATGTAATTTATAAAATGATTTTATGAAATTTATGAAAAAAATAAAAAAAATTATTAAAATGGAATCAAGATCAAATTAAATTGTTTTTTCATACTTAGAAACTAATCATATAATATATATGGATTTGAAAAAAAAAATCGATATTATTATAACTGATTAAAAAAAATTAAAATGAAATATGTAGTATAGTAAGATGATGTATTTAATGAAAAAACACCTGTAATAATGTTTTGGATATAATAGTATAACTCTATTTTTAAATAATAATAACATAGTTATAATCTTGAAAATATTAATTTCTAGTGTATCATTTTTAAAATATAAAATTAAATCGAATTATACCAATGAGTGTTCACTGATTCATCATAAAAAATCGAATATTGGGAAATTCCTCTCTAGATTTTCGTTTTCTAGTTAGAATTCTAACAAATTATTTAAATTTATTTTGGGGGTAATTTTTCATAATACTAATCTAGTTGGACCCAAGTTATAATTTGTAACAAAATAGTCTGTTTGATTGTTTAATTTTAGGAAAGTGTACTTAAAAGATTCAATGACTCAGGGTACATAAAAATAGTATATCTAGATACATGAAAGTCAATATTTCAAAATATTAGTCATTTATTTAATGTGATGGAAACCTTTCACATTTGAATACAACTCTAATGGTCAGATTCAAGGTGTAGGTGATGTTGGTTTTTTAAAAAGATTATTTATTTAAAAACAATTACATATACATGGTTTGAAATATAATACTATAAGTATTTCATTGTTATTTGAAGATGTTTTTTATTTTATATTTTAAAATTATCGTTGTGCTGTTCAAAATAAAAAATTATTTCAATTTTCTGGAAATATAAATGAAAATGTATTTACAATTTACTTATCTGATCAAACCCTACAAAGGGTTATGTGTCTGATTGTTGTGTAATAAGATGATATTTTGGGGAATAAGCGCCTCATGTATGAAAATTTCAAATTATTTCACAAATTATCAATGCATGAATTGGTTATTCAATAACTAATGATACATAAATGTGAGTACATCAGGATTGAATCATGTTTAAAAGGTAAGAAACACAATGAATGATTCAAATCAATAAATAATGATAGTACAATTAAATTATTATAATTATTACATATTGACTTGTTTGGACTTATAAAACACTCATGTTTTTGTGGTAAAAAGTTTAATATTTAAATTAAGGATTAATATAGTAAGTTTTTATGGATTTTTTTTATCCAATAAATATGAATATTTTTCAAAAAATATTAACTTATCTAATATTATTCATAATTTAAAAAATAAATTAATCATCTCAATAAGTAGAAATAATGGTTTTGAGTTTTTAAGGTATATTTTGATAATTTTTTTGAATCAAATAGATGTAATTTTTTATATCTCCTATGACACCACAAATAAATGGTTTGGTAGAATGAATTAACATATCTATTCTAGAAATGGATATGTATATTCTAATATAAATTTTTCATCCAAAATACTATTAAGATGAATATGTAAATAAATACCTCCATGAATTAAATTGAATTTCAATTATAAATTCCCAAAATATGACCCCTTATTAACTTCTCAAATGATTTAAACCTAACATTGTTTATTTTAGTGTCCTTGGTTGTAATGTCTTTATATTAAGTTAAAAAAATTATTTAATGATATTTGACTAAAATTTGGATGAAGGGATATTTTTGGGATATTAAAATGCCACATAATCCTATTGAGTTTTCAATTTGGAAACATTATTTGATTAATAATCTATGTATGTTCAGTTTAATAAAAATACTATAATGAACAAGATTCTAAATCAAATGAAAAATTTAAGTATTTTGTAAATTTAATTTCGGTGAAGGTAATGACCATGATAAAGACAATACAACAACTAAAGGGGGGTAAAACATATTCTCAAATTGATAAAAAGGAATTGAAAACTATTAATGGTCAACCAATTTAAAAGGTAATTAGTTTTATAGAATATATAATTCATTATATAAAGTCTATTTTACTTTATTATACCAAATATTCTTTTGTTTTTGAAAATGTTCCTATCAATATTTAAAATACTATAATTTATTTAAATTGAATCACTGTAATATATAGTGAATTTAATCAATTTTAATGTAATAAATTTTCTGATTTAGTTTCTTTTCTAAATCATAAACCATTTATAGAACAAAGTGGATATTATTTCATAAAATTGATGATGCTGGAATCATTTTTACAAATAATGAAATAAAAGTATCTCAAGGTTATTCCCAATAATATGCAATTGATATTGTAAGTTCTTTTTCTTATTTCGTAAGGATGGATGCAATTTTTATTCTATTAACCTTTTATAATTTTTGAAATATAAAATTATTTCATATGGATGAAAAGAATTCATTTTAATTATAATTATTTTTTAGTATGTCTATCTAAGGAAACCCTTTTGATTTGAAAAAGATAATTTTTTATATCATGTTTTTTTCCATAAAAATTCATATATTGTATTAAGAATCCTCCAAGAGTGTGGTATGAAATAATAGCCTATTTTCTCTTAAAAATGATTTTTTTAAAGGTATAATAGATAAAACGAGTTTTTAAAAAAGTGTATCAAATTATATATTAATAATTTAAATATATAATGAAGACATAATATATGGATCAATAAATTATTCTATGTATAATGAACTTTATAATCTAATGATATGATAATTTGAAATGATGTTCATGGGTAAAATAAAATATTATTTATTATTTACATAAAAATCAAAAAATGGTGTCGTATTGAATCAATACATATATACTAATGAACTTGTATAGATGTTTGGACTTGATTCTAGTAAAATAATAAAGGAAACTATATGTAATAATTCCTAATTGGACTCAAATAAATCTTGTATGTCAGTTTATATTAAACTGTGTTAATACATGATAAGAATTATATTTTATCACACTAATTCTATAATGGATATCATGTTCCCAGTTTTCTTGTGTTAAAGGATTCATTCAAACCCCAATAAAATTGATTTTAAATCTATTAAAAGAGTAATTAGATATAACATGTTTACTGTTTATATTAGACTATACTATTCTAATAAGAGTTGTTTCAATTTACTATCCTACTTCAATAATATCTTTAAATGTTTTTAAAATGATTAGAAAAGAACTAAATGTGTGTTTCGTTGATTAAGAAAATATTAAATTTCATGACGCTTTAAGAAACAACATTTAGTTTCATTTTGAATAGCTAAGGTGGAATGTGTTGTTGTTGTGGGTAATTTTGTTTCACAGTGAATTTTGATTAAACAGAATTCATATGTTTCTAAAAAAAATTGATAAAATTAAAATTTACTAAGATAACACAAGTGCTATTTCAAATATTAAAAACCATATTTAAAACACTGAATCAAAATAAATAGATGTAAGATTTCATTTTCACAGGGATCATGTAAATAAAGGTGATATATATTTGGAATTCTTTCATAATGGGAAATAATTAGCCTAAAGTTTCACAGAACCCATAGTTTTTATTTAATTTGAGATTATGAGATTTAAATTTGTTATGATAGAATTTTAGAATTATTATTCGTATAATCAGTGTCCTTAAATATTCTTTAACTAGTTTTATTACATTGATTGATAATTTCTAATCTGATGTTGTTATAATTAGTCCATAAATTTCAAAAGTCTATTGATAAATATTTTTCTCTGTATTAATTTTATTTTCCTTGTTAAATTTATTTGGGTTTTTATACTAGTTTTTATGATAAAAAATTCTAATATTATATAAAATAAATTCCAATATACTTTTTAATAAATTTCATAAATCATGTGATTATATTAAAAAATTTAATAATTATTTTGTTTTTAAACATTTAAAAAAGGATGATTTTGTTATTATTTCAATGTTTATTTGATAAATTAAGATCTTTTTTTATAAATTACTATTTATTAAAATTATATTTAATGCTTATTTGTTTTAATAAATTAATTATTTCATATTAAAAGTTATAAAAAAAGAATGTAATTATTTTAATGATTTTCATGTTTTATTAGCTTTATTTCATAAATTTTATGATGATTATTAATTTTTTTCTATTTTATATACATAATGGAAATATTTTTCTATGTTTGGTTTTGTGATAAATTCCAACATCTTTTTTCAGAAACTTCGGGTATCCCCAAACCACTTAGGGGACCCATTGTGTTAAATCCATGGGAAGGCCTCCAATAGGTATCATATAAGGAGTATTTAATTATTGGTGTGCATAGTGGATTCCCATAGAGTGTATGGCCATTTATAAGGCTCATGTGTCATTCATAGTTTGTGATAATTTTCTCATTATGTCATAGGCCTATGTTTTTACATTGTGTAACCTACACCAATCAATGCATCTAGATTTATTGGTGGATTATCACTATATATATGATAAATCAATCTTCATCCATATCTCCAAAACTATATAGAATGAAATTATTGTTTCATTATTCAACTGACATTATCAAATTAGAAAGATGCATGGCCTTTATTTTTGATCGATCTCATTCAATATCATGCTTATTTTTTGGGACCCAGAATGATTTCTGTGTTTAATATTTGCAATCCACATCTTACTTTTATACAATAATGTTTTAGTTTTCTAGGTCATGTGGCCCCACTTGTTTCCATCTATAAAATATCTACATGATCTCCCATATATCACATTGACTCCGCATTAAATCAAACTTTGAACCATCATCTAGTGGTTTTAGTGACCACATAACAATTTTTTTCTAGTATATTCACGATCACATGTAGTATTCTATAAACTAATAGTTCTTAGCATCGATTTGTCAACAATTTTTTCTCCTTGATTTTAGTTTCATCTATATTAGGTGGATCCACATACTGTTCCACACCAGTATTTCACATTACAAAAAAAAGGATATTTTCCAATGGTACTTCATCTTTTTTTATGTAATTTTATCCCAATGGAAGAACAATTGTTATGCTACGGTGTGACCCTAATGGTATAAGCTCTATTTATCTACCAATGGAATCAAACGACAAAATTCGATTTGTTACTAAATGTGTCCCTCCATGATTATTTTTTCTCTAGATTGGACACATATTCAATAATTTATCTTATTTACTCTTATAACATTGGAAGTCATTAGTGGTATCACCAATTTCTAGGGATAATTTATAGGAATAAAATTTTTATTGGTACACAAGAGTTTTTCTCTTGTTATATCAGGTTTACTCGATTTTTGTTCAATAATTATGTTTTTTTTCTTATTTTACCATAATATTTTTCATATCATGATTCTTCCAATATATTGGTTTTGGTTTTTGTTTTCAACTATTTAAATTTATCCCAAAGAAGGTAATTTTATACCATTGACCCTCTCTAATGACAGGTCATATACTACAATTGTACATCCAATGATATAAAATTATTAATACTTTTTATGAATCATTTGGTTCCTCAGTGTCATGAATTTGTTTTTTTTGGTTGGATCCATTTATTTTATGCTTGTAAATGAAAAGGTGGAATCTTATATATTTTCCACCATAATACTATCATAGCTCTTTATTTTTCAAAGTAGTTGAAATAATCCATAGTATTATATTTTTACTGGTAGAAAAAATAATCCAACACTATTAATTTTAAGTAATTGGAAAAATAAATATCTACTATAATTTTCCCAACCATTGGACTTCAAATGTTGGTCAATATACCACTATAATATAAATACACAATTAGTTAAAAAAATTCTGAAAAAATATATTTTTTTGTCATAGGTTTTAATAATTTATGTTGCAAAAAAATTGGTTTTGTAAAAAATTATTGGAGACATTTTTAAATGTACACATATACATGGAGTTTATAATTTATGTGATACATATATTGTTAGATAATATCTATGACATGATTCACATATCCATGATTTTGAATTAATATTATATCATTCACATATGATTTATTTTAAATTTATAAACATTCAGGAGACAATCACCTTTTTCATGTATTAAGTGGAAATTCAGTTTAACAGACCTAGACATTTCAACTTGAAAAATGTACCCTCAAATGATATTTTTTTCATATATACATTTAATTTATAATATATATCAGATGAAAAACATAATAAAAACCATTTTATTTTATTTTTATCCAAAATTACATATGAAGGATAAATGAAATATAAAATTAGGAATAGTAAAACAAAATAATAAAAATTTATAAATTAAATAAGCATAATTTGAATATCCGGATGGTGATGGTTTTAATTAACATCACAGTTATGAAATAAAGTGGAAAAGAATACTTTTTTGAAAGATTATTGTTATTTAATAAATTTACAATGGGTAACCTCTAAAAAAAATTTAGTAAATATTGTGTAAAAAAAGTGGGATTTATTGGAAGTATATGTATTATAAAAATATTATATTGTAAACAATATTTTAAGATATATGTGATTATTGAGAATTGAGAGATAAATTTGTGATATTTCTATTTTTATCTTTTCTAACATATTAAAAAAACATTCATCTCTGGTTAGTAAGTATTCACCATGATGGAATAAATAATTAATAAACTACCATATGATCCTAGATATTTACAAGATTAGATATTCAAAAAGACTATCTAGTCCTTTGAATAGTTTGAACATAATCCAAGACCAACATAACCACTAGAAGTAAATCCTTTTTTTATTGCAGCAAGAATGGAATGCCATTTACCTTGACTAGAACTATATATATTTGATAGTACATGTGATCCCCCTATATAAAATAAGAAATAAAATGTTTTTAAATAATAAATAGAACCTTTATGAATTGTCTTCTATAAATTACCATTATGTTGATCACTTCACACCTATCTTTTGGCATGTTATTCATATTACTATAGAATTTATGTTAACGAATTAAGGAAAAACATGATGGACTTCTATATGAAACATGATATTTTATCACATCTTCATCAAGTTCCCTTAGTCATATATACATGGTTTGATTACTTTTTTCAGTATGTTTTATTACAGATCATTTCTACATGGCTGATCTCTTCTTCATACTATTTATTTGGAACACATTTTCACACATATTATTTGATATAAACTGTTTGTAATATTTTTCTGGTATCTATCAGGTTTATTATTGTTCACATTATTCAATTAATCCTATCATCACTCTGAAAACACTTCACTATATTACAATATTTCATCAATATAATCTCTAAAAACAATCATTATTTATATATTAAACAATTTTTTTTTTAAATAATGGAGTATCATTAACACTAAATTCAAATATAATTCCCAAACCATTTATTTTTTAAAACCATGAACCCCCTATAATAATAGGATTAAATATTCAGTTATGGAACATTCTTTATATCATAGTGTTAGCATTATTTAAATTTTCCATCACTCTTATTGAGAATCATGAACATTGATTCATGATTATTGGAGTGTTTAATAACTATATTCACATCATCAAATTTAAATACATTATAAAATCATTTTAATGATCTTATAATTTTTTGTCCAGTACAAATTTTAAAAACATGTTCAACTAGTCAGTACTATTTAGGGTGTTCCCCATTAATTTTATAAAAAAATGTGAAACTATTTCATAATACTCTACTTATTTTTTGATAGATTTCATCAAGATTATTCATTCATTGAATTTTTTTAGTGACCTTAATCTAACAAATTTCATAAAAAGAAATTTTTCTTATGTATTCATATGTATACTTCTCTCCAATGACTCAAATACTTCCTTCTAATCATAAAAAATTGTATTTGCTTCACATGTTATCCTTTGTAAATGTTCGTCTGAAAACAACATACACAAGAAAAAAATTTTTGTTTTGATAAACATATCGAATATTTTAACGTGGAATAATATTCTTTTCCTTAACATGTGAACATATAAGGATTTTGTTGTCTAAGGGACTATATTAGATGACTCAGCAAAATTCCATCAAATGTGCTACATCTAATGGAATTTCTTAGAGGCCTCTTTTGGATACTTCCTGAAGAATCCTTTAATCAGATGATTACATAAATATCTATCTAATAAAAGTTTTTTAAAAAAACCAATATATTCATAAACCTCAAACATTGAACCATATAACTTTATTAAAGTATTTATGTAACTTTTCATACCCACAGTTTCTTCCAAATATCATTTATAAGGTAAACATCCAAATTCTTTATAGGATGAGCTTCATGAAAACATATCTCAATCACCACATTTAGACAACATCATGGAACATAAAAACATTAAAAAATAATAGTCCTTGGATCTTTCAATATTATTTTATAATAATTCAATTTTCATAATCAAACAACTCTTTTATATAGAACTTATGATCACTTTTTTATAAGACTTCCATGACAACGTCGGTCTCATCATATTAGATCGACAAACTCCATCTAAAAGACTAGTTCTATTGACCTTTAGCTATTGGACTCCATTTGATCTTATTTATATGGAATCCACAATATAAATGTGTTATTTATGATGGTTAAAAAATGAAACATTTAATAAATAATTAATTCTTAACAAAATACTACCTCCAACCTTTTGAGATCGGCAGTCTCCCCTCATTGAATTTTATTGAGGACCAAGTAACATAAATCACTGAAAAATTGTAAGTAATGAAATAAATAAATTATTCAGTGAGTATAAACCTTTGATAGTTAACATAGTTTAGGAAACATGAATTATTTTACCACAATACCATGTTTCCTATAATATGGTGATTTAAGAAACCGTTCTTTAGAAATTTTTAAACATTTTATTTTACTATGAACATCCATCATAAAAAAATAATCAAATAATAATTAATTTCATGAATAATCTTTAACCAAACGATTAAAATAGTTCTCACATGAAGAATCATATTTTTCCATTTTAAACTCCCTAAATATATACTGTATCTTGATTAGTAAAACATATACTACTTGATAGATTATGTTACATAATTTTCCTTATGATGAGAACTATATAAAAAAAATACTTGGGGTGGAAGAGAATATAATAATTTATATAATATACAAAACTTCTAAATGAAATATTAAGATCAATATGTTTGATAATTGGAAATACAAAGTATGAATCCAATAGAGTTATACTATAGAAAATTTATTTAAGTGTGACCATTATAAATTATAGATTGAATTGGTGGATATAAATATGACTAAAATAATTATTGAATAAATTAATAAGGGTCCTACAAAATACCAAAATATCTTTTAATTCAATATAATTATGAAGTCGTTTTTTAATTGAAGTTGTTTTAAACATCAAACATTCATTTTCATCATCAGTTATTTTTATTGAATTGCGTTCATTGTAATTATAATTACTTTCTACCACCATAAATATTCATTTTTAAAATTACAAAAATTTTAAAAAAAACTATTTCATAATTTAAAAATGGCCATATTTTGGGATATTATTGAATTGATTGATTTTTTAAGAATATTTTAAAATAAAAATATTTCAAATATTTTGATAATTTTTATTATATAATGTAATTAAAAATGAAAAAATTTATTCTTTATTTGGTCATAAATTGAAAAAAAATTATTAGATTTATAATAATATAATTATTTCTATTTTAATTCTCAATATTATTAAATTGATTAATGTTTATTTTTTTTCTTAAAAACACTTTATCTTAAAAAGAGCTTCTCAGTATATTTTATAGATTAGTATTAAAATTAATTTCATTCAATTATAGAGATTGATAATTTAAAATTTATTCATTATATTTAATTATTTTTTTCTACTATGGATAATATGTCAGATTAGTTTTTGGCCATATTAAATAGTAACATCATAAATATTTTTTACCTCAATAAGGGTCAAATTGGTAAAATATTTGTAAAAACTGTGGTATAAATTCTCAAAAACTACCAAAAAGATTAAAATATTTCTTTTCATGAGTATAAATACGTCCATAATAATATAAAATTCAATTAAATTATTTTTCTTGAAATTTAGATATGAATATGACCTATATAATATTTCAAGTAATGAAAAATAAAAAATTCCACACTTCTGCCTTAAATTTTATTTTATATGCTCACCAGGTTATAAAACTATGTTATTAATGAATATTAAATGTTATTTATATAATTATTGTTTTATTTTACAGATAGCAAATTATTTTAAATTTTTATTTTTTCTCTAAATACACAAAAGGATTATTCAATATTGATTGAGTTCTTGTGAAAAGAATAGAATGTCTGACTAAATAATTTTAAATTTATTTAATGTAATACAATTTCGATGATTTGTAGTGTTTCATGAAATTTTATATAAATATAATATATTAGTGAGGTATAAATTTTTTTCATTTTACTTAAATTATAATATTCATTTATTTAATGTACAAATAAATGATTGGTGTGAAAATTGAAAAAAATAATATTTTATGAAAATCAAATATGTTATTAAATTATTTAAAAATCATAAAAATCATGAGAGTGGACACATGGGATAATTTATTTTCTACAATTTTATATTTTTATCATAATAAATAAAATTTATACCATATATTTAAATTTATAACCATTTGTGATTGAATTTTTGTTTCCACCACAACAAATGTTGAAACTAGTAATTAAGGTATTCATACAAATTATATGATTTAAGATGATATCATAACTATATAAATATGATTAGATGATTATAATAAGACCATATATTCATTATATGTACATCCATGTAAATTTTTAACCACATTTTAAACACCATAGGATTTTATAATACGTTATCTCTTTAAAATAATTCAATAGCTTTTGTTACATGCAACCTCGGGTTCGAGCGCACCACAACATACAAAACTAGCCATCTAAAAAGTGTTGTTGTATATAATTAACATAATTTTGAATATAATATACTAAATATAATTTTAACATATTTATTATTTGTTTTGTAGACATAACAGAAGAACAAATCCAATTTTTTATATCGAAGAAGTGTTTATTCATAAAAAATTAAAACATACCATCTTTTAATGGAGAACCAATTTTAAATCCAATATTTGAAACTATTAAATATTCAATTTAAAAAAATTAACATTTTCTTTAGATGAGGTACATAAAATTATAGTTTTAATATATTTTTGGTTATTTTCAGATAACTTAAATATTTTTTATGAATAGTGAAAAATACTAATTTTTTATTGAAAACAAAGTTTTTAAAAAAAATAATTAATATTGTTAAATTATAAATTTGATTGGTTTTGATGTATAACTAGATTAAATTTTTATCATTTAATCCAATTTTGGTCATTGTAAGTAATTTTACATTTAAACTGGACATAAACAAAAAACAATCTTTTCATAGTTTTTTCTTAGCAAAAACCCGCTTTCTGGTTTTGAAAATGGGAGTTAATTTAAAAATTAAATAATTAAAAATGTACTTTTTGATTTTTATAAAATATAAAAAAAATGGTATTTGGAATATCACAATTATATTTGGGTGAATTTGTTTTATTTTTCTGAGAACATTCAATTTTTGATGAATTGTGAAAAACATTCAATTATTATTTAAAATTTAATTTTATTTAAATAATAATTATTTTTATTTAAATTTATTTTAATGCATAAATAGATACATAATATCTTTATTAGCTCAATGTAATTATTTGATGTCATTTTATAATAATAATAGATATATAAAATTTTATTGAACTTTTTACCTTCTTTTACCCACCTTCTATGCATATTTGAAAATCTCCATAAAATATAATTTTAGCACTTTTATGAAATGAATTTAAAATATCTGAGTGTCTTGGTTGACATTATTAAAAAAAATTAGTTTAGTAGGATGAAATAAATATTTGGTGAATAGTAAGTTCTGAATTTTATTTACTAGAGTTAAAAGTTAATAGGGTAATTATAAGTAAAAATGATATTATAATTACTCTAAAACATATCCTAATTGTATTGGATAAGTTTATTTAGACCAAAAAAATGTTATTGAAAAAATATGGTCATTTATTATCCTTTTGGATTAGATTATGACATTTATTATATTTTATTTAAAGAAGAGTTAAAAGATTAAATTCTAAATATTAATAACTAAAACATTTTTAATATAGGTCTATACATAAAATAAATTCATAAATAAGAATTCATTATAAAGAATAAAATATTTAATACATAATGGTATTTAATTAATAAAATTTATATATTATATAATTAAAGTTATATTAGACATAATGATGATACTGTAATTTTCTTATTAATGAATGATTAAAATTATTGATATTATAGATATACCAATAAATTTAAATTTAACCTTTTGATGCATTACACTAACTTTCTAGGTTAATATGTAATTTTACGGTTGATTAAATAATTTTTATCGAAGTGATAATGTTTTTTTATCATTCACAAAAATTACCATATGGTATCAAAATAGACAAAAATGAGTTTTTAAAACAAATATTATATTATTTAATAATATAATATTTTAAAAAAAATATGGTTAATCCAAAAGACTTATATAATATTATATATGTCATTAATTAACCACTTTCGATTCACAAGGATGTTTATAGTATGTTTAATAACCCATTATTATAATAATACAAGAAGACATGCTAAAATTGAATCTATTTAGCTAAGGGTTAAATCTAGATGATAAAGATAATATGGTAACCTAAACTTGCCTAAAATATATTGGTTGAAAATATTTCAACTCATCCCCACCTTAGTGTCAAAATAAATTCATTTTTATCCATTATAAATAGAAATTTATTTTATAATAAAATAATATTTCAAGCTTTTCCTAAAGTGACTCTCACCTCTTTTATAAAAGGGAACATTCCCTTTCTCTCATATTCACACCTCCAAAGCCAGTTGCATCGTCCAACCCCTGATCAAGACTCCTCCCAATAACCATAACTTCAACCAAGATGCCTTACATTGATAATAAATCTTTTATATGGATCCCCTTTGTTCAAATCAAAAGCACTAACCTGAAGAAGAGGTAAATATTTCATCCCGTCATTCAATGTTAAATTCTTCTTCCATTTTTCATTATATTTTTTCATACCCAATTAAAAAATCCAGTAACTACAATATATTGTGACGATATTATAAATATTCTACAACCATATTAATTATTCAGTATATCCTATTAATTACAATGTCTCCATATGTGCGTACGTACGGCTTTACGTCTCCACGTCGTGGTGTAGTTTGTTATTCAACACATCTTTATTTGGATAGGTATAATAATGAGTATAATTGATGTAAATAATAAATATAAAATGTTAATTGTTATATATATAATATACCATCCAATTACATACTATTTTACCCTCATAGAATGATATAATCTCTCGTACGTATGCACGGCTTACCGTCTCCACGACGCGATAAGATTCATTTCCATGTTCCCTATTCAACAATGATTATAAATATATATTATTAATTAGTATGAAATATATTAAAATATAATGATAAAGGAATTATATATATATATATTTACATATATCATATTCACTTACTTTCGTTCATTATGATATGAGAAAGGAAACGACATTTATGCGTACGTACGGCCTACCGTCTCTATAAACGGTGTTTTCCTTTTCGTATTTATCTCTATTATACATATTTGGATTCATAATATATATGATATATAAATAATGGTTTATATTCTTAATAAAATTAAATCATGATATATTTTATATGATCTATAATAACATGTTAAAACATGTACTATAAATAAAGCGATTATTACCTGAAATGATATATTAACATGGAAAATATTATTAAATAGAGAGTATAATGTCATAAATGAATCAAGTATTATATAATAAATATGATTATGGTTCTGAAATAATATAATAACATACAATGGACATTATACATGAGGTTAAATGTAACCACATCGAAATGAATGTACAAGGTAAGAGTTAATTAATCAACCTCATTGTTATCCGAGAATGTTTCTATGTAAGTATTTTCTGGGACATCCTTAAACATCCATGTCCATGATTAATAATAATTCATTAAAAGAAAATATTTTATGTTTTTATAGAAGGTAATATTTAACAATATCATCACATTAAATGTTTTAATGATTTATTTTTCTAAATATTTTTAATTAATGTCCATGTTTTTATAAATTATTTTAAGGAGTTATTTACATAGAAATGATTGTTTTAAAATTTTTATTACTTTCAATAGTTTCAAATTTTTTTGGGACAATTTGATTCAAAAATAAATTTTTAAAAACTTCTTTTATCAATTTTGATACTTTTAAATAATTTTATAAAAAAATGATATTTCAATCAAAGAGTTTTACTGATCATTTTTAAATATGACAACATTATTTACTAGATATTATTCTTGAATGAGGTTGATTTAGAATAATAAAATATTCTATACTGTATTTAATGAGTTATGATATGTATGACTATGGATGTTCTATTTTATATTATTCATGGTTTTTGGTTAAATTATTAACATTTGAGATTATAGTTTTAATAAATATGTATTTGTTATGTTTCAACATTTTCATATGAGGAATGCATTGGATTTAGTATGAGATGGGTGGAGCATGCTATAGCACCTCAATGCATAAGTAGGTCTAATGTGACAAATTAGTTTCTTAGAAAAAGGCCATGAAAAATATATATTTTTAGTCGTGGAATGAGGCTTTCAAAATTTGGTTATGATGTCCAGCATTATGCGTTCTATCATTAGGAAATTACCTATTTAATTAACCACTGATTATTTGACTATTAGAATACTCATGACAATAAGTAAATGGAGTTATTTGATTTATATTTTACATTTTATTCTGAATATTGTGTTTAAAAGTCATGAATTTTATTCTTATACATTGTATTAAATGTTTATGCTTACTTATGATAGTTTCCGTAATATTTTTATCCTTACTAAGCATCTGAGCTCACCCCATTCTTATGTTTTATTTTATCCATGATGTGATGAAGTGAATTATTATTGATATGTGTGGTTAATCTAAGTGAATAATGGCATTCTCAAAGGATTATTTATGTTATGTTTTTCTATAAATTGTAATGTAACAATCATATATGTAATATTTTGTCCATGAATGCTAAACTGATCTGTCCTTCAAGACTGGATTTCTAGTAATCATGCCAATGTATTAAAATAATGAACTGATCATGGGATACTAGGTTTGGGGAGATATAGTTGGAATTAGATAAATATTAGACAAAAAACTAAAAATATATTTAGATATACACTGATTTTGAAACATTAACCTTTGATATACTTTGAGGATAAGTATAGAAGATCATCCTTGAATTTTGATAATGGTGAAATATTTTGAAATTTTTGAGAAATGCATCCATGTCCAGATACGATTAGGTAGAGGATACTCTGGAATAGATATATCTAAGGGTAACCCCCAAAATCACAGCTTTGAGAATGACTCAAAAAAGAACTAGTGAACAATAATGGGCCATACTACACTCATGTTTACGACACTATTATATGATATTCTTAGGATAAATCACATTTTTTACCAACCATTATGAGGAATTTTTGAGTAAATATTTCACCAACGAATCCATTTTTAAGATTACGATACATGATGTGTTAAAATATCTAATTTATTTTGATAATTTCAATAGTTTTTTGAATATAAATTATGATATTATTTACCAAAGTGTATGTAATTATTTCAAAATGGTGCCCAGTAGAAGGAATGACAACTCTAACAATACACATGATCCATAGAGTATGAAAGACCTTATATTTCATGGTTTTAATCCCACATTTAGTAGTGAAATATCCTCCTATATATTCTCATCATTTTATGAAATAATATCATGTGATGACAAGATAAGTGAATAATTCTTTGAGTCATATTGCTATTATGGGATTCAAGTGAAGAATAGAATGACATAGAGAAGGATGGATTAAGTGAAGAAGGGAAAGAAGGATTTTTTTTCATATGTGATAACTGTGTAAATATTCACCTCAGGAAGTGCTTGAAAGGGCTGGCTGTTTGTTATTAGAGTGGAGAAAAGGGACATAAATAAATATAATGCAAAGGGAACAATGACAACACTAATATTCAGTATTTCAACTATAGTGAAATGGGTAAATACACATGTAAATTTCTTAATCATCCAAGAAATATAGAATAGAAGAATGAAAGGGATCAAGGACAAGAATAATCTATTACTATTGTCGACATGGAATAATTAATTTATTTTTGTTACTGGATTGATGAATTATGTCATTAAAGTGTTGTAACAATGATATACTGGTTATATGAATTATGATAATAAATATGTATTATACTATTGTACTATTTAAATTATGATTTTTTATATTATAGTACCATGTAATGTGATACCATTTCAAGTAAAACATTTTGGATAATATAAGGTTGGTAGAAATATAACCATTAATATGTTTCTAAAACTAAGATAATGATTTTGGAATAGGATATAATTGAGTTTTATAAAGTATATTTGATATTATTGACAAACTTGGAAATAATTAATTGATTCTTTATTCCATCATTGTTGGAGTTGACAACATTTTTTCGATTTAAGGAGTATATCCAATATTCTATAATGAATATAAAAGAATAAAAATATTCAATACGGTTTTATGGTAATTATGTGTGTTACCATGTTTTCATAAAATACATGATGAATTTATTCACATGTTATTATTTGGAAGAAGAGATATTCATTATGTTTACCTCTGATATAAATTTTTAATCTATGAGTTTGGACACAAGTATTGTTTGGATAAGGCTAATGTTTGGAATTGAATAAGTTGAGCACTTGATATTTAATATAAGGATAATGTATAATGTATTGGATACTATGACCTAAACTTTTTTATTTTAGTAAATGTATAAGGGGTTTAAAGAAATATTTATGGATCTTATGATTTATCAAATGCACATTAGGTGTAAAAAAACATTTTGAACATTGATTTCCTAGTGTAATGGAAGAAGTGATAACAGATCAAAGCACCACCAAATGATGAGATTATGATTAAGACAGGTAATGAAATTAAGTATGTTTTTCTTGAGTTATTATGTAGAATGAAATTAATCCATCCTCTTAAAATGAGTAAAAAAACGTGTTATCCTAATTCCTTATGTTTTGTTGAATCAATGATACATTAAATCATTATAGATTGGTGGCTTTGAGGTCCTCGATTTGAAATTTATTGTTCACTTGTTCTTGATTTATGAACTCAATAACTTACAATAAATTTTCATCTTTTTCCTCAAATTATTTTCCTCTAATTTCCACCAATTATCTCCAATTCAAAATCCCAATTTGGTGGTTATTGTTTCATTTCAATTTCTCTCTTATTAATGCTAAATTTTACTAATCATATTTTCGTTGTGGGTTTTCCACAATGGTATTATCTATTTTTAACCATTAATTTTCAAGGAACAATTTAAAATTTCAAGGGGTTTCATAATACGTTATCTCATTAAAGTAATTCAATAGAATGTGCCACATGCAACAACGAGTTCGAGCACACCATAACCTACCAATGTAGCTATTTTAATAGTGGTTATGAATATTATTTACTCCAAGTGTAATTTTATATAATCCATATAATTTTATCATCCATATTCTTTATTTTTTAGACTTAATATAAGAATAAATCCATTTTTTATGTAAAAGAAGTGTTTTTCAAAAAAAATGAAATTTTACCACCTTTTAGTGATGAATAGTTTTAAAATCCAATATATCAAACATTAATATATTAAATTTAACAATATTAACATATTATTTAAAAGAGGGATATAAAAATTTAATTTGGATAAATTTTTAGTGTTTTTCATAAAACATTCATATTTTGAAAAAGAGTGAAAAATACTGAATTTTAATTGAAAACAACATTTTTAATAAAATTAATTTCATCTATTTAATTATAAATATAAATGATTTTGAAGTATAATTTGATTATATTTTTATCATTTCTTCTAATTTTGGTAATTAGAATTTATTTTAAATTTAAGTAGGACATAAACACATATCAATCTTGTGATATTTTAAATTTCCCAAAAACCTGCATTTTGTTTTTATAATGGAAATTAAATTTAAATTTATTAATGAAATTGTTTTGTTTTTTATTTGATAATATAAACATCAAATTTGTATTTGTAATATCAAAATCTACATAGGGTGAATTTTTGGTATTTTTCTGAAAAAAAAATTCAATTTTTGATGATTGTTAAAAAGCATTGCATATTTATTTAAAATAGACATTCATATTAATAAATATTTTATTAATTTTAATTTATTTTAATGTAAAAAAATATATATAATAACAATATTAGCTCAATGTAATTATTTGATATAATTTTATAATAATACTAGATATATGGAATTTTATTGACCATTTTACCATCTTTTACCCACCTTCTAGGCACAATTGTAAATTTACAAAAACATAATTTTACTGCTTCTATGAATTAAATTTTAAAAATCTGAGATAAAAGATTTATATCAGTATTTATAATGTGGTTCAATTGGATGAAAATAATTTTTAGTGTATAGTAACTTTTTATTTAAATAACCACCGTTATTGCTAAATCAGTTAATTAAAGGAAAAAATGATATTATAATTAAACTTACACATGTCCTTAGTCTATTGGATAAGTGTATTTCAACCAAAATAAAATTTAAGAATAAAATATGATCCTTTTTTATCCACTTGGACTTGATTAGGACAGTTATTATATTTTGTGTAAACAATATAAAAAAGTGTAAAATCCAAATCTAATAACTAAAACTATTTTAAAATAAAGTTATTCAAAAGATTATTTAGACTATAAATATTCATTAGTAAATAATAAAAATTCCCTACATATTTTGAATGTATTTATAATTTTTATAGATTAAATAATTCAATATATTTATGACACATTGATGATACAGTAATTACCATATTAATGAATGATTAAAATAATCGATATTATAAAATCCAAATAAATTTAAATTGATAATTTTGATGTATTCACTGATTTTCTAGGTTAATATGACATGTTATAATTAATTAAATAAATTTTCTTCTATGTGATAAATGTTTTAGGACTTTCACAAAAACAGAATACCAAAGTGTCAAAATTCACATAAATGAATTTTTAAAACAAATACAATATTATTAAATGATATAATATTTCAAAAAATATATAGTTCAGAAAAATGACTTATATAATGATAGATATGTAAGTAATGAACCACTTGGGGTCCACTTATCAGTTTACAGTAAATTTATTAACCATGTATTATAATAATTCAACAAGATATGGTAAAATTTAAACTATTTAAATAACGGTTAAATCTAAAAGAGAAGGATAATATTGTGACCTAAACTTGTCTAAAACCAATTTTTTAAAAGTATTTAAACCCATCCCCAACTTATCCAATAAGGAAACCCCTTTTTATCCAGTAGAAACCAAAAATGTAATAATAATAAAATAAAATTTAATGATTTTCCTAAGGTGACCCTCAACTCTTTTATAATAGGGTACTCCCCTTCACTCAAATTAAATCCTAAAAATCCATTTTAATTGGCCAAAACCTACTCAAATATCCTTAAAAATACTCACACTTCATCATAGATACTATAATTTTATCAAAAATCTAACCTAGGGAGACCATTTATTCAAATCAAAAGGAAGAACATGAAGAAGTGGTAATTATTTCATCACCAGATTCAATGTTCATTCCTTTTTCCGCTTCCTATTACATTGTTTTAATCATTAAAAAACACTAGATACAGTACAATCTATATAATTTAATTTTATTATAAATATTATATATCCTTATTCATTATTCTATCTATCCTATTAATTTAAAAGTCACCATACGTGCATATGTATGGCTTATCGTCTCCATGTCGTGGTGTAGTTTGTTATTTAATAATTCCTTATTTATATATGTATAATAATGAGTATAATTTAGGTAAATAATAAATATAACATGTTAATAATTCTATATATATAATATACCATCCAATAACATATGATTTCTCCATCAATAGTTTGATATCATCACTCGTGCGTACGGAGAGCTTACTGATCCACGACGCGATGAGATTCATTTCCACGTTCACCATTCAACGATGACTATAAATATATGTTAATTTTTTGGATATTTTTTATTCATAGAGAATATAGATTAAACAAACATAATATGATTTTAAAATTATTTTTGATAAAATTAATATTTACTAAGATAACTCAACTACTATTGTAATTAATAAAAATCATCCTTAACACTCTATATCAAAATTGATAGATGTAAGATTCCATTTTCATAGGGATCATGTAAATAATGGTGATATTGATTTGGAATTTGTTCATTCTGGGAAATAATAAGCTAAATGTTTCACAATACCTATATATTATATTGAATTAGAGATTATGAAATTTAAATTGGGTATAATAGAATGTTTGAATTGTAATTTTTATAATCAATGTCCTTAAATATTTTTTTCTTATTTTATTTAAATGAATGTTACATTATACTCTAATGTTGTGGTAATTAGATCATACTTTTCAAAAGTCCTTTGATTAATATTTTTCTAATTATTAATTCTTTTATCTTTGTTAAAATTATTCATTTTTCTTTATACTAATTTTTATGTTAAAAAGACTTATATTTTATATAATAAGTTCCAATATAATTTTTTGAAAAATTCCATAAAAGTTGAAATTTTATTATTTAATATTTAACAGTATTTTAATAACTTAAAAGAGGAGTATTTTGTTAGTATTTGAATGTTTTTTTGAAAAATTATTTGTTTTCTGATATATTACATTAAATTATATTTATATTTATTTCTAATATGTTCTAATAAATTGATTTGTTTTATTAAAATATCTTAAAATAATATTGTCATTATTTTAATTGTGATTATGTTTGATTAACATTATTTTTTAAATTTTATGTTCATTATTAGTTTTTTCTATTTTTTATACATAGTGGAAATTTTTTTCTGGGTCTGGTTATATGACAAATTAAAAAATTAATTTGAGCAACTTTTGGTCTCCCCAAACCACAGAGGCGGCCCACTGGGTAAACTCTATGTGAAGGACTTCAATAGGTATCATATAATGAGTATTTAGAGAATGGTGTTTATAGTTCATGACCATTGAAGTGTGGGACCATGTAAAAGGCTCATGTGTCATGCATAGGTTGGGCTACATTGCACATTGTGTCACATGCCTATGTTTTTTCATTGTGTAACATACACCAGTCACTACAAATAAATCTAATAGTGGATTATCACCCTATACATGATACATAAATCTTCATCCATATCTCTAAATTTTTTGGGAATGAGATTATTATTTCATTATTCAGCTGATATTATAAAATTAGAATGATTCATGGCCTTCATTTAATATCAATCTCATTGAATATAATTCTTACTTTTTCAAACCCAGAAATATTAATGTATTTAAAATTTTCAATCATCATCTTCCTATTAAACTAGTGTGTTTTAGTTTTCTAGTTCACGTGTCCCCACATGTTTTCATCTTTCAAACATCTTCATGCTCTCCCACAGCTCACATAAAATGAGTATGAAATCCTAGATTGAATCATCATCTAGTGGTTTTAGTGACCAAATCACATATTTTTTCAATTGGTAGATCCCATATCACGAGTATTATTCTATCAACCAGTAGTTCTCATCATCAGCTTTTTCAAAAAAATTGTCTACTTGATTTCAGTTTCATCTATATTAATTGAATAAACATATTGTTTGATAATTTTACTCCACATTACAAAAAAGAACCATCAAATATTTTCCAATGGTAGATCATCAATTTTGATACAATTTTATCCTAATGAAAGCTCATGTGATATGCTATTATCTGTCCAAATTGGTATAAACTCTATTTTTTTACCACTCGAATCCAATGGTAGCATTCATTTTATTACTATATACATCCATCATGATTTTTCTTTTGTTTATATTGGACACATCATCAATGGTTGATCTTTTTCCTCTTATACCATTGGACAACATCAATGGTATCACCACATTATAGGGAAAAATTATATTGGAAGAAGCTTCTTCTTGGTCCTTAAGAGTTCTTCTCGTTTCATCTTAGGTGTACTAGAGTTTTTGTTCTATCATTATGTTTTTTCTTATTTTTACATAATACTATTTTATTTAATGTTTCGTCATGTACATTGGTATTGATTTTTGTTTTCCACTATTGGGATTCATCCAAAAATAGGTAATGTTCTACCATTGGCCATCGCTAATGGTAAATCATATACCACAGTTGTGCATCTAACAATATAAAATTCTTAATACTTTTTATAAATCCTTTGGTTCCATAGTATCATGAATTTGTTTTTTCTAGGTTGGATTTATTTATATTATTCTTATAAGTTAAATGATGGAATACTTTTTTTTCAATAATCATATTACCATAGCTCTCTATTTTTATCTGTAGATAAAATAATCCACAGTAATTTATATTTAGTGGTTGAAAAAAATAATCCACCACTATTTATTTTCAGTACTAGAAAAAATCAATAGCCACACTAAATTTCCCTACCATTGGACTCAAAATGTAGGTCAATCTTGCACCAGAACATAAACACAGCATTATATAAAAAATTTAATTTTTAATGAATAAAATATATTAATTTTTCAAATTTTTTAATAATTGATGTTGAAAAAAAATTTGTGTGTAAAAAAATAATTGTATCATTTTTTATGTACAATTATACATTGATATTTAAAATCATGTGATACTATGTATTAAAATACTTTTTAATCATTATAATCTATAATATTATATTTTAATTTTAATTTTTTAATAATGTTTAATTTTGTATTATTTTTATACATATATTATTAATTATATTATTTTAATATTTAAAAAAGAAATATTACACATGTTTTTTCTATGTAATTCAGTGTCATTTTTAAAAATAAATGTAAAATTTATATTATTTTTATTATAATTCTCATACATATTTTTATTTAGATTTTGTATATGGAAAATATCCTATAATATATCTATATTAATTGTCCGAGATAATTGTTTAATGAATAATAAAATATCTATGAATATAATTTGAAATGACTAATTATGATACATATTCGACACATTATTACTTATATCAATTGTACATAACATTATGTAACTTCTTTTCTATCGTTGTAATCACATGTGGTCTTTAGCTTTGACATTTTTCAATTTATGTGATCCAAAATCATTAGGCTTCAACATATTCGACATTTCTGATCGTCTGATAATATCACATTATTTGTTTAAATTCTGTAATATTTATCATTTCGTTTTCATTTAATTATGTCTAGTCTACGATTTTCCCTATCAAAATTATGTCATCAATTCTATAGTTATTCCACTAAATAAAAGGAATTTAGGGTTTTGACTCCTAATCAAAATTCATTTAAATAGACTTGGTGGGTCTCCTGAATTAGAGTGGGTGATATATGTATGTTCATATATAAGTAATGGTATGTACTATGTTTCTCATATGATTAAATGTGAGGCTTTTAGTGAGTACAAATATCCTCAATGTTTATAAAAGTGTGAAGAGTGGTGTAGGATCCTTATGGCATGAACCACTATAAATCCATGTTTCACATAATTTTATTTCCACATTGTTTTTATAATGACCATTTCACTCACCAAATATTTATATTTTATAAGCTATTATTTTTTCTATAATTAATTTTTTATAAAAACAATTCACCCTTCCCCTTATAGTTATATTTTCCATCATGAATGATCCAACGTTACTAATATATATATATATATATATATATATATTATCGAATATCTATTTCATGTTTCCTCTAACAATGATTCTGAATTAATATTATATCCTTGACATAGGATTTATTAAAAAATTAAACATTCAGGAGAAAATAGCATTTTTCATGTATCATGTAGAAATTTAGTTTCACAGACCAAAACCTTTCAACATGAAATATGTACCCTCCATCTATATAATTTTTTCATATATACATATATTTTATAATATAAATCACTAGACCAACATAATAAAACAATCATTTCATTAGTATCAATTATTACATATTATGGACAAATAAACTATAAAATCATGATTAATAATAATAATAATAATAATAATTTATAAATAATATAGGCATAGTTTGAATATCTAGCGGGTGATGTATTCCTAAAAATATCATATTTAGGAAATATAGTGGAAAAGAATAATTTAAAAAAATATGATTAGCATTTAATAAATTTAGAATGGCTAACCTCCAAAAACAAATTATTTAACATTGTGTGAAAAAATAAGTGTGATTTATATGAAGTATATGTACTATATAACTGCTAACTAATAAAAACTACAATAAGGATCTAATTGATTATTGAGAGGTGAGTGGTGAATTAGTGATATTTTTATTTTGATGGTTTCTAACTTAATAAATAAACATTTATCTCTAGATAGTATGTATTCACCATGATTGAAAACATAAATCATGAACAACTATATGAACCTAGATATTTACAAAATTTACTATTCAAAAAGTGTATCTAGTCCTCAGAATAGTTGGTAAATAATACAAGACCACATAACCACTAAAAAACAATCCTTTTTTTGTTACTCCAAAAAAGTGAATATCATTTCACTTGATTAGATATATATTTATTTGACATTTCATGTGATCCCCCTTTAAAAAAACATAAAAATGTTTTTTAATAATAAATATAACATTCATGAATAGTCATTATTGAATCATCATTATGTTAATCTCTTCACACTTGTCTTTATTCATGTTATTTATATTACTATTAAAATTCCTGTAAAATAGTAAGGAAAAACATAATGGACTTCTATATAGAATATTCAATCATATCACATCTTCATCACGATACCTTATTCAAATATAAAAAGCTTGATTACATTTTTCTATCAGTTTTTTATTACAGATCACTTCTACTTGACTGATCTCTTCTTTATTCTGTTTATTTGGATTAATATTTCACACACTTTATTTGATAAAAACTAATATAAATATTTTTCTGGTAGCTATCATAATGATTATTGTTCGCATTATTCATTTAATCCTATCTTCACTATGGAAACACTTCATCGTATTACAAAATTTCATCAAAATAATCTCTAAACACAACTATTATTTATATATTCTTAAAAACAATTAAAAATAACTGGGTATCATTTAAATTAAAATCAAATATTTTTTCTCAAACCATTTTTCATTTCAATTCCTTAAAACCCCCACAAAAATAGGATTCAATATTCAATTCTGGTACTTTTATTAAATCATAGTGTGAATGTTCTTTAAATATTCCATGACTCGTATTTAGAATCATGAACATCACTTTGCTATTATTGGAGTCTCGAATGGCTATATTAGCATCATATCATTTAAATACATTAAAAAATAATTTTAATGGTCTTAAATTATTTTATCCAGTACAACATCATAAAAACTTGTTCAAATAGTGACTAAAATTTATGGTGTTCCCCAAAAATACCATAGAATAATATCAAACAATTTCACAATACTAACTTTCTTTTTTGATGGCTTTATTCAAAAATATTCATTCATTTCATTTTTATAGTAAACTTCATCTAACCAAATTAAAAAAATATATTTTTCAAATGTATTCATACAGATACTTTTCTATAATTACTCTAAAAATTTTGTCTAATGATAATAAAACATATTCACTTCACATGTTATCCTTTGTACATGTTCATATGAAAAACACCATACATAAGTAAATAATTATTCGTTTTGATAAACATATTAAATTTTCTTATGTAGAATCATATCACATTCATTGATAGGTAAACATATAAGTATTATTTTTTCAAGGGGACTATATATGATGACTCAGCAAAAGTCCATCTAATGTGCTATATCTAATGAAATTTCTCAAAGGCCTCTTTTGAATACATCTTCAATCATCTTCTAATTAGATGATTACATAAAATTCTATCCAATATCTATTTGTAAATAATACCCAATATATTTAAAAGCCAAAAAAATTGAATCATATAACTTTAAAAAACTATTTCTTGATCTTTTCATAGCCACAATTTTTTTCAAATAACATTTGTGAGGTAAACAACCCAATTCGTTGTAGGATAAAATTCATGAAAATATATATCAATCTCCACCTTTAGGCACCATCATAGACCATAACAACGATAAAAAATAATAATCATTGTATCTTTCAATATTATTATAGAATAATCCAATTATCTCTATCAAACAACTATTTCAGTTAGAATGCGTGATCAATTTTGAATTAGAATTCTATGCCTACAACCATCTCATCATATCATAACGACAACATCAAAATACAAGACTAGTTCTGTTGACCCCAAGCTATTGGACTTTGTTTGATCATATTTTTATAGAATCCACAAAAAAATATATGTTATTTATGTTTCATGAAGAATAAAACACTAAATAAAACATTAATTCTTAACAAAATAATACGTCCAAACCTCTAGAGATCAAAAATATCCACCATTGAATTTTATTGAAGAACAATAAGCATAAATCACTAAAAAATTGTAATTCATGAAATAGATAAATTATAAAGTGATTATCATTCTATTTGAGTGAAAAAAGTTTATGAGTCGGGAATTATTAGACAACAATACATTGTTTTCCATAATATGATGATTTAAGAAACCTTTCTTGAGAAATTTTTAATCATTTTATTTTATAATGAAAATCCATAAAAAACAATATAATATTATAATAATTAATTAAATGAATAATTTTAAACCAAACTATTAAAATAGTTCACATATAAAGAAATCATATTTATCCATATTAAACTCCTTAAATATATTCTATCCCTAGATGAGTAAAACATAAACATATAAAGACCCTGAAATTCAGTATAAATTTTTTTCCTAAATTCATGGGATTTTTACGAGTCCGTAGTTTTTGACGGCGCGTGATTCCGAGGACTGGTGTGCCCAGAATCAATTTCTGATGTTTTGTTAAGCTTAAATTAAAGCAGGTAAGCAGTTTTCCTAAAAAAGTGGAAGAATTCTTAAACGGTTACTCGGATCAGAAATCTTAGGGCATAGTTGCACTCAAGATGGTGTATTTACCCTATCTATGATTTATGTTTAATCTACATGGGCCTCCTGTGAGAAAACCCAAAATTGTCATAATCATAAATGAAATAATTAAATAAAATAATTTATTTTTCAAATTCTTATAACTCACAAATGGTTGCTCGGATTAAAAATATGAGACAACCTTTGAACTCCTAAGGGAATGCTTTGTTTAAGAAGATTATAACTTTGTCTGGTGCAGGCCACTAGAAAAAGTTAGTTTTTGGCCGCAAAAAAAATAATTAAGTGACAAATATTTTACTGTAAAATTCATAACTTTTATATGGTGAGTTAGATTGAAAATACAAGAGTACAGTTGGGTTTTTTAGGGCGTGTTTCACCTAGGTAGATCCTATCCTTGACCAGTGTGATTCCAGAGTGACTGATAATAATTTTCTAAACATTTTTTTCGAGTATATTCAGTAAACATGCGAGCGACGTTTTATATCTTGTGAACCAGTGCTCGGAATTGAAATATGAGGACAACGTTGAACTCGCACCACCAGTATTAGCTTAAGAAGACATCCACCACGACGGTAGATGATTGAGAATAAAAATATGCTTTTGGTTTTTTATAAAATAAATATAATAAAATAATGAATAATACTTTATTTTATTTTCAGCTGCCACGCAAGTGTTTAAAGGTGGGACCTGCAGGTAGTTGAAACCTCCCAAGGGAGGATAATTGTTTTGGGACCACAAGTGGATTAACCCCTATTAATGGAGGAGGATAAAAAATCCTCAACACCCCATTAAATGGGGGGAAACCCCATTACCTTCCCCTTTATTTAATATTGTGCAAACATGTGTAATTTAATTTAGTAAATCCTCTTGGCATCCTCCGGTTTTAATTATGCCAACACACCTCTTAAATTGCTCCAACGCAATTTAATTCACTCGCCCCCCCTTTTTTAATTAAGTAACCACATCATTGTAAATTAAGAAGGTTCATAATAAATGAACCGTCATAAATTCCATGATGGTTATTTACCTCTCCTCCAATCCTATATATTGGTAGCTTGGGAGAAGGTTTTGGAACGGATTCACCAAGTGACGAAGCACTGGTAATATATTGCGACGCCCAAAACATGGAGAAACTTATCCTTCCTAATGAAGAATGTGATGAACGCCACATTTATTCTTCGTCTTCTTCCTCGTACATCTTCATCCCTCTACTACCATAACATGGAAAGGAAAGCTTCATCCACCAAGAACACCGACGTCACAATCAGCTTCTTCTTTTACGACATCAACGGAACGACGCCCGTTTCCCGTGAATTCATCAACAACGAACGAAAAACGAGGTATGGGTTTGTTTAATGTTTTTTAATGCTTTATCATCTCACATTGAATCAACTTCATGAGCCTCTTTCTATCGTTCTAATGTGGAAGGTTCGGTCCAAACGAACGTGGTTCGATCCCTCCACAACCTTCGTGGTTTCAGAACGTTGAGTCAATGGTGATGTAATGACGGCTTGGAAATGAGGAGACGACGACGAAGGAGGCGATAAAATGCTATGCTACCCATGACCTCTGTGAACTACGCCACCCTCGCGGCGCCCCGGTACGCTACCCAATCCCCCGTCCCCCATGCCATGGCTGCGCCCCCTGGTGTGATGCCCAGCCCACCCGGCACACACCGGTGCCCCCACGGCGCCCTACCTGCGCTGCCCGACCCCCCCTAGCACGCTGCCCGACCTACCTGGATCGCTTCGGTGCCCCCGCAGTGCCCTGCCTGCACTACCTGCGCCCCCTAGCACACTGCCCGACCTGCCTGGCGCACTTCGACGCCCCCGCAGCCCCTTTCCAGTGCGGCCGGCGCCCCGGCGGTGCCCGACCCGCGCTTCCCAGTGCACCCCACGGTGCCCTACTGCCTTACCAGGTGCCCCCTCGGCGCCCTTCTATGCTGACCAGCATTCCCCTACCTACTCCCGACATCTGACACCTTGTCTACCAACCATGCGCCCTGTCGGGTTCACTCGCGGCCTGCCCACAGTCCAGCCGGCCCGCCCGCGCCCCGCGCGGCCTGCCCGTTGGCCTCCCAGCCATCGGCCTACTGAACCGGCCAAAGGTGCCCCCACGATGTCTCTGGTCGAACCAGCCATGTCACCTGGGCCGAGTTACCGAGCTGCCTGCGTGGCGATTATCGGGTCGAACCGCTCTTGCGGACAGCTGGGTTGGGCCCAGTGGACCGGTTCAAACCATAACAGGCTGACCTGCCCAATGGGCTGGATCATACAAGCAAGTCTGACCAGGTTGACCCAGACCGGGTCGGCCCAGACTGGGTTGGGCCGAGTCGTTCCGACTTGGTCGGACCGGATCCGAGCCCATTTCTTACCCTTTGCCTTTCTTGGGCCAAATCTTTGGCACCAGACGTCCGTTTGATGAACCGTCAACAACGCCGATATTATTGGAGCATATCCATCCCTATCAGTATACCCCACTATTGTTCGGGGTATAATTGAGTCCCATTCAGGTTGTTTCATACACGAATCCCACCGGGCCCCCGGGACAAAAATACTAATAACTAACAGACCAAGCGTCTGATCGACGCGCCGTCTATTGATTTGAGAACCTTATGATGAGGTAGACCTTTGAGATACTTTTTCGTAGGAATTAATGACACATAGAGTATCAGCTTGTAGCTAGTGGAGAGGACCCCTCTGGAGACGACCGAGCAGAGTACATAGACCTATTATCTGGCTGAGACCTGATGAATGCTTGACCAATTCGATTCGGAGTGACTCGAATTGCCTAGTAGGGAGCACTACTATGTTATTCGGATGACCCATGGTAGAGGAGCGCTAATATGTGAGTCAACAGACCCATGGAAAAAGAAATACTATGTGAGGCGGTAGACCCGCGGTACTCGACAGGAGGAGTACCTCTATAGGCTATTAGGTGAGCGCTAATGTGTGAGTCGGCAGACCCCACGTGGGAAACATCTCTGTGTGATGTAGCTGTCCCACGATACTCGATAGGAAGAGTACCCTAGTAGTCTAAAGTTATTGGGTAGGGCCTTAGAGTCGCGACATGACCACTGTACTCGAAAGAGGAAGAGTCATCCAGTAGCTGTGGTTTCGATAATAAAAAATCCTGGATTGAGTTGAGTCAATGACATTTGATTTTGCTTCATGATTGAGATGGTTTACTTGATTACTTATGTTAATGTATGAGCATATACCTAAGTAATGGTTATACGTTGATTTCATACATTTTGGTTTAACCTTGTTTGATTTTGTGAGACCTTGAGGGTCTCGGGGTCCCTACTGAGTATTGTTATGCTCACCCCAACATGGGCTATGCCCGCACCACGTTGTGTTGGATGCAGACGACAGACATCGCTGACCGAGGCGGAATGTGTGAGGACTGGATGATGCTTGAAGGTGGTCCTCACGATGATATGGTACCCGGAGGAGACGGACGGATGTAAAGCACTGAGGAGGCTATTTGTACCTACCCTTCAGGTAGGATTCATGGTGGACGATCCAGGAGCTGTTAGAAACATTCCAGCTGTTTTTATTTTAGTTGTACCTATTTTTCTCTTCCTTGTACTTTACTATTGGGCTTGTATTTCCGACCCCTTTTACTATCTAGCACATCTTTTGTTATACAGTTTTTACTTAGTTTTTTCTTACACTTTTACTCCAGTTGTGTGTGTTTACGTCGTATAAAAGCTATTCCCTCCCAGTTTTAGGAAATTACACCTTTGGTGCTAGTCACCAGCACCTGGCATATGTAAGGGGGCTTGGGGTAGTCATGATATGGGTCCCGGGGGATGGGTCTTTATAATTGGTATCAGAGGAGTCAGTTCTAACACAGAACATATGAGTCTGGTATTTTCTTTCTGTGAAGCAATATTGTTAAGGGTACTGAGGGTGGTTTTAAGTTCAAGGAGTCCAGTGTTGGTGCGGTGAATGACGTATCTATACACCAGGACCCTAACCTCTGATTTCTGACTTAGTAGATGAAAAAACTGATTGCGTGTGGGTTTTCAAAAGTTTTCTTTATGTCAGCTCAAACCAGGTCAGCTCACCAGGTGTAGTTTTTTGACCATGTCGCATCTGTTCAGGATGCCTCCACGCAGACAACCAGTTAGTGTTTAGAAAGAGTACCTGATGATATCCCACCAAGCTATGAGGCTACGGTGCAGGGCCCTCTTACTATGTTGGTACCTTCGGGTGGTGTACTAGCAGCACCACCACCATTTGGGTATAAGATTCCACCAGCCACACTGGAGGACAGTGCATGCTGACTGAGTGTGTTTCACGAGTTCTAGCGACAGAGGCCTTTAAGGTTATGAGGCAAGACAGATTCCTACGCAGCCGAGGGGTGGCTGGAGGAAATTGCTAGAGTTTTTCTCCTATTTGATACACTAATAGAGAATATAGTGTACATATCTACTACTCTTTTTCAGTGAGTGACCATGAGGATGGTCCGCATAGTGATGGTACTTCGGTACGTGGATAGTTTCCTAAGATTGTACCATCAGGTAGTTTCTCAGCTATACCACTTCCCGTAGGTCAGTAGTCACAACCGGCGGTACCAGTAGATGACACATGTAGGCTTAATGACTTACACATGATTATGAATCAGAGACCCCTCAGGTTCTGTCGTAAGCAAAACTCACACACGGCAGAGGACTGGATTGAGGAGGTGGCTAAGAGATCTCTAGATCTTCTACAGCTTTGGCAGGATGACATGTCAGTAGATGAATATCCATCGAGGCGTACCGACCATTCTTGGTACTCGATGAATACGATCCGATCAGTGCTTTAGAGATCAGACCTCTGAGAAAGGTGTGTTTAAGGACATTTGAGCTAGCACTATTCCTCTGTGCATTCCTACTTATTTTAGGATGCTATACTGAATCTTTTGTGGTTGAATGTTCTTTGGCTGAGTGGATACAGCCAGTGAATTATACCAATGGGGAAGCAAGAAACTACTTCCAGTCTCAAAGACATGACCATTTAAAATGGTTTGGAATGAGGATGTGACATGGACAGATAAATATACAGGGTAGAATATGTAGAATCATATCTAGGCGAGAAGCAGGAGGTGGTGTAAATTTAGACATGTTACAACCACACACCTTTGTAGTCCCCTCCATCCTCACAAAGCTGGAGGGAAGGGGAAGAGAGTTGTTGCACGCAGTCAGGGAGTGTGACCCAAGAGCTCTAGGAATGATTCGACGTACGATCGGTGTCTACTACTATCTGTCGTATCAGTAGAAATAGGTTCCAATCATTCCTTCCATCCACTAATCATGTCTTAGACCATGAGTTACTGGTTAAATCATTGACTTGACCATCACGTCTGGAGATACCTTTGGGAGGATAATCTATAATCACACTTACGCCGACGGTGTGATCTAACCCTTGAGGCGAGAGTTTCGGTTGGAACCTATTAGTGGTAGTGTCGAGGCCTTCCAATGTTGGATTTGGTAGGGACTAGGAAACCACAGTTCAGACACTGCTTAAATGTATTTTGGAAAAAAGGTCGATGTATATCTACAACGTTGAGATGAGGTTTTCCATAGTAGGCGAAAAAGGAAACCCATGCATCAAAGGTTAAACTCATTCATAGGAGGGTGTAACTGATCACTATTTAGTCAGCCAGCCTTACCCACGTGGCAGCATGAGTTTTGAGTTTCCAGTTCCACCAGGACTATGACATCGAGATAGTCTATACTCTTGGGAAGGGGAATGTTGTTGCGGATAAGCTCAGTGGGAGGAATGGTAAAATTCTTTTAGGCGAGGCGACAGAGCAGCTTGCTGCCTTACATATATCCTTTTTGGATAGGGATGGAGTAGCCTATCTTCAGTCTCTTACAGTCACTCCCCCACTTCTTCAGTGAATTTGGGAGGCAATGCATGAGACATTTACTACGAGGCCCAAGTGCTCAGATATCTTCAGGACTGTCTCCTGAAGTATATTTTAATGTTGGGGAGCATGTCATCCTCTTCAAAGGATGTACCACGGTACCAGTTTCACTTCAGGAGGATGTGTTTATGGAGTTCCACACATCCCCTCTAGAGGTAAATCCAGGTGTGGTGAATATGTACCCGGTCCTTTGACGACAGCACTTGTGGATAGGTATAAAGAAGGCAGTATGATAGTTTTTCTCTCGATGAATCACTTTCCAGCATGGGAGGGCGTAGCACCAGGAACCAGAAGCCTTGGTAAAGCCCTCAGAGGTCCCATAATGGAAAAGGGATGATATATCCACGGACATCGTGATGGGTTATCCACGTATGTCAGGGGGACATGACACTATTTGTGTGACCATCGACCGACTCACCAAGTCGGCCCACTTCCTACTGACCAGGGATGGTATGAGCTACCACAAACAAGGTGCAGGTCATCCAGGAGTGGATGAAGACTCTACAGAGGAGGCAGAAGTAATTTTCTATCAGGAGAAGGAGACCTATGTTGTTCGAGGATGGTGACCACGTCTTTCTGTGGGTCTCACGTCGATGAGGTATACAGAGATTTGGTCAAGGATACAAGTTATCTCCACGGTTTATCGGACCTTTCCAAGTCCTCAGCAGAGTAGGTGAGGTGGCTTAACCCTTATCTCTTCCACCTCAATTGCATCGAGTACACAGAGTCTTCCACATATCTCAGCTAAGGAGATACTTTCATTACCCTTCCCACATCATCGACCATAGAGAGCTGACATCTATGACGGGGTGACATTCACAAAGGATCACGTGGATATTGATGATTGAAAGGATCTGGTTCTACATGGACGGTTGATACCTCTTGTGCGTGTATGTTGGCAGCATGGGAACCTCCAAGAGAGCACATGGGAGTGGAGGCTCAGATGCGTGCTCAATACCCCCTTTTATTCCGTTAGTGTGAGTTGTAGCTTACGAGGATGTAAATCCCTTCCGTGGGGAGAATGTAAATACCCAGAAATTCTATAGAATTTTATTTTCAAAAATTAATTGGATTTTTACTAGTCCCTATTTTTTGACGGCACGTGATTCTGAGGCCCGGTGTGCCCGGAATCAATTTCTGAAGTTTTGTTAAGCTTAAATTAAAGAGTGTAAGCATTTTTCCTGAAAAAGTGGAATAACTCTTAAATAGTTACTCATATTAGAAATAAGAGGGCACCATTGCACTCTGGATGGTTGGATTAACCTAGGCGTGACTTATGATTTGTCGGTGCAGGCCTCCTGTGAGAAAACCCAAAATTGGCATAATCATAAATAAAAAAATTAAATAATTTTTTTAAATTTTCAAATTCATATAACTCACAAACTATAGTTCGAATTAAAAATCCATGACCACGGCTAAAGTCACGAGGGTATTCTTTATTTAAGTAGATGATAACTTTGGCCAAACCAGGCCACTAAAAAAAGTTAGTTTTGGCCACAATTAAAATAATTAAGTGACAATTATTTTATTGTAAAATTCATAACTTCTAAATGGTGATTCGGATTAAAAATATGAGAGTATCATTTGGTTAGTTGGGGTGTGTTTCACATATTCAAATCCTACCATCAACAGGCGTGATTCGAGGGTGACTGATAATAATTTTCCGAACTTTTTTTTCTGATACATTCAGTAAACGTGCGAGCGACATTTTATATCTTTTGAACCAGTGCTCAAAATAGAAATTTAAGGACATCGTTGAACTCGTAGCACCAGTATTCACTTAAGAATACTTCCACCATGACTCTGATGATCGAGAATAAAACTTAGTTTTTGTATTTTTATAAAAAAAATATAATAATATAAAGTACAACACTTTATTTTATTTTCACCCGCCTTGAATGTGTTGAGAGGTGGGACCCGCTTGTAGTTGAAACCTCCCTAGGGAGGATAATTTTGTGGGGACCACACCAGGCTTAACCCCTATTAATGGAGGAGGATAAAACCACCTCAAATACTCATTAAATGGGGGGAAACCCCTTTAACTTCCACTTTATTTAATATCGCGGCAACATGTGTAATTTAATTAAGGGAATCATCTTGGAATCCTCCATTTTTAAATGTGCCAACACACTTATTAATTTGTGCCAATGCAATTTAATTTTCTAGAACCCATTTTTAAATTAATTAACAGCATCGTGGGAATTTAGGAAAGTTCCAAATAAATGAATCATCATAAATTACATGATGGTTACTTACCTCTCCTCCTCTCCTATATATAGTGAGCTTGGTAGAAGGTTTTAGGACGACTTCACCAAGCGACGAAGCGCTGGTAAAGTATCACGACACCCAACACATGGAGAAACTTATCCTTCCCAATGAAGAATGTGATGAAAGCTATATTTCTCCTTCGACTTCTTCCACAGAAGTCTTCTTCCTTCTTCTAATTGAATAAGGAAATGGAGGTGTCATCCACGAAGAATGCCGACGTCACACTCAGTTTCTTCTTTTATAACGTCAACTGAAAGACTCCAGTTTCCCACGACATCATCAACGAAGAACGAAAAGCGAGGTAGGGGTGTTTTTTAAGTTGTTTAGTGATTTATCCTATCACATTGAATCAAATTCATTTCCCACTTTCAATCGTTCTAGCGTGGAGGGTTCGGGCCAAACGAACACAGCCCGACCCCTCTGAAACCATTCTTGTTTCAGAACCTTGAGTCGACGATGATTTAATGAAGGATTGGAAATGAGGCGACGATGATGAAGTCAGTGAGAATAGGTTGCGCTACCTGTGGCCTCCGTGAACCACAACACCCCCGCGGTGCCCCGGTGCACTACCTGCACCCCCATGCCCCACGTGCTGCCCACGCCCCCTAGTGTGCTGCCCAGCGCTCCCTACGCCCTCTCGGCGCCCTACACCCACTACCAGCGCCCCCTAGGTGCAGTGCCCGGCCTGCCCAGGACACGCCACTGCACTCGTGGCGCCTTGCCCGTGCTGCCCAGCATGCCCAGTGCACTCTGGCACCCCGACGATGCCCTTCCCCCGTTACCGGTGCCCCCACGACGCCCTGCTCGTGCTGCCCGGTGCACACCGCGACACCCTGTAGCCCAGACCAGTTCCCCCCGACACCCTACTGAGCTGCCAGGCATGACCATGTGCGCTTCTTAGCATCTGACACCCTGTCCGGCACCAACAGGCCATTCAGGGTGCACTCCTGGCCTGCCAAGAGTCCTGCTGGCCCGCCCACACCCCACGCGGCCCCCCCGCTGGCCTCCTGGCCATCGACCTGCTAAACCGGCCCGTGGCGCCCCTGCAGTGTCGCTGGTTGAACCGGCCCGATCTCCCAGGCCGAGATACCGAGCAACCTACGTTGCGACTATCGGGCTGAACCGCCTTCACGGACCGCTGGGCCGGGCCCATTGGACCGGGTCAAAACATAGCAGGATGACCCACCAAATGGGCCGGGTCAGACCCAACGAGTCTGACCGAGTCGAACCAGACTGGCTCAGCCCATACTGGGTTGGGCCGAGTCGGTCCGACTAGGACGGACCAGACCTGAGCCCATTTTTGACCCTTTTCCTTTCTCGGGCCATATCTTTGGCAACAGACGTCTGCTTGATGAGCCGTCAGGGGCTTCGGTATTCATGGAGCGTAGTCGCCCCAATGAATATACCCTACTGGAGTTTAGGGTATAATTCAGTCATGTTCAGGGTGGTTCATACCCGAATCCAATGAGGCCCCTAGGAAAGAAATACTAATAACTAACAGATCGATCGTCTGATTGACACATCATCTATTTCTTTGAGACCCTTATTAAGAGGCGGAACATTGAGATACTTTTTTGTGGGAATTTAGGACACTTGAAGTATCGGCGTGTAGATCATGGAGCGGACCCTCCTAGAGATGAGCAAGCAGAGTACGAATACCTAGTAGCTATCTGAGACCTGATGACTACTTGACCTATTCAATTCGGAGAGACTCGACTAGCCCAGTATGGAGCGCAGCTGTCTGAGGCGGTAGACCCATGGCAGAGAAGTTCTATTTTGTGAGACGGCAGACCCGCGGTCCTCGATAGGAGGTGTACATCTGTAGGATATTATGGAGAGCGCTACTGTGTGAGGCGGCAGACCCCAGGTGGGAACCATATCTGTGTGCCGTAGGTATCCCACGATACTCGACAGGAGGAGTACTCAGTAGTATAAGGTTAGTGAGTAGCGTCTCGGAGTCGCGACAATGAAACTATACTAGACATATAAGGAGTTATACAACATCCATGGTTTCAATAATAAAATATCCTGGTTTGAGCTGAGTCATTGTCCTTTTTATTTTCTTCATGATTGAGATGGATTACTTGATAACATAGTGATATGTATGGTCATATAACTATGTAATGGTTGTCTATTGATTTCATACTTTGTGGTTTATCCCTGTTAGATTTTGTGAGACATTGAGGGTCTCAGGGTCCTTATGGGGTATCATTATACTAATCCCTACGTGGGCTATGCACGCACCTAGTTTTGTTGGATGCCGATGATAGACAACGCTATCCGAGGTGGAGTGTGTGAGGACATGACGGTCCCTGGGGTGGACATCATGACGAGACGATACTAGGAGGAGACGGACGGACGTGGAGCGCTCTGGAGACTATATGTACCTACCCTTCAGGTAGGATCCGTGGTGGATGATCCAAGAGCTGCTAGAGACCTTACAACTATTTTTCTTTTAGTTGTAGCTGTTTGACTTTTTCAAATACTTTACTATTGGGATTGTATTTTCGGCCCCTTTTACTTTCTAGCACATCTTTTGTTATACAATTTTTACTTAGTTTTTGCATCCTCTTGTAATCTGGTTGTCTGTGTTTACGTTTTATAAAGGAAATTCCTTCCAGGTTTTAGGAAATTACTCCTTTGGTTCTAGCTGCCAGCCCCTGGCCTATAGAAGGCGAGTTTGGGTTAGTCACAATACGAGTCTCGGGGGACGGGTTGTGACAATACTAATGGATAAATTATGATATATAATATTTTCGCCCATTGAGAACACTATAAAAGGAAATTACAAGTGGTGGAATATAATATAATAATATATATAATATCCACAATTTGTTACTGATATATTAATATTGATATGTTTTTTAATTGGATGTACAACGTTTGAATCAAATTGAGATATACTATAATCTTTTTTAAATTTGACAATTATTAACTAGCCATTAAATTGGTGTATATGGATATGACTAATATAATTTTTTCATAAATGAATAATGGTCCTACTAAATACAAAATTATTTGTCAATTCAAATTAATTATGAAGTCATTTTTTATTGAAGTCATTTTATACATCAAAAAATTCATTTCTATCATCATTGATTTTTATTGAATTGTGTTCTTGGAAATTATAATTACTTCTACCACAATAAAAAACTTTATAAAATTAAAATAATTTTTAAAACCATTATTTCAAATTTAAAAAGGGTCAATTTTTGTGATTTTTTTGAATTTATTGATTTTTATGAATATTGAAAAATACCAATACTTCCAATAATATTATTTATTTTTATTAAGTCAAGTGATTAAAAATGATACAATATATATTGAATTTGGTCATAAATAAAATATTATTTATTTAATTTATAATTATATAATTAATTCCATTTTAATTTTCATTTCTTTATTTGATAAAAGTTAATTTTTTTCTTAAAAACATGTTTTCCTAAAAAGAACTTTTCATTCTATTTTGTGTATTTGTATAATAATTAATTTCATTCAATTATAGAGATTGATAATTTTAAATTTGATACATTATATTTAATTATTTTTTAATAATATGTTTAATATGTCACAATAATTTATGGTCATATTGAATAGTAACAGGGTAAAAATTTGTTACCTCAATAATGGTAAAATTGGTAAAATATTTGTTAAAACTATGGTATAAAGTTTCAAAAACAACCAAAAACATTTAAATATTTCATTTTATTATTATAAAACTTATATAATAATATAATAATCAATAAAATTTATTTTCTTGATATTTATATATGTTTATGACCTATATAATATTTTAAGTAAGGAAAAATTAAAACTTATACACTTTTTCTTTATCATGTATATTATATTCTCACCTGGGGATAAAAATATATTATGAATAAAAGATAAATTTTATTTAAATAATTATAATTTTATATTAGTTATAGTAATTTATTTTGAATTTTTAATTAATCTATAATTACCCAAAAGTATTATACAATGTCGATAGAGTTCTTTTGAAAAGAGTAGAAAATATAATTAAATAATATTAATAACATTTAATGTAATAAAATTTTGATTATTTATTAAGATTCATGAATTATTATATAAGTATGATATATTATTGAATTATTAAAATTTTAATTTTTAATTAAATTACTATTTCCATTTATTTAATGATAATTAAATTATTATTGTAAAAAATGAAAATAGTGATATTTTAGGAAAACAAATATTATATTAGATTATTTAAATATCCTAAAATCCTTATATATAGCACATGGGATAGAATATTGTCTATAATTTAATATTTTTATCATTTTGACTAATATTTATAGCATATAGGTAAATCTATAACCATTTGTGATTGATTTTTTTCACCGTAGTTAACTTAAAAAATGGCTAATTAAGGTATTAATACAAATTATAAGATTTAAAATTATATCTAAAACTATCTAAATATGATTAGATGATTATATTAAGATATTTTATTCATTATATGGGAATCCAAGTATATTTTTAAACAAATTTGTAAAACCCCATGATTTCATAATATGGTATCTCTTTAAAGTAAGTCAATAGCTTTCACCATAGGCAACACCGAGTTCTAGCACACCAAAACATACCAATCTAGATTTTTAAAAAGTTGGAATGAATAGTATTCAGTGAATTTTGAATTTTATATACTCCATATAATTTTAACATCCATATTATGTGTTTTTTAGACATAATATAAGAACAAATCAAAATTTTTAGGTAAAAGAAGTGATTCAAAAAATGCTATTTTACCACCTTTTATTAGAGAACCCTTTTTAAATCCAATAATTAACACTTTTATATATTAAATTTTACAAAATAATCTTCTTTAGAATCAGGAAATAAAATTTTAGTTAGGATAAATGTTTTTTGTTTTTTAGATAACAATTATATTTTGAGGAATACTGAAAATACTAAATTTTAATTGAAAACAACATTTTTTAAAAAAATAATTTATATTGTTAAATTAGTAATTTTTATGGTTTAGAATTGTAATTAGATTAAATTATTGTCATTTAATCCATTTTTTGTCATTGTAAATAAGTTTACATTTTAATTAGACATAAATACATATCAATCTTTTGATAGTTTTTACTTCTAAAAAACCCGCTTTCTGGTTTTGACAATGTGAATTTATATTAAATTTAATCAACGCAACTTATATATTTTTAATTGGATAAAATTGATATCATTTTTTGATTCTGAATATCAAAATTATGTTAGGGATATTTTTCAGTATTTTTTGGAACGCATTCGTTGTTTGATGAAAATGGAAAACCATTAAATTATTGTTTAAAATTGACTTTTATTTAAATAATTATTAATTCTATTTAATTTTTTATGTAAAAAATTATACATTATATTTATATTATATAAATTTATTTATTTGAAATAATTTTACAATAAGATTAGATATATAAAATATTGTTGAACTTTTTACCGTCTTTTACCCACCTTGTAGGAAAATTTCTAAATTTGAATAAAAAATAATTTTTCCAATTCTAAGAATTGTATTTAAAAAATACTAGAGACATGGTAGAAATTAGTATGTAAAATGAGGTTCAATAAGATGAAAAAACTTTATATGTGAAAAGTAACTTTTGAATTTTATTTACCAAAGTTAAAATAAATAGGGTAATTAATGGTAAAAATGATATTATAATTACTCTAACAAATGTCTTAATTCTATTGGATAAGTCTATTTCGAACAAAATAAACCTTAGTGTTAAAATATGATCATTTTGGATTCACTTGGATTAGATTATGTCATTTATTATATTTTATTCAATGAAGAGTTAAATTTTTTAAATTCATATTTTAAAAATTAAAACATTTTACATATAGGGTTGTATATAAGATAAATGCGAATATAAGTATTCATTAGAAAGATAATAATATTTCATAAATAATTTTATTTTAATTATAATATTTAGACAATAAATAATTAAAAATTATTATTGATACAATAATGATGTTGTAATTACCTTATTAATGAAAGAATAATGTAATTGATCCTATAAATATCCAAATAAATTTAAATTGAGGATTTTGAAACATTCCACTATTTTTCAAGGTTAATATGTCATGTTGGGGTAGATTAAATAAAATTTTCAAAGTGATAAAGTTTTTATGACTTTCAAAGAAACATAATACCAAATAGTGTCAAAATTAACAAAAATGAGTTTTTAAAACAAATACTATATTAATAAATGATATTATTTATAAATATCAATGGTTTGGAAAACGACTTGTATAATGATAGATATGTCACTTATTATACACTTGAGGTTCAAATTTCATTATATAGTATGTTTATTAACCATGTAATATAATAATAAAGAAGGCATGGTTAATGATAAACTATTTAACAAAGGGTTAAATAAAAAAGATAAGGTTAATATGGTGACATAAACATGTCTAAAATGTATTGGTTGAAATCATTTCGACCCGTCCCCAACATAACTTCAAAATAAATCCAATTTCCACAATTAGAAAAATGAAATTTATTTTATAATAAAATAATATTTCCATCATTTACTAAAGTGATCCTCACATCTTTTATAAAAGGGTAATTACCCTTCTCTCAAATTCACACATCAAAGCCATTTAGATTGAACAAAACCTACTAAAATCTCCCCCCAACTACCATAAATTCAAATTAGATTCCTTACATTGATCAAAAAGCCATCATATAGAATCCTTTTGTTAAAATAAAAAGGATGAACTTGATAAAGAGGTAATTATTTCATCACCTCATTCAAAGTTCTTTTCTAATTCCACTTCATATTTAATTGTTTTTTCATACGAAAATAATAAATAAAGTTCCTTATAAATTCTATTATGTTAAAATAAACAATCTAAAACAATATTAATTTTGAAATATATACTATTAATGATAAAGTAACCATAGGTGTGTACGTACGACTTAACATCTCCTCGTCATAGTGTAGTTTGTTACTCAACAGTTCCTTATTTGATGGGTATAATAATGAGTATAATTTATGTAAATAATAAATATTACACGTTAATGAATCTTTATATATAATATAACATCCAATTACAGATGATTTCAGCATCAATATAATGATATCATCGCTCCTGCGTATGTACGGCTTACCGTCTCCACAACGCAATGAGATTCATTTCCCCATTCACTATTCAATGATGATTATAAATATATATTATTAATAAATATTTAATATATTAAAAATTAATTATAATGGAATAATATATAGATATATATATATACATATATATCATCCACAGACCTACGTTCAATACGATATGAAAACGGAAATGGCGTTTATGTTGACGTACGGCACACCATCTCCAAAAACGGTGTTTCCAATTTCAAAAATTTATATATTATAAATATTTATATTCAGAATATGAATGATACATAAATAATGATTTATATTTAGGAACCAATTATATCATGATATACGTTTTATGATCTTGAATAAAAATTTAAAACACGTACGATAATGAAAGTGTTTATTACATGAAATGCTATTTTAACATTAAAATTATTATCAAATGGGTAGTATGATGTCAAAAATGCATCATGTATTATATTATAAAATTTAATATTGTTCTAGTGTAATTTAATAACATAAATGGTAATTATAATAGAGGTTAAATGTGCCTTTGTCCAAAGGAGAGTACAAGGTAAGAGTTAAATCCTCAATTTCATTATTATCTGAGATTGTTTATGTGTATGTATTTACTAGGATTTACTTATCCTTCAATGCCTATGTTTCATAAAAAGGCACTAAAAGGGAAATATTTAAGGTTTTATATAAGGTACTCTTTAACTACATCATCAGTTTAAATGTTTTAATTGTTTATTTTTCTAATTTTCTTTTAATTAATGTCTATGTTTTCAAAATGATTTAAGGATTTATTTACATGTATATGATTAATTTATAATTTTAATTACATACAAATGTTTACAATTTTTTTGGGAAACTTTGATTCAAAAATAAATCATAAAAATATTCCTTTTTCAATTTTGATAATTGTGAAAGCTTTCAGTAAAAACTGATATTTCTATCAAAGAGTTTTGATAATCATTTTTAACTATGTCAACATCATTTACTGGATATTATTCCTGATTGAGTTTGATTTATGATAATAAAATATTTTATATTTTATTTAATGAGTTTAGATATTTTTGACTGTGAATGTTCTATTTTTATACCATTCATGGTTTATTGTTAATGTATTAACATTTCATATGGTAGTTTTAATGTGAATTTTTATGTTATGTTTCAACATTTTTAAATGAGGAATGCATTGAACTTTGTAAGTGACGGGGGGGAGCCTGCTATAGATTCTCAATGCATCAGAAGGACTCATGAGTCAAATTAGTGTCATGGCATAAGGCCTTGAAAAGAAATTATTTTTATTCTTGGCATGACTTCTTGACAATATGGTTATGATGTTTGATATTATACATTACATAATTATGAAATTATCTATTGAATATACATGTGATTATTCAACTAGTAGAATATCCATGTGAATAAGTAAATTGAATTATTTGATTTATCATTTCCATATTATGCTAAATTATATGTTTAAAAGGCTTGTATTTTATTCTTATACATTGTCATTAATATTTATGATTTTTTAGGATAGTTTCCACCATATTATTTTCCTTACTTAGCATATGAGCTCACCCCATTCTTATGTTTTACATTATGCAGGATGCGAATAATTTTATTATTATTGATATGTGGGGTTAATATAGGGGAATATTGGTGTTATAAAAATATTATTTATGTTGTGTTTTATTTTATAAATTGTAATGTAACGTTTATATATGTAATCTATTTTCTATGAATTCTAAACGGATCGGTCCTTCGGTAAAGGATTCCTAGTAATCATGCTAATGTATTAAAATAATGCACCGACTCTAGGTAACTGGGGTCGAGTCGTTATGGTTGGTATCCTTTCAAGTTTACAAATAACATTGGAAATAGATTTATATAAACTCTGATTTTGAAAAATTACACTAATATAGCCTTTGAGGATTATTATAGATCAGCTTTGTATATTTTTTGAAATTTACATGTTTTTTGGAATTTTATGACCAATTTATCACTGTCTAGATACGAGTAAGTAGAGGTGGCTCTAGACCAGATGTATATTTGTGGTAAAACCTGAAAACACCACTTTCAGCTAGACTGAAACAAGAATTGAAGCACAATAACGGGCCTTACAGCACTTATGGTTACAACACTATTATGGGATATTCTTAGGATAATTCACATTTTCATTAATAGCCATTATGAAGGATTTATGAGTAAATATGTCCGCAATGAAACCATTTTTCCGATTATGATACAAGATATGTAAAAATAATTAACTATTGCTGACAATGTTAATAGTTTTTGGAAAATAAATTATGATTTGATCTAACCTAGTGTATGTCGTCATTTACAAATGGTACCAATTAGAAGGAATGAGAACACTAGCAATATACATGATACAAAGAGTAAGAAATATCCTATCATTCATTGTTTTAATCCCACATTTCAAAGGGAAACAACCTCCCATGTATTCTCATCATTTGTTGAAATAGTACCATGTAACATCCTGGGTAAATAAAGAATATGACAGTTTCATATTTATTAATATTTATGAATTAAGTATTAATTTTACTTTAAAAGGGTTTCTTTGTTCGATAGCGTACCCAATATGCAACAACGAGTTTCTTTGAAATCTTATGTTGCACACTATTAATATAATAATATTATTTTAAATGGTAGTTAACATGTAGTCATTCTATTGGTAGGAATGAATAGAAATAACTAAAATATCATAATATATGTATGTTAAATGTTTTTACATTTATCTGATAAATGATATGGGCATAAAAAATGAAAAGAATTAAATTTTCGGCATAGATACTCTAATATTCACTAAAATGTCGATTTATCTCTTTTTGATGGAGAAACCTCCTTAAAATTTGTTTTGGTCACTCTTATACAATATATTAGACCAAATAAAATTCTTTCATTATAATGGGGACATCAAAATTTACTTTGTGTATGTTTTGTTTTTTCGGATAAAGATCATTTTTAATGAATAAATGAAAAATGTTGTATTTTAATTCAAATCATCATTTTAATCTAATTTATTTATATGATTATATTACATTTTGAGTTATTTTTACTGTGAAATTATAATATATTTTTACCATTTAATTTAATGGATGTCATTGGAATTAATTTTACTTTGAAATTGGACTTAAACTAGGGTGAATCTTTTGATATATATTATTTCTTAAGAACATGCTATTTATTTAGACATCGGGAATTAATTATAAAATTAATTAATGAAAATTATATAGTTTTATTTTGGTAAAATAGACATCATTTTTGAATTTGGAATATCAAATATAGCTTAGAGTGAATTTTTGGTATTTTTCTGAAAAACATCATTTTTTGATGAATAGTGAAACCACTAAGTGGTAGTTAAAAAACTAATTTTTTTTAAACGAATATTTAACGCTTCAATGAATTGAATTTAAAAAAATTCTACATACATGGTTGTCATTAGTATGTAGAGTGTGGTTCAATGGGATGAAAATAATTTTTTGCTAAATAGTTACTTTTGACTTTTATTAATCGCGATTAGAGGTAATTAGTGAAATTTAAAGTAAATATAATGTTTTAATAATATGAAATTACCTTGACATTTGTCCTACCCTTATTGGATGAGTCATGGAAAACCAATAAAATCCATGGGTCAACTTGGGGACCCCATCTACCCACTTAGGTAAGAAAATAATTTTAATAACTTTTTAATTAAAGTTAAAATAAAAATGTCACAAACATGTATTTTTTTACTAAATAAAATTCTACATGGGGTTATACAAGTAATTTTTTAACTATAAATATTCATTATAAATATAAAAAGATTTATACATCATGATATTTTTTTATAATTTTTAGACATTAAATAAATAATTTTATTTATGACACCATGATGATACAGTGATTACCTCATTATGGAATGATCTAAATAAAATGAATACATAAGGTAAAATCTAAGAGTTACACTTGTCCAAAATCAATTTGATGGGTGGATTTTGAACCCTTATCACCTTATCCTTGAAATATTTATTTTTGGGACCTTTAAAATCTCAAAAGCATTTTATAATAAAGTAACATTTTATAACATTCCAAGAGTGCCCCTCCTTCCTCTTATAAAAGGACCCCACCTCTACCACATTACCCACACATCTGAATCCTTTGGCTCGACCAAACACTTCACATTTTAGCTCTCCACTTCCCCATCCTCATCTTATAAGCCTTACCTTAGGCAGAAATCTCTTCAAGAAACCCTTTTGGTTCAATCCAAAGGGAGTTACATGATTTAAATGTAATGTCTTCTCTTATGTCCTTTTGTTTTATATTGCTTCTCCAAGCCCCAAAACGGTTTTTATTCATTTACATGGTAAAAATACTAGTATCTTAAATATTCTAAGATGTTTTTATGATATGGAGTCGAGATACACTTACACACTCCTCCGTCTAATGGTTAAAGAACATTCTGTTTCTGTGGATGGAAAATTACTGCCTCACGAAACAATGATTATTCAATCTTCTCTTTACACCTTTCATGGTGGCCATTATGATGTCACTGTATTTTTATATGATATATAATATGTTTATGACCTCCCTATGATTATGTATTTTATATTTAACACATACCTTTACACTTTGAATGTTGTGTAAATGTGATAATTTCATCCGAGGGAGTGTGGACTACCGCCCCCTCAAGTGATGTGACTCGTTCATGACAAACATTGAATTTATAAAGAATGTAATTAATGAAGTTATGTTAAATATATAAAATATATATTATCTGGAATTATAATATATATTTTTCTCAATTAGTTTTAATTCATTTAATAAAAAATATAAATGAATGTAGTGTTCATGCATACATACGACTTACCGTCTCCAAGAACAGTGCATTTCATTTCTTACCACAAAATGTTATATACTATTATAAATACATGTATATACTGAATATATATGATATATATAAAATCAAAATCATGAATATCATTCTGGATATAATGAACCTTTGACCACATGAACAACATGTAATTGTAAGAAGTCCATTTTTGACTTAAGTACCAAATATCGACAAAACCATCATTATTAACATAAATAATTTCATAATGTTTATAACATGGAAATAATTGATATAAAAGGAATAAAAATCTTGAAAATGTTATTAAACAAGTATAAATTTAAACTATTTTATTATTCAAGAGATTAAATAGAGATCGAGTCAAGTTGAACACTAGGAAAGGGAATTTGTCTCAATCTCCTTTCATTGGGGCATATTTTGTTCTAATACAAGACATTCTTTTATACTCTGTATAAAACACTTTTTACTTTTCATTTCATTCAGAGGGAATATTTTTTTACGAAGTGGTTTACTAAATGATAAAAAGAATGTTTCTTTTAAAGTACGCGGTGAAAACAACCTTTTCCTCCGCCACAAGTATTATTTGATCTTTGGCTTCCTCAAAAAGCTGTAATGTTTTAAAAAGTAAATAAATAACATATACTCATTCATGTATATCGGTATTGAAATTTTTTTTGATAATGGATTTGTTATGTCAATATATTAATGTGATATATTGTGATTGAAGTCTGGAAATGTATTCTTTCCTTTATAATTTTTTTTATGTGTTATGAATTTATAATGGTACTTGGACATTTGACGGGTGGTTACATGATAACCCAAATGACGGGTGGTTCCATGAATACCAGGATGAGTGGTTACATTATAACCTCCAATTCATTGGGTATAGAAGTCGGCTGTATGGCTATTCCATTTAGTGATATGTGTGGAAGTTGACCGTATGGTTATTCTATTTAAGTATTTTTATGTACAATGTTACCTTTATATGTTATGTGTTATTTATATGGGTTTTATTATAATATTTTTGTTAAAAAAGGGTATGTAATGATCTTTTATTCAGTGAAGATTATTTACTACATCATAAAGGTGAAAAATATTACTTTGATAATGTATTCATCGTTTAATTTCTGTTTTAAAAAACTAACAGCTTTCCTTCAATGTGTATCCCTTACTGAGATTTTTATGCTCATCACCTGTTTTTTTTGAAATATTTTTCATAGGATATAATTTGGAAGAGATTCAAGGACGGGATCAATGAAAATTCATGTTGTCTTAGACATGGAACTAGATATGACTCTTTTTGTTCAAGAGTTCATGTTTGGTAGAAAAAGGAAACTATGTAGAAGTGTCTAATTTGTAATATTTAGATATGTAATAGTTATGTCCTAATAATCTAAAAATATAATCCTGAAAATATCCTCAATGTGAATTATTCAATTAATTCAATATTATGTATGTTATAAGGCCATGTCTGTATAGTTGGTATCAGAGGGAGGTTTAGACAACTTTAGGAGTTAGAAAAATTGGTAAATTTATGTCCATAAATTAATTTATGGTATGATTGAAATGATATAGCATTTAAAGATTACCATATTGCTGCGCCTAAGATATTTCTGTTTTCAAAATGGTTCTCCATAGAGGAAACATGGCAGCTATGTTGGTACTACATTAAGAGGAATACATCCTTCCAAATCAGCAACCTGAGATGGTCGGAATCAGAACTGATCAATTTGTTGCAGTGATGGCACAGTTGACTCAGGATATAAATGGTGGTGTTATCTATGCACGAGATCAGACAGATCAACCGTAGAGGAACATGTCAGTGGTGGAACATTTCATGAGGCAACATCCCCCATCATTCAGTGGATCATCTGACCATGTGCTATCAGAAGGATTGATTAAGGAACTAGAGAATATTTTTGATGTCATGGGGTGTTGATAACATCAAAAGGTTAGTCTTTTCATTTTCCGTTTTGAAGGTGAATCTGATCAGTGGTGGTCTATGGTGAAAAATATCAGGGATAATGATGAGATTGATGATATTCACTGGGATAAATTCAAAGGTATGTTTCTTGAGAAATATTTTCCTAAGGTGGTTCGTCTTAGGATTGAAACACAATTCCTAGAATTGAGGCAGGAGGATGACTCAGTGGCTACTTATAAAGCAATGTTCACTCGACTGGCATGGTATGATCCAAATTTCCTACGAGATATTGATAGTAAAATAACCATTTCTACTCAGGGATTGAGCCAATGTATTGAAGGGCTTTAGCATCTCGTGAGTTCAAAAGTTATGGAAATATTGTTCTATGTGCGTAGAAGGTGGAAATGGAGTTTTCCGATGATCAGGTGTTCTTTTACAAACAACATAATAAGAGGTCTAGTTGGCCAGAAAAGGGAAAGAATTCATTAAAGAAGCCAGGAGGTAGGAAAACCAAATATCCATCTTCTGAGAAGTGTGGTAAAATGCATCCTGGATAATGTTTATCCATGTTTGAAATGTGGTTTTAGTGTGCTAAGTGTGGTCATATTTCTCTTAACAGTAAGGAAGATGATCAAGAAGGCAATGAAAATCCATCCGTAAGATGTTTTAAGTGTAATGAAATGGGTCATTATAAAAATGAGTGTATAACGAAGAACTAATCTAAGGGAAAATAGCTAGAATACAATCAGAAAGTGGTGGTGAAATCCTTTGCAACTACTTCAGCAGATTTTGGGACATCGAATGAATTAGTATAAGGTACACTGTTTGTTTGATCAGATTATGCTAATGTGTTTCTTGATTCAAGGTCTACACATTCTTTCATTTCTGAGAATTTTTATATTAAATTGTGAATTCCATCTCAAGATATGAATCTTGAATATATGGTAAAAACACCATGAGGAAACGTTGAGACAAAAAGAAATTATAAGAACTTTCATATCCTTGTGTGCGGAAAGAATCTACCTGCAATCCTTATCATTTTGCCTCTAGTAGATTTTGATGTTATTTTTGGAATAGATTTGATTTCTGTTTATCATGCTAAGAATAAATGCAGAACTAAAGAGGTTTTTTTTCATAATTATTTTCAGCTTGTGTACAAGAATGAACCCTTGATTTTGATAACATATCAGAAAGTTGAGAAACTAGTAAAAGATGGAAATGAATGTTACCTTGCGCATATTGTTGAAAACAAAAGAACTGTTCAGATTAATTATGTTCCAGTGGTAAATGTGTATCTTGATGTTTTTCCTGATGATTTCCCTGGTATTATACATGATCGAGAATTTGAATTTACTATTGACTTAGATCCTGATTCTAATCCAATTTCAAAACCCCCTTATCTAATGGATCAATTTGAAATTTTAGAGTTAAAGAATCAATTGCAGAAGTTATTAGATAATGGTTTCATTCGACCCATCACATCCCCATGGGGTGCTCCTATCTTGTTTGTTAAAAAGAAATATGGTTCAATGAGACTTTTCATTGATTATAGAGCATTGAATAACATCACTGTTAAGAACAAGCATCCTTTACCTCATATCGATGATTTTTTGATCCGCTCCAGTAATAAAGTTATTTTTCGAAGATTGAGTTGAAGTCGGCATACCATCATTTGAAAGTAAAATAAGCATACATTCTAAAGACTACGTTTCGTACTAGATATGACCATTATGAATTTTTAGTTATGCCTTTTGGGTTACCCAATTCACCTACTGTATTCATGGACCTTATAAATAGAATTTTCTATGGGTTCTTAGATAAGTTTGTGGTTGTTTCAATTGATGATATTTTGGTGTTTTCAAAAAGTAAAAAGGACCATGAAAGTCATTTAAGGGTTATCTTGCAAACATTAAAAGAAAATAATTTGTATGGAAAATTCAGCAAGTGTGAGTTTTGGTTACAAAAAATTTCATTCTTTGGTCACATTATTTCTAAAAATAGAATAGCTGCTGATCCTGCTAAAACAATTGTTTTTGAAAAATGGACAATACCTACAAATATAACCTAAATCCGTAGTTTTCTTTTTTTGGGTGGTAATTACCAGAGGTTTGTTGGAAATTTTTCCTAGTTATCTAGTGTAATGACTAAGTTAACTAGAAAAGGTGTTATGTTCATCTGAATAAAATAATGTGATGATTGTTTTCAAGAATTGAAAAGAATATTGGTGAATGCTCCAGTTTTGGAACTTCCTTCCAGAAATGGTGAGTTTTTTTTCTACAGTGATGCTTTGTTGAAGGGATTTGGTTGTGTCATTATGAAGAATGAAAAAGTAATTTCTTATGCTTCCCGTCAGTTGAAAACTCATGAGTTAAATTACCCTAGACATGATTTGGAATTAACTGATGTTGTTTTTTATCTATATATTTGGATGCATAATTTATATGGAGTAAACTGTTTAATCTAACTGATCACAAATGTTTAAAGTATATTTTTACTCAGAAATAATTAAACATGAGACAGAGTAGATGGAGGGAATTAATAAAGGATTACTGTTGTAAAATTCATTACCATTAGGGAAAAGAAAATAAAGTGGATGATGATTTGAGTCAAAAAGGCAATTCTTCATTAACCATGCAACATTTGGAACGAGATCCATTAATTTTTTATTTGATCAACATTGGCATAGAAGTTTTTGGAGCAAGAAGTTCTTCTGTTTTGTTTTATGTGTCTGTGAGATCATCTCTATCAGGCAGAATAAAGCAAGCGTAGAAGAAAGACAGTGGTTTTGAGAAAAAGAAAGAGCTGGTTTATAAGGGAAAGTTTATTGAATTTAATATTGATAATCATTGTGTTTTGAGGATTGGGGAGACATTATGAGTGCCTTGTGATTCACAGTTGAAGAATGAGTTGTTATGTGGGGCTCAAAGTTCCATGTTTTCAGTTTATCGAGGCAGTACTAAGATGTACAGAGATTTGCAGGATTATTACAGGTGGGATAGAATTAAAAGAGGTATTGTTGATTTTACCGTGAAGTGTTTGACTTGTCAGCAGGTTAAAGCAGACAGGATGTTACCTAAAGGGATGCTTCCGCCATTACCAATACCAGATTATATATGGGAGAATATATCCGTGGAATTCATTGTGGGATCACCGAAGACACCTCGAGGTAATAATGCAATCTGGGTTATTATTGATCACTTGACTAAATCTTCTCATTTCCTTGCTATAAGAGATACTTTTTCCCTAGATCAACATTCTCATTTGTATCGTAGAGAGATAGTTAGGTTACATGGAGTTACCCTCTCCATTGTATCTGATCGTGATCCCATGTTTACTTATAACTTTTGGGAAGGCCTTCAGAAGTCATTGGGTACTAAATTAAATTTTAGTACAACTTTTCATTATCAATCAGATGGGCAGTCTGAACAAAAAATTTAGACATTCGGGTATATGCTATGTTCTTGTTCAATAGATTATAAGGGAAGTTGTGACCAACATATTTCATTGGTTGAGTTTTCTTATAATAACAGTATTCATTCTAGTATACAGATGGCACCATTTGAGGCATTATATGGGAAGCGGTGTTGAACTCCAGCTTTTTGGGATGAAGTGGGTGAAAGGAAGTTGATGGAACTAGAATTGGTAAAAGAGATTGCAGAAAAAGTTCAGTTGATACAGAAACACATGAGAACAGCTCAGAGTAAGCAGAAACGTTATGCGGACAATAGGAGGACTGATCTCTCTTTTGAGGTAGGTTATCATGTCTTCCTCAAAGATTCACCATGGAAAAGTGTGATGTGATTTGTAAAGAAAGGAAAGCTGATTCCAAGGTTCATTGGACCATATGAAATTCTGGAGAGAATTGGATCCGTTTCATACTGAGTGGCATTACCTCCGAGTTTGTCCCAGGTACACAATGTTTTTTCATGTTTCGATGTTGAGAAAGTATATACTAGATCCATCTCATGTTTTGAGCCTAGAGGTAGTTCATTTGGAAGATAATCTCTCTTTTAAAGAACAACTAGTCCAGATTCTTGACTGAAAAGAGCAAGTGTTGCGAAATAAGGAAATTTATCAGGTGAAGGTGTTATGGAAAACCCATATGGTTGAAGAGGCAACGTGGAAATCTAAAAATTCTATCAGGTATAAATACCCTGACTTATTTTGATAAGTAAATAAAATTGCAAGGATGCAATTCCCAAAAGGGGGGTAATGATGTAACATCTTAGGTAAATAAAGAATAATACATTTTCATATTTATTAATATTTGTGAATTAAATATTAGTTTTACTTTAAAAGGGTTTCTATGTTCGATAGGATACCCAATACACAACAACAAGTTTCTTTGAAATATTACGTTCTACACGAATAATATAATAATATTTTTTTTAAATGGTAGTTAACACATAGTTGTTCCATTGGACGAAATGAATAGAAATAACTAAAATATGAGAATATATGTTTCATAATTATTTTTTCATTTATACAATAAAATATAAAGGCTTAAAATAAGAAAAGAACTCAATTTTAGGCATAGATACTCTAATAATCACTAAAATGTCGATTTATCACCTTTTGATGAAGAAAACTCCTTAAAAATAGTTTTGGTCACTCTTATAATTTCTATTGGACCAAATAAAATCCTTCTTTAGAATAGGGACATCAAAATTTACTTTGTGTGTGTTTTGTTTTTTTTCTGATACAGTTCATTTTAATGAATAATTGAAAAATGTTGTATTTTAATTCAAAACCTCATTTTAATCTAATTTATTTATATGATTATATTATCTTTTTAATTGTTTTTAAATTGAAATTAGAATATATTTATACCTTTTAATCGAATGGTTTTCATTGGAATTAATTTCACTTTGTAATTGGACATAAACTAGTGTCAATATTTTGATATATATTGTTTCTTAAAAACACGCTATTTGTTTTGACAATAGGAATTAATTATGAAATTAATTAATGAAAATTATATGTATTTAATTTCATAAAATAGACATCATTTTTGAATTTGGAATATCAAATATAGCATAGGTTGAATTTTTTGTATTTTTCTGAAAAACATCATTTTTTGACGAATAGTGAAACCACTAAGTGGTAGTTAAAAACTAAATTTTTCATTAAATGAAACATTAATGATTATTTGAATTTAATTTAAAAAGTCCACCATACATGGTTGTAATTAGTAAGTAAAATGCGGTTCAATGTGATCAAAATAATTTTTTGGTGAATAATACCTTTTGAGTTTTATTAATGGTGATTAGAGGTAATTAGTGTAATTTAAGGTAAAAATAATGTTTTAATAATATGAAATTACCATGAAACATGTCCTACCGTTATTTTATGAGTCATTTCTGACCAATAAAATAAATGGGTCAACTTGGGGACCCCCTGGAGCCACATGGGTAAGAAAATGACATTAATAACTTTTTATATAAAGTTAAAATAAAAATGTCACGAACATGTATTGTTTTACTAAAACAATTTCTACATAGGGATATACAAGTCATATATTTGACTATAAATATTCATTAAAAAGATAAAAATATTTCCTACATCATGATTTTTTTTATTTTTATGCAATAATTAAATAAATTTATTTATGACACCATGACGATGCAGTGATTACCTCATTAAGGAACGATTTATATAAAATGAATATATAAGGTAAAATATAAGACTTACACATGTCAAAAACATATTGGATGGGTGGATTTTGAACACATATCACCTTATCCTGTAAATATAACTTTCTGGGACCTTTAAAATTAGAATGTCATTTTATAATAAAGCACCATTTTATAACATTCCAAGAGTGCCCCTCCTTCCCCTTATAAAAGGCCCCCACATCCACCCCTTTACCCAAACCTCTCAAACCTTTTTCTAGACCAAACTCTGATCATTTTATCTCTCCACATCCCTATACTCATCCTAGAATCCTTACCTTAGGTAGAATTCCCTTCAAGAAACACTTTTGGTTCATACCAAAGGGAGTTACATGATTTAAAGGAAATGTCTTCACTTATGTCCTTTTGTTTTATTTTGCTTCTCCTACCCCCTAAATTATTTTTATTCCTTTATTTTGTAACAAAACCATTATCATCAATATAATAGGTTGTTTTTATGATAATTATTCTATCTACACATACACACACCTCCGTCTAATGGTTAAAGAACATACTGTTTCTGAGGATGACGAATTACTGCCTCACTAAACGATGATTGTTCAATATTCTCTTCTCACCTTTCATGGTGGCCATTATGATGTCACTATATATGTATATGATATATAATATGATTATGAGCTCTCTAATATTCTGTATTTTATATTTAAAACATACCTTTATGCTTTTCATGATGTGAAAATGCGTTAATTTCATCTGAGGAAGTATGGACTACCGCATCCTCAAGTGATGTGACTCGTTCATGACAAACATGGAATTTATAATGAATTTAATTAATGAATATATGTTAAATATGTAACATATATATTATACTAGAATTATAATACATATTTGTCTCATTTTGTTTTAGTTCCTTTAATACGAAATAGAAATAAAAGTATTGTTCATGCGTACGTACGACTTATTGTCTCTATGAACAGTGCATTTCATTTCTTACCTCTAAATGTTATATACTGTTATAAATACATGTATATGGTGGATATATATGATATATATGATATCCAAATCAGGAATATAATTTTGGATATAATTTACCTTCGACCAAATGAACAACATGTAATTATAAGAAGTCCATTTTTTACTTCAGTACCAAATATCGACAAAATGAACATTATTATCATAAATGATTACATAATGTTCATAACGTGGTAATAAGTGATTTAAAAGAAATAATAATCTTAAAAAAGGTTCTTAAGAATGTATAAATTAACACTAGTTTATTAATCAAGAGATTAAAGAGTGATCGAGTCATGTCGGACATGAGGTAAGGGATTTCGTCTCAATCTCCTTTCATTTAGGCATATATTGTTCTAATAAAATACTTTATTTTATACACTCTTAAACCAAATTTGACATTTCATTTAATTCAAAGGGAATCTTTTTCTATGAAACATTTCACTAAACGACAAAAATAATGTTTCTTTTAACGTACTCAGTGAAAAAGACCTTTTCCTCTACCGTGATTATTATTTGATCTTTGGTTTCCTCAACAAGTCGTAATGTTTTTAAAAGTAAATAGATACCATATAATCTTTTATGTATTTTGGTATTGAAAATGGGTTTGATAATGGATATGTTATGTCAATATATTAAGGTGATATATTGTGATTGATGTGTGGAAATATTTTCTTTCCTTTATAATTGTTTTGTATGTTCTGAATTTATAATGGTGCTTGGACATTTGACGGGTGGTTTCATGATAAACCCAATTACGGGTGGTACCATGAATACCAGGATGGGTGGTTATGATATAACATCCAATGCATTGGGTATAGAATTCAGCCATATGGATATTCCATTTAGTGATATGTGTGGAAGTCGACCGTATGGTTATTCAATTTAAGTATGTTTATGTGCGAAGTTGCCTTTATATGTTATGTGTTCTTTATATGGGTTTTATGGTAATATTTTTGTTAAAAAATGGTATGTAATGACCTTTTATTTACTGAAGAGTATTTACTACCTCAAAATGGTGAAAATTATTACTTTGATAATGTATTCATGGTTTACTTGTTGTTTTGATAAACTAACAGTTTTCCTTCTTTGTGTATCCTTATTGGGCTTTTTATGCTCATCGCATGTTTTCATGAAATGTTTTTCATGAGACATAATGTGGAATATGGTCAATGATCGGATCAAGGAAAAGTCATGTTGTCTTAAACATGGAACTATACATGACTCTTTTTCATTGAAGAGTTCATGTTTTGTAAAAAAAGGGAAACTATGAAGAAGATTCTACTTTGTAATCTTTCGAGATTTAATAGTTATGTCCTAATTCTCTAAAACTATAAACCTGAAAAGATCCTCAATGTGAATTATTCATTTAATTTGATATTAAGTAAGGTTTAACTCTGGGTACTTATATACAATGTGTTGATATGATATATATAAATTTCTCTGAGTCCTATGGATTTGATGGGATTCCATAGAAGAAGATAATGAAAAAGTGAAATATGGGTGATGGGATGAAGGGAAAGATAGATTTTCACATATGTGATAATTGTGTAAAGATTCACCTTGGGAAGTTCTTGAAACAACAAGGTGTTTGTTATAAGTGTGGAAAAAGGTTCATCATGAAGAATAATGAAATGGGAATAAATAAAAGACTAATATTCGTTGATTCAACTGTAGTGAAATGGGGAAATATGAAAATAAATGTCCTAATAATCTAAGAAATATTGCTTAGAAGAATAAATGTGATCAAAGACAAGAATAAGCTATTACTACGGTCTATATGCAATAATTAATGTATTCGTGTTTCTTGATTAAATAATTATTCATTGGAGTTTTGTATCAATGTTGAACTAGTTATGTTAATTATGAAAGTAACTAAGAATTATACTGCAGAACTATTTCATTAAATAATTGATATTTTATGGTACCATGTAATGTGACAGTGATTCAAGTAAAACATTTTGGAAAATATATGGTTAGGAGAAATATAACATTAATATGTTTCTGAAACTGTGATAATGATTTCAAAATAAGATATAATTGAGTTTGATAATTTATATTGGATATTATTGACTACCTTGGAACTAATTAATTGTTTTTTATTCCATCATTGTTGTTGTTTACAACATTTTTGGATTTAATGAGGATATCCGGGATTTTATAAGGAAGAAGGGAGCATGAATGTATTCAATTCAGTTTTTTGGTATTACCGAGTGTTACCATGTTTTAAGAGAATACATGATTAAGGTATTCAATTGCTTTTAGGAGGAAAATCGATATTTATAATTGTTACCTACCATATAAATTTTTAGACTGTGAGTTTGGACACAAGTATTTTTTAGAGAAGTCTAAAGGTTGGAATTGAGTAAGTTGAGCACTTAATATTTTTTATGAATTTAAAGTATAATTTATTGGATACTATGACCTATCCTTTTGGATTTAACTAATCAAATAGAGTATTAAGGAAATAATTTTGGATCTTATGATGTATAAAATGTGCATTAGACAAAAAAATCATTTTTGAACATTCATTTCTTAGTGTGAGGGATGAGTTGAAAATAGATCGAAGCACAACAAAATGATGAGATTATGATTAAGATATTAAATGAAATAAAATATTTTTTTCTTGAGTTCTTATATATACAGTAAATTAATCCATTCTCTTCAAGAAATAAATTGTATACAAATTGTGTTATTCTAATAACTAATGTTTTGTTGAAAGGATGATACATTAAGTCACCATAGATTGGTGGCATTGATGCCCTCAATTTTACATTTATTGTTCAAATTTTTTCCATTGATAACCTCAATCACTCCCTATAAATAATTATGTTTTCCCACCAATTATTTGTCTCTAATTTCCACCAATATTCTCTTATTTGAAATCCTAATTTTGAGGTGACTTTTTCATTTCCCTTTCCCTCTTATTAAGACTAAATTTTAGTAACCCTATATTTGATGTGTGTTTTCAACATAGTTATTTTCTATTTTCAACATTTTATTTTTCAAAAATAAATTTCAAATTTTGAGGGATTTCATAAGAAGTTATCTCTTTAAAGTAATTCAACAGCTTGCGCCACACGCAAGAACAAGTTTGAGGGCACCACGACTTATCGAACTAGCCCTTTAAAAAGTTGTTATGAATTTTGTTATCTTAATTTTGAAATTAATATACTCTATATAATTTTAACATCCATATTAATTGTTATTTAGATATAATATAAAAACAAGTCCATTTTTTAGGTAAAATAAGCATTTAAAAAATGTAATTTTACCACCATTTTATAGGTAACCCTTTTTAAATCCAATATTTGACACTTACATATATTCAATTTGATAAAATAAAGTTATTAATTATATTTGAGACATAAATAATTTAGTTTGGATATTTTTTTTGTGTTTTTCAGATAACAATCATATTTTAATGAACAGTGAAACATACTAAATTTTAGTGGAAAAAAACATTGTTATTAAAAATAATTTATATTGATAAATTATAAATTTGTTTATTTTTGGAGTGTAATTTGATTATATTTTTATCATTTAGTTCAATTTTATTCATTTTAAGTAATTTTACATTAAAATTTGACATAAACACTTATCAATCTTTTAATAGTTTTTACTTCTCAAAACATGCATTCTGGGTTTGTCAATGAGAATTAATTTTAAATTAATTAATGAAACATCTAGGTTAATAATTTGGTAAAATAGAGATAATTTTTTTATTTAGAATGTCAAAAATAGATTAGGGTGTAATTTTGATATTTTTCTTAAAACATTCAATTTTTGATAAATGTGAAAAACAATATGTTATTGTTGAAAGTCAAATTTTATTTAAATAATTATTATCTTAATTATAATTTATATTAATCTAAAAATTGATACAAAATACCTATATTAGATTAATTTAATTTTTTGAAGTTATTTTATAATAAGACCATATATATAAAATTTTATTGAACTTTTTACCGTCTTTTACCCACCTTCTAGGGACATTTGAAAATTTGCAAAACAAATTATTAATTTTACCACTTATGTGAATTGAATTTAGAAAAATCTTAGAGACAAGGTTTACATTACTAGGTTAAATGTGGTTCAACAGTATGAAAATAATTTTTGGTGAACAATAACTTTTTAATTTTAATTTCCATTGTTTAAAGTAAATAGTGTAATTAACGGTATAAATGATTTTATAATTACCATTACACATTTTCTAATTCTATTGGATAAGTGTATTTCGACAAAAATAAACCTTAGGAATAAAATATGTTTCTTTTTTCCCTTCGATTATATTAGGACATTTATTATATTTTATTTACAGAATAGTTTAAAGTGTTTAATTAAAATGTTAATGAATAAAAAAAATTTAATATAAGGTTATAAATAAGATAAATTTTCATATAAATATTCATTAGAAAGATTAAAATATTTCTACAAAATTTTTCTATTTATAATTTATAGACATTAAATAGTTAAATATATTTTTCACACAATGAAGACACAATAATTACCTTATTAATTAATGATTAAAATAATTGATATTATAAATATCCAAATAAATATAAATTGAGAGTTTTAATGCATTAAACAAATTTTCCACTTTAATACGAAAAGTTAGGGTTTATTAAATAATTTATTTTCTCGGTTATAATGTTTTTATTAATTTCACAAAAACAAAATACCAAATAGTGTCAAAATTGACATAAATGAGTATTTAAAACAAATACTATATTATTAAATGATATAATATTTCTAAAAATATAATGTTTAGACAAAGGACATAGTGAATGATATATATGTCATTAATGAACTACAAGGGGGTCACTGGGATTTTATTGTAAATTTATTAACTGTATATTATAATAATACAACAAGACATGGTAAAAGTTAAAATATTCAAATAAGGGTTAAATATAAAATATATGGTTAATATGGTGAACTAAACTTGTCTATAACCTATTTTGTTGAAAGGATTCAAACCCTACCCAAAATTTCCTATAAATAAATCTATTTTTATCCTTAACAAACCGAAAACTTTTTTATAATATAATAATATTTCAATGATTTTCTAATGTGATCCTCACCTCTTTTATAAAAGGGTACTCCCCTTCTCTCAAATTCACACCTAAAAAAGAATTTGTATCGGCCAACCCCTACTCATATATCCTACCAAATACCCTCACAACATCCTAAGAGACTTAAAATTATTATAATTCTATCATGTGGAGCCCTTTTTTTCAAATCAATTGGAAGAACCTGAAAAAGAGGTAATTATTTCATCACCTCATTCAAAGTTATTTTCTTTTTCCACTTCCTATTTCTTTGTTTTTTTCATATATAAAAAATAAAATCAGTACCATCTACATACAAGGATGTTATTATAAATATTGAATAACCATATTCATTATTGTATCCATCCTATTAATGAAAAAGTCACCACATGTGCGTACGTATGGCTTATTGCCTCCACATCGTCGTGTAGTTTGTTATTCAACACTTACATATTTGGAGGGGTATAATAATGAGTATAATTTATTTAAATAATAAATATAACCTGTTAATTATTTTGTAATCATAATATAACATCCACTAAAATAAGATCTCACTATTAATAAAATTATATCATCGCTCATGCGTACGTACGACTTACCGTTTCCACGATGCGACAAGATTCATTTCCATGTTCACTATTAAACGATGATTATAAATATATATGTTATTAATAAGTATTTAATATATGAAAAATAATTCGACTGGATATATATATATATATATATTTACCTATATCTAATTCACTTACTTCCATTAAATATGATATGAAAACAGAAACTGGGTTTGTGGGCACGTACACCCTACTGTCTCCATAAATAGTGTTTTCAATTTCATAAATCTATCTATTCTACATATATGTATTCTGAATATATGTAATAAATAAATAATGTTTTATATTCTGGAAGAAATTAAATCATGATATTAGTTATACAATCTAGAATAACAAGTTAAAACACATATGATAAAGAAAGAGATTATTACTCGAAATGTTATTTTATATGGAAATTATTATTAAATGGGTTGAATAAGGTCATAAGTGAATATAGAATTATATAATAAATATGAATATGGATTTGGGGTAATTCATTAACAAACTATGGTCATTATATAGAAGGGTAGATGTACCCTTAACCAATGGAAAGTACATGGTAAGGGTTAATTCTTCAAACTCATTATTATATGAGATTGTTTATGTGTAAGTATTTACTAGGACATCCTTATCCATCCATGTCCTTGATTCATAAAAATGCATTCAAAGGGAATATATTAAGGTTTTATTAAAGAGACTCTTTAACTAGATCATCAGTTTTAATTTTTAAATTATTTAGTTTTCCAAATCGTTTTCAATAATATCCATGTTTTCAAAATTATTTTAAGGATTTATTTACAAAGAAATGATTATTTTTGAAATTGTAATTTATTAAAAAAGATTCAATGTGGTTTTGGACACTTTTATAAAAAAATCTATTTTTATTGACATCCTATATCAATTTTAATACTTCTAAATTATTTCAGGAAAACATGATCTTTCTATCAAAGAGTTTTACTGATTATTGTTAACTACGTCAAAATCATTTACTGGATATTATTTTTGTTTGGGGATGATTTATTATAATAAAATATTATATATGTAATTTGAATGAGTTATGATAGGTTTGACTGTAGATGGACTCTTTTTATACCATTTATTGTTTATGGTTTAAGTATTATCATTTCATATGTTAGTTTCAAAAATAATGTTTATGTTATGTTTCATCATATTCAAATGAGGAATGCATTGGACTTAGTAAGTGATGGGTGGAGCCCGTTATTTCTACTCGATGCATCGGTAGGTATCATGAGACAAATTAGAGACATTGCATAAGTCCTTGACAAAATTTCTATTTGTATTCTGGGCATGAGGCATTGACTGTGTGGTTATGATGTCTGACATTATACATCCCATCATTATGAAATTATATTTTGAATTGACATGTGATTATTGGACTTGTAGAATATCTATGTTAATAAGTAAATGGAATTATCTGATTTACCATTTCTATATTATTCTGATGTTTATATTTAAAAGTCGTTTATTATTTTATAAATACATTTCATTAAATTAATATGATTATTTATCATAGATTCTACTAGAATAATAATGGTGTTCTCAAAGTATTATTTATGTCTGTTTTGTTTTAGAAATTTTAATTTAACCCTCATATATATAATCTATTTTCCAATACTGTTAAAATGATTAGTCCTTTGGGATTTGATTCCCTTTAATCATGCCAATGTATTAAAATAATGCTCCAATGATTGGTAACTTGGGTCGAGGCTTTAACAAATTACATGTCGTTCACTCTATAATATTATATTTTCTTGAAAAATTTAAAAATTTCCCCTTCCATCCGTTGTAGAATGACACCCCTCATTTGACTTCATTACAACAATAGAGGTTATCTAGATTAAAAAACAATACACATTCTCTTATCAAATACCCTATACATTAATTATAGGGTTTTTTAATTTTAAAATAAAATTCCAAGGGTCCTTAATATGCTACTTAAAGGAGGTATATCGAAGAAGAAGAGGTTAGATCTCTTTTGATGAAACATGAACATCAGGTAAATGATTTTCCGTATCACATTTATTTATGTGATACATATTAAATACTCCCCAAATTTTTATTTTTCCCTTGTATATACTAACCATTATTTTTTTAGTATTCTTCTAAGGAAAAATATGGGGATTTAAAAACCTACCTCATTTTTTCCCTTTTATGATGTTTTGATTCAGAATATTCCTAAGTAGTAAGAGGCTATTATTCCAAATAGTCTTCATTGCAATATATTTTATGTTATATATATATATATAATTGTAAGAGGTTTTTTTAAAGATAATTTTAAATGTTGTATCATTAATCGATTTATTATAATGATGTTTGATGTTTCATTTTATGTTATTATATCATGGTACATATGAATCAAAAGATTCTTAATCTCTATAGAATTTATGTTTCAATATAATTTTAGTTATGATTTGTTTCTCTTAAATATTTATTACTAAAAATGTTACCATACATTCTTAATAAACACCTTTAAATTTTTAATCATGTTATTTTTTCATGTAATATTAATGTAATAGTTCATTGCACTCTCTATAGAAATTCATTTGATCCTGAAATAATTTTTAACAAAAGAAGAATTTATTTCCTCTTTTGATGGATGTTTAATTATTCTATGTCTATGTTTTCTTGTAAAATGATTTCATAAATATTTTTATTATTCTATTATGATTTTTTAAATTCTTTTTAATTAAATTAAATTTTCTAATATTGTTTCAAGGGAAAATTTTATCTTTTTCAAAAAAACATACCATTATCTTTTTACTCAAATTTTCTAATGGATTATTTTCTTTAATATAGTTAGCATGATTTAAATATCCTACTTTCATCACTACTAAATTATTTATATTTATATTTAAATTTTTTTCATAGTACCATTCAAATATATTTGTCTCTATCGTATTTATGTATATTTTATGATTTTAATTACATGATTTCAAAGTGAAAATGTAATTTCAGAAAAGAAATATTCAATGTATATTTTATTTATTTTTTATCATGGAGAAAAAATATTGATGTTAATTTTTATATATTGGGGAAATTATAAAATGATACTTTCTTATTTTTTCTTTATATGGTTGATGATTATGGTGAAAAAATGTTTTTAAATTATTTTTCTTTTCCATTGGTTATGATGTGTTGGTATGATAGATTTTAAATCAACATATGGACCACATGATAAGGGATAATTATTATGTGATGGGTTTATATATAATTATCTAACCATTAAAAACAATTAGAAATGATTAATATATCTTTAAATAGTCAAAACAATAATGGGGATATATCCTAATTCAGTAAGAGACATTATTCACTATGAAAATATTTGGAGTAAACATTGAATATGGATATGATGGAATGGAAAGTGAACTCTATTTAATATGATAGACATGTTGTTGATAATTGAATAAGGAAATTATTTTCTATTCTTGTTTGTATTCCACAAACATCTGTGTTTAGAAAATGTTATACGCTCACTGATCATGTCTTCTGAGTACTTCGTAATTCATTTATTATAAAAAATAATGATTTATCTCCTGAAACATGATCCGAATATATGATATTATAGGTATGGAACTAAAATTAAAATATAATGTTTTCATTCACCTATTATCTATTTATATAAATTATATAACTGAAATATCTACTTTTTTGTCCTTACTAAGCATCTTGAATCCCTATTTTGTTATGTTTCCTTTTCCATATGATGTGAACAATGGTTTTATGTATGATATGGTTAGTATGGGTTCTAATTGTGTATAAATATGTTTCATAAAGTTCATATCATTTATAAAACATTTTTTTCAATGTATCTAATTTAATAGAGAGACTAAACCATTATTTTTCTAACATGATTCACAATTTTATATATTGAAAATTCATCCAGTAAGATGTAATATTCATCTTTGAAAATTATGGTTCTATGTAGCTGGTATCATTGTTGGCATTACTTATTCATTATATAATATGAGTATATATTACCAGTGAAAACCATGGGGATAAATATTACTAGAGGATAATATAGTAATGTTTTTTTCATTAATGGAGTTTTTTTTACTGCATAAAATCGATATCATGATAAAAACAGTAATCAGTTATAAAATAGATTTTTATTACGGAGAAATCTCTAAATGGGGAATATTTTGTATTAAATCGATCATCATTGGTTCAAAATTAGTGTCTCTATGACTGCACACCTTTCTTGATACTCTTGAGGTATAATATTTGGTTATATAACATTTTCGATATGAATTATTATAGTGTATTTTAATATTTAATGATAACTTATGATCTAGGTTTTGGAAATGTTTTTATATATTGGAAATATTATTTCATGTTTTTGAATGAAATGTCATGATTTTATTATTCTAGATCAATTTATCAAAATATCATATTTATTTTCTTTTATAGATTTTTTTTGGCTCCATGAGTAATGATGGTAATTTTGAAAATGATGTAATATTAAATGATTATTATCTTGGTCAACTCAATGAGGTGGGATATTAAATTTGAATGCATATAATTTTTTCTAATAGTAAATCATGATATATAATTCCTAAAAAAAATTGGTGAGATTTTTACCCCACTAAATAAGTGAAAGATGGAATTTTAATGGATATTCATAAAAAAATTACCACACACAATTAAATTGTCAATTACGTTCATGTAAATAATGTGTTTAAAATCCCCCATAGGAAAGTCTCAAAAAAAGGTTCTTCTTCCTTCTATGTTGAAATTATGTCCATAGAGAAAAAAATATCCATGTATATCAATTTATTATATGTGGGTGACATTGGAATTATCTGAATCAATGCCTTTATCCAAGGGTTAACTCATAGAGAAATAAAGGGCTTTGTTAGACCAATCATTAAAGTGGAATGATCAATGTTTTTAGGTGTATGGGTTTGAGAATGTTGATATAGTAGTTTTATATCAATGATATTACGGCTATATTAATCATGAAACATATAAGGATTATTCCATATATGTTTTTCATTATTTATTATCAATCATATGATGAGTTTTATCGAGAACCTTAAAAGTTGATTTAAATGTATGGTGAAATTTTATGGAAAACACATGATTTATGGAAAGATAACCCACAATAAGTTCTTTATATTGATATAATAACGGTTATTTTATATAAATAGATGACTGATATTGATAATATATGTCTTATAATATTGGTAACTAGAGAGCTAATTTGAATTTTAATGAAAAATTAGTTGAATTTATTCTTGATGGTTATTCATATATTTCAATAATTATTAAATATATTAAAAAAATATTTTATTTAACCAATTGATGGTATTATCACCCCTACCAATTTATAGTTTTCTATCATTAAATGTCTCATTACTATGTTTGATATCACTCTCTATTAATCCTTGTATGTTAATATTATCCTTCATGTCTATATTTTAACCATCAACTAATTTTTTCATTATTTAGAGACACAATTATATGTACATTTAAGAAACCGCTATGTTTTCCTCATACCCTTATAAATAAATATTTTGTTATCTAAATATATGATGTAGGTTTTAACAAAGCTATTTTTAATTATTAAAAATTCAATATCTGAGATAAAATTTCAAAGGTGATATTAATTTAATGTCTGCGTGGGTGTAACACCACAAAATATTTTATTTCAACAAATAAAAAGATTAGTATCTTTCATAACACACTACACTAAGAATTATAAGAATTTTGATATAACATAAAAATATTATTATTAAAATGTTACTATTTTATAATATCCACTTAATTGGTGTCTATGAATTTGATTAAATACATTATAAAGTAAATTTATAAATGTTCTACTCATTACAAAAGTATTTATTAGTATTTAAAAAATATGTACTAAATTTAATTTATATTATTCTTCAGAAAAATGAAAATATATTTTTATTTCATTTTTTTCTTCAAAATTATATTTAATTGTAAATTTATATTGTTTATCAGTGAATGACATTGAGTTGAAATTTCAATTTTTGATTTCATATCATTATCATTTGTAATATGGTATTTTGACCTATAAGATAAACATGGATAATTTTTTTACCTTTATATTGGTCCTAGAATATGATTATTACATAACAAATGGGTTTTGGTGAAATTACGAGCTATTCAAATTATCAGGGAATAACTACTATTTAATATATAATTAATTAAATATTAATTTACACATTCATGTTCATTTTGAGATATTTTTCCATGATGGTGTATGATTGATATTCTGTCTTTATGTTTTAGTTTGGAATTGGGGGTTTTCTAGAAATGGTTCATACTGAAATTGTGTATAGGGGAAGGGGTTGGGATTTGGCACCTTTTAAGTTTATTTTATTTTTTTATTTCAACTAGTTTTACCATTTCTATGTCATCCTCCAATAAATTTTCTTATATTACTATATATGTATTATCCATTCACTAATCAAAATAGTATAAGAATATATAATGAGAGATTGAGGGGGAGGTGTAGAGGGAATAATGGATTTTTCACAAAAATGATTGGGAGGAGTCAGATCACCATGCACCAATAATAGAGAATGGTTCGTGGAGAATATTTTGTGGATTACAAACAATTTTTGGCTCTTTTTATTAATTTTTCCAATTAAATACTTGTATAATTTCAACTTCTTTTTTTAAATCATTTTATTGTTAAGGATGGCCTCCTTGGTTTTGATCAATCCATAATCAGGGAAAACATAGTGTTTCTGGAGGTTCGTAGGGGTTTCCTATTCAAAAATCAAGATCCCACAACATTAGGTTCAATAAAAAAAATCCATTTTTCTTTCAATTTGGGGATGGTAAAATTTTTAAATTATATGTCATGTAGTATTTCATGTACATGTCGCCACAAATATTGGTAGACACCCCATTTAAGGGGGGGGGATTTGGCCATTTAGTAGTATATTTTCAAACACCAAGTGTGTCCTTACCAGGAAGTAGTATATATCCAGACCCCTATGTTGGCCCTAGCCATATAGTTGAACACAACCAGAGCCCATGTATTCTAGTACAGGATGTAATATTTTTTAGGTGAAGAAGGTTTTGAATTACAAGTCTTGAACTATGCCCCTATTAACCCTTTGATGTATTGGGATATTTTATACCTTTTAATCAAAACATCGAAAAGGTGGACCTTATTAGTTATTTTTACATGCAGATAATAATATCTGAACCCTTTTCTTGGTTTCTGAATTCATAAGAGGTGTTTTACAATGATATAACTATAATGGAGAGGCTCATCCATGATTAAATATTTTTAAAGGTCATCCGAGAGTGATATGTGGGATGAGATCTGAATGCGTGTCTTGGTAATAGTTGTTGGATAGGGAATGAGATATCCATGGTCCTTGATGAGTGTATCATGGGATATTCCCAAATTATAGGGACTATGATTCGACATGAGGCGAAAAATAGGTTGGTTGATTGGTCCTACCCATAGTGGGCCCCTGTAACATAGATCGTCCATGAACCATCTCCATTGAATGATGTTTAGGTGTATTTTATCTTGAGGAAGAGAATCTATTTTTGTGTTGGAAATACAAGAATGATTGTTTAATCAGAGATAAGGGAATTAAAAAAAGGAATCAATATATAATACATGATTCTAAGAGGGTTACCTCCTCTTTTTATATGACTAATATGATCCCAGGTGGCATTCCACTAGTTTTATACTACCTTCTGAGGGTCCCAAGAGGGATTCCTCCACCTTTGGTTTGGACCCCAATATCCCAACAGTGATGCTTCTTCCTATGTAATGATACAAGGAACCCAAGTGGGATTCCTCTACATACAAGTTTACATGTATGATCAGAGGAGGTATACCTTATCTCATGTGTAACCTCATGTATCTAATATGGGATTCCTCTATATTGTATTAACCTAGGGAGAATATTGTGTTCCCCAATATCATACATATCCTAGTTAAGTGCATTATGGGATTGAGTTGATATGGTAATGAGGGTCACATTAGAAAAAGTTTTGATCATGTGATTTTGAGGTTTTTTAGATGTACTGTTTGGTTATGTTGTTCATCCAACCATACACTTTTATCCATATTTCACTAATTTATCATTAATAAAATTATTATTTAAAGATGTACTTATTGGAACCCAGCCACCGGGAATAACAAGATATGACACCAAGGTTGGAATTTGTAGAGGTACTTCCTTGTATATAGCTTATGATCCATATTTAGTGTAATGTTAATATTATCGGACTTCCTAGTTTGACGGGGATTCCAACTTTAATATGGATAAAAAGGTATGTTAATGAAATCTTCTTAGAACCCCTATTAACTAGTGTCACCCATTGGATACATCCCTCACAAGGATCCAAGATGTACCAAAGATTGTCAGGTGACATCATTTACCATGAGGACAATATACTTATAAAATACCAAATTAGTGATAATGATCTCATCTATTTATTCCTAGTATTTTATATTGGATTAAGTGGATGAACCATTATAGTATTACCCATACATGTTTGGGAATCTACTATTGGGAAATTTATTGATTTTTGACATGTTATTATCTTGGATATAGAGAGTATTCGTTACATATAAACTATATTTCTTCCCCCTTAGGTATTAATCCTTTCTTTATTTCCATGTTATCCAATGTACTAGGAACTATGATTCTGACATCTGACATGATTACAAAAACCCGAGACAACCTCTATGTTCCAAAAGTTACACATGGATTTTATGGTATGCCTAGGACACCTAGAATCCATCTATATTCCATATTCAAAGTATTTGAAGTTGAGATATAGAATCAATATTTATATAGTCATTAAAATTATGGTATATCCTTAAGCATGGACTTATATCCCCTTGTATTGATGTATCTTGATCATAGGACTTCCTCAGACTAGCCAATGTATGTTCGATCTATTGGGATCACGAGCCAAAAAATTGAGGATGGTTTTATTTTACATATTTTATTCTAGATGAGTATTTTCATGTATGGGAATATTACATGTTGTTGAACTTATGAAATATTATATTAGGCTCACCATTAGAGGTGGCATACTGAGATTTATTTCTTACACATTTTACATTCATCTCAAAGAGTGTGTGTGTAAACCACAAATTGTTTTTCATGTTTCATACAAATTTATGATATTGGTTTTAGTTCTATGGTTTTTTCTTCAAGTGATTCCCCTCATTTGAATTATTATTATTAGGAAATAGAATCTCAATAGAGTCTTTGGAGACAATTTATGTGGTTCAACTCAATATATTATAGGAGATTTATGTATTTATTTATTTTATTATATTTTAAATGTGATTATAGTAGTGGTAATTTATTTTTGAATGTATCAAAACATTGTTCATCTATCTTATACATTTTATTTTTTATACACTTTTATACTTTTTTTCAATTTTCAGTTATTTATGTTCTCTAATTACTTAGGTATGAGGAAATAGTGTCCCCATTAACACAAACTAGGCCATCTCTGCATTTTTTGTATCATCTTGGGTTTGGGGAGGCTTTCTTAAGTCCATTCCATGAATCTCATTGACATTAATTAATATAATTATATAAGATAGAATGTGCATAATTGGTATCAAATTACATTTTTTTGATTTACTATTTGGGACATGGTAGATATGAGTATCATGAATGTGTTGAAGCTAATGATGGATATTGGAATAGTATGTCCAGGACCCTGATTCTGGTAGTATTTCTATGTTAATGGGAAATATGGGAGTTTTTATATTAATATGTGATGTTATAATATAAATGATTTTATATTTTTGATATGATTATTTGGTTTGAATTTTATGAAAGACTATGGATTTATGGTTACTATCTCATTAGGGATAGGATATTGAATAATTTTATTCTTATCTATAAGTGGCTAGAGGAATTGGATAATGCAACATATTCTGAATGTATGGTCAACATGTTATGTTTCATCTTGTGTGGGATTATTCTATTGACTATGTGTAACAATGTAAAATTATATAAATAACCTAAATACTATATTCACATATTGGATATTGGTATGACACAACTCAATAAGATTTACAGGGTTACATCCTGTATGTTTGGTAATGTAGATCTATAGGAGGCATTTTATGAGAGGATTAAGAGTCAATCCTCATGCATGGGAGGCGCAATTACCGTAGTGGTTTAATAAATAACATGTTCACAAATTTTGGACCCCTCATTGTGTGTTGTTATATAGTTTTGGTTATTTAATATCAATATAATTACCAATATGGAGTATTCAAATGAACATGGAATGAAATTAGGTATAACTAAACCATGTGAGTGTTGTATGCCATGGATCATTTGACATGATGTTGTGTGAGTACTATAGGCCCTCATATGTTCATGATACTAGCTAATTTCATTCTAGTAGACCCTATTTTGGTGTATCTTTTTATCATGTGGTGTTAAATATTTTTAAAATCCTATACGTATTTCTACAATCAAATATGCTATCAAAATTTACAAAATTGACTTTCATTTATGGGTATCTGGTTGTATCTTCTAGTGGGATCTTGATATGTTCCAATAAAATTTTTATTTGACAAGATCCTTGAAAAAGTATTTTTGTATATGAAGCCTAGTGGGGATACCATAATTATATTCCATGTAATTTACATCCTTAATTCTAATGAGAATCTTATTATAGGGATACAAAAACTTGGTCATTTCATAGGTAGGTTGATACATGGTAGGTAATGAACTAAATTTTTGTGGAACAAGAATATTTCATGAGTAATCAATGGGTTTCAATTAAAATGTATTATAATAAATACTTATTTGGTGTTTTCAATTATATCCTGTAATTGAAGAACAACATATTGGAACTTAGGTTCATAGATTATGGACCTTTTAGGTTGATGATATCTTTGATTACATTTTTTTAACCCACGTTTTGGGAAAATGGAGACGTCACCTCTCTCTAAGATACCTTTGTAAATGATATATAACCTAGTAACCATGTTATTTGACCTTATTTTTAGGTCTCGGTGGGATACCTTAATGCCCATAGTTTTGGCATATTCTATAGTAACTTGACATTTGGTTTTGTCGAGGGATTACTATGTGTGTGTTGTCATGGGCTTATAGATAACTATATAGTTAATAACCTTATTATTATTCTCATGTAGAAAAATATTCCTGATAGGTTCTCTAGTTATTCTATATAGTTTGGATACTTATTTTGATGTTTGAATAATCACTTGGGGTATTTGGGAATTAAGATGACCATACATGGGGAAGACGTTTTGGGTTCACGACTTTAATGGCTATTGGATATGTTGTTAGCAATTTGGTTAGAGCAAGGGTGGATTCTCGATACCTGAAATGGTTCTAGTTAGTATCATATAATTAGTATAATATTGAAACATTTATACTAATCATTTTATATTCTATTATAAAATGATGTCATGAGGTGTGCAATTTTCATTGAATCATTTTTGAAATAAGGGTCCTGTTTTTATAGAGGAGTACTCAGTGATATATTGGTGTGTTGAGACTATTATTATATGGATCATTTTCATATTGTATGTTGTATAAATACACGCATATGAAAATTATTATTTTTTGGACCCATTAGTATGTTATTATACACATTTGTGTTGGGTGATATAAAAATGGTACTCTTCACTAACAATTGGGAGCAGTTTTAATCATTAAATTTTGAGAGGTAATCTAAACTGGATAGATGATTATTTTAATGAAATAATTCATTAATGGTTTCCAAATTATTTTGGTTAAATGTATAATTCCACTAGTTTTTATTGGATACAAAAATAATTCATTGGGTGTTGGGCATAACTGATCAAGATCAAATATATTTATATGATAAAATGATAGTTATCGTGAGATGAGAGGATTGACATGAACACAATTGTGGAACTGGATATAGTATCACTTCAGTAATTTTATGACACAATCCATATATAGGGTAGTGGAACATTCCCTATTTGTTCTTTTTCACACTTCTTATGGGTTAAAAATTAGTGTTTTCACATGGAACCAGTTTTGAGAAGCATGAATGGTTGGTATTTTTATGATATAGATAAAAAAATTGGAGTGGGTGTTTTTTGATAGAATAGTCATTACATTTAATCATGGATGTAACATGGGATTTAAAAAATGGTTTTTGGTTAGTATGGGATGATAAGGATATTCCTTTATTAGAGATAATTAATCATTTTTGATAGAATATATCCTTTTATCGGAGAGATATTTACATTGTAATACTGGTCATTTCATGGACAACATACCACATTTGTGTGGATTCTAATTATGAAATCGTGGATAATTTTTGACTACCAATTCTTTACGGGGATGATAAGTGTTAATGGGAGATATTTTAAGGATCTTTGTTTTTTCAGACTAAAAAATTTTGTATTAAATATAATTTTCCAATTTGGATTATTGTGAAGTGAAAATTGTCTTTTCCTCTTGAAAATGATATTTGGTATTTTTCCACTCTACTGGTTGACTAATATGGTGTTTTCTCTATTCAAGTTGTAATATCACGTTAGGAAACATAGTTGGGCCACCTTTTCTTTTTATTTTCTTTTCCTTCCATTTTTTATTCAATTTTGATTATTCGCCTTTCCAAGATTCTTGTTAATTATTTTTGGGCATTCACTTTTACATGATATAAATATTAGAGTTTTATGTAGAGAGGGAGAGTAAGGGGTTGAATAATGGAGGATCATCAATAGTTCTTGATAGTATTTGAGGTACTGTGTTGTACTTCCATAGTGTGGTTAATAGAGAATCTTCTGAGAATTACATTAAATTGAAAAAAGTGTTATGATTTTTCCATAAATTTAAAAAAATAACACAATTTTATTCTTAAATACATTTCGTGGGTTTTAGGGATCCCATGTAGGCTAATGTATTATTAATTAGTTAAAAAGGGTTTATGGATGTTCATGGGTGTTTCCCCTTTGAAAATATTTATCAGACATTGTGTGGTTCTAAGATCACATGTCATGTGTTATTCATATTTTCAAAAGATGAATTTTTGAAATTTCATGTAGTATACTTTTAATAATATATTTTATTGGTGCATAAAAAAGGTTTTGGGTTCATGGAATCACAATCTATATAAGGGGGGACATAGATATGTAGTGTTACATGACTAGACCCCATGGATGTCTTCGTCATGTAGTAGTGCATAGCCAAACACCATGAATTCCCATGTCAAGTATATGTATATGGATAGACCCCATGTATTCTAGTCTATGTAGATGTAAATTACTTGGTAGGATTATTTGATTTGAATGTTTTTTACCTAGAGTACACACATTATATTATGGCCTTATTAACCATTTGAGGGTTTTGGCTGTTTTTATGCTTGGAGACAGAATTGGAAAAAACTGAATTCCATTATGAGTACTTTTCAATATATATCCTAATGGTGGAAACCCTTTGGTGATTATATGACAAAAGAGTGTCATTTAAGGGTGAGAGAGATATAATGGACAATTTATCCCTCCATAAAATACATTCAATGGTCCTTCAAGAGTGAGATGATAGATATGAACCACATAAAGATCATGAGATTAGTTGGTGGACATTGAATTGGATTTCCAATGATCATGATGACTTTAACATGGGATAGTCCCTAGATAGTATAAAAGTGATATTACTTGAGGAGATTGAATGGTTGGGTTTCCAAGCAAACCAAGATTTGGATGTTGATACTGATATGATATGTGATTCGTCTCCCTTGACTAATGATTATGTATATTTACTCTTGAGTACTATAAGTTTTTTTATGTATTGGAACTATTGGAATGAATGCTTAACCTGAGATATGGGAACTATTCTATGAACACAGTTAGCGACAGAGGATCCATATATGCATGCCTCCATTTTTTATATGACCTAGAGGATCCCATATGGGATATATTTTCATGCATTCAATTTTTTGAGGGTCCCACTAGGGATTCTTGCAGCTAGGTATCAATTACTAATATGCCAAGAAGGATGAATCTAAATATGTACTGATTATGAGGATCCCAAAAGGGATTCATATGATTTCATGATTTCATATATAAACTCGAGAGGGAAAACATCCATCAACAATGGACCTCATGGATCATGCACGAGATACGTCTCCAGTGTATTTCCCTAGAGGACCATGTGGGTTCGACAATGGCTGTCCAACCGTAATCATATGTGTAATGGTATTGGGTATAGATTATAGTGGGTTCCTTATTAGAACCTATACTGAACATGTGATCCTAAATGGGTATGATTATAGTGATGTTTTTATACATTCATTCAACATTCCTCGTTTATTCTTTCAATAAATATATTATTGATGATGTACCTATGATTTCAAGATGTGCCTCATAGAACATGTCTAATGGTTCTAAAATGATGTGATGGCATAGTGGGGATTCCCCTAGATACATCATAGGATCTATATTAAGATTATTATTTTATTTAATATTACAATTTATGAACATCCTAGTGTCATTCTATTTACTCCCATTATAGGGATTACATATGAGGATTCCATAATCATATTAGAACCAGTCATAGTTATTGCAACCCATTGGATACATAACATTTTATGATCCAAATGAATCCAAGGGTTCTTAGGTGGATACATTTCACATATTCATTTAATACTAATAAAATAATCATGAATTAATGATGACCATATTGATGGATTCTAAGGATAATCCATTTTATCATGTGGACACACAATTAAATGTAAATCCAAATATTTTTAGGAAAATATCTGTTGTTCCAGTTATTTAATTTTTTTTATTTATTGTCTACAGTTATTATATTAATCCTTAAATATCTATTGTGTGTCTTCCCCCTTCAAGATTTATCTTAGTTCCAATGTCATTCTTGCCTATGGAAATGAACTATTAACCTGACATCATACATGACTAGGGAATAACTAGTTTCTACATGTTACTCATAAATTGAATGATATGGCTAGGATTCCTATAGTCTTTTTATATTCCATATTTATTTGATGTCTATTTAAAACCCGAAATCCTAAAATATATAGTATAGGATGGTATGGGTGATCCTGATGTTAGGAATCATATCTATATGTAGTGACACCACAGTTTCAAAGCCATGTTCAGAACTATATGATGTAGTTTTATTCAATCATGATCATGAATAAAATGATAAAAAATTATTTTATTTTCTTTATATTATTCGAGTTGTGTCTCCGCTTGGTTTTAATTATATTATAGGCATTTACTTATAGAAAATTATTAGATGTTCACAATTATTGGTGTCCTAGGAAGATTTGTTTCTCACCCCCTATAAAAAACAATTTGTGTGTTTAGGGACTATAAATATTATTTGATGTTGGTCATAGTTGATTGATGGGTAGGGTTGAGGATGAAGGTTGCGCGATCAAGCGGAGAGGCTCAAGAATTATTTTTATTAGGCTGGAGTACCATGATATAATATATGGAGATTTAGTAAGGGGTTCTTCTTGAAATAGTAGTACATAATTTATAATTTATTTTTCTTATTCCAATTATTACCTCATAAGCCTAATGAGTGACAAATTTTTGGGTCAATTAAATGGGGTTTTCAGAATTTATTGTATTTTCGGTACCCCTCTACCTTTTAGGGTTTCCATGGCCTGATCATGGCCTCAGACCCCTTGTCTCCCCCTCTCGGGGGGTGGAGGGGTCACTCGGGATCATTTTCCTCCTTTTCTTTTGCTCCTATCATAGATCTGGTGGAGCACCCATCGTTCCTTGCAATCGTCCTCGCCCCAAAGTCCCTTCATTGGATGAGGGATTCCCAATGCTCTTGGTTATGAGTAAGGAGTTCTCAGATGCCGTGGATCTCCATAAGAACTCTCTGGTGGCATGATTTGGTCATAATCACCCTTCCGTTGATGCCTTTGACCACATTGTCTCTGTGTCGTGGGTTTTGAATCACCACGCTATTGTTGGGCTTCTAGACCCTTGGAACCTCCTGATTCGCTTTACGAATGAAGAAGAACGTATCTCTTCCTGGGAAGGCAACAAACGTACCGGAAATGGAGGTCGATTATTCCATTACAATGGTCATACAACATTCATTTGAGTTGTGATCCTCTGACGACTCCAATTTGGTTATCCATCCTTAGTCTTCCTCTTCTGTTCCAAAACCCCTCCATAATATCGATGCATGGTAATATGGTGGGTAGGTTCCTTTGTTTTGATGACCACTCTCGATCCCTCTGTCATCCAATTTTTCCACAGATATGTCTGTAGGTTTATGTTTCCAATCCACCAGTTGATTTTTTGTGGACTGAGATTGATAATGAGTACCGAATCAATCAGATGGTTAGTTTTGATTATTGGACCGACTTTTGTTTTTGTTGTGGTCATCTTGGTCATCTTAAACAGGATTGCAGGCATGGTCATGGAGGTGATTCCACAAGTACAGTCAGCAAAGGTGAGGAAAAGGTTACTGTAAATATGAAATCATATGCGGCTGCTATATACTCCCCCTTGAGATGCAATCGGGATGCAGCTGGTGCTAATGTTGGCCACTCCATATCATCCCCAGTGCGAGAGAAAGGACCCTCAGAGAATATTATATGAATTCATAGACCGGATTATCTGAGGGTGGGAGAATGCTCTCTCCCGCAACTGACTCATGGTGTTTATGGGACCAAGGTTAATGGGGAATGGACCAAGGTAAATCACAAGAAGGCCAAGGATAGGGGTTCCTCAAATGCTGATGAAGAAACCTGAGATGAGACCCCTCATTCTCCCCCAGTGATGGCAGAAGAGGATAAATTTAAGAGGATATGACACGATAGAATGTCAAAAGGGAAGATAAATCTTATTGATGCCAGGTACTATTCAGTTCATACAAGACGGAAGACCCAGTCCCAAATATATTACTCATACCTTCCCAAGCCGATAACTTCTTGATCGGCTGGATAGGGAATGCATTTTAGGGAGCCTCAACAACCATCCTTCCATGACAAGTTGGAGGAGTCTAAATGTGACAAGAGTGAGGATCCTAACCGGTCAAGGAACATAGGGGAATCAAAGGATATACATGAAGAGACAAGGAAAGAGGAGGCGGCCCTGGAGCTTATCCTACATTCTGAGGAAGAAATAACAGATAATCATTTTATTTCCAATGTCAAAAAGGAGGAAGCTGATTGAATGTACGCTAGATCACTGCATGTTGACCTTAATTATGAGCATGTGCGGTGGATCAGCATGCAAGACCGGATCATGGATTGTGGAATCAATGAAAAGAAAATAAACATAGAAGAATACATTCAGACAAGGGATATGATGGATGACCATTTCGAGGATCTCATCAAAGACAACCCAGATGCAAAGGTAACTTCAATAGCGTGGAGCATACATATAGTGTTTAATTCAAAAAATTTATAGTTTTTTTGTAACAGTTTGGTAACAACTTATGAGTTTTGACTTGCAGTTGTCTTGTAATATAGGTTTTATCACTTTCCATCAAAGTGATCACTTTTATAAAAATTTAATTTAGAAGGAAGGAATTTATTTTATTTCATTTATTAAATTAATTTTTATATTTATTGTACGTATAATCTGATTATTTACTACTATGGATGATGTTTTGTTATTTAAATTATTTTATTACTCATATATGTTGTCCAAGATTCCCTATAGACACATAGAAGGACTAATATACTGGTTTGAATCCACTACTATAACGGGATGCATGCTAGGGGAAAGGTTTTAGACTAGTCTAACATTTATTCAATGATCGAGTCTGGCTAGAAAGTGAGATTTATATATTAGAAATTTAAAAATTATATTTTATAAAATAAAAATAATTTTTAAAAACAACCAATCAAAATTTACTCATAGTGAATGTTTTTTAATTTTTATGAAAAAATTTATTTTCTTATGAATATTGAAGAATAGTGTTTTTAAAATACAATCATTTCAGTTAACTAAATTGAGCTATTAAAAAGTTCCACTATATTTTATATTTGGTCATAAAGTAAAATATATCCCATTTGAAATATTAAAATATTATTAATCTTATTTGAATAATAAATTTTCATGATTTTGATATATGTTAATTCATATTCATAAAAACACTTTTTTATAAAACCATTTTTCAATTATGTTATATGAATGTATATGAAAATAAATTTCTTCTTATTAAATAGAATGAATAATAAAAATTATATTTCATAGTATGAATTAGGAGGATTAAATTTTGTAAATTTTCTCTTTTTTGGTCATTTATATTAGTAACCATGTTAAATATTATTTACCTTGGTTAAAATAAATTTCTAATACATGGTTAAAACTCTGAGATAACTTCTCAAAATAAATACAAAACATTATTATATTACATTTAAGGGTATATTTTCTCTGTAATAATCCCAAATTTAAATACATTACAATATTCTTTCCTTTATCATTGATTACCACTTTCATAATAGTTTATGTAGTCAAAAATACAAATTGTCAATCTATTTGTTTTAAATACTTATTATATGTTAACATATAGAGAAAAATAATTTTTAATGGACATTAAATTTTATTTCTAGATGAATATAATTATTTATATGATTATAGTTTTTTTATTTTTATGTGATTATATAATTTCTTTAAGTTCATATAAAACACTGACCCATTTCTTTTTCCAGCATTGAAAAAAGTAATGTATCTAATTTTAAATCAATTAAAATAATATAATTGTGATTAATTAACAAGTTTCATGAATCCTTTAGAAAAATATAAAAAATTATTAATGCATAAAAATTTTATTTTTTTATTTAATTACTATATTTATGACATTAAAGGCAATTTTAATTAATAGTTCAAAAAACGAAAAGTCTGATATTTTTTGGAAATATTTGTTTTATTAAATTAATTAAAAATAATAATAATACTCTAAGAATAAATATGGATACTAGAAGGTCTAAAAATTAATTTTTTTAATTTTTTTAGAAATGGTTACATAATAAATAAAATTTATAACTCATTAATATTGAATATTTTATTATATCGGTTGTGGTAAAAAATGGTTAACGATGGGGTTAGTCTAAAACATATGGATTAAAATGATAATTCATCATATATAAACTTGATTACATGACTATAAAAAGTTAATATCCTTATATTTTATTATATTTCATTTTGGGAGAAACTTTCTATGAATTTTACTTTATAATATTGTATAGTTTTTTATAATTAAATGAGTTCCTCTTCCCTCCCTTATGAATGCATAACCCTTCTTTCTCTTATTTATGAAATGATGAGCCATTTGACATGACCAAACCCAATTAGTTATTCTTATAATCATCACTATATGAATTATTGTTTTTTATATTAATAAAATTATATTCCAAGAGTTCTTGTGTAGGGACTATAAAATATGAATACCAAATAATATGATGTTTGAGCGCTTTTCAATCAGGTCGAAATTGAGAAAATGGATTTTTTATCCCCCATTTATTTCTAAGAAATAAATTCTTTATTCACCACAATATTATTTTTATATGTGTATATTCTACCCATTAATAACATTTATGATTCTTTTTAGTAAATATATGGTGATTTAATAATCCACATAAGGTTTTCCCATTCAAGAAGCTATTATTCAAAGTGGTAAGGGTTTATCACATCCAACTATCTTCATTGGTAATTATGTTATATTTCCAACCAATATTATTTTATGAGGTAAATATAATTTGACTTTTTCAAATTAATTCATGAATTTCATTATGTTCATGACATTTAATGCTTGATTTGATGTTATTATCTCATGGGACCTACGATTCAATTGTCACCTAAGTGGTAAGTGATTTTATGTTTCAATATCAATTTAATAAGTATTATTTATGATTGAATTTTATTGAGGGAAATTATATGATCCTTTTCAGATAATCCCATTTCATTTTATTATACATTCTATATTCATGTAGTTTTCATATAATATTAATATATCAAACTATCTGGTGATAATATGATAAAAAAATGAATTTAATAAAAATAGACTATATTTCATCTTAGATCGAGAATATTTTTCTTTCATGTCCATTATTTCATTAAAATGACAAAAATAATTTTTTAATTATTCTCATTTGATTTCATAAAATCATTTTTATCCAAAATATAATTTCTATAAAAATATTTTATTGGAATGTTTTTCCATTTAAAAAAATAGGTAGTTCTAACTTTATACTGAATATATTAATAGAATATTATATTACAATTCCTAGATTGAAAAAAATTTCTAGTTGTAATGACCACAAAAATAATTAAATATTACATTAAATATATCCATTGTTATTTTAAAATAAAACTATTTCATTATTATTTTTGAAAATTTTATAAATAATAAAATTTATTTAAATTGTAAATGAGAATTTTACTCAAAAATGTTTTTGAGATATTTTCAATAAAATTTTCATTTATGATAACATAATTTGAATTTAATTATTATTTAATGGGGACAAAATTCACGAATTCTATCATTATTATTTCTTTAGACTTATGATTATGATGATGATCATATATTTATGAAAACCATTTATTTTACACTACTTATTCAATAATGAAATGTATAAATTCGTATGCCACATGTATTATTTCCATGGGTTATGATATAAAGATATGATAAATGTTTTACGATCATTTTCTACACATATGAATGGATAATAATTATTTTAGGGGTGTTTCACGAATAAAATAGTTCTGAAATTCATTGGGTACTGATGGATATCTCATGAGATAATTAGAACTAGCAAGGGGAGTGAACCAAGTTCATTATGGGACTTTTTCAACAATTAATGTCTTAGGGGTGAACCATGACTAAACATATAATGGAATGGAGAGTGAATAAAATTCTATATGATAGTCTTGGTACTTAGAATGGACAAGGGAAATAAATTTTTATTATTATTTATTTTTACAAACATATTTATTATTTCAATTTAATAATCTATTGGATCATGTTATTTGATTAATTTTTGAGTTGTGATTATGAAGTTACATGATTTATGTTATGATTCATGATTTAGATATCTGTTACTATCGGTATGGTATTGAAATTATAATTTCATGTTCTCATACCATTATTTCCATTTTATATTTAACTGGTCATTAATATATCCTTTATTTAACCTTACTGGTAATGTAAACTCACCCCTTTATTATGATTTAATTTTCCCATGATATGATGAATGGTGTTATGTATGATATTTATAATATGGGTTTTGGTCATGAATAAATAAGTGGATATTATTTTGGTATTTGATATACATTTTTTTTCTATAACTATGTTTAATAGATACCAAAAAATTACGATGATGATTTGGATTGTAATATTATTTAATTAATACCCATATATAAATATGTAATATTTATTTATGAGAATTATGGGACACAATAAATTATCCTTGAAGGGAGGGAGGATGAAAAACTATTAACAACCACATATTATGATTTTTTTTCTTTAGAAATATTTTATATAAGATATCCGAAACATGCTCCACTATAGGTATAAAAGCATGATCTAGTTCATTTAATTCCAAAAGTTATTTTATGAAGCTATTTTTAATTTCAATATTCATCAATCAAGATTATTGTGCAACATTTTTAGTGAGATTTATAACATTTTTATTAAACCAAATCAAGAGAGAGGGAATCTTTATATTAACAAACATGTCTTCCATATATCACATTATTCACATTAATGGTGTCCCTTCTTGAATATATGATTTATACACAAATTTTACTATATAAAGAGTTAAATAATTATAATAATTTATTTCTAGCTCACATATTATTCTATAAATTAGAACACATTACTATATGTTGTTGTTTTTTATTCAACACAATAGTTACAATCTACATAATTATATCAATATATATCAATATATCCTATGATATATTAATTTTTTTAAATCAATTATGCATTTAATATATCAGAGTCTTATTTTCTTATACATGAAGTGGGATTACATTAATTCAATTTTATACCTAGAACAATGTGTAAAAAAATACATTATATCTAGGATTAAATACATTAGATATAACAAGCTTCTAACCAACCATATAATCTTTTTTATGATTATCCACTTTTTCTTACTCATGACTTCAAAATGATGTTCCCAGTAAAATTAATTTGTAAACAAGATTCAAATATTAAATGTAAAATTTATTCTTAAGTTATATAGAATACATTTCATGAGAAATGACAATTTAATTTTAATCTTGATAAATTTATATTACAAGAAATTATTTCATTTATCCTAGAATGTTCCTTTTAGAAAAATTATTCATATCATTAACAATCATATCAGATGTTCCTTCATTATTCCCAAAAAATATAATTTCATCAATATAAAAAATTACAATAAGGGATACCACTTGATTTTATTTTATATATATGTTTTTATCAACTCTACCTTTTTTGAAATTAATCTTACAAAAATAATTATAAAATTTCTAATACTAATTTATTATTTCATACTTTATCCCATTCAAATTAATCTCTAGGTTTCAAATATATATATATATATATAATGATGAACAATCATGATTTCACATGGGCATTCAATATAATTATCTTCATGGATCTATCTATTCTGAAAATCCAACCTGAAATTCTTATAGAATATCTTATTTTATTATTTAATAGTGATAGAAAGATAGATTAACATAATTTCAATCCATTATACTCGAGGAAAGGTCTCCTCAATATCAATTAATTAAAATTGTTGGTAACCTTTACAAACCAGCCATTCCATGTTTCTTATCACTTCACCTTTTTCATTAATCTTATTTCTAAAAACACATTTTATACTAATCACATTATTATATTTGTTTGTTTACGAGTTACCATGTTCCTTTCATTTAAATCTAATATAAATATTTATTTATTCCATCAATCCAAAAAAATCATCCATAGCATCTTAAACATATCTTAGAACAATATATGAATATAACAAAGTATGTATAATTATCCTCAATTTTCAGATTGTTATATCCTTTTTCTCTGATTACCAATTATATTAAAGACCTTTAATTACTTCCATAAAATAGTAATACATAGATGAAATTTTCCAACATCAATAATGTTATGTGAGAGAGAATATATAAGTTTTATAACATTTATAATTTTAATTTATTCATTAAATATTTTATTTTTCTAACAGAAAAAAATCATCTTCCCTTAATCCCATATCTGTATTTGAGTGTGAAACATTATTTTCAATGATCTCTGGAACATTCGTATCTATAGAGTCAACAGAAATTCTTATTTCTATATTATATCACATGAATCCTCTAAAATTAAGAGAGTATCTATGAAATATTCTATCAAAACCTATTTCTTATAACTTCCCAATATTCTCACCGAATACATTGATAATTAAATTACATCAAAACCCCTTAGTTATTTCATAGATAGGATGTTTTATAATACATATCTTAAAGATTCATATCATATTTGTCCTATAGAAACACCAATTAAAAATTTTAATTGTTTCTATAATAAAATTTTACGAAAATAATAAAAATATAACTTTTTCAATAAGCATAGTTAGAGTTATATCTTACAAAAATATACTTTCTATTTCAAAAACACTATATATTTGTGGTTTGTACAGTTCAATAAACCCGTGAGGAATTCCTTTTATTGTAAGATTGTGTCTAAATATCACATTGGTACATTCTTCACATTTATCAAATTTATTCTTCTTTATTAAATTTCCACACTATTTTTAATAATTTTCCAACAAAAATATTCATCATTTTGAGATCCCTTTATTATTATTTCAAAAACATGATACATGTACTATGACTAATTTAATTAGTAATGTATGTAGTGTACTGTTAACAATTGTGTTATTTATTTCTTTTTAGACTATATATATTATAATGGATATGCTCAAATTGATGGGTAGGATGTATAATACCGTTCTTATTTAAAAAATGCATAATATTTTCATTCTAAAAAGACAAACAACCTGAATAGATTTTTCTTATCATGAAATTAATATCACAAATAATTTCTGTGTTTGTTTTCATTCTCATATTATTATATAACATATGTCCCATCCTCTAATTTTGATAATTGTTTTACTCTATAATTCTCAAATATCCTGAAACATGTACATATCAGACATGAAACAATTTTCCCTTAGTTTAATGTCATGTTTTTTAGAATTTCCCATAATCACGGTGTTTAATAACTAAATAATCATTTATAAATACATATTGTTTACCATCATCCAAATGATATAAAATATTCAATAAATTAGGTATCATTCCATAAAAAAATGATTAACTTTTGATTTCAATTTTCATTTCCAGTGATAATAGATCCAATGGCTTTAATCATGAGTGACTCATCACTTTCTAATGTCATTGTTCCATCCTTATAATATTTTATACTGTTAAACAATATTAAAAATCATTTAATATTTAAATAAAACACATTATTGATGTAAAAAATTATACTGGTCCACTAGACAAGCCTCTTGAAGTGGTATATGCAAAATATAGGTAAAACAATAAAATTGAAACAAGTCAAAAATATAAGAATAAAATGAAATATAAATATAGTTAGAATTAGAAATAGATGATATAAAAAACTATTATACATTCCAATACATGATAAATATTAATGTAATTCATGTCCCTGTTTTCCCAACCGAAACCACCAAAGCACTCTGAATAGAAAGTAATAGCAACAAGTGAATCCAATGTGCTACAAGAAGCTCTTCCCCTTACCTGATTCCTACAATATATAATCTAAAAATTTCTAATAGAACAATTAGTTTGTTATCTAAATAATGTAATGATACAACCTTGATTTATATTTATGGTTTAATATCAACAATGAAACAAATTTTTCTTTAAAATAATAATTATTTAACAAAAAAAATATAAAATAAATCAAATTATAAAACACATTTCCATTATTTTTTATAAAATTATTTAATATTCATGAACAATAAATATAAAAAGTAGATGTTATAAAATATTAATGAATATCTATGAATCAATATGTTCCCAAATCCATGAAATAACCAATCATGTGAAGTTATTTTATACCACCTCACATAAAAAACTTATTTAAAAAATACTTGATTTGAATTCATGTGATAATAGAAATATAAATTAAAAATTAAAAATAACAAAATATTGTTTTTTAAAATATGGTAAAATTCGTATTAGAAACAAATAATCCTAAATTAGAATACCTTGGATCTAATAGATATTAATTCTTATAAGTAGATATCAAAATTAGTTACCACCTGTTAGTGAAATATACAATAAGTTCATACCTATATCATTCTAGACTCCAGAAATATTCCCAATATAACGCCTCGAGCCCACCCTTCTAGATTCGGTTCTTGAAAAAAAACGATGTGCAAATTTTTTTTAATGTAAATTAAAAATTACACAACACATTAATGAAACGAGGACCTTTTACCGGACTAGGTTCTAGATGATTTGACCTAACCTTACATTGATCAGAGTTAAATAAAATAAAAATTAAAATAAATTAAATTAAAACAAATTTTTACTATTCTCCATCTGTGCTACAACAAAGATGACTAACTCTATAATTCAAGGAAATCTCTGAAAAAGTTTCAAAAACGTGTGATGAGCACAAAAAATGCCCAGTAAGGGGATTTAAAAACCGTTGAAAATCTATTTTGAAAATATACTTTTGACAATACATTTGACAAATTTCAATTGTAAATTCATTTGCAAAACTACCTTTACAAAATAATGTAAATCTTTTGAAAAATAATTATACATTGAAAACACTTTTAAACTAATCCAGTGATTTTATTTGGAAAATATTAGGCAAAATTCATTAAAAAGTAACATTTTGAGGCAAATTAATTTGTTGAAGGCTGTCTTGGGCCTACCAAATTAACAAAGTATGGGTACACTCCCCAATGAGCTTCTATTTATACAACAAACGAGCACCGATATTTTTTTGAAAATGTTTAATTTTTTCATTACATATATATATATACTATTATTGCTCACTTAATTTTTTTACCTTTAAACCTGTCAATGCATTGAAATAATCATTTCCACTAATATATATATATATGTGTGTGTGTGTGTATAAATATATATAAATGTAATTTTTTTTAAATAAAATAAACATTTCATTCATGAGTAAAATTATAAATATATACATGTACAAGTCAACTTTAAATTTTAACATGTCTATAAAAATTTCATCCAATTCCATTAAAATTCATTTCATTTTAAAGTTATACAATATTCAAGAGTATGTGTATAAACCTGTTTATGCATATGAATATATGAAGTTTCATGAACAATCTTCTATGTATGGTTGTATCTTATATTTTTTTATGACGTGCACATGACATAATGAAATTATGATATTCTTAAGTTCTATTACAATATATTTTAAATAATTATTAACATCAAAAAAAATATAGTTTAAAAAATATGTGTCTCATAGAATTAATTCATGTCTAAATAATTCTTGATAAATAAAAAAACCCTTAACAAGACTAACATGAAATGAAATAAAAATATAACTTTGATATATATATATATATATATCCATCTCATGAAATTAAAATGATTCTAAAGAAACTAAATAATAAATATGTATTCAGAAATAATTTTCCCTTAATATCAATCTTTTTCTAACATATAGAATAACAACTAATCTCACTAATTTATATTTCGGAAACATGGAATAAAACTATATACATTACGAAAAAACATAAAATTATAATTATAATTTTTAAATAAACTAACTATCTATTACTAATAATTGATAACTTTGGAAATCAAACAAAACTAACCCTTATATAAAACAAGAAAATAGAATTTATACTTTAAATGAATAATAAAAATTCATATACAAAAATAAAATTTAATAACATGGTGAGTATATGAAAATAAAAGTCCCATAGAAAATTATAATTTTCGAAAAGATAATTGAGTTTCCTAAATATATTTAAGAAACCCCTTACTCGTCATTTACATATGAAGAGTTATTTTCTTCATATGACACTGCATAAAATGCTACTACAACCATTCCTGCACTTTTCTCATCGAAAGAGGAAAAATAGAATAAAAAAAATATCATCACTGCCTTATGCCTCGATAGAAAGCACAGTGTGGAAGACAACTAATACACTAATATATAGTACCCAATCTCACTGTAAAATTATACATATTTTATTTTCAACTGAAATTGATATATATATATATATGTGTGTGTGTGTGTTGTAGAATCGTACAAATCCAATGTAATGCGATTTGTTCATATCTGCATGAAATTAATACTAGCATGACATAAATATATAAACATCTATAGTCCGAAGAATCTGGAAAACTGAATATGTTGTTGATGTTCCTTGATTGATGAACACTGACAAATTATACCATACTCATATTTCTATAATTGAGAATGATAAATATAATGATAGTCTGTTGAATTTTGTATTTATCTGATTCCATACACCAGACAAAATGCACCGAAAACATATAAATAAGTTATATATGATATAATCATATCACAAAATAAACAACCCATATTGGACCATAGATGTCAATTTAGAGAAGGAATTGAATAAAAAACAAGAAAAACAACAAAAGGATGATGATAAGAAAACAAATTAAAAAAAATATGAAACATGAATACTAAATTTGAAGAAGATTCAGATAAGCCTTCCTTAACAAAAATTGAAATCCCAACCATGAATTAGATATTTTCTACCATTAATCAGAACTCAGGCATTCGCCTTCAGCTTCAAAACCCAAGATTTATACTGGATCCCACCGCCACACCTAGCACTTGAGCCTTGGACATTCCTCATAACTCGTCATCAGCTCGTGACGCGCAGCCTTATCTCGCACCGAGGACTTTCTTGGATCCACGTCGACCTCAACCCCCAAATTAGAACAACACTCGACATGATTCATCTAGACATCTCTCATCGGCACGACCAACAGATTTCAATCTGAAACCATACCCCACACTACACTCGAATGTAAACCCCATATTTGGATTCAATTCTCCATTTTTTGTTTCATAAATATATATTTTATATATCCTTTATCATCATTATATATATATATAAACATAAATAGTTAAATTTAAATATCAAAATTAATAATTCTAATTTTATAAAAAAAAGTTTTAATAATTTCCATTTATTATAATATTAATTTGTTTCGAAATTTTAATAATATAAAATAATTAATTAGAAATCATTTAATATTTCAATCATTTATAAATATTTAATAATTCTTATCATTTTAAAAATTTATTTTCTTATAAAAAAATATTACTCAAATTCAAATAATTAATTCCTTTTATGAACATTAATAATCATTATTTAATATCATAAATAAAGTAAATATTATATTATTTTAAACCTCAATATTTATAAATATTTTTTTATTAAAAACGTTATAATAATTTTTTTAATGTTACCTTTATGTATTGTTTATTTATTTATTTTATATCTATGGTTATCATATTCCATTCCTAAATTTTATCTTATAACAGATAGTTTTTATAATGTTCGGATAAAAATTCTATAAATATCAATGTTTTCAGGGTCGTTTAAACACTCAGAAGAAAACAAATATCAGAAGACTCATGCCACTGATTTTAGAGATGGTTTTATAGGTTCCTCTTATTTTTATTTTCATTGCTATTATTCTTGTTATAAAATTTGGGCTTCTATAAAATTCAAGAGATGATAACTACTCGATAGACATCATTGTGTTTCTCGGTGATCTTCCAACTGTTTTATTATCGATAGCAGTGGGATTAATGGGTATGTTCTTGTGTGTCAAGGATGTATTCTGATTTTTTTAAAAATAAATTTCATTCTATGTAAATTTCTGCATTCAGATTTTTATGTATTTTATTTCATTATTGAACATTGAAAAAACATAAAACAAACTCATAATCCTGGGGTGTAAAATTCTCCTCTACTTAATTGAATTGCGCCCTCACAATTCATTTACACTTATGTCTCTTAATTCCCATATATTATGAGTCTCACATGATTTCCCCAAGGTCTTTACAGTTGTATTCCATGGTTGCCATGTCTTCTTTTGTGATTAAAGTTCAATGTGGCTTCGAAATCATCCAATTACTTTGCCCAAATGAAACTAGTGAAATAGGGGTTATATGAATACAGGAATCAGAAGATAGTCCTCAAGGAATGAAAATCAAAATAGTATCTGATAAGTTCATCATGAATTTTATTTCTATAAGAAAGTCTCATTGCACCATCATCAAAAGTTTCAAAGTCATCCTAAATTCTTCCTGTGAAGCAAAAGTGTAGAGACCCGAAGCTTAAAGTACATGGACATTACATTACATTTGCGGAATACTTAGTACATAACAAAAACACAGACACAAGGATCGTACAAGTTTAGTGTCTTTGGAAACTCGGAATAAAATCTTCTAATCGTGGTGAAAGATCTTCAACTTCTCCCATAAAGATCTTCTCTTTTTTTTACCTAAAACCTTTCTTTATATCCTAGGGAAAAGAATACATAAAAGGGTGAGCTCAAATGCTCAGTAAGGGTAAACAAAAGAAATATCAATCACATCGTATTCGTAAGAACATAACATTTTGGAAATCATAACCTGCAAAAGAGAGCATAATTTCATAACATGGGATAAATCATGGTAGTGAAATGTAATCACAATAATCATAACTTAAAACATTAAACATTGTGGCATTCACACATAATCATAGAGAATAATTTCTTGTTAGTCAAGACTCATTGCCAAGACTATCTTAGTGGACAAAGTCCCTTTCTGAATCGAGTAACCCTCGTTTCAGTCCTGTTTCACTGAACCGGTATAACCTACCGTTCCAGCCCTGTCTATCTCATGAGATATAAAATCTTTACCCAATGCATTGGAGGGAGATATAGGTTCCACCCATCTTATAATGAATCCTTTCTTATGTGTGCCACATAGTCATAAACCATACATCACAGTGTAACCCATGTAATAAAAATGGGATTCTTAAACAACATGACATCATAAAACAATTCATATAAGATAAAGGAATTCATACACATAATTCCATCACAACATAGTCAAATGAATGTAAAAATATGGATAGAAACATAACCCTTTATTAGCTTAGATGGAAAATAATTTTGATAAAACAATTGAAATGAATTCTTGAGGAAAATATCCTTTCTTCATCAAAATCAATTTCTTTTCACAAAACATCATGCAATTTTAAAAGAAAGAGATTTTATTGAAAATAGTCATGAAATCTTTTGGAGGAAGCTTCATGAAAATAAGGCTTTATAAAACCGTAAAAATCCGTTCCGGCCATTTATGTTAAAAAAAACATTCTTCGTACTTTTGTCGGAAAAGTCAAAAAGTACCTCGTACGAAAAATGACAAAAGATTCCTTTCATTTCTTTTACTAAAAACTCACCGAAGGGTAAAAATGGATTTAAAAAATTGTAGGTGGATGGAAATAATATTACATATTGATGAAACATGGATGTGGATGATAAAATACACCCCAGTAAATACTTACGAATAAATAATCTCGGATAAAAATGAGATTGTGATATTTCCCTTACCTTAGGTCCGATTTGCTTCGTATGTGTCCGAACTTCCTGTATAATGATTTAAATAATGTCATTGACTTATTAAAGAATCATATTCATTGTTATGATATCATATATGGTTCACTTATGACATTATATTACCCGTTCTTTTGTAAATTCCATGTTAAAGAAGCGTTTTGGGTAAAATCGTTTCATTTATCGTAGGTGTTTTGACTTGTTGTTCTTGACATTATTATTACTTTTATCATGATTTACTTACTTCTAAAATATAAAATATGATTTATATATCATATATATTCAGTATATATATATATTAGATAGATAAATGAAATGAAAAACACCGTTCATGGAGACGGTAGTTCGTACGTACGCATGAACGCTGTTTTCCTTTCCTTATTGTCTTGAATGGAAGTAAGTAGATTAAATACATATATATATATATATATATATACATAAATCCAGTAGCTTTATAATGTCATATATTTCATTATTATTTCTTATATATACTTTATAATCATTCTTAAATGGTTAACATGGAGAATGAATCTCATCGCGTCGTGGAGACGGTAGTCTGTACGTACGCACGAGCGATGATATCGTTCCCATGGTCGTGGAATTGTGTTGAAGTGTATGTATACTATTTAAGTATAAATATCACTTTATAATAATCATATATAGTTACTAATTAAACCATTATACCCATCCAATTAAGGTGGTGTCGGAAAATAGATTACACCACGGCGTGGAGACGGTATTCCGTACGTACGCACGCGCGGTGATTTCCTTTTTCCGTAGGATGGATAGAAGGTTAATTAGAGTTGTTTCATATTTATAATAACATATCAGTATTTACGTTATACTGATGTTATTACATTATCATGAAACAACTAAAGAAGAAGAAGTTGAAGAAGAAAGAAATTGAAAAGATCGGTGATGGATATTACCTCTTCTTTGAAACGCCTCTTTGAATCCTCCACTTAGGGAACTAAGATTGGTATTTGAAGAATACCAGGACCTCTAGGATTATTCTAGGGAAGTGGAGAAGAGATTTTGGCAGGGGTTGGCCGAGCTTGAGTGCTCAAATTGGTGTGAGGAGAAGGGGGAGGAGGTACCCTTTTATAAGGGAGGAGAGGGGCACCTTAGGAATATCTCAAAATATTATTTTATATTAAAGTCAAAATCTGTTTATAATGGTTCCAAAGGGTCTTATTTTGAAGCTAAAGTGGGGATGAGTCTAAATACAATCAACCAATAGGATTTAGACAAGTTTAGGGTATTATTTTATCCTTATCAATTAGATTTAACTCTAAGTTAAATAATTTAACTTGTACCGTGTCTTTTTGTTTTCTTTCACTATATGGTTAATAAACTTACTATAACATGCCAAAAGAACCCCAAATTGTTTATTATTAATATATATATCCTTATCTAAGTCATTTTGCCTAACCTTAGATTTTTAGGAATAAAATACCAATTAATAATATAATATTTCATTTAAAAACTATTTTGTGTCAATTTTGACACTATTTGATATATGATTTTTGTGAAAGTCATAACGGAATTATATTTTAAAACCAAGTTGATTAAATAAACATTAATATATCATAGTAACCAATAAAATTAGTGGAAGTCATAAAAAGTCTCAAATTACATTTATTTTGGTGTTTATAACATCAATTATGTCAATATTTCATAAATAAGATAATTACTGTATCATCTTTGTGTCATAAATAAATTAACTTATTTGATGTATAAAAATTACAAACAAAATACCATTATGTATGAAATATTTTTAGCTTTCTAATGAATATTTACAATCGAATTTATCTTATACACAACCTTATATAAAAAATGTTTTAGTAAATAAACATTGATTTTAACTCTTTTAACTCTTCTTTGATTTAAATAATAATAAATGTCCTAATCTAATCCAAGTGGGACTAAATGATAATATTTTACACTTAAGGTTGTTTTTGGTCGAGATACACTTGTCCAATAGAATTAGGACACGTGTTAGGGTAATATTAATATCATTTTTACTCTTAATTACCCTATTTACTTTTAACCGTGGTAAATAAAAGTAAAAAGTTACTATTCACCAAAAATTATTTTCATCTCATTGAACCACATTTTACTTACTGACATCAACCGTGTCTCTCGGATTTTTGAAATTCCATTCACAGAAGCGGTAAAATTATGTTTTATGAAAAATTCAGATTTTTAACTACCACTTAGTAGTTTCACTATTAATAAAAAATTGATGTTTTTCAGAACAGTGCCAAAATTTCATCCTAAGCTATATTTCATATTCCGAATTCAAAAATGAAGTCTATTTTACCAAATTCATAACATAGAAGTTGCATTAATTAATTTTATAATTAAATCCCGCTGTTAAAACAAATAGCGTGTTTTTAAGAAACAATATATATCAAAAGATTGACACTTGTTTATGTCTGGTTTAAATGTGAAATTACATCCAATGACCAACATTGTATTAAATTGTAAAAATATATTCTAAATATACTTTAAAACCAATCAAATTAATAATTTATCTCTATAAATTATTTCTATTGAAAAAGTTGTTTTTAATTAAAATTTAGTAATTTTCACTATTAATCAAAATATGAATGTTATCCGAAAATCACCAAAATTTCACCGTAGGCTAAATTCGATACTCCGAATCCAAAAATGAAGTCCATTTTGAGAGCTAAAATTTCTAAAATTTTAAAAGGTGGTTATTACTATTCATATTAGCTAGTTATAATAATATTTTAATAGCATATCGTTGTTTAGTAAAACTCAGTATTGCGTACTACACACGCTATCGAGGAAGGTTGCGATTGCGTGTAATGCAAGGCAAGTCAAGGATGCGTGTTGTGCAAGCTCCTTTTGGTGTAGCGTACATCACAAGACATTAATAAAATTAAAAAGAATATTTTTTATAAAATCTCAGGCTGTTACATTCTACCCCCCTTAAAATGAATTTCGCCTCGAAATTCGTCGGGTTTATAAATGGTTTACTATTCGAAAGTTTATTTAATAGAAACCCACATCGTAAAAAGGAATATCAAAACCAATCTTTAAAAACAAAAGTATGAAACGTAATGGTTACCCAAATAAACTAATCAATGGGTTTCCACATAGGTGAAAATATGGATATGGAAGAGAAATCTAACTATCATGTTCTGATGGAGAGTGGTTGAGATCATGGCTATGGAAAAGCCAGCAATCACAAATCCATAAATTTGTGATGATCTAAGGTACCATCTGATTCATCATATATAAGATCACTAGGACAACATTTTTGGTTTTCAAGATCGTTTCCCTAAAGTTAATGAATTTGAATTAGAATAAATACTTACTTTATTTTGGTACAATTTCACTGTTCTTCGTGGCTTTAACAATTTCCAATTCATCTCTTAAATAAATGAAGTTGAATTTGTAATTCGTGAAGTGTTAGCAGATCATGCGATAGAATGACAGGTCATTCCATCTGTCTCAAACAAAAGGTTAGCAAAAATTATATACATAAGTCGATCTATAGTAAGATTAATCATATATGGTTCCTAAAATGGACTTTATACTTCATATATCATACTGCTTAATATAATAAAACGAGTTTCTAATAAACAGGGACTTCCTGTAGGCCAGTGGTATGCGATAAAGGCCAGCCGCACTTCAGTTGTGGGTTCGATTCCCACATCCTTGTCTGACGCGATGGGTTGTTGCCCGTCCTGCAGGTTGTCCTTTTTCTAAAACTACATTACTATAACATCCCATAAATAATATCGAAAAAAAACTTCTATCCTTAAACAATACTCACTTATGTCCAACACAACCCATTTCAATCTTTAGGCTTATCCATAATACTGTAGTCCACTCTCATATCATAGTGAAAATGATTACCAGAGATTTAATACCATCGTTGATCCCCATATATCATAAGATATGTTTTTTTGGTCACATTCCAAACATTCAAAGTCCTTAATCATGTATTCTCTTGAATACCTTAGTGAAAACATGAATGCAGTTTAAAGTTAACACTTTACACATACCAAAATCCTCAAAATTCTATATACTCAAACCATGATATCACTTAGTCCTTATATCAATCATGAGCTCATGAATACTATTAAACATTTCATTTTCTCGTTTTCCCTTCATTATGCGCATATCATCTTATTTCCAAAAAATATCTCAACCACTTTGAATACCACATCAATAAATATTGCAATACTCAATGACACAACATTATTTTGGAATCCCATTACTTAAACACTTAATCATTCCACCACATCGTTGTCATATTCAACATTGCCAATAGTAATCGCATGTGACTTCCCTTTGTCCTTTGTCTTCAGTGGATTCTCATGTTGATAATCACTAACCCTTGGATTAGGTCATTTATTAGCATAATACCCCATTTCCTTGAACTTGAAGCATTGAAGTGTTGGTGGTGCATTCTCTGCAGTGTTTGCTTTATTCACATCATTAGAAACCCTTTTTCCATTACTTCGACACTCAACTGCTCTATGACCTTCTTTTCCACACTTAAAACATTTTCTAGTCCCTTTAAGACAATCTCCACCATGCTTCTTTCCACACTTTGTGCATAAGGAAACATTCATCTTCTTATCACCATTATTCTGAGATTTCTCCTTGAACTCCATCTTTTGTTTCTTGTCAAAACCATGAGATGGATATGTAACACCAACTTCCATTTCTACCTTGATAGCACAACGCACAATTTCTTCATAGCTACTGATGTCTCTTATAGCTAATGCCCTTAGAAGACTTGGTTTTAAGCCACTGAAAAATCGATCAACTTTACTTTCAAGTTGGATGATAATGTCAGATGCATACCTTGCAAGTCTTTTAAAATTCGCTTCGTATATACCAATAGATTCATCATCCTTTTGCTTTAGTTCAAGAAACTCCTTCTCCATCTTTGTTCGAAGAATACGAGGGAAGTACTTATTGATAAATAAGTTCTTGAACTCGTCCCATTCCATGGACTCAATTTCATCTCATTGCCTTGTATTCTTGATAAGATTCCACCATTGATCAGCTTCACCTTCCAAAAGATATACTGCTAAGATGACTTGAACATGTTCAGAACATTGAAGAACTGAAAATATCTTTTCAGCGGTACTGATCCATTGTTCAGCAACAAGTGGATCAGAAGACCCACTGAAAGAAGGTGGATGTTGCCTCATGAAGGACTCAATAGAATATTGTTCCCTTCTCTGCTCATTTGGAAGTCCAGAATAATTCATAGCTTTTGTAAGTATAACAATAATATTTTGCACTCCATCTCCCATAACATTTGTTTGTTCAGGAGGACAATCACTGCATTGTCCATTGCATTGATCAACACGGTTCCTTCGGGTTCCAGCCATCGTCTAAAACCCAAAAAGAATAGTGTGAGAGGAAAAAATCATGCTAGGGAAAACAACATAATAAAGGGGGAGTACATTCAATATCTAACATCTTAGGTTTAATTCTATGATCATTAGCGTAGTTCTAGTACTATAACCTATACGTATACTTAACCTTAGGGAGATCCCTAGACATACCTTAGAAATAACTCTAGGGATCTCACTAATGTTTTCGCATCCTAGTTTCCAAAGGTTGACTAAACCTTTCCTCTGATACCAACTGTAGATACCCGAAGCTTAACGTACATGGACATTACATTACATTTTCGGAATACTTAGTACATAACAAAAACACACACACAAGGATCATAATAGTTTAGTGTCTTTGGAAACTCGGAATAAAATCTTCTAATCGTGGTGAAAGATCTTCAACATCTCCCATAAAGATCTTCTCTTTTATTTTACCTAAAACCTTTCTTTATATCCTGGGGAAAAGAAGACATAAAAGGGTGAGCTCAAATGCTCAGTAAGGGTAAACAAAAGAAATATTAATCACATCGTATTCGTAAGAACATAACATTTTGGAAATCATAACCTGCAAAAGAGAGCATAATTTCATAACATGGGATAAATCATGGTAGTGAAATGTAATCACAATAATCATAAATTAAAACATGAAACTTTGTGGCATTCACACATAATCATAGAGAATCATTTCTTGTTAGTCAAGACTCATTTCCAAGACTATCTTAGCGGACAAAGTCCCTTTCTGAATCGAGTAACCCTCGTTTCAGTCATGTTTCACTGAACCGGTATAACCAACCGTTCCACCCCTGTCTATCTCATGAGATATAAAATCTTTACCCAATGCATTGGAGGGAGATATTGGTCCCACCCATCTTATAATGAATCCTTTCTTATGTGTGCCACATAATCATAAACCATACATCACAGCGTAACCCATGTAATAAAAATGGGATTCTTAAACAACATGACATCATAAAACAATTCATATAAGATAAAGGAATTCATAAACATAATTCAATCACAACATAGTCAAATGAATGTAAAAATATGGATAGAAACAGAACCCTTTATTAGCTTAGATGGAAAATAATTTTGATAAAACACTTGAAATGAATTCTTGAGGAAAATATCCTTTCTTCTTCAAAACCAATTTCTTTTCACAAAGCATCATGCAATTTTAAAAGAAAGAGATTTTATTGAAAATAGTCATGAAATATTTTGGAGGAAGCTTCATGAAAATAAGGCTTTATAAAACCGTAAAAATCCATTCGGGCCGTTTAAGTTAAAAAAACATTCTTCGTACTTTTGTCGGAAAAGTCAAAAAGTACCTCGTACGAAATACGACAAAAGATTCCTTTCATTTATTTTACTAAAAACTCACCGAAGGGTAAAAATGGATTTAAAAAATTGTAGGTGGATGGAAATAATATTACATATTGATGAAACATGGATGTGGATGATAAAATACACCCTAGTAAATACTTACGAATAAACAATCTCGGATAAAAATGAGATTGTGATATTTCCCTTACCTTAGGTACGATTTGCTTCGTATGTGTCCGAAATTCCTGTATAATGATTTAAATAATGTCATTGACTTATTACAGAATCATATTCATTGTTATGATATCATATATGGTTCACTTATGACATTATATTACCCGTTCTGTTGTAAATTCCATGTTAAAGAAGCGTTTTGGGTAAAATCGTTTCATTTATCGTAGGTGTTTTGACTTGTTGTTCTTGACATTATTATTACTTATATCATGATTTACTTACTTCCAGATTGTAAAATATGATTTATATATCATATATATTCAGTATATATATATATATAATAGATAGATAAATGAAATGAAAAACACCGTTCATGGAGACGGTAGTCCGTACGTACGCATGAACGCTGTTTTCCTTTCCTTATTGTCTTGAATGGAAGTAAGTAGATGACATACATATATATATATATATAAATCCAGTAGCTTTATAATGTCATATATTTCATTATTATTTCTTATATATACTTTATAATCATTCTTAAATGGTTAACATGGAGAATGAATCTCATCGCGTTGTGGAGACGGTAGTCCGTACGTACGCACGAGCGATGATATCATTCCCATGGTCGTGGAATTGTGTTGAAGTGTATGTATAATATTTAATTATAAATATCACTTTATAATAATCATATATAGTTACTAATTATACCATTATACCTATCCAATTAAGGTGGTTTCGGAAAATAGATTACACCACGGCGTGGAGACGGTATTCCGTACGTACGCACGCGCGGTGATTTCCTTTTTTCGTAGGATGGATAGAAGGTTAATTAGAGTTGTTTCATATTTATAATAACATATCAGTATGTAAGTTATACTGATGTTATTACTTTATCATGAAACAACTAAAGAAGAAGAAGTTGAAGAAGAAAGAAATTGAAAAGATCGGTAATGGATATTACCTCTTCTTTGAAACGCCTCTTTGAATCCTCCACATAGGGAATTAAGATTGGTCTTTGAAGAAGACCAGGACCTCTAATATTATTCTAGGGAAGTGGAGAAGAGATTTTGGTAGGGGTTGGCCGAGCTTGAGTGCTCAAATTGGTGTGAGGAGAAGGGGGACGAGGTACCCTTTTATAAGGGAGGAGAGGGGCACCTTTGGAATATCTCAAAATATTATTTTATATTAAAGTCAAAATCTGTTTATAATGGTTCCAAAGGGTCTTATTTCTAAGCTAAAGTGGGGATGGGTCGAAATAATATCAACCAATGGGGCTTAGAAAATTTTAGGGTATTATTTTATCCTTATCAATTAGATTTAACTCTAAGTTAAATAATTTATCTTTTACCGTGTCTTTTTGTTTTCTTTCACTATATGGTTAATAAACTTACTATAACAAGCCAAACGAACCCCAAATTATTTATTATTAATATATATATATTTATCTAAGTCATTTGGCCGAACCTTAGTTTTTTAGGAATAAAATAACAATTAATAATATAATATTTCATTTAAAGACTATTTTGTGTCAATTTTGACACTATTTGATATATGATTTTTGTGAAAGTCATAACGGAATTATATTTTCAAACCAAGTTGATTAAATCAACACTAATATATCATAGTAACCTATAAAATTAGTGGAAGTCATAAAAAGTATCAAATTACATTTATTTTGGTGTTTATAACATCAATTATGTCAATATTTCATAAATAAGATAATTACTGCATCATCATTGTGTCATAAATAAATTAACTTATTTGATGTCTACAAATTACAAATAAAATACCATTATGTAGGAAATTTTTTTATCTTTCTAATGAATTTTTACAATAGAATTTATCTTATGCACAACCTTATATAAAAAATGTTTTAGTAAATAAACTTTGATTTTAACTCTTTTAACTCTTCTTTGAATTAAATAATAATAAATGTCCTAATCTAATCCAAGTGGGACTAAATGATAATATTTTACACTTAAGGTTGTTTTTGGTCGAGATACACTTGTCCAATAGAATTAGGACATGTGTTAGGGTAATATTAATATCATTCTTACCCTTAATTACCCTATTTACTTTTAACCGTGGTAAATAAAAGTAAAAAGTTACTATTCACCAAAAATTATTTTCATCTCATTGAACCAAATTTTACTCACTGACATCAACCGTGTCTCCCGGATTTTTGAAATTCCATTCGCAGAAGCGGTAAAATTAAGTTTTATGAAAAATTCAGATTTTTAACTACCACTTAGTAGTTTCACTATTCATCAATAATTGATGTTTTTCAGAACAATGCCAAAATTTCATCCTAAGCTATATTTCATATTCCGAATTCAAAAATGAAGTCTATTTTACCAAATTCATAACATAGAAGTTGCATTAATTAATTTTATAATTAAATCCCGTTGTTTAAACAAATAGCGTGTTTTTAAGAAACAATATCTATCAAAAGATTGACACTTGTTTATGTCTGGTTTAAATGTGAAATTACATCCAATGACCAACATTGTATTAAATTGTAAAAATATATTCTAAATATACTTTAAAAACACTCAAATTAATAATTTATCTCTATAAATTATTTCAATTGAAAAAGTTGTTTTTAAATAAAATTTAGTAATTTTCACTATTCATCAAAATATGAAAGTTATCCGAAAATCACCAAAATTTCACCTTAGGCTAAATTCGATACTCCGAATCCAAAAATGAAGTCCATTTTGAGAGCTAAAATTTCTAAAATTTTAAAAGGTGGTTATTACTATTCATAACAGCTAGTTATAATAATATTTTAATAGCATATCGTTGTTTAGTGAAACTCAGTATTGCGTACTACACACGCTATCGAGGAAGGTTGTGATTGCGTGTAATGCAAGGCAAGTCAAGGATGCATGTTGTGAAAGCTCCTTTTGGTGTAGCGTACAACACAAGACATTAATAAAATTAAAAAGAATATTTTTCATAAAATCTTGGGCTGTTACAAAAAGCTTAAATGTTGACACTTATAAACTGAGGGAAGATTCGCTTCTTTAGCTACTCTATAAAAAGTTGAGATTGATTTGGGATTCTCAAACATGGTAAAGCATCTAAAAAGTCCTTTTTAATATTCCCCTTGGTGTCTTTAGAAGTGACGTCGGATCTATCTGATATCTTCAAAGACGAAACCAGAACCATGATGAAAACGAAGTATATCAGGTGTTCCTGATATATTATAAAGTCATTTAGAGGAAATTCTCATGGCTTCGTAGGGTTTAGATTCTTCTTTGCATGATTTCTCCATAATCATAGCAAGTAATTCATCTGGAGGGTCTCCTGGATCTCATCACCAAACCTTGCACTCGAGCCTTGGCCTTTCCACACGACTCATCTTTGGCTCGTGATGCACAACCTTATCTCGCACCGAGGACTTGCTTGGATCCACGTAAACCTCAACCCCTGAAGTAGAACAACACTCGACATGATTCGTCTGGACTTCTCTCAGCGGCGCGACCAACGAATTTCGATCCGAAACCCTACCCCGCACTAGACTCGAATGAAACCCACTTATTCTGATTCAATTCTACATTTTTAGTTTCATATCTATATTTTTTATATCCTTTATCATCATTATATATATATATACATAAATAGTTAAATTTTTAAATCAAAATTAAAAATTCTAATTTTATAAAAACAATTTTAATAATTTCAATTTATAATAATATTAATTTGTTTAGAAATTTGAATAACATAAAACAATTAATTATAAATCTTTTAAAATTTTGATCGTTTATAAATATTTAATAATTCTTATCATTTAAAAGAATTACATTCTTATAAAAAAGTATTACTCAAATTCAAATAATTATATTCATTTCAAGAAACCTAATAATTGTTATTTAATATCTCAAATAATGTAAATATAATAATATTTAAAACCTCAATATTTATAAATACTATTTATTTGAAACTTTATATTAAAATATTGTTTTCTTAATGATACCTTTAAGTATTTTTTTAATTTATTTTATATATACGGTTATCAAATTCCATTCCAAAATTTTATCCTATAATGGATAGTTTTTATAAGGGTTGGATAAAAATTATATAAATATCAATTTCATAAGGGTTGTTTAAACACTCGGAAAAAAATAAATATTGCAACTCTCATGCCACTACTTTTGGAGATGGTTTTAGATGTTCCTCTTATTTTTAGTTTCATTTCTATTGATCTTGTTATAACGTTTGTGCTCCTATCAGATCCAAGAGATGATATCTAATCGATCAACATCATTGTGTTTCTTGGTTTTCTTTTAATTGTTATATTATCGATTGTAGTGGGGTTATTGGGTTAGTTCTTGTGTGTCAGGATCTATTCTAGTTTTGTTATAAAGAAATTTCTTTCTATGTATATTTATGAATTCAGGAGTTTATGTATTTTATTTCATTATAGAACGTGGACAAAACATAAAACCGACTCATAAACCTAGGGTGTTACATTCTCCTCCACTTAATTGAATTGCACCCTCACAATTCATATACACTTATCGCTCAAAATTCCCATCTATTCTGAGTCTCACATGACGTCACCATGGTCTGTACAATTGTCTTCCATGGTTCCCATGGCTTCCAATGAGATTAAAGTTAAATGTGGGATTGAAATATTCAATTTCCTTTGCCCAAATGCATTTATCTAAATAGGGATTGTATGGATATAGGGACTAGAAGACAGTCCTCAAGGAATGATAATAAAAATTGTATCCGAGAAGTTCATCTTGAATTTGATTTCTATAAGAAAGACTTATTGCCCCATATTTAAAAGTTTCTCAAAGTCATCGTAAATTCTTCCTATGAAGCAAAATACTAAAAGTTGACACAGATAAACTTTGCGATGATTCCCTCCTTCAGCTACTCTATAAAATGTTGAGAATGATTCTGGCTTCTCAATCATGGTAAAGTATCTAAAAAGTCCTTGGTAATATGCCCCTTGGTGTCTATAGAAGTGACGTTGGAACTGTCGGATATCTTCGAAGAAGAAACCAGAACCATGATGAAAACGAAGCCTATCATGTGTGCCTGATATATTATAAATTTTTTTATAGGAAAGTTGCATGGATTCGTAGGGTTCAGATTATTCTTTTCATGATTATGCCATAATCATAGCAAGTAATTCATCCAGAAGGCCTAATAAACTTGTTTCAGTTATCCTTCCTTCCATCTGAAAATTACAAGGTGTAATGTTGACTGAGAAAGGACAGTCCATTTATCGAAGGGATCTAAATTTTAAGAGTTATCTAGATTGTGCCTCTGATACCAATTATAACGCCCCAATCTTTCCTTTCTGGACTTGGTGCTTGAAAATAAATATTGTCTGTTTTTTTTATATGTAAATAACCAATTTTAAAACAGTTTAATGAAACGAGGACCCTTTACCGGTCTAGGTTCTGGAATATTAGACCTAACTTTACATTGATCAGAGTTAAATAAAATAAAATTAAATTAAATAAAGTAAAATAAAACAACTGTCTACTATGATTCCGTGTGCGCTACAACAATGATGAACAACTCTGGAATTCAAGTAAACCTGTGAAAAACATTTCAAAAACGAAGTGTGAGCATAAAAGATACCAAGTAAAGGGTTTTCAAAACCATTGATAAATCGGTATTAAAAATATACATTCGATAATACATTTGAAAAATTTCAATTGTAAATTCATTTTTAAAAAAACCTTTACAAAATAATTTAATTCTTTTGAAAAATAATTATAATTAGAAAAAACGTTTAAACTAATCCAGTGATTTTTGTGGGAAAATATTAAGCAAACATCATTAAAACAAAACATCATTTTGAGCCAACATAATTCATTAAAGGCTATCTTGGGCCTACTCACTTAACAAAGGATGGGTACACTCCCCAACCACCTACTATATTTAGAATGAAAAAACGCCAAAATTTTTTATGAAAATGTTTAATGTTTTCTTTACAGATATATATATATATATATATACTAGTATTGCTCAGTGGATTTTTTACCTTTAAACATGTCAATGCATTAAAATACTCATTTTCACTAATATCTTTATATAAGTTTATATATATATATATGTAAATATTTTATAAAAAATATCACCCTTTCATTCATGAGTAAAATTATAAATATAAACATTTACAAGACAACATAAAATTATAACATGTCTATAAACATTTCATCCAATTCCATTAAAATTCATTTATTTGTAATGTTTTCCAATCTTCATGAGTATGTGTATAAACCTGTATATGCTTATCCATTTACGATGTTTCATGAAAAATCCTTGATGTATGGACATATCGTTGATTTTTTATGACCTGCGCATTACATGATAAAATTATGATATTCTTAGATTCTATAATAATTTATTTTAAAACATCAAAATAATACAATTATATAAATATGTGTCTCCTATAATGAATTCATGTCTTAATAAAGAATGATAAATAGAAATAGCCCTTAATAAGACTAATGTGAAATAAAATGAAAATATAACTTTGATACATATAAAGATAGATCCATCTCATGCAATTAAAATTAGTTCTAAAGAAACTAAATAATAAAAAAGTATTCAGAAATAATTTTACCTTGGTATCAAACTGTTTCTTACATATAGAAAAATAAGTAATCTCACTAATTTATATTTCGGAAACATGGAATTAAAATATATTCATTACACAATGCTATACATTTAAAATAAAAATTTATAAATAAACTAACTATCTATTACTAATAATTGATAAATTTTGAAATCAAACAAAACTAACCCTTATAAAAAACAGTAAAATAGAATTTATACTTCGAAATGAATAATAAAAATTTCTTTACAAAAAGAAAATAGAATAATATAGTGAGTATTTGAGAATAAAATTCCCTTAGAAAATTATAATTTTTGGAATGAAGAAAGAGTTTCCATAAGGGAATTAAGAAAACCCTTACTCGTAATTTGCAGACGAAGACTTATTTTCTTCCCACTACACAACATCAAATGCTACTACTACCTTTGATGCACTTTTCTTGCCGAATGAGGGAAAAATAACAGAATAATCAAAATATAATCACTGCATTATGACTCGATAGACAATGTAGTGTGGATGCCAACTGATACACTAATATATAGTACCCATTCTCACTATACAATTATACATAGAATATTTTCAACTCGAATTGATATATATATATTATAGAATCGTACTTCCCCAATGTAATGTGATTTGTTCATATCTGCATAAAATTAATACTAGCATGACATAAGGATATATATATCTATAGTTGGAAGAATCTGGAAAACTGAATATGTGGTTGATGTTCCTTGATTGTTGAACTCAGAAAAATTATACCATACTTTTATTTCTTTAACTAACATAGAGAAATATAATGAAAGTATATTGAATTTAATATGTATATGATTCCATAAACTTGACAAAATGCGCCGAAAACATAGGAAAAATTGATATATGATATAAACATATCACGAAATAAACAACCCATATTGGTCTATAGATGTAAATTTGTAGAAGGAATTGAATAAAAAACTAGCAAAACAACAAAAGAATAGAAATATTTAAACTTTCTTATATAAATAAGAAACATGAATACCAGATTTATAGAAGATTCGGATAATCCTTCCTCAACAAAAATTGAAACCCTAACCACGAATTAGATATTTTATTCCTTTAATCCGAACTCAGGCCTTTGCCTTCAGCTTTAGAACCCTAAATTTATACTGGATCTCACCGCCACACCTAGCACTCGAGCCTAGGCCTTTCCTCATGGCTCGTCTTTGGCTCATGATGCACATCCTCATCTCGCACCGAGGACCTGCTTGGATCCATGTCAACCTCAACCCCTAAAGTAGAACTATGCCCGACATGATTCATCTGGACTTCACTCAGTGGCGCACCCAATGGATTTCGATCCGAAACCCTACCACACACTGTACTGAAATGAAAACCCCTTATTCCGATTCATTTCTCCATTTTTTATATATATATTTTTTATATATCCATTATCATAATTATATATAAATATAAATATATATACCTATTTATATAAATATACATAAATAGTTAAAATTTTATATCCAAATTAATAATTATAATTTTATAAAAACACTTTTAATAATTTCAATTTGTAATAATATTAATTTGTTTTAAAATTTGAATAACATAGAAAAATTAATTAGAATTAATTTAATATTTGGATAATTTATAAATATTTAATAATTAATATAATTTAAAAAAAATTATTTTCTTTTAAAAAATATTACTCAAATTCAAATAATTAAAACCTTTTAAGAACCTTAATAATCATTATTTAATATCACAAATAAAGTAAATATAATATTATTTAAAACCTCAATATTTATAAATACTGTTTTTCAAAACTATATAATTAATTATTGTATTTCTAATGTTAACATAAAGTATTGATTATTTATTTATTTTATATCAATGGTTATCATATTTTATTTGTCAATTTTATCTTATAATGAAAAGTTTTTATAACTGTCGTATAAAAATTCTATAAATATCAATGTTTTAATGGTCGTTTAAACAATCGGATGAAAAAAAATATCTTGACGCTCACGCCACTGATTTTGGAGATGGTTTAAAATGTTCCTCTTATTTTTAGGTTCATTGAAATTGTTCTTTCTATAACGTTTGTGCTTCTATCAGATCCAAGAGATGTTAACTACTCGATCTACATCATTGTCTTTCTCAGTGGTCTTCTATTTGTTTTATTATCGATAGCAGTGGGGTTAATGGGTTAGTTATTGTGTTTCAAGGATGTTTTCGGTTTTTTTTATAAATAATGTGCTTTCTATGTATATTTTTGCATTTAGATGTTTATGTATTTTAGTTCATTATGGAATGTTGACAAAACATAAAACTGACTTGTAAACCTGGGGTGTTACACCCAATGTTAAACTATCTCAATTTATTTTAAAAACCATTATAAAAAGTGCATAAAAAATGTCCAAGAAATTCAAATAGACTTTGGTGTTTGAAAACCAACTTCAAAATCAGGAAAATCCATTTTCAATGAAAACCCCATTTTGATTTTTTTAATGAAATCATTTTATACCAATTATCACATCTGTATTAGTGGCCAAATCATATTAATTTTTAGAAATTATTTTTCATTTCATAAAATTATCCATTATATAAACACAGTCCTCACAATTTAGAAACCTAGATTCTTTTAACAATAGTGACTAGAATATAAGAGAACAACCATTGAAAGTCATATTCATTATGAAACTTAAAAGAATCAACAGAAAAAAATATATGATCAAAAATACATACAAAACAATGTCCCCAAATAAATCCCTAACCAGATATTATGAAAAACAATATGGAATGATTATCCATAGAGACACACCACAATCGCAATAATGATCATTCGCTCAGATAATTGATTTTGATGGATCAGAGGTCTCCAAATAACTCTATTGATATTTTAGTTCAAGTGGGAGAAGATTCAAAAAAATATGAAATAAAAATTCATCCAAGAGATACTATAAAATCCCCACCCTTGATAATTACAGTATGTGTAATGTAATTATGCATAATGTAATCCACAAAGCTCAAATAAACCAAAAAACACAATTTTATTTTATATCAAAAACAAGTTATTTTACAAAATATAGTGTGAACCAATTACATTGATTGAAAACCCCTCATACTATGTATTCAGTTCAAATATTCATCTATGTATACATTAAAATTCCTTTACATACATGAGACAAAATGTAATCGCCTAGAAAACTGAAAAAAATGATGTTTTATGCTGAAAATAAAAAAAAAATCCCTACCTTCACCAGTATATATATCATCCCAATTAAATTTTAAGATATTTAATCTAATGAAAAATGAAATCAACAAAATTATAAAACATACATGATAGAAAGGTATCATGAAATTACAGGCTCACCACTATAAATGCTTTCCCCCCCACCCTAATACCTCAATATCTTAGATCTACAAATTGAGATGGCCACTAAAACCTAATCAATGACTCCTAGTCCCACATATCATGGCTACCCTTTCCAAATATCCATAGTACCCAAACATTGGGGGTTATTTTTCCATGTTTTACCTTTTCATGAAAATCCCTAACATTAACTGATTACAAAACCAAAGTGGTATAAGGCTCATGATAACCATCCTACTATATAATCCCATGAAAATGGTCTAGTATATACCTCATCAATGGGGAAATATATAACACATTGTGAATAGATATAAAACTATATAGAAAGTGGTACTTATACCCTACCCTCCCTTATTATCCAATTTTCTCCAATAGGCCTAAAACATTAGTGAAAACTTCCTCACCATACCCAACCAACGATGTTCCACGCAAGGTGGAACTCTGAGAAGACATGATCACTAACCTCAGACCCTAGTGGGTAACAATGAAAATCCACATAATATTTCTATTAACCCATTACTATGATTAAATAACTTCTAGTCCACTACACAATCTCTTTCATATCGAAAATTATATTGTTCCCAAATAAAGATCGTTCACCCAATACCGCCAAGAAAAAGGGAGATCTATATGGTTTAACATTAAAATCCTTAAAGGGATCTAGATTTATCTAATATCGATATATATTTTTATTGGAAATCTCAACCAATGGAAAATAATTTTCCCAAGACACTTTGAGGTTTTGAACCCAAGCCCCACTCATATCCAATAAAACCTAGATATCCCTCTCTATCTATTCATCAATATGTGAATAATAAGATGTGCTCAATTTAATTTGGGAACCAATCACCTCAATAAAATTTTTCTAGAATATAGAAATTAACCATGGGTACCATTCAAAATCAAATTCAGGGGGATTCTATGATGCTTTGTAATCTCTCGAACATACAATCCCCTATGAAATTCTAATCACCTAACCTCCTATATTGGTAGGAAATGCACTAATTTTTTTAGTTGATGAATGATCACCCAAATATCACTATTTGACTAAGAGTCGGTGTAAATAAAATGACAATGTGTATGAAAATATCATCCCACTTCCATAACAATGTGGGGAAGGAAGTCAATTACTAGGTAGGTCTCTAGTGTTCTATATGAACTTATGGATGAGTAATCCACCATTATAGAAAATCTAAAATCGACCACCTCATCCCCTTACTCCAATATCAATGACCCAATTCACGATGCATCAAGGTGGTACCTGGTAGAAATTTCCAATATGAATAGTTCCCACTATCCAAAAACTCTTGCCTCAAGGGAAATAGAGTAACTAGTTATCCAAAGAAGAATAAATTTCTACTGCGAGATTAAGACCACTCACCTGAGGTATAAAATCTATAAATTATTTGACCCAATAAATATTACATAGTGTACGTCAAAGGCTAGATCCAAACTCAATCATTGTAATACGATTCAGCTTTCATAAATTCCATTAATTCCATTTCAACAGCCACATTATCATCCAAACTCATATCAGTAAAGAAACTCATCAGAGACCACATCTCCTATAATTCCATTATTTATAGTATTGGTAATTTTTTTTGTCAAAGCATCATCTTCTACATTCCCTTTCCTAGGGGTATAAGAAATAACAATGTCAAAATTATAATGAAACTCTGCCAAGTGTAATTGTTATAAATTTAGAAATCTATGAGTAAAAAATATATTCTACATTCATATGATTATAATATTCCATAATCCTATCCACAAAGATATATTGATTCAATATTTTATTTCATACATAACAAATCGTAACCCAAGATCATGGGTACAGTAGATATTATCATAAGGGCGTGACTTGGATGATCCACAATGCACAACATATGTCCCCAGAATCATGAAACATCCCAAACCCATAGAATAAGAATAACATAAAAAATCATTTCCTTGTTCCAATTTTTAATGAATACAAACATGTTCTTAATTCAATCTCACCTTCATATCATAAAAATATCTCTCACACTTGTCACTCAATTTGAATTTCACACTCTTATGGGTCAAATCATTCATAAAAGATTATATCATTTATAAATAATGAAATAATCATCTGTAATATACATTAAAACCGTGTAATAATTGGATCTCAAACACATTTCTACGATACTCTCACAATATAAATTCATTTAGATTTTCATGATCTACGTAGATTCCCCACTAATATTTCTCCTTCCCTAGAAACATAACTTCCTAGATCTGAAACTCACATTTTGAAAGCTTACCGTACAGATAAATTCAATTTTCAATGATTAGAATCTAAATGGTGTATGTACTCATCATCATTTTGAATTTCTTTAAAATATCTTCCATGAACAAAACATCAAAAAATTCCAAGAACGGAGAAAATATATGTTTCATTGAATCCATACACACCATGGAATGATTACTGAAATGGAATGACATGACAGAAACCAAACATTCTAATATTAACTCCAAAAATTTACTTTAGGTATATCCTCTTCTCAAACTGTCAACTGGTGGTACAATGACTAATGGTCATTCATACAAACCCAATGAGCCTCTCCAATCTAATCAAATAAATCATCAATCCTTGTTACAAGATATTTTTTTCATAATGGTCATCCAATTCAAATTTTTATAATCAATACCAATTTTTATTCTCCAATATGCATTCAATGAAAATAGGATAAGAAACAAATATTCTTAAAGGTAAGGGAGAATAAATAATTTATCTCCTAGGTCCACTTGTTGAACACTTTATTTAACCAACACAGTAGGTTCTATAAAGTATGATTACAAAAAAATAATTCTCATACTATTGACTATTTATATAATAAGCACAACATATATCTTTTGTGGTAAATTAGAAAAATCACTTAAAAATGCCCCAGGTACACACACAACACTACCGGATATTGGCCACCCAAAAAATCGCCTACTAAATTTAGAATCATCTTCAACAACTAGCATGATATTAGCAACAACATAAGAAAAAATAATTCCATCCCATCATGATATATATTGCCACTCACCCGAGAAAAAATAAGTGACCCCATTAATATATATTAACTAATCCTAGTAGTGATCGTGTATCTCTCTAATTTAGATATATCACAAAATCAATCCCAATAATTATGTCCATAATGTTAGGATCAATCTTTGAAAAGATCCTCTCAACCTCAAAGATGGCACTCATTATCTAACACATAGTACATCTATAACATTATTTGGATCTCTTTCTTAATGATGAGTAAGGAACCAAGAAGAATAGAAAAATCAATAAATGAAACCCCAACACAAATACTAACATTTTTAAATAAAATAATGCGTATCTCATGTTTCAAATAATGATATAACCCGAGAATAATAGTTATAAACAATACCTATAAAAATAGGTGTCCCTTATTCGGATTCTTTTGGTGCATTATCCACTATATAAGTTAATTTTGTATTACCCATATTAAACTATCCCTTGGCATGATGAATAGACACACCACCCTTGGATGCATCTACACGAAACCATGAAACCATGGTGAATGTGGATCGTACCATTTTTCCTTGTGACATCTTTTAACAAAAATCTTATAGATAGTTGGATCATCCACAAAGATGGAAATCATCATATCATCTATAATGTAAAGAATGTTATGACCTCTTCTTCCGCACTCGAAGAAAAGACCAATTTATTCCTTGTAAAATTCCCTGAAATGGATTATATATAAAACTAACCATCTGTATGATTCCTTCTCTATCTTAAAGAAACACACTTTTTAACCAATGCACAAACTAATTTTCCACACAAACTAATATTCGCACCTATGACTACCTCATCCATACCATCAATGTCAATTTACTCTCTAATGGTCAAATGGCCTAATATTATAAACATTGAATGTATATTAGTCCATAGTTCAAACTAAAACCATCATTCCTTGACATAATAATTAGTGAGACACTCCGATACGAGAGGTACTGACTCATAAAAAATAGAGTAACACTCCATAAAGGTACTCTTTCATTCTATATGGATAAAAAAATCTAGGACTTTTCTGAATTCATTTTATTAAGGTAAAAATACTAGGTAACTATTTTAGTGAAGGAATCCTAGGTATGATTCTTATGAAATATAGATTACACAAAATCATCCCACGATATTATTCTATATCCCCTACAAAAATACAAGAAAACCCCATCCTTAGAGTCTTCATGATTCATTATGATGTTTATGATCCTATCTATACTGTCAAGAAACCACATAGATTCTTGTAACTGATGAGTAAATTTCACGGAATGATCCACCATAAATCTTCTGTTCCCAACACGGAATTGACCCTGATTCTAAATAGTGTAGATAACAACTTCTACCAATATAATATCAACAAGTGGATTCTCTCATGTAGCCTTCCTCGTTAATTATTCTATTGGATATGGAATAGATTTTCTCAAATGCTTAGCCTAAAAACAAAAAACTAGTTCATCCAATGAAATTTATAAAATCATAGGCCCAACATTTTCTATTCATAAAAATGGTTTAAAACATAATTATTTAAAATTAAACATGAATAAAATTACATAAAAATGAATATTTCATTTTAATAAACTTCTCATATAGATAAATTAATTGACTACAAAATCCGTGTATAAAATCTTGTAAATGTTCCATGCTACACATGGTGTCACCGTTTTATTCATAGAAGTGAGAAACTCATGACCCTTTTCCACACCTACTCTCTAAATTTTGATAGTCCTAACTCTAGTATATGTAAGACATAGAACCTAACTCAGTTAGGGTTAACACACATCATATAGAGTATCCATTTGATTCCCAATTTTATTTTACTAACCTATTTCAACAAGAAAATCCTCATGAACTAACCCTTAACTTAATATAGGAAAAGGAGATAATTAGAAAACAATAATGAAAGTAAGAAAATAAATACATTCAACTCAAATAAGAATCATAAAAATAAATGAAACCATAAATAAAAATAATCTAATATAAAATTGGATAAACAAAAAAGTATTTCATGTCCACAAGTGACAGATAGTCACCTACAGACCAACCCAAAGATAGTATAGTAGCAAAAAGAAGATCAAACATGATACATGATGATCTTATAATTACCTTAAAAATACAATATAACATCTTAAAACTACCAAAGGTACAATAATGGTATAAGAAAATTCCATGTAGTATAAAACCACAACTCTCGTACAATGTACAATATAATAGATGAAACTACCAAGAGATTAAAATAATATAGGGGTAGAAAAATATTTATATATTAAATATAACTATAAATCATTTTTCAAGTGGTTTTTATAAAACCCATTCATATTCTCGAAACAATAATATGAAAATTAAGAAGACACAAAAAGAAATCTTATCCACCCATCCATAGATACAAATATCCCAGAGATAACTTATCATGATAATATATGTCATACAACCTCATATCAAAACATGTGAGAAACAATCAATGATAAAATATAATGAAATAAATAGTCATTAATGAAAAATAATAAATAACCTCCTAATGGGGACTCGACTATTGGAAAATGAATACTAGAAACTCACATTCGTAAACATTCATTCATTGTATCCAACATATATCAAGTAATTCATGTCAATATCACAAAAAAGATACCACATAGTGTTGAAACACACACAATGGCCTATTATGTCTCTTTACTAATGCACCAAATTTTACAAATGTTAGATTTTTCAAATAAATTTTCAAAAACATGTTATCAATTTATAAATTCCTTAACAAAGACCATTCAATCCACTTCGAAGTTTAATAATCCATTTCTAATTCATGTAAATCCTATTTAAAATAAAAAACCCATTGAAAAAACATTTGATTTTCTATGTAATCATCTAAAACCGTTTATCAATTCTTCATAAAAGAACAACCTAAATTATATTATTAGTAATCATATGGAATTCATTAAATTTAACTATTTTAATGAAACACCTACCTCACATGGGGGAAAACTACCTTATTTCAACAACATTGACTGGAAACCAAGAGAACCACCATCAAAAGGCATGGAAAATAAACTAAAAATATTTCATAGAAACACTATCAAATCAATAATCTGACGTCCTCCATAACAAAATTTCATAGAGTTATCCAAATCCAAGAATCCTCAGAATGAAAAAATACCCTTAGAAACACACTACATCTGCAATAATAATCAATAAATGAATGAAACAATATATAAGGGTTAAAGGTATCCGAAATTTTCCTTGGGAGATATTAGGTTAAGAGATAATATATTCAAATGAATGTAATGGAAATTAATCCAGGAAAAATCCTAAAATCCCAACCCTTTATAATTATATAGTCTGTGGTGAAATTACATGTCGTCTAATCCATGAAGCTAAAATACGATGATAATTTTTATCTTTTTTTAATAACACTTATTTTCCATTACACAGTGTGAAAATATTACATAGCATGTAAATCCCAATCACTATACATGCTTTAGTGGATTCATCTGAAAGGACACTGCATGGTGTGTATGCCAATTAAATGGCATGTAACTGCCCAGAAAACACCACAAACTAATGTTTATATTTAAATTTAAAAATGAATTGAATACACCATTATAGGTATCCTCCTTATTCATTTTTAACATTATTAAACCAATAAATAAGTAACTAAAAACAATTGATAAAAATACCTAACAGAAAGGTAACATGGCATTACTATCGTATATCAAATGGTGTAGTCTTTGTATATCCTTGAGAAAATATTTGACATATAAGGACTTTTCCATTATTTTTTCATCCTTCACTTGTGGATTTGTATATTTATCATATAAAATTTATTGACTTGGGTTCATAAAAAGACATTTATTATATATAATTTCTGGATCATTTCATATTTCAAAAAATAGTTTCTATAGGTTGAAATTTAATTTTAGTTTTCAGAGTGGATTTTTAGGCTTCCTTATTAGAGTGTGTGGATAACCCAACAAAATCTATAGCTAGTTCCTTTTGAATTTATTTTAGTGTTAAAAATTGAACATGAAATATTTTTGTAGAACCAAAACCACCATAGTATAATATGTAACCATAAAAAACATACATTCCTCCATGACATACATGATGATCAGGAACTGTGTATATTCATTCCATCATCCATTTAAAATCCACCATGGAACATTTTTTAGCAGCAATGTTTGGGTAGCTTCCTAAAATTTTCTTATTCAGTGAAGATTTCTTTGAATCCATAACATATTCTATACTTGTAGTATATTTTTTCAGACTATTTAATAATATAATTTTCAATTTTCTACCCATCTTATTTTAGATAAAAACATATTTTTCTCAATATTATTTTTCTTCTAAACAACAGAAACATTTTTCATAGACATTGAAGATAATTTTTATATCCCTATAAGGATTACATTAAATAGAAAGTTCATTAAATTTTGAAATTTAGTTTTTGAAGTTTATCATTCACCACTCACCCTGAATGTGATTTAGTTTAAAAAAAATTATATTCCCCATCCTTCAACATTAGCCTTTCTCCAAGATTGATATTTTGGTTTTCCTATTCGTAAATTAACTTCATTAATTCATCTATATATTGTACATAACATTATGTTTCATTAGTAAATAATCTTGGTTAATTTTTGATTGATATTATTTCTTGAACTTATTTTTCTCTTTATCAATCCAAAAAATATTTACAATACATTACATCAACAATATTTTAAGAATAATATATATATTATTCACCTTTTATAACATCCCATTGATCCTCACTTCAGAAATAGTGATCATCTCAGAATTCACATTTTTTATGATTTTTTTTTCCAAAAACATCATCATAAGAGTTTTTAGTTTTATCTTCACTATCATCATCTTCAACAAATTTTGACTTGAGGTTTCGATTTTAATATTTGGATGTATTTTTATCCAATACCTTTGATAATTTATTTTATTTATCTATATTATTTTTTAGTTAACTACTCAACATCATATCATCTTCACCACTATAATAATCTTTCTTATTTCATAGGCAATTTAAATAAGAATTTTAAATGGTTCTGTAAATGAATCACTTCAGCAAAGAACAGTTCATTATAATAATATGTGACTATTTTTAAACTTTTACAGAATTAGGATATAAATTAATGAATTTTATATATACCTATTATTCAATGTAAAACTAACTAATATCTTTCATGAAATCATTCTTAAATTTTCATTGATTAATTTTTTTTATAAGAAATCTCTCATATATCCTTTTATTTTTTCTTCACATCCATTTCACATATCATTTCACAATTGATGAGAAGGATTTTTAGATCATTTTATGAATGAGTTTTAGTACATATAACTTATATAATTGTTACCATAAAATATAATTTGAACAAATTTATTCAAGAAATATTTCCAATAATATATGACTCTTCTAATATATCACCAAATAAATTAAATTTCCGATATTGTTGTTAACCCTTTCAAATAAGTCACTAATATATTCATCATCATCAATATTAGGATCAGTGGATTTCTATATTTAAATCTATATAATGAGTTATTTTATTACTTATTTCCTTTATAAATGATAATGTATTGTTTCAAAATTAATTTTGGTATTCCAAGGCATTTACCCCTAAGAGATTCAATTTCAGAGAGCAAGGAAACTATAAGGTGTACTTCTCACCTATAATTGTTAAAATTATTCATTTCATTAGATTTTTTGTGAGAATCCAAAATATTAATAGCTATTCAATATATTAAATCATTAATAATATCATATTAAATGGATTTGGTAACATTTTCTCCATTTAGATATGATTGTTCTTTACATCAAATATAAAAATAGCCTTATTGTTAAAATTGTTTTGAACATTCATATCACCTGTTTTTCATAAAACATCATCAAAGAGTGGATGATAAAAACACTCACTCTAATACCATTTGATAAGACAAAATTATGATTTTTATGATCACTAAGAGAGGTAGTGGGGAATCATTGTTCATTTTTTATTAATTAATAAAAAAATTCCTTCGATTAGTGAGAATCATCTGTATAAGAAAAAATAAAGAAAGATAAAATGTTAGAACATATATATTTACATGTTTCATGACTCAATAAGATTATCTATTCCTTAAAATGTTTTTAAATAATACATGGCCACAAAACGTGTGTAATATAATATTTTCATAGTATAAATATAGAAATGAATCTCATTTCATAGGCATATCTCTATATTCCTTCAATAGTAAATGTACTCATTTCACCAAAAATATTATATAGAAATATTTTGAAACAATTTTAAGAAGATTAGTTGATATGATTCAATATATTGTTACCATTATTCTATTTTCACTCTTTACATCGTGTAATTTTTTATACTTCCTCTTTACTTCCTTGAAAAATAGTGAGTATGTTGTTCTTTCAACACTTCTATACCAAAATACATGTCTGATCAATTATTCATCACATTTTATCAGTGTGATATACTCTATCTGATTCATTTTTCATCTAATATCTTCTATTTCACAAGTCTCTTTTTTATAGATTTATTCGTCACACTGTTCATCTGAATTTTTTCAAACCATTCATCTTATACCAATTGATAAGGAACATTATATGTTGTTTATCATATTAATTCCATATTACAAAGTTCATATAATACCCACTTCATTTTTTATCACGTCTACTACATACAAAGTTTTTGAAAAACTCTTCTTGACACACCATGCCTCATTATGTAGGCCTCACAAATCTACAAATTAATAGATTATTGAGAAATTTAAATTCAAATAAAATGATGAAAATTTTCATTTCATTGCCCTTTAAAATCTCCGAAAAATATGAGTCATATTTTATTTAATGAAATATATAGTTATATATATATTGGTATTATCATTCTTTATGTTCTCTATTACTCTACATAAGAATCAAAACCTTTCATTCAGGATAATTGGGTCATTGAATGGCTAGTGAATAATTATATAGTAAAATTAATTTATGAACACTATATAATTATCCTAAAACCATTAATTTATTCCAATTAATAAAAAATCTTCTATCTAGTGAAAAATCATTCTGACATTCCCTCACGACATTGTAGGGCATTCCAAATATCGTAATCTAGTCTCTTCCTTCATTTGATGACTTGCTTCAAAAAATGAAATCCTTTTTGATTGGAAACATTTATAAGATGAAAACAAAATGAAAACAATATTACATTTACATAATACAGATACCCTTATTTAATGGTTCAAATACTTCTATTTCATCATGTTGTAACTTCTTCACTTTTCATTGTAACATTTAGACAAGTCTATCTGATGGACATATTGCACAATAAATCAGTATTATATTCTATGAATAAATAAACGTTCACTAGGTGGTATATCAACAATTAATACAAACAATTAACATATAAATATTGGTATATTCAGTGGAGTATGAATGATAGCTTTATAAAAGTCCATATGATGATCTCCTCTAAAAGACAGTTCTTTGATACCTTTATTCAATATCTCCTCAAAATACCTCTATTCAAAATATTTTACTATTTTATTTATGATAACAATTTTCACCACCATAACTCTATATATTCATTAACCGTAGACACCAAATCATTCGTATAAAATAGAACATTTATTATACTTTTAACAGGTTCACCATTGAATGGAAAATTACTCTCGTGTACTTCACAATACATCATAGCACGAACACCATACTAATGTATCTCAATCTATTCATTTGGTTCCCAACATTGAATATGTGGAAATTCAGTAATAAATATTGTTAGTAATATTAAAAGTACAATAAAATCAAATGATATTATTTATAAAAATAATTACAATTTGATAAAAAAACTTTAGAATGTTTATATAATAATTATGTGCCAACCACTTTTTCATCATGTTAGACTGATATATTCTATATGAAATAATCTAACCATTAGCCTACATTAATTATACTACGTACTATAATTTTTGGGTGGAGAACTCAATAATTTTAAATTATTTATTTTTTAAACACAATAAAACCATTAATAAAACCTATATTCTTAACAGAACTACACCTCAAAACACTTTGGCATCAAAAACTTTTAATTGGACAACGGAATAAAAATAGACCATTAGAGTTGTATCCTTGAAATAATGAATTTTAAAATTTATATGATTAATTTTTTTTTAAAAAAAAATCATTAAATATAAATATTATAATATGAAAGTATTTTCCGTCCAAATATAAATTTTAAACTATGTGTTACTGTAAATTTAAATATATAATGATTTGGTTTTTTAAAAAAACTAAACTTTAATGGTAAAATTTAATTATTTTAAATAATGAATTTTGATATTTATTTTGATAAAATTGATCGTAATTTTTGTGATTGTAATATCAAAATTTTCTTAGTTTTAATTGTTTCTATTTTTCAGGAAATAATAATAAGGTGAAAATACAATATATTTTTCTTTAATATATGATATGTTTATGAAATAACTATGTCTTAAACATGAATAAAAAAATTTAATGTTATTTTCAGGACATAAAGAAATTTTATAAATAAAATGTATTATTTAGTATTTTAAATTATAGTTTTAATCTTTTAAAATGAAAAGAAAATATAAATTTTATTTTATTCAAATAAAAACACATTTTTGATTATTTACAGCGACTATTATAATGATACCATTCATTATTATTTGTATTTAAATGTAATATATATATGTATATATTCATGAATAATATTATCATTATGTAGAATATAAAAAACTAGTCAAAATATTTAGTAAAAATAATATATTAAAATATATTTTTATAAAAATAAAATATACCCTTACATATAAATACACCATTCCTACAAAAAAATTTCTACACTTATAATCATCTCAAATAGTTTAATATTTTCCATAATATCTCCTTAATACCTCTTTAACGTTTTCTAAATTCCATGGTTAACCCAAAAGAACATTAATTAATATATATGAATGATACGAAATGAAGCTTCTCAAAAGGTAATGTATGCCTTGTAAATTTTGATGCTTATATTTTATTTATACAATTATCACTTTTATATATCAGCGATATCATTACAAAAACTATAATCATGTGTATTTTAAATTTATAAATTTTTTAGGAAAATTTTTCATTGAGGACATTTATCATGATTTAAAATATTTTAACAAAAACATCATTCATTCATCAACATTTTATACTACTAAATAGCATAATGTTGTTGTTTCTTCACAACCATATTAGAAAGATACTCTTATGAATTATTTTACTTATATATAAATATTAATAAAAAATATAATTTTTATCATTATATATAGATAAATTTTTTATAATATTAGTAACATTAAAAATAAATAGTAATGGTTGGTTAAATAAATTCAAAACTAACATTCTAAGAAAAAATCCTAAATTGTTAGATTTTAGAGTATCCACTAAATTATTGAAAATCATTTAATGTGGAAATATAATAATAATTTATAACATGAAACACATATAATATATAGACATATAGGGAAAACACTATTGATTTTCACTCCTATATAGAACCAATCTTGGAACAGTTAACTGAACAACCTAAAACCGTTGACATGAACCAACTGATGTCTACACAAAAATAATATAAAATTAAATATTAAATTTAAAAATTAATATTATCCAAGAATATTAAATTAATGTATATAATTAAACTATTTGTAATTTTATAATATTTTATTATGAAATTTACGACTCGATGTGAGGGGACAATGAAACATCCCTTATTCTTTTGGATTAAGATTTCTCATAATATCTAACTTTATTTTTTTCCCCTTAATAATTTAATTTAATTATTCTTTTCTTAATAAATTAATTTCACTATGTAAATGGATGTTCATTTTGTTTCTTTATAGTTATTTATTAAAACTAATCCTTATAAAGTATATATGGGATTCATTTTTAATTTTCATTTTCCCCCTCAATTCTACCTATATTGTTTCATTTTTTCTTATTTTATTTCAAAAAGATAATATTTTATTACTAATTCAATGTTACGTAATAATTTGACATATTAATATGTTATATCTGATATTATTTTCTTGTTTTTGTTGTCCATATGATTCTGCATTTGACTTCACCTTCATAAAATAATTTGTAACCCATAGCTTTTCATGGGATTATTACAAGTTAGTGTTTGATGAATAATTTTTTTTATGATGATTACCTAAACCTAAAATATAATGATCTTATGGGTTAGACATGAATTATAAATTTCATCAATATATTTTTAATTTTTACATTTCTTGCGATACTATGTATGGTGCATGTGCATTGAGCCACACGTAATACATTGCATGGTCTTTTTATCGAGCCACATCATATTTTTAAGATGTTATGAATTATGTTTTTGTTTCATTCACATTATTCACATGATTTCCATGTTTCATTTATTTCATTATTCTTATTCTATGACCTTAGTTGAGTACCTAATATACTAATATGTTATGACCTCATGTTATTTTTATAGAAACCTATATCTAATCTCTTTGTATGTTTTACCCTTACATAGATTTTTTTCAACCCATTTTATTTTAATTATATTTTTAGAATATACTATGATATGGTTGGATTATTACTATATTATGGATTATATCATGTATAAGCAAAGAAAATATGATTACATTATTTTTAATAGGGTTCACTGTATTGTTATTCTCAAAAATACACTAGGCCTCTAGACATATGAGTATGTTTTTTGATATCTTATTAAAAAATTATATAATATTATGTATTTCAGATTTGGGGTTATTTTTTATGATAATAGTTATACTTTTTTCATGTTATGTATCTTGGGATTCCCTTGGGAATTGATTTCAATGTACTTATCAATTTTCACGTATTTATGTTTTCTTAGATGTATTATCACTCATTTATATTTATGTTGTATGATAGGGGTTTAGTTGAACACCATACGAATTAATTGACGAAAATATTATTTTCTTTAAATGTTAAAATTATAATTTCTTACATAATTGAATAAAGGATTTTGAAATATAATTTTTTAATTATACTATAAATGAAATTCCCCTCACGTAATATTTTGAAAATGTACACATAACATTATAATTTTTAATATCATTGGATAATATTTAAATAAATAAAATATTTATATAATAAAAATATATTAAACATAATAATCACTATAAATTTTTTATTTTATTGAAATTATCCTAGAAGAAACATAGAACTCAATTCTTAGATTTATCTATTAATATTGGTTCCCACTAGGATAAATTAATTCACTATTGAATATGGAATCAGCAATGATGGGATACAGTTCATCGATCCAATATATAATTTATATATTTTTTATGAGCCTCTCATTTACCACTAATTTTATCTTAATATATTTAAAAAAATAAAAACAATTATGATGGAAATTAAAGAGTAAAGTATATAATAAAATTATAAAAAAGTCATACTGGCTTACAAAATGAGGTTATTCATTGAGAGCTTATTAATAATATCAAAATCCACTATATGATTTTAAATTATAAAAATTGTATTTAAACTTAATTTATTTAATTTTGGAATTCCTTATCATTAAATATTTATATAGATATATAGTTTTAATGTTAATGAATTTTTTTAAGATAAATAGTTTAGGGAAACACATTGGACCTATTTACAACAATTCATATAGAAAATTCAAATCATGAAAATTTAATATAATAATGAACTATAATTGTTTGTATATTGGATAAATGATAATTTGAATACATAGAATTTATAAAATAGAATATAAATATTATTTTTATCTTTTCATTACATTTCTAATTTATTTTCATATAATAGAAAATTTTTGGAATCCTTGTGATTGGATAAGTTCAGTGATTTGTCATTGTATGGATGAAACCGATAAAACTCCATAAAAAGATAGAATTTTATGAAAGAAATAAATCTCACCTTAATATTCCCCAAAATAGATAACAACATGAGCTTCTAACTAATTCAAATATTTTATAATAAAAAAAGAATAATCTAACCCTTAAATATTTTAATATCCTTGGTTTGTGGAAATTTTATATATTTATTTTATTTACAAACAAGATATAAATAAAAAATTTCACTTCCTCTTATGAGGTTTTTTTAACAAAGTATCTCTTAAATTATGTTTATATTAATAAAATTTACTATATTTATTAAATAGTATTATTGAATAAGGAAAAAACATTGTAGATACCCAAATCTTAATGAACATGGACATTAGATTACTTTTTCGGAATACTTAATACATAACAAAAACAGATACCTAAGGACCGTAGTAGTTGGAATCATAGAACATAATCCTCTAATCATGGTGAAAAATCATCAATATCTCTCATAAAGATCTTTCACTTTAGTTTTCTTACCTAAAATTGTTCATTATATCATGGGGAAAAGAAAACATATAAAGGGAGAGATCAAATACTCAATAAGGGTAAATATGGAGATAATCAAAAAAACCATAAACATGTGAACGTAAAAACATGAACATAAGATTTAAACTTCAAAATCATAAACAATGACATAAAACATTGCAGTACATAAGGAATAGATCATAAAGGAATAGCAATCATGATAAACTTTCATGGTAATAAAACATGTACTTGTGGAAAACCATTTAGAACCTAATATGATTTCTATAGTAGCCAAGGAATTTCTCCCAAGACCATCAAAGAGGATGAAGTCCATTACTGAATCAGGTTTACTTTTCATTCCATCCCTGTATTACAAAACTAGATTTACTTAAATTTCTATCCATGTTTATCTCATGATATATAAATTATTACCCAGTGCATTGGAGGGAGATATAGGTCCCACCAATCTCATAATGAAATCATTCTTATGTGTGCCACAAAATAATCATAAACCATTCATCATAACCTAATGAATAAAATGGGTTTCATAAACATCATCCCATCTTAACATAATCCATATAAGACAAATGGATAACATTTCATCATAAGTAACATCAATCCATGTAATTAATATAGACATTATACATAACACAGAAACATACTAAATACTTTCATCTTAGATGGAAAGTATTTTTGATAAAACAGTTGAATTTAATTCTCGAGGAAAATATCCTTTCTTCTTCAAAATCATTTTATTTTCACAAAATTACATGTAATTTTAAAAGAAAATGATTTTGTTAAAAATAATCATGAAATAATATAGAGTAATCTTCATTAATATAATTCATCATGAAACCGTAGAAATCCATTCATGTTGTATAAGTTAAAAAAACATTCTCCTCCAACTTTTGCTGGAAAAGACAAAAAGTACATCATATGGTAAACAAAAGAAATATCTCTTCCATTCATCAATGTAAAAGTCAATAATGGTAAAATGTGACATTAAACAAACATGGAATAATTGTAAAGATTTTATGAAAACGTTTTTTCAATAAATGGACACTGATGATAAATATTACCTCAGTAAATACTTATGAATAAACAATCTCTGATAAGAACAAGATTGTAATAATTATCCCTTAACTCAGGTTCAATTTCTTTTATACATGTCCAAAAAACATGTATAGTGGGTTTAAACATATTATTAACTTGGAATAGAACTATAATAATATTTATTATATCATATATGATTCACTTATGACTTTATATTACCCGTTTTTTTGTTAATTCCATGTTACAGCTGCATTTTGGTTAAAACCATTTCATTTATCGTACATGTTTGGAATTTTTGTTCATCATATAATTACTTATATCATGATTTAAATAAATACAGAATGTAAAACAAAATTTATATGTAATATATATTCCGAATATAATATATATAATAGATTTATAAATGGAATTTAATACATCGTTCATGGAGATGGTATGCCTTACCTACTCATGAACATTGTTTTCATTTCCATATTAATTTTAATGGAAGAACATGAAAAATATATACATAAATATAGTAGCATTTTTATGTCATATATTTCATGTGTTCTTATTATATATACTTTATAATCATTCTGTAATGGTTGACATGAAGAATTAATCTCATCGCATCGTGGAGACGGTAATCCGTACATATGCAAGAGCGATTATATAGTTCCCATAATTATTGAATAGAAGTGGAGTGGATGATATAATATCTCATAATTAGTATAATGTTATAATAACAATATATAGTTATTATTTACACCATTATACCCATCCATGTAAGGTGGTGGTGGAAAACAAATTACACCACGGCGTGGAGACAGTATTCCGTACGTACGCACACATGATGATTTAGTTTTCTGTAGGATAGATAAAAGGGGAAATATGGTTATTTCATATTTATAATAACATATAAGTATATGATTTATACTGATGTTATTACTTTATTAAGAAAAAACAAAATAAGAGGATGTATATGAAAAATGAATTTGAAATAATCGGTAAAGGATATTACCTATTTTTCGACGCGCCTCTTCTAAACCTCCTCTTAGGGAACTAATGATTGTCATTGAATTAAACCAAGACCTATAGAATGTTTCTATGGAAGTGGTTAAGAGAAATGGACATGTTATGTCAGAGATTAAAGGCTCAAAATGTTTTGATGAGATGATGGATGAGGTGCCCTTTTATAAGATAGGAGAGGGACACTTTTGAAAACCTCTAAAATATTAATTTATAATAAACTAAAACTCCACAAAAAAACCTCCAAAATTTCTCATATTCGAATATTAGATGATATAGAGTTGTAATATCACCATACAATAAAATTTAGTCATGATGGGAATTTATTATAAACATTATCAACATGATTTATCCTTATATAATCTATTTAATTTTATTTCTGGAAATAATATTCCAGATTTTAAATTGTTATAAATAATTACTTATCTGTTATGAATTGTTTATAATTGGATAAATTATGAAATTTTAGACCATATAAATTTCAATTTATCATTTTTAAATATTTTTTTAACTTTTAAACAATTTAATATCTTGTTATTTTTATAAAATAACAATAGTATCAATTTTGACACAATTCATTTATTTGAATTTAAATAAATATACACAGAGTATATATTCTATATAAAACAATTTAATATATTCTTAAAAATTCATATTCATCTGTAAAATTCTTGGATCACATTAATTAGTTAGTATAATATTTATTTTGGTACATTTAAAATCATTTATTTGATATTTCTCTTAATAAAATAATTACTTCAACATTTTTGTATAATTATTTAATATACATATTTGTTGGATAAAAATTTAAAATAAAATACCATGATAAATATAAATCTAATATATTTCATAATACTTCTTTTAATCGAATATATCATCTTAAAATCACATCATTTAAATTGTTATATTTATTAAATTATGAAGATGACAACTTTGACATTATTTAAAATAAAATATTATAAGTGTAATAATAACATTTATAAGGCTTGAAATGGTCCCCAATTCGACTATTGGATTATTATGGTTTATATATATACGACGGATATTTTTTTCAGTTGTTTGGAGCTTTTATGGGTATTATTATTTAAATAAAAACAATATTATTGATTTTCCACTAAATATATATTTTCTTCATCCTTAATGTATATGGTATTTACGTAATTAAATATTTTTTAAAAATTACAACTAAATTACAATAACGAATAAAAACATTTTATATTTAAAATGAGTATTCAAAATTAAATTTATAATCCGTATAAACTTATATTAAAAATATTTTAATTATTAAAGTTTGAGTGAGACATATTTCACTATATTTATGAAATATAAATTCAAGGTCTTAATCATATCCAATGGTGTTCTAATAAATTCCATTTTGACCAAAGTATGATTTAGGGAAAAATATAATCATCCAATTGTATTAAAATAGGTGTTACGGTAATTTTATAATATTATATTTACCCTTAATTACACGATTTACCTTTAACTATGGTAAATAAAATTTACCATATTTACTATTCATAATGACTAAAAATAAAAAGTATCATATTAATATAATTTGGACCTAATGATTCCAAATATTGAATAAATTTTTCCAAATTCAATACAAAAAATTTGTAGTATTTAATTTAAAATTAATCTCGCTGTTGACAAAACGTGTTTTAAAAGTTAAAACATTACAAAAGATTGAAATGTTTTTACCAATTAATTCAATGTAAAATTAATGATAATGACATAAATTGTATTAAATGGTAATAATATATTATATTTATACTTAAAAACAATTCAATATTATAATTTAAACGTATAATTTATCTCGAAAAAAAAGGTGTTTTTAATTAAAATTTAGCGTATTTTTACTATTCATCAAAATATGAATGTTATCAAAATAATTGAAAAATTTATTTAATGTAAATTTTTATGTATTGATTCAAAAGAAGAATTATATTTTGTCAAATTTAACATATTATATTTTCCAAAATTGGATTTAAAATGGGTGCGCCATCAAAGGGTGAAAAATTTTCATTTTTTCAAAAAATACTTCTTTTATCTGAAAAACATAATTTTTTTATAATACAATGTTCTAGTATTTCTGTAAGATGAATAATAATGTTAAAAAATTAAATATTTGTTTAATAATATTAATAACAGCTAGTTCATAACAATATTATGAGAATATATTATTGTTTAGTAAAACTTAGTATTTTGTACAACACACGCTATTGAGGAAGGTCTCTCTTACATTCAACACAATACAATACTAGTGTTTGCGTATAATATAAGATAATGAGGTGTATTGTATAGAGCAAGATAATTTTGGTGTAGCTTACAACACAAGACATAAATGAAATTAAAAAGAATATTTCTAATAAAATATCAGAGTGTTACATTCTACCCCCCTTAAAATTAATTTCGCCCTCAAAATTTGTCAGGGTTATAGATGGTTTACAAATTGAATGTTTCTTACATAAAAACCCACATCATAAAAAGGAATACTAAAACAAAATTTAAAAAACTAATGTATGAAACATATCGGTTTCCCAAATTAACTCATCAACGGGTTTCCACATAGGAGAACATAGGTGAAAATATGGATATGGAAGAGAAATCAAACCATCATGTTCTGAAGGAGTGGTAGAGAACATGGCTATGAAAAAGACAACAACCAAAAAGCCATAAATTTGTGACGATCTATGGTACCATCGGATTCATCAGATATGAGGGTACTAGAACAACATTTTTTGTTTTCAATATCATTTCACTAATTTTGATTATTTTTTATAGCAAAGGAGAAATACATACTTGATTTCAGTGTAATATCATCATTGTTTATTCCATGAACAATTTCCACTTCATCTCTTATTTAATGAAATGAATTTGAATTTTTCATTCTTAAAGTGTTAGCAAATCATGTGATAGAATGATGTGTCATTCCATCTATCTCACACAAAAGGTAGAAAAGGTTATTAAATATACATAAGTCCATCTGTGGTAGCATTAACCATATATGATTCCAAAAATGGACTTATACTTCATCTATCATACCGTTTAAAAAAATAAATCTAATTTCTACTAACCAGGGATGTTCTGTAGGCCAGTGGTAGGGGATAAAGGCCTGTTGCACTTCAGTTGTGGGTTTTATTTCCACAGCCTTGTCCGATATGATGGCTTGTCGCCTGTCATATGGGTTGTCCATTTTCTAAAAGTATACCATTATAACATTTCAGAAATAATATCAAAATTTTTTATCTTTAAAAAATACTATTTTTTGTCCAACATAATCCATTCCAATCATTAGGTCTATCCAAAATACATATGACAACTCTCATAGTATAAAGAAAAAGATTACTAGAGAGGTTATCTACTGAGAATGTGAATACCATGAATTATCCCTTTATATCATAAGATATTTCTTGTTGGTCACATTCCAAACATGTTAATACCTTAATCGTGTAGTTTCATAAAACATGAGTTACCATAGAACCTTAGTGAAAACAAGAATACTGTCAAAATTTAACTCTTTCCACATACCAAAATCTTAAAATAAATATATACTCAAACCATAATATCAATTTGTGCTTATACCAGCCATGAGCTCATAAATATTATCAATTACCTCTTTATCTCTTTATCCGTTAATTATGTGCATAACATCAAATTTCCCAAAATTTAAGAATAACATATCATGGTTACCAATACCATTCAACATATACATTCAAATACTTTAGGAAGAATATTTTTGTAACAATCCTTAGATGTTTCATTATTCCATAGTACCATTAAATTACCTATACAACATAACTCTTCATATACAATCATTTCACTACCTTCTTAAACCATTTATTGAGCTTCATCATTTTATTCCTCAATACTTCTTTCATCTCATATATCATCTGTAGTATCATCATCATCATTGACATATATACTACTCATATGACCACGCTGATTCTCTTTATGAGAATTTTCATTATGGAATTGGTTTGTATACTGCCTGTAAATTCCATATTTTAAACATTTAACCGTTGTTGATGTCTTATAAATAACATTATCCTTGTCCATGGTGTCAACTGAACCATATCCTTTGAAATTACTGGCTTTGTGTACTTCTTTTCCACACCTAAATCATCTTCCAATTCAATTGAAACATTCTCCCGGATTCCTCTTACCACATGATTTACATGATGGAAATTGAACTTTCATTCCTCTATGATCATCATGAAACTCTATATTTGTTTTATTAAATGAGTCAAGAACCTTATAAAGGGTCAGATTATTGATCATATTATGAGATTGGTTATTATGAATAATAACAATGTTTGGACTTCTAAATCCCATTTCAATTGGTTTCTAATGAAAAATATCATTATATTGTCTGTCATATCCTCCTTTATCAGAAATCTGCATGTTTCCAGCCATTTTCTAATACCCTAAAAGAATAGTGTGAGAGGAAAAAATTGTACTAGGAAAACAATATAATCATGGTGAGTACATTCAATCTATAACATCTTATTTTTTATCCTAGGTTATTCATGATCATTATCACAATTCTAGGACTGTAGACTATACTTATATGTAACCTTTGGTAAATCCCTAGACATACCTTATAAATATCTATTGGGATCTCACTAAAGATTGTGCATCCTAGTTTCCAAGGGTTAACTAAACCTTTCCTCTGATACCAACTATAGAGACGCAAAACATGACGTACATGGACATTACATTACTTTCGTAGAATACTTAATACATAACAATAACAGACACCTACAGACCATATTAGTTTAGTGTCCTTGGAAACTCGGAACATATTCTTCTAATCAAGGTGAAAGATCATGAATATATCTCAAAAATATCTTCCCCTTTAGTTTTCGTACCTAAAATTGTTCCTTATATCATGGGAAAAAGAAAACATATAAAGGGTGATCTCAAATGCTCAGTAAGTGTAAACATGGAGAAATCAAACAGTCCATAAACATTTGAATGTAAAAACATGAACATAAAATTTAATCATCCAATTAATGAACAATGACATAAAACATTGCAGTACAAAAGGAATAGATCATAATGAAACATCAATTATGATAAAATTTCTTGGGAATAAAACATTTAATTGTGGATAACCATTTACCATGTGATATGATTTCCATAGTAGCCAAGGCATTGCTACAAAGACCATCATAGTGGACGAAGTCCATTACTGAACTGGGTTTACTTTTCGTTCCAGTCCTGTATTACTGAACTTGATATAAATGTCGTTCCAGGGACGTTTATGTCATGAGATATAAATCATTATACTATGAATTGCAGGGAGATTTTGGTCTTACACATCTCATAATGAAATCATTCTTATGTGTGCCAGAAAACAATCATAAATCATTCATCATAACCCAATGAATAAAATGGTTTTCATAAACATCATCCGATATTAACATAATCTAAATAAATAAATCGATATAATTTCATAATTAGAAAAATCAAACCATACAAATAATATTGAAAGTATATTTAGAACATAAACATACTAAATAATTTCATCTAATATGGAAAATATTTTTGATAATAAACTTTGAATGAATTCTTGCTGAAAATATCATTTCTTATTCCAAATCATTTAATTTTCACAAAATTTAATGTAATTTTAAAAGAATAGGATTTTTTTTAAAATAATCATGAATTAATGTATAATAACATTCATTAAAATAATGAATTATGAATCTGTAGAAATCCATTCATGTCGTATAAGATAAATAAACATTCTTCTCATACTTTTGTCGGAAAAGCCTAAAATTACATCATTTGGTAAACAAAAGAAAGATTCCTTCCATTCATCATAGTAAAAGAAAAAAGGGGTAAACATGACTTCAAAAAAACATGGAAGTATATTAAATATTTTATGAAAACATGTTTTCAATACATGGGCATTGATGATAAATATAAACCCAGTAAATACATAAGAATAAACAATCTCGGGTTAGAATGAGATTGAGATAATTATCCCTTACCTTAGGTCCAATTTCACTCATACATGTCTGAAACTCCAGTATATTGGGTTTAAACCTATTATTAACCTGGAACAGAACCATAATAATATTTATGATATCATATATGATTCACTTATGACATTATATTACCTATTCTTTTGTCAATTCCATGTTAAAGCGGCATTTTGGGTAAAAAAATCATTTATAGTACATGTTTGGACTTTTTGTTCTTGATATCATTAAATATATCACAATTTTCTTACATAGATAATGTAAAACTTGATTTATATATAATATATATTAAGAATATAATATATATAATAGATCGATAAATGGAATGAAATACACAATTCATGGAGACGGTAGGCCGTATGTACGCATGAACTCAGTTTTCATTTCCTTATTAAATTGAATGAAAGTAAATGACATATATATATATACATAAATACAGTATAATTATTATGTCATATATTTCATTATTACTTATTATATATAATTTATAATCATTCTGGAATGGTTAACATGGAGAATGAATCTTATCACATCGTGGAGATAGTAATCTGTATGTATGTACGAGCGATGATATCATTCCCATAATTATTGAATGGATGTGGGGTGGATAATATAAAATATCATAATTATTATCAAGTTATATGACCTATATATAGTTATTATTTACATCATTATACAAATCCAAGTAAGCTGGTGGTGGAAAACAGATTACACCACGGCGTGGAGACATTATTTCCTACGTACGCACGGGCGGTGATTTCATATTCCGTAGGATGGATAAATGGTGAAATATAGTTGCTTCATCTTTATAATAACATATATGTATATGATTCATACTGATTTTATTAGTTTATTATGAAACAAAAAAAATAAGAGGAAGTAGAAGAAGAAATGAATTTGAAAGAATCGTTAAAAAGATATTACCTCTTCTTCGACGCACCTCTTCTAAACCTCCTCTTAGGGAACTAATGATTGTATTTGAAGAAAACTAGGAACTCTAGTATGTTTCTAGGGAATTGTAGAAGAGAAATTGATAGGTTTTGACCAAGAATTATTGGTCAAAATGTTGTTAAGAGGAGAGGGAGGAGGTTCTCTTTTATAAGAGAAGAGAGGGGCACTTTTTGAAACCTCTAAAATATTTATTTATAATAAAATGAAACCCAACCTAAAAACCTCCAAAATGACTCAAATTAAAATATTAGATGGGATAGAGTTTTAATATCAATATAAAATAAAATTTAGATATTTTGGGAATTTATTTTAGACATTATCAACTTGATTTATCCTTATTTAATTTATTTAATTTTATTTGTGTTGATAATATTCCAAATTTTAAATAATTATAAATAATTACTTATGTGTTTTGAATTTTCAATAATTGGATACATTATGACATTTTCGACCATATAAACTTAAATTTGTAATTTTTAAATATTTTTGTGATTTATAAACAATTTAATAGCATGTTATTTTTATAAAATATCAATAGTTTCAATTTTGACACAATTCATTTATTTGAATTTAAATAAATATAAAAAGAATATATTTTCTACAAAAAACTAATAAATATATTACTAAAAAGTCATATTTGTCTAGAAAATTCGTTTAGAACATTAATTAATTTATATAATATTTATTTTAGTAATTTTAAATCATTTATTTGACATATCTCTTAATAAAATAATTACTACAACATTTTTGTATAATTATTTAATATAATTATTTGTTTCATAAAAATTAAAAGTAAAATACTATTATAAGGATAATTATAATATATTTCGTAATAATATTTTTAATCGAATATATCATCTTAAAATAAAAACATTTATATTGTTATATATATTAAATTATGAAGGTGACAAATTTGACATTATTTTAAATAAAATAATATAAGTGTCATAATCGCTTTTATAAAGCCCCAAATGATCCAAATTTAGAACATTGTATGACTATGGTTCATATATACACGACCCATAAGTTTTGGTCAGGTTTTACGGCCTTTTAGGGGTATTATTATTTGAATAAAAACTATATTTTTGATTTTTCACTAAAAAAATAATTTATGCATCATTAATTTATAAGATATTTAAGTAATTAAATATTACATAAAAATTACAAATAAATTACCATGAAAAATAATAACATTTTTTCTTTCAAATTTCTATTTATAATCGAATTTATAATCTGTATATCCTTATATTAAAGATACTTTTACTATTAAATTTTGAGTGAGACATATTTGACTTTCTTTAAATAAAATAAATTAATGGTCTTAATCACATCCAAAAAGGTTCAAATAGATTCCATTTATACCCAATTATTATTTAGAAAAAAATATAATTATCTAATTATATAAAGACAAGTGTTAGGGTAATTTTATAATATTATATTTACCCTTAATTATGAGATTTACCATTAACTTTGGTAAATAAAATTTACCGTAGTCACAATTGATAATGCCTGAAAATAAAAAGTAGCCTATTTTCATAATTTGGACCTAATTATTACAATTATGGAATCCATTTTTCCATTCTCAATACGTATATGCTGCAGTATTTAATTTAAAATTAATCCCACTATTGACAAAATAGGTTTTAAATGTTAAAACATTGCAAAAGATTGAATTGTTTTTCCCTATGAATTCAATGTACAATTAATGATAATGACCAAAATTATATTAAATGGTATAAATATATTATATTTATACATTAAAACCAATCAATGTAATAATTTAATTGTATAATTTATCTCGATGAATAGAGATGTTTTTAATTAAAATTTACCGTATTTCTACTACCCATAAAAATATGAAGGTTATCAGAATAATGTCAAAAATTTATCCAATGTAAATTTTTATGTCCTTATTCAAAATAAAAAGTTTAATTTGTCAAATTGAATATATAATCATATAAAAAATTATATTTGAAATGTGTGTTCCATCATATGTTGACAAAACATCATTTTTTTAAAAATACTTCTTTTATCCGAAAAATTTATTTTGTTCTCATATCATGTTCTAGTATATGTGTAAGATGAATGATAATGATATAAAATTCAAAATTTGGTTAGTTATATTTATAATGGATAGTTCATAACAATATTAGAGTAATATATTATTGTTTAGTGAAACTCAGTATTTCGTATAACACATGTTATTAAGGAAGTTCTCTCTTACATGAAACACAAGCCATGAATAGTGTTTGAATATAATATAATCTAATACAGTGTTTCATATAGCGCAAGATAATTTTGGTTTAGCATACTACACAAGACGTTAATGAAATTATAAATAATATTTCTCATAAAACCTCAGAGTTTTACATGCATGATAGAGTATATTAATGAATGCTTCTTGGAATTTACAACAGAAACAACAGATGCATAGAGATTCATTCATTATGAGATTTTAGAATAAGAAAACAAGAAATTCTCAGTGACATGTACATGTGAAAAAAATATTAACTATGGAATCTTATGGTCTGTTTTCAATAGACTCATTGGGGTATAAATATTTCTAGTATTTCAAAAGCTTTTTTTTACAAAATAGTTAATTAGAGGTTGGCCAAGACCTTATTGGGTTGGATTGTTACAACATTCCTGTGAATTTTTGTTTTTATTTTTTAATAATGTATCCCCCAAATTAATTTCATTGATAATAATATTAATTATTATTCTTATTATTCTTCTTCTCATTATTATTTTTATATATTATTTTTATGATGGTATTATGGAGCACTCTCTAAAAGAGATAGGCTAAAAATCAGTAGGAAATATCCATTATCAATTAGAAATGTTGATTTTCAAGTGATTTTATACAAAAAATAAACAAGATATGTTCACTTTGATTTCAGTCAAAATCAAAGAAAATGGATGATGTGATGATGTTAATGATTTAGAATACAGACTCAATCTTATTAGGGTTTTTTTTAAAACACACTCTCTTTTATTTGGGGGTTGGGGGATCAAATTTATTTATGCATTAAGTGAAACTTTTATTGATGAACTCATTTAATATCAGCAAAAAAAATGATTCCATTATAATATGGTTTCTTCAGGGTGAATAGTAATCCAACCACAACAAAACCAAGGTTTGATTATCATAAATTTTCTTTAAATAGGACTATATTTATTTGTAGAGTGATAAAACATAGAGTGACCTAGTATTTAATAAATCTATTATGAATTTGTCTAGATATATTAATTTAAATATTATCCTAATAAGAAAGGGTTTTTTCTAGTCTTACATGGTAATGAGAATGATTATAATTGTGTCATGAAGGATTGTAACATAAATCAATCATTTATTACACTAAAACTATTTAATGATGACTTTTATTTTATTCCATAAAATAGAATAAAACCACTACTAATATATATTTAATGATCAATATATTTTTATTGGGTTTTTTCAACCCACAAATTATTAATGATTTGGATTCATTTATTTTAATTTCACTTATTTTGGATGATCATAAATAGATGGGAAGTAGTAAACTATGAAATATTTTTTTGGAAGCCAATATTTACTCATCAATACATAAAAATATTATTCAAATATTTAATGGAATAAATAAATATGTTGAGCATTGAATATGATTTTATTTCACTGTTATGTAATATGTGGAATATATTGGGGAACTTGATTTAAAATTTTAGTGTGGTGTATAATCAAATAAATTTTATTGAAACTAATAATTAATATTTGAGGGAAGTGTAAGGAAAAATACGTGAAAAAAATGTATATAGAGGAATATAATCATACAAAAATATATAAATTGAATGGGAAGGATTAAATTAAAGTATGGAAAATAGAAGGACATATAAAGGGAAACAATTTAAGGATTCAATAAGAGTTTGGTGAATCATCATGTATGGTTACCATAATTTATGTAATTAAGGATATTTCAAAACAATATTATGTATAATAGATACAACCTAATAATAATGACAATAAAATTAAAAACTCTAAATTAAATGGGGGAACGACTTGGGAATCATGGGGTTTGAGGGTTGATGAACAATATAATATTTTTATAATTAAATTATCATCAAATATCTAAAAATGATATTTAAAATGATCATAGTGATAAAATAATTTGTATATGTGAGGAAATTGGGGTTATTCTTCTCTTATTTGGTGGAAAAACTATTCAATTTCATTATGATAATATATACATGGGGCATTATTTTTTCATATTAATGTGTAAAATTGTAAAGGAAGGAATAATAAAAGGGAAATGGAATTATATTTTTGATGATAACAAAATAAAATTAATTTCAAGGGGATAATTTATTGGATGATACTTCCAAATAAGGTAATGAAAATGATCAAACCAGGAAATTTTGCATTTTTATTGAATAAATGGGAATGAAATGTAGAAATATAACAATGCTATGATAATAAAGAGCCCTTTATGTGGTAATAAGTTAATAAGGATTGAAGAAAATTAAATGGGATCATATAGAAAGAAAAAATTTAGACGAGGGAGGAAAAAACGAAAATAAAAATACAAATAAAGATATTACATTGAGATTGGATTGGGCTTGCTAATAGGGATACTACTAGGACCCTTGGATTACATATTGAAAATAAAAAAAACCTAGTATTCTTCGAATTGAAAACCCCATGTCTCGAAATCATGGAAAAATTATTTAATTTTATGGAAAATTGGTCTAAATTTTATTTGGAATCAACAAAAATTTGGATACAATAGATATATATTAGTTTTACCTACATTATAATGTAAAATTCTTCTACTTTCTATATTCAGGGTCAATTTTTCTCATCTTCATTTATTGGAATGGTAAAAATGTATTCATCTCAATAATCAAATTTATGTATAGGTACTAAAAATGGAGGAAAATATAAGCAGGTATCATGAAATCCAAAATCATAATCAAAGGCCCATTAATACTATTTGGGGGTTTTAACACAATTAATGTGAAGAATGAAAAAATAAGCAATGAACACTATCATATAACTTTTTCATAAATTAATGAATAAATATATAGTAATAACCTCCTGTGGTTTATTTCTATAAGGGCTAAATTCAATTAGAATTGAAAAAATAATAATAGATTTTCAGTAAGTAAGAATGATTTATTTTTCTTAAAAGAAAGTGAAATGGATATGAATGATGCTTTGAGTTGTGATACCATTATATAATAGTTCTAAAAACATTAGAATATGCATATAAAAATTTATGATATCCGATATAGGAACCAACCTTCATTTATATTTAATAATTATTGAAATAAAAATTTGTATTGTATGAATATTGTTATTGATGTTTGGAAATCAATTTAACGGGGAAGTAATTCATATTCTTATGTTTTGAAACAATAATTGATCAAAATTTACTTGAAGTATAAGTGTATTTAATTATTTCTAAATATGGATGATGATACTGAATACCATGAGTTGAATCTATCTAAATATTGATCATTTCATAATTTAATAAATTCAGAAATTGGCCTTTTCAAAGGATATATACTTTAATAAGAAACTGAATTATGTTCTAAAGATGGATCATGAAATTTAAAACAAAATTATTAATATTAGTTTAATTAATAAAGGTGAAAAAACCAATTATTTTTTTAAATTCACTACAACGGTCTAGGATGGTTTGTAAAAATCGTACATTGCTTTATGTGGGTGATAATGTAATTTATATAAAGAAGAATTTGAAATAAATATTCTATGTTATTTTAGAAACATTTCATCCATAATAATTATTGTCAATTAATGTTACTAATAATTTGATTCCATATATCATTAGTTAGAATGAATTAATTTTCCTTATAATTATTACAGTCCCATTAGAAATTAATGAAGCGACGTTCAATCTAAAATCTGATTGTGTTCCTGGAGAAATTATGTGGAAAAATCAAATTTTCATCCTATTTGGTAAAAAATATCACTATAGCTTTAGGATATTTAATCAATGAATCTTTAATAAAAAACAATTTATATGAAACTCTATGTTTATCTACCATATCTATGGATAATATTGAATGAAAAGTTTCTTTATGTTGACTGATTATCCTTCACATCTCTTAATATATAATTATTTTTAAGTCTAAGGGTAATATTGTTGCACAACATACCAACTATGGGGTATTAATAAACCAATATGGATTCATTAATGTAATGAAGATTATGAACACCCTCACCTAAAAGGTCCCAGTCTTAACATTTATATATTCATGTAACTTAATACTTGAATTAATTTTCTGTCATCCCCAAATTACGTTTTTGTTTAATGTTTTACAGAATTATTTCATAATATAGACATAACAACCCACAAAATCAAAATTGGACAATACTAAATAGTATCCATTTTATCACAATACCAAATTCGTTTAAAAAATTATTTTCATGAAAAATATTCACAAAATTCATCTAGGATTATTCTTTTCTATATACCAACCCTAAAAACTATGAAAAGAAATTATAACATTGGATAAACACAACTATCTCTGAATTTGACATTAGAAAATAAAAGAAATAACTACTTCATGAATAATTATAATGAAATGAATGATATACTACTCACCAATAAATGTATGAAATACATAATATGTAAAAACTAATGGTTTCTATAAAACAAAGTATGCATAAAAAACCATTTAGGTAACTAGGGTTGTCATTTGATGACCATAAATACACATGAATATAACCATCATGGCTACCATAACATATAATTTAACCATAGAAACTACCTTATGATATAACTATCAGAGATACACTTGAAATAACCATTATGGTCATATTCTAACATACCCATTGAAATGTAGGGATATCATGGACCCAAAAATAGCGTGTTTATAAAAAACCACATGTCATCATAAAAAATTCCTAGAAACCAGAAAATAATCATAAATCACAAATACTTCCATCATAAAAACATTCCTTGAATAAAATAACATATTTTAAAATAATTCTACACACATACAAAGGAATATAATTCATTAAAAATTTCCATTATTTAATATAAATTATTCTATGAAAAAATGATTGGTGACGAAAACGGTAAGATCCCTGCATTCAATATATGATAAGAAGATACATATTTTGTAATTTTGTAGAAAGAGGCATTAAATATGATATTTAAATGAATTTCTATTTCCTTATGTCTAAAATCATTCTACACATGTACTTAATGTCCTAGATAATTAAATAAAATTCATTAATTACTTAATTTGTAACTTTTTTAACACATATTATATTTATTTCCAATTTATTATGATCATTTCTATCTATTTAAATGAACTATATATATCAGAATCATCATTGTAGGATTGTTTGTTTCATGTCTTATTAGTCGGATCAGTTGATTATAATTATGGGAGTTCATAACAAATTGAAGAAAAATTCCCTAAGATAAAAAATGAATTAATTTTCATCTATAATTTTAAATTATCCCATATATAATTCTTTATTATATAAGTATAATTCATTAGATAAAATATTTATTCTAAATGTTTGGTTTATTTTTGGAGGGTTTTCCAACCATCAAAAACTACTTTCATTTTATTTAAGATTATGTCTATAAATTAGTTCCACAACATTAAAAATGTTATAACATAAATATTAAAATATATATTTACCATAGTAATAAATTTATTACCATCCTTGAATATGGTAAAGGAAAATGAAGAAATGTCACTACTGATAGCTGTGAATCAGCGTGTCACGGGTGATGTTTTTATTTTTTGAAAAAAGGATTTGAGAAGAGATTTGATGATGGGTATCAAATTAATATAATAAAATTAAATTATATGTAAGATAATAGAGATATCTTTTCATTTTTGATAGGATATGTGGGTATAAGATAAGAAATAATACAGGAAGAATGAATAGATAAATTTAAACAAGAATGAGGAGGGATTTGACTTTTGAATATAGACTCCTTGATTACAATCTAAATGTTCTTGGTTTTAGTCTTTTGGTGAGACCATGAGGTATTGGACCTAGGAAAGTGGCTTGGTGAGGGAATTGGGAATTAATTAGACAAGCTACATGTCTTTTAATTTTTGATGAGATGAGGTGGTAAGGGGTAGTAAATATTGGGAGAGGAGAGGGGTGTTTTTTAATATTATATCTACTTACATATTATTTTTACTGAATCCTATTAATAGTGTTGATTATTTTGAATAAATACAGTAACTAGTGCATGTTAGTTTTAACCCTTGGTTTTATACATCATTAATGACACAGAAATTTATATATTTAACTTAGAATGTTATAGAATATAACTTATCATATTTCATTATTCAGCAAAAAAATAAACAATTTTAGAAAAATATCAAAAATCCAACCTTACCATTTTTGGACGTGTTGATTTAAAAAATAAACTCTATTTTTTTAAAATAATTTTATTAATTTTATGAATTTTATTTTTTATTAAAATCAAAATTTTTTTTGAAAATTTGTGATTCTAATAATATTGTTAATTCTAGGACACTTTGAAATTTTTTAAATTGGTCTCATAAAATTATATTATAAATAAAGTAAAACAAAATATCAATTTATAACTATATTATATGAAATAAATTTTCTTTATATAATCATATTAATTATAAAATTATAAATAAACATCTATTTTTAACAAATATACCAACACATAATTTATTATTTATGAAATATCTATTTACTTATTCCATGCAATAAATATATCATAATTTCACAAATATGATACATAATTTTTTTTTAATTTAAAAAGAATGGTTACTTTTATATTAGTATATATTCCATAATTTCTATAGGAAAAACATATTTCACTATATATATATATAATGAAATTGACTATTTACCTTCAAAAAAATTTATAATTAACTATGTTTTTACATTCTCACCCACCAACACCTTATAGAAATATAATCCTTGAAATTTTTATTCTTTTATTTAGCATTTATGGATAAATTTCCCTCATAAAATTTTCTAATTCCCGTGTTGCTTCTTCATCAATGTGGTTTTCTCCACAAAACCATAACATGGTTAATTACCTTATTCTAAAGTAAATACCTTCTACGGTCCAGAATCTAAAGTGGATTTTCATCATACGAAATATTATCATCCAAAAAATTTAATGTTAGTGCTTATAACATGACATTAATATGGAACATAATTCCATAACATTAAAACATGAAAGACATTGTGTACTAGAGACAAACTCGGAGGAAAATCCACTCAGTAGAAAACCGATCCATATTTATTATGGATTTCAGAGGGTTAAATGAACCATGGACTCGATTTTACCTTTTTAAAAAACATAGCACACATTTCAATGGTAAAAATTTGATAAAGGCAAGATCGCCTGCCTCGAAAGAAAAATCTATCACTAGGTTATCTGAATAAAATTTTTAGCCGCTTAGATCTGTCCTCATATGTTGGTGGATTGTATATAATTTCCCTACCTCTTATAATACTATTGTTGGTCCCATAAACATTAAATCCCCAAATACGTCCCAAAATCCAATAATTCAACACTACCTTTAATGTAATTGCTAAAAATATTTCACCTGGATACTAGAATGAGAACTTTTATTGTAAGAAAATGTAACTAAATAATGATATTGATCCCAAAATCCCAAGAATTCGATTGAAAAAGTGTGTACCATGGCTTCAACAGTTTGAATTTTTCAATTGATCTATCCATCATATAGAGGGTGAATTATTGTGTGGAAATTTAATTTATTTACAAACTAATTATGAAGGCATTTTAAAAATTTTAATTAAAAATAGGACGACGGTCACATATAATGGAGAGATGAAATCCACGTAACCTAACAATATATTTGAGGTATAGTTGAGAAATTTTAAATAAAGATACAGTCTCTCAAATAAAAAGTAAATGTAATGATTTAGTGAGTTGATCAAAAATAAACTAAATCACATTATTTCCTTGATAATTCATTGGTAGTCGGACTATGAAATCCAGGGATATGTTTTCCCATATCCACTACGGCACTACATAAGGCTAAAGAATCTTATTTTGTTATTTCTGTTTGACATATACCTATTGAAAAGTCATACATATCATTCTAAATTCGCCAATATTTATTTATATTACATTATTCCATTATTAATCATGAATTACTCTTTACATCATAGAGCTTTCAGGATAAATTGAAAATAGATAACAAAGAGCTTCACTTAATAATTCTTTCATCGTATAGGAGAAAGGAATACATAAAAATATTTCATTATTTCAAAACAAAATCATTATTAATGATAAATTACGGAAACTAAATTTTTCCCTATTATACATTTTTATATAACTCACAGATCTATTTCCGCACTTAATTAATTATGTTTGGTAGTGATGATTACCCAAACAACTGAATCAATGTAGACTAAATTTCATTACCAACCCTTCAATGCCAAAATTCATCTAATCACTAACCTAGGTGTCATGTTTCAAATCTTACATGGCTAATGATGCATGATTTTATCAACTCAAGGTGTACGCTACTTTTTTCCCCTTTCTGGTAGAGTAGTTGATCATAAAATGGTAATCATGTAGCAGTTATATCCATCTTCCTCACATCATGTTGAATTCTATTTTTATTAAATATATAATTTAAAATCATTTAACTAATATATTTATATATTGAATGGATCCATATAAATGATGTATAAAATTTGTAATGGAAAAAAACAACAGAAAATTATAAATCTTGTGTTAGATAATTTTACTCAAGAGGTTCTAATCGTCTTGAATTGTATGAAATTACATGATCATTCTACATCTTAATGCAACCATGTCCATTTAATAAAGAATCATTATATATTAAAACAACATCATTTCTTAAGGTAAATATAATAACTATAACATTCACCAATATTTTATATAATTATACAAAAAAAATATTCAAATTCATTTGTCTACATAAACATAAATCCTTTTCGAGTTAACTTAGTTAGTGGGATGGATAACCGTGATATGTTTTCAAAAAAATTCCATTAATAAAACATTGAATCTGTGTATAAATTTTAGGTATTGTCCATTCATCATCCTCGTTTTTTGATGGATCTAATTTTGTTTCCACCTTTATTAACAAAATTCCCTATGAAAATAAATCTATTGTAACCAAAAAGTACATTTTCTAAATTTCTTGTGTAAATTCGTTTCTTTATGGGATTGAATAAAAATGATTATATATTTTTCATGATCATTATAATTTATTGAATAAGCCAAAATATCCTCTATACTGATAAAAAATATTATCCAGATATTCATGGAATATTTTACTCATAATATACATAAATATGACATATGAACTTTTCAATCCAAAGTGAAAAACAAAAAAAATAATTCCCAACTCCAGTACAAAACCATCTATTTGGAATTTCATCAGCCTTCACCATATTCTAACGGTACTTAGATCTCATGTCATTCTTGGAAAATTAATGAGCTCCCTATAACTATTTAAGGAATCATTGATATGAGGAAACATATACTTATTCATAATATTAATTGTATTTAATGATATATAATAAGTAATAATACTCAATGAATCCTCTAAATTTTGAATAAAAAAAATTTGATCCCCCCATTGTGATGTGTATAGATTAATGAAACCATTATAAATAAAATAATGTAACTCTTTTTTCCATTACAATAAGTTCTATTTGATACATTTGGTAAGGGGGTTCTCAAATAATCATTAAATAAAGAATTCAATCAATTACAAATTCAACATCTCGATTGGGTATAACACTAGGGAACTCATCATGAAAAAATTCCATGAATTCATTTACCACAATCACATAAATAATCTAATTAGTTCACTTATCTTTAATAATATGTACAAGATAACATTAATTTTTTCTAATATTTTATCAAATTCATGATATGTTATCAACAATATGGGTATATCTGGTATAAAAACCAAAACTATTTTTTGAAAAACAATTTCCGTTTCTCTATAATCAATCTTATAATGATTAACAAAAAGATAATACCCTTCAAGAAAAACATAAAACTCTAAAAATGAGAAAACGAAATGATTTATATTAAATTTATTTCCTCCTCAAACAACTTGAATATTATATTAATGCATTGTTGATTTAATATTTAATGCTTTTATTTATTTTATAAGTTATTGTGTCATTTACATTTGTAAAAATATTCAATTTAGGGGAACATTTCCCAAAAATAATGGAATGTTTTGACCTAGTATCAAAGAAATCATTATAAAAAAATAATTAAAAAAATCCACCCAATACTGCTTCATTTGATTGAATAACATGTTATGATGTAGTCGCAAGTGATTTCACTACACATTTCATCTTATTTTCTAGATGCATCTTATCATTATTATCCATCGTTGATAATGTATGCGCATTATTAATTACCTTTACATGTATAAAATACATTACATTAATCATTTCGGAATAAAAATACCAATAGTTAGACCATTTTCATTGAAGTCATAGCTATATGAACAAAAATTCAACATAAAAACACATCTTAGATATTTTAAGGAATTCTCCTCAGTGTTTTTTCCACACATTCAAAAAATAAGAAATGTAATTTTCATACCTTCAGATTTATATGATAGATTCTTACCCAATAATTTCCATCTATTCCTTTTCATCAGCTTTAATTCAAAGCACATGTCATCATTAATGCACAGTATTTCTACCTTCTCATCACAACAAACAAGTTTATCAAAAATATTATTTCACGGGAAGTCAATTTAATAATATATCTATGAATAAATACTATGTAATAAAATATTTATTTTACTATCAAGATCCTGAATTAGATTTGTAGTTCACTATCCCAATTGAGGGGAATTTTCTTCATATAGGGAAAATGAATCTTTCTCTTTTTTTTCTATTCACGGAATTGATTTTCCATCCTTCATAGAACCAGTATAGGGAAATATCTTTCAAGGAAAAAATTCACAAATTAATCCCATTCTATTGAAAAAATATCGTCTCTTTCCATGATATTCAAGACCATTAACTTCCACATTCCATCTTCTCTATCAAAATTAAATATAGAAATAATGAACATTTGATTATCTGAAAAAACACATGAAACCATATAAAATTTCAAGGGGTTTAATCCACCCAACATTGACTACATGTTGAAAATATCAAATGAATGAATGAGGATTTTTCCTTATATAATATTCCACTATGATCATGTTTTTTTGGTAGCTCTAGATGTTCTATAAACTGCATTAAACTGCCATCTATTACCTACATCAACTGACCCATTATACTCAAAAACTCATTGGTTTTAACTCCCACTATTCTAGGTTGTGTATTTGAAAATATATTATGCTCTTTATTCCTTCCTTCTGAACAACATTATTTCTTCTGTAGAAAACCCTTCTAATAAGACATATCATAGATGAATAATAATAATAATATTTTAATGTTAAATCATATAAAATTATCCATATAGAAAAAATCATTTATAGTATTCTACTAACATCTTCATAACACATAAATTTATCTAAAACATTTTATAACACTATCTATAAGTACCGAACCTTATCTATTACACATTCTTGTGAATTTAGACAAGAATTTAATTTCATTCATTGTGAAGGATCTTTTACTTAAATATTTTTATATAATTACATCATATTTCATTTGTAAAACTCCCCAATAATACTAAAGTGATATTAATAAAATAGTAGCAACTTTTTTGGAGTATAAAATTCATTAAATGGATATGATATATTTTCATGAAAATTAGTCACAACATTCACCTTGGATTATTATTTTATCCTAACCAACATTAACCCTATAAAAAATAAATTAAATCATGGTATATGAAAAAAATTCTCAGAACGGTTCATAAATAATAATAAAAGAAAATATTAGTCCGTGAATACTTATGAACACATGAATGGTATGCATCTCACCTTTAATATTAACATATACATTATTTATAGAAACATGAGTTTTTAATAAACCATATCATGAATAAAAAACAATTTTGATAACATTGGGTATCATTTTATTACCATTATTACTTAGGATTTTAACCCTTAGGTCTACCATATTATTTATAACCCTCATGTCTACAATCAATGTAACCCTCGTGGATACCTTATGCTGTGACTATCACAGTTTCCTAAAGAAGAACCATTAAGGTAAACATCCCACATACCCAATCCATTTGATTTATATAATGTAACAACCCATATATTTCTATAATGATACCAACCATTATCATAAATTAATCCAAAAAAAGAAAACATAATCACAACAAAATCAATATTTGCATTATAAAATCATTTTTTAAAAAATTACTGATTTTAAAGGAATACTACGCGTATAGAAAGGAAAAAAATAGTTTTAAAATAACCATGATTTTTTTCAAATTGTCTTCAAAACAATAATAAATTATGATAATGGAAAAAACTAGCTCATTATTTATAAATAAATATGATGTAATTTTTTTTTAAATTTTTATAAAATATGCATAACTAATATTTTTAAAGGAATGTTCCTTACATTATGTCTGAAATCAATACACACATGAACATAATGTCTTAGGTAATAAAATTATTTTCCTTAATTAAATAATTGAAAACATTTTTAACATAATTTTTATTTTTTATTTTCATTCATTTATGATCATCTAGATGAGTTATAAATATCAGCATCCTCATTCCTGGAGAGTTTGTTTCATGGAATTATAGTCAATTTTCTTTAATTTAATTTTCAGAGTTCAAGTAAAATGGATAATAAACATCAAAAGTGGACTGAAATTTTATTAATATACTTATATAATTTTAAATTATCTCTTATATTATTATTTTTATAAGTATGTCTCAATTGATATAATATTAATTATAAATATGTTGTTTATTTTTTTTCCCCGACCATCCCAAACTACTTTCATTTTATTTAAAATTATATATATAAATATGTTCAAGAACATTAAACAAGTAATATAAATAATATTGAAATATGTTTTAACTATAATAATTGTTTTATTATTAGCCTTTTATATGGTAAAGGAATGTGAAAACTCATCATCCACGAAGGTGGTGAATCGATATGTCAATTATGATATATTTGTTTTTTGAAACAAAATTGTTTAAGAGAGTATATATGATGATGGATATTGAATAAAAATAATAAAATTAATGTATATGTAATATATTAGAGTTATCATGTCATTTTTATAGGCGAGGTGAGAATAGAATTATAAATAAATAAATAAATAAATAAATAAAGAATATAAAAGAACAAAAAGATGATTTATTTCTTGAATATATAATCCTTTAAATCCACCTTAAGGTGCTTTGTTTTGGTTTTTTTGGGAGTATAAAAAGTCTTAGACATGTGGAAGAAGCTTGGTAATGTAATTGGTAAGGAATTATGCAAGAGACAAGGCCTTTAATGTGTGAGGATAAGAGGAGGTTAGACATGGTATTTATAGGGAGATGAGAGGGGTGTTTTGAATAGTTTATCCATTTTTTGTTATTTTGGATCAATATTGTCCATAGTGTTGATTATTGTGACTAATTAGAGTAAATTTTACTTGTGAGTTCTAAATAATGGTTTATTACATATTTCATGACTCAAACATTTATGAATTTATCTTACAATGTTAAACACCCAAAATTTCTGTATTTAACTAATAATAAAAGATTAATCAATTATAAAAAAATACCAAAAATTAACCCTAACAATATTTTTATGATTAAATTTTAGAAATGGACACCATTATCTGAAAATAAATTCATCAATATAAAAAAATTATTTTATATTTAAATCATCATTCATTTAAAAATTAACGATTGTAATATTATAATAAATTTTATGAAACATTAATGATTATAAAAGGTCTCATAAAATTGCATTATAATAAAAATGAAACAAAATATTAATTTCTATATCAATTTTATTAAAATATATATATATTTTAATATTATATTAATTATAATGTCATAAAAAACATTTATATTAAAGAAACATACAAACACTTAATTTATAATTTTTTAAATGTTTATTTACTAATTCCAATGTATAAATAAATCATATTTTTCAATTATATGTTACATTAATTTTATTTATACATTAAATAGTAAGTTTTCTATTTTATTATTATAGATTAATTGTTTTCTAAAAAACCCCATATTTCATTATACATTATAAAAAATATTAACTATTCTACTACAGAATGAATGGATATTATTTTAGAAGTGACCGAGATATTACATCATCATTGAATCAATTGTTTTTATTCTCTTAAAAAAAATCAGGGAACATTAAATTATGGATGATGTTACAAAATCCTTTGAAATGGTGGATTTTTATTTTACCTTTGATTTCCTATGGAATTTTTTATTTTATGAAACATTTATATGAAGGGAGGAAGATTCATTCTCCTTTGATAATGTTTTAACATTTATAAATTGTTCTTTTAAGGGTAATTTTCCTTTTTCTACATTAGTGATTTTATGGTACCCCGTCTTTTTATTATATTTTACATTGAAAATGATTAATTGAGTAGATATATCATAAAAACATTTGAATAAAGGAAGATGGAAAAATAGGTTTAAATGGGAACCACAACTCTATCTCAAGTACACCGTATATATGAAATTGTTAAAATTATTAATGTATATGGGAGAAACATCAAGAATATATAAGATATGTGATACATTATATGGTGGTTTATAGTCAATATATCAATTAGGGTTTATCTAATATATATTATACTAAAAAAATTCATAAAATAAAAAAACATATTTTGAACTACCCACACAACATATATGGTAATGTTACATTCATTTACATAGGAGTATCAATGTTTTTAGGGATAAAAATGGGTAAATATTTCATTGAACTATAAATATATATTAAATAACAATGGAAATTTTTCAATGTAAAATTAAATCCCTTAGAAAGAATAATTTTTTTGTTAAATGACTAAAATTACGTAATTATTTTATATATTATTTGTCTATTACTTTCTAAATTATATTTTATAGACTGAATATACTCAAAAAATTATTCTATAGTTTTTAAATATAAAATAGTACTATATTTTTTATTATACCAATGGATAAAATGTTGTGAATCAATTAAATTTGTATGAAGGAGAACAAAGAAAATGGGGGTGTATAATGATTCCCTTCAAACTCACATCACGTAGAAGTATCAAAATTATTAATATGGGTGTATTTTTTTCCTATATAATTTGTTATTTCAAATACATTGGTTGAATAATATTCTCATTTTTACTCTTATATATGTCCACCCCAAAAGGAATCTTATTTGTACATCATGAATATTATTATATGTGGAATGTCTTGAGATCATCTCCATTAAATTAATAGAAATATAATTGGATGCAATTTATTTTATGTGACATGGTAAGGAACAATACCATCAATTGACCATGTTAAACAATATTAAAATATCTATAAATTCATCTTGACGTAACAACCAATGTCATTAGGTTGGATGTAAAGGAATATGAATTTACTCTTGAAGGTTATATATTGGTTTTTATATTATTCAAATATAGATTCTTGTCTAATAAATGTTACTATCTATTCATTAATGTGAAGCTAAATATTATGTTGAAATGGTTACAGATCTATCCAAATATTTGGATAAATATTCAATATATTTTTTGTTATGGATGACCACAAAATCACAAAAACAAAAATGATGATGTATTAAATAACAGTGGGTTTTATAGATTTAATTCATGTGGTTTATAAAGGTTTAATAGTGAATATAATGACCAATCATGGATATATTATTCATAAATGGGAATGATATGGTAGATCACAACAAATATCATTGAAATCTCATATATATATATGATTGTATCCTAAAATAGATGTTGAATGTTAGTTCGATATGTGTCATTTACTTGTAGGTCTAAAGCATGTTTCACGTAGTTGTGGTTTCAGTCTATTCACATTCCTTGAATTTTGGAAATCGTTAAATTCATGAAATAAAATGGAACTCAATTATGGATATCAGGATACATATCATTAAGGGAATTAAAGAATTATCATAGTAGTAAATGGGGAACATTGACAACACACATTGGGATTACACTTTTTCTAATAGAGTTTCTCTTCAACAAAACTACAAACAACCATAGTCAATAACTAGTATGATTGTAAAACATATATTGAAGGATGGAAAAATTTAATATTTAGGGCTCATATAATGGTAATATAAAACAAGAAATATATATATAAGTCTTCTGATATCATAGTGGTATCATTCATTCATGTTTTTTAATATTATGGGCCCAAATATTCCCTTGATTTATAAATTAATGTGATGACTAGAGTGGTGAATATTGTGATCCAAAAACAACGGTGGAACTAATGGATTGAATGTGATTATAAATTTACTAATCAAGTGATCAAGAATAATAATATTATCCATTCAAAGTATCTTCTTCTTGAATATTTCATAAGAGTCAATGACATATCTTCCATAAACACTACCATTTCACATATCATTAGTGAGATAAATGAATTAGTGTATCACCTTTCCAATAAAGGGGTTGGTTTTATTTTCTTTTGATTTGATAGATATTTTTCTATTGGAACTGAATAATTTAGTATTATGAGTCATTTATTAAACATCTACCTTCATAATCTTGTAACATTTAATAATTTAATCTAGACATGGTCTTCTAGTACTTGGTGAACCATTATAATTATTTTATATTGTGTTAATAATAATTTTTAGTACAAATATGTATTTAAAATCCATCCATGATACATGAATATTTTTATTGAGATGAATAATTAATGACCAGTATGTTAATGGTAATTCAAATCCATGGCATATGACTTGGATTCACCACATGATCCTTTATATCCAAGCTATGATAAAGTTCATAATTCTTTCCATGTATTTATCTGATGAAAATGAATAGTAAATTTTACTCATATATACAAATATATAACATTGATTTTTTTCTAATAATTTTTTTTTCATTTTATGTATATTTTTTACATTTAAAATATTTGTACAATAATTTTAAATGTTTTCCAATTAAGAAAATGTTATTATTTTTCGATGTAATTATGGAGAATGATTAAAAAATATTAATTTTATTATATGGGAACTCTTTTTTGATTTAAATAATCTCAAAATGTGAAATATTATTAAAGGAACTAAATTTTGGCTTATTGTTTGTATATATTAATTTAGACAAAAATTAAATACTAAAATATTTATAGTTAATAAATAATAATTGGTGAATTAATATATGGTGTGATAGTGAAATCTATAAGAAGATATATAAACACCTGTGGAATGTTATATATTATTTATTATTATAATAATTCAATGAGTAGATGAATTATAATAATATGATCATAATTTTTTATCCTTATATATAAAATAATAAGTGACCACAAAGTGTGAAACATTATCTGCAAAGTATTATATGGTTTTACAACACACAACATGTGTCCTTGAGAATTAATACAAAGTTATAAATGTCTTATGACGATTATGTGGATTGTCAATGTTAATTATAAGGACAATAAAAATTTTTATAATGATAAAGGAGTATTATTTTTTTCTGTTATATCTCATAGGTGATGTTAAGAATATTATATAGATGATGTTATTTTCATGGAAATAATGAGTAATACTTAACCATATCAATTTTGGTTGTAGATATTATGAGATAGAGATGTAGATAAAATATAACGATGATATTAAATCTTGTAATAATGATTTAGATCACCTAGGTATATACGAATATAATTGTACAGTTTATATATTCATAATAATATTATGTTTACTCAATGAATTGATAAATTAATATTTGAAACCGAATTGTGATAATATATTGATATATTAAAGATCATTAAATTACAAGAAAATACTATGATTGTGTTGTGGATTATTATGTGAATGTTTTATTATGAGTTATATATTTTTCATTAGATAGTTAGTGTGGATTATTTTTCCACTCAACTTTATTTATTTTTTACTTCTAGTCCATTGATTTGTGGATATTAATTGAAATGAAACATCAAACTAATTATACTCATACTCACGCATTGATTTCAGTTATAGTCAAATGACATCAGAGCTCTAACTCTCTTCTAACAAATGGATCTTGCATATATACTCATTATTTTATGCATATTTATCTATTGTTATTCACACCCTTATCCCTACTTTATTAGTTAATTAAGATACACTTTTTATATATCACAATCTCAACTATTAGAAATTGTTGAGATATATTTTGATTCACCATAGTGTTTACAAAAATTCACTCTTATTGATTTATGATCAAGTTAGACTATTATTCATAGAAAACTTATTTCATTCTCACCCCTAGCATTAGTTTTTATGTATAATATCCATAGAGTTACTTCAACATGATAATATTAATAAAGGTACTTTTGAAGCATTATTTGGTGGTGCGTCCTAGGTTTTTTATTAGAAGGTAAAACATTGATAGAATTTGATATTCTATTATAATTTTATGATGTGTTATTTCTTTAACATGAAACCCATAAAAATATGGGGTGGATAAGTTCCATCCTCTAGTATAGGAGGTGTGTGGTGATAAACCGAATAACTAGAGTGTTATGGGTTTATTTCATTTGGGGTAATCTATGGTCCATATTATAGATCAGTGAGGTTGGGATCCATGGTACTATTACTACTTTATGAGATCTTGAGGGATATATTATATCTTTGAGTGATTAGGATCCAAGATTTTTTGTTTCCTATTGGATTATATAGTATATTATGGAGTTTTTGTTATTTTAAATATTATAATAATGAGCATAAATCTATATAAATGTTTTGTGTTGTCACCAGGAAGTTTGTAGGTGCTTTTGAGGAGTTAAGAATATGTTTAGATGATGTTTGGTTGTCTTTAAAATGGTTAAATCCTTTTATTCTATGTTTTATATCATAAAACACATGTGATTATTAATATTTATAACTTGTAGTGAAATCATTGAGAATACCATGATTAATTTTCAAGAAAACAAATTCTAAATATAAAAGTTTCAATCAATGTATTTTTATCACTATTATTCTAATCTTATTCGTAATGATCATCATACATATTACATGGTGGAGTTTTTAAATTTATTTATTCTTTGTTGTTTTATGTATCTAATATCATGAATTAATAAAGATCCCATTAACCAATGATAATAACAATAGAGGTGAAATTATTTGTTATATAAAAATTTCATACAATGAATTCTTTCCAACACTTTCATCGGGGCACGCATCCTCTATCTAGAATGTGATGGTTGTTGCCTTGCATTACTGAATCCCAATGTTGGGGGAATTCATCTCTTATGTAGGGATGTTTGATCTTTTATCAAAATGGGATTATGGTATTTCCATTTCTCCTTCTGTGGATTCCTCTTTGGAATTCACTACCTAGTTCGGATCTCCCTTAAATGTTAAGACGTTGTTCATGAAATTCTTCTCAGTGCCAGGTCCTTCAGGAAACCGGTTATTTATTCTGGTGATCTAAATAAATTACATGGTGTTATGCTATGTATGTAACCATCGTATAGTGTAGTAGGGATGTTGGGTATCGATGGCTTGTCTGGATGTTGAAACACTATTATGCCTATATTTATTCCCCTTATGATAAGGCTTATAGTGGGAATGGATGCATGGATGGGAACCTATGTAAAACCTCCAAGTTAAGGAATGACCATCCTGAAACACAATAGATCATGAGAGAGACAAGAATGGGACCTGGGTGACTGTTTTGAACCTTAGGTAGGATTACTGCATGTCCCTATGGAAGGGAATAAAGTACACGTATTACATGAGGGTGAATCATGGGATCATGGTGTATGTAATGAACAACAATCATAAGACATGATGAGGCTTATGTGTGGTTAGAAGACCAAAGGCAGAGGGGCACTCTTTGTTATAGGAGTATGGATTTATTGTGTAGGGATTATGCATGGTTAGATTACCATAGAGATATTCAAACACCACTAAATGGATAACCAAATATGTGGGTCCCAATAAGGGGAATGCTGATGTTTACTAGTGTGTGGGGTTTAAAATCAGGGAGGCTTCTTATGTACCTTTTATATGAGATAGGGATCAAAACCCATGTAGTTCAAAACCATAGAGCTTAATGCCATGTGGGGAAATAGGGGAATGCATTTTATCATAATGTGGGATGAGGTTGAACCAATGTAAATTTGGTCAGGTCTGATTGGTGATGGGATTGATCTTCGGGGAGGCTTCCTAAATACCATTCCTAGAAAGGGAAAAGATAAAAGTCCATGTTGTATGGATATAAAGGGAGAGGAGATTACCCTATGGCATCCCAAATAGTATTTCAAGGTAGATTATTACTCTAAGACCACATGAATAATGCTCGGTGTGAGAAAAAAAGAGGAAACAATGTCCACACAATCACATCAAGAAATGTGAATAAGCGAGTAATAGAGCGGGGCTTACACATTGTTAGCTGTCCATGACGATGGAGATTGGGACTTACTCTGGGATAGAGTCCTGATGAGAAATGAGGGTTTCCATACATATGTGGAAAAAATAGTCGTTGAAACTGAATCATCCCATCAAATGGTGTTGGGGATTATGTGGAGACCGCCCAATATGTGCATGGTGACAAAGCTCAGAGTGAGGGGACTAAAGAGGTGTTGGTTCAATCCCCTTCACGATTCCCTATAAACTTGGCACTTATGTGTGATCATTATTTAACATCACGTTTTAGGAATGTATGTTCTAGTATTTTTAACATCTTATAGCTCCGGAATTGAGGATTTACTCTTGACCCTAAGTATTTACATAATTGGAACACTTTAAACACTTTTTCAAGGGATGACACAGGTAGTTCCATGTGGAGAACATATTTTCGAGTGATCCATTGAGGGGATCGTATTAGTGTGGCTATGTAATGAAGCAACATCCATTAGCATTCCTATTAGAAGAAGCATGAGACAAAGCAACACAACACTAGGCACCACTTGGGGGACCTTAAAATTGATTCGTACAATCCTAAAGGGACTAATATAAGAGGGGCGTACAAAGTAAATGACCATGGAAAGAGGGGATTTGTAAAGAGAAAAACCAGGGAAATGAAAAGTATCTTCATGAATTAATAGGCCTTTGCAAAGGTAAGGATGTTCTAAAAGTGGAGAGTTTTCATAAAGGGAAGGTTGTTTAATCAAGGAATCATCTTTGTGAAGGGTAGTTCCTTTGTGGAGGGTAGCGGCCTCATGAAGGGAAGGGCCTCTATTAAAGGTACTGCCTTAATCATGGGAATACTTCTATGGTGAATAGAATTACTTTAGATATCTATCTTTATTTGGAGATTACATATCCAAGGCTATATGCTTCGTGAATTATCGAACACCATGAAGTTGATCGCTCTTTTGCGATGTTAATATGCCTTTGCAAAGGGAATCACCTCCATAGGTGGATTAACTGAAGAACACGAGGCATAGTTTTTAGAGTTCATGTACCATTGGTGATCCATCTATTGGTTTCATGAAAGCCTTTTCAAAATGGATGATCTAGAGTTGAACGAGAGGAGTCACCATCTATTGGTTTCATGAAAGTAATTGAAAAATGGATGCTCTATAGTTGAAAGAGAGGAGTACCAATGATTCCAGAGGGGGGCCTCTATTTAAATGAAGCAATGATTAGTGAGGGTCTCATAACTCATGAATAGAGGATCAATGCCTAGGGGGGCTCTATTTGAATGTGTCGTCCACATACAGGGTACGGGATGCTGCAATGAGGATTGTTGGAGCAGTGGTTTCATAGCAGTTTGTGGAGACTGATGACGTCGCTGAGTGAACACGCTCCATCGGAATCCATCATATTCGTATAGGGTATGTGACACTACAAAGTCCATCATAGAGGCAGTATTTGTGAAGGAAATCCTACCTTGAGGAGGGATTTTCTAAGGACCCCCTTTGGGATGTTTTTAGGGATTTAGGTCCCTTGTTGGTGATTATTAACTCTACAACATCGATGAGTTTTATGAATAAAAAGGAAGAATTGTTTTGCCAAAAAATACCCTATTTTGAATTGGTGCTGAAATAATAGTTGGTCAGATTCAGAGGGTAGGATGCCAAATAGTTTAGGAGGATCGAATATATGGAGGATCACGGAGCTGGGTCATGGGGGAGATTGTGGAGTCGCGTCACAGAGGCGATTACAAAGTGTACATGTGAAATAATCCTCATAGAGAGGTGCAACACAACATGGGTTAGAGGGAACACAATGTGTATCCACAGGTTTGTTGCAAATCTAGCACCAACATTATCTATAAATAGATGCCCAATGTTTTTTTTCTCACACTTAGATATTTACAAATGTGGGTGCTAGGGCTCTCATTTTGTGAAATGATCCTCTCCATGAATACATCTCTCCAACATGAGTTTTTTTGTTAGGTTCTTTGCAAACACTATTGGTGAACTAGTGCATCACAGTCTATTGCATCATGTGCGATGTAGGCCGATGTCAAGTCTGCTATGTGGAGAGTTGGTTCCTTGAAACTGTCTTTATGAATAGTGATTATGAAAAGTCTTCATGAATGATTTTTTCGGTTGACCATCTTGCTCCAAATAAAACAATTATTTAAGTATTTAGGATAACATCGGCTCAGATGGTCGGGTGAGAAACTCATGCCAATAAAAATCAGAGGGTGTGCATGGAAAACAACATAAATAATGTATAGTACATCTAATGTACTTCTGATCACCAAATGTTGACAGAGGAGGTGACAGAGGTGCAGAAGGAATACCCACATTGCAAAACCTTCCATTGTAATGCTTTGGCCTTCAGGGTGAAGTGTTTATCCCAGACACCATAAAGGACGAACCAATATACTATTCTAGGAACACCCCTGAGAAATACCAACATTATATTTCTATCTATATACACATGGGAAAAGATCACATAATGGTGAAACCAAATTTCCTTTACAATAATTTGGAAAATATCGATAATAATGCATTGGGGAAATATAAGTCTCAACCTATTTACAATACAATCATCAAATAATGGCTTGGAAATATAGATAATGGGTAGATCAAATGTTGGGATATGTTTCAAGGTGGATAATTCACCAATGAGGGGGCTTTGGCCTACTGGGTTGGTGCGTCCTGTATAGTGGTTGTGAATGTAAGGAGGTGGATAGGCCTGTATAATGCATTTTGGGCTTCCCAATTCAGCATCTATCAACGTCAAACATTTATACATTGGTTTCTATGATGGTGGTCACCAGATACCAACACATTATACATACATCACATGTAAACTGGCATCAACCTCTTGGACCTTCATCAAATTTCTGGCATCCTAATCTTGGGAGGGGTGTTTGATGAGTTCCTCCCTACCATGAATGGCTGGGAGGATAGGGAGCAGATGTGGCTTTTGGCGATAGCATTATTGGGACTAGTACCAGGTATAGATGTGGATAATCACAATACAGGAGACATCCACTTTAAACAGTGGCTCACCTATTTCATGAATCTCCCACCATAGGAGGAAAAAATAAATGTGATGCCCTATATATGTACATGACCAGCTCAACGGGGAACATAATGTACATACTGCTGGATCATGGAGGAAAACCAGTGGAAAGAGTGGGGTGGTACAACATCCAGACTGAGTAATGATCGATATTTTGGACATCCATATTCATCTTAGCATGGATCTGTGGGAGGATATTACTATTCCCAAATTCCCACATGGGGGTGAGACCAAGTACATCCATCATGGTGGATCAGCTAGCTAGAGGAGACCACAAAAACATGGGTATACAAGTGTGGGAGAAGTTATACCATCCACAATGGGACATCCGAGAGGGAAAGCGGCTACTGTGACTGTGTGGGTCGTTCCAAAATTTTTATAGCTAGATTGTGGCACATGTGGGGTGATATTAAAATCATTACACTATTTTTTTGTATGGTATACAATCTTAGCCAGAAATATATAATATTGTATGGAGATTATGATTTAAGATTGACGTAGTGCCTTTGTTGGGTATGATGGAGTGTGTAGAACAATTCTTCTTCCACCTATTTCCTTTTCCATCCAAAGCTTACACTGGCATTGCCACAAATACTATAGTGAAGTAGTCATATCTTCTATCTTTCTATAGTGGTGTGCTGGTGTAATGATTACACTATGAGCCTATATGTGAACTATATAACCTACAAAAGTTCTCCTGAAAATTCTAATACATACAAATGATGAAATCATAGGTGTAGACAAATGTGCACCATGAGAACCACATGTGTGTGATGTGAAAAATCTAGATGATGTTTTAAAGAGATGATGGGAATATTTGGAACACGTTTCCTACATTCAATGATGCATTCAGACTGGTTTCTAATTATTCACAGAGCTAGGAGGCTCCTTACCCTAGTGAGATTCTGAAGCGACTGACTATCTGGGCCATCAATGTAGAGGTCCCTACCCCTCGACATCGAACAAAGTCGATGGGGGACAAAAAAATTTGGTTCCAACATGTGTTAAGATGATGAGATTATAATAGATGGTAATGTATTCCACAAATCAGTAGACACTAAGTTACTGTTGGGTGGCAGTGGAGAGAGTTATGTGACAGTGTCAGTCCCGTTGGCTCTGCCACAGGGGCCTGAGAGATATTTCAACCATCCAAGGTCTTTTGTAGGGTCCCCTTCATGCTCCATTGAATAAAATATGTTTTCTAATGATTCATTCTGATTTTTTTATTCCAAAGGCCAATATTGATTTGGAAAATAGTTAATCGTACATAGATGTTAAAGGCATGTGGAAAAAAGTGAACATGGATGATGTAGCACTCGGAGAACATGGATTCATGAATGGAGGATTCAAATATACCCCTAAGGATGGAAGAAATTTCTTGATGGAACTGTAGGATGTAATACACTCCTGTGCTGACAAGAAGCCAATGACGCACCATGTAAGGGTGTTGTAGAACATGACTACTCCTACGGAATTGACAGTGGCTCAACTAGTGAATCAATTTCCCTTTCCTAGACATGTAGATGAATCTTGGGGGAAGAAGTCAATGAGGAATACTTAATCATACAAATGGAGGGGTCTCCCAAGGGAGCCTCTCCTAAATATTAAAAAAGTGGCCCTAGGGGGAATTTCCTTCGGTGAGTTTGCTATAACTCTAGAAGTGAGTTCCCATTATTCATTGTTGTTCTTATACCCTTCTTACCCTATCTTGTTTTCTCTACTGAACATATATGTGAAGAATTATATTCAATTAACCACTCCCACAGATGGTGATGATGGTGATAAAGGAATAGATAACCAATCATCGGGACCTCCTACTAGAGAGACGATGCTTGTGGAACCCAGCAATGCTGGGGGATCAGGGGTAGCCTCCACAAGATCTTCATATCCCATAATCATATGTGGAGGGTGGAATATAGGATTCTCAGTGATGATAGAGCCCAGAAATGATCAAGTGGTTGGCTAATGAATGTCTCATTGTTCAGATTTGTACCTATTTGAGGATTAATCAAAATACCTAATGTGACACACGCTTGCACAGTTTCCATGATGGTACACAAGTTGGTCCTTATATCACTGAGTTCCTACGCTAATAGTACCATTGTTTATTATTAGTGAGCGGTGGTGAAGATTGATATCACTAGAGGGACAGAGTATGGGGATGGTTGGGTGGATATAAATAAATCAAAATCATGTGATGAAGACCATCTTGAAGAAGATCCTTTTATTGATCTCTTGGAGGTATTATCTCGAATATGATCCTACATAACCAGAGTAGCGGGACAAGACTGCTTCTGATAAAGAAGATAGAAAGGCTATCTGCTTGCAGACATGGAAATTGATCAAACATTTAATCGATAACACCACATAATAGTAGTGGATAATTCAAATGGGAAAATTTTTCCACTGGCTACGGGAACTATCCACTGGAGGAGTGGAATCATAATTCCCCTGCTTGCACATTTGAGATTGCCTTTCCAAGAATTTGTGGGAGGATCTTAATTTACTTACTATTAGTTCGTAGTAGACGAATTTTTTCAATATCTAGAAACTCCACGAGGTGGAGCAAGTTGTTCGATGTTTTAGGGTGTTGGTGAATGAACATTCTTATTTTATTTGCGGCCAATAGAAATTTATATCTCGATTAATGTCACAGATAATAAAATCTATGTATTAGATTAGGTGATCATCCAAAGATATGGCTACCATCCAAGTCGATGAAGACTGCGTGCATACCAAGGCAGATGAATTATGCCCTGTTTCCAACTAAGAATTTAGGGAGAATAACCGGTGAGGGAAAATATTAGAGGCCATGCACTAAAGATTTGTGGAGCTGTAAAACTATATTGGGTAGGTTAATCCATCTATTGGAGGGCCAATCTATGGGCTTTATAACATGTATAAACTCACAAACATACTTTCTTATGTAATTATTTATTTTTGTGTGTGCAACAAACCAATTATTTTCATTGATTACTTCATCTCAATCGTATCTATGAAACAACGTTCGATCAATTCCTAAGATCTCATGGTTCATACCTGATGTGAGAAACAAGGAATTCCCACATAATTTTTCCCTTTGAATACAACAGTTCCAACCAATAACTAGATAAATGTGGTCTGAATAAGCTCCCATGGTTTCAAGGAAGAAAAGGGGTCCATGGTTAGGGAATATATTTCTCAAAAAATACAATCCCCCCTCTCCCAACATGATCTAGCACACAGGCGAGATAAATTCTAGTGGGGTTGGAATAAATTTGATCCAAGGGGATTGAATAATGTGAATTATGATACCTCAAATCAGAACACATTGATGATGGAATGATGAAAGAGGATCACCATTGAACCAATTCAAAACCCATCATCTATATATAGTTAGATTGAAATTGGATAGAATCAATGAGGGATGACTGCTGACTGTATTTGAAAACATCTGGCCAAACTCGATGTGTGGTCTGATATCCTTCATAACGTTGTCCCAGGATGGTAGGACAACCTTAAGACCAAGAAAAATAACCGCTATGGGGTTAATTCAGATGTGAAAAGGAATAGGGATCCTAAATAGATGTCACACAATGTGTGGTAGTGGAATTATATCAATTTGGATAAATTCCAACACACATGAAATTACGTCACCATGGTGAACATAAACTATGTGAGTGTAGTAGTATGAATCATGATCAGACATACATCTAGGAGGGTCCTCTCTTGCAATGACCTAGGATATTCTATTGTTCTTCATCCTATAAATGAGGATGATAAACAAATATATTAGCATCATATAGTGAGGACAATTCATGGAATAGTTTAAGGACATATGGTTATACCAATGGGTCATATTATCTCATATATATATATATATATATATTACAATATGATAACCACTAAGGAAATGTGAGCCATGACCGGTGTAAGAAACATGGAGCATTTTTATTCCCTACCCATCTACTGAGATCATGCAGTAGTGAAAGGAAATGTAATGTGGTTAAAATAACATATGAACCAATACTCCTTCTCAAAACGTGTGAACACCTTGAGTTACAATAGAAGATGAGTTAAGGATATGTAAAACAAATGAGGGATTAAACACATGATTCTCAAAATTTTATGTTTGGGACACAATGGGGGAGGCATGATAATGAATAATAGCTATTAATCATTTTTTAAACACATCATCCATTTCCTGTTTTCCTAGAATAGGAATAGACAAATGAGGGTTGACTACTGACCATATTTGAGACGTCACATTCACATAAAAATGTTGTTCAAAATCCATCAGAGCGTTGTCCCAGGAAAGTCGGAGAGCACTGATGTATAGTATTTATACTGTTAGGGGTCCCTTTGGATGTCAATGATAATAAAACCATAAATAATGGTATGTGAAAAGTGTAGACAATACCAATGAATATTAAGCGTCATGCTGGATGAACACAAGGAGTTGTAATCTCGAATGGAGTACATGATATAGTAATTATAAACCCGACATGAATGAGGACCAAAGAGGTCCACACCACACCATGTACTTTTTGGGAGATTCCATACCAGAAGAGGATGGGGAGGTGAATTTATTTAATACTGGACCTTAGAAAAGAAGTCTAGGTGTAACTACATGTCCCACAAGGATGGGAATCAAGCCAGGCGTAGTTCATGATGGTGACACAATAGGCAAACAATACCAAAAGGGGGAGATGTACTCATTTAAAGAGGAATACCATAGTTGTTATGTAGTTCAATTTTCTATAATCATAGATAATATGACACATAGCTCAGGATCATAGTGCTTGGACCATGAGGTGCCTAGTTAATTATCATGTATGGGGTACATGCCCATGATGTTTCTTGTCATGCGATAAAGATGAAAAATGGATAAATCTCAAAAAAGGTACATGGTGCGGCTACTGAAAACCTAAATTTGATGAGGACATAGAAGTACACACCAAACCAGATAAATACCATGAATCTAAGGACAAAATGGAATAAGAGGGTTTATAAGGATGCCGAATGACCATAAACAAGAAGTCTGGGCATATCTACGTATCTCATATGGATGAGAATCATGTCATGCATAGTTCTATAAAGAGGTATTTCATGAGGGAAAAACAAGAATGGGAGAAACATTTTTTCAAGTGAAGAAATCATACGGATGGGTAATTTATCATTAAACATCCAGGGAGAAGAAGATGTTGTTTATCGTCATATAGTTAGGACATAATGGATACTCATTTTTGGTCATAGAGCTCAGATCGTATAGTGAGAATTGCATAGCAGAAATATATAATGCAAGGATATACAGAATCCAAATGTGAAAAATGACATAGAAGTCCACACCACATAACAAATTTCAAATTTAGTAGACACAAATTTTAGAGTCATGATACCTTGACATGGGCGAATAGTTTAAGACATGATCATATATTTTATGGTTGTTGGGTTCATGCCTAAAGAAGTGTGGTTATTCCATGTATGCACAAACCATAACCATATCCCTATGACCATGTGAGATATGATCAGTGTGGGAAAAAAGGTTGTAGATGATCATTACAACACCTGAAATACTCAGTAGGGTGAGATGGTGTGGAGTCGAAGATGACCCTCACGTGGCTGATACATCCTCTTTAATGAGCATAGTTTCACAGAGAGATAACACAAGTGTTGTAGAAATACCAATTGAAAATGATGTATTATAATGGGATGTGAATCACACTACAGATATTTTGGTCTTAATTTGGGTGGCATAACTCTAGAGGATTATTGTTGATCATTTTTGAAACCCCACATCCATATCGTGTTGCCTTAAATGGGAACGAAAATTGAGGGTTGACCACTAACAATATTCTATACAAAATACCTATCTCAAAATGACATTAAATATCCTCCAGGATGTTGGGATAAAGTATTAGGTGTGCCCTAATGTTGATAATCTGTACTGTTAAGCGGCCCTTTTGGATGATAAAGATGATGGAGCCCAAATAATTGGAGTCGTGAAGCATGGATGCAAAACGAAAGCATGTCCATCCAGAATCCAATACTCCTGGTCCTAAACCAAATTGAATAAAAGCACATTTGAGAGGCATAATAGTGGTCTAGATGTCCAGACAGGATGTGGAAATGTGTTCATGAACCAATTGTTAGACCAGAAGATGAAATGTCTTGGCGTTCCTATATATTCAATAAGGATGGGAATCATGAAATGTGTAGTTTTGGAAATCCAATCATTTTAACATCATGAGGTAAATACATGAGGGGATATGGAAGGGAGATCCCCGATTGTAATTATATGGCTGGGATATTATAAACCCAATGTTAAAGGGGAACAAATAGGACCCCGCCACACCATGTTCTTCTAAAAGAGTTTGGGTAAGGGGATAAAAAGAAAGCATGACTGGAGGTACCTTTGACTCGACTTGAAGAAAAAATGTCTCGCCATTCCAACGTATCCTATGAAAATTGAAATCAAGTGATTCATAGTTCTAAAATGATGTTAATATTTATTTCTTTTTGTAAGGGCATATGAAAAGGTGGTGGATATCTCTTAAGAGAGGTAAAAGGCCTGGTTATTGTAATCCCAATGTGAATGAGTGCATATGTAAGCACCACAACACATACCCTAGGAATAAAATGGGCCATGGTGCTGAAAAAAAAGAGAAACTTTTTAATAAACCATGGCTGGACTAGGGGTGAAATATTCTGGCGTCCCTACTTATCCCATATGGATGGGAGTAATGACATACGCAGTTCTGAAATTGTTTTTTAGTTAGGACCATGCGGTAAAGATGTGGGAAAAGAGATATCTCAATGAGGAATGTATATGGTGTTTTAAAATTACAAAATGAAAATGAGGACACAAGAATACATGCTCTACACAATTCATAATTCTAGGAAATAAATCATACCAAGGTTTCGAGAGAAAAATAGATGAACTTGGGCTAGACCCGAAGACAAAATGATTGGGCATTATTACATATCTTATAAATATGATAATCAATCCATAAGAAGTTCTATAATTTAATGTGTTTTACCATCATGCAATAAGGATGGGAAATGTGGGACTTTCTTGAAGGAGTGAAACATGGTGCAGTTTTTGTAACAAGACTTGTGTGAGGACATAAAAAGTCCAACCCACACTACAAGAGTCCCTTTAAGAGAACCAAACCAGAGGGGGTGAAGATATTTTTTGGGCTAGAATTGAAGATGTAATGTATGAGCATTCATAAAAATATCATAAAGATAATAATCAAGCCATACATTGTTCTTTGAATGTCATATAGTTTATAATAAAGTAGCAAGGTTGAGGGAGATATTAGTTTATAGTCATATATATTAGACCGTTTATAGTTTAACTTATTGCTCGATGAGGATAGGCAGTTTAACATCTTCCAAAAGGTAATATAGTTTAACGTTTTGTGGGATGAAAGGTACCTTCCTGTGAATTACTTATTGTTTAATTTTTCATCGGTGGGAGGAGTAATATTATCATCATTCATATTGACTAAATAATATCTACCATTTGGGAAAACACTGTGAATGACATTAGGTCCTTCGCATTTGGGCTCCAACATCAGCAGCTTCATGTCAGGCATCATTGGTTCTCTCAGGGTAAATACTGTAACAGCCCGAGATTTTATGAAAAATATTCTTTTTTATTTTACTAATGTCTTGTGTTATACGCTACACCAAAAGGAGCTTGGACAATACGCATCCTTGACTTGCCTTGCATTACACGCAATCGCAACCTTCCTTGATAGCGTGTGTGGTACGTAATACTGAGTTTCACGAAACAATGATATGCTATTAAAATATTATTAAAACTAGCCGTTATGAATAGTAATAACCACTTTTTAAAATTCTATAAATCTTATTTTTCAAAATGAACTTCATTTTTGGATTCGGAATATAGAAATTAGCTTAGGTTGAAATTTTGGTGATTTTCGGATAACTTTCATATTTTGATGAATAGTGAAAATTACTAAATTATAATTAAAAACAACTTTTTTAATCGAAATAATTAATAGTGATAAATCATTAATTTGAGTGGTTTTAAAGTATATTTAGAATATATTTTTACAATTTAATACAATGTTGGTCATTGGATGTAATTTCACATTTAAACTAGACATAAACAAGTGTCAATCTTTTGATAGATATTGTTTCTTAAAAAACACGCTATTTGTTTTAACAGCAGGATTTAATTATAAAATTAATTAATGAAACTTTTATGTTATGAATTTGGTAAAATAGACTTCATTTTTGAATTCGGAATATGAAATATAGCTTGGGATGAAATTTTGGCATTGTTCTGAAAAACATCAATTTTTGATGAATAGTGAAACTACTAAGTGGTAGGTTAAAAACTGAATTTTGCATAAAACATAATTTTACCGCTTCTGTGAATGTAATTTTGAAACTCCGAGAGACACGGTTAATATGAAGGACTAAAATGTGGTTCAATGAGATGAAAATAATTTTTTGGTGAATAGTAACTTTTTACTTTTTTTACCACGGTTAATAGTAAATAGGGTAACTAAGGGTAAATATGATATTAATATTACCCTAACACATTTCCTAATTCTATTGGACAAGTGTAATTCGACCAAAAAAAAACTTAGGAATAAAATATGACCATTTAGGCCCACTTGGATTAGATTAGGACATTTATTATTAATTTATTTAAAGAAGGGTTAAAATAGTTAAAATCAAAGTTTAATAAGTAAATCATTTATAATATGGGGTTATACATAAGATAAATTCGATTGTAAATATTCATTAGAAATCTAAAAAGATTTCCTACATGGTGGTATTTTATTTGTAATTTTTAGACATCAAATATTTTAATTTATTTATGACACAAAGATGATGCAGTAATTATCTTATTAATGAAATATTGACATAATTGATAATATAAATACCAAAATAAATGTAATTTAAGACTTTTTATTAATTACACTAATTATATAGGTTACTATGATATATTAGTGTTGATTTAATCATCTTGGTTTGAACATATAATTCTGTTATGACTTTCACAAAAATCATATATCAAATAGTGTCAAAATTGACACAAAATAGTTTTTAAATCAAATATTATATTATTAATTGATATTTTATTCCTAAAAATCTAAGGTTCGGCCAAATGACTTAGATAATAATATATGTATTAATAATTTACAATTTGGGGTTCGTTTGGCATATTATAGTAAGTTTATTAACCATATAGTGAAAGAAAACAAAAAGACACGGTAAAAGTTAAATTACTTAACTTAGAGTTAAATCTAATTGATAAGGTTAAAATAATACCCTAAACTTGTCTAAATCCTATTGGTTGATATGATTTCGACCCATCCCCACTTTAGCTTCGAAATAAGACCCTTTGGAACCATTATAAACCGATTTTGACTTTAATATAAAATAATATTTTGAGATATTCCTAAGGTGCCCCTCTCCTCCCCTATAAAAGGACACCTCCTCCCCCTCCTCCTCACACAAATTTGAGCACTCAATCTCGGCCAACCCCTGCCAAAATCTCTTCTCCACTTCCCTAGTAACATCCTAGAGGTTCTGGTCTTCTTCAAAGACCAATTTTAGTTCCCTAAGAGGAGGTCTCAAAGAGGCACTTCAAAGAAGAGGTAATTACCGTTACCAATTCTTTCATCTTTATTTCTTCTTCCACTTCTTCTTCTTAGGTTGTTTCATTATGAAGTAATAACATCAGTATCACTCATATACTGATATGTTATTATAAGTATGAAACAACCCTATTTCACCATCTATCCATCCTACGGAAAAAGAAATCACTGCGCGTGCGTACGTACGGAATACCGTCTCCACGCCGTGGTGTAATCTATTTTCCACCACCACCTTACATGGATGGGTATGATGGTGTAAAGAATAACTATACATAGTTATTACAAAATCATATTGATTCTGATATATTGTATGATCCACTCCAATTCAATTCAATATTTATAGAAATGATATCATCGCTCGTGCGTACGTACGGACTACCGTCTCCACGACGCGATGAGATTCATTCTCCATGTTAACCATTTAAGAATGATTATAAAGTATATATAAGAAATAATAATGAAATATATGACATTATAAAGCTACTGGATTTATGTATATATATATACATGTATGTCATCTACTTACTTCCATTCAAGACAATAAGGAAAGGAAAACAGCGTTCATGCGTACATACGGACTACCGTCTCCATGAACGGTGTTTTTCATTTCATTTATCTATCTATTATATATATATATACTGAATATATATGATATATAAACCATATTTTATATTATGGAAGTGAGTAAATCATGATATAAGTAATAATGATGTCAAGAACAACAAGTCAAAACACCTACGATAAATGAAACGATTTTACCAAAAACGCTTCTTTAACATGGAATTTACAAAAGAACGGGTAATATAATGTCATAAGTGAACCATATATGATATCATAACAATGAATATGATTCTGTAATAAGTCAATAACATGATTTAAATCATTATACAGGAGGTTCGGACACTTACAAAGCAAGTCGGACCTAAGGTAAGGGAAATATCACAATCTCATTTTTATCCGAGATTGTTTATTCGTAAGTATTTACTGGGGTGTATTTTATCATCCACATCCATGTTTAATCATTATGTAATATTATTTCCATCCACCTACAATTGTTTAAATCCATTTTTACCCTTCGGTGAGTTTTTAGTAATATGTATGAAAGGAAACTTTTGTCGTACGAGGTACTTTTTGACTTTTCCGACAAAAGTACGAAGAATGTTTTTTTTAACTTATACGGCATGAATGGATTTTTAAAACATTATTTACAAGAAGCTTCCTTTAAAAGTTTTCAAGTTTATTTTAATCAACTTATTTTATTTTAAAGTTGTATGACATGTTATGAAAGAAAAATGTTTTTGAAGAAGAAAGGATATTTTCCTCAAGAATGGAGTTCAAGTGTTTTATCAAAATTATTTTCCATCTAAGATAATAAAGGGTTCTGTTTTTATCCCTATTATTACATGGATTTGATTATGTTGTGATGGAAATATTTTTATGAATTCCTTTATCTTATATGAATGGTTTTATGATGTCATGTTGTTTAAGAATCCCATTTTTATTACATGGGTTATACTATGATGTATGTTTTATGATTTTGTGGAACACATAAGAATGGTATCATTATGAGATGGGTGGGACCTATATCTCCCTCCAATGCATTGGGTAAATATTTCATATCTCATGAGATAGACATGGCTAGAATGGTAGGTTATACCGGTTCAGTGAAACAGGACTGAAACGAGGATTACTCGATTCAGAAAGTGACTTTGTCCACTAAGATAGTCTTGGCAATGAGTCTTGACTAACAAGAAATGATTCTCTATGATTATGTGTGTATGCCACAATGAGTAATGTTTTAAGTTTTGATTTCATTTCACTACTATGATTTATCCCATGTTATGAAATTATGCTCTCTTTTGCAGGTTAAGATTTCCAAAAATGTTATGTTCTTATGAAAATTATGTGATTGATATTTCTTTTGTTTACCCTTACTGAGCATTTGAGCTCACCCTTTTATGTTTCCTTTTCCCCAGGATATAAAGAAAGGTTTTAGGTAGAAAAAAAAAGAAGATCTTTATGGGAGATATTGAAGATCTTTCACCACGATTAGAAGATTATACTCCGAGTTTCCAAAGACACTAAACTATTACGGTCCTTGTGTGTGTGTTTTTGTTATGTACTAAGTATTCCGCAAATGTAATGTAATGTCCATGTACGTCAGGCTACGGGTCTCTACAGTTGGTATCAGAGGAAAGGTTTAGTCAACCTTTGGAAACTAGGATGCGAGAACTTTAGTGAGATCCCTAGAGATATTTATAAGGTATGTCTAGGGATGTCCCTAAGGATAAGTATACGTATAGGATACAGTCCTAGAACTATGGTAACGATCATAGAATTAAACCTAAGATGTTGGATATTGAAGGTACTCCCCCTTTATTATGTTGTTTTCCCTAGCATGATTTTTGCCTCTCACACTATTCTTTTTGGGTTTTAGACGATGGCTGGAACCCGAAGGAACCGTGTTGATCAATGCAATGGACAATGCAATGATTGCCCTCCTGAACAAACAAATGTTATGGGAGATGGAGTGCAAAATATTATTGCTATACTTACACAAGCTATGAATCATTCTGGACTTCCAAATGAGCAGAGAAGGGAACAATATTCTATTGAGTCCTTCATGAGGCAACGTCCACCTTCTTTCAGTGGGTCTTCTGATCCACTTGTGGCTGAACAATGGATCAGTACTACTGAAAAGATATTTTCAGTTCTTCAATGTTCTGAACATGATAAAGTCATCTTAGCAGTATATCGTTTGGAAGGTGAAGCTGATCAATGGTGGAATCTTATCAAGAATACGAGGCCAAGAGATGAAATTGAGTCCATGGAATGGGACGAGTTCAAGAACTTGTTTTTCAGTAAGTACTTCCCTCGTATTCTTCGAACAAAGATGGAGAAAGAGTTTCTTGAACTGAAGCAAAGGGACGATGAATCTGTTGGTACCTATGAAGCAAATTTTACAAGACTTGCAAGGTATGCTTCTGGAATTATCATCCAACCTGAAAGTAAAGTTGATCGATTTTTCATTGGCTTAAAACCAAGTTTTCGAAGGGCATTAGCTATAGGAGACTTCAGTAGCTATGAAGAAATTGTGCGTTGTGCTATCAAGGTAGAAATGGAAGTTGGTGTTACATATCCATCTCATGGTTTTGACAAGAAACGAAAGATGGAGTTCAAGGAGAAATCTCAGAATAATGGTGAAAAGAAGATGAATGTTTCCTTATGCACAATGTGTGGAAAGAAGCATGGTGGAGATTGTCTTAAAGGGACTAGAAAAATGTTTTAAGTGTGGAAAAGAAGGTCATCGATCAGCTGAGTGTCGAAGTAATGGAAAAAGGGTTTCTAATGATGTGAATAAAGCAAACACTGCAGAGAACGCACCGCCAACACTTCAATGTTTCAAGTGCAAGGAAATGGGGCATTATGCTAATAATTGCCCTAATCCAAGGGTTAGTGATGAGCAACCACTGAAGGCAAAGGACAAAGGGAAATCACATGCGATCACTATTGGCAATGTTGAATATGGCAACGATGTGGTGGAATGATTAAGTGTTTATGTAATGGGATTCCAAAATAATGTTGTATCTTGGAATATTGGAATATTTATGTATTGGTCTAATGTGGTATTCAAAGTGATTGAGAAATTATGCGCATAATGAAGGGAAAACGAGAAAATGAAATGTTTAACAGTATTCATGAGCTCATGATTGATATAAGGACTAAGTGATATCATGGTTTAAGTATATAGAATTTTGAGGATTTTGGTAACTTTTAACTGCACTCATGTTTTCACTAAGGTATTCAAGAGAATACACGATTAAGGACTTTGAATGTTTGGAATGTGACCAACAAGACATATCTTATGATATGTGGGGATCAACGACAGTATTAAATCTCTGGTAATCGTTGTCACTATATTATGAGAGTGGACTGCAGTATTATGTATAAGCCTAAAGATTAGACTGGATTATGTTGGACATAAGTTAGTATTGTTTAAGGATAGAAGATTTTCGATATTATTGATGGGATGTTATAGTAATGTAGTTTTAGAAAAAGGGACAACCTGCAGGACGGGCGACAGCCCATCGCTTCGGACAAGGCTGTAGGAATCGAACCCACAACCGAAGTGCGACTGGCCTTTATCGCTTACCACTGACCTACAGGAAGTCCCTGTTTAGTAGAAACTAGTGTTATTATATTAAGCAGTATGATATATGAGGTATAAGCCCATTTTAGGAACCATATATGATTAATCCCACTATAGATCGACTTATGTATATAAATTTTGCTAACCTTTTGAGACAGATGGAATGACCCGTCATTCTATCACATGATCTGCTAACACTTCACGAATAAAAAATTCAACTTCATTTATTTAAGAGATGAAGTGGAAATTGTTAAAGGCACGAACAATAGTGAGATTGTACCAAAATAAAGTAAGTATTTATTCTAATTCAAATTCTTTAACTTTAGGGAAATGATCTTGAAAACCAAAAATGTTGTCCTAGTTCTCTTATACCTGATGAATCAGATGGTACCTTATATCATCACAAATCTATGGATTTGTGATTACTGGCTTTTCCATAACCATGTTCTCTACCACTCCCCATCAGAACATGATGGTTAGATTTCTCTTCCATATCCATATTTTCACCTATGTGGAAACCCAGTGATTAGTTTATTTGGGTAATCGTTACATTTCATACTTTAGTTTTTAAAGCCAAGTTTTGGTATTCCCTTTTACGATGTGGGTTTCTATTAAAGAAACTTTCTAATAGTAAACCATTTATAACCCCGAAGAATTTCGAGGGAGAAATTCATTTTAAGGGGGGTAGAATGTAACAGCCCGAGATTTTATGAAAAATATTCTTTTTTATTTTACTAATGTCTTGTGTTATACGCTACACCAAAAGGAGCTTGCACAACATGCATCCTTGACTTGCCTTGCATTACACGCAATCGCAACCTTCCTCGATAGCGTGTGTGGTACGTAATACTGAGTTTCACGAAACAATGATATGCTATTAAAATATTATTAAAACTAGCCGTTATGAATAGTAATAACCACTTTTTAAAATTATATAAATCTTATTTTTCAAAATGAACTTCATTTTTGGATTCGGAATATCGAAATTAGCTTAGGTTGAAATTTTGGTGATTTTCGGATAACTTTCATATTTTGATGAATAGTGAAAATTACTAAATTATAATTAAAAACATCTTTTTTAATAGAAATAATTAATAGTGATAAATCATTAATTTGAGTGGTTTTAAAGTATATTTAGAATATATATTTACAATTTAATACAATGTTGGTCATTGGATGTAATTTCACATTTAAACTAGACATAAACAAGTGTCAATCTTTTGATAGATATTGTTTCTTAAAAAACACGCTATTTGTTTTAACAGCGGGATTTAATTATAAAATTAATTAATGAAACTTTTATGTTATGAATTTGGTAAAATAGACTTCATTTTTGAATTCGGAATATGAAATATAGCTTGGGATGAAATTTTGGCATTGTTCTGAAAAACATCAATTTTTGATGAATAGTGAAACTACTAAGTGGTAGGTTAAAAACTGAATTTTGCATAAAACATAATTTTACCGCTTCTGTGAATGGAATTTCGAAAATCCGAGAGACACGGTTAATATCAAGGACTAAAATGTGGTTCAACGAGATGAAAATAATTTTTTGGTGAATAGTAACTTTTTACTTTTTTTACCACGGTTAATAGTAAATAGGGTAACTAAGGGTAAATATGATATTAATATTACCCTAACACATGTCCTAATTCTATTGGACAAGTGTAATTCGACCAAAAACAAACTTAGGAATAAAATATGACCATTTAGGCCCACTTGGATTAGATTAGGACATTTATTATTAATTTATTTAAAGAAGGGTTAAAATAGTTAAAATCAAAGTTTAATAAGTAAATCATTTATAATATGGGGTTATACATAAGATACATTCGATTGTAAATATTCATTAGAAAGATAAAAAGATTTCCTACATGATGGTATTTTATTTGTAATTTTTAGACATCAAATAATTTAATTTATTTATGACACAAAGATGATGCAGTAATTATCTTATTAATGAAATATTGACATAATTGATAATATAAATACCAAAATAAATGTAATTTAAGACTTTTTATTAATTCCACTAATTTTCTAGGTTACTATGATATATTAGTGTTGATTTAATCAACTTGGTTTGAACATATAATTCTGTTATGACTTTCACAAAAATCATATATCAAATAGTGTCAAAATTGACACAAAATAGTTTTTAAATCAAATATTATATTATTAATTGATATTTTATTCCTAAAAATCTAAGGATCGGCAAAATGACTTAGATAAGGATATATGAATTAATAATATACAATTTGGGGTTCGTTTGACATGTTATAGTAAGTTTATTAACCATATAGTGAAAGAAAACAAAAAGACACGGTAAAAGTTAAATTACTTAACTTAGAGTTAAATCTAATTGATAAGGTTAAAATAATACCCTAAACTTGTCTAAATCCTATTGGTTGATAGGATTTCGACCCATCCCCACTTTAGCTTTGAAATAAGACCCTTTGGAACCATTATAAACCGATTTTGACTTTAATATAAAATAATATTTTGAGATATTCCTAAGGTGCCCCTCTCCTCCCCTATAAAAGGACACCTCCTCCCCCTCCTCCTCACACCAATTTGAGCACTCAAGCTCGGACAACCCCTGCCAAAATCTCTTCTCCACTTCCCTAGCAACATCCTACTGGTTCTGGTCTTCCTCAAAGACCAATTTTAGTTCCCTAAGAGGAGGTCTCAAAGAGGCACTTCAAAGAAGAGGTAATTACCGTTACCAATTCATTCATCTTTATTTCTTCTTCCACTTCTTCTTCTTAGGTTGTTTCATTATTAAGTAATAACATCAGTATCACTCATATACTGATATGTTATTATAAGTATGAAACAACCCTATTTCACCATCTATCCATCCTACGGAAAAAGAAATCATCACGCGTGCGTACGTACGGAATACCGTCTCCACGCCGTGGTGTAATCTATTTTCCACCACCACCTTACATGGATGGGTATGATGGTGTAAAGAATAACTATACATAGTTATTACAACATCATATTGATTCTGATATATTGTATGATCCACTCCAATTCAATTCAATATTTATAGAAATGATATCATCGCTCGTGCGTACGTACGGACTACCGTCTCCACGACGCGATGAGATTCATTCTCCATGTTAACCATTTAAGAATGATTATAAAGTATATATAAGAAATAATAATGAAATATATGACATTATAAAGCTACTGGATTTATGTATATATATATATATATACATGTATGTCACCTACTTACTTCCATTCAAGACAATAAGGAAAGGAAAACAGCGTTCATGCGTACGTACGGACTACCGTCTCCATGAACGGTGTTTTTCATTTCATTTATCAATCTATTATATATATATATATACTGAATATATATGATATATAAACCATATTTTATATTCTGGAAGTGAGTAAATCATGATATAAGTAATAATGATGTCAAGAACAACAAGTCAAAACACCTACGATAAATGAAACGATTTTACCCAAAACGCTTCTTTAACATGGAATTTACAAAAGAACGGGTAATATAATGTCATAAGTGAACCATATATGATATCATAACAATGAATATGATTCTGTAATAAGTCAATAACATTATTTAAATCATTATACAGGAGGTTCGGACACTTACAAAGCAAGTCGGACCTAAGGTAAGGGAAATATCACAATCTCATTTTTATCCGAGATTGTTTATTCGTAAGTATTTACTGGGGTGTATTTTATCATCCACATCCATGTTTCATCATTATGTAATATTATTTCCATCCACCTACAATTTTTTAAATCCATTTTTACCCTTCGGTGAGTTTTTAGTAATATGTATGAAAGGAATCATTTGTCGTACGAGGTACTTTTTGACTTTTCCAACAAAAGTACGAAGAATGTTTTTTTTAACTTATACGGCATGAATGGATTTTTAAAACATTATTTACAAGAAACTTCTTTTAAAAGTTTTCAAGTTTATTTTAATCAACTTCTTTTATTTTAAAGTTGTATGACATGTTATGAAAGGAAAAATGTTTTTGAAGAAGAAAGGATATTTTCCTCAAGAATGGAGTTCAAGTGTTTTATCAAAATTATTTTCCATCTAAGATAATAAAGGGTTCTGTTTTTATCCCTATTATTACATGGATTTGATTATGTTGTGATGGAAATATTTTTATGAATTCCTTTATCTTATATGAATGGTTTTATGATGTCATGTTGTTTAAGAATCCCATTTTTATTACATGGGTTATGCTATGATGTATGTTTTATGATTTTGTGGCACACATAAGAATGGTATCATTATGAGATGGGTGGGACCTATATCTCCCTCCAATGCATTGGGTAAAGATTTCATATCTCATGAGATAGACATGGCTGGAATGGTAGGTTATACCGGTTCAGTGAAACAGGACTGAAACGAGGATTACTCGATTCAGAAAGTGACTTTGTCCACTAAGATAGTCTTGGCAATGAGTCTTGACTAACAAGAAATGATTCTCTATGATTATGTGTGTATGCCACAATGAGTAATGTTTTAAGTTTTGATTTCATTTCACTACTATGATTTATCCCATGTTATGAAATTATGCTCTCTTTTGCAGGTTAAGATTTCCAAAAATGTTATGTTCTTATGAAAATTATGTGATTGATATTTCTTTTGTTTACCCTTACTGAGCATTTGAGCTCACCCTTTTATGTTTCCATTTCCCCAGGATATAAATAAAGGTTTTAGGTAGAAAAAAAAAGAAGATCTTTATGGGAGATATTGAAGATCTTTCACCACGATTAGAAGATTATACTCCGAGTTTCCAAAGACACTAAACTATTACGGTCCTTGTGTGTGTGTTTTTGTTATGTACTAAGTATTCCGAAAATGTAATGTAATGTCCATGTACGTCAGGCTACGGGTCTTTACAAATACTGTGTGACCTTGTAAGAAAGAGAAGAGGAAAATTTCTTTTTAGATTCCCTGGAAATATTATTTTTATGCCTCCCTAGATTTTTCAAGGAACAAAGCCTATTCTCATCAACTGCGTCTAGTTCACCCAAATTGATATTTGATAATTTTCCTGTTGCATCCTAAATATAGATGGATATGCATATAGAGGTTTACTAGATCTCATTGGGTATGAATACATCTTCTCCATACACCATGGAATATGGGGTCACCTAGTTGGGATATCGAGACATTGTCTGGTAATCCCAGAGTGTGTTTGAGAGTTTTTACAGATAACTCTTCTTGTCTTATCCAACCATCTTCTACGAGATGTCATAGAATGATTTTTTAAAAGCCTCAATCATACTTTTTTCTTACACATGATAGTGACATGTATTATTAGAATCGATATTGTACTTGGAATCCAGTTTCTTCATCTTAGATCCTCAAATGTTGGTGCTGTTATCAGGGAGGATGGAATGAAGGACCCCAAATCAATGGATGATATTGGATGTCACAAAATAAAAGATAGAATGGGCCTTAACCTCCTTGAAAAAAACTGCCTCTACCCACATGGAAAAGAAATCAATCATAGTTTAGATGAACCTACACCGGAGAGATGTTTTTGGTTGTTATGGCCCCATGACATCATGTCCCAAAACCACAAACGTACAATTGTAGATGGTAGTATGAAGAGGATCTGGTGGTCGATGTTAAAAATTAGTGTACATCTGGAAGACATGGCACCTTGTGGAAAACTCGATAACATCCCAGATCAAAGTGGAATAAAAATATCCCAATAATTTTATCTGATGATATATTTTCGGCCTAATCTGATGAATCCAGTAGGAACCAAAAAGAACCACCTACATAACCTATGAGATCTCTTCTATTTGAATGAAATGGTGAATAATATTGATAAAACCAAATTTGTAGAGGATCTACTCAGGTCCAGGACCACTCTAGATAGTGAACTGCATTGTGCGTCTTCGAATTCACTAGCATTTGGCTTCTTCTGTCAGAATATTTACATGATGAAGATACTCAATAAAGGGATTCATACAGTTAGGGACAACCTATCATATTGTAGCCTAGGGACTTAGAGGACCTAGTGTTAGGGAATAGGTGTTAAGGTGGCTTACATATTGGATATAATCGATGTTCAATGTGACATGATAGATGGATATTCGATGTGCCATATGGATTATATAATCTTCTTGTTCAGGCTCTACAAGAGTTGTAGCAATGAAATCCAAGGAATCGGTTTGAGTATTTTGCAATCGAGGGACATGAATAACTTTTGGACGAGAAGGGAATTGGTCCATCATATGTATAGTACATTCTAACAGAGGCATGAGCACCATTTTGTTAATGACATAGTCACTGTTGATATTATTGATGGACAACTAAGAGACCCCTTTCAAATGAAGGTTGGGGACACTGATCTCGAGTCTTAGGTCAAGACCAGTTATGAGAGCCAGATACTCTACCTAATTGTTTGGTAAAACCTTCTGACAACATTAACAAATATGGTATGATAGATTATTTAGGCGTTATGAAGACAATACAAAGTCTTACTCTTTTAAGTCTTGGATTATAGAGTCTACTACTAGTAGGGATTCAAGAAGGGCCATCAATGTGCCTTTTTCAACGTAGAATGTCTTTATCCGAAGAGAGGAATGCCTCATTTGGTATGTCCAAATCCAAAGACTACTCTATGGGGGCTGGATGGGAGGTAATAATTCCAGGAAATTAATTTCCATTGATTTCATTCTGGGGGACAATCATGATGTCAAACTATGAATGGATAACTACCCATTGAGGTAGAAGGCCAGACAACAATGGTCAGTTCATATTTTACTTTAGTAGATCCACTCATGACACCAGTTGTATCTCATGGTGCTGCAAGTAATGCCATTATTTTTTCCCTGTGAATACAAGAACAAGGTAGATATTCTCGATTGAGTAATATATTGTCTCCGTATTGAAGAGAATGTAGCTGAGATAGTATAATTTTTTTCCCTATTCCAACATTATTTTTCTATGTGAGAATGACACTGGGGGACCATTTTAGGGTAGTCTCATAGAGGACTAGTGGTTTTCCAAAAATGGGAGGCGTCAAAACTGTAGATTGTATAGGTTAATGATTAATTTTTTCAAAATAATTATGAAACTCCCCATCCGAGTGATAATCATCATCTTTCAACATGATTTGGGAAAATGGATTAAATATTCATGCCATATTTTCTATGATTCTGTGTATATAGGCTTTGTATGCTTGAAAACCTCAAATATACCAAATGTTACTTGGGAGAGACATCTAAATAATGGACTTCATCTTTTCTGGAATGATATCAATGCCTCGGTATTTGACAATGATGCTGAGAAAAATTCCATAGGTGACAAAAAAGAACAAATTAAGGGGTTTGTCATTATATAGAGGGAACAGAGGAAGTAGAACACTTTCTCAAGATATCTACGATGGTTCTGATGTTGTAATGCATTAACCACCATATCGTCAATGCAGTATTCTTCCAACTTCCAGAGAATCATCTTGAATATGCATTTCATGGAAAGATTATAGGTGGATCATACACTTTTTTAACAAAAAGGAACCAACTAGTATAAAAATGTTCCATGTTGTGCCCAAAAGGTGGTATAATTTTCAGCATCAGGGGCCATTTAGATTTTATTATATATAAACAAATCACTCTTTTCTATAATAGATCTATCATATCCTTTGGTATTAAAACTAGTTAGTTGGGAGGGTTCCCACATTACCTTAAAAAGTGCATGATCTTTAATAAGAAATTAATATTGCATCATTCCGAAATTGAAATTTCAGATTCCTGAAGTCGATGAAGACTCTGATCTGTATATTCTTCTTTTAAATGGGATAAATTATAACTAACTAGCTAGGATACTGGACCACCTTGACAAAGCTGGCTCTGATGAGCTTATTAGCCTCAGCTTCTACTATAGCATCATGAAAAGGGTTCATCTTTCTGGGAAAATTTTTCAAACCTCGATGATTTACAATGAGATCGATATGGTGGATGGAACCCTGAGGATCAAGCCCAAGAATATCTTCACAACTCCTAGAAAATACAGCATGATGGTGCTACTGAAAATCCATGTATAGTTGTTTCTCTTCATCATGCATATCAGTGTTTATCAATGTCAGTTTCCAGTCTATGTTGGTACTGACGTTTTCCTATACCAATTACTCAAAATTAGTGGAGACACCCTCTTAAAATAGAAGGTGTAAATTTTGAAAATCCTCTCTTTAATTAATGGGGAGAGGTTCATCGGTAGGAGAAAACTCTCTTGAATTGGTTGATCATAACGAGACATTGTTGATAGCCTGAGTGGCTGTGGAAACCACAACGTGGAGCTCATGCACTACTGAAACCATGGAGAAAAAAGATGTTGACCGATCTCATATGGAATTCAACCTAAGGGTTCATCATTGATCATATCAATGCCATAGTGGCTAGTCAACTTGATATGGGTTATTCCATCCCAGTGAAATAAGAATGTATGACATATTATTGTTGCTATAGGTTGAACATCCTAGTACCATAAAAGAGTAGGGAGATCTGGAATCACCTGAGACTGATTAGTGAATCAGGAGATCAAATACATCATTCAGGTATATTTATGTGTTGGTTGTGGCCCTAGTGTATTCAATCTCATTTGATTGAATCTCTATGCCCTTGATCCTGTAGTAGTCAGAATCCATGTAATGTGACTCACACAAGGAAAAAGGGATGAAGCAACATGGAGTATGCCTACTAGACCATTATGGGAGTACTTAAGGCATTGGTGATATGAGAAAGTGATTGTCACATGCAGGTGGTGACATGGTATACCCATCAACATGTTTTATGCAGTGTATTGTGAGTGAACCATAAACTCAGAACTAGAAAATAGGCCACCTATCTCGGACTTCAAGAAAATATTACTAACAAGTGTATGCTTCGTCTTATCATAACCTTGAATTTTTAGGGAATAGGGACTCAGGTCTGTTTCAGGTTGCCACATCATACGGAGTGTCTGGGTAAGGATAAGATTGATCTCCAACCTCGTGTTGATGAGATAATGATGGACCTCCACACAATTGAATTGGAAAATTATGTACATTTAGTGGATGTGAACATTAATAGGGGAACCTTAATCTACTCTAGGGAAAGAGATGATGTACTAGAATTCCGAATGATCGACTACCTAAGCATGGAAGTGTTTTGAAGTTTCCATCTCTGTCTCAAAATAGAGGGGGGTTCTTAATGCCTATGCAAGGGATTCAAAAATATTTTCTAATATGTGTAGAGCCTCAAGGATAGAGATCCTAGTATAAAGGCTAGAAATATGTTTTAGGAAATTATACTTTCATTCCAGGTTTATACTTCTACTAACAGGAGGGTGGCCTTTGGAAGGAGGTATGACGTGTGTTATAGGTTGGACCAAAAGATTCTGGCTGCTCCAAGGAATGTCCTATTTCCCACTAGTTGAACTGTGTAGGATGGATACCATCTAATGGATAGATGACTGAGTCCATTCAAAATGGAATGTGTCTTATCATATCACGGTAGTGGTGGATCTACCTGATGAATGAGTAAAAATGGAATCAGAGGCAGATATAATGAAATGAGATAAAAAGGTTGTGCATGCTTAGCTCTATGATGGGGAAGTTGTTTGGTCTAGGTGGCATGCATGGCTCAGATGGAATCACTAGCCGAATCATTCTAACTATTCTCATACCCAGGGCTTTGTCGATGCTGGCATCGGCAGGGGATGTTGGTATAGTCTTCCTTGTGCACTATGTCATTAAGATCCTTTTAGAGTTTATGAGATCCATTGTATTGACCGTCACATAACCCTTGTCACCACTTTTGGAATCCTCCATTTCTAGGAAAACTCTAGAGGCAATCCCCATTTCATGGGGAATGAAATCCCAGAGAGTATGGTATGATGATGGAATTGGTGAGGGAATTCTATTTCCCATAATTTGTCGATTATTTCCCTTTTGGAAAGAGGAAGGATGGGATATTAACATAGAATTAGGGTCCATAGATAACGTAGAAACATCTGAATGGCTAGGTTGATTCAAACTTACACAAATAATACCATGGTCACATGGAACAACATTATGACCTATCTGGTCGTCGTATTTTTTAAAACCCTAGTTAGAAACATGATACCAGTCACTCTCACTGTCATTGTTAGGCATTATAAACACACATTCCATGTGTGCCGAGGTTGGTCCCAACCTATCTATGTTGTTATCGAACTAGATTTTCATATAGTTTTTAACATATAGAACTGCTCGAGGTTGTTCTCTAATAATTGGTGATAGGGTAAGTAGTTATGGTGATTAGTGGGATTTGTCTTTTTAGACCTCTTGAATTTTGGGAACCATAAGATTCCGTAGTCCAATACACTTCCTAAATAACTGAGAACCTAGTCCATTTTAAATGAGTATGTCTGGTTCGTCATATTTGGGAACGGTGCTCTGGGAGCCTAGCCTTAGCAAGGGGCTAGAGGAGCCTATCAAGGATGTGTAACCTGATTATATAACCTACATGGAGGGGGTGAATTACGAGGGGGTTTTCTGATTCTGAGATGGAAACTACTGATTTGGAGGCTCCTCTTGAGGTGGTTAACCTCTGCAAAGCTGTGGATATGTCTTTGCGTAACAATTCCAACTACCTGGGGGATATATTTTTTGTTACTGCTATGGTCTCAACATTATAGTCTTTTCTTGTGGGATCACAATGAATAAATGGATCTATTATCATGGCTTACTGCAAGGCTTCAACTATTTGTTGAGTTTTGGCAGCGAAATATTTAAACCCACTTGGGTTGTTTTTAGTGATGAGAGAATGGACTGGTTTCATATTCACATTCCATGTGCACATCATTAGTAGCTTGTACTAGGATAGTGGCATATCAAGGGAATATGTGAGGACCGTCCACCTGGAGAAAAAGTCTGTGATGTGCTCTTCAGGCCTATGATTTCTCTTAAAGTGGTCAACTATACTTGTCTTCCGGTTGTGGAACTGAACTGGTAGAGAAACTACCTACAAAGATCCTCCCAACCAACTACGGACCTAATGGGAATCTATTTGTACCAGAAAAATGAGGGCCCTTCTAGTGTGAGTTTGAAACAACGTATCTTGGTGACATCATTCTGTTTTAGAGTCCCTAGCTTTGGTCCACACCATGAAATAAAGTGGGCCATATGCTGCAGTAGATAGCATGTCCCTTTTGCGTGAGGGGGTCTGATTTTTGAAACCTAGGGGTTCTGGAATTTCATTCCCCCATACTAAAAATGGCTTTACATCAGGTGGGATTGACACATGTTATGTTTCTAGGGCCCTGGGGATGGAAATAAGTTCTTCCATCAGATCATATTGGTGAGGATTCTGATCTTAATGAGGGTCCTTGTACCCCCAATGCGTTAGCGAGTTCTTGGATGTGGTAAGCATGCCTAGAGGATTGTGGGACGACTGACAGAATTACACAAGGGTTTGGGGGAATAACATGTTGACCAGGCGTTGGGAATTGTTGAGTGGCCGGTGGAACTAGGGCTAGGTCATGAATATGGTTTTCATTAAATTCGAGTGGATTGGGTGATTCATATCACAACCACATTCCATAAAACTGCCATATACCCTATCTAGATGGGTAAGGTTTTTGAATTCAACAAGAGGAAACTCACCAGGATGAGGGTATACCTACCCCTATCTGTATTTCCCCAGAAGAGGATTACCATTATCAGGCTATCATTTCATGGATCACTCGATGAGGAGCACATCATACATCTTATTCTATTTAGTATGTTGTTGAAATAACGCCGTCTTTTCATGTTCATATACTATCTTTTGTGCTGATCCAGAATGATCGGTGTGTTTGACAGTCCCAATTTTCTCTTTTCTTTATCTGGGACCTCCAATGAGTGGTTGTGAATCGAATGGTTTCAGAAGGCCAAATAATGTTCATTGCACGAGGGTATGGATGCCTGCATGATCTTCCAGGAGATGTACTTCCCCAACAAACTATTGATATTCTCCAGGGTTTATTCATACTCCCCCATTCAGGATTTTTTTGAGGAAGATCCAAGTTCACTATGATGAATCTTAGAGGCATATCCTCAATATCATTGGGTGACCCAGGCAGGCGATTGATTATTACAAAATGTAGGGAAGCATACTGCCCCCACCCATAGATCTAAACACGTGGAGTTGCCTCCATGATATAATTACAAATCATATTGATTCTCTACACGCATTATTACTAGAGGGTGTGAAAATAACCATGCATCATATGGTGCTAAGAAATATAAAACACAGAAAACTAAACTAGGCGGCATTGTTGGACAGTGAAATGGTTTTGTTCTTGGATCTTGGGGTAATATAACTACTTAAAATGTTGATAGAAATGTTATGTCACTATGGTTTGGTGGAGGCACTAACCTCTTCCTGGGTATGTCACTCTATAATTTTGATGTTTACAGTTGTAATCATAAATACCAACTTTAGGAAATTTATCATTATGAGAATGTCCCACAAATTTCTCAGCATAAACATGGGATCTATTCCTTGATTTCCCCACTCATTTACCTGAAGAATTTGCAGGACTGGTAATGGAAATAAAGCTATCTTTTTTTTGAAATACTAGCCAGTGGAGAGTACAAAGTGTTTGCTGAAAAGCCGCCACATCATAGGATATCTTCCAGACAATGGGTGGATTGCACCACCACATCCCTATAATATGGACCGATGACCAATGACTCCCATGTAGGGGTTACTGTCATAGGTTTTGGGTCACACTATTTCATGTCCTCTATTGGTCCCTATAACAGTTCACATTGATCTTTGGTTAAGCTAGACAATGATCTTTTTGATGATAAGGAGGATTGCAGGGCTAGGCCCTGGAATGAAGCCAAATCATCCTTCCCCAATGAGTATCATTAGAGGGATACATGGATCTTATAGACCTCACCTTCAGAAAGGATGAGGTGGAAATACCTTGTTCCTTCCCCAACCCCTGACATAGAAGATTGGAGTGAGAGTTCCATCACTAAATCGCAATCTCCATTAGAATTTTAAAAGAGGATGGGTTTGATTGTCATTACATCCTTCTCAAGATTCTTCCTCTGGTGAAGAAGACCATACCTTCTTCCACACGACTGTTCTTTAGGGTAGGGTAGATTTCCATCATAAGGAGGACCTCCACTTGAGTTGGTGCTAGAGCAGGGAGTACATCTGGTTGGACATTCCGCTGTGCGATGAGCACCTGGGAAATGTCAAATGGTGTGTGGGTATTACCTACATGATTAAGGGTGTTGTAGAGGTGAGGGCCTCCTCTTGATATGAATAGAACACGGGGAGGACCTCCATGGTGGTCGTCCATAGTAAGGGATGGACCTTTGATTCAAACGTCTTGGGTACCCATTATACGATCAGGGCCTTTGTTCTTACCATATAGGATATGGGAATGACCTTCATCATGAACATCACTCAAGTGGGTAGGGCCTCCATTGAATTTGGTGAAAAAATGGGGAGAACCCCTATGCTGGTAGGTGACATGGGAAGGAGGATCCTCACATTGATAACATGGTAGGAATGGGAATTTTTCATACCTTAGGCTACGAGACTGGAGAGGAAATTCATGCTAAGTATAGATGATGTGGGGAGGTCCTCCACTAGAGTTGATGATGGTGGCATGGAGAGCACCTACATTCTATATGAGGGTGTTTGTAAGACCTATAATATTTCAAATTATGGTAAGGGGAGAACCTCCGCATTTGATATCAGCATCAAGTACCACCCCACGACAGCTGCTTCTCAGAATGTTGACTGGGGAGGTCAACTCAAACTTCTTGTGAGGTGGTCAGTGCCTGACCCTAGATCGGGCTTGGAAGCATCCTTTCTCTAACATAGGGAAGTGCCTCTACTCTGGGACAACAAAAGGGGGCCAATAGTATGGTCTTGTGGTGCCTTGAGCCACATGATCCATGGAAGATGGTGCCCCATGGCAGACATCTTCCTAAGCTTTCCCCCATTGTTGATGTCATGTCAGCCAAACAGAAGCTTGTTGTGCATGGGTAAGGACCACCTGCTCTTCGGTTTGTAGGACTGTCTAGTGACGCAGAGGTAGCCGGGTTGGAGCCCTCCTCTATATCTCCCTAAATGAATTCCTATCCGGGTGGACTCAAGTATTTCATACTTCATCTGTATAAGGAATCGAATTGTATGAGCTCTCTAGGGAGGACGAACTAATGGGTCATATAATTGACAGGGCATAGACAACTCCAGGTCTTTACGGGCCATTTACCTTGTTGAGATAACCCCATCCAATTCGTATCAACAGAAAAGAGTATTAATCACCCTTTATTGAATAAATTTAAAGGGTGATAGGGGGAATGAGTTCCTGTTAGTCATGGTAATGCATGTTTCCTAAAAAGAGATGGGGTTGTGCAGGACTAACTTATTAGAATTACCCATTCCCATGTGTCTATAGGTCGGAGGTAATAAATATCATATTTCTTCATCTTGGGTCTTGCAATGAAATAAATTTCATCCATCGGTATATGTGATAGGGAAATGATAAAGAGTGCCCTGGTTTCGTCCTTTATTCCTTGGCTAGATAGCAAGATCATTACTAACAACGTCTCATATTAGAATGTTAAATGATTAATTTCCCCGAACATTGTACTGTTTAATTTGAGTCCCAATATTTTCATGGTAGGACCTGGCACTAGATATCAAGTTTTCATTACACTCTTATCTGATGATTCCCCAAACACTACTAATATTCATATTAAAGAGAATAAATTCACATCGGTTAAACCATTTCTATTTATTATGATTTCTATGGGGCTCACATTATCTGTTGAAGATGCACTAGCTGTTTCCCACATTTCATCTTTCCAAAAGATAGTGGCATCCAATGCTTATTTAGGTACATTTTCCTCTTGATCAAAATAGGATGGTGGGATTTCTATCTCTCCTTATGCAGATATATCGTCGGAATTATTCCCCTAGTATGGGCCTCCCTTAAAGAATAAGACATTGTTCATGAAACTCTTCCCATTTCCTTGTCTTTCTGAACTGTGGTTAATTACACAATTTGTGTCAACACATTCTATGGGTTCATGTCAAGGAAGAATTCTTTGGTCAAGGGATTATTCATGTTGGTAATCACTGGCGTGTCTGGACACTAAAACACTATTACAGTGTGATTTATTCTTCTTATGATAGGGATTACCGTGGAAATGTAAGGTTATGGAATCCCATGTCGAGTGTAGCGAATTGAATGAAATAATGTTTTTGTTGATGTTTTCCCTAGATTATATTGTTTATAAAGGGGTATGCCATGATTTTAACATCTATTAGAGATGAATGAGACTAATTAGAACACCGATGGGAGTGGATCATATAGGAACATCCCTAGGAGAGAGCACCAGGATTTTTACTAGATGGATGGATCAAGACATCCAATAAGGATTAATCCAAATATGATTGTGTCCTGATAAAGGGGAAACCATGGATTACCATTGGATGGGATTGAAGCTCATGGAGGCCTCCTACGTACCCTATAGAGAGGATAGGGATCAAAGTACAAGTAGTTTGAGAGGGTTAATCATGGGATCGAGTTGTTCATAATGAACAACTACCTAAAGATATGTTGGGGAATACGTGTGGTTAGTGGTCAAGGTGCTACAAAGTATGAATAAAATGAATCAGGATTACACAAAGTTAGTTTCCAGTTGATGGAATGGTATCACCATGATTTGACGGTCCGGTTGGAATCAGGATTGATATGTAAGGAGTTTCAGAGGATGGAATGAGTGGGGATGGAACCTAGGACTTCTGTGAAGGTGAAATTGTAGGACTTTAACCCCGTAGAGGATACCTAAGGATCCCTATAGTCTGGAATCAAAGTCTTCATAGTTCTGGTATGGGTAAATGAGTCCTCTATGGAGTGGGCTCATGAGAATGGGTGTATATATTGGACCCAAAGTAGAACCTCTAGGTTGGGGCATGACATTCCCGATACACAAGAGCACATGGGAGAGATTGCGATGGGACATCGTCAATTGGATTGAACCTCAAAGGGGTGTCCAACATATCATTATAGATGGGAATCAATGTCTTCATAGTAAAATATTGTGAATAATGGGATCTGGATGTATGGAATGAACAACAAACTGAAGTAATTTGGGGTATTACACATTGTAATAAAACCATAGCAAGAGGGACACTCTTCATTGGTGGAGTATAGATTTATTTTGTGCGGATTATGCAGGGTTATCTAGCCAAGGAACTAGTCTAATTACTCTAAAAGGTGGCCCATGGATGTGTGAACCAACAATAAATGTTTATAATTGTTTGGGGTTGATCCTCTAGGAGGATTCCTACAAACCATGTCTAATCTATTAGGATCAAAACAAACATTGTTTAAAAGAATACATTTTAACATCATCCGGGATTATAGGGTTATATAGTATTTCATCATGGGAGACAAGGGTGAACATATGTATAGATGTTCAGGACCAATGGTTGGTGGGATTGAACCTTAGGGATTCTTCCTACATACCATTTTTGGATAGGGAAAATATCATATTCCATGTAGTTCCAATATAAAGTGAATGGGGCTAACACTATGGAAACCCAAAGAGGATGTCATGATCAATTCTTACTTTAAGCCCATGTGATTTATTCTCGATGTGGGAAACAAGAGGAAACAAATGTCTTTCAATTATGTCATGAAATGTATGTTAGTAATGAATAGAGTGGGGATTATGTATAGTTAGTGGCCCATGGTGATGGAGAATGGGTATTACTCAGGGAGGGAGGCACGATGAGAAATGAGGGTGTCCATACATACAAGGAGGATATGGTCATCGTATATAAAGCACCCCATCAGAGTGAGTCAGGGCTTACATGGAGACTTCCAGACATGTGCATGGTGACAAAACGCATAGGGATAGGGGAGTGAGAAGGTTCCATTTCACATCCTCTTCATGACCATCTCTAGACATTTCACATAAGTGGTTTTTACACTTTGACATCATGTATCAGGGACTCAGGTTCTTGACAGTTTAATGCCTTACATCTTAGATGATGATGATTTATTCCTCCCCCTATGAATTATATAAATGGATCTCCATAACCATATATTGAGGGTAATCACTAGTAATTCTATGTGGAGATGTGATTTTGGCGTGATCCATTGAGGGGAACATGTTATAATGGCTATGTGAAGAAGAAATATCCATTATCGTATATATGCATGGAAGCGTGAGGAAAAGCAACATAACATGGGGCACCTATCGAGGGACCTTGAAATCACATCGTATGAGCCTAGTGATATGCAATAATTAGGGGCATGAAAAAAATATATCATGAGAAAGAGGTGATTTGGGAATAGAATGGCCTTGGTAAAAAATGATCCTCACAAAGGAAAGGGCCTTTTCTAAGGTAACGATGTTCACAAAGCGAAGAGTCTTTATGCTGTTGAGGATATTCATGAACGGAATATTCTTTATGAACTGTAGAGCCATGGTGAAGTGACGGACCTTTGTGAAGGTTAGTGCCTTCACGAAGGGAATCCCTCGATAGAGAAGAGATTTTCTTTAGAAAATTCCACTTTTTTGGAGATTACAGGGTAAAGGATCTTCACTTTACAATTTCATGATAACATCGAAGGGTATTTTTTCTTTTTTAAGGTCTTCTGCCATCTTAATGGGCATCGACACCCTAAGTAGTGGTTTTGAAGAACACGAGGAATAGTTTGTAAAGGACAAGTACCTTGGATGATCCATCAATGAATTTAGCGATGGTATTTGAAAAATAGAATCACAGATGTTGAAAACATATAATAACAGTGGTTTGGGAGGGGGTGAACCCTCTATTTAAGGGAAATGTTGGAGATCTTTGTAGAACACTCCATAGAGAGGATTGAAACCACATAGAGGGAGGAACCATTTTAATGTCTCAGCCTCGCATTGGGTGTGGCACACCACTGAGTGGATCACCGAAGTGACTACCTCAGAGTGGGCCACGGAGACCGATGACAATGTAGAGCAGATGCAATCCATCTGAATCCATCATACTCACATAGGGTTTTTAACATCGTAGAAATGATTTTAGAGGCGGTCCTCACGAAGGAGGGTCTAACTTTCAGAGTTCATTTCTATGAAGTCCCTTTGGAATGGTTTTGTAGGATTTAGGGCCCTTTTGAGTATGGATTAACTCTACAGCATCGATGAGTTCTCTCCCTAAGGGGGATGAATTTCAATGTGAACAAGAAGTCATGAAGAAGATAATTGGATATGTGATATCAAGAATATATTTATAAAAAATGTTCTTTGTACGATGTGTTTAAAAATTACAAGATCAATGACATTTGTAAAATTTTGAATAGAAGTTTCTAAAGAATTTTATCAGATGAATTCTCATTGAAAAATTATAATTGGAAAAGGTCTAATAGGATGATGTAGGATCAGATAAATCATACTTGGATGTTGTCTAATAAGATAATTTCAAATAGAATAAAGTTCATTAGATGAAATTATTTAATTTATTTTGAAAATTTATAATTATATAGAGTCCAACATATGAATCAAATATCATACTAAAGTCTTCCTGGATTTGGATATAAGGTTTTTGTTGAGAATATCATAAATAGGATTTGTATGAATATTATTTGATAGGGGTTTTTCTATAATAGAAATGGAGAAATTGTTCGGTTATAAGACATAGGATGAAAAAAATTTATTATAATGACATCAATGATTTTCAATTGATGTTTTAAGGGAACAATAAGATATATTCTCAACAAATGGAATTGTGTTTATGATGCTTGACCAGATGAATCATTGGTATAATGTTTATTAGTCAAAATTTCATAAAACAAATTCATGATAGTGTCAAATGTTTTTATTCTAATCTGATGGTACATCATTCGTAAAATCATTATGGAATATCATAGATCATTATAAGTGTTAATAATCTCTTAATAAGATCCTAAACTGTGATTTTATGAATGTTGATTAATGATATTTATGATGTATTTTTTTAAAATATTTTAGAATTATCTAATGGAGATATAGAATATCCACTAAATTATAATGAGTATGAGATTGATTTTTTTTCCTTTATTGGGAAAATAAAATGGAGTACCCACCATTTCTCCATCATGCGCTATTATATAATGGAATTTTACGTACTTTTATTTGGAACTGTAAACATGTATTGAAAGGAGATTATGAACTATGAAATATGAAATTTTATTGTATACACATGAGAAAATATTGGATATTTCCTTTCAAGATAAAATTTTCAGTCATTTGGGATCATATATAAAGTTACTATAAATAATTGAATGAATAGGGTTAGAATGGTGGTAATTAAGTTGTTGTATTATCAATCAAATGAACAACATACTTGGTTTCAAATGAAGAGGAAATTGACAAAATATATATTTCTTAGAATCGATATGTAGTGGTTAGTGAATTATAAATGCATAATATTTAATAGAAAAATAATATTTAATTATTAGGTTTAATTTTATTCCTACTACTAGGGAAAAAATGTGGCAAATATGTATCTGAAAGAAGTGAATGTTTGAAGATGTATAAGTAGAATATTTTAAACATACTAAATCTTGTTGGTAACATTTTATAAACGTTTTTACAAATATTTTTGTTACATATTTAATCCAAGTTTATATTACATGCATTTTGGGTTGATTATAGTGCAATAAAGTATAAGGATATTAACTAGTTTTTGTGACAACATAAAAAGAATATTTTTTTACTTTATTGTGTGGTATTGGATTATTTCCAACTAATTAATAGGATTTTATACACTAAATTGGTAGTGAATGTTTTAAATCCAATTGTTCCGGTGAATTTTTCTTGTGTTATTTTTTTTAGCAAAGAAATTTTACTTTAACTGAAGGTAAATGTTTCTTCATATGTAATAAAATCTAAAAAGAATAGATGAATAAATATTAATTTTCATTCTAAAGGATCACACTGATTCTCTCTATTCCAATTAAGTGGTAAAAAGGAAATTGTTCCTATAATTAACACTTTTCCATATTTTTATGAAAATAATATTCTTCATGGATTTTTAAAATTTGAGAATAGTGAGAGGATTCTTATTATTAAAGGAAAGATCAAAAATATTTTGAAACATTGAATACTTATTTAACATATAACCCTTTTTTATGAGGTTATTTAATCTTATATATATGGGTTTCCACCAATTATTTATGGTTTTACACAAATATGTGTTGATAAAAAGAATTTGGAGAATTTTGGGTGACCTAAATATTCTATAAATTCATTTCTCTCTGAAATCAAATTTATTAGATTTAAAGGAGTTATAATGGCTAAATAAATTTCAGAAATTTTGAAAAACATTTCTGAAAAATATATTACGGTGATTAAGGAGAAGTTTAAAATCTAAGAATGAATTAAAAAAAATGTTATCAATAAGGCTGATTGGGAATCAATTAGGTACTTTTTTACAAGGTGTAATGATATTTCATGAACCACAAGATATATAATTGGGATGTTGGAGGATAAAAACAATCATGGATCTATATTACATATTAATCTTGATAAATTTGATGTAGAAGATTCATCATAGAAAAGTAAATATTATGAAAATATATCTCTCAAATACCAACATAGATCTATAGTCACTGATGAAATGAGAAGGGAAAAGTTTATAATGGATAAATACAGGGTTAGTATGGGAAATTTATATCATGGATACCAAGAAAAGGAATTATGAATATTTTTTCTACGAATAAGCTATGAACTATATAAAATAATTGTTTATTAATTTTTTTTGAATTAGTGTCATTGTTTCCTATAAATTTGAGAAGAGGAATTAGAATTTATAAAGGAAATTTATAACTGAAATTTTTTGGCTATAGATATATTGGATATTTTTCTTCAAACATTCCATGAAGAATTGAAGTTGTTAAAAATAAGTATTATTTTAATAAATCAAGATGATGATAAATAAATATATCAAAAATCCATGTATTATTGTAATTTAAAGGATAAAGAGTTTTCTAAATGCAAATTGGGAAAATGTTTGTCTATGTGCGAGGAATATGATGATTGAGAATAAGTGGATAATAAGATCTATTATTATGACTATGAACAAGATATTATTTTAAAATTTGAGTGATAAAAAATTCACTAGTTATACATGTTGTTGTTTATAATAAGAATCAATTTTGTTATTGTCTATACAAAATATGGAGTTGAAATAATTTCTTCAAATAATTGTAAGACATGAGCGGTGAAAAATGATTGATGAAGGAAAATAATTTATGAAAAAAGCAATAATTTTTTTATTTAATAAAACTACATGTTGGTAAAAATAATTGTACACTCAAAATAATATGATATATGAGAATAAAATGAAATAAATAAATTATGAATACAATTTGATGAACATGGATGATGTGTTAGAACCTTCATTAAAAACTGTTAAAGCTATGCAAATAATTTAAAACATCAATAAAATAATAACACAATTTTTTTAATTTTTATATAAATTTATACATTTGGAGGATCAAATAAATTGTCCTCAAATTATAGTATGGTGGAATAAAATATTGGGGGAAAACCATATTTTGAATATCTTGTTTATAGGAAAAAAATGATGAGCTGAAAACCCCTAAGTTTCTAATTTTTGAAAGACATAAACAAAATATAATACTAATGGAGATTATATTGAATGTAAGATGAAAACATATAATAATCCAATAATATGGTTCACAAAGAAATAACAAAGTCGAAGGTAAGAATTTTTCCGAAAATTAGCAATATAACTCAGAGTAATTTTTAATTTAAAAAGGGAGTGATGATATCTATCATAATTAATGGTATTATGATGTATTTGGACATATAAAAAACATATATAGGATTAGTAACCAATGTTATTGTGAAATATGATGAAAATTTCATAAACCTTTTTGGGGGGTCCAACCTACTAAATGAAGAAATCATTATAAAATAAGATTGAAGTTTGATAATAGATTCCAACCTCGAAAACTATTTGTGAATGATGTGGTCATACTGGTGATTGTCTTAGTCTATAACCTCCTAATATTAGTGATCCTAAATAATCTTTCTTAAGTTATTAATTAATTTTGGGTTTTAATATAGTCAACTATTTTCTAGTAAATAAGATAAAAATGCATACGTCTTGATGTGATGTTGAAATCCTTTTCCATGAATAAGATTAAATTCAAATGGTTGTTATGTGACAACATGAATAATTAAGTAAATATGAATTAAATGAGATAATTTTGTCCAATACATGGTTTTAATTCATGAATATTTCCTGATAATAAATGAATTATTAAAACTACCCTGAGATAGATAATGAAAATATAATACAATAATAAATAATGCTAGAAAATAAATGAAACATGTTACCAAAAGAATAAGGGAAGAATCATCAAGAATAAATGATCCTAATTTGAGAAAATATTATTTTGATTTTATAGTAAATGATGTGATATATATAAGTAATGATGTAACCATAATAATAAAATAAGTGACCCAATGAAGATTCATTTAACCATGCCTAGTGACTATGAATGTGCCCATTTATGGAATCTATGCAAGGGATTATACCAGGTAACTCTGCAAGGAAATGAATGAAAGAGTAATTTAATTTTAAGTGAATACTAATTGATGAGGTGTAATATATGTAGTTGGGTATATTAAAATCTCTAATGGATAAATTTTAAATACTTTATTGGATATTCATTGAATTTAATGTTTCATTGAGTACGAGAATTAAATTATGATTATCTAATAATGGATAAATAGAAACGTTTTACCTATAAGAATAAACTACACTCATAGACGAAAAAATTGTGTTTTATGCATGTTTATGGGATCCATTAAGATACACTAAGGACATACACTACTAATTTATCAACAAAACTTTGTTTTTTACCTCCCAATGTAAAAATTAGTCAATGATTTTCGAAGATATTTTTAAAAAATATTGATCAACCATAGTTGATCTGATTGAATAGCATGAATCGTTTTAACATATCATATATTGATCTCTCTATTTTATCATTCATTTTAAGAATTATTGGATTTAATCACTTTATATTTTAAAATAGAACAGTATATTTTAATGAAGAATTATATAAACTATTTCTATTATTATTTTACATATTTTATCCCATAAATATGTATGGAAGAATATTTTTATAACAATGAATTCATATATAAAGTTATTTTATGTAAAACCTGGTCTAGGTTTTGTATAAGTTTATTTTTTAATAAACTACATATAAATAGGTGATTACGAAGTGGATAGGACAAGGTCTCGATATGAGGACAGACCACTTGTCTTTATTCCACTATGATCGCAATTAATTTTTTTTCTATTTTAAAATAATTCAATAAAAGCATTGAAGACTATATTTTAAAAATATATATCAATAGTATTTGTTAATATGTATTTTGTTTACAGTTTATATATATGTATATTTTCTATAAAATATATTTACTTTTTAAAATCGGTTTTAACAGTTTTCTGATTTAATTTTTGAGAAGATATTTGAAAATGTCATCTTATCTATTACTACTACTTTAGTAATCTTGGATAAGTTTATAAATTGTGAGATTTGATTTTAAACTTTTTAATTTATATTTGAATTGAAAAAAAATCACCCCATCTTGAGTTGTCCACTCTAACCAACATTTAGTTACATACATACTTATTTATTTCTATATTATATTTAACTATGATCATGTTTCCCCCAAAGGATCAAAATATTTATTATTTATAAATTCATATCATTATGTATGACAATAGGATTTAGTTTACTCCATTTAAAATGCATTCATCTTTTGATGGATCAAATTATGTATCATTGAAATTAATGTTGAAAATAGATTTGGATAGCACATGATTTGAAATCAATATAGTAGTAGAGAAAAAATATAAAAAATACTAAAACATCAAGAGATTATTATAGTAATGTCACTAAAACAATTATGATTTCAAAGGAAAATCTTGGAATTTATTATATATTCCATTATAATAATATTAGTTATAAATAATTTACAATTTTTATAATGTATAAAAAAATTATATACACATTATATGGATTAAGAAAAAACATAAAAGGTTAAGAAATGATCGTAGACACCTATAATATTAAATATTTTATGTTTATGTCGATATGAGATGAATTAATTTATGACATGTATCATAGGTACGTTGAAATATTCTATGTCATGGGTGTACTTGTTAGGAAAAGTGAAGATATTGATCATGTGATGATACTATTATGATGCTCCCCAAATTTATGGAGATAAAACCATGAATAAATTTGAGAATCATGTGATATAAGTGGAAAAATAGTAATGTAACTAATTGTAAAGTGAATTATTTTTTAGTAATAATTGAATTTAAATAAAAATTATGATGAACCAATGAAAAAATCAATTACATTAAAAACATACAAGTAAAATATGATGGAGAATATAAAATAAATACTTCAAGATAGGTTGAATCACCTTCTGAAGGTGATGAGGATATGTGTCGTTTAGAATATTGATTCTTGAGGCTATACTCGAAGCATAAATTCCTTAAAAATAAATTTATTGATGAATGTATGATAGAAATGGAAAATATAAAAAAAACATCTCTACAAGATGAAGTGACATGTTATGAATAAAAGATAAATGGTTAATTCGATGCTGAATATATATAAGTACAAAAAAGTGAAATTATGGTAAAATATTATTTTTTTAAAGAAATTTAGGAATTATACTTGGAGAACCCACGAGGTTTGTTCCAAGAAGTTTTACATGAGTAGAGGCGATAAGGATGACAGAAAAAACAAGTGTTTTATGAAAAAATATATCAGTATTAAATAATATTATCCTTACATATGTTGTTCATCTTCCTTGTCATTTTGAAGATGAAAATAATGATGTATGTATGACCACTGTATATTTATTTTATTATTTCAATATTTTGGAAGAAACTATTAATTAAAATAATTGTACGTATTCAAATATAAATAAAAATCATACATTATCTATTAATATCAAATGGAATATTATTTTAGAAAAATAAAAGTAAAAACATATATTAAAAGACTGTAGTTAAAATATAAAAAAAATTATAAAATTAAAAAGGATATTCAAAGTTTTAAAAATTGGAGAAAATACTTGGCTGGTCTTCTTAGTACAGAGACTGCATCCATGCACATAACTAGTATTGGACACCAGCATGGTCAAATGAGAACATATAAGAATAAATTTAATCCTAACTAAAGTTATTAAAATTATATTCAAACTTCATATTCATGTGGACCCCATAATTTTTTATTTATAACCATGTTATGTATACTTATGGTATACCTTTTAAATTTCATTAGATTCAAAAATCATTTAATACTAATTTTTCTGGATCCAAGAATGTGTGGGTACGAAAAACAATTTTTATTTATCTATTTGTTAGAAACATAGACTACAAGTACCAAAAAGAATTTATATTATATGGATAGTGGATGTTCAAGACCCATGATCATATAATAATATAGATTTTAAATCTTTATAAAGGATTATGGTGGGAATGTCATATTTTATGGTAATGGAGATGGAAAAATAATTGCATTTTTAGAAATATGTAAATCTAAAAATAATTTTATTTTGAAAGTCATATTTTTTTGTTTTAAATTATAATATTCATATCATATCATAATTATGAGATTATTATTATCATGGTGTGTTTTAAAATAATTACTTCATAATAAATTATTCTAAACATTATTTATTCTTCACTTCTATTTGTTGGGATAATTTTTATACAATGTTTTTATATTATTAATTTTGAAAAAATAATTATTTCCAAAGTTAATTTCACAAAAAATCATTGCCTTGTCATCTAAGACTATTCCCTAAAAACCATTATTATTTAGAAAGAAAAAATTGAATATATTAATTAAGGATATAACTAAACATGAATTATCAATATATAATGTATGTAACCCCTATAATAGATTGATATTACATAAGTTCTCTTTCAACTCAAATAATGAACATTCAATATATCAACCATAAGAGTTTTTTTAGATGGAATTATTCACACCTTATAGAGTTTATATATTAAATCTGATTAATTATTACTATGTTATTATATATTAATATTCATGATAAGATCTGGTTTTATTTTTATCTCACAAATGTGAATCTTGTTTATATTATTCAAAATTTGAAACAAAATTTGTAGATAACATTATTGGAATTACTATTAAAAACATATGAACTGATCATGGTAGTCAGTTTTAAAATCATGATTTAGAACATTACGAACACAACAAGGCCACAATAACAAATTTTATTCCCATATGATTCCCCACAAAAATGGTGATATATAAAGAAAGAAAGCGACTCTTTAATATATTTCAGGTACCATTCTCAATGAATATGACCTACCTATTTATTTTTGGGAATAATCTTTTAATATGTCCTACTATATTATAAATATGGGTTTTATTAGTACAATTTGAAATGAAACTCCATATCAATTATGGAATGGAAGAAAACAAAATTTAAATTACATTATAATGTTTGGATTTTATATTTTTATTCACAATATAAAAGAATGTTTATAGAAGTTTTTCCCCCAAAGGGGGGAATGGATATTCTTGGGTTATACAGCCCCCAGTAAATCATATATGGTGTTCAATAAAAGATCCATGATTTTTGAAAAATCTATACAAGTCAAAATTCATGAAAGAAGCCCATATTAGAAAAAACACGTATTTAAGAAACTAATAGGATCATCTTTATAAAATAAATATTTATACCTTAACCAATAAATGTTATGATTGTTTGAAACATAATTTAGATAAATCACCCATATCTAATAATATATTTTTACCATACATGAATATGAAAACCAAGTACCAATTACTTCTAGGTTTAGAGTAATTAGAACCCATAGATACCATCCATTAGAATTTTTTGTTGCATATCATGATAGAGGTACTAAAATTAGTTATTTTCTTATAAAATAATTTCAAAATCAATTATTTCACATAGTTGTAGACTAAAAACATCATTTAATATAGGTATTTTGAATTTTGGTTAATTTTTATGCCAGAATATTTTAATTAACTTGATTGAAAGATTGTATGGGAACATGATGTAATTCATAATGGATTTCTTATAATATCCACTAAATGGGTGTTTACAGACATGATTGTTGAGTATGGAATAATAATTGTAACAAAATAATGTTGTTAAGAAGTACGTATTTACATTGAAGAAACATTTTAAATAGTTTCATCTCATGAAGCTACTATAATTATTCTTCAATATGAAGCGCCTTTGAATTTCAAACTATATAAAATAAAGGTTAATAGTTGTTTTGTTAATGGATATATTTTTAGGTTTTTTTTAAAAAACACACTGATTTCAAAACCCTCCTTATATATACCATTTTTCAGTTTTTATAATTCACATTATGTTTTAAAACATGATACAAGAGTTTTGTGTGATAATATCTTATTTAATCTTATTTTTAATTGTTTTTTATAAGGTATAATTGATCCAAACATATTTTTTAATTATTTTTAAAATATTTTTTGTTAGTATAAATTTATTTTTATGATATTATAATTTGATCACCCAAAAACTCTTTATGTAATACATTTTTATAATTGAAGAAATCTAAACATTAAATTAGTTTATTTGATGAGAAAAAATTATTCCTTGGTTTTTAGATTTTTCAAAATAACAATTGATTCATTTTAAAAAAATGAATCTAAAAAAATTATTTTAAATTTCTTTTTCATGGATGGAACCAAATTATGTGATACATCCCTGAGTAAATGTTTTACATTGTGTTAGGGTGAAATGGTGAACTAAATTTACCAAACTACTTATAGATATATTATTGGATTTTTACCATACATAACTATTATCTGACATAAAATTATGTTTATTGAATATATATGTTCTTGTTTTACAAAAACACTAATGAATAACATTTTAAAAATGATTAAATATATTTTCAATATCACAAAAGTATAACCAATTTTTAGTTTTCCTATTCTTGTTGAATAGAATTTGACATAGTTAGTTATTTATAAGTATATTTTGATAGGTTTAAGATTAACATAAAATTATTCATTTGAACATGTCATATTTGGGGATAGTATCTAGTTTCCTAGTTTTGTAAGAAGTATAAGATTGTTTCATTAACCCCTATTGATGTTGATTATATATCACCATGAAGTTTTTTTGATTAGATTATATCTTTGAAATACAGATTATTGGTTTATGGATACCAGTTCAGATATGCACCTTGAAACTATTAATATGAAAGTGAAATAAAAATTTCTATATATCATCTATCATATTCAATGAAAATAAATATTTATTAAATTCATGAATTTTTGAGATGCTATTATCAAAAAGATATATTACTCTTAAATAAATTAATATTGAATATAATGTTGTTGAAATATTTACAAATATTTCCAGTATTTTGAGAATGAATTATATCGGACATGATTTAAAAATAAGTAATTATTCATAACCCATATATCTTGTTTGGAATATTTTTGCATGTATAATTAATATTTTATGTTAAATTATAATATCTTAAATTCAATATTTATTTATTTTTCATAAATAACAATGAAGTATAATTCACATAATCCAATATGTGATAGTGATTCTTAGTTCAAATGGTTAGTTATGTGATCATGATCACATGAACACATGGACATTTAATTGTACATGAACTATTGTTAATTCTATCAGTATACCAACTGTGAGATTTTTCATAAGTAGTCACTATAACTAATGTGAATCTATATTCACTAAACCTATAATTCCTTACAAAATCTACCTTGATTTTACAACCAATATACCTTACATGACTATATTAGTTTGGATTTTTAATTAACTTGTTTTGGAAGGATTTCCTATAAGTATAAAACAATTTTAAATCCACAAATGATTGAATTAAATTTCAAATTATAATGTGAATCTATGCATGTACCTTCTATAAATATCCTAAGACTTTTTTTAATCCCCATATACTCACTCTCTCTCGTAACCATTTTTCTAGATCCAGATTCTATTTCATATTTGAAACATATAATTCCATGAATCGATTCATAATAAGAATAGGGATGAATTAAAATTAAATTTTTATCCTATACCTCATACTATAATTCCTCTATTAATGATATTAAGAAAAAAATGAGGTATCTCAAGTGATATAGTCTTGTTGTGTAACCATAATCTATTATAATGAGTATTTTTCATGGAAAAGAAGTTGATGATCATCAGTTTATGTATAGAAAATTACTATTATAAAAATTCATCCAATGTAAATTCTCAAAGTAACGGTTCAAGGAACATGGTAATTCATTACATCCAAAAAAATTAATGAGTTTTATAAATTATCGGAATTCCTTCAATGAGAAAAAAGATATACCATTTAATCAATAGTAAAATATGACTTTTTTCTATTCATCTATGTTGTCACCTTTGAGATTTTGTGTGAATCAAAAAAAAAGAATATGATGATAATAAGTGCTGATATATTTTGAATAATTCCCATTTTTACTTTCATAATTATCCTCAAAAAATTTCTTGGAATAAGACTCTAGTATGGCTAAATAGAGTGATGATTAGTTGAGAAAGTGGACTACTATTAAAAGGTTTTTAAGATCTTTTTGGTCCCATGAAAGGGGAATTCATCATTTTAAGTAAACAGTATATATTATTTGTATTATTTATGTGTAATGGGTTTAAAAATAGTCTATGAAGGTATTAAATGATTTGTAATATTGTATTATGTAATCCTTCATAAAAAGTAAATTACTTTTCATATCCATAGATTATTTAATCTCTCATATAGTATAATGGGTTAGCATTTGAGGTAGGATGTGATTTCTACTGATGTCATATACATAAATCAAATTATATGGGGGTAAATTGGAAAACCTAGAGAGTAGAATGGGTGGATTATTGTGAAAAACAATATAATAAATTTAATAGAGTTAATGATTTAGTGAGACCATGGGATCAATTGTAACTATACATTCAGCCTGATGTTGTTTTTAAATATTCCTCTGGTGAGGGTGACTTTTTTGGATGTTCAATAAGGGTATAATGAGGTTACATCCCTTAATGAGGATGTTTGAACAACATATAAGGTTAATAGAGAATCCTATCCTCCAATGTCTTTTATACCTCATAACTCTCCTTTAACATTTACTTTATATGAGGATGAATTGAAAGAGAATGATTTTACTGACATTGAAGTTCCATAAAGTGTATTTGATAAAGAATCTAAGTGGTAAGTATTAACTGTGACATATGAAATGATAAATGTTTTAAAAAGACTTCCACTACATCCCTTGTAATTGGATGCACTCATATAATTAGTTTACAGGAAAAACCCCATAAGGGGGAAGTTTCCATGACCTGTAGATCTAGTACACGATTAAACCAAATATAATATTTATTATAATAATGGGGAATCCCACCTATTAATGGATAATCACCAATCCCCTATTCTCAAATATAACAGGAAGGATCTTTGATATTAGAGATTAATTCTTAAAATGGACATAATGTCTACCATCTTAGACATTTGGTTGGACAGTTTCATATGATTTCTCATGACCAGATCATTCAAAAAATACTATCGAAAAACATACATGAAGTAATTATAAATCTCATGTTGGATCTCTAAAAATTGATGTTCATGAAATTTTAAAAGATTATGATGATTAAAATTAAAAAGTTTATTCTTTGGGAACAAATATAGTGGAGTCTGAAGGTGAGTTATTTTGTAGGAAACTCAATGTTGACCAATTTACTCCAATAATTATTTCTACCACTTCTACATCCTTTGAGATAAATTTTTATTTTAATACATTGAAATAATAACTAATTTTTTTAAAGAGTAATTCGTTGTTGTTGTGAATTATATGCAACCAACTAGAGTGAAAGGAATAAAAATGGAAATCACATTAGTTATTTCTTAACATAAACTAATATTCCATTTCAAAATAGAACTTATGAAAATTGATATTGAATATTAGAATGAGGAAGTGAGTTATGATAAATATGATTATCAGGAAAAGATGTTGATTCTAAATTAGAGGTTTCAGAATGTAGTGTTTCAAAATTATACTTCAGCTGATCTTCGTACATCTGTTTAGTAACTCATAATGCTCATGTTAAACCTATATCTACTAAATATAGAACCATACATATTGTAACACCCGAGACTTTTATGTTATATAAATCATCAAAGGAATCTTTTTCTACACAACACTTGCTTGGATTTCTTTACACGAAATCGCGACCTTCCTCGATAGCTTGCGTCGTACGCAATACCGAGTTTCACTAAACAACGATATGCTATTAAAATATTATTAAAACTAGCTGTTATGAATAGTAATAACCACTTTTTGAAATTTTATAAATTTTATTTTTCAAAATGGACTTCATTTTTGGATTCGGAATATCGAAATTAGCCTAGGGTGAAATTTTGGTATTTTTCTGAAAACTTTCAATTTTTGATGAATAGTGAAACCACTAAGTGGTAGTTAAAAAAACTGAATTTTTCATAAAACATAATTTTACCACTTCTGTGAGTGTAATTTCAAAAATCCGAGATACAAGATTGATGTCAGTATGTAAAATGTGGTTCAATGAGATGAAAATAATTTTTTGGTGAATAGTAACTTTTTACTTTTTTTACCACGGTTAAAAGTAAATAGGGTAATTAAGGGTAAAGATGATATTATTATTACCCTAACACATGTCCTAATTCTATTGGATAAGTGTAATTCGACCAAAACATACTTAGGAAGAAAATATGACCATTTAGGCCCACTTGGATTAGATTAGGACATTTATTATTAATTTATTTAAAGAAGGGTTAAAATAGTTAAAATCAAAGTTTAATAAGTAAATAATTTTTAATATAGGGTTATACATAAGATAAATTAGACTATAAATATTCATTAGAAATATAAATAGCTTTCCTACATAATGGTATTTTATTTGTAATTTTTAGACATTAAATAATTTAATTTATTTATGACACAATGATGATGCAGTAATTATCTTATTAATGAAATATTGACATAATTGATGTTATAAACACTAAAATAAATGTAATTTGAGAATTTTTATGAATTACACTAATTTTATAGGTTAATATGACATGTTAGTATTGATTTAATTAACATGGTTAGAACTAATAATTTTGTTATGGTTTTCACAAAAATCAATTACTAAATAGTGTCAAAATTGACATAAAATAGATTTTAAAACACATATTATATTGGTAATTGTTATTTTATTCCTAAAAATCTGAGGTTCTGCCAAATGACATATATAAGGTTATATATATTAATAATAAACAACTAGGGGTTCGTTTGGCTGCTTATACTAAATTTATTAACCATATAGTATAAGAACACAAGAAGACATGGTAAAAGTAAAATTATTTAACTTAATGTTATATCTAAATGATAAGGTTAAAATAGGAATATAAACTAGTCTAAATTATATTGGATGAGAGAATTTGGACCAATCCCCACCTTAGCCTCTAAATAAATCAATTTGGAGCTATTTAAAACCGAACTTGACTTTATAATTAAATAATAGTTTTAGTTATTCCAAAGGTGCCCCTCTCCTCCCTTATAAAAGGGAACCTACTCCCTCTCTTCCTCAGACCACATTGAGCCTTCAAGCTCGACCAAACCCTGACACTCCCTCCTCTCCACTTCCCTATATAATTCCTAGAGGTCCTGGTATTATTCAATGACCAATTTTAGTGCCCTAAAAGAAGGTCTCAATGAAGCCCTTCACAGAAGAGGTAATGTCCGTTACCGATTATTTCATCTTTATTTATTCTTCCACTTCTTCTTATTTAGTTGTTTCATTATTAAGTAATAACATCGGTTTCACTCATATAGTGATATTTTATTATAATAATGAAACAACCCTATTTCACCATCTATCCATCCTACAGAAAAATAAATCACCGCGCGTGCGTACGTACGAAATACCGTCTCCACGCCGTGGTGTAATCTATTTTCCACCACCACCTTACTTGGATGGGTATAATGGTGTAAATAATGACCATATATGACTATTATAAAGTGATATTGATTCTTAAATAGTATACATATACTCCAATACAATTCCACGATCATAGGAACGATATCATCACTCATGCGTACGTACGGAATACCGTCTCCACGATGTGATGCGACTCGTTCTACATGATCTTCATTTCATAATGATTATATAAATGAATTGAATGAATTAATATGATATATATTACACTAATACCATTCTGGAAATGTGGTATCTATAACCTAAAGATAAGAATAAGAATTTATTCAACAAAACACGCATAATAAGAAAAAGTTATAAACACCCGAATAACAAGTAGCAATGAAATATTACTACTATGAAGCTAAGAATATGGCCATATATGATATCATAAAAATAATTATGATTCTGGGATAAGTCAATAACATTATTTAAATCATTATACATGAGGTTCAGACACTTCCAAATCAAGTCGGACCTAAGGTAAGGGAAATGTCAAAATCTAATTTTTTTTATCTGAGATTGTTTATACTTTTGTATTTACTGGGGTGTATTTTATCATCCACATCCACGTTTCCCCAATATGTTATATTTATATCCTTCTACAATAGTTTATATCAAATTTTACCCTTAGGTGAGTTTTTAATAAAATATATGAAAGGAATCTTTTTTCGTTTTTCGTACGAGGTATTTTTTGACTTTTCTGACAAAAGTACGAGAAGAATTTTTTTTAAAACTTGTACGGCTTGAATGGATTTTTAAAACATTATTTCCAAGAAGCTTTATTTACAAGTTATCAAGATTATTTTTAATCAACTTATCTTTGTTTAGAATTTTATGACATTTTAAGAAAGGAAAAGTGTTTTTGAAGTAGAAAGAATATTTTCCTCAAGAATGGAGTTCAAGTGTTTTATCAAAATTATTTTCCATCTAAGATAATAAAGGGTTCTGTTTTTATCCCTATTATTACGTTGATTTGATTATGTTGTGATGGAATTATTTTTATGAATTCCTTTATCTTATATGAATTGTTTTATGATGTCATGATGTTTAAGATTCCCATTTGTATTACATGGGTTATGCAATGATGTATGATTTATGATTTTGTGGCACACATAAGAATGGTATCATTATGAGATGGGTGGGACCTATATCTCCCTCCAATGAATTGGGTAATGATTTTATATCTCATGAGATAGACATGGCTGGAACGGTAGGTTATACCGGTTCAGTGAAACAGGACTGAAATGAGGGTGACTCGGTTCAGAAAGGGACTTTGTCCACAAAGATAGTCTTGGCAATGAGTCTTGACTAACAAGAAATGATTCTCTATGATTATGTGTGTATGCCACAATTTTTCATGTTTTAAGTTATGATTATTGTGATTAAATTTCACTGCCATGATTTATCCCATGTTATGAAATTATGATCTCTTTTGCAGGTTAAGATTTCCATAAGTTATGTGCTTGTGTATATGATGTGATTGATATTTCTTTTGTTTACACTTACTGAGCATTTGAGCACACCCTTTTGTATTTTTTCTTTCCCCAGGTCAGGAAGAAGGTTATTAAGTAGGATATGGCAAAAAGGGACTCTAGATATGATGAAATAAGTGGGAGGCAAAGTTGATGCTTTATGAACTAGTTGTTTATGTTTCCCAGTTTCTAAAGACACTATACCTATACGGTCCTTTAATGGTTTTGTTATATGTTGTAATAAGTATGCTTCAATTTTGATGTATTAACAATGTATGTAAAGTATGGGTCATTATAGTTGGTATCAGAGGAAAGGTATAGTCAACCTTTGGAAACTAGGATTTGAAAGCCTTAGTAAGAACCCTAAGGATAAGTCTAAGCATAGAACACAATATTAGTGTTTTAGAAATGGCCATTTATAACATAGGATAAGAACTTACGTGTGATTTTTTTTTCTTGATTATGTGGTTTTCCTATTATAATTAGTGTTTCTCACACTATTCTTCTTTGTTTTAGTCAATGGCTGGAACCCGAAGGAATCGTGTTAATGCGGAATGCGACGGGAAATGCAATTATTGTCCCCCTGAGAAACCAAATGTTATGGGAGCTGGAATAGAAAATCTTGTAGCCATGCTCACACAACTTTCTAAAGCTATTAATCATGCAGGACTTCCAAACGAGCAAAGGAAGGAGCAACATTCTATTGAATCCTTCATGAGGCAGCATCCACCTTCTTTCAGCGGGTCTACTGATCCATTAGTTTTTGAACAATGGATTAGTACTACTGAAAAGATATTTTCAGTTCCTCAATGTTCTGAACATGATAAAGTCATCCTAGCAGTGTATCGTTTGGAAGGAGATGTTGATCAATGGTGGAATCTTATTAAGAATACGAGGCAAAGGGATGAAATTGAGTCCATGGAATGGGATGAGTTCAAGAACTTATTTTTCCATAAGTACATCCCTCATATTCTCTGAACAAAGATGGATAAAGAGTTTCTTGAACTGAAGCAAAAGGATGATGAATCTGTTGGTACCTATGAAGCAAATTTTACAAGACTTGCAAGGTACGCTTCTGGTATTATTATCCAACCTGAGAGTAAGATCGATCGATTCTTTAGTGGCTTAAAACCAAGTCTTTTAAGGGCGTTATCCATAAGGGACTTCAATAGCTACTAGGAAATTGTTCGATGTGCTCTCAAAGTCGAGATGGAGATTGGAGTAACCCATCAGTCATATGGTTTTGATAAGAAGAGGAAAATGGAATTCAAAGGAAAATCTAAAGGGCACACTGAAAAGAAGATGAGATTTCCCTTATGCTCAAAGTGTGGAAAGAAACATGGTGGGAGTTTTCTTAAAGGGAAAAGTAAATGTTTCAAATGTGGAATGGAATGTCATCGGGCATTTGAATGCCGCGATGATGGGAATAAGATGTCTAATGATGAAAACAAAGGAAGGGATACACAGAATGAACCCACTACACTTCAATGTTTCATGTGCAAGGAGATGGGGCATTATTCCAATAAATTCCCTAATCCAAGGGTTGATGATGATGGTCGACGTCAACAAACTCTTAAGGCTAAAGACAAATGAATGTCACATGCAATTTCTATCAGCGATGTGGAGTACGATAACGATGTGGTGAAAGGTACACTTACCATCCACTCTAATGTAGAAAATGTTTTATTCTATTCTGGATCCACCCACTCTTTTATTTCTGAAGAATTTTCTAAGGGTATCACCGTATTACCTCAACAATTAGATGTTGAGTTAGCTGTGACAACACCTAATGGCACAACAGTCGCATCAAAATTTTATAATTCTTCTCCGATCGAAGTTTGTGGGAAAGTGATTCCTGCAAATTTGTGATCCTTCCTATAGTGGAATTTTTTGTGATTCTTGGCATGGATTGGCTTTCTTTATATGGAGCTCATATCAATTTCCAAATAAGGGAAGTCACATTTCATATTCCAGATCAATCTATGATCGTCTATCAATGCAAGGATGAACATAACCTTCCAGTGGAAATTTCTTCCATTTTATGGGTATTGATTCCACTAAATGAAGGTTATTTATCTCAAATGGTTGGTGAGAAACTCACGATTAAGAATATTCCCATTGTAAGGGAGTTTGATGATGTCCTTCCGGAGGAATTACCAGGACTTCCACCAAATCGTGAAGTTGAGTTCTCAATAGAACTCGTACCGGGTGCTTTGCCTATTTCAAAGACACCTTATAGAATGGCCCCAATTCAGTTGCAGGAATTGAAGAAGCAACTCCAAGAGAATATTGATAAGGGATTCATACACCCTAGTGCGTCACCTTGGGGAGCACTTGTTCTGTTTGTTAAGATGAAAGATGGATCAATGAGACTGTGCATTGATTATCGAGAACTTAACAAGATCACTATCAAGAACAAATATCCTCTCCCGTGCATTGATGACCTATTTGACCAACTACGCGGAGCTCAATACTTTTCCAAGATTGATCTTCGTTCAGGGTATCATCAATTAAGGGTAAAAAGGGAGGATATACCAAAGATGGCTTTCCATAAAAGTTATGGACACTATGAATTTATAGTGATGTCATTTGGTCTTACTAATGCCCCTGCTATCTTCATGGATCTGATGAATAGAGTCTTTAGAGACTATACTGATCAATTTGTGGTAGTCTTTATAGATGACATTCTTGTCTATTAAAAGAGCAAGGAAGAACATGAAGATCACTTGAGAATTATATTGAAGACCCAGAGAAAGGAGAAGCTTTATGAAAAATTTACCAAGTGTGAATTTTGGCTTCAAAAAGTTGCATTTTTGGGTCACATAATCTCAAAAGAGGGGATATCTGTGGATCCAGCAAAAACAGACGTTATCGAAAGATGGTCGAGACCAACAACAGTAACTGAGATCCGAAGTTTTCTTGGTTTGGCTGGATATTATGGACGTTTTGTGAATTATTTTTCATGATTATCTAATCCACTCACCAAGTTGACTCGGAAAGGAGTTAAGTTTGTTTGTACGGAGGAATGTGAAGAGAATTTCAAAGAGTTGAAAAGAAGGTTATTCAGTGCACCTGTGCTCACACTGCCTTGTAGTGGTGAAAGGTTTCTGATCTATAGTGATGCATCCAAGAAGGGATTGGGGTGTGTTCTTATGCAAAATGATATGGTGATAGCTTATGCCTCATGACAGTTGAAAATCCATGAGCAAAATTACCCAACACATGATTTGGAGTTAGCTGCGGTAATCTTTGCATTAATGATTTAGAGGCATTACCTTTATGGTGAAAGGTGTGATATTTATACAGATCATAAAAGTTTAAAGTATATTTTCACACAAAAGGAGCTCAATATGCGTCAAAGAAGACGGTTGGAGCTGATTAAGGATTACGACTGCTCAATCCATTACCACCCTGGGAAAGCAAACAAGGTGGCAGATGCATTTAGTCGATAAGGCCATGCTAGTTTATCCATGATGAGGATCACAAAAGATCCAATATTTATGGATTTACAAAGGATGGATCTTGGAATTATAATGGAAGGGGAGAAATCTTATCTTTCTCAAATGAATTTTCATCCATCTATACATGTGAAGATTAAAGAGGTACATAAAGAAGATGTCGAGTTACAAAAGAAGGTGAGAAATTTTCCTGAATTCAACCTTGATTGTGATGGGATAATAAAGTTCAAGAATCGGGTTTGTGTTCCTCCCATCCCCGAATTAAAGAAGGAGCTGCTGGATGAGGCTCATAGTTCTTCATTCTCTATTCATCCTGGAAGCACGAAGATGTATAGGGACCTTAAAGAGTACTTCTGGTGGGATGGAATGAAAAGAGATGTTGCTGAATTTGTCTCTCGATGCTTGGTTTGTCAAAAAGTTAAAGCTGAGAGACAGAAGTATAAGGGGATGTTACTACCATTACACATACCCTAATGGAAATGGGAAAACATCACTATGGACTTTGTCACAGGACTTCCTAAAACATTCAAAGGCAATAATACTATCTGGGTCATAGTTGATTGTCTTACAAAGTCTGCACACTACATTGCTATTAGACAGGATTTCTCTCTAGATCAGCTTGCTAGGATATATGTAAAGGAAGTGGTAAGATTTCATGGAGTACCACTTTCTATTATATCTATCGGGATCCGAGATTTACCTTGAAGTTCTGGCGAAGTCTTCAGCATACTCTGGATACAGAGTTGAGTTTCAGCACTGCTTATCATCCTTAGACAGATGGTCAGTCTGAGAGAACAATTCAAACCCTAGAAGATATGTTGAAAGCTTGCTTTCAAAGGTGGTTGGGATCAACACCTACCTTTGGTGAAATTTTCTTATAATAATAGCTTTCACTCCAGTATTCAAATGGCTCCTTATGACGCTCTCTATGGAAAGAAATGCAGTACTCCAACTTGCTGGGATGAAGTTGGGGAAAGAAAGCTATTAGGACCTGATCTCGTTGATGAAATGGCAGAAAAGGTCAGATCTATTCAACAACACATAAGAGTAGATCAGAGTCGACAGAAAAGTTATGTCGACAACCGAAGAAAAGACCTAGAGTTTGAAGTGGGTGATAAAGTGTTCTTATGAATATCTCCCTGGAAGAGGGTTATGAGATTTGGAAAGAAGGGGAAGTTGAACCCTAGATATATCGGTCCTTTCGAAATATTGGATCTTGTTGGGAAGGTTGCTTACCGATTGGAGATTCCACCGAATCTCTTTCAAGTTCACGATGTGTTCCATGTATCTCTCCTGAGAATGTATATACCTGATCCTTCACATGTACTCAGCTCAGAAGTTATACAGCTGGAGCAAGATCTTTCTTATAAAGAACAACTGATAGAGATTCTGGATCGTAGCGAAAAATTCCTACGAAACAAGACCACTCGATTGGTGAAAGTTTTATGGAGGAACCACCAATTAGAAGAAGCTACATGGGAGCTTGAGGGTATGATGAGGGAGAGGTATCCTCATCTGTTTGTTACAAAGTGACGAATTTCGAGGGAGAAATTCATTTTAAGGGGGGTAGAATGTAACACCCGAGACTTTTATGTTATATAAATCATCAAAGGAATCTTTTTCTACACAACACTTGCTTGGCTTGCTTTACACGAAATCGCGACCTTCCTCGATAGCTTGCGTCGTACGCAATACCAAGTTTCACTAAACAACGATATGCTATTAAAATATTATTAAAACTAGCCATTATGAATAGTAATAACCACTTATTGAAATTTTATAAATTTTATTTTTCAAAATGGATTTCATTTTTGGATTTGGAATATCGAAATTAGCCTAGGGTGAAATTTTGGTATTTTTCTGAAAACTTTCAATTGTTGATGAATAGTGAAACCACTAAGTGGTAGTTAAAAAACTGAATTTTTCATAAAACTTAATTTTACCGCTTCTGTGAGTGTAATATCAAAAATCGGAGAGACATGGTTGATGTCAATAAGTAAAATGTGGTTCAATGAGATGAAAATAATTTTTTGGTGAATAGTAACTTTTTACTTTTTTTTCCACGGTTAAAAGTAAATAGGGTAACTAAGGGTAAAGATGATATTATTATTACCCTAACACATGTCCTAATGCTATTGGATAAGTGTAATTCGACCAAAAACAAACTTAGGAATAAAATATGACCATTTAGGCCCACTTGGATTAGATTAGGACATTTATTATTAATTTATTTAAAGAAGGGTTAAAATAGTTAAATTCAATGTTTAATAAGTAAATAATTTTTAATATAGGGTTATACATAAGATAAATTCGACTATAAATATTCATTATAAAGATAAAAATATTTCCTACATAATGGTATTTTATTTGTAATTTTTAGACATTAAATAATTTAATTTATTTATGACACAATGATGATGCATTAATTATATTATTGATGAAATATTGACATAATTGATGTTATAAACACCAAAATAAATGTAATTTGAGACTTTTTATGAATCTCACTAATTTTATAGTTTAATATGACATGTTAGTATTGATTTAATTAACTTGGTTCGAACTAATAATTCTGTTATGATTTTCACAAAAATCAATTACTAAATAGTGTCAAAATTGACATAAAATAGTTTTTAAAACAAATATTATATTGGTAATTGTTATTTTATTCCTAAAAATCCAATGATCGGCGAAATGACTTAGATAAGGTTATATATATTAATAATAAACAACTTGGCGTTCGTTTGGCTGCTTATAGTAAATTTATTAGCCTTATAGTATAAGAACACCAGAAGACATGGTAAAAGTAAAATTATTTAACTTAATGTTAAATATAAATGATAAGGTTAAAATAGGAACCTAAACTTGTCTAAATTCTATTGGATGAGAGTATTTAGACCCATCCCCACCTTATCCTCGAAATAAATCAATTTGGAGCTATATAATACCGATCATGACTTTATAATAAAATAATATTTTTAGTTATTTCAAAGGTGCCCCTCTCCTCCCTTATAAAAGGGGACATCCTCCCTCTCTTCCTCACACCACTTTGAGCCTTCAAGCTCGGCCAACCCCTGCCACTTTCTCCTCTCCACTTCCCTGGAGACATCATAGAGGTCCTGGTCTTCTTCAAAGACCAATTGTAGTGCCCTAAAAGATGTTCTCAAAAAAGCCCTTCAAAGAAGAGGTAATGTCCGTTACCGATTCTTTCATCTTTATTTCTTCTTCCACTTCTTCTTTTTAGTTGTTTCATTATGAAGTAATTACATCATTATCACTCATATAATGATATGTTATTATAAGTATGAAACAACCCTATTTCACCATCTATCCATCATACGGAAAAAAAATCACCGCCCGTGCGTACGTACCGAATATCGTCTCCACGCAGTGGTGTAATCTATTTTCCACCACCACCTTACGTGGATGGGTATAATGGTGTAAATAATGACCATATATTACTATTATAAAGTGATATTTATTCTTAAATAGTATACATATACTCCAATACAATTCCACGATCATAGGAAAGATATCATCACTCGTGCGGACATACGGAATACCATCTCCATGATGTGATGCGACTCGTTCTACATGATCTTCATTTCATAATGATTATATATATGAATTGAATGAATGAATATGATATATATTACACTAATACCATTCTGGAAATTAGGTATCTATATCCTAAAGAGAAGAATAAGATTTTATTCGACAAAACACGCATAAGAACAAAAAGTTATAAACACCTGAATAACAAGTAGCAATGAAATATTACTACTAAGAAGCTAAGAATATGACCATATATGATATCATAAAAATAAGTATGATTCTGGAATAAGTCAATAACATTATTTAAATCATTATACAGGAGGTTCTGACACTTACAAATCAAGTCAGACCTAAGGTAAGGGAAATGTCACAATCTCATTTTTTATCCGAGATTGTTTATACTTTGGTATTTACTGGGGTGTATTTTATCATCCACATCCATGTTTCCCCAATATGTAATATTTATATCCTTATACAATAGTTTATATCAAATTTTACCCTTCAGTGAGTTTTTAGTAAAAGATATGAAAGGAATCTTTTGTCGTTTTTTGGATGAGGTATTTTTTGACTTTTCCGATAAAAGTACGAGAAGAATGTTTTTTTTAACATATACAGCATGAATGGATTTTTAAAACATTATTTCTATGAAGCTTACATTACAAGTAATCATGTTTATTTTTAATAAACTTCTCTTAGATTAGAATTGTATGACATGTTAAGAAAGGAAAAGTGTTTTTGATGTAGAAAGAATATTTTCCTCAAGAATGGAGTTCAAGTGTTTTATCAAAATTATTTTCCATCTATGATAATAAGATTATTATTACATTGATTTGATTATGTTGTGATGGAATTATTTTTATGAATTCCTTTATCTTATATGAATTGTTTTATGATGTCATGACGTTTAAGACTCCCATTTGTATTACATGGGTTATGCAATGATGTATGATTTATGATTCTGTGGCACACATAAGAATGGTATCATTATGAGATGGGTGGGACCTATATCTACCTCCAATTCATTGGGTAAAGATTTTATATCTCATGAGATAGACATGGCTGGAATGGTAGGTTATACCGGTTCAGTGAAACAGGACTGAAACGAGGGTGACTCGGTTCCAAAAGGGACTTTGTCCACTAAGATAGTCTTGCAAATGAGTCTTGACTAACAAGAAATGATTCTCTATGATTATGTGTGTATGACACAATGTTTCATGTTTTATGTTATGATTATTGAGATTACATTTCACTGCCATGATTTATTCCATGTTATGAAATTATGATCTCTTTTGCAGGTTATGATTTCCAAAAGTTATGTGCTTCTGTATACGATGTGATGGATATTTATTTTGTTTAACCTTACTGAGCATTTGAGCTCACCCGTTTGTATTTTTTCATTCCCTAGGTCAGGAAGAAGGTTATTAAGTAGGATATGCCAAAAAGGGACTATAGATATGATGAAATAAGTGGGAGGAACAGTTGATGATTTATGAACCAGTTGTTTATGTTTCCCAGTTTCTAAAGATACTATACCTATACGGTCCTTTCGTAGTTTTGTTATATGTTGTAATAAGTATGATTCAATTTTGATGTATTAACAATGTATGTAAAGTATGGGTCGTTATACATATCATATGAAAGGAGTTAATTTTTTTCTTCTTCAGTTTAAATGGAATATTTTAATGGAGTTCAAATGTCTCCATCACCTTCTTCTATGACAATGGAATTGAACAAAAAAAGACATAATTATGGATATAATAGATTTAGATCCTCTTAAAAGAGATATTTATTTATATATCATAATATTATTAACCAAATCATATATAAATAAGATGTTCAAATCATTAAATATTGGTTTTATAATTCATCTATTAACTGATAAGTACAAGTCTCAATTTTAAAATTTGATGGTATAGACTCATGTTAAGGAACCAATTAATGATAATAAAGTTTATTACATTGAGAACATGGAATATTGATAATTAGGTGTGAAGGATTTCACTAGGCTAGTAGATCCTTACCACTACACTACCAAAATTATTATCTTTACCCTCCCATATTTCCATTTACTACTACCCTCAAACTTAAAAATAAATTGTTAACACTTTTATCTTGTCTATTTGATAAAAGTCCATTATCTTTTCCATATTTCTTGGTGTGCGGTTATAATATAACCTAATTCAACAAATACAACAAAATATTACCATCCACTATCACCCTATGCATCAAAAGGAATGGATTATGTCCTTCCTTCTCACAATCGGTATGTTTTATACTATAAATATATTTGGAGTACCTGATTGTGACATTTATAAAATATTTTTATGATACCATTTTATTCTATTGAAATATTTTTTTTAATTTCTCAAATATTCTAAAATTATTTTCAATATTTATTCCTTATTTCATTTTATGTTTTATAATGTATTAGATTTCTAAAATACCAAAGGTTTGAGAACATCATATTGATTGAATACTAATATCTATCAGCATTTGTAATCATCAAAATGGGGAGATTGTTGGATTAGTCAAAAAACTCCTTATATTATTATCTCGAATAATTTCAATTATATTATTAATGAATTTTATGTTTTAAAATTTTCATATATTTTTCGATAAGAAAAAAAAATGTTATTTAGTGATCTGACTGTGAATACCCAATGCATTAAAAAGTTCAACTGACCATGGAGGTCATGTGACCACACGAACAATCAAGTAAACATGCATTAGATTCACTAAAATCTTACAATTCATGACATAGCCATGTTTTGAGTTAAATATAACATAGGAATGAATAACAAAACCGTATGAATGGATAATAATTCCATAAGAAGATGTCAAGTGACTATGAAAATACATCAAGTGTCAGTTAGAATAAATATGTCCACAAAATAATGTAAGGAATATACTACAAGAAAAATAAATGTGACCCTAAGAAGAAATGAACCTACAAAAAGAATCAACAATGTGTCAATAACATGAAATGTCGTGAATGTGAGATGTAATTAAGTGGTATCATGGTAAAAAGAAGTGACCACATAATGAATTCAAGATAATTTTTCAAGTAATAATGTTTGTAACCATGGAAAGAATACAATGTATTAACATTGAAAAGTAACAATGAATGTAACTGCAAGATAATGTTACTATACTTGTGTAAAAATTATGTGACCAAGTCTAACATGATAATTGAGGTATATCCAAATCTCTAATGGATATGTTTTGGTGTATTTCGTTCTATGACTGTTCATTTGTGGTTATAATGAGTATAATTATTAAATATTGACAATAACCCAATGGGTTATTAGATAAATGATCTAATTAATATGAATATTAACTAATGTAATAAAATTTATAGTCTGTTAACATGAATCGGAGAATTTGAGATGCGATGAGGAATTACATAGACAATGTTTTCCAAATAATTGGCTTTTCTAACCTCTCTATGGAAAATAATTTCTTGAATAGTTTCTAGGATATATTTAAGAGAAATATATGAACCATATTTGATTAAATTTATTATTATTTAACATTATAACCTATTATATATTTCAATATTTATTTTAGATAAAATTTTGTATAGTGTATAATTTACACTATCTAATTTTTTAACATAAGCTGTTTTACTATATTTATGAGTGATAGAGACAATGGTTTTATTAGTTTAAATTTATTATCCAATGTAGAACTATCTAAGAGGTTATTTGTAGAATGAAATTCCAATGCCCATTCATTTTATATGAAACATGGTCTGTTTTTTAGATTAATATATTATTCAAGTAACTTAATGATATTCAGTGATCTCTATGTGAAGTGGACTATGTTCATTCTTTATACTCATCAACATTTTATTATTGCACTATATGCTTTTATTATTATATTCCTTTACATTAAAAACATACCATTATTGGTGATCATAATTATATAGAAAATCATTATATTAATTGGGAACATTAAATAGTGTTATATATATGTTGTTGATACCGATAAAATTTAGTAATATTCAATAAATTTTAAAACATGATTTAAGAACGTTTTTATTGAATTTTTTAGATAATTTTTGAATATATAAAATTATATATTTAATCTATTATACCTAACACTGCGGTATTTATAAAATGGGTAATTTTTTCATTCTTTTATAAAGAACTTTTAATTAGAAACACAATTACCACCCCCCCTCTTGAGTTTTCCACTCAAATAAATACACGACTTCCTGACAAATATTTCTTGTAAATATTGTTTCAAAAGAATATTTATTAAAAAAATATGATAACCTATATGAGAATAATGAAATGAAAAAAAAGTCCTTAGTTATTAAATGAACTCTCAAATATATAAAAGGTTAATGACCTTAGATATTATGAAGTGGGTGTTCTTCACAAAGGGCATGATTTTTTTTAAGAATAAGAATGTTTATATATAAGTGATGGTCCCTTTTGGAAATGATGAGTTACTCAGAACCATTAAAATTGTATAATTTTTCATTGGTGAAGAAATGTAAAAATCCAAAAGATCCTTGTTGGGTGATAATTTTTTTTGTTATTTTCTTCATAAAATTTTGATGAATATAATTATTTTTTTATAAAATTAAATTTCCTCATTACAAGGATTAATCTAGGTGAATTTTTCATAAGTGGAAAGATAATAAAGGGGAACTTATTTATTTCATTTTATTCTTGAATTCAGTTTTATCTAATAATGATGGAAGAATATCATTTATAGAATAATTGGATGGTGAAAAGTGTGAGGGAAATATGATATAGAAAAATAAGGGAGAAAGTATTGGAAATATTCTTATCTGGATAAGAAGAAGTAATTAGATTTATTCCATTTTATAAAAACATAATATTATAAAAATTATATTTAATAATTTTTAGATACATTATAATAATATATTAGAGCTAATACATTATAATATTTTGGGGCCCATTAGTAAAAACTAAAAAATTGAGATAACTACATTTTTTGTTTTTCTTAATTTCCTCACATTAATTGAATTATATATTTGAAACATAATTCATTGGATCTAAAAATGTTCACTATTTTTATGAGATGTGTGAAAAATAATGATGGAATCATGTGATGAATTTTAATATTGATAATGGTAGAGAATATACATGTGGTACATTTAGATAGTATCCTGAAAAGTATGGTATTCATCATGATTAGTGTGAAAATTACACAATAAATCAAAAATTGGTGTTTTTGAAAGAGGAATTAAAATAATTGTAGATATGGAATGAAAAATGATGATCAAATTGGAGAATTATTCTATTTTATAGAGTCATGATAAGTGAGTAGTATTTTATGTACAAAATCATTTTTTCTATTAGGAGAACACTGAGAAGACTCTTATATGATGTATTACAAAGAAATCATTTTTTTGAAACACCTAAGGGTTTTCATAAGTAATTATGTAATAAATGTCATGGGTGATAATCATGGTAAGTTTGATCATAGAATTTTTGATGAAATATTTATTTCATACATTCTTATTGGATGATTATAACAGTGTTATAATAAAGAAATAAGAATAATTATAACTCAGTTTATTTGAATGTTCATTAATATGATGATAAGAATGTTTCTTATGTAGTATAAAATATTTAACAATGGGATGTTGAGGTGGTTTTATTTGAAAAACGGGAAAAAAATTTAAGTAAACAAATAATGTTTAATATACTTGTGATGAAGTTTCTAATGTATCTCTATGGAGCATTGAAATCAATTATGTTTTTCTCATCTATGATTGATCATGAAATTGGTTGTCCATAACATTATAGGAGATCATTGAAAATTGGTTCAAACGATAAGATCGCAAAACTAGTTCTAAATACTTCACAATATATACATGTTGATACAAAATATGTTGATTAAGATTTCAAGAATAAAACAATGGATTAATGTTAAGAAAGAAGATATAGACCATGATAAGAGGAAGGATACATTGAACCTTGTAACCAAAAAATAATAATTTTATTGGTATAAAGTGTGTATTCTAAAATAAGATTAATGAGAAAGGTGAAGTGATAAATAAACATTCATGACTAGTATGAAAATGATACAACCAAAATTAAGGCATTGAATTTGATTAAGCATTTGTTCTACTGAAAATATTAGTTACTATTTGAACTATTTGTTCAATCAAAAAATTAAAAAGATATATAATATTTTATATGTCTTTTAAATCAAATTTTATTAATAAAGTGATTTATTAAGGGGTTAAACTAAAAAACCATGTGTATTCATTCTTGGAAAAGATTACGGTTATGTGTTCATGTTGAAGATGGACTTATATTGGTCGAGGTAAGCTCAAAGATTATGTTATTAAACATTGGTTATTTTTTTATGTGATTTTAACATCATGAATGGAAGTGTTGATTCTAACCTCTATACAAAATTAAATAATGTGGTCTCACTCATTGTGATTGTTTATGTTCACGACATGATATTTTTATGTAATGATAAAGATATGTTGTAAAAAAATTAGGAAATATGTATGCTTTTCAAAATTTTGATAATTGTAGAAATGAAATAATTTATGATACTAAAATCCCAAAAAAGAATAAATATATTTTTCTATCTCAAGAGAAGTATGTTATGTAACATAAAATGAAGTTTTTAATAGAATATTCAAATCCATATTCCACAAATATATTAGTGGTAAAAATGTTATCAAAATACATGTATGGAAAATATGTACATCTTATACTGTTTAAAAACTTGTTTGGAAGTTTATTATATATAACGACCATAATGCCACATATACAATATTTTTTACACATGTTACTAGGTATCAAATAATAATAAATGAATCTCATATCAATGATTGAAATTGGATTCATGTAAATATTAAATACACATCTTATTTTGGGTTGAAATATTACAGTATTATAAATATTGATGTTATGGTTACGAAGATGAATAATGTTCTTGAAGAGTTGACAATGGAAATTATACATTTGTTGGATTTTTTATCATATAATAATTTTTAGTGGGTATATAATTAAACAATATTATTGGACTATTAGTATTTTAGATTTTTAGTATATTGTTACCCCTTATGCTGCAATACCACTAATGTTGATAAAGGTGAAATTGTAAGAATTTATTTTTGATATTATGTGATCTATTATCATGGTTTTTTATAATAAAATTATAATATATCTCAATAAAATTAGAGTACAAAATTATTGTCCGGGGATAATTGATATAAAATATGAGAACATTGAATAGAATGTGTAGAATATTGAATTGAAAATAGTGTTTATTTCTATAGTAGTGTCAGTTGATGTTATCTTTACAAAACAAAAACCCACAGATGTTTTTTATAATCTACAGATTATAATCGGTCTTCAAAATCCACAGGTTCATTTATAAGGTATGTGATATATGCCCCTATACATCATGTTTTTGGATAGTTCATTCATGTAGGAGACAAATGATTTTTTAGAATCAATCCACTGGTATTTATTTTACCTTCCAAGAAAAATCATATATTTACAGGGACTCATTAAAAAGGATAAGATTATATTTTAGTGTGCGTAATATATTTTCAAAGATTATTAAAGGATATTTAGAAAATTTTGGTTTTACAAGGAATATTTTTAATGTTTTGAGTGAAAGATGAATAATATTATGAGCTGGATTAAAACAGATCTTATGTAAATGATTATGGAAATCATGGAATAATTCTTCCATAGTACATGTTTCCTACACTGAGTTTTCTGTTGTAATCTTCGAATTTTTTGGAAAAATAAATCATTTCATGAGTTATAATGTAGTAGATATTTATATTCCATAATTGATAAAAAAATGAAAATAAAGATATTATTGGGATGCTAATATTATAGATGTTTTGATGTAGTTGAAAGTTGTTTGGAGGATATTGGTTTGGATTAAAAAATGGTGTGATATATGCATTAATGTTGGTCATATTATCATAAAACACCCAACTATGCAATTCATTCCAACATATGGGGAACATTTAAAGAATGAAGGACTGAGTTTTTTAAATAGTCGTATCCAAACTGAAATAATTTGAAAACTATTTTATGTTGAATTATTATCCTATATTATTTAGAGGATCATCAAACAATGTCTTCAAAAATTCATTAAATTTAGGTATACTTAATTATTCTAAATATTCAAACATCATATGTTATGAAAACATCATGATCCATGAGAAAGTATAAATGGTGGGAAATTAATTTATATATTATATCTTTATATTATGTTTTTTGATGATGATCACCTATAATATGATATCATATAGAGGTTTTGATGAGAAATGATTATTTTTTTGTTGTTTATGTTTTTTATATAGAGAAATGTTATTGATGTTTAAAAAGATGTTTATTTCAAATTTCATATGAACAAGTCTAATTATCAAAAGTTGAATCCAATGAATACATTCATAGAAACACTTGAAATGTCATTGGAAAATTTCCAATTGGATAGAGTCCATCAGAGGAACATAAGATTCAATAGAAGTCTCTATGTCATCATATGGATTATTAAGGATGATAACATCAGAAGTATGTATTTTATAGGGGTTGTTCGAAAAAGGACATTGTATGAAGAAAATAGAAAATTAATTTTGGTACAAGATATCATATGATGATATAATATGGGAAAAACATTTGATAATTTCATTAAATATTTTTACCGAAATAATCAATCATAGTCTCACTAGATTAATTATTTGATTGGATGTTTCAAATTATGATTTTATTTGTATAATGTTAATTGTTTTGAAGTTATTTGTTAATATTTATTAATGATATAAAATGTGATTATACTAAGATAATAAATCACCATTGATAATATAAAAAAATTATCATTGTGGTCATTTCCATGTGCTGATAAATTTTAATTAGTTTTCATAAATAAATGTTTAGTTATGTTTGAAGAATGGTACTGGTGATGATTTTTTGAAAATATTAATTAAATATTTAAAAGTATTAATGATAATAAATTGTATTATTATGAGTGGGAGATTAAAATTTAAAGATCTAATTGACCATAAATATAAATTGAAGTTCCTATAATTTCCCCTTCACGAACTACTATTTAAATTTGTTGTTTTCACACACCAATTGTTAACACTTTTAACACATTTACAAGGGAATAAAAGTGCAAAAAATTATAAAGTAGATCATATTGTCATGAAGAAACCATAAAATGTAAATTATGAATAGTACATTACATCTAGTGGAATCAGACAGATAATGAATTGGAATGAATAAAAAAAGGTTTGAAGGTAGCAGTCAAACTATTGTAAAAGACATCAGTAAAACATAAAACAAAATATAATATCTTCAAAAAGACGATAATTGGAGGTGAATATATTTATATAGAATAAAAAAGTTTTATCAGTTTATATATATAATTAGATGATGTTTTACAGACACAATATTTTATAGTGATTTCAAAGAAAATTTTCAGCTTGGATAATAGAATAAAAATATTGAAAAAATAGGTGAATGGAAATGAGTTTTATAAAAAAATCCCAATGACATTCATCCTTCCTACTAGGGAAAATGTGAATTAAAAGTACATATAAAAAATTTTAATTTTAGGAATTACAAGAATCACTAAGAAACCATATTGAATTTTATTAGTGAAGGTTTGTAAAATATATTACAAAAAAAATTCATACATATTTTATCTATATAGAAAACAGATGCAATTTTGTATGACTATAGTGAAACACATATACAAGAAACTCCATGGTTATTGTAACCAAATTAAGAGTACTTTTTTCTATTGTAATGTGTTTTAATGGATTATTTTCAAACCATGTCACAAACTAACTACTCTTATTGAGTAGCGAACATTTTAAAAACTTATATTCATATGGATTTTTCTTATGATCTTGTTTTTTTTAAATTAATTTTGATTTAATTGGATGAATAAGTTATTTTATATGTAAAAAAATTCAAAAAATAAATTTCATTGATTCACCCATTCACAATCTCAATGATCACATAGAACTAGACTTGTCATTTCACACTGTTAATTAGTGAGTATGATTATGATGGGATAATGGGAATAAATCTAGGAAATAAAATAAAAAAATGAATTTATGTATGATTATTTTCATCAGGTGTTTAATTTTGACTACACTTTATGAATGAATGATACACATGGACATTAATTATTTGAAGAGTTCATCAAATTAATTTATATGATGATACTAATTACTATTTCTCATCCCATTATTTAAAATTACATGTATTATAATTTCATGTTATTATAGATCATAAAATATTATAGATGAATAATATGAGGGACTAGTGATTAAAAACTATAAATTAGATGTGTTCTTACGTAATTCATAAGGGTATCCCCATAATCTATTCCCATTTAATAATTATGTTTACATAATATTTTATGGATATCTTATTTATATATAGAAATGCATTTGATTGAAGTATATTATATTATAGAGAAATATATTGTATTAATATGATTTATCATTCCTTTTTTCTTATTTATATGTTTCATGTTAGTAAGATGAATTTTATATTTGAAAGTAATGTATTGAATCATTTTTCAGGGATATATTATAACTAGTTCCAAAAATTGGATAAATGATTAGGGATTTCACCTATTAGTTTTAAAATATTGGATAAATTTTTATCATATATATAAGATTGAGTTGGGAGTTGGGAACATGATTGTATTCTTTGGGATAAATTAGAATATTTTTATCTTAAAAATCCAATTTTATCTGTCCATAATAAAAACATTTATAGAGGTTGTGAGTGGAATAATATTTTCAATGAATAGATCTCATTTATGACTAATGATTGAGAAATATTATTATAAGAACTTTGGGAAAAATTGATGGAATAAAAAAAATTAAATTTCCCTCCTTATGTTTTTAAGATTTTTAATTTGACTAATGTAAAGAAATTTTATAATGTGATGTTGTATAATATAATATTATCCAATGTCCACATTATGTAATATGATCTCAAGATCAGATGTTTTTAATAAAATTTGATTAAAATGGAGATAGAAATAATGGTATATAATAGTCTTTAGAGTTCATTGAGATTCGAATGTATCATTTTATACTAGTGGATATCATAAAGTCGGATAAATTTGGAATATTGGATGAGATGTTATGATATATGTCTCATTTGATTTTAGAGATAATGATTTCTAGATTACATCTGAATATTTTTATTAATACAATTATATGTGGGTATTTACTCCACAAAGATGAAAAAAAGAAACACCATTATACCATTGAATTCATATATTAATCACACTATGATTTTTTGGGACATTTATTTTTCATATATGTGATAATTTATACTTTTAAATAATCCATCAAAATGTATAGATTTTATAGAATGTAGTCTATATTAATTATACTGTCATTTATCTACAATCATTATATAATGAGTATTTTAGTGTATGAATTGTAATGAACAACATAAGTTTTCATGAACCAACTCGAGTCAAACCTAAACAGGTCACCCCAACCAATCTGTGATATGGCCTGAAGAACGCTCTTGGTCCTCGTGGGCTAGAAACTAGTTATGGGAATCAAAAAATACTTGTGGGAATGATTTAAGCCAAAAATAAATAGCCAATACCATATAAATAGAACCAAACAAGCCATTATAGCTAATAGCATAACTCAAGTTATATAAACAATAACAGCTACAAGATTCAACTTAACAAAATAGAGAATAAAAAAAACAGAATCGAATCTAAACGAACAAGCTAAATAGCTACCACATGATTTCTCTATTACCTCTTAGTCACCTCTAACTGGAATACTGAAACTATTCCACAATGGGCACCTACCTGAAAACCTGAACAAAAACTAAACCTGCAAAATAGCTTGGCTATATCAACTCAGAGTGGTATAGATAGGGTGTGAGGTAATAGCTAAGTAGAAAACATCCAAATAAATCATGCCATTTCATTCCCAAAGGCAATCCACTAACACATTTTTTAAATATAGAAATAGAAATATATTTTATAAACACTTTTCATTTAAAACAAAAGAACTTACTTCATTGACCTCATAATTTAAAACATGGCACATGACATAAAAAAGAGATGTTGAGATTTTAATTTGAAAACATTTCCTTAAGAAAACCTTTTTAAACCAATTACACATTCAAATGTTTTACAAAAAACAAAAACAAGGTATAAAGGCGATGATTCTACAAAATGAGTGAAACAAATATAACATTAGTGGTAACAAACAAACATGATAAACAATAGGAACACTGACCATAACCATAACATACTATACATGTGATTAATCTTAAAGGAATTCCCTTATAAATGACTTCATAACGCCCTAACGCATGACTGTTTCCCTGCCTGTCTTAGTCGAGGACCCTGATCTCATTGAAATAAACAATAGTATCCACCTACTATGGGCCACTATCCAGTACAATAATCTTTACTACTACCAAATTCATTCTCATTAAACCGCTTTTCTATGCTAGGATCCCATTTATATTTAAAAATGTGGTGTTAAATACCATTAAAACACAATGTCACATAAATTCTACATACACATCACCAAACCGGAAACTCCTCATCCACCACAAGGGTACTCCCTTTCCATAAAAAATTCATTATATGGGAGTTTCACATCCAAATAATAATCCTATATCATGGATCACTTAATAGGTAAGGGACCTAACCCATGAAGGGATTTCCCCAAAACCTACAAATAATGCCAATTAATCCATTGGTTCAACCAATACATGGTGAATTTACCATAAAAGGAAACATCTAAAAATCCATTTCCATCCATATAACATATCCTTTTCACCATGCCAAAGCCATATATATTTTATGCTTCAATAGAAAATGCATAAACATCCCAAATACCAAAAGATCCTTTACATCAAATAAACTCTACCTAAAATAATAATAATTGAAATCATGCACAATGCACTTGAAGGTGAAAATATTTCCTTCAACCAATTCATGAAACAATTTCCTTTTTTCAAACACCAAAAAAATTAACCATTCCAAATAAATTTGAAACCACTGTAATCCATTTTAAAACCCATTAAACCTTTTATCAAAATAGAGGGAGAATGCGATTAAAATAGATCAGTTTAGAAAACCCTGGTTTGAAGAAATCTCTCCTTCCTATGTCATCGTCATTTGAAGGCCCATCCATGGGTGCACTCCATTCAATCATGGATGTTCCCATATCTAATGGAATAGATCCAATGGTATTTTCTAGACAAATTTTCAAGAAACTACACACCCACACACGCTATTCACTAACACAGTAAACCATTTCATCAAAACATAGAGTTTTATAAACATAACCCAATGAAAAACATCCAATCTTTTATAAAATTTTTACAAAGGAAAATACCACCCAAAACATCAAACAAACCCATTTGTAGAAAAATAAATTTATTCAAACTCTACAGAAATCATAAACATGTAAATGGACAGAAATTCATTCAATACACTATTTATTTCAAATCTACCAACAAGATAGTGCTACATTGAATTAAATATAGTTATAATAATGGAGAGAAATATTTTACAAATAGAATTTTATAAAACCATGAATCAAAATGATTGATATTGGAAAAATTCATTTAACACCTACGACAACATATTAGAATGCGATGAAACATCAACTAAAGGAAAGAAAACACCACTAGACCAACCACAGTCCCTTAGCAATGAGGAAAAACAAAATTCATAACCCAAGGCATTAAGGATTTTATTAATTTAATAGAGACACCAAAAAATGATAAAATTCAATGAACATATAGAGGAGAGGGCTGTTTTCATGAGGGTCATACGCCGGTGGTGTGGAGGTCAGAGGATGGGGTGTGGCTGTCAAGGATGCTCTGGTGAGGGTGGAGTGTGCACATAGAGAAGACTAAGGGGGGAGGTTCTACAAGCACAAGCTAGATAAGAGAGAGTTCACTGGAGGCGTATAGGGATGTGGGTTGGGTTGTTCTAGATATAGATGTTTGGAGAGGGTGAAAGAGGGGAGTGTAGGGGAGGGTCATGATCCACATGTGAGGGGAAGGGGTACATAGAAAGCAACCACACAAGGGAGGAAGGTGGTGACATTCTAGGGGTTCTCCCCAATAAAACATATTAGAAATTTTATTAAAATTATCAGAAAAAAACATAATGATAATATTATAATAATTATTATTATTATCATATTAATAATAATAATAAGAAAATAATAGAAATAATAATAATAATTATTAAAATAATAATAATCATAATAATAATATTATTATTATTAATATTTAAATTATAAATATCTTTATTATTATTATCCAAGCCACCTCATAATTTTCTTCTTTTTCCATTCTCATTTCATTTTAAATAATAATAATAATAGTAATGAAAATTTAATGATATTTTTTTATTTGCATCATATTAATATTAATAGTAGGGTTTAAGCATTCATTGTATTTTATTTTCATAAAAATGGTATTTTTTTCAAACATTAGGGAACCGCCTATGCACCTGAGCCGACCGCATGATTATGGTGAACAGTGTGGTGCCCGTGCACCACACTCAAACCCATCAATGTTTTTAAACATAAAAAAATTAGACCCTCCTCAACCTACCCCTTAACGAGGGAAACCAAAGCCAATAAATAAAAAAAATACATAATTCTAAAGGGCAGGATGTGACATTTGTGACAATTTATAAGGATTTACATTTTACTACATCTATGAAAACTCTTATTTAGTTGATTTAGTAATATATATCTTGGTGATATAAGAAAAAATTTTGATTCATAGATTTTTTCTGGTTGTTTTTATTATAATTACACATAATATTACTTGGAATTATTTTATAATTTTATTACCTTTTATCTGAAAAATTAGTGAAAATTTATAAATGATAAGTTAGGTATTGATTTTAATCATATTTTTTAAATATGGGGATAACACATGATGTGTGTTTAGATTCATCACATTTATGATTTGATTTAAAATTTATATTGGATTATGTAGTATTTGAAAATGTATTGTGATGAATAGTGAAATGTTAATTTGATGAGAATTTATGATCATTTTTAATGATTCATGAATATAAACAATTGATCATTGGAATAAATATATATTATATTTTTAAATTATACTTTTTCTTTTAGATTCAATAATGAAAAAAGTTAAATAACACTACAATAGGTGTGTGGATTTAAAATTAAACATGTTATATTTTATATGGATTGAAATGTAATATTAGTCAAATCCAATAGTCTGTGATATATGTTATAATAATGCATTTTTATAGAGCTATATCAATGAAACCCTATTTATCCAATTTCAATTTTGATGACAATAATATATATTTTTGGGATATATGAACTAGTCTGAATGTGAAAGTTTTTAGGAAAGTTAGACTCTGTATATTTTGTTAGGTGATATTTGTAACGCCCCGACCCCAGTTACCCAGAGTCGGTGCATTAATTACATAACATTGGCATGATCTCAAGAAATATCAAATCTCGAAAGACCGATTGGTTTAGTAACCTTGGAAACAATAGATATATTCATAAGTTTTACATTACATCATCAAATAAAAAAACTACTACAACAACATATTGTCTCTATAGTCCATACTATTAACCCCTCATAATATCCCTGCAAGTCATTCATAATTTACTTCTTCACATCCTGGGAAAATAAAACATAGAAAAGGGATGAGCTCAAATGCCCAGTAAGGATAACAATATAGCGGAAACTTTCATAAATAAGAATAAACATTTAAGGGAATGTATAACTAAAACAAAAGACTTTTAAACTTTAACTTAAACATAGTATGGCATAAATAAAATGAAATAATTCCATTTACTTATTCACATGGATATTCTACTAATCGAATAATCACATGCAATATCAATAACCACTTTCATAATGATGGAATGCATAATGCCATACTATCATAACCACATAGCCAAGGCCTCGTGCCAAGACTACAAATAAGATTTTTCCAAGTCCTTGTGCCAAGACACTAGTTTGTCTCATGAGACCTACCGATGCATCGAGGAGCTATAGAGGGATCCACCCGTCACATATTAAGTCCAATGCATTCCCATATGAAAAGGTTTAAACATAACATAAACATTCGTATTAAAAATAGCATACGAAATGTCAATAATTTCACCATAAACCATGAATGGTATATATTAAAAATAGCACATCCACTGTCAAACATATCACGAAACCTTCAATACAATATAAAAGTTTTTTATCATAATATATCATTCTCAAATAAGCGTAAAATCCATTAAAGGATGTTGACATAGATGAAATCAAAACTCTTTTTAAAGAAATATCTCTTTCTATTTTGAAATCATTTAAGAGACATATATTTATAAAATAAAATATTTTCTTTGAAAATATTCTTATAAGATTTTAAGGGAAGCTTTGACGATTTTATAACGGCGGAAAATAACCGCACCCGCCGTATAAGTTAAAAAAACATTCTTATCTTAATTCTGTCGAAAAGGTTAAAAAGCACCTTGTTTGGAAAACGACGGAAAGATTCCCTTATAAACCTCTTATAAAAAGTCAAACCAGGGTATAAATGACTTTAACCAATATTCTTTTAAATATTAAAAATGTTTTGAAATACATTTTTAAGAAACATGGATGTGGATGATAACGAGATCCCAGTAGATTATTACGTATAAACAACCTCGGATAATGAAGAGATTGTGAAATAACCCTTACCTTGTACTTTTCCTTGGTTGGGGTAGGTTAACCTCCTGTATAATGGTGAAATAATTGTTCTCAAATTATACAATAATCATATACATTAATATGATATCATATATGATCTTTTAATATTGATTTGTTAATAATATCTTAGAATTATCATCGTTTCGGGTGTTAACTTACTCATTTTCTTTATATATTTTGTTACATAAGCCATGTTTGTAAAGGATAGGTTGTATATTATTCATACCCAGAATGATATCAATTCCTTAAACATCATTTTTTAAATCATCAAATGATAATTATACTTGAATGGATATGATGGAGAATGAATCTCATCGCGTTCGTGGAGACGGTAGTCCGTACGTACGCACGAGCGACAATATCATTTTTTTTGATGTTAAAATAATATATAAATGGATGGTATATCATATATACAGAATCTTTGACATGTTATATTTATTATTTACAAGAGTTACACATCATTATTATACCCATCCAAATAATATTATATTGAATAACAATTACACCACGACGTGGAGACGGTAAGCCGTACGTACGCACGTATGGTGACATGTTATTCAAGGGGTGGATAGAATACTGAATATGGTTGTACCATATTTATAATAACATCACAGTATATATATGATACTGGATTTATTATTTTATAATGGTAACAAAAAAGGAAGAAGAAGTGGAAGAAGAAAGGAACTTGAAAGGGGGGGGGGTGAAAACATTACCTCTTTTTCGGGTTCTTCCTTTTGATTTGATCCAAAGGGCTCCATAGGTTGGATTTCTGATCAAACTAAGGCCTCTAGGTTGTAGTGAGAGAAGTTGGGAGAGTATTTGGGCAGAGTTTGGCCGAACCAAAAGGCTTTGAAGGTGTGAAGAAATGAGAAGGAGGAGTGCCCTTTTATAAGAGGGGTGAGGGGCACCTTTGGAAAAGCTAGAAATATTAATTTATAATAAATTCATATTCGATTTCTAATGGCTTCAAAGTTGATTATTAAAATGTTAAGGAGGGGATAGGTCGAAAACCACTAAACCAATAGAATTTAGACAGGTTTGGGTACTTATATTAACCTTATATTTAAGTATTAACTCTAAGTTAATTAGTTTCACTTTTACAATGTCTCCTTGTATTTTTATATAATATGGTTAATAAACTTACTAAATACGTCCAAGAGACCCCCAAGTGGTCCATTAATGATGAAACTATCATGATATAAGTCTCTTGGATGAACCTTAGATTTTTAGGAATTTAATAACAATTAATAATATAATATTTGTTTTAAGAACTATTTTATGTCAATTTTGACACTATTCAATAGTTGATTTTTGTGAAACTCATAAAAGATTTATTACTTAGAACAAAGTCAATTAAATCAATCCTAATATATCATATTATCCTAGAAAATTATTTTATTTCATTAAAAGTTTCATATTATATTTATTTGGGTATTTATAATATCAATTATTTTAATTTTTCACTATTATATTAATTACTGCATCATCATTGTGTCATAAATAAAATAAATTATTTAATGTCTAAAAATTATAAATAAAATATAATTATGTAGGAAATATTTTTATATTTCTAATGAATATTTATAATCTAAAATCCAACATATATAACCCTATGTAACAATTGTTTTTCTAAAAGATATATGCTTGTGTCATTTTTGTATTCATTTTAACTTAATTAAAATAAAGTCTCATTATCACTCACAAGTGGATCCATGGGGACCCAAAATCGACGCAAAGATGTCCATGGTCGACCATGTATCAACAAATAGGGTTACGACACGTTTTAGGGTAATTTAGTATTATTATAATATTATTTTTTAACCCTTATTTACCGGATTTACCCTTAACCATGGTAAATAAAATATTTACCGCAGTAATTATTCAAAATGTGTATAAATAAATGTTACCTAATGACATAATTTGGAAATCCTGATTCCAAATATGTAATCCATTTTTCCAAATTCAAAACACAGAAGTGGAAGAAATTAATTTAAAATTAATTCCCGTTGTTAAAATAAAAAGGGTGTTTTTAAGAGATAATAACTATCAAAAGATTGACACTTGTTTATGTCTGGTTTAATTGTGAAATTATGTCCAATGACAAACATTAAATTAAATGGTAAAAATATATTCTAAATATAATTTAAAACCACTCAAATTTCATAATTTATCAATATTAATTATTTTGATTAAAAAAGTTGATTTTAATTAAAATTTAGTAATTTTCACTATTCATCAAAATATAAAAGTTATCCGAAAAGTACCAAAATTTCACCCTAGGCTAATTTCAATATTCCGAATCCAAAAATGAAGTCCATTTTGAAATATAAAATATATATGATTTCAAAAAGTATGTATTACTATTCACAACGGCTAGTTTAATTAGTTGTGGTGTGTGTTAGAACTCGAGGTTGCGTACAACACACGCTATCGCATTATTCGAAGGGAAACGTACCGTGGAAGCTTGGGGTGTTACATTCTACCCTCCTTCAAATAATTGCGTCCTCGCAATTTCTAGGGTATTACTGCATAAAAAGACTCGGGTGGTTCTTCATCATTAGTTCCTCGGGTTCCCACGTTGCCTCTTCCATCTTATGATTTCTCCACAAAACTTTTACCAGACTTGTCTTCCGGTTTCTCAGTACTTGTTCTCTTGTATCAAAAATCCTTACAGGATCTTCACAATAAGACAGATCAGGTTCCAGTTCTAATTCCTCATAGGTGAGTACATGCGTTGGGTCAGGCATGTATTTTCACAACTGAGATACGTGGAACACATCGTGAACTTTGGACAGACTTGGCGGCATTGCCAATCGGTAAGCTATAGCCCCAATTCGTTCTAGAATTTCGAAAGGTCCGATGTACCTGGGACTCAATTTACCTTTCTTACCAAAACCTATGACTCCCTTCCATGGAGATACCTTCAGGAAAACATGATGACCAACCTGGAATTCCAAATCCTTCCTTCGATTATCGGCATAGTTTTTCTGCCTACTTTGAGCAGCTTTGATGTGATTTTGGATTACCTTCACCTTTTCCACCGTTTCCCCCACCAGTTCTGGGCCTACAAGTTTTCTTTCACCAACCTCATCCCAACAGGTTGGTGTACGACATCTCTTTACATATAACGCTTCATATGGTGCCATCTGAATACTCTAATGGAAGCTATTGTTATAGTAAAATTCTACCAGTGGTAAATATTGATCCCACATACCCTGAAAGTCAAGTGAGAAAGATCTCAACATGTCTTCTAGGGCTTGAATAGTCCGTTCTGATTGTCCATCTGTCTGAGGGTGGTAAGAAGTGCCCAAATGAAGTTTAGTATATAGGGATTTCTGAAGACTTTTCCAAAATCATGAAGTAAAACGGGGATCACGATCAGAAACAATCGATAGGGGAACTCCATGAAGTCTCACAACTTCATTAATGTATAGTCTTGCTAGACGTTCCAGGGGTAGATCTTCTCTTATAGCAAGAAAATGTGCTGACTTGGTAAGACGATCAACAATAACCCATATTGCATCGTTCCTTCTAGGAGTCTTTGGTAGCCCCATGACAAATTCCATCGTAATATTGTCCCATTTCCACTCCGGTATGGGAAGAGGTTGCATGACTCCTCCAGGTTGTTTCCTTCCAGCATTCACTTATTGACAAACCATACATCTTGACACAAAATCAGCAATCTCCCTCTTCATGTTGTCCCACCAAAAATGTTCCTTCAAATCTCTATACATTTTGGTGCTCCCAGGGCGTATAGAGAAATTGGAACTATGAGCATCATCCAGCAATTCCCTTTTCAGATCAGGTAAATCAGGAACACAAAGTCTCTTCCCGAATTTCAAAATTCCATCTTCATACACAAAGTCTCTCAATCTCCCATCATTCACAGCTTTAATCTTCTTCTAAAATTCTTCATCATCAGTCTAAGAACTCTTAATCCTTTCTTGTAAAGATGGTTTGGCAACCATTTGAAAAAGCATTGATGTTTCACCTTCCCTGGTTATTCCCATGTCCATCTTCACTAGATCCATGAAAATTGGATCCCTTTCAATTCTCATCATGTTCTAAACTCCATGGTCTTTTCTTCTCAAAGCATATTCCACCTTGTTTTCTTTCCCCGGGTGGTAGTGTATCGTTCAATCATAATCCTTGAGTAATTCAAGCCGTCTCCTTTGCCTCATGTTGAGTTCTTTTTGTGAGAAAATATACTTCAAACTCATGTGATCAGTATAAATCTCACATTTTTCACCATAGAGGTAGTGTCTCCATATCTTCAAAGCAAAGATCACAGCTGCTAACTCATGATCATGAGTAGGATAGTTTTGTTCATGAATTTTCAACTGTCGTGATGCATAGGCAATAACTCTATCATTTTGCATAAGGACACAACCAAGTCCTTTCTTTGATGCATCACTATAAATAACGAACCCATCATTCCCCGATGGTAGAGTCAATATAGGAGCATTGACTAATCTTATCTTCAGTTCTTCGAAACATTCTTCACACTCTTTTGTCCAAACAAATTTAACCCCTTTACGTGTGAGCTTCGTTAATGGGTTAGCCAATCGGGCAAAATTCTGGACGAAACGTCGATAATAACCTGCCAAACCAAAAAAACTACGTACCTCAGTTATACTCGTAGGTGTGGCCATTCTTGGATTGCCTTGGTCTTAGAAGGATCAATAGAGATTCCATCTTTAGATACAATATGGCCACGAAAAGAAATCTCCTGAAGCCAGAATTCACACTTGCTAAACTTCCCATATAATTCATGCCTCCTCAGAGTCTTCAAGATAATCCGAAAGTGATTTTCATGATCTTCGTAGGTTTTGGAGTATACCAAGTTATCATCAATAAATACCACCACAAATTCATCGAGATACTCCGTGAAAACTCTATTCATCAGATCCATGAATACAGAGGGTGCATTAGTCAATCCAAACGGCATTACAGTAAACTCGTAATGCCCGTACCTGGTTCGAAATGCTGTCTTCGGAATGTCTTCCTTCTTCACACACAACTGATGTTATCCAGATCGAAGGTCAATCTTTGAAAAGTATTGAGCTCCATGAAGTTTTTCAAATAAATCATCAATACGAGGTAGGGGATACTTGTTCTTTATCGTTATAGCATTGATCTCCCTGTAGTCGATACATAACCTCATAGATCCATCTTTCTTTTTAACAAAAAGAACAGGGGCTCCCCATGGAGAAACACTAGGGCGAATAAATCCCTTATTACTCAATTCCTCTAGTTGTTTCTTGAGTTCGACTAACTCTACAGTGGCCATTTTATAAGGGGTCTTCGATATAGGCCTTGATCCAGGAATCAAATCAATGGAAAACTCAACTTCTCGTTCTGGAGGATGTCCAGGTAAATCTTCAGGAAATACATCTACAAATTCTTTCACAACAGGTACATCCTCTATTTGAACATTCCTTTCCTCACCGACAGTTATTTCATTCTCTTCCTCCCCAATAATTGAATTAAGTTGAGCTACTGGGGGTGGATCTAAATAAGAATTAGGTGGTGACGATTCTGCTCTAAAAATAAGGTGTTCCTTATCATTATCATCAAGAATCGTATCCTCTTTCTTCTTATAATAAATCTTAGCATCATAGTCCGAAAGCCAGTCCATACCGAGGATTATATCAAACTCAATCATAGGTATGACGATGAGATCAGCAGATAAAGAAAATTTATGTGCTCTAATGGGGACTGATTCACAAAACATTGTTGCAATGATACATTCCTTAGGAGTTTTAACTGACAACTCCCTTATTAAATAAAATTGGAAATAACTAATTTTCTTAACAAACTGGGAAGATATGAAACAATGCGATGATCCAGAATCAAATAATGCATTTGCTAAACTTGAGGAAACCATTAAATTACCTGCCACCACGTCTTTCGGAGCTTCTACCTCAGCAGTAGTGATAGCATAAGCCTGGCCTTGATCCCTTGGCCTTTTCTGAGGTAAGTTCTCCTGACGCTTAGGAAATTCATTTGCATAATGCCCCATCTCTCTCCAATTGTAGCACTGAACATTGGTAGCTTCCTTCTTCCCCTTGCAATCACGAGCTTGGTGGCCTTTTTCACCACACTTGTAACAGACTCACATTCCCTTCAAGCAAGTACCAGGGTGTTTCTTCCCACATTTACCACAGGATGGATATTCAACCTTTCCCTTCTTCCCCTTATTTCTATTCCCAGATTGATCAGCAGGTCTCTTCTTCTCTTGCTTTGCTTTAAAGTCATAATACTTAGAGAATTCCTTTTCGGTCTTGATAGCACATGAGACAATGTCTTCGTACGATGAAAAGGATTTTGAGACTAATGCTCAACGGAGAAATGGTTTTAACCCATCAAAGAAACGATCAATCTTACTTCTTTGGTTACGTATATAATCACCAGCGTACCTTGCTAACCTTGTAAAGTTATCCTCATGCTTTGCGACATTCTCATCCTCCTTCTGTCTCAGACTTAGAAATTTCCTTTCCATATCTGCTCGATGGTCGCGAGGGACGTATTTTTCTAAAAACAGATCTTTGATCTCCCTCCATTCCATATTTGATACTTCATCATCTTCCTTCATTTTTTGAATCAATGACCACCATTGATCAGCATCTCCTGTGAGGCGGTAAACTGCCATGATAACCTTTTCCCTTTCACTACTCCCCAAAGCCTGAAATATTTTCTCTAGGGAATTTATCCATTGCTCAGCTACTAAGGGATTTGTACTCTCATTGAACGTTGGTGGTTGTTGCCTCATGAATCGATCTAACATTGATCCTCCACGATGCGGATCAGGGTGCTCCATACGGGTAAAGTTATTATTCATAACCTGAGTAAGTTGTCCCACTATGGTGATTAGCTGATCGGCACCAGTTGCATCACCAGCCCCACTATAATTATCTTGAGCAGGAGGGAAATCCCTACATGGAGTGCGTGCATTGATATGGTTTCCATTTCTTCCACTAGGTTCCATTTCGATGAAATGGCATAAACTAGATCAGTTTATGAATCAAAATACATAATCCCATACTTATAAAACACTCAACATAAATTGAACTATTTATGGATATAATCCATAATCATAAAAATGTTTTCTTTGAGGAATTATATACTCATAAACCCTTCATAATGATTTGTAAATAAAATTAGAGTTATCCTAATCATATCCCCCGGGAGTGTCGTAAACAAGAGTGCATCAAGGCCCGTTTTCGTGCACCAGTTCCCGTTCGAGTCTAGCTCAAAGCGGTGTTTTCGGGTTTTACCCCTAGGTACATCTGTGCCAGAGCCGCCTCTACCTGCTCGTATCCAGACAGGGATGTATTGCTCGGAAAACTCACAAAATCTCTATAATACCAAAATTCTAGGAAGTTCTTCTATACTAATCCTCAAATTTCATCTTAGGTCTATGTGCTAAAATAAGAGTTTATCTAAATCTAGCTTCCAAGGTTTGTACTAAACATCCTCTGATACCAACTGTAACGCCCCGACCCCAGTTACCTAGAGTCGGTGCATTAATTACATAACATTGGCATGATCACAAGAAAGATAAAATCTCGAAAGACCGATTGGTTTAGTAGCCTTGGAAACACTAGATATATTCATAAGTTTTACATTACATCATCAAATAAAAAAACTACTACAACAACATATTGTCTCTATAGTCCATACTATTAACCCCTCATAATATCCCTGAAAGTCATTCATAATTTACTTCTTCACATCCTGGGAAAATAAAACATAGAAAAGGGGTGAGCTCAAATGCCCAGTAAGGATAACAATATAGCGGAAACTTTCATAAATAAGAATAAACATTTAAGGCAATGTATAACTAAAACAAAAGCCTTTTAAACTTCAACTTCAACATAGTATGGCATAAATAAAATGAAATAATTCCATTTACTTATTCACATGGATATTCTACTAATCGAATAATCACATGCAATATCAATAACCACTTTCATAATGATGGAATGCATAATTCCAGACTATCATAACCACATAGCCAAGGCCTCGTGCCAAGACTACAAATAATATTTTGCCAAGGCCTTGTGACAAGACACTAGTTTGTCTCATGAGACCTACCGATGCATCGAGGATCTATAGCGGGCTCCACCCGTCACATATTAAGTCCAATGCATTCCCATACGAAAAGGATTAAACATAACATAAACATTCGTATTAAAACTAGCATACGAAATGACAATACGATCACCATAAACCATGAATGGTATATAAAAAAAATATCACATCCACAGTCAAACATATCACAAAACCTTCAATACAATATAAAAGTTTTGTATCTTAATATATCATCCTCAAATAAGCGTAAAATCCATTAAAGGATGTTGACATAGATGAAATCAAAACTCTTTTTAAAGAAATTTCTCTTTCTATTTTGAAATCATTTAAGAGACATATATTTATAAAATAAAACATTTTCTTTGAAAATATTCTTATAAGCTTGTAAGGGAAGCTTTGACGATTTTATAACGGCGGAAAATAACTGCACCCGCCGTATAAGTTAAAAAAACATTCTTATCTTAATTCTATCAAAAAGTTTAAAAAGCACCTTGTTTGGAAAACGACGGAAAGATTCCATTATAAACCTCTTATAAAAAGTCAAACCAGGGTATACATGACTTTAACCCATATTCTTTTAAAAATTAAAATTGTTTTGAAATACATTTTGAAGAAACATGGATGTGGATGATAACGAGATCTCAGTAGATTATTACGTATAAACAACCTCGGATAATGAAGAGATTGTGAAATAACCCTTACATTGTACTTTTCCTTGGTTGGGGTAGGATAACCTCCTATATAATGGTGAAATAATTGTTATTAAATTATACAATAATCATATACATTAATATGATATCATATATGATCTTTTAATATTGATTTGTTAATAATATCTTAGAATTATCGTCGTTTCGGGTGTTAACTTACTCATTTTCTTTATATATTTTGTTACATAAGCCATGTTTGTAAAGGATATGTTGTATATTATTCATACCTAGAATGATATCAATTCCCTAAACATCATTTTTTAAATCATCAAATGATAATTATACTTGAATGGATACGATGGAGAATGAATCTCATCGCGTTCGTGGAGACGGTAGTCCGTACGTACGCACGAGCGACAATATCATTCTTTTGATGTTAAAATAATATATAAATGGATGGTATATCATATATACAGAATCATTAACATTTTATATTTATTATTTACATGAGTTACACATCATTATTATACCCATCCAAATAATATTATATTGAATAACAATTACACGACGACGTGGAGACGGTAAGCCGTACGTACGCACGTATGGTGTTATGTTATTCAAGGGGTGGATAGAATACTGAATATGGTTGTACCATATTTAGAATATCATCACAGTATATATATGACACTAGATTTATTATTTTAGAATGGTAACAACAAATGAAGAAGAATTGGAAGAAGAAAGGAACTTGAAAAGGGGGTGGTGAAAACATTACCTCTTCTTCGGGTTCTTCCTTTTGATTTGATAAAAAGGGCTCCTTAGGTTGGCTTTCTGATCAAAATAAGGCCTCTAGGTTGTAGTGAGAGAAGTTGAGAGAGTATTGGGGCAGAGTTTGGCCGAACCAAAAGGCTTTGAAGGTGTGATGAAATAAGAAGGAGGAGTGCCCTTTTATAAGAGGGGTGAGGGGAACCTTTGGAAAAGCTAGGAATATTAATTTATAATAAATTAATATTCGGTTTCTAATGGCTCCAAAGTTGATTATTCAAAGGTTAAGGTGGGTATAGGTCGAAAACCACTCAACCAATAGTATTTAGACTGGTTTGGGTACTTATATTAACCTTATCTTTAAGTATTAACTCTAAGTTAATTAGTTTCACTTTTACAATGTCTCTTTGTATTTTTATATAATATGGTTAATAAACTTACTAAATACATCCAAGCGACCCCCAAGTGGTCCATTAATGATGAAACTATCATGATATAAGTCTCTTGGCCGAACCATAGGTTTTTAGGAATTTAATATCAATTAATAATATAATATTTGTTTTAAGAACTCTTTTATGTCAATTTTGACACTATTCAATAGTTGATTTTTGTGAAACTCATAAAAATTGATTACTTCGAACAAAGTCAATTAAATCAATCCTAATATATCATATTATCCTATAAAATTAGTTTAATTCATTAAAAGTTTCATATTATATTTATTTGGGTATTTATAATATCAATTATTTTAATTTTTCACTATTATAGTAATTACTGCATCATCATTGTGTCATAAATAAAATAAATTATTTAATGTCTAAAAATTATAAATAAAATATCGTTATGTAGTCAATATTTTTATCTTTCTAATGAATATTTATAATCTAAAATCCAACATATATAACCCTATGTAACAATTGTTTTTCTAAAAGATATATGCTTGTGTCATTTTTGTATTCATTTTAACTTAATTAAAATAAAGTGTCATTATCACTTACAAGTGGATCCATGGGGTCCCAAAATCGACCCAAAGATGTCCATGGTCGACCATGTATCAATCAATAGGGTTAAGACACGTTTTAGGGTAATTTAGTATTATTATAATATTATTTGTTAACCCTTATTTACCAGATTTACCCTTAACCATGGTAAATAAAATATTTACTGCAGTAATTATTCAAAATGTGTAAAAATAAAAGTTACCTAATTACATAATTTGGACATCCTGATTCCAAATATTTAATCCATTTTTCAAAATTCAAAACACAGAATTGGCAGAAATTAATTTAAAATTAATTCCCGTTGTTAAAATAAAAAGCGTGTTTTTAAGAGATAATAAGTATCAAAAGATTGACACTTGTTTATGTCTGGTTTAATTGTGAAATTATGTCCAATGACAAACATTAAATTAAATGGTAAAAATATATTCTAAATATACTTTAAAACCACTCAAATTTCATAATTTATCAATATTAATTATTTTGATTAAAAAAGTTGATTTTAATTAAAATTTAGTAATTTTCACTATTCATCAAAATATAAAAGTTATCCGAAAAGTACCAAAATTTCACCCTAGGATAATTTCAATATTCCAAATCCAAAAATGAAGTCCATTTTGAAATATAAAATATATATGATTTCAAAAAGTAGGTATTACTATTCACAACGGCTAGTTTAATTAGTTGTGGTGTGTGGTAGAACTCGAGGTTGCGTACAACACACGCTATCGCATTATTCGAAGGGAAACGTACCGTGAAAGCTTGGGGTGTTAAAATATTTAATGGAATAGACTAAACTAACCATAGTAAACTATATGTATTTTCAAGTATGTTCACTAAATATTATATTTTGGATCTAGAGTAAAATGTCATCAATATTTTATAATGGTTAGATATATGATTATACTTACTAGGTATATTACTTTTTTGATAGTTTCATTATCAAAAAAGAATAAATGATTTTATCAATAGTTTTTCTTTGTTTGATGAAAATTTTAGAAAATTCAATTTTGTTGTAATTAATTCTTTGTATTATTAAGATATATGAGATGGCTGTGAAATAAATTCTCATGGATCTCGTGTGATGACGATAGTATAATGATGAAGAGATTTTTTTATCTTTGATGAGATGTGAGTGATGCTAACATGATTACATTGGATAGTGATTCTGAATTATTGTAATTTTTGGGAGAAGTGCTTATTAAATTTTGTGAAATGAATATATTTATAACCATTATTATTTTAAGATGAATTTAATGTATTGGAAAAAAGTAATGTATTGTTAGTCATTTTCTAATATAATTAGTGATAAGTCATGCAACGAGAAGTTATTTACATGAGGAAAATATGAAGTTTAAAAATATTTTATGTGACTCTCAATGAATTAATTTTTAAATATACCCATATTTAATTACAATGATCTATAATATTTACATGAATTAATATTGAATAAAGATATTACCCTACCTAAATTCATATCAAGAATTAATAATTGGTTCCATTGAAATGATATTAAATATATATATTATCATTGAAAAAAATATTTTAACTATAGAGATACAATTGAGGATATGGGTTCGATGTAAATTATTAATGTAAAATAGATTTAATTGGAATTTTGATTTTTGGTCTTATTGAATTGTAATAAGTGATCAGTTTAAAATAAAAGTTTCTTGAACTCTAATGAATTTTTTTACGTTTTACATGTGTATTTTTTATTTGGCTAATATATTAACGTTTAAGTATATTTTTTTCATATTTTTTGATCTATTATTGAGTATTAAATGAGTATATTTTTCAGTTTAAGATATTATTCAGTTAAAAACATGTTGATTTCTTTTTAAAGGAGGATATCTAATTGTATATTCATAAAAAATGGGAAAACATTAATGCACTTATCACATATACATTTAATGATATTTAAAATATTATGAATACCACATTTAAAATCAATCATTTCTTTTTAGGGAATAGAAAGTGTAGGCATATTATAATTATGAATTATTTTCTATTACAAATTAATAAAATAAATTTTCAATAGTGGTAAATCAATATGATATTCTTATTATATCGATGAAATTTCTTGAAATAAGATTCCTTAAATATTATGGATTTTTATAGTAGACAATAGTGGTTTTATTGGTCATTGTTTACTGTTTATTTACTATAATATTGATAAAGGTCATTGTTAATGTTATTTTTAACTAGAAATATGGATATGATTCTTAGCATGTCAATGTCTTATTTTTAATTCGAAAATGATAACTATTAAATGTGGGATGATTTTATGTTCCCTTTAATTATAAAATATTCAATAAATGGAATTTGAAAAAAAAATTATTGGATTTATTAGAAAACATATATATTTAATGATATTTCAATGTTTTTTAGTTTTAAACATGATAATTTTTTTAAAAAAATAGTGTTTTGTATATAAAGGTATAAAAATATAATTTCCTTTGTAACAAATTTTTAGGTTAAGGAATATTAAAAAATATGGATTTTCAATTTGTGTGATATTTTTAAAATTTTATGACATTGTTCCTGTACTTGTAAAATGTTTTGAAATAAATAATATATTTTATAGAAATCATATTTTTGTGATATAATTTATATAAGATCATGTTTTTCAGAACTGTTCTTTGGAGAACACCATATTGAGACGACTATAGTTATAGCTATATGGATAGACACCCTAGAAAGATAGAATTAATTATAAAACATTCAATTTATGATGAAAATATTTGTTCATTAATCTGACATTTGTTTTACATTTTTTAAATAATTCCCATACACCTTTTCTTCTATATTCAATAATTTAAATTTTGATATGGAAATAAATCATGATTCAAACTAAGTGTTGACTAATTAAATGGAATTACAATAAAATCAATTAGAATGATTTTTTTATTTTGAATATATTAAACCTCTTTCCTTCTTCCCTCATAGTGTTAATGGTCTCCCTATAAGAGATAAAATACAGTTCCCATCTATTCTATCGTAATCATGCTTATCGTTTCTCAGTGTTTTCTAGGATATTGTGTTTTTGGGGACTTCACATTTTTTCTTGGTTCTTGTTTTTGTTTCAGTTGATGATAAATGTCGCTAGTATCTCTAACTGCTTTCAACTATTTTATTTCAGAATCCATAATTATATCCCCTATATATGATCAGTGTGATGGTATTTCTATGATTTTGGATTACGTGATGGTTGTGATCAATGTTGACCCATCGCATGTCCGGGATTTCCAGTTTTTGTGTTCCTTTTTTTCATCTGTTTTTTTGTTCAATTTTGGTATGTGTTTTCTCATAGGTTAGATCATATTCACCTCAACACTACATTTCTGAACCATCCCACAATTCTTGTCCCTATACTTAATCATGTGTGATGGGGATTGAGCCGATTTCAACACAGTTGGTGGTGTTATTTGGTGGTGGATCTTACAAGTGATAAACATGGTTCTCTCATTTCCTATTTCAATGGGTGTCGTCTTATGGGTGTCATGTCTTACCTCTTCAGTATCATATAACTTATTTTGGTTTTCAGGAATTGGTTACTATTCATTCATCTGCTTCCCTGGTTAGCCTCATCTTATTATTCCATTTTCATTTTTTTGTTCTTCTCTACTGTTATATATATGTCATGGTAAACATCTTTGTTTCCATATATATGGTATTTTGTCTAACATAATGAATGATTTAGATAAGGAATCTTTATTTTATAGTTTCAATGGTTTGGAATCAAATATTTAGACCTGATAGTTGATTTCATATTCATGGGTCGTCATGTTCATGAGTTTAAAATGGTGGGATAATTAAATTTTCAATGTGGGGGTAGAGAATTTGGAATTTGGCTCTAGCTTTTTGCAGTTTTAATTTTGTTGAATCATTTTTTTGTAGTATTATTTTTATGGTCAACTGTTGAGGAAAATAGTTGTCTAATAATAATAAAAATACAATATGATGCGAGGTTGTTTATCATTTTCATGATGATTGTTAGATTTAGTATTCTTATCGACTAATCTGCATCAAAGAGATATCATAGAGATCAATGGTATATTATTTGATGTAGGTTGTGATTATTGAAGCAAGGGATTGGATTTTTCTTAGCCCGAAGTATTTACTATATGATTGGGTCAATCCCAATTTATGGACTTCTAGTAAATTTTTTTCTTCTGAAATTACAAATTTATTTTTATCTCTAATTATGTACTATGAGATTATTTTTTTGGGGATTCACATATTACCTGAAATAGTGTATTTATAAATTACCAAAAAATATGGGATTAGATACATGAATCAATGTTTTTCATTATGGTTATTCTTATATTTAATATCTATCATTTCATAATTTTATCATAGAGTTAAAAATCAGAAATATAAATTTACATATAATGGATTATATTAATATATGTTTCATATTAAGAGATTTAAACTAATAAATGTTTTGAAATATTCAAAATTTGTGGTAAAATAAATAATATTGATAGAAGTTTGTGGAATTTTTTAATTTATATAGAAACATTAAATAACGAAGGATAAAATTAAAATTGACATATTACTCTATATTCAAAAATGAAATGTGTCTAAAGAGCAAAAAATCATAAGGATTTGAAAAATATAAATTATTTTGAAGATTGATGTTTAAATGGATTAAATATTTTTTCTTAGATTTAATTCCCTTTACTTAATTTTTTTATAATAAAAGATGTATTTATTAAATTCTTTTAATGAAAAGTTTTCAACAATGTATGGTTTTAATAAATTTAAATACAGAATCATAATGAATAATAGGTCAATTTTTTGGATAAAACTAGTTGTATCCATGATTATCACTATAATATACATGAATTTAGATTTTTTGTAGAACAAAAGAAAAATGTATATTGGGCCATGAAGAACCTACCACATCAATTTGGAAATATTCTAGGTTAGTTGATAATTATTTATTTATTAAATTAATTAAAAATATATGAAATTTTTATACTGATTGTATATTAATTTATTAATTTCCAATTCAATTTTTATTATATTAATGAAATTTATTTTATTAATTATATAAAACAATTAATAATGAGAAATAAAATATGTTACATGCCTGAAGAGGTGGACCACCCCTCTCCAAAAATCTTTTATAGTGTTAAATATACAATATTTAATACGTATATATTTATATGTATAATATTTAAATATATATCTTGTTACAATAGAATTAAAAAAATAATAACATATTAGTGGTATTATACATTTAACATTGCTTTATAAAAACATTATGGTATGATATAAGATTTATGATCTGTCTATGAAACAATTATCATTATATAAGGATGAATAATTGGTGGCCAAAATTTATTAAATATTTTTATAGTATATCATTTTGTAATTTTCGAAGAGCATGATCATTTTGTTCAATAATAGATAAAATATTTAATTTCCATATAGTATTTGTCTATGAAAAATGAATAGTCAATTTTACTTGTTTTCATCATATAAGTCATGACAATGGGGATTATTTGATACTAATTGTATTCATCTTAATTATGTTGTTTATTTTTAATATAATTATTTTTAAACATTGAATTTTTTAATTTTTATGAAATATATCCATTAATGATGTAAATTTTTTATTGTTTTTCTTTCGAATCCTTTCATTGAGAAGTTGTGTAATTAATATAATAAGATTGTTTCATGATAGAAACAAAGCGAGTTACTAATAATTTAATGACGATTTATGATTTTAATTATTTAATGATTTAATTGATCTCAATTACTTGTGATGTATTATTAAAATCCATGATTTTCCTACAATGGCATTGATTGTACAAAGACAACATGAATTAGTAAATTTTTCAAAAGGTGGTCTAGGATCCTGACCAATTAGGTCAAATAAATTATAGATATATTCTTATTTATTATTTATAAAATACACAGACAATGAATTTAATGTGATATATACTTGTTGGAGTTTTACATGTGAGAAAATATTGTGGAATTATATAGAAGTCTTTGGCTATGAAATAAAATGGGAAGAATATTGTAGGAGGATAATCATTATATACACAACCTCTATGATTAGGGATAAACCTCTACTTCTGATTCACATGAAGTAATTCATCCTTTCCAGGAAATAATGACTTTTCCATATCTAAGATAGATACCTCAAAATTTGTGGATTGAAATTAGTAGTTAAATATTGTTGTATTTAGTCTCACTGGTGTAGGGATATATGGAGTTCCGACCACTGTGGATACAAAACCACTTATTATGAAAAATTCTAAATGATAAACACTATTATTAGGATTGATGTATATAGAGTTTCATGAGTGAATATATATTCTTCCATGGAAATAGACCATTAGTGGGGTGGTGTGTGTAATATCTCTTATTTCATGTATATATTTATCAAATATTTTAATAATGATTATTTTTATTTTACATTTCATTTTAAAAAAACAAAACTATAGAATAATATCACATATACATAAATTAATATGATAATATAACCATATTTTGATTAAATAGTTAATGTAAGATATATGATATACATGAAATTAATTTATTATTGAATAAATTTATAAATGAATAAATGTGAATTTCAGTACTAAGGTATTTAAATATAAATATCTAAAAAAATCAATTTTCAAGTTACAAAATATAATATTATTTATATTCATCAAATCATGTAATAAAGATCATTTTATGTATGATGTAATTAAAATTTCATAAATAATATATCCAAAAACCTAGTATTCAACATTCATTCTACCTATAAAAAGAATCATTTTTATGAAAATTATAATACGTCATTAAATGTATATATATATATATGTTCTACAAAATATATATATGAATTATTAAATGAAGTAATATGGGTTATTTTTTTGTTACATGAGATGTTAACAAATACTTTTATCAATATATAATATTTAATCAAAAAAATTATCTATATATATTTATATATTTTTAAAAATGGTAAACACAATTTCACAGTCTTATGAATTTCCCATGATGGTATAAAATTATATTGTTTCCCAAAATCATGATTAAATATGGAATTATGGATTCTATTTATCTATTTTTGACATTTTTGTCAATATTAATCCATTGTTAAATATATATATATTTATATATATATATATATTAATAAATAAGTTTTATTAGTACCTATGTCGTAATATATTTTTTTCCTATATCCCAAAAAATTATTTCTCAAAATGGTTTTCTAATATATCATTTTCTAATTTCCCAATTTTTTGAAAACTAAATTGATAATTTATCCATTATGAACTTATTATTGGAATTTTATTCTAAATATTTTCACAATAATTGTAGCATGTTGATATATAAACAAAATATAAAATGCTATTATATAACATTTAATGTAATTTCATGTGTGTTTGATGAAAAAATATATGATTTCGTCAAAATTTAATATAATATATTTTAAAATAAATGTCACGACCCGTCCCCCAGGGCCTGTAAGGTGACTACCCCAAGCCCTCTTTACATAGGCTAGGGACTAGCAACTAGCACCGGAAAGGTGTATCCCTATAATGGGAAGGCATTTAATTTAAACCTGTATAAAAACAAAAACATAGAACACAACAAGAAGCAATCTCAAAGTATACTAATGTAGTAAAAAGTGTACATAATGTAAAGGGTCTAGAATAGAAACCCAACTAAAAAGTACAAGTACAACTAAAAAATAAAAACAACCCCATGATCTTCCACTAGGGATCCTATCTGAATGGTATGAATAGATCACGATTAGTAGTCAATGCATCACATCGCGTCAAAGGTCCACCTCTGTTCTCTATCAAGTCCTGGCTCCCCCATACTCGATCAACATTGTCCTTTGTCTTCACAGGACACAAAATGTGCGGGTATAGCCCGTACAGGGGTGAGTATAACGATACTCAGTAGGGATACTGATACACCCAGTGGTCTCCCTGAGTTCCCCAAAGGAAACCCCACAAAGCAAGACCGCAACCACAATGCACAGAGCAGTCAACAACCCTACTTGAATATATTCCAATACATATATCGATGTTATCAAGATATAGTCATCTCATGTAAGAAAAAAGATTACCAAAAAGGTAACACAAAGAAGGTAAAATTTCCACCAAGGTAACACCACGAAGGTGTCACCATGAAGGTAAAAGTACCACATAGGTACCACCACAATGGTAAAAGACTCAACTCACAACCGGTATATAAGTAAGGAATACAAGTACATATGATTAGTTGAGAAGATTAATCATTTATTCTATTTGGAGGTGTAACTATTGATTATACGGAGTCTAACACACATAGTATTGATAGGTACTGACCCCCGCAATGACCCACATAGGATCTGACCCATATTGGATCGCTATGCGCTTACCCGAACAGGGTTGTTGAGCGCTAACCCACACAGGATCTGACACACACAGGATTGGTATGCACTGACTCAGATAGGATTGTTGTTCACTATCCCACAAAAGATTTGACCCACACAGGACTGATGATAACCCACATAGGATCACTCAGTACTAACCTCTTTATGATCTGTCTCCAACCTCCACCTCACTTCTATCAACAATATTCCCACTCAAAGTACGCTTGATTCTTGGAGAACCAATCCTCTAGCCATTTTTTATACCTCAACCACCACTAATATCCATTAAACATTATACCAATGGAACGACATGTCAAAATGGTTTCCAACGTGATAGATGACTCGTCAATCGGACGTCCGATCTGCGACTTCTATGAATTTTAGTTCTGGTGGCCCTGTTGGGTTCGGATTCGATTCAACCCAGTTGTACAATATCTTTATACAAAACTAATGTGGATCATACCAAATTAACCATATCACTCAAAGGTTCCCAACACTGTATAAGGTTCATCAAACGGATGCTCAGAGTTCTAGTTATGGTTCATTAGGTGAAACCGGCCTGGAAAGGCCAGGGTCTGATCCGGCCCGGTCAGACCGACCCAGCCCAACCCAGTCTCTGGTCAACCTGACTTGATTCGGGTCAACATGACCTAGTCAGGGTCTAACCTGGCTGGGATGGGCCATAACCGGCTCGGCCTTGTGGGCCACTGTCCAGCCCAACACGCAGAGGGGTGTGGATCGGCCCGCAATGGTGCAGTGCGCCAAGGGAGGCATGGCCCACTTGGGGAATGCATCACATCATGTGGGGGAATGGCCCAATGGGCATCCAGAACTCATTGGATTGGGACCCACCCTAGCTGACATGAGGGGGGAGGGGGTGGCAGAGTCCCCCTAGTTTTCCCAAATGGTCGAGCGGTCATTCGGCTTCTGAAGCGGCATCACCATAAGGCACATCTTAGTCAAAAGGGGGCCCGCATGAGTGTGGTTCCGTCCACCATTATGGATTCAAGTAGTGACTTCCTCCTGCAGTTCTCGACGGAACGACGATCCCCTGCTAAATTCTGTGGCCATCTCGAGCCGGTCTTCATCATCACCTGTTATGTCTTTGGCTGTGGCCTTTCCCACCTATGGTGCTAGATGAAACAAGACACCACCTCTATGGTCTACTAGTGCCGACAACTCTGCTAACCACCGTGACATTGTGTCATAGCCTCCTCTGGTGGCATGGGATGCAGCTCCACCTCTATTGTGGTCTGCCAGTGCCGCAGAGCTGGCAGTCATCCACGGAGAACACAAGGGTAAACAAGGTAGTGGCGTCTCCATGGCATGTTCATTTGTCTAGATCCCTCCACATTAGCTCAAAAACATGAAGGATGAATAGGACAAAGCAGTCATTTAAAATTACAAAAAATTAAATTCCCAACCTCTAGATCATTGGAAAACGCCCGCTATTGAGAAATAATTGGTATTCGGAATCACTGCAATAAGATGCCAATTTTTCCATTCAAACGTTGTCCTTCGTTTCGTGATTCTGTGTCGCTCATCACCCCCCCTAGAACAGGATTCATCCTCCAAGTGATTGTCATCGGAAAACATTATCAGAACATCATTGCATAGTGAATCTGTGCCAAAACCTCTCCCCATGTTCCATATAAATAGGAGAAGGGGAGGTTGGGTAACACATGTGGTATTAATGGGGGTTTATTTAAAAAGAACCTTCTTAATTCCAATGGTGATGTTACATAGGATATGATAATTCATGCCATTCAATGTCTTGGCACATCTTTGGTCCCACCACTATCACTTTTCCATTAAAGGAAAAGAAATAAATAAATAAAATAACAAAGTTATTTTATTATTATTATAAAAAGTCCAAAATCTATCTTTTTCTCCAGACTTACTACAGTCGAAGTGATTCCCTCCTTATGTAAATCCTAGAACTACAGATTCAATGGCACCCTTAGATTTTAAATCCCGATACTTGTTCAAAAGATAGAGAAAATTTCGATGAGTTTACTATACATTCCTTAAAAAAGATCAGAAATTCAATTACGGGCACACTGGGACCCAGTATCATGCACCGTCAATTTTCATAGACTCGTAATAATTCCATATAATTTTAAAAAAGTTACATAGAAAATACAGGTCATAACATTCTCACCACCTTATATATATTCTTCCCTAAGTGTCATAACATAGACTATGAAAATCATTTGTTGTACTGTGAAAAATATATAAGCCTCACACCCCCATTTTTTCTCAAGGAAGTTCCCATGCTGCCAGCGAATGAACACTAGAGGAATTCACCGCCCATGAAGGACATGCTCCAGTTGATCATAAATCTCCACTTTATCCTCTATAAATGTATCCCCATCATCAATGACTAGAAATCCACGGTCAATGATGAGAGATGGGTCATCCACGTATCTCTTTCTCTTGGATACGTAGCATATGTCGTGCACCCTCTCCAACTGCAGTGGTAGTTCCAAGCAGTATGAAACCTCACTAGTCCTCTAAATATGAGAAATTGTCCGATAAAAATCGGTGAGAGTTTACCACTCAACCAAATCTCCTCAATCCATGTCAATTTGAAACCCGTAGGAAGACGTGGTCTCCCTCCTCGAACTGTAAGGGTCTTCTCCTCTTTTCCACATAAGACATTTTTCTATTCTGTGCAGTCCTTATCTGCTCCTAGATGATCTGCACTTTCTCAAAGTTTGCTCGTACAAACTCTAGAACCATAACTGATAACTCCCGTAGGTCTTTCTATAATAATGTTGATTCTCATGGTCAATCGTGCGTGTCCTAAAACGGTGCCATACTGATGGTGGATTGATTGTTTTTGTTGTATGAAAACTCCACCAAGGCAAAGTGATTTTCCCAAGTGTGGCCAAAATCTAGGACACAAGCATGTAGCATATCCTCTAATTTCTGAATGGTCCACTCTATCTGACCATCAATTGAGGATGAAAGGCGGTGCTCAAATGTAGTTGATTCCAGAATGCCTCATGTTATACCATCCACAACTGGGATGTAAAACCTGTGTCGATTTCATAGATAGCCATCGATGTCACCCCATGAAGTCATAAAATCACCAGTACGTAGAGGCGTCCCAAGACCTCTACTAATCTATGCTCTTGGATGGGTATGATGTGGGATGACTTGGTGTGTTGTTCAATGATCACCCATATAGAATCATGTCCCCTAGATGTATGAGAAATCCCTATGACAAATTCAATAAAGATACCATGCCACTTCCACTCCGGAACCTCTATTGGTTGTACTAAGCCTACGGAAACCTCATTCGTAGGCATCACTTGCTAACAAGTGAGGCATCAAGAAACACACTCTACCACTACCTTCCTCTTCCTTGGCCACTAGTGATGGCACTGGAGGTTATGGTACATCTTCACCACACCTGAGATGTACCACCAAAGGGGGAGTTTGGAATTCCCTCAACACCTCCTCTCGTAGAACCACTAGTTCTATGGGGCGTCCTCTATAGAGGATGATGTAGTCCACACCTTAATAAAATCCTTTTGGTGCATGTCTTGAAGATATCTAAACATGTCGATCCATGCAGTCAGTGTCCCCAAGCTGTGCCACCAGAAATCACTGAAGAAGTGGGGGATTGACAGTCACAGACTGAAGGTAATCTGCTCCATCTCTATCGGCAAGCATATCGGCAATTAATCTATCCCCACTGTCGCCACACTCAAAAACTGTAGACCTAACCTCCTGATGAGAGTTTCTTCCACTACATTCCACTTCCTAGGAGTTTAGACTATCTCAATATAATATTCATGGAGGAACTCTAGCTAATGTTTATGTCTCCGGTTGATGTCCTTCTTTGAGAAGATATTCTTAAAACTGTTTTGATTAGAGTAAAAAGTAAATTGTTCACCCACAAGTAGTCTCTCCAAATATTTATTTCAAAGACCACTGCTGCTAACTCCAAGTCCTGGGTATCATAGTTCTACTCATGTTGTCTAAACTACCATGAGCCTTAGGTGATCACTTCTCACACCTGCGTCAGGACACATTCTCATCCGGTCCTTGATGCATCACAGTACACTACGTACCCAATGTCCTCTTCTGGTAGCCTCAAGATGGGGGCACTCGTCAGTCTATTCCCTAGTACCTAAATTTTTTTTCGCACTTCTATGTCCATATTAATGGCTACCTCTTCTTATTCATGTCTGAAAAGGGTGCCACAACTCTATAAAAGTTGGTTACGAATCTCCGGTAGTACCCAACCAACCCCAAGAAACTTCATACATCAATCACACTCCTGGGTGGATGTCAAGATAGAATAGCCTATATCCTTTCCAGATCCACATCCACACTATCCTATGAGATAACATGTCCCAAAATGTGACCTCCTGTATTGGGAACTGGTACATTGAGATCTTACCATAATGTGTGTGTTCTCGGAGTGTATCTCGATCTATCTACATATGATACGCATGCTCCTCCACTGACACCAAGTACACCATGATGTCATAGATGAAGACCACCACAATGAAATCTATGTACGGATGGTATATCCTTTTCATGAGTCCCATGAACACTGTAGGGGAATTGGTCACACCAAAGGGCATAACCACAAAGTCATAGTGTCTATACCGACAACTGAAGGTGGTTACTTCCCCATGATCTCCTTCCATTGGCTAGGGGCTTGCGAGTAGCACCGAAAAAGAGTATTCGTATAACGGGATGGCATTTTTTTATACAATAAAAAACACAAACATAGATCAAAAGTAGAAGCAACCACAAAGTTATCTATTGTAGTAAAACGTGTATTGAAACTCAAGGGGTCAGAGTACAAGCCCAACTAAAAAGTACAAGTACAATAGAAACGAGAAAAAATAGCTCATAGATCGTCCTACGAGGATCCTACCCGAAGGGTAGGAAAAATTCATGATTAGTAGCCACTATAGAATGTCACATCAAAGGTCCCCCTCTGAGCACCATCCAGTCCTGACTCCCTTAGCCTCGATAAAAAAGATCGCCAATCCTCAGAAGTGGATATTTGTTCTTCAATGTCACCTGGTTCCAATGCCGATTGTCCACACAATGTCTCAAACTCCCATCTTCCATCTTGGTGAAAAAAATTGACGCTTCCCATTGAGAAAATATGGGCCTTATGAAACCATTCTTCTACAAGTCCTCTAGCTATACCCGTATGTCAAAAATCTCCATGGGGGCCATACGATATGGTGGTTTAGATATTGGTGTCATCACAAGGTACATGTCGAGGTGAAACTCTACCATTCTATGAAGAGGTAGTCCTAGAACATCATCAGTAAAGACATCATAATACAATTCCACCACTACAGGATAACTTGAACTTTCAACATCAACTGCTTTGAGATTAAGGTTAGCCAATTGATGAGTAATCAGCTTCACCCTCCTCTGGGAAAGTCCATTTTGTGAAAAAATGGTTCCCTCCTATCCGGTGAAGTAAACCTTGTTCCCATCCATGTGGAAACACTTCTTTAGGTTCCAAATGCAGTCAATATGAGAAAGGAATCTGGATAACCAATCCATACCCAAGATGGCGTCATAAGGCTTCGAGGCCGCTACTAAAAAATCTCAAACGATTATCTCACCTCCTAGTGTAAGCTCACAATGTTGGAACCAGTGTGTAATCATTGAATCTTCTTTAGTATGAGACTTTATCTATATGGATTGATCCAATGGCTCCATCAGAATCTTCGAGGTCTGAACGAGGGTCGTGGAAATAAACGGATGACTTACACCAGTGTCTATAAGAACTATAACTACAATGAAATAGGAACATATCATTCCTCTAATAATCTCTAGAGCGTAGTGGTTGTCGGCCTCAGCTACCTGGAGCTGAGCACATCTTTCTCTTCCTTCTCCTTGTGGATGGGGTGGTCCACCTAGAGGTGGTGATAATAGAACCTTGAATCGATGTTTCCCAGCACCTGCATCATGACCTTCTCTTCAACCAAATCTGTCACCATGTGCACCTCCATTCCCAAACCATTTTCTCTTCCTTAGTGTTCCCTCAACTATCATCTAGTCATCTGTATGGTGGGTCGGGCCATCGCGAGCCATGTGACTCTATCCACCGTACAAGTAGCACTGTCTAATCATCAATTGTCCCCCTCTGTCTTGTGAACCCCTCACCACCAACCTTGTTTCCTAAGGTCACCCACTAGAAGGTCTGACCCGCTTGGGCTCCAGCGTCATCCATCTAATTCCTACTATAGATGACACCGCTACCTGACATCCAGCGGTGTCTCTCGTTGTCGGTGTCTGCTCAGCTTGGTAGCTCTCCCACAAATGTACTCCCACTAGCACCCATTCATGTGATAGAAAATTGAGAAACAACATCGATGCTATGACCATTAGTAGAAGACCATGTTTAAAGGATTGGGCCCTGAAAAAAGGGTCTCGTACCATGATAGTGGTGTAGCATGAGATATCTATGAACCTCACTGGGTACTGGGCCATGGTCATGTTGCCCTACTGTAAGTTAAGAAACTATTGTATACACACTAGGCATAGAGTCACTAAGATAAACACTACCATGAAAAGTCCCTGGAATTCCACCCAAGAGAGGTTCACCTCGTCCTGTAACTATAGTGTAATACTCCACCATCTCCCAGCTGGTCTGTGGAACAGATCAGAATCTAGGATCACCATCGGATTAGTTGGTGTCTAAACTAACCGAAAAACTCTAGCCACAACCTCCATTCAGTCCTCAGCCGCCTGATGATCCATCTCGCCTCAGAACCTCGTAGCTCTCTATAATTGAAACTCATGCAAGTTGTTAAGTTGTTTTGTAAACTCTATTGGTGGGGATGGTGGAATATGCTGCCTAATGGGCGGTGGTGCTACTCGTGCATCACCCGATGGTACCATCGTCGAAAGAGGGACCTGCACAGAAGCCTCATTACGTGGTGGTCCGCCATCATGTACTCTCTCAGAAATCCTGGCTAGCTGTCTATGTGGCAGCATACAAATGAACAGGTGCACCATGGTCAATAAATTATACCTTGTGAGTTGACTGAATAAAAACATCAGAAAACATTTCATAACACACGCAATCAGTGTTTTCGTGTATTCAACTGGAAATCATCAATTAGGGTCCTTGTATATGGACATGTTGGTCTTTTTCCCTATAATGGATTCCCCAAACTGAAAACCATACTCAAAAATCCTTACACAATTTATCCATTAAAAAGATTAGAGTCTTACTTCTTCGGTAGAACCGACTCCCCTAATACAGCTTTGCCACGACCCGTCCCCTGGGGCCCGTGTTGTGACTACCCCAAACCCACCTTCCATAAGCTAGAGGTGGGAGACTACCACCAACGAGTAGTTTCCATATAATAGGATGGAATTTCTTTTAAACATGTACAAACATACAAGTTGAAAAAACAAAAATAAGAAACCACAAAGAAATCATCTATTGTAAAAAAGTGTACTAAATGGTAAAGGGCTGGAATATAAGACAAACTGAAATGTAAAAGTACAACTGAATAAAGAAAAACATATTCTGGATCATCCATCAAGGATCAAACCTATGGGGTAGGTACAACTCACAATCACCAGTCACTACAGCATGTCAGATCAAATGTACACCTCTGAGCACCATCCAACCCGGGCTCCCTCAACCTGAATCAACGCTGTCAGTCATCTAAAAAAGACATAAAAAGGTGTCAGTGTAGCCTATTTAGGGGTGAGTATGATGATAATTATAAAGGACCAGAAGACCCCAGATGGTCTCCTAGATATCCCCAAAAGGAAAAACTACAAAGCCAGACCTCAACCACAAAGCACGGTGTAGTAAAGAAATTTACATATGTAAATTCTATTATATATACCTAAGTTATCAAGATCTAATCATCTCATAAATGAGGGAAGATTACCAATAAGTTATCCCCAAAAATATAAAAGTACCACAAGGGTATCAACAAGAAAATAATACCACGAAGGTAAATGTACCACACAGGTAACACCATGAAGGAAAAAGACTCATCTCACAACAGTTATATAAGTTTTTTACAGATGTATAGATCATTAGTCGAGAATATCGATCATCTAATTCTATACATAGGCACTACATATGATTATAAAAAGTTTTTCCCATATAGGATAGATAGGTATCCCCCACAATTAACTATATGTGGTCTGACCCACACAGAATCGGTATGCGCTGATCTACACAGGATCGCTATGGGCTGACCCACACAGGATCAGACCAACACAAGATCAGTATGCGCTGACCCACACAGGATCACTGAATGCTGACCCACATAGGATCTGTCCCATACAAGATTGGTGCTGACCCATATAGGATCGCTCGGTACTAACATTTGTATGATCTATCTCCAACATCCACCTCACTTCTAGTCACTATATTCTCGCTCAATGTATGCTTGATTCTGGGAGAGCTGTTCATCAAGCCATCAATCATACCACAACAACAATGAATCTCAATAAAAAATTATCCCAAAGGACTTACTTGTTTTAAGGGTTTCAAAGCAATAGACGGAGCGTCAATAGGATTCCCGGTCTGTGACTTATAAGTGTTTTAGTTGTGGGGGTCCGATTGGATTCAAATTCGATCCAACTCGGTCGTACTCCATCTTTTTCTGAAACTGAATTGGAGCATACCAAAAGGACAGTCTTGCTCCAAGGGTTCCAACTAGATAGGTGGTTCTTCAAGAAAACACCTAGATTTCATGTTATGGTCCTTTCTGTGAAACTATCCTAGAAGGGCCCACGTCATGTCCAACCCATTGGGGGCGTGGCCAGACCTGCAATGGGTTGGCCCGCTTGGCTCATGTGGGTCGATTCACAGAGGTGTGACCTGGTTCGCGTAGGCGTGGCCTGTTGGGATTCTATAGCTAGGCCCATAGAGGGGCATCCCGGGGGGTGCGCACAACCCCATGGAGCGGGGTCCTCCCTAACCAACACGGGGGGGGGGGGGGTTTAGAGTCCCCCTTGTTTTGTTGAAAGGTCATAGAATCGTTCGCCTAGTGAAGTAGAGGTGCAACATGGTATTCGCGAGTCCCAAATTAGGGAATGTCCCTACACTACTAAGGCTTCGAGCAGCAACCTCCTCCAGTAGCGTACCACTCCACCTCTGCCTTTTGCGAATGGCTCGACCCGACTGCCGTCTTCACCCATCAGAGGTTTAGTTGTGGCCAATCCATCTGGTGGTGCGCAATGGCATTTCCCACCACCTCTGTGGTTGCCTAGTGTCGGCCTCCCCACTAACCATCACGACATCCTACTGCAGCGCATGACGGAACTCCGCCTCCATTGTGGCCGGATAGTTCCACAGCTATGGTGGTCTTCCACAGAGAATGCAAGTGTAAACAAGGTAGCGAAGGGTCTTGGCCATGTTAGTTTGGACTGCGCCCTACACATATGCTCGAAAACATGAGGGGGAATAGGATTCGACAATAACTTGATCATATAAAAAAATAAATCCCTACCTAAAATCATAGAAGACCACCTACGATTGACTAAGAGTCGGTATTCTTCATCCCCGCAACAAGCCACCAATGTTGCTGCTAAAACATCGTCATTCAGTTCATGATTCAGTGTCTCTCATATCCACCAGCTGAAATTGGACATATCCTCCATGTGATTGGTGTTGCCTTACATTATTAGAACATCGTCACTTAGTGATTCCATTCCAAAACGTCTCCCAATGCTCCATATAAATTGGATTGGGGGTGGGGGTGGCGAGTAACGCCCATTGAATTAATTTGGGTTCATTTACTAGGAACCTTTCGAATTCCAACGGCATTGTTAAAAAGGATCTGAGGAGTCAATCAATTTAATGGATTGACATGTCATTGGTCTTTCCACTGTTGCTTTTTCATTGGAGGAAAATATAGAAATAAATAAAATAACAATGTTATTTTTTTATTCTTTTAAAAAGTCCAAAATATCTCTTTTTCTACAGACTTACTATCGTCGAAGTGAAGCCTCCATTTAGTGAATCCCAGCACTTTGGATTCAACAGTTCCATCATATTCTTAATCCGATAACTAGATCAATAGATATAAAATGTCACATGTGCTTTAACTAACCATAACTTAAAAAAGTTGTGAAATTTGTTCTGGGAACACCGGGCCTCAGAATCATGTGCTGTCAATTTTCATGAACTCATAATAATTACATATAATTTAAAACATATTACATGGAAAATTTGGGTCTTTATAATAAAAAAATATTTTTATTGAAATTATCATATTTATAAAATAATACAAGATTCAATGTGCATGTTTTGATATGCTCCAAATTCACAGAATCTTTTTTGATAAATATTTATCAGGGAAATACTATTTTATTAATAAATTATTATATTTAATGAAAATTTCAATATCATATATTTATAGACATACTATAATTAAAAATAACATAAATTATTATAAGGTTACGTTAAAATTTTTTTTATTGGACTGATAATGTAACTGTATTAAAAATACATGTCTCATAAAAATTAATTTTTAAGAGTTTATGTAAAGTATAAATTTCAAATAATTAGAAGATTAATTTTTTCTAATGGATTTTATATTTGCAATTATTATTTCTCAATTATGAAAGGGTTGAATAATTTTATGATTTTGATAAAATAGTACAATATAGAAAAAATAATGAAATATGATGGAATAAATTTAATATGATATCATATATTTGTAATAATGAAAAAAGTCTATAAAAATTCCCCTTTTTGAAATGTTTTTTAATCAAAAATTATATGACATATCTAATTTCAGTAATTATTCCCTATATTTGTAACTGATCACTTTATATATTGTCAAAATAAAATAATCAATATTTTATTTCAGGGGATTCCCCTCATTGAAATTATAAATACCCACATCATATTCCCATTTATCCTCATATAGAACATCAATTATCTCTTAATATTCCCCACAAGTATTAACTCTATTATCTCAATCTTAAAAAATATAAAATTTTTCATTCATTTGGTCGTATCTATGATAAAGAAGCATAAACAAGGTAAGAGATCTAATTGGCTCTCTCTATTTCCAATTTGAATACATTAAAGGTAATAGATTTATAAATTTATATTTATTTAATAATATGATTATATTTATAATATTATATTATCCATTTAATTAATATTTTATTTGATAAAATTTATTCAATATCATTATTTCAATTTTCCATGTTCTTACTTTACTGATGTAAGTGTCTTTATTTCCCCATCATCATATCTTATTTTAAATCTTTTTATAATAATATATTTTAAATTTTGAATTAATATTTTGTCCATTCATAAGAATTAATATTATTAAAAACTCTTATATATTTTTTTAATTATATCTTTCTGAAATTTCAATCAAAACACTTTTTTAGTAAGTAATTTCCTTATCAATGTAATGGTTATTCTTCCATCTCTTTTTAATTCATGTTTAAATTTCCATTATTGCATCCCTTATAATTTTCTTGTTTATATTCTATTATTTTTTGTGATATCATGGAAAATTCATTTCTTATTATATCAAATGTATATGAGACCCCACTTCACTCAAATAATACACTATTCATAAGTTGTTGTAAAGCAAAAACTCTAATAAGTGGTAATAAATTCAATATTTTAACATGATAAAAAATAGTATATATGTCATGTATATATTTTTTATTTTGGATACATTATTTATAATACCTTAAACATTTATAATATAGTATAGTTTTTATTTAGTTATTTATGATTTTGTTAGATCCAATGTGTACTAAACTTGACATTGGAACAAATTACCCTTTCAAATCAAAGTGTAATTTCCTTGAAGTTTCTCCTTTAATTTTTTTTATTCTTATTTTTTATAAAATAATCATGATTAAAACCGTAATTTTCTAATGTATTTACTTAAATTAATTTGGTATTCTACATTTTAAAATAAATTAATAAAATTTTATAAACACATTAATAATATTATTATTTTTATGTAACTGATTACTATAAATCCATATTCATCACATGATTTGGATACATATTTAAAAATTTTAAATCCATAATTATTTCCAATATGATAATTTTAAAATAATACGAATAGACCTTAAATTTCATTTGCTAGAATAATATATTGAGTTGATTGTATTTAATTTTATTCAATACAGTGTTCATACCCAAAATTTTTAATTCAAATTAAATATAATAACCTATATGGATAGAGTTTTAATGATTGAGATATTCTATTGACATGAACATATATCATTTTAATGTTCCTAGGAACATTTTACTCCACTGAGATTCTGTGAATAATCTATAGAGTTTGTTTTAAGATAAATCTTAACTAAATTTATCTTTTCAAATTTTAATGCTTTTATCCTATAAAGTATATAATCTCTACATCACTCTTGTATATAGAAGACAAATACCTAAAAAATGAGGGTTTTTACAATGTCCATACCCTTCATTAGTAAGAAACACTTTACTATAATTTGTTAGTCCCCCAACCCATTAATTCTTCACTATATGCTGAAATAATTACATTTTTACAATTTTGGCTCATAGTGACACCATTATATCCCAGAGTTAAACCAAAGAATAAATATTCATATTTCTATTATTCAATAATATGTGACTAAAATATGAAAAAACATCTTTTGTGTTTGGTTTTATAAATAATAGTAGAAATATATCTTCATGGATGATCCTTTAGAAATACTCCAGAATTTCTTCTCACCTCATACAGATTCAAAGATGCCATGATTTTTGATTTATAGACTCATAAAAACTCATCAATTATCTTGATCAAACATAAGTTAATGATCAATTTTAGTATTTGGGTGTTGATATCTGTTCTTCTCATCCTCTATTAATATTGTTAATACATTATATTTTAATTCAGTCTATTTTTATAGATCTATTGGATATTATATATTTCATTCTTCAAAATTCAAATATTAATGAATCTAATATTTATTTAAATTATATAATTCATAATTATTATATTAAATATATGAATTTTGAATAAAAATATCAATAAAATTTTACACCATGGTCTCTTTTATATATACATTTGGTTAGGCTCATAAAAAAAATGATCTCCAAATACACTCAAGTTTTCTTAAATGGATATCTATACTAAAATTTTTCATCTATTGATTCTCTTATTCAGTAGATTATCCAAAAATATCATGAAACCTATCCAAATTTCGTCATATAAAATGAATAATTCACTAAATATTTATTCATGAATTTCCTGAAATGATATATTTTTCATCCTAATCATTTATGTAAATATCATCATCATTAAAATTGCATCTTCACCAACATATGAACAACATAAAACTAAAAAAACAATTTTCATGAAGTATCATACCTGGAAACATCAAATATAAAAAAAACATATATTGTTGCTAGTGATTATTTTCCTTTAAAAATTTTACTACATCAACACATTTAATTTTAATATATATCCTTAGGAGTTTCTTTAAAAAAATTATTCATCATTGAAGCATAATTTTTTTTTCAAATAAATAATATTAGAATATAAAATTAATATAAATAATAATCATTGTTTTTAATCATATCATGATTTAGATAGAATTTCATTTTAAGATTCGGTATTTGAAATTAAATCTTTGTTAGTTTATTATGATGTTTTATTCTATTAGAGGATATTATTTTGTGAATCTAAGTTTTTATGATGAAAACATTTTCATATGTGGTTTTTTAAAAAGGATACAAAATAAACATTTTGATCCATTATATAATAAGATACATTTGATGGAAATGGATATATTCATAAAAATACCAATGTGAGTTTTCATATGTGGTCAGTATTCATGTACATTGTAGAAATAAATATTATTAGACATTCAAATATATAGGAATTTCAATTCTATATAGATTACATTATATCATTTTCTTATGATACTTTTTAAAAAATATGAAAATATCTTATAGCAGAAAAACATCTTATGAATATTTTACATATATTAGAATATCTCTTATGTGAGTTTTCACAAAAATATTTTCTGTAAATACTCTTAAATTTCAAATAATTTTTTTTCATAAATTCTTTGTAATTTTACAAGTCCGCAGTTTTTTATGGCATCTGATTCTGAGCCACGGTGTGCCCGAAATCATTTTCTGAAATTTTTCTCAGGTACCTTCATTAAACGTACGTGCGGGTTTTTCTATCATTTGAACAGATGCCTGGAATTGAAATCTGAGGACACCGATGAACTCGTAGCGCCGATATTCGCTTAAGATGACCTTTACTGTAGATGTGTTTTATATAGATTGGATGTTATTTTAGTGGGTTTTCTAATTAAAAAAAATAAAAATTGAATAACATATTTTTATGTAGGTGGTGGTTAAATCCACCAAAGGGATGTTGGGCGTGGGTCCCACACCCCACATAGCCTCCCATGTTAGGATATTGTGTGGTGGGGCCCACAAGAACACCTGTAACATCCCAGGTAAATAAACAATAAATAATTTTCATATTTATTAATATTTACGAATTAAATATTAATTTTATTTTAAAGGGGTTGCTATGTTCGATAGCGTACCCGATACGCAACGATGAGTTTCTTTGAAACTTACGTAGCACACTAGTAATAAAATAATATTATTTTAAATGTTATTTAACAAGTAGCCGTTGTACTGGCGGGAATGGATAGAAGTAACTAAAATATGATTATATATGTTTTTAAATGTTTATACATTTACCCAATAAAAGATAAAGGCTTAAAATACGGAAAGAGTTCAATTTTACGGGCATATATACTCTAATTTTCACTAAAGGTTCACTTATCACCTTTTAATGGTGAACCGTAATTAAATATAGTTTTGATCACTCTTATACTTTATTTTGGAGCAAAAATAACTCTTCTTTAGAATCGGGACATCAAAATTTACTTTGTGTAAATTTTTGGTACCTTTCTGATAAAGTTCATTTTTTTATGAATAGTGTAAAATGTTGTATTTTAATTCAAAACCTCTTTTTAATCTAAATTATTTATATGATTAAATTATTATTTTAATTGGTTTTAAAGTGAAATTAGAAAATATTTTTACCACTTAATCCAATGGTGGTCATTAGAATCAATTTCACTTTGAAATTGGACTTAAACTGGTGTCAATCTTTTGATACTTATTGTTTCACAAAAACACGCTATTTGTCATGACAGCAGGAATTAATTATTAAATTAATTAATTTGACTTATATATTTTGAATTTTGTAAAATGGACTTCATTTTTGAATTCGGAATATCAAATATAGCTTTGGGTGAATTTTTGGTAATTTTCTGAAAAACTTCAATTTTTTATAAATAGTGAAACCACTAAGTGGTAATCAAGCAAACTGATTTTTCAGTTAAATGAAAGTTTACCACTAATGTGTATTGAATTTTTAAGATCCGACATACATGGTTGTCATTAATAAGTAAAATGTGGTTCAATGAGATTAAAATAATTTTTTGGTGAATAGTAACTTTTTTTCATTAATCGCGATTAGAGGTAATTAGTGTAGTTTAAGGTAAAAATGGTATTATAAGAATGTGAAAACACCATGAAACATGTTTTACACCTATTTGGTGAGTCATGGCCGACCAAGACAAGCCATGGGCCAACTTAGGGACCCCATGGATCCACTTTAGTTGGAAAATGACATTAATATATTTTTATTTAATGTTAAAGTGAAAATGACACTAACATAAATTGTTTTACTAGAATAATTTTTGAGTGGGGTTATACAAGTCTAAATTTGGATTATAAATAGTCATTGGAAAGCTAAAAAGATTTCCTACATCATAGTATTTTTTCTTATAATTTTTAGACATTAAATAAATTAAATTATATATGACATAATAATGATGCAGTGATGACATCATTATTTGACAATTTAAATAAAATGGAAAGATAATGAAAAATATAAAAGCTACACATGTCCAAAACCAATTGGATGAGTGGATTTGGAACCCTTATCACCTTATCCACGAATTATATCAATGTGGGACCTTTTGAAACCGAAACACATTTTCAAATAAAGTAATATTTTTTTACTTTCCAAAAGTGCCCCTCCTCTCCTCTTATAAAAGGCCCCCACCTCTACCTCATTTCACACACTTCTCAAGCCTTTGGATCGGCCAAACCCTGCCCGATTACTCTCTCCACATCCCTCTCCTCATCCTAGAGGATTTCCTTTGGGCAGAATCCTTTCAAAAGAAGCCTTTAGGCTCAAATCAAAAGGGAGTTACACTTTTAAAGGTAATTCATTCTCTCTTGTTCATTTGTTTTATTTTGCTTCTCCAACCCTCTAAACTCTTTTTATTTACTTCTTTTGTAACAACACCAGTATATTCAATATACTAGTATGTTGTTATAATATTTATTTGAGCTACACTCTCACACAACTACATCAAATGGTTAAAGAACATACGGTTTCCGTGGATGGCGAAATTCTGCCTCCCGAAACGTTGATTGTTCAATACTCATTTAACACCTTCAAGGGTGGCCATTATGATGTCACTATTTTTATATATGATATATAATATGTTTATGTTTTCTTTAAGCTTCTGTATTTTTCATTTTTGGCATACCTTTATGGTTTCCATTATGGGTAAACACGATATCTTCATTTAAGGAAGTGCGGACTACCGCCCCCTAAAATTGATGTGATTCGTTAATGCCATATGTGGGACGTGTAAAAGATGTATTTAAAGTTATTATATATGATGTTATACTGGAATTATAACATACCTCTATATCATTATTATTTCTTTCCATTAATGTATGAGATAGAAATGAAAGTAGCGTTCATGCGTACGTACAGCTTACCGTCTCCATGAACGGTGCATTTCATTTCTTATCCCCAAATGTAATGTACTATTAAAATTACATGTATATAATGTATATATATAATTAATGATATATCTAAATGATGAATATAATTCTGGAATTAAAATATACATACCTCCCATTTAGTTTTAATTCCATTAATATGACAAAGGAATGAAAGTAGCGTTCATGCGTACGTACGGCTTACCGTCTCCATGAACGGTGCATTTCATTTTTTACCTCTAAATGATTATGTAATACTAAAAATACATGTATATTCTGGATATATATGATACATATTATATCAAAATCGGGAATTTCATTCTGGATATAAAGAACTTTTGACCACATGAACAACATGTAATTGTAAGAAGTCAACTTTCGACTTAAGAACCAAATATTGACAAAATAAACATTATTAACTTAAATGGTTACATAATGTTTATAACATGGCAATAAGTGATATAAAAAGAATAATGAACTTTAAAAAGGTTCTTAATCAAGTATAAATTAACTCAAGTTTATTATTCAGGACGATAAAGAACGATCGAGTCAAGTCGGACCCAAGGTAAGGGACTTCGTCTCAATCTCCTTTCATTGAGGGATTTTTTGTTTTATACACAACTTTATTTTATACGGTGTATAAACTCCTTTGACTTTTACTTTTATACAAAAGGACTACGAAGCGTTTTACTAAACAACAAAAAGGAATGTTTTTTTAACGTACGCGGTGACAACGACCTTTTTCCGCCTCCACGAGTATTATTTGATCTTTGGCTTCCTCAACAAGCCGTAATGTTTTTAAAATAAAATAAATACCATATACTCTTTTATGTATTTTTGTATTGAAAATGGTTTTGATAAATGATTCTATTATGTCAATATATTTATGATATATTGTGATTGAATTGTGGAAATGTTATCATTCCTTTATATTGGTATTATGTTTTATGATTTTATATTTGTACTTGGATATTTTAACGGGTGGTTACGTTATAAACCATATGACGGGTGGTGCCGTGAATACCAGGACTGGTGGTTACGTTATAACCTCCAATGCATTGGGTATTGAAGTCGGCTGTATGGCTATTCCATTAAGTATGTATGGAAAATGGCCGTATGGCTATTCCCTTAAGTGATATGTGTGGAAGTCAACCGTATGGTTATTCCACTTAAGTATGTTTATGTCCCAAGTTACCTTTATATATTCTATGTTTTCTTTATATGGTTTTTATGGTAATCCTATGGTTACAAAAAGTTAAGTAATGATACTTTAGTCAGTGAAGATTTTTTTTACTACTTCATGAAGGTGAAGGTATTACTTTGATATAGTATACATGGTTTACTTGATGTTTGAAAAACTAACAGTTTTCATTCTCTTTGTATCCCTTACTGAGCTTTTTATGCTCACCCCAAGTTTTTCGAAATGTTTTTCACAGGACTTAAAGTGGAATAAGGTCAAGGATGGGATCAAGGGAATTTCATGCTATCTAAAACATGGAATCTAGACATATTCCTTTTTACGAGTTTTTATTTTATGGAGACTTAGTAGAAGAGTCTACTTTGTAATCTTTTAAGATGGAATAGTTATGTTCTAATTCTCTAAAACTCTAAACCCGAAAAGATCCTCAATGTGAATTATTCATTTAATTCAATATTAAGTAAGGTTTAAGGCTGGGGCCTTATAGTTGGTATCAAAGGACGGTTTAGACAACTTTAGGAGTTAAAAAAGTGTTAAATTATAATATGATTGAAATGATATAGCATTTACGGATTACCATGTTGCTTCGCCTAAGATATTTCTGTGTTCAGAATGGTTTTCCGCAGAGGAAACAAAGCAGCTATGTTGGGACGACATCAGGAGGAAGATAACCTTCCAAATCAGCAACCTGAGATGGTCGGAATCGGAACTGAACAGTTTGTTGCAGTGATGGAACAGTTGACTCAGGCTATAAATGGTGGTGGTATTCATGCACGAGATCAGCCAGATCAACCGCAGAGGAACATGTCAGTGGTGGAACATTTCATGAGGCAACATCCCCCATAATTCAGAGGATCATCTGACCCTGTGCAAGCTGAAGGGTGGATTAAAGCACTGGAGAAGATTTTTGATGTCATGGGGTGTTCAGAACATCAAAAGGTTAGTCTTGCTGTTTATCGTTTTGAAGGTGAAGCTGATCAGTAGTGGTCGATGGTGAAAAATATAAGGGATAGTGATGAGATTGAGGATCTTCACTGGGACGAATTCAAAGGTATGTTTCTTGAGAAATATTTTCCTATGGTGGTTCGCCTTAGGATGGAAAAACAGTTCCTAGAATTGAGGCAGGAGGATGATTCAGTGGGTACTTATGACGAAAAGTTCACTCGATTGGCAAGGTATGCTCCAAACTTCATACGAGATCTTGATAGTAAAATAACCCGTTTTTACTCAGGGTTAAAGCCAAAGTATCAAAGGGATTTAGCTTATCATGAGTTCAAAAGTTATGAAAAACTTGTTCGATGTACGGAGAAGGTGGAAAGGGAGTTTTCCGATGATCAAGTGTTCTATGAAAAACAACAGAATAAGAGGTCTAGTTGGTAGGCAAATGGGAAGAATTCATCAAATAAGCAAGGAGGTAAGAAAACCAAATATCCATCCTGTGAGAAGTGTGGTAAAATGCATCCTGGATAATGTTTATCCAAGTCTGGTAAGTGCTTTCGGTGTGGTTAGTCTGGTCATATTTCTCGTAACTGTAAGGAAGATGATCAAGAAGGAATTGAAAAGACAACGGTAAGATGTTTTAGGTGTAATGAAATGGGTCATTATGAAAACGAGTGTCCAACGAAGAACTCAACTGGGGGAATGTAGCCTGAATACAAGCAGAAAGGGGTGGTGAAATCCTTTGCAACAAATTCCGCAGATGTTGGGCCATCGACTGAAGTGGTATCAGCTCCAGGGAGCTCAGTATTTTTCGAAGATTGACTTGAGGTTGGGGTACCATCAGTTGAAAGTAAAAGAAGAAGACGTTCCAAAGACTGTGTTCCGTACTAGATAGGGCCATTATGAATTTGTAGTTATTCCTTTTGGGTTAACCAATGCACCTGCTGTATTCATGGACCTTATGAATAAAATTTTCCATGAGTTCATGGATATGTTTGTGTTTTGAGGTTTGGGAAGAGGTTATGTGTGCCTTGTGATTCACAGTTGAAGAATGAGTTGTTATGTGAGGCTCATAGTTCCTCGTTTTCAGTTTATCCTGGCAGTACTAAGATGTACAGAGATCTGCGGGAGTATTATTGGTGGGATGGAATGAAAAGAGATATTGTTGTTTTTACTGTGAAGTGTTTGACATGTCAACAGGTTAAAGCAGAGTAGCAGTTACCGAAAGGGATGCTTCAGCCTTTACCAGTGCCAGAGTGGAAATGGGAAAACATATCCATGGACTTTGTTGTGGGATTACCGAGGACATCTCAAGGTAATAATGCAATCTGCGTTATTGTTGATCGCTTGACCAAATCTGCTCATTTCCTTTCTATACGAGATACTTTCTCTCTAGATCAACTTTCCCGTTTGTATCTTAAAGAGATAGTCAGGTTACATGGAGTTCCTCTCTCCATTGTATTGGATCGTGATCCCAGGTTTACTTCTAACTTTTGGAAAGGCCTTCAGAAGTCGTTGGGTACTGAATTAAATTTTAGTACAGCTTTTCATCCTCAATCAAATGGGCAGTCAGAACGAACAAATCAGACATTGGAGGATATGCTACGAGCTTGTTTGATGGATTATCAGGGAAGTTGGGACCAACATTTTTCTTTGGTTGAATTTTCTAATAATAACATCTTTCATTCCAGTATATAGATGGCACCATTTGAGGAATTATATGGGAAGCGGTGTCGAACTCCAGCATTTTGGAATGAACTGGGTGAAAGGAAGCTGGTGGGACATAAATTGGTAGAAGAGATGGAAGAAAAAGTTCAGTTGATTCAGAAGCACATGAGAACAGCTCAGAGCAGGCAGAAGAGTTATGCGGATAACCGAAGGAAAGATCTATCTTTCGAGGTAGGTGATCATGTTTTTCTCAAGGATTCTCATTGGAAAAGTGTGATGTGATTTGGTAAGAAAGGAAAGTTGAGTCCAAGGTTCATTGGATCATATGAAATTCTGGAGAGAGTTGGATCAGTTGCATACCGGGTGGATTTACCTCCGAGTTTATCAGGTACACAATGTTTTTCATGTTTCGATGTTGAGAAAGTATATGCCAGATCCATCTCATGTTTTGAGTCCAGAGGTAGTTTAGCTGGAAGAGAACCTATCTTATGAAGAACAACCAGTCCAGATTCTTGACCACAGGGAGCAAGTGTTACAGAATAAGGTGATTCATCAGGTAAATGTTTTGTGGAAAACCCATGTGATTTAAGAGGCAACGTGGAAATCTGAAAATTCTATGAGGGATAAATACCCCCACTTATTTTGATAAGTGAATAAAATTGCGAGGACGCAATTCCCAAAAGGGGGGAAGGATGTAACATCTCAGGTAAATAAAGAATAAAGAATTTTCATATTTATTAATATTTACGAATTAAATATTAATTTTATTTTAAAGGGTTTGCTATGTTCGATAGCGTACCCGATACGCAACGATGAGTTTCTTTGAAACTTACGTAGCACACTAGTAATAAAATAATATTATTTTAAATGTTAGATAACAAGTAGCCATTGTACTGGAGGGAATGGATAGAAATAACTAAAATATGATTATATATGTTTTTAAATGTTTATACATTTACCCAATAAAAGATAAAGGCTTAAAATACGGAAAGAGTTCAATTTTACGGGCATATATACTCTAATTTTCACTAAAGGTTCACTTATCACCTTTTAATGGTGAACCGTCATTAAATATAGTTTCGATCACTCTTATACTTTATTTTGGACCAAAAATAACTCTTCTTTAGAATCAGGACATCAAAATTTACTTTGTGTAAATTTTTGGTACCTTTCTGATAAAGTTCATTTTTTTTATGAATAGTGTAAAATGTTGTATTTTAATTCAAAACCTCTTTTTAATCTAAAATATTTATATGATTAGATTATTATTTTAATTGGTTTTAAAGTGAAATTAGAAAATATTTTTACCAGTTAATCCAATGGTGGTCATTGGAATCAATTTCACATTGAAATTGGACTTAAACTGGTGTCAATCTTTTGATACTTATTGTTTCATAAAAACACGCTATTTGTCATGACAGCGGGAATTAATTATTAAATTAATTAATTTGACTTATATTTTTTGAATTTTGTAAAATGGAATTCATTTTTGAATTCTGAATATCAAATATAGCTTAGGGTGAATTTTTGGTAATTTTCTGAAAAACTTCAATTTTTTATGAATAGTGAAACCACTAAGTGGTAATCAAGCAAACTGATTTTTCAGTTAAATGAAAGTTTTCCACTAATGTGTATTGAATTTTGAAAATCCGACATACATGGTTGTCATTAAGAAGTAAAATGTGGTTCAATGAGATTAAAATAATTTTTTGGTGAATAGTAACTTTTTTTCATTAATCGTGATTAGAGGTAATTAGTGTAGCTTAACGTAAAAATGATATTATAAGAATGTGAAAACACCATGACACTTGTCCTAAACCTATTGGGTGAGTCATGTCCGACCAAGACAAGCCATGGGCCAACTTGGGGACCCCATGGAGCCACTTTAGTTGGAAAATGACATTAATATATTTTTATTTAATGTTAAAGTGAAAATGACACTAACATAAATTGTTTTACTAAAATAATTTTTGAGTGGGGTTATACAAGTCCAAATTTGGATTATAAATAGTAATTGGAAAGATAAAAATATTTCCTACATCATAGTATTTTTTTTATAATTTTTAGACATTAAATAAATTAAATTATATATGACATAATAATGATGCAGCGATGACATCATTATTTGACGATTTAAATAAAATGGAAAGATAATGAAAAATGTAAAACCTACACATGTCCAAAACCAATTGGATGAGTGGATTTAGAACCCTTATCACCTTATCCAAGAATTATATCAATGTGGTACCTTTTGAAACCGAAACTCATTTTCAAATAACGTAATATTTCTTTACTTTCCAAAAGTGCCCCTCCTCTCCTCTTATAAAAGGCCCCCACCTCTACCTCATTTCACACACTTCTCAAGCCTTTGGCTCGGCCAACCCCTTCCCAATTACTCTCTCCACATCCCTCTACTCATCCTAGAGGATTCCCTTTGGGCAGAATCCTTTCAAAGGAATCCTTTTGGCTCAAATCAAAAGGGAGTTACACTTTTAAAGGTAATTCATTCTCTCTTGTTCATTTGTTTTATTTTGCTTCTCCAACCCTCTAAACTCTTTTTATTTACTTATTTTGTAACAACACCAGTATCTTCAATATACTAGGATGTTGTTATAATATTTATTTGAGCTACACTCTCACACAACTACATCAAATGGTTAAAGAACATACGGTTTCCGTGGATGACGAAATTCTGCCTCCCGAAACGATGATTGTTCAATACTCATTTAACACCTTCAAGGGTGGCCATTATGAGGTCACTATTTTTATATATGATATATAATATGTTTATTTTTTCTTTAATCTTCTGTATTTTTCATTTTTGGCATACCTTTATGGTTTCCATTATGGGTAAACACGATATCTTCATTTAAGGAAGTGCGGACTACCGCCCCCTAAAAGTGATGTGATTCGTTAATGCCATATGTGGGACGTGTAAAAGATGGATTTAAAGTTATTATAAATGATTTTATACTGGAATTATAATATACCTCTATATCATTATTATTTCTTTCCATTAATGTATGAGATAGAAATGAAAGTAGCATTCATGCGTACGTACGGCTTACCGTCTCCATGAACGGTGCATTTCATTTCTTATCCCCAAATGTAATGTACTATTAAAATTACATGTATATAATGTATATATATAATTAATGATATATCTAAATGATGAATATAATTATGGAATTAAAATATACATACCTCCCATTTAGTTTTAATTCCATTAATATGACAAAGAAATGAAAGTAGCGTTCATGCGTACGTACGGCTTACCGTCTCCATGAACGGTGCATTTCATTTCTTTCCTCTAAATGATTATGTAATATTATAAATACATTTATATGCTGGATATATATGATACATATTATATCCAAATCCTGAATTTCATTCTGGATATAAAGAACTTTTGACCACATGAACAACATGTAATTGTAAGAAGTCAACTTTCGACTTAAGAACCAAATATTGACAAAACAAACATTATTAACTTAAATGGTTACATAATGTTTATAACATGGCAATAAATGATACAAAAAGAATAATGAACTTTAAAAAGGTTCTTAATCAAGTATAAATTAACTCACGTTTATTATTCATGACGTTAAAAAACGATCGAGTCAAGTCGGACCCAAGGTAAGGGACTTCGTCTCAATCTCCTTTCATTGAGGCATATTTCGTTTTATACACAACTTTCTTTTATACGGTGTATAAACTCCTTTGACTTTTACTTATATACAAAAGGAATCTTTTTCTACGAAGCATTTTACTAAACGACAAAAAGGAATGTTTTTTTTAACGTACGCGGTGACAACGACCTTTTTCCGCCGCCGCGAGTATTATTTGATCTTTGGCTTCCTCAACAAGCCGTAATGTTTTTAAAATAAAATAAATACCATATACTCTTTTATGTATTTTGGTATTGAAAATGGTTTTGATAAATGATTCTATTATGTCAATATATTTATGATATATTGTGATTTTATTGTGTAAATGTTATCATTCCTTTATATTGGTTTTATGTTTTATGATTTTATATTGGTACTTGGACATTTTAACGGGTGGTTACGTTATAAACCATATGACGGGTGGTGCCGTGAATACCAGGACGGGTGGTTACGTTATAACCTCCAATGCGTTGGGTATGGAAGTCGGCCGTATGGCTATTCCATTAAGTATGTATGGAAATTGGTCGTATGGCTATTCCATTAAGTGATATGTGTGGAAGTCAACCGTATGGTTATTCCACTTAAGTATGTTTATGTCCCAAGTTACCTTTATATATTCTATGTGTTCTTTATATGGGTTTTATGGTAATCCTTTGGTTACAAAAAGGTAAGTAATGATACTTTATTCAGTGAAGATTTTTTTACTACTTCATGAAGGTGAAGGTATTACTTTGATATAGTATACATGGTTTACTTGATGTTTGAAAAACTAATAGTTTTCATTCTCTTTGTATCCCTTACTGATCTTTTTATGCTCACCCCAAGTTTTTCGAAATGTTTTTCACAGGACTTAAAGTGGAATAAGGTCAAGGATGGGATCAAGGTAATTTCATGCTATCTAAAACATGGAATCTAGACATCTTTCTTTTTAAGAGTTTTTATTTTATGGAGACTTAGTAGAAGTGTCTAATTTTTAATCTTTTAAGATTGAATAGTTATGTTCTAATTCTCAAAAACTCTAAACCTGAAAAGATCCTCAATGTGAATTATTCATTTAATTCAATATTAAGTAAGGTTTAAGGCTGGGGCCTTATAACACCAAACCACTCAACTCCCTTAAAATCCCCCATTGAAACTCATGGACTCCCCTTTGAATTAAAGAAGCATCCTATCTTTTCATTTAAATTTTTTAACCATCCACCTACTCTCATTAAAGTACCAACACTTAAGATTAATTGATTCCAAACATAATTAATCTATTTGAATTATTTTGAATTTATTTTTCCAACATTAAAAGAAGATAATACATTCTCTTAATTGGTTTGGCATAATTTTGGTTGGTAGAATAAAGGAGAGGGGAATAATTCTTGAAGGAATAATACTCTCTCCACAAAAAATACGAAAAACATCTTCCTCTCGAGAAAGAACACTCCACATCTCCATTGGACGTGAAGCAAAATCTCTTCCACTTCATCAACCAGAGCAAGGAAAAGAGGCACCCCTACCCATGAAGTGCACCGAAGGAATCGTCTCGACATGACGTTTGAGCTCTACTTCATCTGATGTTGACAGAACGACACCATATTCCATGATTCCGGTATTCTATAACTCGTCAAAGTAGAACACTGATTACGAGGTAGGGGTTTCGTATAAATATATATGAATAAAATTATACCATCATTCTTGATGAATGATTTTGTTTGACTTTTTCCATTTGTTATCACTTATCACGGTGGGAGAGTGCCGAAAAAACACGGTCTGACGACCCTCCGATGATTCATGATTGTATTGGAATTGAAGGCACTGTCGGAAGAGGAGGCGACAAAGGAAGTTGATGGAGACCAGAGGCGGTAGTGACCGGAGGCAGCGGCGGCCACGCGCCGGCTGCATGAAGAGACTGGCAGTCACTCGGGCCACCCGGTCTGCTGGACGACCGGACGACCAATCCGGCCGGCCCGCTGGAATCCACAGCACCCGTAGGTGCTGCTTGGTGGGAAACGCGGCCCGCAACCACGGTTGGTCTCTTGCTGATTAGGCTAGAATACCACTGCACCCACTGGAGCCACACAGAGGAGAATTATGGCCCATTGTGCGGGCCACGTGCACTAGAAAAACCGGCCGGCTACGGCGGGCCGAGCAGGAGAAGGCGGCGCTGCTGAGCATGCCGAACTGGCCCGCAACGTGGGCTGGTTCCCCGGGTGGGCCGCACCCCACCGTGCTGGGCCGACCCCCGAACCAGGTCAGACCCGCCGGGTTGGGTCTGCAGGAGGGACGCGCTCCACCGGGTCAGGATGAACCCCAACTGGGTCGGACCCCCCAAATATGGTCCGGCCGACCCGCCACAGCCCACTGGGCTTGACGGTCTGGGCACAAATTGGCTTAAATGCAAATATCTTCAAGACAGCGTGTCCGAACGACATGCCGTCTGCGGAACTGGGACCCTTGGAACGAAGTAGTTCTTTTGAGAAAATCGAAGTGTGATTTGGACGACTTAAAAAAATGGCCAGGTTTGGATTGAGTGTAAATCCAATCGGGCCCCTCAAACAGAAAAACCAATAACTCTCAGACCGTTCGCCTGATTGACGTACTATCTGTCACGTAGGGTTTCTTTTGATGAGACATAACATCAGGAAATATCACCTCTGTAAATTGTGATAGTTAATGTATATACCCCTTTACTCGAGGAGTGGACCCTCCCGTAATCAAGCACACGGTGTGCAGGAACCCCAGAGCTAGATACAACAACAACGACTACTGTACTGGAATCCTTCGTGGGTTCGATGACGATGACTACTATAACAGAATACTATGTGGGTTCAACAATTCTGACATTTATTCTTTTATCCTGTGTGGGTCTGATAGAATATATGGTCTTGTATCCTGTGTGGGTCTGATAACATAGACAAGATAGATGGTCATGTATCCTATGTGGGTCTGACAACTTAGACAAGATAACTGGTCATTTCTATTGTGTGGGTCCAACAGCTTAGCTGGTCATGTATCATGTGTGGGTACGATAGCTTAGATGATCTAGTGGCTATATCTAATCATATATAATTCTATACTATTGTGGAATGCTGGTGTGAGCTGAGTCATGTATTTCAACAATTATCATTATGATGATTGACTTTACATCCTTTTTGGAATTGGTTTGTGCTTGGGCTCGAGAGTCAGAGATGTACTGAGATTGGTAACATAGGTATATGTATGGGAATATAAGTATGTAGGGTTTTTTGATACTTCGTGATTGCATATTTCTTCTTTTATTTATCCTTAGTGGTTATTGTTAGACCTCGCGGGTCTCGGGATCCCTACTTAGTATCGTTATACTAACCCCCACACAGGCTATGCCCGCACTTCGTTGTGTTGGATGTAGACGACGGAAAGTGATGACAGAGGCCGAGAGCACCATGAATGGATGATACTCGGAGGTGGAATTTGCGACGAGTCGGCACATAGAGGAGACTGGCAGATGGGAGAGCTAAGGTGGCCATCTGTTCCAACCCTTTAGGTAGGAACCACGAAGGACGAACCATGATCTGCACATTACTTTCAACTATTTTTCCTTTTTTTAGTTGTAATTTTTGTTTAGTTGGGTTTGTATACTGTCCCATTTACTTTATAGAAGACTCTTTTTTATTCAGTTTTACTTCGTGTTTACTTCCTATTGCATACTCTGTTGTGTTTGTTTACATTTATAAAGGCAACGCCTTCCCAGCATAGGGATTTATTCCTTTGGGGCTAGTCTCCAGCCTGTGGCCTCTGGAAGGAGGGCTTGGGGTAGTAATTTCATGGGCCCCGAGCACGGGTCGTGAAAAATTGGTATCAGAGGAGTCAGTTGTACCACAGAACATAGACTCCGATTCATTTAACGACAATAGTATTAAGTGTTTTGGGTGTGGTTATCAGTTTAGGGAAACTGGTGATGGTGCGGTAGTCAATGTATCCATACACTAGGACCCTGAATTCTGATTAACGACTCAGTGCACGAAATCACTGATTACATGTGTGTTTCCTTTGAAAATGTGTTCCTTGTGATTACTTTGTGTCATCTCCCCAGGTATAATATTTTGAATGTGGCACACCTGTTTCGTTTCAGTATGGCAGCAAGAGGGATGCCATCTGGGGTTCCATGTTACGTACGAGATGGTAGCCCACCGAGCGACGAGTCCTCAGTGCAGGGCCCCACCACAGCAGAGGTACCAGTGGTACCACTACCCGCTAAGCCATTGATACCACCAACTCTAGCAACATAATCTGCACGCTGCCTGAGTGCATTGTACGAGTTCCAGTGCAAGAGGACACCTAGGTTCCAGGGAGAGACGGACCCATAGGTAGGTGAGAATTGGATGGAGGTTGTCATGAGAGTTTTCATATTTGTAGGGACACCAGCCGACCGCATGGTGATCCTTTCTGCGAGTCTCATGCATGCAGCAACATGCAGATGGTGGAGCCTGATGATCCAGGTGAGTGATGAGCCACCACTACTCTGGGCATACTTCGAGACCCTGTTCCAGGCAGAGTATGATTCATCCACACTTTGTGGGGTATAGATTCAGGAGTTACTACATCTATAGCAGGGCAGCATGACAGTAGCTCAGTACTCAGCGAGGTTCACCGACCTCTCACGATACTCCAAGGATATGGTGCAGGACCAATTCTTCCGGGCCCGGACCATCGAGCAAAGACTCATGCATGAGACCAGGGCATCGACGATTCCACTCAGCATTCAGACACATGTAGGGGTAATGGAGTGAGCCCTTCTAGTGGGGAGCTTTCATGCTGAGCATTCACCAGTAGCGACACCCACCACAAGGAGACACATTGCCGAGTCTTCTGATCCCGTCAGTAGACAGATGAAACAGAGGTCCAACTGGACCGGGCTATCAGGTGGGTGACCCCAGGATACATGTTCTGTGGTGCAGGGCACATGAGACAGTGCCAACTATACGAGGAGCAGGTAGTGATATGCATACAGAAGGAAGGGCCACATGGATCATGACTACTCGACCCGCCATGATGATGAGAATAAGATAGTAGAGGGACCTCCCATGCAGAGACAGAGGTTTGACAGTGGTGGTCCGCAGGGAGGAGGCGGACGTGGCAGAGGAGCTGGCCGATCAGTGGGTGGTGGACGATGTTTCAAGGCTCAACCACCACCATCACCACCAAAAGGTCCACCCAGACCAGAAGGATAAAGTAGGTGGAGGCGGGCTTAGCTCCAGGGAGTCGAGGCTCATGAACACGGCGCCCCTGAGATGATTCAAGTTAATATCTATGTCTAATCCACCCTTGATGCAATACTTACAGACACATGTGTGAGTCAATCTTTTATTGTGATGCCCTCTTTCTGAGCTCAGAGATTCCGACGGAGCCGTTGGCTCGATCATTAGTGCTAGAGACTCCTACAGGTGCAGACTCAATGATTATAAACTAGTCCCGGTATTGTGAGCCTACTCTAGGAGGTGATAACTTCAGCTGTGATCTTCTTGTAGCGATTTCAAGGCCTTACGAAGTCATCTTGGGTATGGACTAGTTATCCACAATTCATTCTCAGATTGACTATATTAGGCGCAAAGTGTGGTGTATCCGCATGGATGGGACTAGGTTCACCATCAATGTTGAGAATAAAGCCTTTTTAACGTAGGATAAACTTATGTAGAGGAGGGGGAAGCCGATCACAGATCAGTTTTCTAGTCTCATCCTCAGAGCGGTTGATGTGCAGAGTCTGAGTTTTCCTGTTGTTGTGGATCAGTATGTGGATTTCTTTCGGATGACATTCCTGGACTACATACTCGTAGAGAGGTAGACTTATACATTGATTTGTGCCCCATGACAACACTGATATCTACTCGAGCATATCATATGGCTCCCACCGATCTTCGTGAGCAACGGGTACAGTTGGAGGACTTACAGGGGAAGGGATTTATCTAACCCAGTGTTTCACATTGGGCATCACCGATTTTGTTCACCAAGAATGCGTATGAGATCTTGCGACTGTGTGTCGACTATCTTCTCCAGAATCAGGTGACCGTGAAGAAAAAGTACCCACTCCCGGGGATTGATGACCACTAGGATCATCTTAAGGGAGAATGATGGTTATCGAAGATAGAGCTTAGATCAGGCTATCACCAGCTTAGAGTTCGAGACGAGGATGTATAGAAGACGAGCTTCAGGAGTTGGTATGAGCACTATGATTTCTTGGTTATGGCCTTCCGCATAACCGATGCTCCCGCAATGTTCATGAGTATCATGAATAGGATATTATAGCCTTACCTCGATTGTTTTGTCGTAATCTTCATCGATGACATACTGATTTACTCGGCTACTGATGATGAGCATGCCTACCATTTGCAGGTAGTACTGGAAGAACACCGAGAGCACCAGCATTATGGTAAGCTCTCGAAGTGCCAGTTTTGGATTCGAGAGGTTCAATTTCTATGACACGTCATCTCGGAGGCTGGATTTGCAGTGGATACAGCGACGATTGGGGATGTACATTCTTGGGAGCCAGCCAGAAGTGTGACGGAGGTGTGGAATTTTATGGGATTGGTTGGGTACTATAGAGATTTATTCCAGACTTCTCTAGAGATGCATCCCCGCTTTCAGCATTGATGTAGAAGTGGAAACCCTTTGTGTGTTCAGATAGATGTGAGAAATGCTTTTAGGATCAAAGGTATAGGTTCACTTGTACTCCCAGCTTGAGGATACCTGAGGAGGGTATAGGGTACGTAGTTTACTACGACACATCAGGGATCAGACTCGAGTGTGTCCTGATGCAGGATCGAGTAGTGATCACATATGGCTCACAGTAGTTGATACAACATGATTAGAACTACATTACCCATGACCTGGAGTTAGAAGTAGTGGTCTTCTCCTTGAAGATGTGGATGTACTATCTGATGGGCAAGCATTTTATAGTCTACTCTGCCCACCAGAGTCTCAAGTATAACTTCTCCCAAAAGGACCTGAACATGAGATAGAAATAATGGATCGAGTTCCTCCAAAACTATTTCATTGAGATAGTCGATACTCCTGGGAAGTGTAATGTATTAGCAGATGCTCTTAGTAGAAGATCAGGCATTCAGCTACTAGGATAGGTGACAGAGCAGCTGGCCACATTTCAGATATCCTTTGCGGATAGAGATGGAGTAGGCTTTCTAATGTCTCTCAAATTCACACCTCCACTTCATTAGCCAGTCAGATAGGCATAGCATGGGGACATTGACTGTGAGGCGCGACGTGCTCAGATATCCTCAAGGCAGGCACCTGATGGATTTTATGAAGGTGGGGAACACATCATACTCTTCAGAGGACGGACTATGGTACCAGTTGCACTACATGAGAAGGATTTGAAAGAGTTCCACACTTCCCCTATAGAGGTACATCTAGGAGTGGTGAAGATGTATTAGAACCTTAGATGATAGCACTGGTTTTCGGGTATGAAGATGGTGGTAGAAGAGTTTTTCTCGAGATGCCTCACTTTTCAGCACGTGAAGGTGGAGCAGCAGGTACCGACAGACATGGTACTTCCCTTAGAGGTCCCAGAGTGGAAGTGGGATGTTATATACATGGATTTCATGACGGTACTTCCACATACATCAAGAGGACATGAATCTATCTGGGTATTTGTCAATGGAGTCACCAAGTCGGCCCAATTCCTACCAATCAAAGAGCAGGGCTTAATAGAAGGCATGGGATGCCTCTTCTTACAAGAGATCGTACGGATTCATGGTGTTCCATCGATGATCATCTCTGATCAAGATGCCCAATTTACATCCCATCTATTAAAGGGGTTGCAGGATACTTTAGGGACGTAGCTTCACTTGAGAACCACCTTCCATATTTCGACGGATGGCCAGATTGAGAGGGCCATTCAGACTCTCGAGGACAATCACTGTGCATGTGTCCTTAACATTGGGCTAAGCTGGGAGGATCACTTCCCCTTGGTGGAGTTTTCATACAACAACAGATGCCACTCTACCATCGGGATGGAACCTTAAGCGATACTTTACAGCCGACCTTGCAGATCGCCTCTATGCTGGACTGACACATTGGAGTCAGCACTTGTAGGACCATAGATTGTGCATGCTACGATGGAGAAGGTGCAGATCATCCAGGAGAGAGTGAAGACTTCCCAGAGCAAGAATAAGACCTATGTTTATAGGATATGGAGACCCTGGGATTTTGAGGATGGTGACCATGTCTTTTTACGAGTCTCACCCTGACGAGGTCTACCGAGATTTGGCCGAGGCGGCAAGTTGTCTCTGCGATTCATCGTACATTTTCAGGTCCTCAACAGGGTATGCGAGGTGTCTTACCACTTGGCCCTTCCACCACAGTTGCATCGGGTGCTTGACTTCATCCACACATCACAACTTAGGAGATACATGCATGAACCGTCCCAAATCATCCACCATGGGGAGTTGGACATCGATGAAGGGGACACTTTCACAGATGTCCAAGTGGTGATCGAGGATCGACAGGACCGGGTCCTAAGTGGATGGTCGATTCCTCTAGTGCACATTTGCTGGCAGCACGAGAACCACCAGGAGAGAACATGGGAGTGGGAGGCTGAGATGTGTGCTCAGTACTCTCATTTGATACCCATGTGTGTGTTGTATCTTTATAGGTACATAGAGCCCATAGGTTGGGGTAATGTAAAGAGCCTTAAATTTCAATGAAATCCTTTTTCATAAATTTTATGGAATTTTACGAGTCCGTAGTTTCTGAAGACACCTAATTCTGAGGCCTAGTGTGCCCGGAATAACTTTATGATGTTTTCTCAGGTAGGTTCAGTAAACATATATACGAGTTTTTCGATTATTTGAACCGATGCCTGGAATTGAAATCTGAGGATATCGATGAACTCACCGCATCAGTATTCAATTAAGGGGACCTTTATTGCAGATTCTTTTTATACAAGATTGAAGTTATTTTTGGCATTTTTATAATTAAAATTAAAAAAATATGATTTACATATTTTTATGTAGGTGGTGGTTAAATCCACCAAAGGGAAGTTGGCGGTGGGGCCCACACCCCACATTCCCTACCATGGGAGGATATTGTGTTACGGGGCCCACAAGAACACCAAACCCCTCAACTCCCTTAAAACCACTCATTGAAAATCTTGGACCCCCCTTTGAATTAATGAGGCCACCTCTCTTTCCATTTAATTATTTAGACCTTCCACCTTTCGTCATTACTGTGAAAACATCTAAGTTTAACTATTGTCGAACTTAATTTATCTATTTAAATCCTTTTGAATTTGTTTTTCCCACATTAAAAGGCGAGATTACAATCTCTTAATTGGGTTGGCATAATTTTGGTTAGGAGAACAAAGGAGAGGAGAATAATTCTTGAAGGAATAATACTCTCTCCATGAAGAATGCGAAAAACATCTTCCTCTAGACAAAGAATGGTCCACGTATCCAAAGGATGTGAAGCAACATCTCTTCCACTTCTTCAACTGTAGCAAGGAAAGGAGTCACCCTCACACATGTAGTACACTGAAGGCATCATATCAACATGATGATTCGAGCTCTACTTCCTCTGAAGTTGACGGAACGACGTCATCTTCCGCGACGCCCTTCTTCTGCGACTCATCAATGTACAACACTGATTACGAGGTAAGGGGTTTTGTATAATTCTAAATGATAAAATGATACCCTTATTCTTGGAGAATGATTTGGTTCGTATTTTGGCCATTTGTTATTGCTTAACTAGGAGGGCACAGGCTGAACAAATAGGACCCGATGACCCTTCGTTGATTCTTGATTGTATTGGCAACAGAGGCAGTGTCAGAAGATGCGGCAGTGACCGAAGTTGGTGGCGACCGGAGGCGGCGGCAGCCAGAGGTAGTGGTGCCCACTTGATGGCCACGTGGAGAGACCAGCGGCTGCTCGGGCTACCTATTCCACAGGACGACCGGCTGTCAAATCCAGCTAGCCTGCTGGGAATCGCGGCACCGGCAGGTGCCTTGCGGAGGGAACTACAGCCCGTAATCATGGGCAGATTTTCTAGACAAACCAACCAGCCGCCTGCCGTCCGTGATATAAGACAATGGAACCCAAATGTTCCATGTAGAGGAGAACCACAACCCACAGTGAGGGTAGAGTGCGCCAACAGAATAGGCCGGCTACGATCGACCGTGCAGAAGAATGTGGCGCCGCTTGTCACCATCGGGCGAGCCGAACTGGACTGCAACGCGGGACTGGTCCGCGGGTTGGCCGCTTCCCACCAGGTCGGGCCGACCTCCAAACTAGGTCGGACCTGCTGGGCTGGGTCGGCGGGTGGGCCGTGCTCCACCGGGTCGGGCCGACCCCTAGCCGGGTCGGACCCACCAAACTGGGTCAGGCCATCTCGCCACAGCCCACTAGGCTTGTGGGGCCGGGCCTGACATTGCTTAAATGTGAATATAATCGAGACCACGCATCTGAACGATGTGTCATCTATGGCATTAGGACCCTTAATAAGAGGTTGTTATTTTTTGAAACTACAAGTGATTTTTTGATGACATTGGAAAAACGGGCAGGTTTGGATCGAGCGTAAATCCAAGAGGGCCCCAGGGACACAAAATCCAATAACTCTTAGACTCGGCGTCTGATTGACGTTTCGTCTATCACGTTGTGTTTCTTTTGATGAGACGGAACTTCGGGTTACATAAACTCAGGACTTTATGATAGTTGATGTATCGAACCTTTTGCTCGAGGAGAAGACCCTCCCGGATTCGAGCGTGTTGTGTGCGTGAACCCAAGAACTGGCTTCAAAGACGACGACTACTATACTGGAATCCTCCGAGTGTTCGACGACGACTACTACTATACCAGAATCCTTTGTGGGTTCGATAGTTCTGACTTCTGTTCCTATATCCTGTGTCTGTCAGACAGAATAGCTGGTCCTATATCCTATGTGGGTCCGGCAGCTTAGACAAGATAGCTGGTCATGTATCCTGTGTGGGTCTAACAGCTTAGAAAAGATAGCTGGTCATGTATCCTATGTGGGTCCGACAGCTTAGCTGGTCCTGTATCATCTGTGGGTCTGATAGCTTAGATGATTCAGTGGCTACATCTAATCATCTATATCTCTGTACTATTGTGTCATACCTATGTGAGCTGAGTCATTTCATTCGACCAGTATCATCGTGGTGATTGACTTTACATCCTTTGTGGAATTGGTTTGTCCTTGGGATTGAGAGTTGGAGCCGGACTGAGATTGGTAACATAGTTCTATGTATGAGAATATGCCTAAGTAGGATTTCTTGGTACTTCATTATAGTATCTTTTTTCTTTTATTTATCCTTAGTGGATATTGTTAGACATTTCGGGTATCGGGGTCCCAACTGAGTATCGTTATACTCACCCTTTCATGGGTTATTCCCACACTTCATTTTGTTGGATGTAGACGATGGACAGCGCTGACGGAGGCCAAGAGTGCCATGACTGGATGGTACCCGGAGGTGGACCTTGCGATGAGTCGGCCCATGGAGGATATTGATAGATGTGAGAGATGAGGTGGCCATCTGTACCTACCCTTCAGGTCGGAACCCCGGAGGATGAACAAGGAGATGCTCTTTACTTTCAGCTATTTATTCATTTTTACTTGTACTTGTTGTTCAGTTGGGTTTGTATAATGGCCCATTTTCTTTCTATCACACTCTTATTATTCAGATTTTCTTAGTTTTTACTTCTTGTTGTGTACTATGTTGTGTTTGTTTACTTTTAAAAAGGAAATTCCTTCCCATATTAGGGATTTACTCCTTTAGTGCTAGTCACCAGCCCCTGGACTATGGATGGTGGGCTTGGGACAGCCATGGCACGGGTCCAGAGGATGGGTCGTGACATTTTCATATGAAATAAACACTCATGCATGAATATGTAGAAACATTTTTCTTCACATCAACAACATTAGTACCTATTTGAATATCGTCTAATAAATTTCTGTGAGTCAAAAATATTCATCATGAGGTCAAATAACACATAAAATACCATAAATTATTCAATACATGGATTTATAAAAAATTAAAACCATCAAAAAAATAAAATGGTACATCAATCATCACCTTATTCATTTTTTCAATTGATGAAAAATATATGAAGAAAGCTCAAATAAAATAAAGTGCTAATAAAAGAACCATAGAATCATGAAATTGAAACTTATCTCATATGGGAATTTTCTTGAAAAATAAAATAGTATAAGGTTATCTTTCCTAGGTAAGTTAATCCCTAAATGTTAATAACGTGTTTTCTTGTAACTTAAATATACTCTCAACGAAGATACTACCCAATTTAAAATTATACTCAATTACATCAGAAGTCAATGAAGTGATGAATCCTAATTTTTCCATTTTTCTCTCATCCCCTTTGTAAAATTGTTGTGTCACTTTTTATGTGGATTCAGTAATAACATAAAATTCCCATTTTCTTGTTCAATTCCACTTTTAATCATGTTATAGGAGAGGGAAGAACATGTAGTCTCTCCTTAAACATATGGAACATTACTTTTTTGAAACTATTATCATAATATAATATAATTTTGACTCAATGTTGAAATTTAGTCACACATAATGTATCCACTGATCACATTTTTGTTAATGCAATAAAACATTATGTTTTAATGTATAGATCTATAATAATTTATAGGGTTTATTGATATATTGATTACTCTCTAATAATAACACAAAATCATCAATGAATTCTCAATTTAAACTATCAAGTACTCTGAGGAAACAAACATCCATAAAATAAGTGTACATGCATTAGTGGATACCATATAATCTTTATATAATATTTTATCTTCAATTGATTTCACCTTCTTACTATAGATTGTGGAACCATTGTCAATATAAGAGGACTAGAAAGAAAAAATTAAAATATACACGAAAAATAAGAAACATATTGCCTGAAACATGACTTTAACATGTAAATTTTTAATAAACTATAAAATAAATGTCGTAATAAATAAATATATATATATATATTCATATATATAAATATGGAATTTTAGTAGATTTATAATAAAAATATATTTTTTATTGGGTTTAATATCTACGATGAAGTTGATATTTAATATAAGGTATTTTATCTCACTTTTTTGTTTTGTGAGACACATGACATATTAACCATCTATTTAGGTTATGTTGTTTATATAATTCAAATGAATTTATATTATAACTATTACTCTAAAAATTATTCAGGTTTACATATTCATTTTAGGATATCTCTTTCATGGATTTTATGGTTCATATGATACCAAAACGGTAAGAGGCTTTTGTCCTAATTTTACTTATTTGAGATATATGTTATGTTATGAACTGTTATTATTTTATTAGGTGTATGTAAAATCCCATTTACATGAAATATAATTATATTATTTATTCTCAATATGATATAATTTTCATTGAATTTTATAGTGATGACAAATCAATGTAAACAATGTGGTGTGGTATTCATGTTACAATTTCATAATTTATAGAGATTGTTCATGATTATGCCTAAAAAGATAAAATTTTTTGACCTATATATCCAGAATATAATTTATTATATTATATTATATTTATTTTGAGATATTAAAAATCGTTCTTTCATTTTCCACTCCTTAGGTACTCAATAATTCAAAATATTTTTTTAGAAAAATATTACTATATTTCCCTCTTTGTTGAAAAATCCATTTTCTTATATATCCATGTCTTATAATAATTGAATCAAAATAAAATTAAAATTATATAATGAATTCAGGGAAGATAAATTATCACATGTTTGAATTTTACCAAGTTTTTTTTAAAAGTAATATTTATGTTTTTATTAAAAAATATATTTATTGTTTTGATATTAATGAAAATGTAAATGGAATGATTGTTTCAATATATGGCATGAATGGTAGTTTATTATATCATTAAAAACTCATTTTTTAAATCATATTTTATATTTTCCATTGTTTATTTTGAGAATAAATTATTTCAAATATTTTTTTATGAATATTAATTTTTAAACAATTTATTTTCAAAATGGAAAGGTTGTTTTCCATAAGAAACATTCTATTGTTTTTTAAATATGCATTAGTATGTTTCAATGCATATTTTCAAGGAATTTAATTTTCTAATAGTCAATTATTTTAAAAGGTGTTTTTAAAGGGGGAATGCTATTTTTTCAAATAAGTATTGGATTTTATCTTTCAAAATCATTATCCATCTAAGATGTCATGATTTGATGTTACTTATTATTTACTGAGGATATGATCCAATTAAAAAATTATTATTGTCTATATGGAAGCTTTATGTTTATGATGAAATGATTTGTAAGAGAAAATTTTCACCTTAATTGGTTATACCATGATAAAATTAATATATAACCTCTTTCTTTTTCCATGGGATATGCTTTGATGAAATAATGGAATGATTATTTATCCTGTTTGTTTTCTATTGGATCTGTTATGGAGAAACGTTTATAGAACACATTTCTTTTCATTGGATATAATATGATTAAATTTTTATGATATTTTGGAAAAATAAATATATATTAATTTAATTATGTGAGGGTGGTTAAGTTATAACCATGAATGGCGGTTACCTTATAACCAAGGATGGTGGTTACGTTAGAACCAAGTTGGGTTGGACCAATATCTCCAACAAATTAATTGGGTAAATATTTAAATATCATGATATAAATATGAATATAATTTGGAGACAACCGACTTATTTAAGGTAATTTTTACACTATGATAGTCTTGGGTTTTACCATTGATAAAAATGATCGTTTCATGAGTAAACCTATTACACTATGATTGTTTTGGAAATCATCATTGAATACTAAGAATTTTTTTTCTCTTATCATTTGTATTCCAAAAATATATATACTATCATATTTTTATGTTATTAGGGATCATTTTATTTGATTCCTTCGTTATTCATGTATAATAAATTACCACTATTTCTATAAAAAATAAATTTTATGATCTATGATTTGAAGGGTATGATTTTCAAATGTTATTTTCAAGTTCTCATAACTTTATTATCATAATATAATGATATATACCGTGTATACCTTTAAGGATAATATGAGATCACAAATTTTTATTTTGTTTATTTACCTAGATTATAGTGACTGATATTAGGTACTATATGTCTAAAAAGGGTGGTATTTGGATCTGAATTAATGGGAGATGATGTAGCTTACTTCTCAATAAATATTTATCTTTCCATACTTCCAATCAATATATAAGTCAAATATTGTTGAGTGGAGAAATATTTTATATAATGAATTTTCATTTCATAAGATAAAATATATTTTTATAACAAGATTAGGTCCCTATAATAATTCCATTTTTACAGGGTTCACACACACCATCATGTTCTGTCTCTAGCTTTTGATGATCTATCATAACATCATTCCTCAAAATGTTACATAAAATAATTTGGAAAATTATAGCCAATCATTCATTTCTATTAAAAAAATTCTTTGTTTTTAACCCATGTAATAGGAATCGGTGGGATCAACTATCAAACAAAAATCCTTTACTTCTTCTTTATAGTGAAATGTTCCTTTTATCCTTCAATTCATTTAAGAAACACATTTCTTTTCTGAATGATCCCTCATGTCCATTATTAAAAAACTGAATAAAAATTAACAGTTTATAAATTATCACATCCATAAAAAAATCATCATTGGATTTCATTTTTTTTAGATTTGAATGTCATCTGAAATAACCAATATATAATTTATGTGAATATAATTAATAAAATTAATTATTCCACCATTTTAATTTTTATCATTCTTAGAAATCCTTCTATATCTCATCCTATAGGCTGCGCACCCACTATCAAGAATCTACATATTTTAATATTCTATATGTACTCAATGAATCATCAGTGATACATGTTATATATTATTTTCGTTTTTGAATTTCAATTCCTTTATAAGGTTATGTTGTCTATCATGGTTATATTTTCATATAATTTTATTTATAGTGTATCACCGTAATTTTTGATGAATTAGTTTTTTTGAATAAATTATAATTTAATGATGGATTAAATATCTTTCTAAACCAAATTAGTCTTGCGGTAAAAGAAACTTTGTTTTTTCTTCCAGTACATGAAATACAGAGTCTCTTTGATAACATTCATTTCATGTAAGACCTTGTTTTACTATCCCCAGAAAATACTATTATTATTATTTTTAAATTATTATTATAGTTATAATGACAACATTGGAGTTCATCATTTGAAAATAATAAAATATATTACTAAAATTTGGTTTTTTCATGTTTATAAAATTAAGAATTTTTAATGAATTAATTATAAATAAAAGTAAGAACTATTTTAAAATAATAAAATTCCTTTCATGATAAAATAATTTTCTATAAAAAAACATATATTAACTCAACAAATTAAACCAACCACTATGATGAATTATTTTAATGAATAATATATATTATATATTCCATCTTATTTTTAACATTTAAATTATTTGTTTTCTAGACACGAGATAAAAATAAATACATTTTTATGCATAAAAAAGATGTATTTTCCAAAAAGGCTATTTTTTCACAATTTTATTGAATTATTGTATTAAAACTATATATTGAAACTATTATAAATTTTATTCAAAATAAATAAATAAAAACTTTAATTAACGATGAAAAAATTTACATCGATTTAATTTATTTAATTTTTATGAGAAGTTTCAATTTTCTATGAATAATGTAAAATATTAAATTTTAACTGAAAACTATGAATTAATTTAATTTATATATATTATTAAATGATATTTTATTTCATTTTTAAAGTATAATTAATTAATTTTTACATCAATAATTCTAATTTATGTAATATTTATCAATTTCACATTTAAATATGATATAAAAGCATTTTAATCATTTGAACATTTTCACTTTAAAAACACATTGTTTTGTCCCATCTATGAAATTGATATTAAATTTATTTCTACCACTTATATGATTTAAATTTTGAACGATATATTAATTGTTTTTAATGATAATAATTTCTAATTTCTAATATGTTCAACTAAAATTTTCCCAATATTATTAGTGAATAAATTATTAAATAATTACATTGAATAAGAGAAAATTGATTTTACCAAGGGACTAAACATTATATTAATAGGCCAAATGACCATTAAAAAGATAAAAAAACCATTTTATGGACATATATTTACTATATAGACAATATTATTGATAAATATTTTATTGGAAGAACATGTTATTTTTTAGACCTCCCAATAGTGGTTACTATTTTAATATATACATGTTTTCTGTACACCTACATTATAAATGGCCGCCACATATCCCCATATCTTCACACATCCAAATCCCATTGTCTCCGAAGAACCCTTGAAAAATATCTCCCCATGTTCAGTCTTTTTATCCTATAATAATACCTTATGGATGAAATCCAACCAAGGATGTTGTTTCAGGCAATCCAGAAGGGCTTACTCGATGAAGGTATAACATTCATTAACAAGCATTTCTGTTTTTTTACATTTCCGGTCCCATTCAATAACTATTATTTAATTATTATATAATAAAATTAGTATCTCAAATATTATTATATATTTTTATGTTCAGTTTCTGACCTACAACATCACACACATTCATCAAATTGGATTTAAAGTCATTGTTTGTGTGTGCATCGAACTACAACCTCGTGAACTAACATCATTCATTCTTCCATTAACACATTCAGGGTTGGGATGAACAAGGTATTTATAGTTTATTTATGACATATTTGATATTTATAAAGTATTTATTAATATTTAATATCTATATAATACAAAAATTCATGCTTCCAAATTTTCAGAAATAAGTTAACATCGTTGGTGTGTACGAAGGACTATAGACATGTGTAACAATGTGGATCATTCACACTTTACATTGAATAAATTTGTAATAATGCAGGTTTTTGTATGAGGTAATTTTCCTTTTATTTTTATTTTATATGCCTGGTTATGTTATTAGATTAATGATTTTCTTGATCATGGGTGTTTTGGCGGATTATGAGGCTTGTTCAAAATCCAGAACCATGTTTTGGCCTAAAAATGACATGGGACATGGTTTGTGCATAGCATGTGAATGGTTTCGGTAAGACATGTGGGATTTATTAAACGTTTTATGTTCATAATAGATTCTTTCTCACAGTTTGGTCACAATTAGTAAAACCATTCGGGGTAACCGTACGAAGTGACCCTTGCTAGACAGTGTGGTGTACAATGTTTCTTGACATTTTGGGAAACTATGTGGGTAAACCAGGAAAACCATTCTATATATTTATTTTCAATGATTATTAAATTTAAAATAATTTCTCCTCTTTAAACACAGTGGTTTTTTCGCCTCTATGCACAACATCCCATCCCATGGTTGTCCTTTAGCGCCTAAGATAGTATTTGAGCCTGATCATCCATCCGACTTCCATTTTGATCGCCAATAATCTCTACATATCTACATCAGAAAGGAAAAAGTTCCTTTTTATACATTACTGATTCTTCATTACAAAAACTGGTCAATTTGGATTTATGATCATATGCACTTATATTCCATTCTTCAAATGTTTATCATATTTCATTAGAACCATGATGAGTTATGACTTGAAACTCGACGAGTTGTATACTACCGAGGTGAGGTAGGGGGTCTATGCTTTTCTTCCAAATTTCATGGTGTTTTTAGGGTGTTCTGTTGATATTACATTCTTTTTAATTTCTTTCTTGGTATCGTTATTGTGCAAGTAGTTTTGAGTAGTTGTAGTTTGACCTAGTGAAATTGGCCAAATATTCTATTTAGCTATGTTGGTACTTGTTGCTCATTTCAACGTCACCCAAGGGGTGTGAATTTTGGGTATAACCTTTTTATGCCTGTTTAAACCACCCATGGGGTGTGTTCATGTGCTTTTCATATTGAGGAAGCCCTTATATTCCTTGATATTTTGAATAGATTTCATATGAGATGTATTGCCTCCTTGCTTATTTATATCTTATGACGTATACATAAAGCGATAGCTTGGATTAAATGAAATGTTTTTATATGGGTGGGTATACCAATATGTAAATGACTAAGGTCTTTCTAAATGGATTATATGGGAGGGTAGTCACATATGCGTGGTATGCGATCAATGATTTTCATTGGTGTGTATTCTCATGGGCAACGCTTTATGACGTGAGTGGTTATAGTAACATATATATGAATATTTAATTTGAATAATTGAATTCTTGATTGTATGGTTTGATAGAACTCATAGGAAGGCTTGACGAGGGTTCGGTGAGGGTTCGACGCCTGACCAGTGACGGTGGTGGCCTCCGAGCAGGTTCATCCCCCTTCAGGGGAGGGACCTCCGCCGTCATTCAAACCATTTTCGTACCCGGATTTCCTTCCTCAGTTTCCCCCATGTTTTCTGATCCCTAAGGTGTAAGAGATTCATGATGGGCACCCCAACCTTCTGATTTCAATCTCGAAGTTTAACGAGGCATCGGGCCTCCATAGCTTCTCATTAATCGCTCGATTCTCAAAGAGAAGACCCCCGGTTGATTTATTTGATCGGTTTGTGTTCGGTTCATGGGATTTTCAAGAAAGGGCAATTGTATTTTTGTTGGACAACCGAACCATTTTGATATGTTTCGCTTTGGATGAAGATCTAATAAAGGCATGGACGAGGGATCCCCGCATCTGCAACGGCTCACGATTCATCCTATCCCGATGGTCGTATGACATTCATATGAAGTGCGAATCTCCATCAGTGGCGGTCTGGGTAAGTTTCTTGAATCTACCGATTCCTTTTCAGAATCCATCAATTGTTAAAGCCCTTGGGAATCTTCTAGGTAGATACTTGTGTTCGGATAGTCGGACCAATGCGGTCTCTCACCCAATTAATCTGCGTGTGTGTGTGGAGGTGGATGCATCAAAGGCTCCTTTAGACTTCATCTTGATTACCGTCGGGGAAGAATTCCGGTGTAAGAATCTCGTGGTATATGAGTCGTGGTTTCAGTTCTGTAAGGTTTGAAAATAGTTGGGTCATTCTCTGGAGAGTTGCAGGCGGGAAGCTAAGGTTTATGAAATTCCGGAGGACGTGCGCAATGGAAATCATGGCACTCCTGTGAACGATGTGATGGAGGATGTTATAGCTGAAGGAATTGATGGGCGTGGCTGCAGTAGGCATGGTGGGGGAAGTGGTCCACTGAGTGCTACTACGGTGAATCAGTTTGCAGATCTGGGCAAAGGTGATACAGGGACTGGCACGAAGGCAATTGGAACGGGGCTGCTTTCTGGTGACAACCAAGTGAGGAAGGAGAAACCACAGGTTAGTCAAGCTAATCCGAATGTTAAAGAGCTGTTTAGAAGACTGTTATGTGACCTTAGTGGCAGGAGTAGATCTATCATAAGGCGCAATAGTAATGCAGTGGACATGAATGTCCAATATCAACTCGTAGGTGACTCCATTCCTGGTATCAATGTGGAGTGTTCTGGAATAAAGACTAACTATTCTATGCAGAGTGTTGTTCTTGAGTAATTGTGCACACAACCATAGTTCATGGGGCATGGTTTCATTCAACCCAGCCAGGCCGAGAATATTGGTATGACAACGGCGGATGGGGAGGCTGATTTGAGTAGTGAAAATACTCTGTTGGGAGTTAATGGGGACATGATAAGCAATATTGTTCATATGGTGAAGGAGGGAGGGGAACTGAACCCTCCAAGGGTGTCTGAGATTGCGCAGGTGCCAGAGCAGTGGGGGGTTCTAGTGGAGGAGGTCATAACGGGAGTGGAGGGTCCCAAACAGGATGACTGGAGGTTGGGAAGGAAGAGGCTGAATAAGGAGGTGGTCCCTTCAAGCAATGTGGTTTTTCCAGAGGCTGAGCATGCTGGTGTTTCCTCCTGTGAAGAAGTTGTTAGGGGGGTCCAGTACTCTATATAGGTGGGAAATCAATTTGATGGCCTCATTATGGAAGGGAATAACAATAATCATGATGAATCGGATTGTGCAAATGGGGACCGAGTAGAACATTCCATGGGAGGCAGTAAGAGTATCTCTGTTGGTGAATCAAGCCAGAGGGGTAGGAGCAACAGAAGGAGGAAGGATAGGAAGGACTACTCCTCCTTGCCACCTCCTGCGAGGACTCTGTCTGCAAAAAAGAGTGTGGAAGAGAGGGTGTCATGTGAGGCTCTATGTAAGCCGGAGCACCCTGATGAAATCAGTTCATGGGGGTTAATTATATGTTCAGTTGATGATGTTAAAGAGTAGGTGTTGTATCTCAATGCATCTGAAGTGGAGGCATCCAAGATGATGGGACGGAATATTGAAATGAATCTTAAGGAGGAGAAATACTATTGGGCTGACAAACAGGACTCGATCAAGGTTTGGGGATTCAACCAGGGGTTGTTAAAGATGAAGGAATACATACTAGTATGGGATAACTATCTTCTGCTTTATAAGTTCTGTTAACGGGAGTTCCACATATTCAGGTAACAGATATATCATGGAATCTCTTTAGGGATATGAACTCTAGTAGGTTGAAATTTTATTTCAATGACTCTATTCTTGCTTGTTCTGAATAATGTCCAGTCTTTCATTTTAATTGAGTGTTTTATGATGAGTACATATCATCAGGCAGTGGGTTAAAGGTTATTTTGGGGTTATGTTCCCATCATTTTTCTGGTTCTACTTCAGATGAGGTTCAGAGGACGAGTTCACCACTTCGGCATGACACATGGACTCTGAGAGGGTATGGCCTGGCCATCGGGATTGTGCATGTGCATCATTGTAAGGGACAGTTTGAGTGTTCATGACTTTTTGGTGGGCCCGTTCACGCTGAAAATGCTGGGTAGAGGTAAACTTTATTTTTTCTTGGGATTTTTTTTGGTTATTCTGCTGAACATTACGGTTTCTCACTTTCCAGAAAAAGTGATTTGATAAGAAAATAAAAAATAATTTTCAGTCAGTATGGTTTGATAGACCCCTAGGACATCTCTCCTTGGATTTGGAATGTGGTTGTGGATGCCTTGGGTTTATTCTTTCTCTTTCGTATTGATTTTGTGGGATGCCTTGGGCCTCACTACCTCGTGGATTCTTCTAGCTTGGTATCGCATAGGATTTTATATTACGAGGCTCCTAGGACCCCAACAAGTGCCAAATCATGTTTCCACATCTGATGTCAATGGGACTCAATGGGATACCTTGGACATGATACATGGATCCTTTCATATATGGTCTATATATATTTACCTGGATTCCGTGGTCTGCTGAAACCTCTGATCAGGCCCTTGAGGTATGTTACTTCCCTATACAACATGTTCGTGGGATGCTACTTTCACTATAGGATGTGGTCATGGCATATAAGAATTAATTTTACAGCGTGGATGTGGGTTACACGATAAAAATTGATATATGGCATGGATGTGCGAATTTATTATTACTTGGTTATAGCTACCTTATTTGGTGCTAACTCTCTTTTTCATGTAGCCTTGAGGGATGATAAGTTTTACATTATAGTCTACTTATTCCATGAGAATATGAAATTATATACCAAGTTTTTACACATTCTAGAACAATTGTAGAATAGATTTTAGAACTGTATAAACATGGGTTGTTTTCTACTATGATGTTTATGTCACACCTTGTTTGGGCCTCCATAGGGACCCAAACAGATTATATGGTTCCTGGTGATGATAAGAGGAAAAACCCTAGAACAGGTTTTTGATTGTGGCTTTGGATACAGGGATCCTAGGAAAAAGTTGTGGCTTGCTATTCTGGCATAATTTTTTGGACTTTTGTTTTTTTGAGACACTTTTATTTAATTTCCATGTACAGTTTTTGCTATTTTCTATATACATGTACAGTTGGCAGAATTTTTGTATATGAAATAATTTCTTCTATTGTTACATATTCCTAACTTCTTGATTTATGTTCAGTTGTCTACTATTTATTACACCTATGTTATTATATATATTTTACTTCCACTGTGATACTCTATGTTACATCCCAGATAAAAAAAGAATATGACCTTTTATTATTTACTATTATTTGTGAAATAATTATTATTTATACTTTATACGAGATTCTATTTTCGATGTCATACCCGATACAGAACAATGGGTTTCTTTGATATCATACATTTCACACAACATTAGGTCATACTGAAAACAAAATATAAGATTATTTTAAATTGTAGTAAATGCATGGTTGTTGTAATAGAAGGAATGAAAATAACTAACTAAAAAATGATTTTACATGTTTGTTAAATGATTTTACATTTAACCAATAAATTTTAGAGGCTTAAAATGTGAATGATTCTAATTTTAAGCATAGTTTACTTTAAAAGGTTGATTTACACCTTTTGATGGAATTTTTTTTAAATCTACTTTTGGATGATTTTATATCTTCTATTTGATTAAATAAAATTTTTCATTAGAATCAAAACATCAAAATTCACATTGGAAAAAATTTAGGTATTTTTCTGATAAAAAAAACTTTTTCATGAATAGTGAAAAATACTGTATTTTAATTCAAAACTGCGTTTTAGTATAATTTCTTTATATGGTTATATTATATTTTTATTGGTTTTGAAGGGTAATTGTATTATATTTTATCCATTTAATCCAATTTTGGTTATTGTAAGTAATTTTATTTTGAAATTTGGAATAAATAAGTGTCAATCTTTTGATAGTCAATATTTTTGAAAACAAGCTTTATATTTTGTCAACAGGAATTAATTTAAAATTAATTAATTCAACATCTACTTTTTTAATTTTGCAAAATATACATCATTTTTTAATTCAAAATATCAAATATATCTTAGGCTGATTTTTGGGTTTTTTATCTGAAAACCTTATATTTTTTATGAATAGTGAAACCACTACTTAGTTGTAAAAAATCATACTTTTTCATTTAAATGAAATTTTAGCACATCTATAAATTGAATTTTAAAAATCGGACATACATGGTTTTTATTAGTATGTAAAATTTGGTTCAATAAGATGAAAATAATTTTTGGTGAATAGTAACTTTTAACTTTAATATTCTATGGTTAAAGGTAAATAGGGTAATTCAATTTAAAAAATAATATGAAATTAATATAAGATTACCTCAAAACTTGTCCTAACATTATTGGATTAGTAATTTCTGACCAAAAAAATATTTGGGATAGACTTTTGGCCTTTGAAAGCCACTTGGGTAAGATAATGAAATTTATAACTTTTTATTTAATGTAAAAATAAACATATCATAAACTTGTATTGTTTTGATAAAAAAAATTTATGTGGGGTAATATAATTTATATATTTGACTATAAAAATACATTATAATTCTAAAAATATATCCTACATCGTGATATATTTTATATAATTTTTATACATTTAATAAATTAAATTATTTATGACACAATAGTGATGCAGTGTTTACCTAATTAATAAATGATTTAAATAAATAAGATTACAAAGACTAAAATATAATCCAAAACCTATCCAATTCTTATTGGATGATTTAATTTCGACCATTATTTATCTTATCATTGACTTTAATGAATTTTGGTTCTTTTTAAACCGACTATAATTATATAATTATATAATATTTATAAACATTCCTAAAGATCCCATCCCCCAACATAAAAAGCCATCACTTATAACCAATTTCTCACACCTATCATGCCCTTGTCTTGTCCAAACCATACCCCAATAAGCTCTCAATATCTATCTTTTCCTTTTATAAGCCATACCTCCAACAGAAGGCACTTCATTAAATCCTTTTGGTTCAAACCAAAATGAGTTACCCAAATTAAAGGTAACAATTTATTTTTAATTATTTTCTTTAATTATACTTCTCCAACCCCTGAACCCTTTTTATTAATTTATTTTATAACAAACATATTATCTTAAATATAATAGGATTTTGTTATGTAATTTATTTGAACATATTTTACACACAACTCCATCTAATGGGTAAAGAACATACGGTTTATGTGGATGGAAAATTAACTCCTCCCGAAATGATGATTGTCCAAATATCTACAAACTGCCTTACATGGTGACCATTATGATGGAACAATATTTAATTATGATATATATAATGTTTATTATTTTTTTAGTCTTATTTATTTTCCATTTATGTCATACTTTTATGGTTTCCATTATATGTAAACGAGATGATTTCATTTGAGGATGTGTGGACTACCGTCCCCTCAAAGTGATATGACTCAATCCTACCATACACGGGATGTATAAAGGATATTTTTACTGAGATTATATATACAAAATAATAATGTAATTATAATATACATGTATATAGTTATATTTCCATTCCATAAAATATGAAATATAAATGAAAGTAGCGTTCATTCGTTTGTATAGCTTATAGTCTCCATGAACGGTGCATTTCATTTCTTACATCCAAATGTTATGAAATATTATAAATAAATTTATATACTAGATATATATTATATATATGATATCTAAATCATGAATATAATTCTTTATATATTGAAATTCTTCAACATGAACAACTTATAATTATAAGAAATCCTTTTTTGACTCAAGTTCCAAATATTGGCAAAATGACAGTTATTAACTTAAATGATTGCATAATGTTTATAACCTAGTAATAAGTGATATAAAATGAATAATAAACAAAAATGTGGTTCTTAATAAAGTAAAATTTATCTTTATTTTATTATTTATGATATCAAAAAACCAATGGGTCATGTCAGACATGAAGTATGTGATTTCTTGTCTCACATTTTATTTCATGAGATTTCCATTTTTCAGTACATATTTATTGCATGTTTTGTAATTTATTCTACCCTTGTTATATATTATCATGATTCTATTTATATTCATGGTATTGGGTAATTCATTTTGTGGTTATTAACTTTTGTCTGACAACTCAATTGATTACAACATGTTAAGGGGTTTTCATCTCACTTTTTATTCCTGTGAGATTCCTACTATATTTGCCACTATTTCCATCTGTGTGGTGTATGTACTTCCCATGATTGTAATAATTTTTTAATATACATTAATTTATGGGTAATTATATCTTCATTTTATTATCATTCATTCATGAGGTGTATGTTTATAAAGGTACCAAATCGGTGATGGAACCTTTCCCACTTCACTTTTTAAAATACTTCATTTTGTTATGAATTTTAATTTACATATTATTTTGTTGGGATATGTTCTTATATATTATTATTTATGTAAATTTTATTTCCATGTGATTATATACCCTTTTATCTCTCATCAACTCATTTTTTGAATTTTTAAAGTGACGTTGTTGGGATGTCGAATTTCAGTAGGGGGTATCTTTACCCAATTTAAATTCTTTGGGATAAACCTCTACTTATTGATTATTTCATGAAATGAATATGTTTGAATTACCTATGATTGTTTTACACTTAATATCCATTTATATTTGGTGTATTTAGATTTCCATCACGTTATTACTTAATAGATTTATCTTTAATCTCAGGATACCGTCTTTATATGGTATTTCGTCTCAATTTACATTCCCTTGAGACTTCATTGTTGTTATGCACCAATTCACATTTATAGGGTATATATACTATCGTTTTTCATATTATATCATTAATACCTTTATTATCATGATATTATAATGTTTTTATTAAATTTTATTCCTTAATCATTTGTATTTAAACATCTTTTTATTTGGTTAAGAACTCCCTAACTAAAATATCATTTTAAATATTTATTGTTATAATACTTTCTCATTAATGTCAATGTTTTAGAAATGGTTTTAAGGATTTATTTATATGGACATTACTATTTGGAGATTTAACTTTTTTTAAAATCTTTAAAGTGGAATGGGAAAAATTGATTCGAATACCTCTTTATTAATTTTTTTAAATGGTTTTGAAAATGGTTTGATAATGCATTCATTATGTCTATATCTTGAAATGATATATTGTGATGGAAGTGTGGAAATGTATTCTATAATTAATATTGGTTTTATGTGTGAGGAATATGTTATGATTATTGGGAATTGTTTATGTATATGGGCAGTTCTATCACAATCCCATGCAGGTGTTCTCGAGATTTCTCTCCAATGAATTGGGTAACATGACTGAGGTAAAACGTTAATATTTATCTCAGAGATTTAGGGAATATACTATGATCAGAATTCTGAATTTGACTCCATATTTAGTTTTGATAGCTAAAATTTATGTATGTTATGAATTCCATAAGTTACGTTTATGATTTCTGTGTGTTATTCATAAATCTAATGATTTTGTAAGGTATGTTATAATTGAAAAGTATTGGTTTCATTGATTTGTATTTATTGATGGGATAATGTTATCATTCCTTATTTTATAACCCTTACTGAGATTTTTATGCCCATCCCATGTTTTTGAAATGTTTTCCACGGGACTTTATGATGAATAGGGTCAACGATGGGATCATGGAACTAGACATGTTTCTTTTTAATAGTTATTAATGTATGAAAAATGGATACTGAGTAGTAGTATCTACAGGTAATATTCAAGTTGTTATATAATAGTTATCACCAAATTCTATAAAACTCTAATCTTGAAAATATACTGAATTTGAATTCTTATAATAATTCATGATAATGTAATGTTTAAGGTTGGGTTCATATAATTTGTATCCGAGGTCGGTTTAGACAATTTTAGGGATCAAGTGTTTTCATTTAACACATGGTTTGTACCTATGTCTATTATTTATGTTAAATCATTATTTTATAACTTTTTCAGATCATATAAAGTTGGTTAAAAATGGAAGTATATGGATATCAAACTACATTCCTATCTCATCCCGATGAAATGCTCGAAATAATTGTTGCAAATTCAAGTTCAGATGACTGTGAAACGATATCTAGTATACAACTCTCATGAACGAAATTTTTTGAGATATCAAACACCTACAATATGCCTTGATATCATCATGAATCATGGGTTTTATTTAATCAAATACTATTTTCACAATACTCTCATATTTTCAATAAATGTAAATATTATCAAATAATTTTCAAATGTTTTACCTTATCAACAGATCATGAAGCATATTATGATTTTAAAAATGGTGCTGATGGACGAGAACCTTGTGCAACCTATTTATATTTTCTTCTATATTATTGTCTATCAGCACATATTTATGGTATTATAAAAGGACCATTTATTTTATGTTTCAACTCAAACTCAGTCTGACTGTTTTATAAAAAGAATGTTTTATAAGATGTTTTGAAATTATATGCCATACAATATTGTTTTCCAAAACTATTTTTTTGTGAACACATATATGACCCATGTTGTACAAGGTATATTTGGACTAAGGAAGAAAATGATTTTTGAGGATATCTAAATAATTGTTTCAATGCATGGACCATATACCTATGTGAGCCAGATGATGATGAAAGCATATGGACCCCATGATCACGTTATGATGATCTTTATTTTGGGAGTAGTTTTATTTTATAATATGGAGGTGGAAAAATGACAATATATAATATGTTGAGGTCTTAATGTATTGGGATGAAAATGAAATGTATATAAAATCCTTTGATGTTAATACATGTTAGGTTTACTTTTGAGTTTTATAAAAATGAAAACTAGTAATATGGGTGACAACCTGTCATGTTCGGCAAGGGTATATGAATCGAACCCACAACCGAAGGGCGACAAGGGCACACTGCCAACCACTATCCTACGTGAAGTCGCAGTTTAGTATGATTTATTATTTTTAGTTAAATTATTTTATGGATCATGAATAATTTGAGTTTTGGAGCATATGTTTCTTCCCATGGATATCCTTAATATAGGACAATGTTTTTGTGATTAAGTGATAAATGTTATTTTGGAAGACATTCCCTCTTTTGGGGAACCTTTTATGTTTTAGGGAAATAGAATACTATTGGATCTCATTTGTTGAGTATTGGTTGAAATATTATATTAGAAAAATCTATGTCTTTATTGTGGACATAAGGTGATTTGGTTTATATATGGAAATAATTAACCTATCATAGAGAATATGTGATTAGGTTAATTACTTTTCCGTGTCATACATTAAGAGTAACTGATGTTATTTGGAGATAAATATTGAGATTTATCTTGGAAGACTATGTGATTAAATCCTTCTATGATTTGGGTTTCAATATTAGTGTGAATTACATTGAAGAATTTTATAGATAGTTAAATATTGAATAGTCATTTTTGAACATTGCGTATTGTTTGACAAATTTTGGAAATTAATATTTGTTTTTATTATTGTAAATGATTATCCTTATTTAGTATTATATGATCTTGTACTAACCATTTTTTTTTTAATGTATAATGACATTAGAAATATATAGTTTATCTTTTGTGGATTATATAATTAACTATAAGTGGATTACAATGCTTTTAATGTCACCAAGTCACCTTGAATACTCATCGATTGGAGAAATGATGAGTTTGTGGTAGAAATATAATAAAGGATGAAAGTATATATGAAAATTAAATATGTTTCCTTATGTTTTTAGATACGATCATAAATAAAATCCCCAATTAAAAGTAACTAAAATAAAAAACATTTTCTGTTAACTTTTCCTACTGGGGAATCAAATAATATTTAACCCATCACATGTTTGTGATTTTCTGATGGTTAACCATCTCCTAATCTTGTTTTTATCACTCATCATCATAGAACATGAGGGTTTTTTCCTCCTTCATATCCATGTTCTCATCGAATCTTAGTATTTTTTTCTTCGGTATCATTTGTACTTATCTTCCTTTATTTTAATGTGATGGTTTTATTAACTCATTTCTGATGTGGGTCTATGAATGATGTTTTCGAGCCCAATTTTAAAATTGCAAGGATGTAATTCCCAAAAGGAGGGAAGGATGTAACATCCCATATAAATAATGAATATGAAATTTTCATATTTATTAAAATTTGTAAATTAATTATTAATTTTAAATTAAATGGGATTCTATGTTTGATGGCATACCCTATACACAACAACGAGATTCTTTAAAAAAAATTATTGCACACAACATTGGGTCATACTGAAAAATAAAAATATAATATTATTTTAAATGGTAGTTAATGCCTGCATGTTGTAATAATGGGAATGAACAGAACTAAATAAAGAATGATAATACATGTTTGTTAAATGTTTTTACATTTAACCAATAAAAGTTAGAGGCTTAAAATGTGAATGAATCTAATTTAAAGCATAATTTACTTAAAAAGTTGATTAAAAACCTTTTCATGGTGAAACCTATTTAAATATAGTTTTGGTCACTTTTATATGTTTTATTTGATAAAATAAAATTATTCTTTAGAATAGACACATAATGATTCAGTTCAGGTAAAATCATGGTATTTTTCTGATAATAATCATTTTATTATGAATAGTGAAAAATGTTGTATTTTAACTCAAAACTGCATTTTAATGAAATTTATTTATATAGTTAAATTATCATTTTCATAGGTTCCAAAATGTAATTAGATTATATTTTTATCATTTAATTTAATGTTGGTCATAGGAAGTAATTTAATTTTGAAATTGGACATAAACACATGTCAATCTTTTGAATGTTAATATTGAAAAAAATATGTTTTTTATTTTGACAACGGGAAATAATTTCAATAAAAATAATCTAACATAAATTTTTGTAATTTGGTAAAGTATACATCATTTTTTAATTTATAATATCAAATATATCTTAGGAAAAAAAAATTTCTGAAAAACATCAATTTTTTATGAATACTGAAACCACTAAGTAGAAGTTAAAAATATAACTTTTTCATTTGAATGACATTTTAACACTTCTGTGAATTGAATTTTGAAAATCTAAAATAAATGGTTGTTATCAGTAAGTAAAATGTTTTTTAATAATATGAAAATTATTTTTTGATGAAATGTAACTTTATACTTTTATTTATAGCGGTTAACAGTAAATAGGGTAATTCAATGTAAAAAAATATTAAATTAATATAAAATTTCCAGAACACTTAACTAACCATATTGGATGAGTAACGACTGACTAGAAAATCATTGGTTCAGACTTTTGGCCTTTGAAATCTATTTGGGTAATATAATGATATTAAGAACTTTTTATTTAATGTATAAATTAAAATATCATATACATGTATTGTTTTTCTAAAACAATTTTAATGTGGTGATATATAATTGATATATTTTTATATAAAAATTCATTATAAATCTAAAAAGTTTTCCTAAATCATTTAAATTTTTTTATAAATTTTAGACATCAAATAAATTAAATTCTTTGTGACACAATAGTGATGAAGTGTTTACCTCATTAATAAATGACATAAATAAATAAGATTATAAAAACTTAAATATTGTCAAAAACCTATACAATTATTATTGGATGATTTTATTTCGACCATTATTCATCTTATATTTTACATTAATGATTTTAGGACCCTTTGAAACTGATAATAATTTTATAATAAAATAATATTTTTTAAACATTTTTAAAGAGCCCCTCCTCCCCCTTATAAAATGCCTTAACTTTTTACCAATTCCTCACACCACTCAAGCCCCTTGGCTCGACCAAACCCTAATTAAATAAGATCTCTAGATCCGTCTCTTCCTTTTTAAAGACTTACCTTGGGAATAAGTCACTTCAAGAATTCATTTTGGTTAAAACCAAAGAGAGTTGCCCGAATTAAAGGTAACTGTTTCTCTTTAATTATTTTCATTATTATAATTCCATTGACCTTACACTGTTTTAATTATTTTAATTAATAACAACAACTGTATCCTAAATATACTAGGATTTTTTCAGTAGAATTATTCCAACAATACTTACACACACGACCATCTAATGGGTAATGATCATACTGTTTCTGTGGATGAAAAACTAACACCTCACGTAACGATGATTGTTCAAATATCTCCAACTGCCTCTAATGGTGGTCATTATGGTGGAAAAGTGTTCATTTATGATATATATAATGTTTATTTTTTTCATTAGTCTTATGTATTTTCCATTTATATCATACCTTTATGGTTTCCATTATCGTTAAAAGCGATGATTTTATTTTAGTAAGTGCAGACTACCACCCCCTCAATGTGAGATAACTCATTCCTACCATACCTGGGATGTATGAGGTATATAGTTAGTGAGATTATAGTTATTATATTATACAGGAATTATAATATAACTTTTTATCATTATATTTTCATTCCATGAAATATGAAATAGAAATGAAATTAGTGTTCATGCGTATGTATGGCTTAACATATCAATGAATAGTGCATTTCATTTCATGGCTCCAAATGTTATGTACTGTTATAAATACATTTATATAGTAGATATATATGATAAATAAGATATCTAAATAATGAATATAATTCTGGATATAATGAACTTTTGTCCACATGAACAACTTATAATTATAAGAAATCTTTTTATGATTCAATTACCAAATATCGAAAAAACTACCGTTACTACCTTAAATGATTTCATAAAGTTTATAACCTAGTTATTAGTGATATAAAAGGAATAATAAAAAATAAATTGCTTCTTAATCAAGTATAAATTAACTTTATTTTATTATTTATGATATTAAAGAACGAATGGGTCAAATCGGACACGAGGTATGGGATTCTGTATCTCACTTTTAATTCCATGATATTTCCATTGTTGGGAACTTATTTACTGAATGTGGTTTAATGTAGACTATAATTGATATATATTTTCATCATTATCTTTATATTAATATTATTATGTTATTCATTTTGTTGTTATTATATTTTGGTCTTACGACTCATTTGATTACAATGTTGTAAGGGGTTTTCATCTCACTTTTTATTCCCATGAGATCCCTACTATATTTGCCACTATTTCCTTTTGTGTGGTGTATTTAATTCCCATGATTGTATTCACTATGTAATATACTTTAATTTATGGGTAATTACAACTTCATTTTATGATTCTTCTTTCATGGGGTGTTTTTTTCGAATGTTACCAAATCAGCGAGGGAACCATTCAGCCTCCACTTTTAAAAAGACTTCTTTTCATTATGTATTTTGATTTTGATCTTATTTTGTTGGGATACGATATTAAAAATACATATAGATGTATATTTTATTTCCATGTGATAATATACCCTTTTATTTCTCATCAACACATTTTCTGAATTTTTAAAGTGACGTTGTTAGGCTGTCAAATTTCTGTAGGGGAACTTTTTTAACCAACTTCAATTCTTTGGGATAATCCACTTCATCTTGATAATGTCATACTATGAATATGTGTGAGTAAAATATGATTGTTTTACACTTAATATCCACTTATATTGGGTGAATTTATATTTTTCACACATAATTACTTAATTTATTTATCCTCAATATAAGGATATCGTCCTTATAAGGGATTTCGTTTCAATTTATATTCCATTGGTACATCATTGTTGTTATGTGACAATAAACATTTATATGGTGTATATACTATACTTTATCGTATTATAACATGAATACGTTTATTCTCATGATATTATAATATTTTGATTAAATGGAATTCCTCAATCACTTTTATTTAAGCATCTCATATTTGGTTATGAACTCCTAAACTAAAATATCGTTTTAAAGATTTATTCTTCTAAATCATTATCATTAATGTCCATCTTTTAAAATTGGTTTTAAGGATTTATTTATATGGACATTAGTATTTTAAAATTTTAATTCCTTTAAAAACCTCATAGTGGTATGAGACACATTGATTCAAAAATATCTTTATTAAACTTTTTAAATGGTATTGAAAATGGTTTTATAAAGCGTTGATTATGTCAATATATTGAAATGATATATTGTGATTGCAATGTGGAAATGTTATCTTCCCTTTATAATTTTTTTATATGTTATGATTATGTTATGATTATTGGGCATTTCTAACATATATGGGTCGTTCCGTGATAAACCATTGGCGGGAGAGCTCGAGATAGCTCTAAAATTCATTGGGTAACGTGGAAGAGGTAAAATGTTAATGTTTATCCTATGATATTTATGTAATATACTATGATGGGTATACCAAATGTGACTCCCTATATTTCTGTGATATCTATAACGTAAGTATGTTATGAATTCCATAAGTTACATCTCTAATTTATGATTTCTATATGTTATTCATAAATCATATGATTTTGTAAGTTATGTTATGATTGAAAAGTATTGGTTTCATCAATTTGTATATATTGATGGGATAATGTTATCCTTCTTTGTTTTATAACCCTTACAGAGATTTTTATGAAAATACCATGTTTTTTAAATGTTTTCTACATAACTTAAAAGAAAAATAAGGTCAATGATGGGATCAAGGAAAAGTCATGATATCTAAAACATGGAAGAAGACAACTCTCTTTTTAAAAATTTTTATTTTATGAAAATAGTTATTCAGTAGTAGTGACTACATGTAATATTCAAGTTGTTATGTAATAGTTTTGGCCTAATTCTCTAATACTCTATACCTGAAATTTTCCTCAATGCAAATTCTTAATATAAACCAATATTATGTGATGTTTAAGTCTGGGTTGTTATAGTCTGGTAATGAGGGCATATTATCCCCACTGACTCACCTAGGCCATAGATTCTAGTCGGCAGCCTCTGGCATTTGAGGAGATAGGCTTGAGGCCTTGTGACCATATAGGATGGGCACCATTTTTTGTAGCATCTATGACTAGGATGTAACAAAGTGGTGTTAGGGGGTTTTCCATTATAGTTTGACGTACTCTTTGGTGAAATAATAGATTGATATGTAGGAGTATGGATTTGGTAACAAACTATTCTTGGGTGTAGCTACCCTTGGTATAGGGAAAATTCATGTTTCCTCGAATTTAGTTCAGATTTTATGAATTTTGACTATTACAGTAGATTTGTTTGCAACGTTAGGTGTTGCACTTGATTTCTGTTAATATAATAGATTCAATTTTGGGCTCTATTTTAGTTGCATCCTGATAATATGAGGGTATTCTATCTCATACAACACATAGGAACATGTTATAACCACATTCCATGCATTATGTCATTCCATCTTGTAAGAATTATATTTTTCATGATGTTTTGATAGTTGGCGTGATAGATGGGACTACTATTGTGTTATTTGAGTACATAAGATAAAGGCTTGATGGCATCTTTCAATCCCTATGAAATATTGGCCCTTAGGAATTGAAAAAGGTCACACTAGTGCAATGTAAATGATAAATGAACTTGTTACAGCTATGGTTGAATGGGAACCATGTCTTGGGTTCATGAGGTGATATGGGCCCTTATGGATTCATTATTTGGTATACCATTTTTGGAATTTCCTGAATAACTAGATGTGAAATGGAAATGGAATCTTCACTGATGGATTGAGACATAACCTAGACCCAAATATCGAGTGGGTGGGAGGCATTGTTTTTGGTGGGCCGTGGGATGATCCTTATATAGTCCTTGATTTCGGAGCAGACTGGGGGTTTTACATGTTTACTATGTGGGTTTTTACATGCTTTATGATTTTGATCTTTATACCATGATGTTGTTCATTACTTAGGCATACATTTGAAATTTTGGAGACATACCACTAGGGAGAAATCCAATGGTATGTCACGATGGAGGCAATAACAATAATATTGAGATTATGGGTCATATGCTACCACATGATCCACCTATAGTTCCAACTACGGCACTTGAGGTACTTCCAGACACAAGTGATAAGGAACAGTTATGCAAGGGTTTATTTCGCTCTATGGTGAATTTCCATGGAGCACCACATCCATCTTTGACTATGGTTGAGATGACACTGGTGTTCTAGCAGCATCCTCAATCATTTTCAATGGAAGACGGACCAGAAGATATAGATCTATTGTCATAGACAACATTCGAAACTTTTTATCATTTAGATACACCCTCAGAGTGGTGGGTCAAGCTCGCAACTTACATGATATGTGGAGCGGAAAAGTGATGGAGTGACGTTTTGAACTAGGCTGATGGGATTTGTGATATTAGATGGAATGAGTTCCAAACATGCTTCTATGACTACTTTTACAAAAAAATATGAGTAGAGTAGGCTAGAGAGTTTAGGCATCTGGAAAGTGAATGATGATTGTTATGAAATACTCAACACACTTTACAGAGCTGTAGTGTTTTGCACCCATGTATCTTACTGATGATTTGTCTAGGGCAAGCCACTATATGGTTGTTCTCAAACACGCTACCAGATCTTAGGTAAATGTGTTTAGGATGCCTTTTATCACTGAAAATGTGAATTAGGCACAGATTTCAAAGAGGAAGCTAAGGAATGTTGTGGGTACAGAACATGGGAGTGTTCTTTATCACCCCATTCGATCTGCGTCTATAGGCAGGAACCACCGTTTCAAGGCTTCCCGTGAAGTGAAATCTACACAGGCTATGGGTACTAGTAGCTTGGTGTTTTGAAATCTGTGTGGATGTTGAGGCAACATAATAAAACAGTTTTACCATGACCCAGTTGAGTGTCGAGCTTGTAGTAGGATGGGGCACATGCAATAGTTTTACAAGGACCTTCCCTCTATCTAAGAGTGGTAGGGGTCAGCTACAACATCAGGTTCATGAGTATGTTATTAATCTCTACATCAGGCTGGGAACTAGATAAATGTAGGATGGTCAGGCCAGGGTAGTCTTAGTCTTAGTTAGGGTATCCATACATCGGGTTCTTTGAGATGGTAGGGTAATCCAGTTCAGGGTAGCCAGGCAGGGTTACAAAGTCACGGGGTAGGCTAGACATATGTAGTGCAACAAACGTAGCAGAAGTAGGATCCCAGACCATCTATAGTGAGATGTACGATTTTAGTAGCTTCTACCATTGAATCATCTTTTTTCGAAACAGGTTACTCTCACAGTATTATCTCTACATGAGTATAAAAAATCTTTGGCTTTGTGGTTTTGCATTCTAAGGAACTTCTGACACTATACACACCATTGGGAGTCAGAACGAGTGATGTACGCTAGTGTACGTAGAGTCCCCTTGATGATGGTGGGGGAAAAATTCTCTTCAGTTTATATGTCCTCGATATGACATGGTTTGAAGTCATTCCCATAATGGACAGTCTCGATTATTATCAAGTGTATGTTGACTGCTATCACCGGAGGGTTCATTGTTTAATCACATGGGTGATTGAGATATCCAGGTGAGCAAAGGTGGACCTAAGAATCGTGGGCTTGGTGAGACGATATCCCATATTGCTAGTTTGTTTCTGGATTATCATGTAATGATTCGGATGGACTCTCCTCAAATGGTTGATTGCATCATGTATGTCTTTCCCAATGACTTTTCTGGTTTACCACATGAGAGAGAGGTGGAGTTCCTCATCATGCTAGTGTATGTAGCTGCGTCAGTGTCCATTCCACAGTATAGGATGACTATGATAGAGTTGTAGGAGAAGAAGAGGTAGCTAGCGGATTTGGAGGTAATGGAGTTTATCAGACCCTGTAATTCTTTGGGGGTTTCTCCCATCATTTTTGTGAAAAAGGTAGATGAATCTCTTAGGATATATGTCGATTATTAGAAACTGAACCTAATGATGGTTATAAACCATTATACCTTGACATAGATAGATGACATGTTAGATCAACTTTGAGTATATTGAGTGTTCACAAAGATCAACATGTGTTCAATATATCACCATATGTTTGGTCGAGCGACAAACATACTGCATTTAACCTTTCATAGAAGTTAAGAGTTTTACATGTATCTAGTTATCTATTTGGTCTCACGAATGCACAAATAATTATCATGGATATGATGAACCAAGTGTTTCATCAATAATAGAATTCTTTTTTGGTCGTTTTCGTGGAAAATATGTTGGTGTATTCTCACAATCAATATGACAAATCAAACCATTATCAGAGCATTCTGAATATACAGACATTGGATTAGGTAAATGATATTCACACAATGTGATGCTTTTGGATGGATCATATTCCATTATAGGGCCACAAAATCTCCGATATAAATGTGTCAGTGGACCTATATAACGTATGAGCTATAGTTTCATGGGAACAATCCAATAATGTTTTGGATATATAGATTTTCATGAGGCTAGTTGGCTAATTAAGGTGTTTTATACAAGAATTCTCAATCTTAGTAGATCCATTGAAAGTCTTGACTAATATGGGTGTGAATTTTGTGTGTTCAGAATTGGGTGAGACAACCATTCAAGAGCTGAATGGGTGGATAAAGTTGGCACTAGTCTGGATACAGCAAAAGTAGTGTAGGTGAAACACAGTGTAATGTGAAACTTTAGGTATATGAATGGGGGAAGTGCTGATGTAGGGAGATCAAGTTTTGGCATATGGGTCTTAGCATTTGAGACCTCATGAGAGGAATTACCCATCACACGATATCTATTTAGCTGTAGTTATTCATGCATTGTGTTTTTGGAAGCACTATTTACTGGCAGAGTGTTTCATGGTGTACACGGTCCACAAAATCCACATGTATATCATTATACATCATGAACATGATTTGAGGTTTTAAAGATGGGTGGAGTACCTACATTCCAATAACATCATGCTTACCAACATTATTGGAAAGTGAAATGCATTATTTGATGAACTAAGTAAAAGGACTCAAATATAAGGAGTTCATCATGCCATTAGAGAGTGACTGGTTATGGCGTTGTTCTCTAAGATGCATCTGGTGGTTCACGAATGACAGGTATAGCCAATTCCTTCATCCTTAGCTTTTACCTCTACCATGATATGCAATGTTAAGATGAGGAAACTATGGTATTTAGAAGGGCTAGTTTTGTGGGAAGGTATATCAGTTGAGGACCGTCCTCCTTGTTTGGAAGATTGAGATCGTGAGATCCTATGAATTCATGGACATTTTCGGGGTTTCAGTGGGCATGCATGAGATGTTGATGTGTGAGTTTCATGCTTCATCTTGGGCAGTGCATTCCATGGTAACCAAGATGTTCCATGACTTGTGATAGTAGTATTGGTGTCCAGGAATGAAGGGATAGGAAGCCGATTTTGTTAGGAGGTCTTCCACCTGTCTTTAGGTGAAGGTGGAAAATCAGTGACTAGTTGGGCTTTTAACATAGTTATCCATCATGAATTGGAAAGGAGATAATGTTGTGATGGATTTTTTGACTGGGTTTTTGTGGTATCCTCGATGTAATGATTCTATGTGGATTGTCACTAACAATATTACAACAGTAATGCATTTATTTCCAATCATGGAGACCTATAGGGTTGATGATCATGGGAATTTTTACATTTGTGATGTGGTAAGAATTCATGGTATCTCATGCACTATCATTTACGATATGGAATCCCAAATTACATATCGTTTCTGGAAGAGTTTTCCAAGGGATATAGGTACAAAGGTGCTTCTGACCACACCATACCACCCTTAGACTGATGGCCAGTTAGAGCATACAATACTGGTTCTAGAGGACATGATTTGATCAAGCATATTAGATTTTGGGGCCTCTTGGGAGAGGCACATTCCGCTGGTTGATTCTTCCTACTATAATATTTACCAGGAAACAATACAGATGGAACCTTATGAGACCTTATACAGTAGGTCATTCCATTCTCCCATGTGCTAGTTAGAGGTTGGGAAGGATGCATTACAAGTACCGTGTCTCATTTAAGAGACATTGGTGCTAGCCCAGTTGATTCAGAAGTAGATGGATACTACATACTCTCATCAGAAAACATATGTCGATCACAATAGAAGACCTCTAGAGTTATTGTTTTGGGCTCCGGTTTTCTTACTTATATCATTGAGGCTAGGACACATGCGGATCAGAAGACAAGGAAAACATTCAATGAGACATGTCAGACCGATTGATATTCTGGAGAGAGTCAGGTCATTCGCCTATCGGTTGCAGTGACCTCAAGGGTACCAAGCCAAGCACATTTTCTTCCATGTATCTCAGTTGTGCCACTAGCACATAGACTCATCTCACATTTTTGGTCCCATGGAGTTTAAGATTCAAGTTGATGCCTCCTTTGAAGATCATTTAACTTATATCATCGACATGATCATGAATGTTCTTTGAGGATGGTCAGTTACTCTAGTACTGGTGCTATTTCAGCACACCGTATACATGATGATATTGGGAGATGAAGTCCGGCATATGTGCCCAGTGTCTAGAGTTGTTCTCAGATGAATCTTGACAATCCATCAAAGATATATTTGATGACAATTTTTTATAATGGGGGATGATTGTAAGAAAAATTGTGTTTGTATGAGGTATTATCCCTCTTATTTTCGATTTAAATTCTTTGTTATGTCCTTAGATAAATTTTCATCTTGATCAGGGGGGTTTTGGAGGTGATTGGCACTTTTTTAGAGGTTGCAACCATGTTTTGGTCTGAAAATGACCTTACACACAATTTTCGAACAGCTTGTGCATGGCTTGACTGGATTTGTTATCAAACAAAACTTGACGAACCATCGTAGAGAAATATGGGGTCAAATTTTTATAAGGTGTAATATTGTAAGCACCTAATTTTTAGTATGAGATATTTTTTTTAGTTTTTATGTCAATTTAGGTCCTTATAAAAATGATTGTATTGATCATATCTGTTTGGGATTTATTTGAGGCTTGTTCAGAGGCCGGAAAATGGTTTTTGGATTAGAAAGGACTCGTGCAACATTTGTGCACTGTTTAGGTAAACATAGAATGATGTCTAATAATTTTCATGTTCTTAACAGACATGTTCACAAGATTTTAGCATGGTTAGTAAAACCGTGTGGGGTAACCTTGTGAAGTGACCATTTCTGGACTATGAGGTGAGCACAGTATCCACACTGTTTTGGAATCTATGCGGGTAAACCATGTGAACCTTGCAATGTTTTTTTTATTTAAATTAATTTTTCCTTTCTAAACCCTACAGGTTTTTCTCCTCTATGCCTAATATCCCATTCCATGGCTCTCCATTGGTTCTTATGTTAGGATTTGAGCCTAGTCATTGGTCCGATATCAGTTTTGATCATTGATCATCTCTTAAAATCTACATCGGTAAAGACTACCTTCTTTTTTGGCTCTTATAGAATTTTAGGAACAAAAAAATCACTATTTTGAGTTAGGCTCATATGCCCATATATCCCATTCATTGTCTATTCATCACATTTATTCCAACCCAAGAAGTGTCATGACTTAATAATGGATGATATGTACACTACCGAGGCAAGGTAGGCGGTATATAATTTATTTTCAATTTTCATGATGTTTTTTTGGGAGTTTGGCCAATTTTCCATTTGTTAGACTTTTCAGCAAGGTCTCATTTTTTGAGTGAGTAGCTTTTAGTAGGTACAGTTGGACATTGTGAGGATGACCATAGGTTCTATTTAAATCTACTGGAACTCATTTCATGTCTCAAGGTCACCCATGAGGTCTGTCTTTTGGGTTTATCATGTTTATGCCTATTTAAACCACCGAGTGGTTGTGTGATTATAATTTTCTAGTTAGAGGATTACCTTATATGCCTTGATATTTTTAATACCTTTCTTAGGAGATGTATTTCCTCGTTGAATATTGATATCTTGTGATGCCTTACATATTGCGACATCTTGGCTTCAATGAAATGTGTTTATATGGGTGGTTGTGCCAATATTTAAATGACTAATGGAATATTAAACGGATTATGTATAAGGGTAGTCCCATATGATTGGTAAGTGATAAATGGATTGCATGAGTGGGTATATTCATGGATTTTTCTAGATTATGTTGGTGCTTATACTCACATTTTTAGGAATGCTTGATTTGAATGATTTAATGCTTAATTTAAGGTTTTGATAGATGCCTTGGTCTGCTCTCAATGGATCTAGAATGCTGTAGTGGACACCTTGGGTGGTTTATAATACTTTTTTCTTGATTTTGTGGGATGCTGTGGGCCTTACTACCCGATGTATTTGGCATGCATGGTCCCATGTAGGACTTGCTATTGTTATCCTCGTAGGACCCCAACATTTTCCTAACTGAGTTTCCACCGATGATGTCCATGGGACTCGAGTGGATGACATTGAAATGATCCTTGGATCTGGCCCTCTATGGTGTAGACATTATTACTTCTGATCCTTGGTTTTCTTTAACCTTGGATCTAGCCCTTGAGGTTTGCGACTTCACTATATGGTGTGGTCGTGGAATGCTACTTTAAATATACATTGTGGTCATGTGGTACATGAATTCTCTATAGAATTTTTACATGGGATACATGATACATATGGATGTACAACATGGTCGTGTGACTAGATTATTACATGGTTATATCTTCCTTGTAAAGAGCTGACACTCTTTTGTAGGTAGACTTGAGTTTCGTTCAGTTTGAATTTATATTAGACTTATGTCATGGGAATATGCACTTACATACCAGTTGTTTATTATTCCTAAAAACTCGGTAGAATTTTCGTCAAAACAGAATAGAAATGGTTGGTTTCCTAATGGGATATTTATATCATACCCTGTTGGGCGATCCTTGGAGACCCAAATAGATTATATTGTTACAGTTGATGTTAGGGGAAATCACCCTAGTATAGGTTGTTGATTGTGGTTTTGGAGCAAGGGAGATTATGACCAAGATAAGGCTTGTGATGTTGGGATTCATTTCTTGTAATTTTCTCTTTTAGGGATACTTGTATTGTATTTAAAAGTAATGTTCTATAAGTTTTCTAGATACTTGTTCCATCATCATCATTTTGGTATATGAAATACTTTTTTTATAATGTATTCTTGACTTCTTATCTTACTTTCAGTTTTCTATTATTTATTTCACTTCTAATCAAATATATATTTCTTTTCTACTATGATAATCTGGTAATGAGGGCATGGTCTCCATATCAACTCACTTAGTCCCTTGATGCTATTCGGCAACCTCTAACATTTGGGGATATACACTTGAGGGCTTGTGACCAACTGGTCTTGGGGCACTATTTCATATGGAATCTAAGTCTGATACTTTAAAATATTAATTATGGATTTAATTGAAATAATGGAATATAGAACATAAATAATCTATTTTAATTATAATATACCTATATATCAATATCAGTTGTCTTTTTTTTATTTCAATATGACATGAAAATGGAAATAGTGTTCAAGCGTACATATGGCATGTTGTCTCCCTGAATTGTGTATTAATTTCCTATTTATATATTATATAGATTATTGTAAATAAATATGTAATAAATGTATATAATAATTATACATTGATTTATATTATGTAATGATGAAATTTTGATATAATTAATAAGAACAATAATAAAAATTCAAAACATTTTAAGAAAAAGAGGTTACCCCTCGAAACCAAAGTTAAACAATGAATTATTAATAAACTAGTAATATAAAGTCATAATTTAATAATATATGATATTATATATATTAATATGGTTCTGTGATTGTTTTTTAAAAATGTTAAAATTATTATAATGTATTTTTGAAAGAGTATGATGGAATTGAAAACATAATGTAAGGGGATTTCTAGTATTTCTTTTATTTTTACAAGACATATGCCAAATTTACCATAGGATTATTTTCCATGGTGTATATAATTTACACTAATATATTATAAATTTAATATCCATTATTTCATGATATTAAATTTTTCAATTGATTTTATTCTTCCTTAGGACTCATTATTCGAAAGATACTCAATTAGCACATGATTTTCATTTAGCTTTTATTCTTTTGTGATACACAATCTACGTTCACCACATCATTGTTATGTGGTCTATATTATTACCATGAATTTATTTTATGAAGAATCTAATAAAGAATTAGTAATTAAAAATCAATTTTATGACATGTCTTTCTTGAGGTTTAGGTTTTATTAGTTACCATATTAGTAAAGGAATTTTGTATTAATTTGTCGTCTTTGACCCACTTGTTTTGATTTACACCTATATTATTTGACGATGTTTATATATTTAAAATTTTATTTGTTATATCATTAATATACTTGTTCTCATGATATTTTAATAATAATTTATTTCTATTCATTCATGTTGATTCAGATTCAATTTTACCAATGTGGTAATAGTTTATTGATTCAATCTCATTATTTATTGGGATTATATATTATTATACTTCCATTGATTAAAAATTAGGATATATCTCCAATATATAATTCAGAATTCTCTTATCCTGTGTTTATTCCAAATAATTTCATATAATAATATTAGGTTTTCAATATTTTTTAGTTATGATCATCATGAAAATATTTGTAAGAAAATATGATTTTATATCTATATTCAGTTGATTTTTTAATACCATGTAGAAAAAAGAAATGAATTTATGAAAATTAAATTTGAACATAATTTTTATGGATTTTTTATAAAAAAATTTATAATTTTTAAAAAGTGATTCAAATCGTTTTCAAAGCATCCATTTTCTATTTTCCAACTTATTTTTTAAGGAAATGGATTTTAAAATATTTTAAGAATTAAAAATAAATTTTTAAGAGAAAATGACTTTTTTATGCATAAATGTTTTATATTATATTTTAAAGATTCTTTATGTTGTTTAAATTTTTTTTTAAATTAAATTGACATTGAAATGTTTTTATGTTTTAATATGGTTTTTAAATAGAGGTTATTTTTTATAAGAAATTATCAAAGGGATCATTCAAAATACTTCTCTATATAAGTTGATATCATTTTTTATAGATTATTACTTACTATGGATGTGATACAAGTATACAAATCTTATTATTTCTTTGAATTGATTATGATTAAGACTCAAACATGATTATTAGACTGGTTTCTCTTATATGTGTGAAACCATGATGAAACCCAGTTATATTCAAGGGTTATTATTTGATTAATTGTTTATGAAACCTTCCTATTTTACATTGGTTATGATATTATGAAATATTTGTAATGCCCATTTAATTTAATGATTTAGGATATGATGAATTTTTTTTATCTTTCGGAACAGATAAATATTGTTTTCATATTGTGATGGGTGGGTCCCATATCATCCTATAATGAATTTTCCAATGATTTATATCTCAGGAGATATAAGTGGAGGTAATAGAGAGTGAATCTAATTTAGTAAATGAACTTGTCCTCTAATATGGTCATTCTAGTGAACCGTTAAAAATAATATTATTTTTGGAACTAACTCATTCCACTAAAATATAATTAATAGAGATCCTTGACCACTTTTTGAAATATGATACCACATTGTATAGTGGTGTTCCCCATTGTGGTGGCGTTGTTTCCAATTTGTTAACTTGACTATATGTTCACATTTTTAAAGGTAAACCTAATTACATGGTCACAAATTTATACATGGAACTGGTTTAATGTCCATAAGTTTATGTAAGGTCCTTATTTCATGTCCTTAATTTAATGAGTGAACCTATTTCTATATTTAAATATTTCCAATTATATATATATTATTTATATACCATAAATAAATATATTATTCACATTATATGCAATGACGACACATGTTCAATGATTTTATTAGGATTTATGTCTTAGGAACTACCAATCATTATAACATGGATCCTAATTATGATATTTGATATGCAGTATATGACCTTCAAATGTAATGATCATGTTATCATTCCCTTGAATTCATGTAATTAGTAAATATATCCCTTGTTTACCATTATATATGTTATGAATAATGGTTTTATTTAATATTACTAAATGTGAATATCATTTTTGGAAACAAGGAATATACTTCATCAAATTAGAAGATTGGGTTCCATGTTTCCAGATATTTTTAAATATTAGGGTCTTTAGGAATGATTTTTTTAATGTAATGAATATTATTCTAAATAGATTTAATATCCATGTAGGTTTAGGATGGGTATTAGTAGTTGGTATAGATGTAAAGTATTAGTTAAAAATTGAAAACTAGGATAAGAAAACATTAGTGATATCCCTAGGGATATTCATATGTTCAGGTCTAGTTATTCCTCTATGTACAAGTCATTGGATGCGTTAGGAAAATGACCTATTAATTTTGTAAAGGATAGAGTGAGTGGGTTTTAATAATTATATCTATTTCATTATAATACAATGGGATTTGGATGTGTAAAATATGTATACTGTGTTAATAACTGTTAAAACCCCATATTAAGATAGAATTGGTCAAGAACTGGTGCACAAAAGTTGGCCTTCTTGCACACCAATTTTGAAACTCCAAGGGTAAATTGTTTGGAAATTCCCAAACACCTTATAAACCATACAGAAAGATTTAAATAGATGATGACTATGAATAACCAAGTATAAACCACATGTTTTGTAGATTAATGATGTATGTGTCATTATTTATACAAACAACAATCAGTTCTCATGATTATATGGTTTCTTCATATGATAATTGTTTTCTCACATGATGATTTCTGGTTCTAGTCAATTGGGAGAAAATTAATTTGTTGTGTAAAAAATCAATGTGAAGGAAAGTTTGATGATGATTTCTAAAATAGAATGAAAACAATATAAAATTACAATTTCATTATTCATAATAAGATTTCATGTAACATGATTATCAATTAATAACATAATATACCATCAAAGACACCGAAGAAGTGAAGGAAAGAGTTTGTAGTGATTTAAAGTAGTGGAGACCTTGGGAGAACGAAGATGTAGTTTCCTATATTTTAATATTTTTGGAGAAAACACTGATTACAATGTTTAATAAGGATATTAAAAAGATTTTACATTGTAAAATTTGAAAACCCCTAAATTACCCGCAATAGAAAAATGAAATCATTAGTGAATGAAAGGAATGATAATATGGGCCTCCCTATGGTATTATCAATTTTTGAATGCATTAAATTAGTTAAGTATGGGTATTATAAAAATTTATGTCATAAAGAGGAGTCTTATGAATAAAATTAGCTAGGATAGACATATTTTCTATATGTTGAAAATGATGATGAGACTATATATTAAATGTGAAAAAAATGAATTGTTATATAATAAGATGATGTAGCTTAGTAAATATTTTTACAAATAGGTGGGATTAATGAACTATTTATGTATTGGAATTCAATTATTGTATTCTCTTCATTATGAAATATATATTAATTTTTTTAATATGTATTCAATAGGGATCAAAAATAATATGTTGAATAGTATTGATGGGATTTAAATGTGATGTAATTATTGTGATATATTACATAGTCAAGGGAAAATAAACTTTAACATGTTCCTAGGAAAGAAAAAATGAATTTTTTTTAGATAAAGAGATAATATGTAGATAAATTATATTATAAGTATCTATGAACCCAAAACTAATAATGGACTTTTTGACTATTTTTATTATTCTATAATTTTTTATGTTTACAATATTTTGGGATTTAATGAATATATCAAATAATTAGTGGAATTTGGAAGAATGTTTTTTTTTTAAATAAAGAATTTTCTAATTAGGTTATTAAAATGTTTTAATATAAAACTTGGTAATTGTATTCACAGAATTATTTTATGAAAATTAGGACCTATGATATGTTATATGGGTGATTAATTTTATTCTATTTGTCAGAACATAAGTGACCTTGTTTTTAATTTTTTCGATATTTGTCTTTCATAAGGGTCAAAAGATTAACAGTTTCCGAAAATTTGTATATTGATATTTATATATGGGTTTTGATATAAAATTATTCCTTCACTAGAAGATTATTTATGCATATTGTTTAACCAATGTTCACCATTTTGTTTTTATTACATCTAATTATAGAAAAAATGAATTAAAATTCTATTAATGGATCATATTAACTATTAGTGACTTTGGCATAAAAATTTCAACATAATTTGTTGGATTAATGGGTAATAAGTAAACTGATCATCTCACAACCCAATTGTGATATTCCACTTAATAAACGTGATGAAATTAACATGGTTTTTTATCGTGGAAATTCTTAAACATTAGGGAAAAAATATTAAAATGAATTGATTTATTATTATCTTCTTATTTCAACAACAATTTTTAAACCACTATGATTCATGACTATGTGGTTGTTATACTTATATATTCAACCCACTCCTACTGATCAATTTTCACTATCAATCCCCATCAATATTTGGGTTCTAGGTTTCTATTCAATACCAATATATTCATATAACACTTTTTTTTATTCTATTTGGAAACCTTGAAATGATTTACTTTTGGTAACCATTTGGTTTCCAACATTTCATTTTTAAATGATTTTTTAGTATTAATTTATATGATTTTGGATTCAATGAAATAAGTTTTCAATTTACAGAACAATTATGACCTAGAATAATTTTGAGGAATACATTAATTTTAATGGTTTTACGATGTAACCCCTAAAGTTTTTATGAATAATTTATTTTAAATAAATTAAAAGAACATGAAGGATTTCCTAGAATGATAAACCATGATAGGATTTAGATACAAAAAATACTAATTATAGATTGTGGAACATTAAATACTATGTCCCTTTGACAGCATGAGTTACATGAAATAACTACTTTTATCAAACTACAAATACTATTCATATTATTATTAAAATGTTATTATAGTTAACACATAGCCATTTGAATGAAATGTATGAAAATAATTATTTAAATTATACAAATTTTATCTAAATATTTAAAAAATTAATAACTATTCATCCAATTAATTATAATTTAATGTATGAACTATTAGGGAATTATGAAATTCATTTTTTGAAAAAATATTTTTCTATGAACAAACTATTTTGTCCAAATAAATAAAACATACAAATTTTGATGAATGATTATAATGAAAAATTTATATTATATATTCAATAATATATATAAATTTCAAAATAAGTGTTTTCTATAAAATATATAAGAATAAATCAAATTTTAGTGTAAAAAAGTTTTATTTTTTTTCTAAAAGCTGGATTTGGAGCCTTTTAATAACACAGATGTTTTAGAACTAGAATTTGGTTCCTTAATAAATTTTACATCAAAAAATAATTAAAATTTTATATTTTATGAAATGGTCAAAATTTATTATATTATAATTTCAAAATTATATGAAAATTAATTTTTTTGAATTTTTATGCGAAGATTCCTATTTGATGATTAATGAAAATAAGGAATTTTAATTAAAAATTAGATTTTCATTAAATTTATTTTTAATGTTAAATTATATGTAACGTTTTTCTGAAATCATAATCAATTAAATTTTATTCTAAACAATCCAACATCGATCATTTGATTAATTTTAAAATTGAAATTGTATATAATAACTTTTGATCTTATAAACATTTTCACATTAAAAACACTTTTCTTTGTCACGCATGTGTGATTCATTTTAACGTAATTACTGCCACTTATATGTTTGCAAATTGGTAAAATGTATTCCATATTTTAAATTAGAATAAATTAGATTATATTATAATGTAAAATTATATTTTGACTAAAATATTTAGTGAAAACAGTTAAAATTAATTACAATGACTAACAGAGAAATAATTTTTCAAAGTGACTAAACATTAACATAGATTACAAACTGGAAACAAGTAAACCATGAAATATCTAGCAATATTTCAACCATATACAAAATTTTAACTAAAAATAATCATTATTTGATGACCGTGATGTAAGGAATGCCACTATATAGTGTTTACATTTTTTTATATACAAATTTACCACACCATTTCCATATAACAGGCCAAAAAATACCCCTATCTTCCCACCTATCAGGTCAATTGTCTCATCCAAGCCATTCAGATATATCTCTCCAATATACCTCCCTTTATCTGAGAGTTCTAACATTATCCAGACATGAATCCAAGCAAGTCATCTGGTGCAAACAAGCAGGTGTTACCCGAAAAAGAGGAATCGTTAATCAATGTCGATTTTTGTTTTGTTTCCATATCCACCCCATTAAATAATTCTTATAACAATATTATATAATATAATTAGTATAAAATAATATACTATTATTTTATTTATATTAACTGCAATACCTAAAAAATTACACACATCCATCAAATGTGATTTACATTCATAATTTGTTGGTATGGCGGACTACCGTCTCATGAAGCGATGTTATTTTTTCATCCATTATAACCATTAATGATTGTAAATAATGAATTATTAAGTGATTAGGTATGATATATATAGTACATAAAATTAATTTATTCTTATGTAATTTTAATATAACAAATAACTTCATGTTTACAATTTTTGGTATATGATAACTTTGTTCGTGTGTAGAGAGGACGACCACCTCACGATGAGATATGATTCATTCATAATTTACATGTAATGTAATAAGGATGAGTTTAGTAGAAATATGTAATATAATGATATATAATAATAATATTATTATTATTAATTTAATGATTATATTTATATACATTTCATTTATTTTCCTTTGGTTTAATACATTATGAAAATTGAATTAACGTTTATGTGTATATACGACCCACTATCTCCATGAATTGTGTATTTTATTTCCAAGTTATACATTTTATAAATTAATATAAAAACATATAAACTGAATATATATTAAATCTATATCATTTATTACCAAATGTAAATGATTAAATCTTTATCTACATAAGAGTACCAATAATAATATGTTAAAACATGTATGAAAAAAAAAGTGATTATTACCCAAAAGAATACATTAACATGAAATTACTAACATATGTGTTAGATAATGACATAGGTAAATAATATATGGTATTATATAAAATTAATACGGTTCTTTATATTTTTATAATAAACTTATACATATTATATAGGATGTATGAATGAGTATGATGAATGTAAATACATAAATTTTATTTTTAGTCTCACTGTTTTTTTTGCGAGGATTATGCCATATTCACAAATAATATTTTTGTTTATATTCTGAATAATGTCATTTTATATCTTTAATATCAATTATTTCACTATTTAATTTATTATAATTTATATTATTCTTTCACAATGGTAAAGATTCAAAAGTCAGTATTATTGTAAGACATTGTTATCATCCATTTTTGTTTGGTGAGACACTTGTTATATTCAGCAACTATTTATTCAATCTATTTTATTCATTCCTAATAATTTATTTTGTTATTTATATTATACTAAAATATATTATTATTTACATTTCCATTTGGGAATACCTCTTTCATGAGGGTTTATGGTTCAAATGTTTCCTAATTGGTAAAGGAATTTTTTCCCAGTTTTTTTCTTTGCGACTAATGTTATGTTATGCACCAGTATTCTATTCAGAGATGTTTATATTCTCCAGTTTACATCTTCTATCATGAGTCCCCTACTTTTTAGGATATTTTATAATTCATGTAATTGTCCTCTTTAAATGTGATTAGGATTCAATGTTACCAAAGTGGTATCATCACTCAATAATACTCCTGAATTTTCTTCTTCTTTATTTGTTCAGGATATATTTAAGTAATAGTGGTATTTTTTCATTTTTTGTTACTTAATATAATTATGTTTTATTTATGAAAATAAAAATTTATTTATAACTTCGATCTAAAATATGTTTTAAAACCATGTCTCAAAAACTATGTTTTAAAAAGAATTATACATTAATCTATTTTTCATATAAAAATATTTTAAATGTTTTATGACTTAAAAAGAATATTAAATGCTTTCACAATATCCCTTTATGATTTTTAATTGTTATTTTCAAAGTACATGGTTAAAGATATTTATGTTTTAAAATGAATTTATCATATATGAAAGGATTATAGAAAAATAATTTTTTTATTTTATTTTTATAGCTTAATTATTATGTTTTCAATGTGGTTTTCATATATTAAAATTATGAAAATGTTTTCTGCCATAAAAATAATTTAAAATGAATGGTTATTTTCCTTAAGAAATGATCCTAGTGATATTTCAAAACCTTCTCCATCTATGAAAATATCTATTGATATAACCTGTGATTTATTAGGAATGTGATCTAAGGATAGTGTTATTAATCTTTATATGATCATTTTATGTTTATGGTATATTTTTTAATGAAAAATGTTTATATTTCAAGGTGTTTTACCATAAATAAACCCTCTTCATTTTAAGAATTTTTCTATGATGCAATGATAATGAATACTCTATATTTTATAGAGTATATGATATTATAAAATATATGTAATACCCACTTTAGTAAATGGATTATGATAAGATTAATGTTTTATGAACTTTTCAAACGCATAAATATAATTTTTATTATGTGACTTGTGGGACCAAAATCTCTTTCTAATTTATTATGTAATTACTTATATCTCAAGATATATCCATGGATATAAGGGATAATGAACCTTGTTCAGTTATATAATTTTCATACTACGATGGAATTAGATAGAAAATTAACTAATAAGATGGTTTGGGAAGTGATCTCATTCAATTAAGATAAAATTGGTAGTGGGCCCTGGCTAATATAGAAAAAAGGATGCAATTGGGTATGGTGGTGTGTCTCGCCTAGGAGGTGTAGCAAAAAATTATTGAACTAGATTACATGTTAACAATTTTATGTGTTAATATAATTACATGTTTATAATGTTATGCGTGTCTATTAATGTATGTCCATTAGTATATGTGAGGGCCTAATTTGTTGTCCTTAACATAATGAGTGAATCTTTTTCAATTTACACATGTTCAGAATGTTATATACTTATATGTATGCCAACATTCCATGAATTTTTCCAATGTTATTCTCTAAAAACTCAGCTTAATTGATAATATTGTGATACATTTCTTATAAATAGTCAATATTAATTCCATGAATCCGAATTATTATATTTTAAAAGGATGATATGATCATAAAATTTTATCATCATGTTCTCATATCCTTATTCTCTTGTTATGTTTAATCATCATATATTTTTTCCTTAAAGAGAATATAAGCTCACTGTTTTGTGTATTTCATTTCTCTTGGTTATAATTAAATGTTTTAAATATGTTTACTAAATGTTAATATCCTTGTGGTAATATTTGAAGATCCATCACATTGATAAGATAGGGGATTTTATGTTCCAAAAGACACAAATCTATTAAAGTCCCCGAGCATTTGTTTTTTCTAATGTAATAAATATTCATCTAAAAATATGTAATATAACCGTATGTTTTCCAGTGTAATTATATATGGTTCTCATATTTCTCAAACCTTCCAAAAAAAATCTAATGAAATTAAAATATATATTGTGTTTGACTTCTTGAAGGATTTTACATTAAAGAATTTCTTCATTCCACATCTGATTCTATATGTTCTAGTTATCTCCCCCTAAAATATTTCCTCATCCCAGGTAGTGAAATATTATTCAATAATATGTAATATTTTTTTAAAAACCACCATGTTACCAATATTTTCACTGATTTGTGAAACATTTCATTTTATAGATCATTTTCTTGTTTACTTATCGAGATTTATTTCATTATTTTGTATTTTTATTATCTTCATGATATATTTTAGGATATAAAAGAAATCATGTGTTAAACATTTCATATTATAATCTTATATATTGTCTATCACCATTATAATTTCCCCCGTATTGTGAAAAATAATAATTTCATGCTACATTATTAGTGAAAACAAATTTAACCTATTTTTTAGATATAAATTTTACATGATATTTTGTATTGTTATTCTCACTTTTTTGGAGGATTCATCTTTGACATAAGTTTAAATTTTTAAATCCTACTTCAAATTTGACATCAATTTTTTATAAAAAAGACTCATATATTTTATATTATATTATTCTTCATCATTTACTCTAATAATGTTCTCAATGTCATTTATAAACTTATAATGTTCAGTGACCTTCAACAATTTTTTTTATCTCATCAACTATGGTATATTCTATCATCAAATTATAATTATTTTCATTAATGAGATACTTTTTAATAGAAATACCTTAATTTCTATTTTGGTCATGTTATTATAATCAATATATTCTTCATGTTCTACCTTTAATATACATTAATTGTCTTGTGATTTTGACCGTTCTTATTCAATGCATGAACTGTTAATGGATTTTTTAATATATTCCATGAAATTAATGAATATATCCCTTAAATAAAATTAAAATTCACTACTATATGAATGTGAAACACCTTTTTTCGGATCCTAAAATTTCTCCTCTTAACATAGAAAAATGTATTCATAAACTTTTTGGAATTGGGTGGATCTTTGGATCTCTTACTCCATTAAATTTGGAATGATATTCATCATATTAAAAATTTGAAGATAACAATATTTTTTTGGGATGGTAAATCCTATTTTTTCTATAAAAAGTTCACTTATAACATCTTAAATAATACTTATCTTTTCCCTTTTTCCGAAAATTCATAAATCGCATTGAAATATTTAAAATAACTTGTTCATAGTATTCTTACTTTTATTCATTTTTATAGTTTCATTATTTATTATTATCAAAATATTCATTAATTTAATACTTTTCCATGGCCTTAAAAATATATTTCATCATTAACATTTTATAGAAAGCTATATTTTTTCTCATTTCATAATTTATGACTATGTTATTCAATTTAACAAAGGAATGATCCTTTAATTATTATAGTGATAATATATTAAGATCAACCCTATATAAATTTTTTGTTTTGATCTTATTAATAGTTTAGAGATTAATTTTTTTTAGTAAACCCTCATATATTACAAAATCGTCCATTTATCAGAGATAATTAATCATTAATGTTATTTTCCTAAACTGTCATGAAGTCTTCAAATATTATTCTCTAGATTTAAAATTTATCATCTATCACTTTTGCATTCACATCAAATCTAAATTATATCTTATGTATGATTTCATTATCTTATATATGTCCCATAAATTTTGTAAACACTATTTTAAACTGGTAAATGAGAATATCCTTAGGAGCATTTCAACTATTTTCCATATTTATTTTAACTTACATATTAATTATATAATTTCCTTTAATTGGTTGAGAACTAAGGATAAAATAATCTATAATCTATAAGAAAAAGGATATAAAATGTGTACTCAATCTATTCTTCTAACTATGATAATTTTTTTCATCAAATACTATCACAACTAGGTTGTTCACAAAATTTAGATTATTAATTCTTGGAAATTGAATGAATAAAATCAGGGATTTGCTATCGATACTTTATGAAGTTCTTCAGATGGTAATGCTCCACTAAAATGTGGGATCAATTTGTTGAGAAAAGTTATAATAATTTATTCATAATTAAATAAACATCTATAACTTGTTATCTGTATATCCACTCAAGTATTGTATCTCTAACACAACAATGTATACAAAAGACAAAGAGTTATAAGACATGAGTGTTTTACTTGGTTTGTGCCCTTTTGGGTAAAAATACTCATTATAAATGATGGTTCCAATCTCCAACCATTTATTCTTCACTACAAGAAATAAAGAGTTAAATTTTTACAGTTTTGTCATAGATTCAGACCATACTTGTCTGAAGTCACAAAGAACTATACAAATTCATACTACCTTTATATGAGAATATGTAACTGAGATGAGAATTATCTTATGGAGAATTTGGTTTCTTATTTAATATCAGATGTAGATCTTCCTTGATTTTCCATTACAAATATTCATGAATACATTGTTTCATCATATGGATCTAATTTTGATAATATTAAAGATTCTTAGACTAATAAAAATTTAATGATTCTCCATATCAGACAATGTAAATGATATATTAAAATTTTATTTATTTAATATCTTTTCTTTTTTACTAATCTCATGAATTTTGATTCTCAGTATTGTTTCAATCTTTTATTTGGATTTATATGAAGTTATATATTTATTTCCTCAATATACCAAAAAATATAGACACTTAAAATTAAGGGAGTTAATTTAATTCAAATATAGTATACTATAGGTTTTCATTCTCAATCAAAATATCAATGGAATTGTTCACCAAAATATATTATATTTACTTATTTATTCAGTCTATAAAACATGCACTATGATATTATAAATATTTTCACTATTTAATAATTGTATATCTATAGGAAAATATATCCTCTGACATTCTTATTGATTGGAATCTTAGCCAAAAAATTTAATAACATTTTCCAAATTTGTCCACACAAAAATAATAATTCAAATAATAAATCATGGAAAATTTACATTAAAAATTATATTATTTTTCCCACTATTTTAGCCCAAACTCATAATTTTTCAATTTTACATTTAGTTTTATATTGATGTGAAAAAACACATAACCTCATTAACCCGAACATACAACATAAAAACATCAATAATAATAACTGTATATAATAGTTTAATGTATTGATTCCCTTTATGAAAATAACAATTCATAAAATTAGATTTACAAATTTAAAATATGGAATTTCATCAAGGAAATAACCATCATTGAGTCCCTTGATCATCTTTTTCATATACATTGGATCAGAACATAAATCAGGAAAAATATATTTAAAATATTTTTGAAAATAACATAGGAATTAGTTTTAATTACATTTTAGATGTGATTTTTTACAGTATGATGATTACTTCTTGTATCTCTAGGAGTCGTTCAATCTATATACATGAATTCTAGATTCCCCATTTTTACAAAGTATATAAATTCACATAAATTATTCATTGAAACAAAATTCCCTATATATGTTTGAATTTATCATAAAATTAGAAATGTTGGATATAAATGGATAAACAAATTAATTTCTTATATGAATTATCAAATGTGGTAAGAATTCTATTATGTTGTAGAAATCAGGAATGTGGAATAATTCACCTTCATAGTAATTTAATTAATATATAATTTTCTCATATGGTTGAAGTTGTATACGTGACTATTCACAAATGTTATTTATTATCATACATCGACCAAAACTCTTTTGTTGATTTTGTCTACATGGAATTTTCACTTCAACGAGTCTTCACAAATATGAATACTTTCCTACATAGAGAACCTGAAAATTAAATCTAGAAAAACTCCCTTTATCCAATGGAATTATCACCTCATAAAATATATTAAATGTAAACTCAACCAATAAAAAATATTGTTATTTAGTTAAAGAATAACATAACAACATTGTGTTCTATATTTTTTCTCTTTTCCTACTATAAGATGAGTTTATTGCAGTTATTATGTAATGAGTACATCTTAGAATTATCTAGTCCCTTAATGAATTTTTAGGTATAATAAAATAAACTAGAATCACTGTTTTTTGTATATATAGCCTCTAATGTATGGTTTATCGGTATAATTTTAGGAAGATATAATACAATTTCATGGAATGATACCTTGATGGGATTGTTATAATATCACGAATTATCCATTCCATTATTATAAGATAATTATTCCATTTACATAATCACCAGGATATTCTAGTAGTCGAATAATCACATGCAATATCAATGTCCACTTTCATAATGATGGAATGTGTAATGCCAGGCTTTCATAACCACATAGTCAAGGCCTTTTTCCAAGATTACAAATAATATTATTTCAAGGCCTTGTTCCAAGACACTAGTTTGTCTCATGGGACCTACTGATGCATCGATGATCTATAGTGGGCTCCACCCATCACTTACTAAGTCCAATGCAATCCAAATATGAAAAGGTTTACAGATAACATAAACATTCATATTAAAACTGGAATACAAAATGTCAATACATTATCCATAAACCATGAATTGTTTGAAATAACACATCCACAATCAAACATATCACAAAACCTTCAATAAAATATGGAAGTTCTCTATCATAATAAATCAACTTCAAAAAAACATAATATCCATCAATTGATATTGACATAGATGAAATCAACTCATTTTTCGAGAAATATCTCTTTCTATTTTGAAATCATATAAAAGACATGTAATTATAAAAAAATCATTTTTATTTTAAAATATTCTTATAATCTTGTGAGGTAAGCTTCGACGATGTTACAATAGCATAAAATAGCCACACCTGCTATATAAGTTAAAAAAATACATTCTTACATTAATTTTATTAAAAAGGTTAAAAAGAACCTTGTTTGAAAAACGACCGAAATATTCCATTCAAACATTTTATAAATATCCAAACAAGGGTATAAATTAATTTATCCCATTTTCTATTAAATAATAAAAATGTTTTGGAATAAAATTTTAAGAAACCTTGATTTGGATGATAAAGAGGTTCCAGTACATACTTACATAAAAACAACCTCAGATAATAAAGAGATTGTGAAATTAACTCTTACCTTGTACTTTTCCAGGGTATGTGGTAGGTTAACCTCCTATATAATCATGAAATGTTTTTTATTAAATTATACAACAATCATATATATTAATATGATATCATATATGATCTTTTAAAATTGCGTTGTTATAATATCTTAGTATTATCATAGATTCAGTTGTTAACAGATTCATTTTCCATTATACGCTTTATTACATAAGTAATGTTTTTTATGGATAGGATGAATCATATTCATATTCAGAATGAAATTAAGTCTTTAAGAATTATTTTTAATCATCTAATGAAAATTAGTATTGAATGGATTCTATGGGGAATGAATCTCATCGTGTTCGTGGAGACGATTATCTATACGTACGCGCGAGCAACAATATCATTCTTTTGATATTAAAATAATATATAATTAGATGTTATATCATATATACAGAATCATTATCATTTTTTATTTATTATTTACATCAATTAAACATTATTATTATAACCATCCAAATAATAATTTATTGAATAACAATTACACCACAACGTGGAGACTGTAAGCCGTACATATGCATGTATGGTGACATGTCACTCAAATGATGGATAGAATAATGAATATGGTCATACCATATTTATAATATATCCAGTATATAGAATATACTAGATTTATTATTTTAGAATGGTAATAACAAAGAAATGTGAAGTGGAAGAAGAGTGGAACTTGAATGATGGTGGTGAAATCATTACCTCTTCTTCAGGATCTTCCTTTTGATTTGATCATAATGACTTTTTAAGTTGGATTTCTGACTTTAGTAAGGCCTCTAGGATTAAGGGAGGGAAATTTAGAGGGTATTTGGGTAGGGGTTGGACGACCCAAAAGGCTTTGAAGGTGTTAATTAGAGATAAGGGGCAGTGGAATTTTTTAAGAGGAGTGGGGGGAACCTTAGAAAAAGCTAGAAATATTATTTTATAATAAAATAATTTTCGGTTTATGATGTCTCCAAAGTGGATTATTTAATGTATAAGGTGGTAATGGGTCGAAAACCACTCAAACAATATATTTTAGATAGTTTTGGGTCACTATATTAACCTTATCTTTTAGATTTAACTTTTAGATACATAGTTTGACATTTACCATTTCTCTTTGTATTTTTATATTATATGGTTAATAAACTGACTATATTTGTCCAAGAAAAACACAATAGGGTCATTAATGACACATATAATATTATTTTGGAAATTTAGATGAACTATAGACTTATAGGAATATTATATCAACCAATAATATAGTATTTTTTTTAAAAACTCAATTATGTCAATTTGGACATTATTTAATTTTTTAATTTTTTTTAAAAGTCATAACAGTCTTGTACGGTTTGCGAACGGTTTAAAAACGTGAAAAAAATTTTTTTGCATGGTAAAAACCTTTGGTTAAAAGTCCAAAACTCTCTTACTGATATTTTAATCCTACTCCATCCACCTAATCCAATAAACAACAGCATATTTAGCCTTTTTTGCACATTTGGAGCTATTTTATGGCCAAATCTAGGGATTAAGAGATCTCATTCGTCCGCCATCTGATCGGGCTTTTCTTCATCACATTGGATATGAAATAGTAAGTACACAAATAATTTTTATCCATTATTCTTCTCATTCACTCTTGAACTAGATATATCCACGTGAGTTTTTCCACCGTTTTATATATCTGTACTAATCTAAGGAAAATCAAGGTCCTATACCAGATGAGATGGATCGTACAACCCTAAGGTGGGTGGTTTATAACTCATACCTAAAGTTAGTTCTTATGAGATTGTTCTTGTGTGGCCAATCTATTTCCTTTGAAACTATTTCTTAAATTAACATGTCATTATTATACTCGTTAGAATCGTATGGTTATGATCTTTCCAAATATGTTATTATATGTTAGCGGCTTTACCCACAACTCAATCCACCACATGTCATAGGTTATCCCATAAATGGGTTTTTAGTGTTTTGGAATATTTGATTTACTGTTTGGGTGTTCCATTACATGACTTTTCTAATGGAAGTTCTTATTATTAGAAATGATTTTATATTACTGATAATTGCATAATAGAATCTATTATGTATGCTCACCACTTGACCTACATAAAGTAAGTGCATACAAATAAAAATTAAATGTGAAATGTGAAATGGAAACTATAGTAAGTATATAAATTGGCCATAACTAACGTGATTCAATAAAAGATACATGTCCATAGCACCCCCTTCCATGTTGATGGTAGGTATCAGAGTGAACCTCAATAATAGATTATTCGTTAATGGCTAACTAAGACTTGATTAAATGGTTGAAATGCTACATGTCCAATCCACACTATTATAAAAAAAATCAATGACCAATAAATAAATGGATTCAACTTGACTTGACCTATCCACCATAATGGAAGGTCAGTGCAAAACCAAATAAATTATTACCTAATGACAATATCGAATAAGATTGTACTAACCCAAGATTGCCTTGGATTTAGAGAGGATAGTACCTTGGGTCTCGGGAACCCCATTCTAATTCAAGGATATGGTTTTCTTAGGTTGATACCCACCTAGACTCAGGTTCTTGTCTATTAAAAGAATGTCTGGTATAATACTATTGTATCCCCTTATTTATTACAAGATACCTTGGATACACTCCTTGGATCCAGCATTGAATTGTAGTTCCCATGGTAAAATACTGTAGGGCCTTGTCTTTCCATAGCCCAATTTTACTACACTTAATCACCTTGATCTCAGTAGGCGCCTTATCGTGGAATTAATATGATTATACTCCTTGGATTACATTGTTACCCCTTAGCTAGACTCAGATACTATTGAGCTTGCTTTCTGTGAGTTTATGTGACCTTGGTGTTTACCCTAGAACTCCCCCACTAGAAATCATTGTCTGGTTTCCTAATTACACATTAAGACCATAACTACTTATACTATCAGGACATGTTTTTCATTGTTGTATATGCGTCACGTGACCTATTAAATTTAAATAGTAATTGATTAATTAATGAACTAGTTACATGTTCAGACAACAGTCGAGGGATGAAACCGGTCCATGTTTATTTAGTTATATTATACAACATTCTTTAAATTATATATGCATTCCTACAAAATTCTATATCCCATTACATGGGCTGAATGTTATAATCATCGTTGGTGGTGGACCACTAAGATTTATCTCACTCACTCTCTGAGCGTCGTTTGGTACTAGGAGTATATTTCATTGTTGTAGGTATTAATAAAAATAATTATGTTGCTTTCAATACATGATTGTGTGATTATAGGATGGAGCATTATAGTAGATGACCAAGTAAGATATTAGGATTATTCGAGTAGAATTTTTTTTATTTTACCTTGTCGAACATATTATTTACATTATCTTGTATCTGCACTTTCTAGTTTTCTAGTGATGTAACATCACATCAACACTACTCAAGTTTATATAGTTAATGTTATTATTTTTTTTCTATTACATTTGTTTTCATTTTCTATTTATTTATAATGTTTTCATTTCTTACTATTTTATTATATTCCTTCCTATTTTCTACTCTCTTCTAATGAGGGAATAGTCTTCCCATGGACCCACCCTAGGCCCTTGCTATTAGTTGGAATCCTCTGGAATTCAGGATGATGCGCTTGAGTCCATGTGGCCCACCAGTCAAGGGGAACCCATTAAGTGGAATCTGTGTCTGCTTCATAACAAGATATAACTATAATAGAGATTTTCCTCCACTACTAAAAATATTAAATGGCATTTAGAGATTTAAATGTCATATGGGACCAACATGGGGGTCAGGAGAATAGTTTTTGAACATGGAATGGGTTCTCCAAGTTCCATGATAGTTGTAAAATGATATATTTCCAAGTTAGATAATCTATGATACGACTTAAGGAAACAGATAGGTTGTATATTTGGTTCTACATATAGTAAAACCATGAAATATAGATCTTAAGTGAGACATCTTCCTATAATGATGTTTAAGTATCTTTCCCCTTGATAAATAGATAACATTTTTTGTGTTTGAAATGTGGGAAAGTTTATTTACCATGAGATAAAATAATTAGACCAAGGGAATAGTTTATGATATTGGATACCAATTGGTATAAATATGCTTGTGGTTTGAGCTATAAGATCACATGTGGGATTCATATTCTTTCATACTATCTTCTAAGGGTCCTAATAGGGATGCGTCCACCTACATTTTGACCCCTAAGATCCCATATGTGATGCCTCAGTATATGTAATGATTTAGAGTATCCAAAGACGGATTCCTATAATTACATGTTTACCTGTAAGAAAATAGCAGCGATACCATAAATTATCTATGGACATCAAAGATATCGTAGGATATGCCTCTCTATATTATTAACCAAGGGGAAATATTGTATTACCCAATATCCGACAATCCCTGAGTAAGTGAATTTTGGGATTGGTAATATATTGTAACGAGGGTCACATAAGAAGTTATAAAGATTGTGTGATCATGAGGGGGTATCTTAGTAGTGATGGGTTTAGGTTTTCATCCATCCTCACTCATTTATTCATACTTTCACTCATTTATCATTGATACAGTTTTGATTTCCTGATGTGCTTCCTAGAACTTATCCAAGGGGCCAAACATGGTATGACCACACTGTGGGAATACAAGGAGGTTCTTCATAGTATCTAAATTATGATCCATATTTAGTTCAATGATACCATTATCTTAATACCATGTTTCACTAGTATTATTCCCTACACATGGTTCTCACTGTATGTTTTCAATGATATCTTAGAACCCCTCATAGAAAATGTCACCCAGTCGATACTTATCACGCAAGGATTAGTGTCATGAACCGAATCTGGTCGCTGCCAAAACCGGCACCAAACCTAGCCCGAGACATGACTCGAAGGTTGTTTCCTATCCCCACGGGCTGGCACAAGTTCCCGTGTATCATTTATTTTTGTTTGGGAATGATTTACCCGAATATAAAGGCATAAAACATTAAAAACAATCAATAAATTAATCTAAAAAATGTAAACCAAACGATGTTTACACAAAAACCCGAACTGAATACATATGTTTAAAGACACTAAAAGTGGTCTACAAACAAATAATGACAACATAATGACATCCCCATGGACTCTACACGACAAGGGGGTCATCACTCGCAAGCCTTCTCGGCAACTCCGCCCCAACGATGGAGACTAACACCCTGAACCGCCATCACCCTTAGCCTTCCCTTTACCTGAGTCAAGCATAAGCAGGTCTACTTACACCCAAGGGGTGTAAGTGGGGTATGATTCTATGACCAATAGAATACCACCAGATGATTCCAAAGAGCATGCAATACAATGTGAAAAAAATAAGCAATTTTAATACACAAGGTGAAACAGTGTTAAAATTCAAAGAAATGAAACAATCAAATGAAAAAAAAAATTCAATCTGAGAATTTCAGGATGTTAACACATTAAATAGAAATGTGATCTACTATAAAGTACTTCCAAAACACCCCACAAGAAGGTTAAATACGACAAATACAATGAGCATCAAAATCGGGAACACCACTAAGCACTAGGTTGTCTCGGGCCCTATGTACCTCGTACCTCGGTGTAGATTAACCATAGAAAAATATGTTCTCGTGCATGATCCACTAGTAGGGAACATAAACATAACCTAATGGTCCCCAATAATCATCTACATAGTTTATTTAGAGTCGTTTTTATCCAAATGCTAAGTTGAACAGGGACAAAATCCATCTGATCCACTAGTCGTACTAGTACAAATCCGCCCCACCAATGTACCCGGGATTACCCTTTTGTGCTCAAACAATTTCAGCAAACAAAACACATCATTTTACATATAAAATATCACTACTGGTCACAAAAAAATATTACCATAGCTATACACATTTTATACCATTTAAAACACACAATAAAATAATTTTGTTTTCAATAAAATAACCTCTCAAAACATCACATTGTTTTGCACCCAAAGCTCTTTATGATATCTACATTGCACGCTATGTGAATAGTTTTAAGTCATTAAAACATATTTTCAGTTCAATACCCTTTAATTAAAACAAAAATTCATTTATTGGGCAGCCCAATTTTAACCAAGAAGTTATATCTTTTATAACCCACCATTTTCACACAAACATGGCACTTGAAGCCCATTTTCTTCCCAAACAACATTTAAACAAACTTTCACAGCAACAAAAAAAATTAAACATTAAAAAAATGATTTTTATTCATAATACAGTTCAATAAAATCAACTACCAAGTAATTATAGGTTAGCCGAAAATGAACCAATAAAATATTAGAATGAAAACCCCCCAACTTCACCAAAAATTGGAACTTCAAATTCATTTTCATTATAAATGAATCTAAAAACAATTTTTATAGAAAAATTAAAGTGAAATAAAAATCAAGGTACCATGAAAAAAGAAAACTAATTCACAAAAAATTGCACACAAAATGGAATCACCAACCAAAGTCACAAAACCCTTTAATCTTCGTGCGAAAATAAAATCGCACCCCCGCCGCACCAAGAGAGACCTAGATCAAACCTAAAACCACAAGAATAGGCCAATAAAGCCCAATGATAAACCATTGGTTCGAAAACCTAGTTTCTGGACATTATGAAACTCAATGTTACCGAAGAAACCATAAGAACAATGAGTTAAACACAAAGTAATTTGAAAGAGGAAATAAAATGGCGCATTTACTTGAGGTATCTTGAATTAATCACTCCAAAACACCAGTATCTGAAATTTAAAAGAACCAAAATTTTGGGTTCGTTCGAACAAGATGTATTAGGTCATTTTAAAAACCTTAATGGGGGAAAATATTGACAATTGAGAGAGTTATGAAATAATGAATTTACCTCTTCAAATCAGGATTATTTGAGGAAGCCTATGAATCTCGGCACCAAATCGCAATTCACCAGATCTCCAAAGATGGGGGGGGGATATTTCAGACACACGGCTGGGTTAATTGGTCTTGGGTGAGACTTGGAATCACCTAAAAATCTCAAATATTGAATAAGTTATAGAATAATCAAAATTTATCATTAAAACAAGAATTGGGCTTTCGGGCAGGCCCAACCCCTTAGATAAAAACACAAATCAAACCTGGTTATGGATTTCTAAAAGCTCCAAATTTCAATAGTGGTGATAATAGATCAGGGTAGTTCATTTATGAATTTGAATGGGTGAAAAATATTAAAAAATTAAAACTTTATAAAAGAAACAAAATTGGTTTTTAAATATGGAACTAGGCTCACGGTTTGGCCCAATTCATGAAAACTCTCTCATTCCTCCATAAAACATTGGGACCCCCCCATCAAACAAAGTATGAATGGAAATTAAATGAAATTTACCTTTAAAATATGTCATGGGTGTGACAATTCTCCCCACCACAAAGCATCCCGCCCCTGGAATTCCCCAACAACACCAGATGCAAAAGCAAAGCCCAAACGATAGACCAAGACAGACCTCATTGCCATGTTTTCACCTGCTTCAAAAAGGATGAACATCTCTAGTTGATCAAACAACAGAAGAGAATAATCTCACCCACCAAAAAGTACCCCACTTACATAATATGATGAAACACATTAAAAACACATCACAAAACAAAACATCTCAAACACTACAAGACGACGCTAAAGCAATCCACTTGAAACGGACAACGAACTCGAATAACGCTACCACAACATTACGTAAACAAACCCATTAGGTGTTTTCCAACCCCAAATTTACCAAATTAACAAATTTGTGGATAGATAGACATAAAATATACTACCTATTACCTAGAATACCCCATGGAGAAAACAGATTCACTAGTACGGGGTGACCCAATATGGACATCCCACCACGAGGGAGAACTCAATTTCTACGACAGAATAAGGATAACAATTGGGGAAAGAACGAATGATCTCCCCATCATAAGGGTTAAACTAACATTATTACTTATCCAAGAGAACATACATGATACCCATGATGGGTCTCCCCTCCATAATAATGGACACAACTTTCCATAAGACAGAATCAAGACACTAACAGGGGGCCTCGAATGGACTTCCCTGCATTAGGGGTAGATTAATATCAGAATTCATCCAATAAAACATACATGAGACTCATTGTGGTAATACCCAAAACAAAAACCAACCATATTAACTAACTAGTATGGGATAAAAACAACAAAAATAACAAAAAAATTTATTGAGCTGGCATGGTCGCATGGTTGGTTCACACAGTTTGGGAAACTGTGAGTTAATTGTGCGGAACATTCCGTCCAAAGAGGAAACATCACCCAGTTTCCTTAGCCAAGGATCATGGACGTGCAGATACCATGCAGTAGCTACTGTCTCTTATCACACTGTCCCCTTGGTTGGCACACGGTTACTACTAACCGCGCACAAACTAGGCACTTCAACCTGCTTAACCTGAATTTTAAACTTTTCTCCAAAAGCACAAGGGGACCCAAAGGGGAAAAATTCAACTCAGGGTATGACATGGGAACAAGGTACTCACACCTCTTTCCACCAAATGTGAGAAATTAGAACAAGACGATGACACTAGAGGTTTAAACTATTCTTATCTTTGTCATTGAGGATATGACCTTGACCAAAAGTGTGAACGACTCTTGGATTTCCCCCTAACTACGCGCCTGTTTCTCTCCGGGGCCTATGGCTGGAGCTCAATGGATTGAAGCATCATCAGCCTCACAGTTAGGATTTCAAAACCCCAAAACTGAACATCTTCTTCCAGTGCTAAAAACAATTATACTGTAATCTCAGATTGTCTCATTGAGACATGCCACACATCAAACCCGCTTTTCCCGAACCCATCATTTTACCAAAACAAGAACTTAGAGGATGCACACACATAACACATTTTTTTCATCGGATGCTAAACAGCAGAATTAAAGGACATATTGAAACACATTCCACTAGAACATAGGATTTAGAATTTCCTATAGGGCGACACACAACCAACCAAATAGTTACTATCATAAGATTGCACAATCTTCACCCTTATAGTCAAATTAAAATATGACATAGAATGGAATCATCGAACATGACCATTGTGGATAAAAGAAAACACAAGTAGAGGGACCTTGTACTGATTCCCAAACAGCACATGATTCCAGCATGTGTCTGTAATAGGAACTCATCGACAGATCTTTCACACTGGTGGCCTAACATGAACTCCTTCTTCAATGAGACTGACGAAGGACCCATGGGCCCTTTAAGACATCATTCTACATTGACAACCCTGAACATCAGTGACCTTCGACAATATTGGAAACATAAGAAACTAAGGTCTATTTCAACCTCTCACAAACACTCTCCCACTATAGGGGAATCCACATAATTGAAAAAGAAGAGGGGTAAACACAATCTCTAAACCTCAAGAATAAATTCCTTATGTTGATCAACTGGAGGATCATCCAATGGTGAATCAGCATAGGCCAAACATGAATAATACATTAACACTTTATAAGAGAGTACCCTAGCCTACATGAAAACCCAAGGACCCAACCGATCTGGTAATTTGGTCACAAAAGACCACAAACCTGAACCGAACACATGAGGGGAGCCACCATATTGGCCTCCCAAACTTTTCCTCAAAAGAGACCATTGACCAACACATCATTCAAACTCATCAATGAAACACCAACCCAAAACATCGTTCAAACAAGAGGGGTTATTGAACTCGAAACATCCCACAATAATAATCCCAAAAACACATAATCCATACCTCCCAAACATACATTATAAAAACATGACACTTTCCTTCAAAAACATTATTTAATAAAAATAGTGTTGGTCGGTTGTGCATTTACTGATGGTATCTCATGAGCCTCACACATGCATCTTTACATGCCACATCAGGAACCCACCTCATATCCATCCATATTCCAAAATAAACCTATGCATGTGGTCACCCTTGAGAACACCAAATACCAAAAATCAATCCTTTCCTCTTTCTAAAATCAAACTTTTAACCACAATTTTCCTTTCTCAAAAACACTAACCATAATATCAAAACCCAATTTTTCATCTCACAAACCAATTTAGAAAAAGAATGAATAATTCAATAAAAGCACATATTCATGCCTTTCACAATTGTTTCAAATCATTTTAAACAATTTCAAAACACTTCTAATTTAATGAAATACACAATTTCATAAATCCCCATTTAATTAAGAACTCAACTCTTCTCATTTCAAGACAAGGTTCTAAAAGTTCATAATTTTTTTTCTAAATGTTCAGTACTCACCAAACCCAAAATCCATCTTCAACCCCCACAAAAAAATTCTAGACCAGTTAATTCTATCAAAAACAGTTTTCCACAGTAAAAAAAATTCCACTAGAAACATATTTTCAAAACCGCAATTAACATAGTTCATACGTTCAAAAGAGGTGTAAACACATAATTTACCCTTTTAAAATAATTCTGAAATTTAATTTATAGACATTAAAAAAAACCATTTTCACTTTACTTGAAAATAACATCACAAAAAACACACAACCTAAAGTGAAGTCATTTTTTTGATTAAAAAAACCATGTTTCCAAAATTCCAAAAAAAAGAGACACAAGACAATGTGAGAGGAAACAAGTTACGGTGGGTGACTTGGACATATGGTTGGAATCCATATTCCAATCACTTCTCTGTCACATAGATTATTCTAGGGAAATATTCACGGCTCCACATTGCTTGCCAGGCCCTGCGATCTCACTGAGATTATTCTCCCAACTCTCTTTTCATTTTCCATAGTCATCATTAAACCCTGAAAATCAAAGGACTCAAATAAATCCATACTTCCCCTGGTGACTTGAATCCCATCATGAGGTGTGCTGGCCAAGCACACTACCCATGACTAGAATGTCAAGTCCCGATAATCCTAGCTCCAAACTATCCCGACTCATCCCCAAATAACATGACCCAAGGAGCGAACCTCCTCTGATACCATTTTGTCACGAACCGAATCTGGTCGCCGCCAAAACCGGCACCAATCCCAGCCCGTCACATGACCCAAATGGAGTTACATATCCCCACGGGCTGGCAAAAGTTCCCGGGTATAATTTATTTTTGTTTGGGAACAATTTACCCGAATATGAAGGCATAAAATATTTAAAACAATCAATAAACTGAATCTGGAAAATGTAAACCAAACGTTGATTACACAAAAACCAGAAGTGAATACATATGATTAAAGAGACTACACGTGGTCTAAAAACAAATAATGACAATATAAAGACATCCCCATGGACTCCACACGACAAGGGGGTCATCACCTGCAAGCCTTCTCCACAACTCCGCCCCAACGATGGGGACTAACACCCTGAACCGCCATCACCCTTAGCCTTCCCCTTACCCGAGTCAAGCATAAGAAGGTCCAAATATGACTAAGAGGTGTATGTTGGGTGTGATCCTAGGACCAATAGGATACCAATAGATGATTCCAAATAGTATGCAATACAATGTGAATAAAACATGAAATTTTAATACACATGGTGAAACAGTGTTAAAATTCAAAGAAATGCAACTTTCAAATGAAAATAGTTTTCAATCCGAGAATTTCAGGATGTTAACACATTAAATAGACATGTGAGCTATTTTAATGTACAACCAAAACACCCCAAAATAAGGGTAAATACCACAAATCCAATTACCATCAAAATAGGGAACACCCCTAAGCACTAGGTTGTCTCGGGCCCTATGTACCTCGTACCTCAGTGTAGAGTAACCATAGAAAAATCCACTCTCATGCATGAGCCTCTATTAGGGAACATACCCATAACATAGTGGTCCCAAATCCTCATCCAAATAGATTTGTTAGAGTTTTCATTATCCAAATGCTAAGTGGAACAGGGACACAACCCATCCGATCCACTAACTGTACTAGTACAAATCCGCCCCACCGTCGTACCCCGGCTTCCCCTTTTGTGCTCAGACAATTTCAGCAAACAACACACATCATTTTTCATATAAAATATCACTACTGGTCACAAACAAATAGTATAGTATCTATACAAATTTTATACCATTTAAAACACACAATAAAATAATTTGTTTTCAATAAAACAACCTCTCAAAACATCACATTGTTTTGCACACAAAGGTCTTTAAGATATCCACTTTGCACACTATTTGAACACTTTTAAGTCATTAAAACAAAATTTCAGTTCAATAACCATTAATGAAACCAACAATTCTGTTATGGGGCATCCCAATGTGAACCAAGAAGTTATATCTTTTAAAAACCACCATTTTCACACAAACATGGCACTTAAAGCCCATTTGCTTCCCAAACAACATTTAAACAAACTTTCACAGCAACAAAAAAAAAGAATAAACATTAAAAACATGATTTTCAGTCATAATATTGTTCAATAAAATCCTCTATTTAATTATAGGTCAGACCAAAATGATCCAATAAAAGATTTGAATGAAAAACCCCCAATTTCACCAAAAATTGGAACTCAAAATTCATTTTCATTATAAATGAAACTAAAATTTTTTTTTACAGAAACATTCAAGTGAAATAATCATTATGGTACCATTAACACAACAAGCTAATTCAAAAAAATCACACAAAATGGAATCACCTACCAACATGACAAAACCCTTGAATCTCCATGCGAAAATCAAATCACACCCCCGCCGCACCAAGAGAGACCTAGATCAAACATAAAACCACAATAATTAGCCAATAAAGCCCAATGATAAACCCTAGGTTCGAAAATATAGTTTCTGGACATTATGAAACTCAATGATAACTGAAGAAACCCTAAGAACAGTGAGTTAAACACAAAGTAATTTGAAAGAGGAAATAAAATGGCTCATTTACTTGAAGTATCTTGAAGTAATCACTCCAAAACATAAGTATCTGAAATTTAAAAGAGAAAAAATTTAGGTTTCATTCGAACAAGAGATATTAGGCCATTTAGAAATTAGAATGGAGAAAAACTATTGATAATTGAGAGAGTTATGAAACAAATACTTTACCTCTTAAAATCTGGACGATTTGAGGAAGCCTATGAATCTCGGCCCCAAATCGTGAATAACCAGAGCTCCAAATATGGGGGAGGGAGTTTAGACGCCCTTATGGGTTAATTGGTCTTGGTTGAGACTTAGAATCACCAAAACATCCCAAAAATTGAATATGTTATAACATAATGAAAATTTATTTTTAAAATAGGAATGGGGCTTTCTGGCAGGCCCAACCCCTTAGATAAAAAACCAAATCAACACTGGTTATGGATTTATAAAAGCTCCAAATTGAAATGGTGGTGATAATAGGTCAGGGGAGGTCATTTAGGAAGTTTAATTGGTGAAAAATATTAAAAAATGAAAAAGTTATAAAAGAAACAAAATTGGTTTTTAAATATGGAATTTGGCTTATCGTTTGGTCAAATTCATGAAAACTCTATCATTCCTCCATAAAACATTGGGAACCCCCCCAAAACAAAGTATGAATGGAAATTAAATGAAATTTAACTTTAAAATATGTCATGGGTGTGACAATTTAGATATTCCATAGGATATTGGGTGACCACATTTCCCCAAAGCACTATATTCTGATGACACCCCTAATAAGATATAATGATCTCCTTGATTTATTCCTTGGATTTTCATTAGGATTGGGTGGATGCAACATTACTGCATTACCCAACATTTTTTGGAATGGGATATTAAGATATTTATTCATTGATTCCATGTTATTTACATGGATCTATAGAGTATTCCATTCATATAAAATAAGGTGCACCCCCCTTAGAGATTTAATGTTCATCCAACGTCATTGTTATGTCATACTGGGAACTTCTAAACTGACACATAAAAATAATAGTTAATGGAAAGGAAAACTATATGTTCCACTATTTACATATGTCATTATTGTTATTTTTATGGAACATATAATCCATATCTATTCCATATTTTTAGTAACATTAGTTGAATAGTATAATACAAGTTTATATTTTGGTGGAAGGTATGTGTGATCCTTGGGCTAGAACATCTGTCCCCCTATAGTGATATAGCTTGTTAAGATACCTTCCTTCTAGTAGACAAAGTATTTTTGATTGATTGGGATCATATGAACAAATAATAGTGAGTATTTTATTTTACTTATTTTAATTTATTCGGTTCTTTTATATTTTTGGAATACTACATGATCTTGAACTTATGAAATAAAATTTTAGGATCACCATTTGTAGTGGAATACTATGATTCATTTGTAACTCATTTTAAATTCACCTCTTTGTGACTTGTCCATATATGTACATTCTTGAGGATTAAAAATTCTATAAGTATTGGAATGAAAAATAGGGTATTGTGACTGAATGTATCCTCTACTGTGCATTCATATTATTTGGAAGTAACAACTTAAAAATGTATTTTCAGACTGTATACGAGGTTAATCTCATAATATTAGTGGTTCATTATGTACATATTTATTTTATTCATTAGTATATGTGATTATCCCAGTGTGTGATAGGTTAATGTATGTATAAATCCATTGTTCATAAATTTACTAAATTTTATATACTATATACATCAATATATATATTGATTCTATAATTTTTAGGTAATTTTGTTGCTTACTTACTCTGATAACATTGAATAGTGTCCACACAGACACAACCTAGGCTATCACTTCTATATGGAATCCTATAGATTATGGGGACACATACTTAAGGCCTTTTCATGAATCTAATCATGTACAATTCATATTGTGAGAAATGATAAAGATGTAAAATTGAAATTACATTAGTTTATTTCCTATTGATTTACCACATAGTGCATTGTAAATATGAGTATTCGGAATGCGTTGAAGCATAGAATGGATATTGAAATGGTATGTCAAGAACAATTATTCTACTGAGGAGTTCAGGATTTCATGAATATGTGATTTTTCTTCTTGATATGTGATGTAATAGTTTTATATGCTTTTCACATTTGAAATGAACATGTGGTTTTGATTTTATGATTTATGATGGAACTCTCTTTCTCATCCCACGGGATAGAGGATATTGATTATTTTTTTTTGAAAAATATAAGAGGCATTGGATAATTCATCCCATTCAGCATGTAGGGTTAACATTTTATAGTTCTTTTAGGGTGTGATTTTTTTAATGACTGAACCAAACTATTTAAAATGTCTAATATAACCTAAATAGTATTTTTATGTATAATCTATTGGTGGAACAATACTCAATTATATTTATGGGTTTTCATTCCCTATGTTATGTCATGTTGATCTATAAGTGGAATTTATATAATGATTATGACACAATCCTCATGCATGGGTGGTGAAGGAACCTAGCGGGATGATAAGACACATTGTTCCCAATTTTTGGATCTATCATGGGGTGTTGTTACTATGGTTTGGTTAATTAATGTTAAGGGAACATCATATGTGATTTATTCTGATAAACTGGAATGGAAATTTTATATATCTCAATAATGTGTGCCTCTTAGGACTTGGATCATTTGATTATATGTTTTGTAAGAACTATAGGCCCTCATAAGTCCATTTTGGTTGCTAATTACCTTCTAATAGACCCAATTTTGGTGTATATTTTTTATGCTTGGTTAAATAAATATTTTAAATAACCAACATGTAATTTTAACATCTAGAATGCTTTTAAATATTATATAATAGATTTCATTTATGGTTATCTAGTTGGATCGTCATGTGTAAAATTGATAAGTTCATAAACATTTTTAGTGAACACCAAACTTGAAGGAGTATTACCATATACAAATTCATATTCAGGATAACATCATTATCTTCCATCTAATTGAAATTATGAATTATATTTGAAACAAACAATGAGGCTAATCAAAATCGATCATGTCCTTGGTAGGATGACGCATGTTAGGTAATGAAGGATATGATTAAGGAACAAAAATATTTCCTAAGTTATAAAAGGGTATGAATTAAATTGGTATATAATTAATACTTATAGGGTGTTTTCATATATATAATGTAATTAAAATGTATATACATGAACCCATGTTCATATATTTTGAGTCATGTTGGTGGATGATATCGTTACATGCAATTTTTTGACCAGATTTATGTGTAAACGGAGATGTTACACATAAATGAGATACCTTTGGGAATGGTTATTTAACCTATAGACACAGTTATATGACTAGATATGTTAATATAAATGGGAGACCTAGTCTACCTTAGTTGTGACATAGAAAATTGTGACTCGGAATTTGGTTTGTTGAGGGAAACCTTTGAGCGGGTTTTTTTTGGTTTTTGGATATCTATATAGGTAAGAAAATTATTATTATAATCATGTAGAAAAATATAGATGAGAGGTTGTCTGGTTTTTCAATATATGATTCATTATTACTTTAGAATTTTGGTAATCATCTATGGTTCATGGGTATTAAGACTACCTTCAGTGGAAAAGATGATTTTGGTGCCCTATCATGCTCACTAGAGGTAATGCAATCAGAAAAGTGGAGAGATGGTGGGAGGATTATTGGGATTGGATTGGTTCCACATATCATCTATGCATTTGTATTAGTTTAAATCATTTAGTATAAGTATTTTATCATCACTACAAAAATGATTTTTCGATGTGAGTGATTTTCGTTGAATTATAGAACAAATAAGGTACTCAATTTTAAAGAGGAGTTCCCATGGATATATTGGTGTGTTGAGAATGGTGAGATAAAGATCATGGTCCTCTTGGACCAAGTATAAATCCCCTAATAGGTGCATTTTTTGTGTAGTGGAATGGGTGGTATGGGATTAAACACCATCTATGTTGGGTGAGATATGAATTGTACTCATCAATTGCACAGTGAATCTTCTTTAATCATTACATGGTGAGTTGTCAAGTGAGACCAAAGAGACATTTATTTATTTTTAAATAATACATTCTTGGATTCCCTATTTGTTTTATGGATTAAATATTGTCCATAAATTTTATAGGAGGCATGGATAATTGAATGGGTGTTTTGGCATAATTATTCAAGCTTAAACTTATGTTGACATGCTAGTTAGCATGGGTGAAAATGAATGGCATTCATAAAGTGGTGAAAACTTATATAGTTTTACATGAAGACTAGTATAATGTAATATATAGGCTGGGGATTGAGAAAATTTTAATATTAGGGTTGTGACACTCCTTATGAGTTGAAATTCAGCATTTTCATTAGGAACCATTCTCGATAAAAATTAAAATGTGACGTTTTGATGTTACAGAATGCCACATGGGAATGAGTGATTTTAAATAGTATATCAAAAAATATGGTTACGGATAAAACATGTGATTTTTAGTTGGTGTTTGGTAGAAATTATATGATAAGGTTACTCCTTTGGTGGGGATCGTTAGATTGATTTCGATTGATCATATCCCATTATAGATGAGTTATTTACATTGTGATACAATTCATTTAACAGTCAGCATAGCATTGTTTTGAGTATTCTCATGGTGACATCAGTTATATTTTTCCTACCAAGTCTTTTCAAGAAAGAAAAGAGTTAATGTGGTGATTTTAAATATATGTGTTTTTTAGACTATGAAAATCCCGATGACATTAAATTTTTTTCATTCTGATTCTAGTGAGGTAAAAAATGGACTTTCACCTCGAAGATTACATGGGATAATTTTATTACCTCTATGATGGTCAACAAAATGTTTTTTTCTAGTTGAGGCATAAAATCACGTCGGACACCAAGGATGGGAATGTTTTTATTTTTATTTTTTTCCCTCCTTTTAACATTCCATTTTCATTCTCTACCTCTACATGATTCTTCATTTTTCCATTTTAGGGATTCTCCATTCAATTACGGATAGAGGAGAGGTAATGGTACATAGAGGGGTCGAGGAAATGATGGAGGTGCTTCCATAAACCTCAAATGTAATCAGGGTAATGTGAGGTAGTGGGGGAGTGTGTCTATAGGTGAAGTTTTACCAGATTCCACTGAATGTTAGGAATGTTTTATGTTATTTCCAAAAATCCCAATATATTTTCCACTATTTTTGTTTCAAATCTATTGTATGTTTTTAGAGATCCTATGTATTTTGGTCAATACATAATCGGGGAAAACAAGGGTTTTTTATATTTGTGGGGGTTTCGCATCCTAAAATCATGATCACAAGGTCAATGGTTCTCTATGCACATGTCTTGTGTTATTCATATTTAGGGAAGATGCATTATTGAATTTACTTATAGTGTAATTTGATTGAACATATTATAGTGGTACATGGATCTAGGGCCAGGTACAAGGACTCACACCCCATGTAAGGGGGACATGAACATATAGTAGTACATAGCTAGACCCTATGTGTTTCTTGGTTGTGTGGTAGCACATGTCCAAACCATATGTATAACCATGTCTAGTATTACAGTTCGGATATGTCTATGAAAACAATTTAATTTCAAGTAGTTTTTATATGATTCAAATTTTAATTATTCATGAGACATATTTTATTTACATGGGTCATGATATACTAATATGATTAGTATTTTATGATCATTTTTACAGATATTGGTTGATTATAATTATTTTATTGTTGAGTGACTATTTGTATAGAACTATAATGTATTATGTAGTTATTGATATCTCATGATATAATAAGAACTGTAATGCTCAGTGAACTATGTTCAACATGGTACTTTATCATTAATTATTTTCTTAGGAGTTAACCATTACTAAGGATATTATAGAATGAGGTGTGAAACCAATTCAATATGATACTCTTCGCATGGATCACCAACTAGCGAAGTGTTTTTTATTATTTATTTGTCCCACTATTTTTAAAAATGTCAATGTAATACTCTCAAGCATCATGTTCTCTGATTCCTTAATGATTCATATCATATTATGTTCTATGATTTATGTTAAGTATCATGATTTTGATATATTATATTCTTAGTATGGTTTTCCAATTTCATGTTCAAGTTAACTTACCCTTATGTTTCTTTTATACTTAAGTGATCAATGATATCGTGCTTAATTAACCTTATTGAGCATAGGAACCCACCCTTTTATTATATTTAAATTTTCCCATTATACAAATAATGTTTTTATGTAATAAATTTATAAGAATATTTCTTTTCATGAATAAATATACAGGATATGATTTAGATTAGTAATATAAATGTTTTTATCCACGATTGAAAATCCACAAAACATTTATAGTAATGATTCGGATGATAATGTTATTAAATTGATATCCATGTAAGAATATCAATTATTTATTTATGAAAATTATTGTTGAATGGAATTTATCCTTGATGAGAGTGAGTTTTAACACCTATTACCAAACTCAATATATTTTATTTTTCAACAAAAATATTTTCCTTAATATATCATCAACATGATCCACTATAAAAAAATATATCTAGATTTAGTTCATTTAATTTCATAGTCTCTTTGATTAAGGGATAATTAATATCAATGTGTGTGGATTGAGAATATTGAATAACATTTTAGTGAGATTTATAACACTTTTATTACCACAACTCTAGAGAAATGGAAACTATATATTAAATAAGAAGTCATCCATATGCACATTGATCTATATTATCTATGTCCTAGCTTAATTGGAAGGTACATACATAGTATTATCAATGCAAAATGTCGTGGAGTATTTGCTATTTTTTTCCACCTCAAAAACAATTATCTAAAGAAGAAAACTCAACAATATATGGATTTTATTTCATCAACACAATATTACAATGTTACATGATTATATCCAAATATATTAAAATATTCTAAGCTATTAAATTTTATTCCGAAATCAATTATTCCTTTAATATATTTGATAATTATTTTTCTAGACATGATATTACATTACATTTATTCACATTTATACCTAGAAAGTTTTTAAAAAAAACATTATATTTGACCTCAAAAAAATTAGAAACAACAGTATTATAACATACCCCTTAAACTATTTAGGATCAACCCCTATATCTTTCTCATAATTCCATAACATTGTTCCCACCAAAATTCAGGTGGAAAAAGGCTTTGAATCATCAATTTCAAACGTATTCATAAATTAAATATCATTATTTTCTTTTGAAAGGGAAATATATTTTTTTTTCTATATTTTATAATCAAATATAGTATTTGATTTATCATTGAAATGAAATTTCCATAAATTTATTCTTCTCCTAATTTTTTTTCACTTGATTCATCATTATTCCCTGAAAATATAATTTCATCAACCAAAAAATAAAAAATACTGAACCCTCTTGATTTTATTTTTGATAGAGGTTATTATCATATTTTACATTATTACAATTATTATTTTTTACTCTTGTATTCATTTCATGATAGAAATGTATTTTTACTTCCTTCAACCCATTCAAATCATTATTCAACTTTCACATATATCCTTCATATTGAGAAATAAATAATCCATATAGTTTTTCAATATAATATTCTTTTGTGGTTATATCTATTATAGAAATACATCTTGAAATTATTATTTAATATCTTATATATTTACTTAATAGTGATATCAAGAATGATTTAAATAATTCAATTAATTCATACTTGGGGGAAGGTCTCACTAATATCAATGAATGAAATAAATTGGTATCCTTTATAACTACACATTCCTTATTTCTTATCACCTCAAATTTTTCATTCATATTTTTTCTCAAACAAACTTTTTTCTAAATCACATTTTTTAATTTATTTATATGTTCTCAACTATAATTATTTTATATCTATTCTATTATATATTTATTTCATCAATTCACTCTTTATTATCCAAAGTATATTTTACATCTCTTGGATAAACATATGAATAAAAATACATATGTGTAATTAACATCAACATACATCGGGTTTAAACCTATTTTCTTTGATCCCCAATGATATTATAGGCGTCTAATTGCATCCACATCCTGGGAAGACATGAGAAAAATTTTCTATCATCCATTGAGAGATATGAGAGATACTATCCATCATTTATATCATTAATATTATTATTCTTGTCAAGAAACTTTTCATGTGTTTTAATTGAGACCACTTCATCTTTACTACATCTCATATCAGCAATTTAGTGTGAAACATTATAATTAGAATGATTTGGAACTTTCACATATGTTGCATCATAAAATATTATTATTTCTTTTTTATAGAACATGAATACTCTACCATTATAGGGGTTTCCACGAAATATACGATCAAAACCTCGTTCATTGAACTTTCTATGATTTTTATTGTTGACCTTGATAATGAAATTACATTAAAGAATTGTTAGTTATTTCAAACATGAAATATTTTTATAATAAATCTCTTATAAATTCATATAAAGGATTTTTAATTTGAAAAAAATTGATTTAATTTTGTTCTCTAATAAACTATCTCTAAAATAATTAATAGGAATCAGTTTCAATTAGTTTAGTTTGATCCATTAAAACCAATCATATGTTTTTTAATTCAATGAAACCATTCAATTGTGTTGTTAGTGGTTAAATAAACTCATTTGGTATTACATTAATTATAATATTGCCTTGAAAATTCAAATTTTTATATTTTTCACCACTATCCATTGAAATATTTGTCATTAAATAGCTACATAACTTTTTATCATCTCTCCTGAAACTCTTCATCATTTTGAAAGCCCGAGATTATTTTTTCCAAAACATGATACAATTATCATGAATAATTTAATAAATAATAGAAATAATGTACTTATCTTCATTTGTTTATTTCTTTCTCATTGTCCCATATATATCATAATGAATTTTCTCAGATTGATGGGTTGAATGTATCCCAACATTCTTATAAAAAATTGTTAATATTTACTTTTTCAAAATCAATCAACATGAATATTTACTTATTATCATTAAAAAATATTAAAAATAATTTGAAACTTTTTTATCTTTCTCAGATTCTAAAGCAACATATGTCTTATCATGTAATCCAATAGTTTATTTTCCCCTATCATCATCAAATAACATGATCCATGTCCATATAAAACTTGAAAAATTATTCCTTTTGGTTGTTTTCATGTTGTTACGAATTTCCCATATTCATGTTTTTTAATAAAAAACAATCATTACTGATTAAATCATTTTTACATTCGTATAAAAGTTATAAAAGACCCAATAAATGGTGTTGTAGTAAATAAAAAAAGAAAAAAAATGATTCAAACATTTATTTTATAATGATAATAGATTCAATGACATTTATTCTAAGGGACTCATAACTTCTTAATGTAAATGATCCACCGTTATAATATTTCATAATCATAAAAATCATTAAATATATTTGCATATGTCAATAATACCCACTATCCATGTAACAAACCAACCCTCATTATGTAAACAAGTCATCTGAACAAACATATCACATAAATAAGTTGAATAAAAAAATATAATCATATCATATATATAAGAAAAAAATAAATTTAAATAGTGTAAAAAGAAGATAGATATTAGATACCACAAAATAACTAAAATCCATTATGAAATAAGAAAAATCTTAATGTAATTCAAGTCCCCATGTTCCCTGCAGTATCCTCTAGACCAACCTGAATAGAAAATAGCTTTAACAATAAAATCCATTGGGACACAAGATGCTCTTCCATTTACCTCTATATAGAAATATAGAATCTAAAAATTCAAAATAGAACATGTAGTATTTTAGAAAATGAATAACAATATGCCGAAAAATATTCTATAGAAGGGGTAATATCATGAATGAAACAATACTATCATTAAAAAAAATTTAAAAGAATTTTCATAAAATAAATCCAATTGTAAATATTTTTTCAATTGTTATTTATAAAATAATTTCATATTATAGATACATTAATATGAAAAATATAATTGATAAAAAAAGAATGATTTTATATGAATCAATAGGAACTCATATCCTTGAAATATCCTACAAGGTGAAGCTCTGTGATACAAACTCATATAAAAACCTATGATCAATAATCTTGGATAAAATAATCATGTGATAATAAAACTAAATGAATAATAAAAAAGTAACACATATTTAAAAATATAATATAGATAATGTAAACAAGACACTGACATACCTAAGTAGTTATAATTTTGATCCAATATATATCAATTACTACTAATAGATATCACTAAATGTTACCACCTACTCGTGCAACAAACATTATGGACACACAGGGATACAAATGTGAAACTATCTAAATAAACATTCTAAACCATGGTTATAATTACATAAATATTTTTCATGTCCAATCAAACCCTATTCAGAGTTTTTAGGAAAATTTTAAAATCATGAGAATCTATTTTCAAAAAAATCCCCTTTTGAAAAATATTTTCTTCATATTCCTTAATATAAAAAAAATTATCAGATCCCAATAAAATAACAACCTAACGGAATTGTGAATAGTAATACAAAATTTATAAAATTATTCTATTTTATATAAATACCTTCCTAATAATGTAGAAACCAAGATTATTTTGACAGTGGTGACAATAAACAAATTGAACAGCCTTCGAAAGACAAGGCCCACTATGTAACTAAAAAGTATCAATTGAAAACACTATCTGATCATAAATCCAAACATAACTATACAAAAACACCCATACATAACAAATTCTGAAGTAATTAATAAGGTATATTTAATCTAAAAGACACACTGCAAGAAAAACTATGATCAATCGCTGATCATAAATTAGTTGGATGGGGCGAAGTGCTCCAAAATCACACCTCTGCACATTTAGGTCAACTAGTAGAAGAGATTCCAAAAGATGAAATTAAAATTCATCCAAGAGAAACCATGAAATCACAATGATTGATTATTACATGATCAGTACATCCATTACCTATCGTGTAATCAACAATGATCAAATATGATTAAAACTCGTTGTCTTTTTTATACAAAACCAGTTATTTTACATTACATGTCATTATCATATTAGATGTCATGAAAACCCCTCATGAAATGTATCCATTTCATGGATTCTACTAGAATTACAGTACACAACCTGTAATCCCTTTATAATTCATGTAATATCCTAGAAAATAGAATGAACTATAGTTTTGTTCTGAAATTAAAACAAATACTTACATTCAACATTATATATATCCTCCCAACTAATTTTAAATATTATTCATAAAATGAAAAAACAAAACCAGAAACAATGGATAAAATAGAATTTATATAAATGTAAGACGGACATAAAATCTCACCAACATCAACACTTTCTACCATCAACAAGACCTCAAGATCATAGATACTTAATGTGAGAAGACCACCACTACCTCATAATAAACATCCTCTCCCACATATCATTAGTATCTGATCCAAACTAACATAGTACCTAGACTAGTGGATGGTGTTACCCTACAATACATTATCCTTGAAATCTATAATCTAAAATGGTTTCTAAGACAATTTTTCATCCGTGTCAATATTAAAATCCTCCCATATGATCATATTCAAATGATCTGGTTTATACTATCCCATCGGGGAAACATGAAAAAAAATTCTGAATAATTATATTACCATACAAAAATTGAGACTGATTGGACACCCTACGAAGTTTTCCACTGATGTCAAATGGATTAAAAAACCTCAGTTCAAACATACCATAGTTTCCCAAACTGAATATGTTCCATGAAAGGCGAATCTATGAGAATGGCCCAATCACCAACCTCAAAATCTATAGGCTAACACCAAAAATCCACATAAATATTCTAATGACTCTTTTCTACGATCAAATGATTCCAGATCAATTGCACCATTTACTTCATCTCCTAAATTACAGTCAACCCAAAAATTGGATTTTTCTCACAACCCCACCTAACACAATAGAGATCTACATGGATATCAATAGAAATCCGCAATTAATTCCATCATTACAAAATCCTAATAACTATTTTTATAGCAGAACATGACAATAGAAAATGATTTTCCCAAGAAACTATGAAATCATTATCCAAGTCCTAAATCATATCCGCTAAAACATATATAAACCTCTCTGTCTATATTTTTATCTCTGAATGATATTCCATGCTCAATATTATTCGATAACCCATCACCCCATACAATACATAAAAAAATGTAGATGTGAACCTCAAATAATTTTTTTTGAGTAGCAATATAGGGAACCCCATGACGATCCATGATCTATCAGACATAAAAATCCCCAAGATGTTTGACCCTCATCACATCCTGAATTGGTAAGAAATTCACTGATTTTTTGTTTGATAAACTTTCTCACAAATCTCATAATTCCACTAGGCGTGTGTGGTAATAAGATGATTCATTACATGTAAATTTCATCTCAATTCAATACTAGAATTGATAAGGTTTGAAATAACTTCGTAGATCTCAAAAGGTCTACCATAATTCTCAGTAATATATGTCACCACATTAAAAAAATCTATAATCAACCACATCATCCCTTTCCACCAATATTGATCCCAAAAATCTTGATACATTTATGTAGTACATTATATAATATACCAATACGAATAGTTTCCATCATCTAGTAAATTTTTCCTTAGGGTAAATAGAAAAAAAACCTACCATAGAAGAACAAATCTCTATAGGGACACTAATTCCACTCAACAAATGTCTCCCTAATATAAAGAATTTTACCCAAGAATTGGCACGTAGTGTATGTCACCTGCTAAAAAATCACTCTTCAATATATGAGTCAACTTTCATCATTCAACAAAAACTATTCCACCATCCTCTTCTATATATAATATCTTCTCAGTAATGAAAATATTCTAAGACCACTGCTAAAATAACTCATACATGTCCTAATTCCATATTTTTATACTCAATTCACCAGTAACCATATTACATTTCCTAGGGGTATAATCAAAAAAAGAAATCAAAATTCCAATGATCCTATACCATACTTCATTGTTTTCTATTGATATCCCTTGGAGTAAAAATATTATTTTAGACTATTTGGATAAGAATATAACTTCAAATTCTCCCCAAAGAGATATTGTTTCCTTGTTAATATTTTTTGCATAACCACATCGCACTAAAGATCATGTCTAGGGAAGTTATTCTTATTTTGGACATTATAGAAAGACTAATATACCAAAAAATATTTCATGTAAATTATGAAACATCCCAAACCCATAGTAGTTATGTAACATAAAACATCATACCCCAATCTGGGTTTTGAATGAATTAAAACTGGTGATGAAGTCATCCCCACCATTATCTCCAAAAAAACTCTCGGACACTTGTCACTTCATTAAAACATTACATCCTTAGGGATAAAATCATTAATCAAATATGTAATCTTGTAGAAGTCATGAACAATACCTTTATGATCAACATCCAATGCTATGAATCACCAGATCTCAAACACATTTTTTAGCTACTCCCAGTTGATAAAAAATGTACATTTTCTGTATCTACTTAGATACCCCTCTCAGATACCCATTCCATAGAAACATTAAATCCCATATATCAAACACAAATTTTACAAGCATAAAATATAGTTTATGTTCATTGGATGATCAAAAAATGATTTCTAAATGGTCCATGTGAACCTTATCTAACATTAAGTACACTAAATTCTACCCAATATCAAAAAAAAATTCCAAGAACTAAAATAATATTTGGTCCAACCAATCCATGAACATCGAAATATAATTAATGAAAGATAATAAAAAACCCAAAAACTCAAAATTCCAGTATCAACTTTTAATTTTTTAGGTGTATCCTCTCCTCGAAATCACAATTAATTTTATCTTGACTAGAGGTCAATACTAGAAATCAAATGACCCCATCTAATCTAATTAGAGAAATCATCAGTCCTTTTTAAAGGATAATTTAACGTAATGGTTACCCAAATAAAATTTTTTTGATCAATAAAATGATGGTGTCTCTCATCTACATTATAATAAAAAAGGACATTAGGAGTACATTGTGAAATGCAAGAATGAATAAATCCTTTATCCTCTAGGTCCTCTTGTTAGACCTTATGTTCCAATAACATAGTAGGTTCCACATAGTATGAAAACATATGAAGGGAAATAATTCAATGGAGAAGCTATATAGTAAACTTAACCAGTCTCTATGGGGTTAAACCTGAAAATATAATTTTAAAAGACCATGGGTACACACACACCACTAATATAATTTGGAAAAACATCCAAGATTCAACTAAATTAAGAAACTTCTTTGACAAATGGCATGATATTACCCAGGCATACGGTACGATAGCTCTATTTATTCACGATCTATACTCAGAGTCACCATAAAAAACATGAGTGACCCTATCATTATATAATAAATAAACTTGGGAGTTAAAATAGTAACTCTAGGACATAAAATATATATTCTAATCCCCTAAAATAAACAAGATGGGGATGTTTGGATCAATCACTGAAAATTCCATCTCCACCACATGGTTGGCTATCATAATTTGACACATAGGTCATCTAAAACCATCTTCAGATCCCTTTACAAAAGGAAAATAAGGAACCAATAAGAATAGAAAAATATATAAATGAAAATCCTACACAAAAACTATATTTTATGATATAAAACAATTTTTGTAACATGTATCAAACAAATATAGAACAATATAATATGAGACAAACATAGTACATGTAATAGATATTGTCCCTGATTCATATTATGTTGTTTCATACTCCACTATATAAATTCATCTAGTAATAGTCACATTAACATCTCCATTGTGGTGACGGTTGGACCCACCACCTTTGGAAGCATCTAAATGAACCGATTAACCCTTGTAGATAGTTTATCCTTCCTTACAAACTAGATATTTCTTATACCAAAAATGTTTTTGAGGACTAGATTGTCTGAAATGATGAAAAGTCCTCAATGAAATTATATAGTTAAACTTGGTATTAAATAACCTTCCACACTAGTAGTATACAACATAATGCCTCAATTTTAGGGCCCCTAAAATGGGTCATAATGTAAAATAACCACCCTTATTCTTCCATTTCAAGCTAGATGACATTCCCATGATAACCACTGAACCAATTGAAGCTCTACCCAAACCTATATTCCCACCTTTGTCTGCCTCATCAAGATACTCCTTTTCAACTACCTCTCCAATGATTGAATGGCATAAGAGAATAAACTTTAACTAAATATTATTCCATATTACTATATGAAACCATCATGTCTTTATGTACTCACTACTAATAAGCTCCAATTCCTGATGCACCAACTGAAACAAATGAGAACAATACTATATAACAGTATGCTCTCACTCAACTATGTTAAAAAAAATATTAGGTATTTTAGCATGAAAGGTAATCAGGTTATGTTGCTGGATAAATATGTTATATAAGGATCCCTAGGTATGACACTCATGAAACATAGATTGAAAAATTGATTCCCACCCTCTCCATCAATGTACCTCGATCATATACATGAAAAATACAACCTTAGAGTCTTCAAGAGTCATCAAGATGGCATAGAAAATACCTATCTTCTCAATAAACTCCATGTATTCATGGAGCAACTGAGTGAATTTGAATTAATGATCCACCATAGGTCCCAGGATTCCAACACCCACATGATTCAGTGTCTGAATAGTTTGGATAACAATTTATTCCAATATAGGGTCCACTTAAGGATTCTCTATCAAAAACTGTCTCCTAGATTCCTCTCTCGACATGGTATGATATCTTCCTAAATGCTTCATCATAAAAGGAAAAAATCCAACCAGTCATAAAAAATTCCAAAAATCATAGAACAATGTTCAGGTATTCATTAAAAAGCATTAATACATTAAAAATAAAAACAAAACTTTAAAACCAAACATAAAAAAGGAATATTTCAATTTAAATAAACATAGAATATACATTATCTGAATGACCTCAAACTCCAAGTCTCAGACCTAGAAAAATGTAACTGACCACCCATGGTAACTCATTTTTAATAAAAAATGTGAACTAGCCATGCCCATGTTCCACACCTACTATTTGAATTCCAACAATCAGTACTATAGTATTCCAAACACATAAAACCAAACTCATGTAATGGTAACCCACTTTTGTATGAGAATCCATTTGATATGAAATTGTACTGAACAAACATGGGTCAACTAGAAAACCCACCTAAAGCATCCCATCATGTAATATAGGTATAATAGAAATCCAAAAATCAGCCATGAATATAGGAAAAAAAGAGAGACACATTGTCTAAAAAAATAAATGGAAGATATACCATAAAAAAATTCCTTGTTAATACAATATACTCATGAAAGTATATAATTTCCACATGTGACCAAGAGTATCCTCAATATTATTCTTAATACAATATAGTAGTTTCAAGAGAGTCAAACATTCTACAATATGCTCTTTATTTTTCTTAAAAAATACATTAAAACATTTTATAACTCCCAAGGGATCATGTTGGGTGTAATACATTTCCGAGTATGATACCACAATAAATCCTATAAAATATCCTATATGAAAAATTTTATAATTATTTTAATTAATGGAAAGAAACATTATAAATAAATATTATTGATTAAATCCAATTGTAAACCATATTTCTGTTGGTTTTTAGAAAAAACATTCATATTATTGAACTTGAAATATGATAAGTAGAATTGAGAAATAGGAATGTATATCCATGAATCAATTGGTAAAAATTTATAGTAAATAACACATCAAGTTAGTATATGTCATATAAATTCATATAAAAAACATGTGATCAACAATCCATGATTACACATAATACAATAAATAACCATAAATAAAAAATGACAAAGAACCTCGTATTAGTATCTAGATTATGGGAGAATGCATATTGGATAGTGACATGCTTAAAAATACCTATGTTTGATCCATCATATAACAAGTCCTTGAAGTCAATATCTAAAATAGTTACTATATAGTGATGCAACACACACTAAGGGTTCATGTCTCTTTACCAATGCACCAAAGGTACCCAATTTGTAATTTTAAAAATACAATTTTAGATATATTCTATCAAATCAAGAAAAATTTATTAAAGTTAAATTAAATCCAATTTGGAGATTGAAACCCCATTTCCAAATCAAGATACTCCAATTTCAATGATAACACCCCATTTTGATTTTTTTTCATGTAATTATTTGAAACTATTTATCACTTCTAAATAAATGAGATCCCAAAAAAATATTATTACTATTGATATGAGAGTCATAAAATTAACCCATCTTAAAGTAACCCAAGACTCACATATTAAAAAACTAGTTGATTTCAACAATGCTGACTGGAAAACAAGATAATGGACTTAGAAAGATAACACCCACTATAATCCTAATAAGGATTTATAGAAATCACTATCGAATCACAAATATGAACACAAACATAACATTACATCACATTCATTACCAGATCAAAAGAAAACCCAAAATGATCTCTTACCCATAGAAACACACTACAACTATAACAATGATCAATCAATGAATAAAATAATATATAAGTGTTAGAGGTCTCCAAACTCTACCCTATGATATTTTAGGTCAAGAGGTAGAAGATATTAATAATAAGGAAATTAAAATTAAACAGAGAAGCACCCTAAAATCTCAACCGTCTGTAATTACACCACATGTAATATAATTACTTGTTGTCTAATTTATAATGTTAAAATTTGCTAACAAATCAGCTTCATTTTTTTAAAATAAAAATTATGCTCTTTTACTTAATATAATCATATTACACAACATTTATGCCCCTATTTTAATTCATGCATTATTTTTTTCATCTCATAGGACATTACATGTCATCTACACCAATTACATGGTGTGTAACTACCCCGAAAACAACAAAAAATTGAGTGTTTATGTTGTAAATTCCATCAAATCCTTGAATTGAGCCTTATAGGTTTCCTCCCAATTCCATATCCTACTTATTAATCACATAAAAAGTTAATCCAAAAACAAAGGTTATAAAATGCCAGATTGAAATATAATGGGGGTTTTACAGTATTTTATGCAAGGGTGTTCTCTTTCTGTATCCTTGAGAGAAGCATAAAAAATGGCCATTTCTATTCTTTTTTAACCCATCACATCTGGATTTTGATATTTTACATATATAAATTGATTATTTTGTTATCACAGAAACACATAATTTAGAATTATTTCCAGGATGATCCCATATTTCAAAATATTTTCCATATGTTAAAATTTATTTTTATTTTTCAAAGTGAATTTTTTCAGGCATCCTTGTTTGAGTGGGGTGACTACCCATACAAATAAACCACTATTTCCGTTTTTATTAATTTTAATATATATAAGAAAAAAATAAAAAAAATATATAATGAAAGCCACCATATTATAAAAATTAACCATAAAAAGTTATTTTCGTTTGAAACATACATGCTGATCAGTATTATGCATCTATTTTCCATAATCGTTCCCACTATCCATCATGGAACATTTTAAAGCTCAAATGTTTAGGTAGCTTTGTAAAATTTTCATCTCTGATAGATATTTATATTATTCATTAATATAATATTCAAGGGTAGTATATTTTGTTTAGGATCATTAAATCGTTGAAATTTTAATATTTCAAATCTTCTTATTTGGCATAAAAACATAGTTTTCATGACTTTATTTTCCATAAAAACATATTCAATATTTTACATCAATTAAGGATTGTTTTTTAAACATCTAATGTTAATATTTCTAATAACATTCACTAACATGTAAAAAAAATTGGATATTTTTTATTCCTCAATAAGATTCTATATGATTTAATTCGAATAGATAAAATGGTTTCTAGTTCACCATTAAATTTATATCCAGATTAATGTTCAGGTTATTCAGTTCATCATGTAACATATTTATATCCTCAATTTGATTTATAAAATTTTATTGTTCTTCATGAAAATAATAATGGTTTATTTCTTAATGATATTCTTTGTGGAACTTCTCGTTCTTCTTCTAAATATGAAAAATCATTACAAGGAATTTTGTCCACTCTATTTTATTCATAAATATAATATGAATAAACTTTTATAATTTTTTAGAGTCTCTATGTTCATAACTCGTAAACATATCATCATTATCTTTTAGAATAATAAATTTTTATGTAATATCATTAAATGAGTTTTTAGCTTTAACATCACTATCATCATATTCCTCAAATTTAGTTAGAAAATTTATATATTTATATTTAGAGAACTCCTTATCATTTCCATGAGATACAGAATTTTATTGATCAATATTTTTTAGATAACTCCACAACTTTAGATCATCCTTAGAATAATCACCATCTTCCTTATGTCAATGAAAAATTAAAAAAATGATCAATGGAGCATTAACTGAATCTCATCCATGATAAATTTTACATATACATATTTTTTCATATTTTCATGATTTTATAAAACCATAATATAATTTCAATATCATTTTGACGTACCTAATATTCTATGTACATGTCACTAAATTCTCTATTGATAACACTCATAAAAATCCTTTAACTAGAATCATTAAAATAAAATTACCTACCATCATTTTCTTTGTTCATGATGGTATTTTATATTCTCATTTCATATTTAAGGAAAAATACTTTTTAGATCATCATGTGAAATAGTTTTAGGTTCTCTATCATCTATACATGTTACCTTCAATTAAAAAACGTGTCCAAAGTAATTATTAGAATATTTTCAATAATATACGACTTTTATAATATCACAACAAAACATAATACGATGCTAAAAATGTAGTTAATCCTTTTAAATAAGTCACCAACCAATTCATCATCACCCATATTAATATATTTTGAGAATAATATTTTGATCTCTATAATGATTTATTATATTTTTCATTTCCTTCATGAATAGTCATCAATATTCATCAAATAAAATCAGCAATTAGGATTAATTTATCCTTTAGAAATTCAATTCCGAAGTGTGATGAAAGTATATGTTTTTTAGATCACCCATCAGTGTAAAAATTCTTTTTATCATTAATTGTTTAGGGAGAACCCACAATATTAAGAGGGAAGAAATCTATTTAATCTTAAGAAATGTCATATACAATGTATATAATAGAGGTTAACATTTTATCCATTCAGTTATAATTATTTTTTCTATTAAATATTATAATCCCCTTACTATTTAAATAATCTTGAATATACATGATAAACTTTTTTCTTAAAACATCATCAAGGAGTTTATGAAGGGATAATTCACTCTACTACCTTATGATAGGAAAAATCACGATTTGTATGATCACTGATAGAGGTACGGGTGAATCATTGATCATTTTGTTTTTATTGATTATGAAACAAAATCTGTTTGTTATTGATAATCAACTATATAAGAAAACATCATGCATGATCAACCGTTGGAACAAAGGTATTTACACAGTTCACCACTCAGTAAAATTATCTAGTCCTTATATTGGTTTGGAAATAATACAAGAGAAAAAATCCGAAAAGAAAATAATCCTTTTAGTGGATATAATTACAAATTAATATCATTTAACGTGGGTATCACTATATTCCATAAATAGTGAATGTACTACTCACACTAAAAATATGATATAATATTTTTTTCTAACAATTATAAGAACCTTCACTAAAAGGATTTATTATGTTGTCCATATGCTTCTCTCTTAACACATTCCTTATTGAAAGTTCTTATACTTCCTCTTTAGTTTTGTTAACAATAGTAACAAAGACCTTATTCGTTCACTTCTATATCAAACTACATATCTGATCACTTATTAATAAGATTCTATTAGTATGATATACAATGCCTAATTCCTTGTTCAAACTATATATCTTATCACTTCATTACAAAGTTCATATTATTTTATCTTCCAACCATTTGACTGTTACTAAATAATAGGGAACTTTTTCTATAGAGATCCTTACTGTACAAACATTAACATTATAGAATTTTTGTAGAATATTTAAAAATTATACAAAAATACACTATAATATCGTACTAGTCTAGTTCCTTTGAAAACATGGAATACATAAACACTAATATATATGTGAGTTACATTATCTCCCATAAGGTTATTATAGACTAGATGCCTTCATAGACACCTCAAACATAATGCATATCTTCACCACATAGGGATGGAATCATAAAAAGGGGTGCACTCGAATGCTCAGTAAGGGTAAAAAAGGGATACATGAAAGCATAAACACGTGCATAAGGGTATGGGAATGTGATCCTAAAAATAAAAGATCATACCCATACTATCAAAGATCAAGGAGTGATGATTTTTAGTTTATAAAAAATAATCATAATCAAACAAAGATAATAGTCCATGAAAGCATATGATAGAAAATAGACATAGAATTATGTTAACACATAAGCATATATTTATTCCCACAGTATCCATGTCATCAATTCTATAAAAATTCTAGTGGAAAAGATTATACACTGAATCAGGTAACCCCTATTCCAATATTATATTACAAAAATGATTGACCTTTGTTATAGCCCTATATTTTTTAACTAAATAAACCTCATTCCAGTCTTGTATTATTGAACTATGTAACCCTCATTTCATCCCTGTATTACTAACCCATGTAAACCTCTTTCCTTCCCTCATTAATCTCATGATAGGTAAAGCTTTACCCAGTATATTGGAGGAATAAGTAGGTCCCACCCATCCCATAATGAAATCATATTGACATGTTCCACCAGATATTAAATTAATATATCATAACCTATGAAATAAAATTGGTATCATAATCATATAAACATTTAATATCATCTGAAAATATATGACTTTCCTAATCATTTCATCAAAAACATAACTAGTGAAAAGAAGTGTTTTCCAAAAATATATTACTTTTGAAAGAGAAACATGTTTCATAAAATCATCCTAAGAAACCATAATAAATTTTTCCTAGGGTTCTTTGAATAATTAACTGTGAAAGAGAAACATGTTTCATTGAATAATTATTACTTTTAAAAGAGAAACAGGTTTCCTCGAAAAATTGTTTTTATAACAGAAAACATTTTAATTTTTTTTTTTGGAAAAAACATGGAATACTTATAATGAAATATTTTAAAATAATTAAAAAAATTAAAATCTATTTTTCTTATAGAATTATTTTCTATGATATTTTTAAAACAGTTTTTGAAAACATGGTTTTAGAATGAAATAGATGTCTCGCCGAATAGAGAGGTGGTCAAATTTTTCTAAAAAATTTTCTAAAGTAACAATGATAGGAAAATGGTAGTAAAAAATGGTGATAATTGGAATAAATATAATAGATATAAAATCATAACAATAATTTAATGATTTATCATCATATTTCATCAATGGAAGAATAAACAGAAACAATCTCAAAAAGAACGAGGAGATTGTCTCAATAAACTCTTATAACGTACATGGGATCATACTATTCATGTAAGAAAATGAAATTAAAATAAGATAAGGAAATAATTAAAATATATAAATGAATGATATAATATGTAAAATGGATGGATATAATCTTCGAAAAATAATTTTGCATCTAAACAAAAAACGAGTCTCACATAAGGAAAATTGAAGAAAAACTATTTTACCGATTGGGTAACATTTAAATGTTACAACCCATGAATAAATAACATATAATGGATAAATGAATACCAAAAAATTTGATTACTAGAAATATTTAATACAATTGTGGTTTGTATATATACCACACAAAAATAATGTTTAGCGAACATATCATGTGTCTCACTGGAATTATAAGTGAGATGAAATCCCATTACGATGTGTCTTGACACTCTCCACTCTCATAAAAGATTAATGTGTTATAAATATATGTTAAATATACAAAATTAACATAATAATATTATTATATATTATAAATTATATGGTTTTATTATGACTATATTTTACCCGCTTGTAAATGATCTGATGTTAATGTTTCACTTCTGGTAATATTTTCTTTCTTCTTCACATGTGTCTTATTTTGTTATATAATTGATCCTTATTTTTATATTATGATTTAAGAATAAATAAAATTAAATAAATATAGGGTATATCTAGTATAATTATATTATAAAAAAATATTAAATAATGATGTATGTAATGGAATACACAATTCAAGGAGACAATAAGTCGTACGTTTGCATGAAGCCTATTTTCCGTCTTTATTGCTGTATTGAGAGAATATATGTAATGATATATATGTATATATAATTATTACAGTAGAATTAATATGTCATTTATATCATTCAATTTCATTAAAACCATCCATAATACAATCATGGTGGTGTGTGAATGAATAACATCTCTTTGAGGGGGATGTAGTGCACACTTCCTCAAACCATATTATCATAACAACAAAAAATGAAAGGTAAAAATATGTCTGATTTGAAAGTAATACTTAAGGTTAAAGAAACAATAATTATAATATATTAAATATATAAGAATATTTTCTATCATAATGGACACCATGATATTTAGTAAAGAAGAAATGAACAGTCATCGTTTTGTGAGGAAATAGTTCACGGTAGACAGAAATAATATGTTCAATATCCATTTGATGGAGGTTTGATATAGTGTATGGAAGACAATTTTCCTGAAAAGATATTATCTCTAGGATAATGGGGTTTTCACAAAAAATGGAATAAAGTGTGTGTATGGGTAGATAATGAAAGCAGAGGAAAAATCATGACAGAAAATGATACCTCTTTATCGAGAACCTCCTTGTGGTTTATGCCAAAAGGCTTCCTTGAAAAGAATTTTATTCAAAGCCAGGACTCCATGTACAATTGATGATATTTTTGAGGATAATTTATCATATATAGAAAATATATAAAAGTTTTCAAATATGGGATGAAGGGGTAGAGGTGGTGGCCTTTTATAGGGAATGAAAAGGACTTGCATGGAATTTACAAAAAGAAGTTATGTGTGCACAAGATCTTAACGTAGACAAGTAATAAAAAAACAACTATACACAATAATGGAAGTTTTTTGGATAAAATATTGACATGAAATGGGTGTTGGATAGGTTTATATGTCATTTGGGCCCCTAATTTAATGGTTTAGTCCCTAATTAGTCTTAATTTGGCCTTAACCGCTGTGATTAATTTTAATCACTTTTTCTAATCATTTTGGCCAAAATGTAACATGGTCTTATTATAAAATAAAAATTAGAATAAATAAAATTGTTTATGTATAATTTTTTAAATTAAATTCCTAGAAGTTTAAAAATTCATATTAGTTCTAATCTTACAGGCAGAACGAAATAACATGGATTTAATACCGGAAAAGCTTCACATGTTTTTTATGATTCTATATTTCATTTCAAAGTGAAATAGATTAAAATGAATTAAATTGAATTAATAGATGTATTATTTTTTCATGAAACCTTATATAATATTTATAAAATCATTTATCATTAATAATTAATTAGGAAAAAAGTAAATGTTTATCTACAGACCTGTATTTTTCCATATTCATCTAAAAATGACGTTTCATTGAAAAATTCCAAAAAATAGGCCAATGATAATTTTAAAATTATGAACTAAAAATTGATGGTTTTTTTTAAATTAAATTAATAAATGTGTCTAAAAATTATTTTTATTATAAGGGCATTAAAATTGGGTTATTCGATAAAAATGTCTTTTTTAGACATATAACGACTTTACCCAAAATCAAATCATTTACTATCAATATGTATTATTTATATAAAATAATTATTTTCCATATATTAAACCTAGATATTAATATTTATATTATTATTTTTAACTTCTTGGTAATAATTATCTTATTTAAAAATTTAAAATAATTTAATGATATGTTTCGTTGAAACTCTGTGTTACCTGTATCGTATGGTAGCTAAATGTTGCGTGCATCATACACCAATTTTGTGTTGTTCATAGTGTAAACCAAGTAAGTGTTACATGTAAAATACTCCAAGTCAGTATTTATTGTAATGTACACCAAGTTGTTGTTATGTGAAAAAGTAATTTTGAAATAGTGTATTGAATGATATAAATGAAAATTTATATTTATTAGATAAAAGAAAGTCCATAAGAACTCGAGGTGTTACATTCTACCCCCCCAAATGATGTTCACTCTTGAAATTAATCACTTGGGTAAAAAAATAAAGATACATTTTCTTCATCGTATCTTCATGATTTCATGTAGGTATCTCTATAAGGTTATTACTACACAAAACAATGACCATGAAAGTGGACTCGTTTCATAGAACATTCTCTGGTTGGTCATGATTTAAAATAGTTTGTTCCTCATTAGAACGATCCGACTTTAGTGGTGTGACCTATGAGTACAGTACATTTTAAGGGTCTGGTATGTACATCCTCAGGGTTAACACATGGGACACATCATCGATTTTGGAGATATTTAGAGGAACTTCCAAGCAATAAGATAAAATCATGATATGATCATGAATCTCAAAAAAACCAATATACCTAGGGAATAGATTTACTTTCATCCCAAATAGCATATTGTTATTATAGGATTATATTTGTAGAAATAGTTTTTCACCAACATCTAATAATATATCGCGTCGATAGTGATCAATATAAATTTTCTACAGGCTTTGAGATTTCTTAATATGCTACTAAATGACTCTAACCATCTCGATCATTTATTCTGAATTCTCAGCTCCTAATTGCATTATTTCTACAACCTCATCATCTAATGTTGGTGATCAATATTTCTTCTAGTAGAGGTATTCATAATGAGCCATTTTATTGACTTAGAGATAGATATTATTGTCATAAAACTCCATAAGGGGATGTTTTTGATCCTATTATCCTTTTAAATTTAGAGAACATGATCTTAACATATGCCATGGGGTTTGATTTTTTCTTTTAGATTAGACATTTGTTTAAGGATGAGAAGATGTGATGAAACTATATTTTGTATCATATTTTATTTAAAGAATTTTATAGAACATTAATGTAATCCTCAAACCCTGATCTAATACAATGGAATGTGGTTTTCAAGGAAACTATACCACTTCCATCATGCATATTTTAAAAACATTATCAAGGGATAAATATTCTCTAATGGAAATGAAGTGTGACGACTTAATATGCCAATCAACTACCTCTAATATATAAATAATCACATTACAGGCCTTGGTAAGTCAAACGAAAAAATTCATAGTGATGTTCTCAAATTTCCATTCTATTATGGGTAATGGATGCAACAACCCTTTAGAATTTTGTCTTCCTGTCATAAATTGTTGGCATACCCAACACCAAGATAAAAACTCCTAGATATATCTATTCATAGCATCCCACTAAATGCATTATTTTTAGTCCATATACATCTTCATACTTTATGGATGAATAATGTATGAAGAATTTTGTGATTCCTATAATAGATCATTTATAAAATCTGAATCATACGGATCAAATACATAGTTCCAGAACCATATTAATCCATCTTGATCAAGGATAAACATTATAACAATTATAAACTTCTTTTACATCTCTTTTTATTCCTTATGTGCCTCTATAAACTTCACAAGGCTATAGGGTTTAACATTCATTTGAGAATGATAATATTATCTACTTCCATTATAATATCTAGATCCATACTTTGAAAATGTTAAAATATTTGATCTTTTGAAATCCTCATCATTAATAAGCTAGAATAATCATTTCAACTCAATGTATAACCCAATTTTTTCACTTTCTGAGGGATTTAATGTATCGAGCAATAATAATCCCATATCATCTCTAACCATTTCTCTGGCTCGTGTATAAATCGTTCAATGTGTATATATATTTCATAATTTTATGATGGGTACATATATAACAATTTTCCCCATAATGATAATGTCGCCATATCATTAGCACAAAAATTACAATTTCTAACTAAAAAAATTGTTTTTGTAATTTATCACGTGATTATTCAACTCTCATGAGGAATAAGATATAACTATGTTATTTTTCAAAATAAAACATCCCAATCTCTTTTGGATGAATTTTTATAGATTTCATACCATTATACACTGCATGGAATTGTAATCACATGTGAACTAACCATCGTTATCTTTATATTCTTAACATTTTCCTCACATGCATCGGCTAAGAGGAACTTAACACCCTTCAAAGTTAACATAGTCAAAGGATTATATATTCATTGGAAATTATCCCTAAAATTTCAATAATATATAGGTAAAATAAAAAAATATATGGATCTCGATCACCATGGATGGTCTAGAACAGCTTTCAATATCCTTCATCATTGATGGATAATATACTATACTATCTAATGAGATTATGTGACCCAAAAATGGACCATTTTTCAGACAAAATCCACACGTTTAAATTTTACATACAACAACTCCTTCTGTTGGTTATTTAGTACAATTTTCAATTTATATTAATGATTTTCTTTTATCATGGAATATATAAGAATATCATATATAAAGACTACCCAAAACTGATCGAGGTAATATCTAATGGTTCTATTCATTAAATCCATGAAGATAGCAGTGGAATTAGTAAGACCGAAAGACATCACTATATATTTATAGTGACCATACCTTGTATGGAATTCTGCCTTTGGTTTATTATCCTTATTGAAACTTAGTTGTTTATATTCATAATGATGATGAATCATGGAAAAGTGTTGATCTGTGTGCAGTTGATTAGATAAGTCATATATACAGTGAAGATGGTACCTTTTCTGGATTTTTATCTTTTCCACTACTTATAATAAATTTAGAGTCTCATCGATCCATATTTCTTTTTTAGCAAAATGAATTGGTTTGCAAATAGTGTAATGACTTGGCCAAATGAATCCCTTATAAAGGTTTTCTTGGTGTTGATTCCTTAATTAATGAATCTCAATCGGGGCTAATCTATAAGGATTCTTTGAAATGGTTTTCAAATTAGGTATAATTTATATTGAGAACTCAATTACTCGTTTTGGTGGAAAACAAAGCTACTCTTCCATAAATACATCCTCTAAATCAAAGAAAATATGCATATTGTTGGTTTTTATCTTCTCCCAAACAATTTGAGATAGAAAACCCCTTTAAATGGGTATTAAGAACCATACATAGGATGTAATCTCCATAGGATGTTCATACATATCATCACATTAATGGATGATCGTGGGAGGGTTTCAAATATTTAATGTAACATACGTTCCATTAAACTTATTATATACTTCATGCAATGAAATATAGTCCATGAATAGGATGAAATCAAATATCACCAAAGGTTGAATGAAAAAAAAATTAGGAATCACATTCCCACAAACTCATACTGTAGATAAATAACATACATGATATGCAATCATCATACCATTAGGGGGTTTCAATTATAATTCCACCTCCATTTTTTTGGGGGAATCATTACAACCATCACAAATTATTTTGATATGAATTAGTGTGTAGTTCCAAAATCAAATATTACATTAGATTTTTTAGAGTTTATTGTAATTATACCTTTCATCGTGTTTTCATCACACCCCTCATAAGATATAGTGATTTCATGATATTTCACCTTATCTGTCATCTTAAGGGTTTTATGACCATGATAATCATTACCATCCATTGGATTTGGGATGTGGTTACCATAATTAAATTTCTCAATAAAGTTTTTGTACTAAATTGTGGGTGGTTAATTTTGTGTAGATGTTTCTTTATTATCATTTTGAGTAACCTTCTTCTATCACCTCAAAAATCAATATCCTGATGGCCTTCCATTCCAAAATAAATATTTTTATTAGACCCCCTTAGGCAATTTACACAATGATTCATCCCAAACATTTTAACTATAGGAAATTCCATCTTCTTTTCCCCATGGTTTTATGATTTCACTTTAAAATAAATCTCATTTTCTTATCAAATCCATGAGACTGATACGTGGGTTCGACTTCTATTTCAAACTTGATTTAAAAATGCACAATCTATTTGTATCTACTAAGGCCTCCTATGATTATTTACCTTCTAAGTCATGGAAATAATCCACAAATGAACCTATCAAATTTACATTTAGTTTGGATGACAATTCCTAAATAGTACCTCTTTAGTCTACTGAAATTATCCACAGTGGTACCAAAACACTGATCATCCCTTTTCTTCAACTCATAGAACACTTTATCCATATTTTTATGATAAATTAGTGGAATGTACTTATTGATAAATAATTTATTGAACTCATACCAAACCATGGATTCAATATCATCATGATTCCTAGTATTCTTTATTAGATTCCACCACTAATACGCATCGATTTCTTATTGATAATCAGCCAGAATGACTTTCTCACTCTCTGAACATTAAAGAACACATAATATATTTTTATGGTACTAATCCATTGGTCGTAAACTAGTGGATCAAGAGAACATATATAAAATGGTTCATGGTGCCTCATTGAATTCCCAACATAATCTTGTTCATACTTTTTCTCATTTCTAAGTCCACCATGACTCATTGCGTGATAATACTATGTTATCATATCAACATGGTTTTGTATTCGAACTCCGATAATATCAAGTTGTTCAGGAGAAAAATCATTTTGTTGTGCATCACAATATCTATTAATGTAGTTCTATCAGGTTCTAACTATTTACTAAACCCATAAACATTGATAAAGAAATAGTTATCATAATGAGGAACCACATAATCATGAAATGATTTATATGATTTATAACATATGACACCATCCTTAATATATGACACATTAGGTTTATCCTAGTATATTCTTAATCAAAATTGGATTCAATCCTTTAATATGGTTCATGATAAGATATTAAATTCTTAAATCCTATCACCCAAGAGTGTCAAACTAGTTGTGTAGCAATGATCATTGTCGTGTACGAGATTACCTCGCGTCAAGCCTAAAACATCTTGTTACGGTTGTTACCCCTAGGTACATATGTTTCATAGCCACATGTAGTTGTAGTATCTACACATGGATGAATTTCTAGGAAATTACTCAATCTATTGTTCTCAAAAATTCGAGTACATTTTTTATACTTTGACTCATCCCTGTACTTATCCTTAGACATGTCATTAATGTTATCACTAAGTATTTCTCATCCTAGTTTCCAATGAATAACAAAAATTTTCCTATAATACCAACTATAACAACCCTAACATTGAAACCATTATCATTAAATTACATTTTAGGAATACTTAATCATTATACAAACTTATACAAGATCATTATACTAGTATAGTACCTTTGGAAACATGAAATACCTAAACACTAATAGAGAAGTGAACTAAACTATCTCCCACTAGGTTATTATAGACTATCACCCATCTTAAAACCCTCAAACATAATACATTGATTCAACACATGGGGGTGAAAACATAAAAGGGTTGAGCTAAATTTCTCAGTAAGGGTATATAATGGAGACATGTAATCATAAACATGATCATAAGGGTATGATAATGTGATCATGAAAGTAGAATATATACCATACGTATCAAAGATCGTGGAATAAATATTTTCTGTTCATAAGACATAAATAATATATATATAATTAGAATAGGACATTAAATCATACCATTGGAATAGGACATGGAATTATGGAAATAAAAATTCATATACTGATTTCCATAATAGCCAATGCATCATTAAAATACCATCTTATTGGAAAAATCCTTTTACAAAACAGGTTATCCATTGTTCCATGACTATATTATTGAACCTTGTGACCCTCATTATAGCCCTGTATTAATAAACTCAGTAACCCTAATTCCCGATCGATATTATAAAACTGATTAACTATAGTTTGAACCCTATATTAATGAACCTAGTAACCCTCATTCCATCCCTATTTAATCCCATGAGATATAAATAATTACCGAATACGTTATAGAGAGATATTGGTCCCACCCCTCACCTAATGAAATCAGATATACATGTGATAAAATCATAAATTAATATATAATAACCCATGAAATGAAATAAGTTCCATAATCATGTAAACATATCCTAAACTAAGGAATGATACAAGTTCCATAATCATTTCATCATAATCATAACCCATTAAAAGAAGCATACTTTAAAAACATATAAGTCGTTAAAGAGAAACAGGTTTCATAACATCATTACAAAAAATTATAATCTATTTAGAGAAGAAATAGGAATTTAAAAAATAAATATTTTTCCCAAAATGGGATGAGTAACATTTATGGATACTATCTTAGTTGGGAAATATTTTATTAATATCTTCTAAATAATTTCTTTTAGAAAATATACATTCTTATTTGAATAATGTTTTTTATAAAATAATTACGTTTGAAAACATTTTTCATTGAATACATCTCTTAAAACATATGAATTAAGATTTTAAAATTGTAAAACATTTTTAAAATCCATTTTTCCATGAAAATTATCTTCAAGTATCTTTTGAAATCAATTTTGAAAACATGTTTTTTGAATACAAAATATTTCTAACTGAAGAGGGTGGTGGTAATATTTTACTATAACATTATATTAAGTACCAAAGTGTCTAATAATTGTAATAAAAAATGATGATATCTTGAATTAATATAGTATACAGAAACTAATTAATATTATTGAATTATGGATAATAATATTTCATCAAATTTAGAAAAAGCATAAACAATCACGAAAACCCCGAGGAGATTGTCTTAATTAACACTTATAACATTGTGACATGTGATCATACTCTTCATGTACGAAAATTAAATTACATGAAGCATAATATATCATTAAAATAATTATATGGTGATATAACATTTAAAATGGATGTATATACACCTCAATGATGTTTTTAGGTGCATAACAAAACATGATCCTAAAAAAATTGAGACAAAACTGTTTTACCGATTTCGTATCTTTTGAGTGTTAAGACCCATGAAAGAATGATATTATAATGGATATATTAATACCCATACATTTATGTAAAAAATACATACAATACAATCATGGACATTACATAATCCACATAAAAGGAAATAGTGGCGAACATATCTTGTATCTCATATAAATTAAAAGTCATATGAAATCCCATTACCATGTGTCTTAACTCTATACTTGTAAAAGATTAATGTATAATAAATATAATTTTAATATATATATATATATATTAAATTATAATATTACCATATATAATACAATATATGGTTTGATTATGACCTTAAATTACATGCTTGTTAATGATCCTATGTTAAGGTTTTACTACGGGTAATATTCGCTTTGTTCTTCACATGTGACTTAATTTGTTATATCAATGATCCTTATAAATATATCATGATTCCATAATATATAATGTTATATAAATATAATTTATATCCAGAATATTTATATTATAAAAGTCTATACCATTATGATGTATGTAATGGAACACACCGCTCATGGAGAACTTAAGTCGTATGTATGCATGAACGTTGTTTTCCGTCTTTATTGTCGATGTGAGAAAATGAATGTAAATTATTTTTATATATATATGTAAGTATTATAGATGAAATAATATATCATATATATCATACATGTTTATTTAACCAATTATTAATACATTCTTGGTGGTGTGGGAATTAATCACATCACTTTGAGTGGGTGATAGTCCACACTCCCTCAAAAGAGATTATCGTATTACCACCAAATGGATGGTAAAAATTGGTGTACTAAAAATTAATAAAACTGCATAAATACATAATAAAAACAATATATTTTATATATATATATGTTTTCCACATATTGGCTACTATGATTGGTGGTAAAGGACAAATGGACCATCAATATTTCATGTGGTAGTAATTCTCCTTACACTGAAAATGTATAGTCAACCTCCATTAGAGGGATGGTTTTATAAATGTAGGAAAGACACATTTATTAACAACATCATAGTATATATAAGAAACTTGTTATGTAAAACACGGTTGTAATAAAGAGACTGTTGGGGGTGGTGAATGAAAAAAATGAAATGATCTTGAGAGAAAATGTTGCCTCTAAATCAAGTAACTCTTTTATGTTTATTGCAAAATGATTCCTTTAGAAGGTTTCCGCCCAAATTAAGGATTCAAGAAATAAGGGAGTATTTTCGAGAGGATTCATAGGAAGATCATGGAAAAACATTAACTTTTTGAGAGGTGTGAGGAATGGGTAGAGGTTGTGGTCTTTTTAGGGAAGCAAATGGAATCACATGGAATATTGGGAAACATGTTTGGTGTGAACATGTCCATACCTAAAAAAGAAATAAAATAACCAAAAAACTCATGACTGGAAGGTTTAAGGACGAACTATGGACATCCAATGGAGTTTTTAAAAATTTATTGGTCATCTGGCCCCTTAATGATAAGTTTTAATTCCTAAATATGCTTGATTTAGTCTTAACAGTTGTGATTAATTTTAATCACTTTTAATAATGATTTTTCTCACAAATTTACATGGTCTTATTATAATATAAATATTAGATTGAATGAAATAGTTTAATATAGTAATTTTAAATTCAATTCCCAAAAGTGGAAAATTTATAATTATTTCCAATCCCATAGATACGAGAAAATAACTGGGTTTTTAAGTGGGAAAAAGTTCATATATTTGATAAGATTTTATATTTTCATTAAAAGTGAAATTGATTATAATGAATTGAATTGTATTAATTGATATAATATTTATCTAATGTGGAATCAAATTTGTTTTATAATATAAATAATAATTAATAATTAATTATTGAAAAATGATGCTTTTAACTTAAATACAATATTTTTCTTTATTCATCAAAAAACGTTGTTTCTTATAAAAATAACAAAAATTCACTCTAGGATAATTAATATATTATGAATTAAAAAATTAATATTATTTTATCAAAATATATTTCTAAATATGTTTAAAATTAATTATATTAGATGTTAATTAAAATAAGTTCATTTGAAATATTAATATTTTTAAACATAGAACGATTTTAAAAAAATTATATCTTTTATTATCAATATGTTTAAATTATATAAACAATTATAAAAAATATTCAAAATTTAGATATTACTCTTCATATTCCTATGTTTAAATGATAGGTTATAATTATCCTATTTAAATAATTAAAAAAATTGAATGTTTCATAGAAACTCTGTGTTGTGTGTATCGTACGCTAACTCAGTGTTGCGTGCATCATACGCCCAATTGGTGTTGTGTGTAATATATAACAAGTCTGTGTGGAATGAAATGTATTCAAATTTAGTATTTCATGTAACGTACTCTAATTTGGTTTTTTATTAAAAATGAATCATTAACTTAGTGTGTTGCAAGATATAAATGAAAATTAAAATTTATTCAAAAAAATAGGTCTATAAATTCCATTAGTGTTTCATTTTCTATTTTATTTCAGAATGATATGCCATCACCTAGTTCATCTAATCACCTATTCATTATTGGAGCACATTTATTATCTAAATTTTTTTGGAAAACTCTTCACAACACACCAAGAATCTTTATATAGGCATTGCTTATCAACAACTTAAGGGAGGAGTAACTGATTTAAATTCCAATATCATACTGAAACTTTTCATGTTTGGCCACATTAAAACCTCCAAAAAGCATGAGTCCTAATTAATTTTATAAAATTTCATTAAATCATATAGTTAACATTCATCAAGATTTAAATAATTCTTGGTGAGTATCGCAGCCATTATTTTATTATAATTGGATCATCTAATGACTATCATGTAATTATCTCATTTAATCTATTTATAAATACTTCATAATTATCCTAAAACATTTAATTGGATTCATCTTTATAACACCAATTCTGTCTAGTGAAAAATTCTTTTAGTTCTCCCCCTGAACATAATAGAATCATCCTAAAGTCATTCTCTAGACTCTTCCTTCATTTGATGACCAGATTCAGAACCCTTAATCCATTTTTATTAGAATCCCTTGTATGTTTCAAAACGTATGAAAACACTTTTCCAATTAATTAAAATGGATAATTTTATCTAATTACTCAATGAATTATATTTCACTAAATAGTTACTTATTCACTTTACAAATTAATGTTGTATGATAATATATGATAGATTTCATAAGGCATAAATCATACTTTTATTTGATGAACATATAAATGTTCATGTGGTATTCACTGAAATTTTTATTCTAGTAATAAACATGTAAACTTGTGTCCATTTAGTCGACTATGTATGATGTCTCTGTAAATGTCCTTATGATGATCTCCACCCAATTCCAAGTCTTGTATTCCTCCATTAAATACCTTTCTAAACTCCCTCAATTCAAAATATTATATATATTTATGTCTGATAACACATTGCACCACCATATATCTATATAATCATAATCATTGAACTCAAAATCAACCATCTTTAAAACAACATCTTTTTATCCTTTCACAGATTCAAATTTGTTTATTAAAATTAGTATGGTAAACCTCACAATTCATCACAGCTTAAACATCATACCAGTGTATCTCAATCTCCCTATTTGTACTCTAACAAGGACCATGATCACTTTCAGTAATCAATATTTTTAGTACTATTAATATTATCATAAAATCACATGATTTTAATTATAAAGCATATTTTTGTGATAAAAACATATTAGCATGTTTCTTTAATAATTTAGTGCTAGCCACTTTTTGATCATGTAAGACCAATAGATATTGTTATCGCAACTCATCCTAGTAGCCTAGATTATATAGACTCTATTAAATAATTTATATTATGTGAAATTGATATTTTTAATTTATTTATATATTTAAAAAAATTAAATTGCTTCTGAAAACCATTATTGTTAACATAACAACACCTCAAAACCATTTTTCCTTAAAAAATATAAACTTGTAATTGGATTATAAATGTACCATTAGAATAATAAATTTATAATTAGACATAGTAAAACATTTAATAGTGAATTGTTTTTAAAATAAATTAATTAAATAGTAATATTTTTATATGAAAATATTTTTTTCTCATATTATATATTATAAATTATTTATAACTGTAAATTTTAAATAAGGCATGGTTTATATTATTAAGAAAGAACCATATTTTATATTTTGAAATTTATATATTTTTCATATATAATTTAGAAGTTTATTTAGATAAAATGGACCTCATAATTTTTATAGTTATTTTGATATTATCTTAAGTTGAATATTTGTTATTTTTTCAAAATAATTAAAATTTAGGTGAACATAAAAAATATTTGTTTCAATATATGATATGTTTTGTGAAATAAAAATGTGATATAGATGACTATATATTTTATAATTTTATTTTTATCACATAAATGGTATTAAAAAACTAAATTAATATATTTAATATTATAAATAATATTTTTAATCGATTAAAATAAATTAATAAATTATAAATTATATTTTTTTCGAAAAAGAACTCATTTTCAATAATTATATTGTATATTATAATGGAAAAATTAATTATTATAAGTGTTTAATTGTAAATAAAATATTATTTTTTCCAAATCTAAAATTATTATTAGAACTAAGGATAAAAATACTCCAAATATAGAGTAAAAATTATAAATTAATATATATTTTTATTCAAAAACAACCCTCTCCATCATCTATAAATACACCCTTCTTACAACCAATTTTATTCACATAAAAAATTATAACCTTGTTCAATCATTGAATTAATATCTCTCTCTAAAATTATTTTAAATTTCATGGTCTAACCAAAACACCATTCAATTAATACATATGAATTATATCAAAAGAATCATCTCAATGGGTATTGTATGCCTTTTAAATTGAATTCTTCAATTTTCATTTTCCTATTTTCACTTTTCTATATCAATGATATAATTATAAAAAAATTAATACATTTATAATATAATATTAAAAATAATTTTGGAAAAAAAATTTGTTCATTACTTTTATCTTATTTTAGAATATTTTAACACACACATTGTTCATTCAGGAAATTTATTCATTCCATAAGTCCAAAATGTTTTTTATTTTCACATCCATTTTTTCAAGATAGTCAGAACAAGTTATTTTAATTTTACAAGAATATTAATCAATTAATTTTTTTAAAATATTTTATAAGGATAAGATTATTAGAATATTAGTATAATTAAAAAATAATCATTAATGGTTTTGTAAATCTCGTTAGATAAAGTTTACTGAGAAAATATATATTAAATAGTTAGTTTATTAGAGTATCCAAATCATTATTAGAATACATTACTAGTGGGAAGATATTAATATATACCTCCAAAATTTTAGAAATTATGGATTTATGGGGAAAAACTATTGATTGTATCTCTTATACTGATGAAATATTGGGATTGTGAAGTGAACAACCTCAAACAATCAATGTGAACTTAATGATTCCAACACATAAATAATATAATAAATAATTATATTAATTTACATATACATTAATATAATTATCAAATGAAATAAAATTACACAATTAATCTATTTAAAAGCATAGAGATGTATCTAAATAATGTTGGTACTCAATGTAAGGGGGTATTAAAACATTTATTCTTCTTTTGAATTATTATTTATCTCTCTATATCTCTTTATATTATTATTATTTATAATTTAATTTAATTATTATCTTCCTAAAAAATTAATTCTTTTATGGAAATTCTTTTTTATGTGTTTACATAAATGTTTCTCTAAAAAACCATAAAATTTATTTATGGGAATATTTTCTAATTATTATTCCTCCCCTTAATTCAACCGATATTGTTTCATTTTATTTTAATACTTTATTAATAAAACATAATATATTATTGTTTATTTATTCTTATATTTAATGTCTAATATATAATATTATTTTATTATTTTGGTTATCCTTATGATTCATCATTTGAATAGGTGTTTTGACATTAATATGTAACCCATTGCATTTTCATTGTATTATTATATGTATATTTTTTATGAATGATTATCTTCAATGTGGAACCCATATAAATAATATATCACAATGTTATGGGTGGGATGAAATTTATAAATCCCCCCAATATAATGGTAATTTTTGCATCACATGATATATTATGTATAGCACATGTGCTATGAGCCAAGTATAATATGTTACATTGTATTTTCATCGAGTCACATCAAATTTTTATTATGCAATATATTATGTTTTTGTTCTATTAACATTATTCACATAATTTCATTATTTCAATGATGTAATTAATATTATTCCATTATCTTAAGTTAATCTTTATTATACTCAAATTTCCTGATTTCGAGTTATTTTCAAAGAAACCTATACTCATCATCGTGTATGTTTTCCCCTTACATGGATTTTTATAACACCATATTATTTTATTTACATCGGTAGAATATCCCATGATATGATGGATTTGTGATTATATACAGTACAATATTATTTAGATGGTAATAAAATATGGCCTTATTTTGTTAGTATGTTTTATTGTATATATATTTTGAAAAATTCACTATACCACCAGATATATGAGTACGATTATAGATATATTTTAATAAATTTCATAATATTATGTACTTTATATTATAGGTATTTATTTTTAGGGTCATAGTGAGAATTTTTTTTCTTGTAAAGTATCATAGGTTTCCCCTGAGTATAAATTTCATTGTACATAGAAATTGTGACCTATTTATGTTTTACTATATTTATTACCACTCCATTATAATTATGTTGTATTATAGTGGATTAGTTCAACAAAATTCAAAATTATGAAAGAAAATATTGGCTTTTTTATAAAAGGTCAATTTATAATTTTATCTCAAATAGATAAACGATTGAGAAGTAGACTTTTTTAATTATTATAGAATGAGAATTTCCCTCATATTATATTTTGAAAATTTCTAGACAATATTATAATTTCTAATATTGTTGGATAATTTTTAATTTAATTTATTAATTATATAAAAATCTTATATTCGACTTAGTTATCTTTCTAAATCATAATTTTATAGAAATTTTCATTGAAAAAATAGACGTTGATTCATATAATTAGGTATTGATAGTGGTGCGATTAAGGATGAGATAATTCAATAGTATCTATGGAATAAATAATTGGTGGTTATTTTTCACTGATCAAATACCAAAATTATATAATTATAAAGGTAATTCTTGTATCTAGATCATTTTATAGCCAATATTTTAGATATTTAGATATTGATTTGGCCTGGATAAATTGTTTTATAATATTTGGATAAAACCTTCAATATTATCTATTTTTTGGAGAATTACATGATACTGGGTCCCCATAGATACTTGTCTCCAATCTTTTGGGGATAGCATTGTTCAAAATTTTGTCTATGAAATCAGTATAGTGAATTTACTAACCATATTTTTATTTATTGTGCTACTACAAATGCTCATTGAAAATATATTATTGATCTATTTGAATACAAATGGTTAATTTATTACTCAATAATATCACAACTCATGCACTATGCTTCTTTAGTAGCCTCTCACCAGATCCAGTTCCATTTTCTAATGACAATTGAAAATCTCCATCATGTTGTTTGGAATGAAACAAATTCCATTTTTTACATCAAAATAGTTCATTAATATTACATGTAGGCCAGGTGACGATTCTTTCTTCCATTCATTAAGCCTCATTAAGTCAGCAAGGGCATTTCCACTAATCTGTATATGATTTCATCATCTTGTCACGACTTGGTATTTATGGTCAAAAAATTCTTCAACGATGAACCTATGATATCTTTTTGGGAATATACACTATTTGTATGGATTATGTAAAATTTTTATGGTGCCTCTATAGGTAACATGGGGCCCTCAATATGTTGATATGAGGAAAGGGACAACCTTGGGGTGTTGTTCGTTTGCTTCTATGGAACCTGTGGATTTTCTTTCTCTTTGGAGGAAGAAATTTATATTGTTATTCATGAAATTAGTATCACAATGATTAAAATATGGAAAAGTATCTATATTTGTAGTGATTAAACCCCCATGATTTAGGATCATCAAAATGAAGTGGTACATCTTTCTTTGGAACTCACAAATTGATGGATGGATTGACTTAACTTGCTCATAGAGATCAATAATATCATTATGCATGTGTTTTTTGAATCAAACATGGTTTTATACGTGCTCACCAATTTGGGGATCATCAATAAATTCACCTAGTCAGATGACCTCCCTATATATTTTTTTCCACTTCATGAAAATGTTTCTAAAAATATCCCATCATTCATTCTTTTGAATAATTTATTTAATTTAATTAATGATCCTTTAATTTTTAACCAAGGCACAACACATTAAAAAAATTATATCCTTAAAATTAATTTTACATTAAATTTATTATATTTATAAATTTTTTATTCTAATTTACTTACATATATATATATTTTCTGTGGTTATGAACTATAGTTAGATAAGTACACTATAGAGAGATTTTGTAACCATTTACAAAAATTCCATTACAAAATTCAAAACAGAAAATATAAAATTACCAATGATATAACATCTTTTTTTCTTCTAAATAGGTGATTCTAACATGATCATGATGATATAAAAATGATTTTTTGGAAATATATATTTTTTAACTTTTCATTCCCTCAGAAATTACTTTTCAAATAAAAGTCAGTTTATTTGTATTCTTATTGTGAGACAAGTTCAACGATTTTCTGATTTTATGGATCAAATAAATGAATCTCCTTGAAAAGATATCAATTTTTTAAAGAAAATATATTTCACCATAATATTCCCCAAAATGGGTATTAATATGGAAATATTACTAAATTTAAAATAGTATTTCATGACAAGAATAGTCTACCGCTTTAATTACCATATTTCCTTAGTGATTGAAATATTATTTGTTTATTTAATTTAATATGATAATATAAATAGAAAAAATTAACTGCCTCTTATGTTGTATTTAATTACTATAGTGTCTCTTAAATTAATGTTATAGATACAATAATTATTATATTTTTTAATTAATCTGTTTGAATGATGAAATTTCGTGACAGAGTATACTCATGTATAGTACTAGGAATTTACTATAGAAATATATGCTACATAGAGATACATTTGTAATGAGAATTTGGAATAAAAACACTAGAAGTATAAAAATACAAGTATAGGTGAAAAAAAGAGTATCCATAAAATTTAATGTGATCCATGAAAGTGATTCATTAGGGAAGAAAATTTTATAGGCATTGGAGGCCTTTTTAATAATATAGGCAATTATAGGTGGGTCAATACGATGTTTGGGTTGACTAATACAACATTCCTATGATTTTGTGTGTATGTGTGTGTTTTTAATGCATTATGTCCCCAATTAATTTCATTTTCTGTTATTATTATTATTAGATCTTCTTATGAGGATATAATTTCAAGGATCACTATGATGGATAATATCTAGATATCAGCTATAAATCTCCATAATATTATAGAAATATTAAATATCTATTGGATTCATTCTAAATCAACAAGATATGTTCATTGTGAGTTTTGATAATAGAAAATAAAATTTAAGATGTGAGGTTTTTATATATTCAAGAACCAAACTCGTCCTTTTATTGGGATTTTTTTCATGAATGGAACTCTCTCTATTAGTTGGAGGTAAGTGGATCTCATTTATTAAATCCTCATGTAAAATTTATATTTAATTTCTCATCATATATAAATAATCCAATATCATTTTATCATAAGCTTGTTTTTTTACTATGATTAGTGATAAGTAAACACTAGAACGAAGGGCCGATCTCTATAAATTTTCTCTAAATGGATATATAATTTTTATAAATGGTGATAAACCAAAAAAGTAACCGGTAATTGAATGAATAATTTATAAACTTTTCATATTTAGTAATTATATCATAGTCTTAATAATAAAGGGGTATTTTAATATCGTAAAAAGTAATCAATATGGTAATAAGAGATTCATGGAGGATGGTAACATCAATATAATGATAAGTGAAACAAAAAAATTTAATTTGTATGTTAATTATAATACAAAAAAATAGAAGAAAATCATTCCTATTATATATTAGGATTATTATATTTTTCCTGGTTTTATAGATCCCTAAAATTGATGATGATTTAACATCATTTATAAGAATTTCATGGAATATGGATGAACATAATATAGATAGGGAATTGGGTTACTGTGAAATAATTTATTAGAATACAATATTTAAAAAACATTCATAAACTATTTTTTTCCATTGTTAATGTAACAATGATAGAATATGAGAATTGAATAAGATTTCATTTCACCATATTGTAATAAGTGAAAAATAAGGGGAATATATTTTTAAATTTTATGGAGAATGGAAATAAAAAAATACAATAGGAAATAATAAAAGATATTTCAAATAATTTTTAGGGGAATTAAAAGAAAAAAATCAAAACGGATAAATATATTCTTACTAACTTGTATAACATAAATGGAATGTATAAAATTGATGAATAAAATATATATAAGGACATGTAAATTGAATAAGTGATGTGGTAAAACATGATGATGATTAATCATCAATGTTGGTGACCTTGAATTAATATTTTAGGATGTATAATAAATGAAATTGTATTGGGGATATAGCCTTATGATAATGAAAATAAAATCACAAAAAGTGAAGGGAAAGTGAAAACTCAACAAAAATCATGGTGTTTTATGGTTGAAGAGAAATAGAAGTATTCTGAAAATTTTATTATCCAAGAATTTCTACAAAAAGACATTTGAAATTTTATGAGAGACAAAATAGTTGAAAAATGAGAGGAAATTGTTGTTACTCTTCTCTCAGTTGGTGAAGAAACTAGAATTTTTTATTATGATAATAGAAAAATGGGGAATGTTATTTCGAAATTAATATCTAAAAACGTTTTGGAAGGAATAATCCAAGAGAAAGGGATTAAAATTTTGGATGCTAAAAACCAATTGAATTTAAAGAGGAGAAGTGGTTTAAAGATACTTAAAAATAAGGGAATGAAAAATATCAAGTAATGGAAATTTTTAATTATGACTAAATAGAGGGAGACATCATGTCAAAGATAGAAAGTATATAAAAAATTACGAACACTTTGAGTGGAAATAATTCCATAATAATAAATAAAAAGAAAAGTGATCATCTGTAAATAATATTTTCTGATAAGGGTGCAATAAGGAAAAATAAAAAAAAATAATGATATTACATTGGGATTTTCATGGTCTAGCCAATACAGACACAACTAGCACCCATGGATGACATATTATAAATTAGAAACCTAGTATTATTGGAATTTAAACCCCAATGTCTCAATATCATGGTATAATGATTGTATTTGTTTTCGGAATATTGGGTAACATGTTATTGGTTATCAATAACACATTCTCTATAGTTCATATCAATTAATGTTTCCCACATTTTTTTGTTAAATTAAACTACTTTGTATAGTCTGGGTAAATTAGTCATAATATGTTTTATTAGAATGGTAATAATTTAATCTTCATAGAATTCAAATTTAGATATAGGTGATAAAATATAATAACACTATATACATGTTTAAATGAAACCAAAATCAAAATCAAATACCCATGTATACTGTGATGAGGTATTAACACCATAAATGAGATCAATGAAAAAATGGGTGATCAATACTGAACTATAAGTTTTTGGGAAATTAATTATGACATATATAGTTATAAAATCTTGGGGATTAATATCCTTTGGGATAAATTAACATGATATTGAATAAATTGAAATATAATTTCCATAATTAAACTTTATTGATATTTTTAAAATGCAAATGAAATGCACCTAACTAATGTTTTGAGTGTTGTTACCTTTCTAGGGTAAAATTCATATCCTAACCATATCCTTGTCCTAATTTATGATTATTGAAAATGAAACCTCTTTCATTTACAACAAATTATTCTTGGGAAATTATTTTGGATTATATGAATATTGTCATTGATTTTATAAATATATTAAATGTGTAAAAAACATATATACTTATGTTCATAAAAAATAAATTGAACAAAATAATTTTGAAGGATTATAACATGAAATGATATGTAAATATTTATGATTATTTTAAAACACATGATATGAGTCTATCCCTACAAATATAGATTAATAATATAATATATTTTTAGGTTTTCATTTTTTATGTGAAATGGACATTTATAATAAACTCAATTCTGATACAGAGAGGAATTGTGATTTTTGAAAAATGAATTCTAAATATAGTTGAATGAAATAAATTAATGAGGACACTAAATTTTTTAATTCACTACATATATATAGAATGTTTTGAAAACTTATGAAATATAATCAAGTGGGGGAAAATGTTATTTATAAAATCATGGATCTTGCAATAAGTATTGTATGTTATTTTAAAAAAAATTCAGACAAAATGATGGATTTTTAGTTTATCTTATTTATAATTATATTCATATAACCATCAATGTTAAAAAAAATTTATTGACAATGATTCCTAGACAATTAGAAATTTTTAAATCTACCTTCTCTAAAAAATCTAACTTTGATCCTTTACCATATGGGTTGACCAATAATTTTTTTTATTGGATTACATAATTTTTTGATAATGATATGAAGAGAGTTCATCGAAGATTCATTCAAAATAATTATATAATAATTTTTTTGACACTCCCTTCTTTAATCAATCATCCCTATGGTTGAGAATAAATACAAATTTCCCTTATATTGACAATTTTCCCTTATATACTCATTAATTAAAATAATTAATGATGTTAAGGATAACATAGTTTCTCTGCTTACCAATTATGTAGTATTAGAAAACCAATATGGATTCATTCATAGAATGATCATCATGGACTACCACATATAAAAGGATTTATCCTATACCATTATATATTCTAGTTACTTTAGACTATAATTCACTCTATTTCGTTCTGAAATATATATTAGATTTATAGTTTTGAAAAATTAGGTCATACTTCATACATGACAACCCATAACCAAACAAATAGGATGATACTAAAATAGTATACATTTTTTTCATAATACATATTCCTTTATAAAAAAATTTATTATAATGAAAAATATCATCAAAATTTAACTTGGATTATTATTTTCATTTATACAACCTTTAATCCTATGGGAAAAAATTTAATGTCAGATGAGAAAAAAATCTCAGTATGGGACATAAAATAATAATTAAAAAAACACTTCATGGAAACATAAAAACACATTAAATTTATACTTCTATCCCTTAAAAGTAAAATATTTATACTTTTTAAGAACATGAGGCTTCCATAAAACATTTCTCAAAAAAAACAGTACATTTAGGTAACATGGGGTATAATTTTCATACCATATGAACATATGATTGTAACCATCATGGCTACCATATGGTTTTATCCCTCTTGAAAACCTTCAAAATTAACCCTCTTGGAATCCTTATTATGTAACTATCACATTAACACTTAGAAAAACCATTACGGTCATATTCCAACAATCCTAATAAATTGGTGGGCTATCACAAACCCACCTATATTTGGTTTATAATAGAACCAAAAATCATCAAAAAAAATTCCAATAAACTAGAACGTAATTATAAATCATGAATACTTTCATCATAAAAAGGTACCTTCAAATAAATCAGTTATTATAAAAGAATAATAAAAACTTAAAAAAGAAAAAATATAATTTAAAATTAATAGGAGATATTGTAAAGGTGGATCCACGAAAATGAGGATTCTTAAAAATAATAAAGTCCAATCATTCCATATTAGGTAAAAAGAAAATATATTTTTAATTATTTTTAAAAAGGGATAATAAATAGGAATTCTAATGGAATGTCTCTTTCCTTATGTCTGAAAGAAATGTTCACATGTAATATATCATTTATAAAATAAAATGAGATTCATTATTTATATAATTATTAGTTTTTCAAAATATATTTTCATTGTTAAAAATTTATATAATTAATTTTTTTCCATTTTGAATATTTATAAATATCTTGATCATTATTCCATGACCATTAAATTCAAGTATTTATAGTCGGATCCCTTGAGTATAATTATGGGAGTTCTTATCAAAGGATGAAAAACTCCAGAAGTTGAAAAAATGATATTAATATGCAACTATAATTTAAAATTATCCCATTTATCATTATTAAATATATAGGGATGATTCAAAAGATATAATATTTATAATTAGTTTTTGGTTTTTTTGGTTTTTACAACCATCATAAACTAGATTCATTTTATATTTTATTATCTCTATAAATTTGTTACATAATATTTAAATGGATTTAATATAAAAATTAAAATATATGTTAACCATAATAATTTTTTAATGACCAGTCTTTAGTATCATAAAATAAAATGAAAACTCATCATCTTAGAAGTCTACGAATCAACAGGTCATAGATGATTTTACATTTTTAGAAAAAATTATAAGATTATAGATTTGATGATTGATATTCCAGTAACATGATAAAATTCCTGTACATTTAATAAATAATATCATTCATAGAATTGTAGATATTATTGGAGAGGATATGATATAAAATATAAAATAAATAAATAAATAATGAAATTAAAATCAGAATAGTTTAGATTTACTTATTGATTATAGACTCCATGGGAACCTCTTTAAGGCACTTGATTTTGATCATTTGGTGAGACCAAAAGGTCTTGGACATGTACAATATGCTTTGGAATAGAATTAGAAATAAATTATACAAGGTATTGTCCTTTGGATGTGTGAGAATAAAAGGTGGTGAGGTTTGGTATTAATATGGAGAAGATAAGGGTGTTTTTCAAAATAACATCAATTTGTTAATTATTTTGGCACAAGACTACCAATAGTGTTGATTATTGTGACTATGTATAGTAAATAGTTCATGAACGTTGTATATAATGGTTTTTATATCATTAATTACTCTAATATTTAAGTATTTAACTTATAATGATAAATACCTTAAATTACCATATTTCAATATTCACAAAAAATAGATATATTTTAGAAAAATACCAACTATACACAATAATAATTTTTTGAATTTTTTATTTCAAAAATGGACTCATTTTTTTCAAAAATAGTTTTCTTACTAGTAGAAATATGTTTTTCAATAAAAAAATCATTTTTAAAAAAAATACCGAATTTAATATCATATTTCATTTTTATTAAGCATTGAATAATTGAGCAACTGTCTTGAAAATTAGATCATAATTATAATAAAAAAATATTTTTTTATGAATATTTTTTTTTCAAAATTATTTTTTTTTAAATCGTTATATTAATTAAAAAATTATAAATAAACATTTACATTTCAAAAAAAATACCATCACCGAATTTATCATTTTCAAAACACTTACCTACAACTTCTATGATATAAATATATTATATTTTTACATATAAGATTCAAAAAATTTATATATACTGAAAATTGTTAGATAACAATTATATTAGTAAATGTTCCTTAATTTTTATAAATATAGTTATTTGATTTCATATTTATAATTAATTTAACTATATAAATTCGGAATCAGAAAGATATATTTTATAAGAACTAGATTTGTTATATTCTATACCCTTTTGAAATAGTGTCCTCACAAGTTTAACTCACTTATTAATCAAGTGAGGATACATTTACCTCATATCTTTTTTTAATTCCATGTTGCTTATTTGACCATGTGGTTTCTCAAAAACCTCTTAAACATGTGAATTGACTTATTACTCAATACCTTCTCTATAAAATGAATAATTTGAATATGATATTTTTCATATGAAAGGTTATCTTACAACTGATAAATATTTTGTCTCAAAATGTGAGATAAATATTGAACATACAATATTAACATTAAAACATGATAAAAATTGTGTACATAGAAAAAACATGAAGGAAATTTCACTCGGTAGGAAAATTATCTATCTTTCTCCAGGATTTAATAGGGTCCAATGAACAATGGTATTAGTTTACCCTAATAAAAAACAAATCACACATTTCCATGGAAAAATATGGATAAAGACATGATCACCTAACTTTAAGAAAATATCCTTCCTCTAGTTATATGCCTATCTTTTCAACCTACTATGATCTGTCCTAATATGTTCCAAGATCATATTAACTTTATTATCATCTTCTACTTCTAATTTTGGTCCCATCAACTTGATTTCACTGAATTATTCCATTCATTCTAGAGCTCTACTCCACCTTTAATATAATGAGTCAATAGTTTTTAATTTTATACATTAATGAATAATTTAATTATATTAAAACACAGCTAAAAAATATATTGATACAAAATTCCCTAGAAATTTACTAAACAATAATGTAGTTTTTCTTCCAAGCTTTGAATTGTTCTCTCATACTACCCATCCATCAAAGTATAAAATGTTGTGATGAAATTTAATTCAGTTCTCAATGACATATAATGGTCTTTCTAAATATTATAATTAAACATGGTATCAAATTCAGATATAATAGATAATGGTACTCTATATAACCAAGAAATATATTTCAGGTACAGTTAAGAAACATGATCTAAAGATAGAAAATCTCAAATAAGAAGGAAATATAATGATTTCATCAGTGAATCAACAATAACCAAAATCTCCTTATTACCTCGATATGTCTTTTCTAGGCAACCAAACAAATCCATGGATATACCTTCCCTTTTAAACTCATACATTGAGAAAGGTAAAAGATACCCTTTAGAAATTATTGTTCTACATTAACCTATTCACAATTAAGAAATATCATGGTAATGTGAAAAACATCTATTTTCATTATATCCCAAAAGTAATACATTATAAGGCCTCTATACATATTAGAGAAACCAGGATGAACTAAAAACAGAGAACTATGATATTAAATTAAAAAATATTTCTTTATCTGAGAATCATAGGGCACACATAATCTAATTCAAATCCTCAAAATCCAACCTTTATCAATGTTATATTCTAGAAACTAACCATTTTTATCCAATTAAACCTTTTTAAAAATTTTGGGTCTTCTTAATTAACATTCATAATTCTATATGACCGAGATGATTACAATGATACCTGAAACCAAATAGGGGAATTTCAATAACCAACAACATCAAATGAGAAAATTCACCAAAACATTAACCAAGGGGTTGAGTTTCAAATTAAACATGGTTAATGATGATCTATCATTTCCAGTCATGGAATCCAATGAATTATTTAGTTTTCCATGATAGTATTTGGTCATTAAATCATATACACTTATCACTCCCAACTATCTTATCTACCTCAAGTTTAATTCCATCTGATTAAATATATAATTTAAAATATTATTGTTAATATATATTACACACATGGGTCTATATAAATGATGTATCAAAATATTAATGGAAAAAAATAGTGTCAAATTCCAAATCATCTATAGGATAATTTAACTCGTGAGGTGTTCATCACTATTGGAAAAATCACTATTTGTGACGGGATTTCTTGCCATCCATAATTACCCGTCGAGGAAGCTATTTGCGACGGGGAAAGTAGCCCATCACAAATAACCAATTATTTGCGACGAGATTTCGTCTCCCATCGCAAATAGTTTGGTGTGGCTAGGGCGCCAAACCTCGTCGGGGTATTTGCAACGGGACCCGTCGTAAATACCCGGTTGCGGTCAATACCTTTTTGCGACGGGATGTCATCCCGTCGCAAAAATAATGCCGACAGGTACTATTTGTGAAGGGTCCCATCGCAAATAACCTTTTAATCGCTGACTGTAATTAATGTGGGCAAGGGAAATTTTGACGGGAACTCTGTTGCTAATAATCTTGTCGCAACTAATCTATCCTATATATACCCCCATCCATTTTTTCCCAAATCATTCAGATCTTACTCTCTCTCTCGTCACTATTCAGTTTCAAAGGGAAATTTTCTTTTAGTTCATGTTTTTTATACGAGAGAAATCTTAGTGCGTCAATATCTTCAGAATATCAAAGTTTAAGGTATTTATATATTTTTTTATTTTATTATGTTAATTTTAATTGTTGTTTATTAGTTCTAATTTAATTATATTTAAATTTATTTTTATTTATAATTAGTTTTACTATGAAATTGATATTTTTAGTTATAATTATAAATAATTAGTTATAATTAATACTAATTATATATAATTAGGAATAAATATATATAATTAGGAATAAATAGATATAATTAGGATGAAATAGATATAATTAGGAATAAACAGTTATAATTAGGAAAAAATAGATATAAATTGGAATACATAGATATAATTAGGAATAAATAGATATAATTAGGAATAATTAGTAATAATTAGGAATAATTAATAATAATTAGGAATAATTACTAATAATTATGTATAATTAGTAATAATTATGTATAATTAGTAATAATTATGTATAATTAGTAATAATTATGTATAATTAGTAATAATTAGATAGAATTAGTAATAATTAGATATATTAGTAATAATTAGATATAAATAGTAATAAATAGTAATAATTAGATATAATTACTAATAATTAGCTATAATTATATATAATTTGCTATAATTAGATATAATTAGCAATAATTAGATATAATTAGAATTAATTAGATATAATTATCTATAATTAGTAATAATGACCTATAATTAGTAATAATTGGCTATAATTATTAATAATTAAGAATAATTAAGAATAATTAGGAATAATTAGTAACAATTAGGAATTATTAGGAATAATTAGTAATAATTAGTAATAATTAAGAATAATTAGTAATAATTAGCAATAAATAGTAATAATTAGCTATTATTAGATATAAATAGCTATAAATAGATATAATGAGGAATAATTATTAATAATTAAGAACAATTACTAATAATTAGGAATAAATAGTAATGATTAGTAATAATTAGTAATAATAATGAATAATTTGGAATGATTTTGAATAATTAGTAATAATTAGGAATAATTAGTAACAATTTGGAATAATTAGAAATAATTTGGAATAATTAGTAATAATTAGGAATAATTAGAAATACTTAGGAATAATTAGTAATAATTATGAAAAATTAGTAATAATTAGGTATAATTAGGAATAATTAGGTATAATTAGGAATAATTAGGTCTAATTAAGAATAATTAGGAATAATTATGAATAATTAGGAATAATTATGAATAATTAGGAATAATTAGGTATAATTGAGCTATGTTATCTAGGGCAGAATTATATAAAAATAATTAAATGTCGGTGGTTGGATACTCAGAGAGGTTTGCGTGTTCATCTGACTCATGGAATCGTCAATATTAAATCAGAAAGTTTTTTTTATATTAAGTGAAACATTATTATTGGCTCAACATGAACATCAATTTTACTATGCATTATACTCTGCTACTTCAAGAGACTTGAGCGATTGGTGGAGCAGAATAAAAATGAAATCTTAGGAAAATCTGTTTACTCAATCTAAATGTGGTTCTGCTGAAGTAGAATGAATTGAAATTTTTCATGAGACTTCTCAAAATCCATCTGATTAACAAAGAGATGACAATTTCGATGATGACACCCCACAATTAAGGATCAATGGTGATGAAGATGTTAATGATGTTACAAATGAATTTCAAATGAAAAGAGATGCTGAAACTGAAACTCAAATGGATATTGATGATGCTGAGAAGGAAGATAAAGACATTGACATTGACAGCATTTGATAAGAGGATGAAGATGAACACTGACACGGTTAAATTTTGGTTATAATCATAACTAATATATATCTATATATAATAGTTATTTTCAATTATCTTCTAACAAAAATCATTTTGTGTTTTAGATGGACTCTGATCTATTGCATGAGTTAGAGGAGGTTGAGCTACCTTTGGATAATGAGGATGTGGGATTAGCTGACCCACAACCTACTGGTGGTTCAGGAGGTACGCGAAGGGGCGTGGTCCTGCGCGACTGATGATTCTTGACCCTATCCTCGTGCGACGTCCACATCTTGGTTTCGATCCATGAACACAGAGGTATGGTAACCTCTATATTTTAGTTAGATTTTATTTATTTATTTATATATATACTAATTGTTTTTTTTATTCCTCTTTCATAGTTTTCAGCATGTGGCTATTGGACATGAGAGTGCTATATTGCACAATTAATTTTCTCAGCCATGGTTCACATGGGAACAGATTCTTTTTTATGTACGATGCGACATGTTCCCGCATTGGCTGGTACGTAAATAAATAATATTTCTTTAGAAATTTAGTTTATTAACAACTTTATATAATAAATTATTTGTAGGGTTTACGGAATCCTATCAATGATAGCATGCACGATGCTATCCACAGGGCATGGCGGGTTTCTGTGCGAGACAGTTTCCGCCAGTTTTTTCACAATTGGAGAAGGACAACCATTAAGAATGTAGGGGTGACAGAATTTGATGATTCATGTAGAGCTCACCGACCAGAGTACATTTAATCTCACGTTTGGGAGGGATTATGTTTACACTGGTTGGGTGCTGGATTTCAGAGGAGATCATTAGTGGGACGATAGAACCGAGGGAGACAAGAGGTGACACATCGAGCTGGTAGTCGTACATTCAGTTTTCACAGAGAGCATCTAGTATGAATATTTTTTAAATATTTAATATAACTTTAAATATAAACAGTTTATTTTATATTTCTGTAGGCAGTTGAGCATCCCGATATTATGGAGTTTGATGTTTATTAGAGGATGTACAATGATCCAGCTACTAGAGAGAATAGAGGTGATCGCCAGTGTCAGATTGTGGATAGTATTATTTTTTCAGTATAACAATAAACTACATAAAATATTTTGAGAATTTAAATTTTAAATTGGAATTGAAGGAGTCATATGAGGCTGTGACCTCTCAGACATAGGTTGAGGGTCAGGATGAGGCGGCTGAGTAGACTACTGCTCAACATTTCGATGAGGCGACATGGATGCAGGAGACTCACTATGGCTTTGAGAAGGGCAGATTATTTGGCATCGGCTCTCATTCCACTCCTGGTACTTATTATAGTACCGCTGTGATGTCGGCGTCCAGAACGAGAGGATTTTGTAGAGAGGCATCATCTTCTACCTCATAGTATTAAGAGTAGTTGCGAGCTCAGGCTGAGCATATGGAGACATTGCAGAAGTAGAAAGAAGAGATCTGTCAGCGGCAGTAGTAGCAGGAGCAGGATTATGAGGAGAAGATGCGTCGATTGCAGCAGGAGCATCACAAGTAGATGGAGTACATGCGCCATCTGAATCGTAGTTTAAGGATGGAGTTTCCTCGACCAGCTCCTTCAGCTCCTCCACCACCTCCAGAAGAAGTCCCCTAGTGATTTTTTTATGTTACAAACATTTTAATTTTACATTGTAATATGAATTATTTACATTTTATAACTTTTATATGGGTGAAAATATTACATAATTTAATTTTTAATTTTTTATTATTTTTTATATCTTTTAGTGAATATTGAGAATTTTAATATTTTTTAATATTTTATTATTTAATAATAGTAATATTATTTTTTCATTAATCGTAATTTTATTAAATTTAATTTTTTTAAAAGTAATTTATTATTTGAGATGGGTCCATTTGCGACAGGGTCCCGTCTAAAATATTCTAACTAAATATTTTTTAAAACATATTTGTGACGGTACTACTTTACCGTCACAAATAATTTGATGCGATGGGCCCATCGCCAAAAGTGTTATATATATATATATATATATATATATATTGATAAGACAAGGGCCCGTCGTAAATATTTTCTGCGACAGGCCCGTCGCGAAAATGTTTATGTATATATAATACATATAATATGAAGCTTATTTGTGACGACGATTTCTCTCGTCACAAATAACATTTTTTATGATGGGCCTATCACAAATACTTGTATTTCTGAGAGAGGTTTCTGCAATAAGCTATTTGTGACGGGGCCCCATTGCTAAAGCCAATTTCGGACGGTATCCCGTCGCAAATAAGTCATCGCAACTATTAAGAATTCTAGTAGTGCATTATCTTGAAAGATAACCAATTACAAGAACATTTTTCTTCTGAACGGAAATAAGTTTAACGCCCTAACCCTTGAAGCCCAGAGTCCCTGAATTATTTTAATAAATTGGCATGATTACAAAGAATCCTTTCCAAAAATACTGGTCAGTTTTTTAGTCTTGGAAAATAGATTGCATACATGAACATTACATTACACATTAGAAAATAGAACCCAATAAAATGGTCCTTTGATAACACCATTAATCCCCTAGCATAACCTTTTTTATAAATCATAACACACTTCGTGGAATACTGGGAAAATTAAAACATAGAAATGGGTGATCTCAGATGCTCAGTGAGGATAACAATGTAGCGAAAACATTCATAAATAAGCATACGAATTTAAGGTAATGAATAAGACTAAAACAAAATCATTTTAAGATTAGATTCTAACAAAATATGGAAAAAATACAATTAAATAATTCCATTTACTTATTTCAATAGATATTCTACTAGTCGAATAATCACATGAAATATCAATAGAAACTTTAATAATGATGGAATGCATAATTCCAGATATCATAACCAGAGAGTCATGGGATTCTTCCAAGACTACAAATAATATTTTCCAAGGCCTTATCCCAAGACACTGGGTAGTCTCATAAACCCTACTAATGAATCTTGGGGCTATTGCGGGCTCCACTCGTCAGTTACTAAGTCCAATGCATTCATCCTATACAAATTTTGAAACATAACATGAACATTCATATTAAAACTTGCATATGAAATGTCAATACATTATCCATAAACCACGAATGGTATAAAAATAACACATCCATAGTAAAAAAATATCACAAATCCTTCAATATAATATGGTATATTTCAATCAAAATAAATGAACTTCAAATAAGTTTAAAATCCATAAAAGGATGTCGACATAGATGAAAATGATTTGTAAAAATCTTTGATAGAAATATCCCTTTTTCATGAAATAATTATAAAACTCAAAGAAATTATAAAGGATGTTGATTAAATGATAGTTTTGAGTCAAAGATTCCCATAACACTTTGAATCTTTTGAAAGGACATAACATTTCAAAACATTCAGGTCCATTTAAATAAATCCATAAAACTATTTTGAAATCATTTACATTAATGTTATACATTTTGACGAATAAATCATTAAAACATTTAAATTTATGTGTTAGTAAAAAGTACCTTATAATAATCCATTTGAAAACTAATTTATGAAACATGGACATGGATAATAAATATGTCCCAGAAGATACTTACATAAAAAACATTGGATAATAAAGATATTGTGAAATTAACACTTACATTGCACTTTCCATTAGTCGATAATACATTTAACATCATATTTAAAGACTGTAGTATGTTATGAAATTATACCATAAACATATTAATATTTAGGATATCATTTATGATTTATTTATGACTTTATTCTAACCATTTAATAATAATTTCCATGTTTAATTAACATTTTGGGTAATAATCGCTTTCTTTATTATAAGTGTTTTAACTGGATACTCTTCATTGTATCACATAGATCATGATTTAAACAATTATAAAAATATAATAAATTATTTATATATCATATATATCTATACTATAAATATGTATAGTAGAACAATATATGAAATGATAAACACTGATTATAGAGACCATATGTCGTACGTACGCATAAATGCTATTTCTGTTTTCAAATCGCATTGAATGAATCTAAGTGAATAAGATATATGTAAGTACAAGTATATAAATATATATCTCATGTAGAATTATTTTCTCATATATTACATAATTATTAATGAAATATATTTTATAATCATCATTGAATGGTGAACATGAAAATGAATCTCCTAGTGTCTTGGAGACGGTAATCTGTATGTACGCACGAGCGAAAATATCATTATATTGATATAGAAATCATATATAATTGGATGGTATATCATATATAACATATCATTAACATTTTAGATTTATTATTTTCACAAGTTATACTCATTATTATACACATCCATGTAATGAAGCGTTTGAATAAGAAACTGCACCAGGATGTGGATACGGTAATCTGTACGTACACACATATGGTGACTTTTCCATTTATATTATATATAGAATAAAAATATGGTTGAAACATTTTTATAATAACAACATTTTATATAGAATATACTGGATCTATTATTTTATAATGGAAACAATCTATAAAGAGGAAGTGGAAGAAGGAAATAAGTTGAAAGAGGTGATTAAATATTTACCTCTTCTTCAGGTTATTCCTTTTGATTTGATCAGAAGTGATCCATATGATCGCTTTATGACCAAAGAAAGGCCAATAAGATGAAGGGAGGAATGTAGGTAGAATATTTTTCCAAGTTTTGGCCGATCCAAAAGGCTTTGGTGGTGTGAAATTTAGAGAAGGGGAAGTTCCATTTTATAAGAGAGATGAGGGTCACTTTAGGAAAAGAATGAAATAATATTTTATAATGAAATTATTTTCAGTTTATAATGGCTACAAATGAATTATTTAATGGATATTTTTGATATGGGTCGAAAACCTCTCAACCAGTAGGTTTTAGAAAGGTTTAGGTTGTCATATTAACCTTATATTTTAGATTTAACTCTTAGTTAAGTAGTTTGTCATTTACCATGTCTCAAAGTATTTTTATATTATATTGTTAATAAATATACTATAACATGCCAGTATAACTACATGTAGTTCATTATTAATATATATAACATTATCTAGGTCCTTGGGTTGATCCTTAGATTTTTTGGATTATTATATCAATTAATAATAAAATTTATTTTTTAAAAACTCATTTATGTTAATTTGGACCTTATTTAATAAATGATTTTTAATAAATTACTAAAAAGATTATGAAATCAAAATAAATTCTTATGTTATATAATAACATGTCATATTAACCTATTAAATTATTTAAAATCATCAAAATTCCAAATTTACATTTATTTAGATATTTAAAATATTAATTATTTTAATATTTCACTATTAAGGTAATTAATACCTCATCATTGTGTCATAAATAATTTTAATTATATAATGTATTTGAATTATATATTAAATATAATTATGTTTAAAATAATTTTATATTTCTAATTAATATATATAGTCGAATTTATATTATGTATACTCCTATACTAAAAATTGTTCAGTTACTAAACATTGAATTTAACTCTTTTAACTCTTCCTTAAACAAAATAATAAAATATGTTCTTATCTAATCCAAGTTGACCTAAAGGATCATATATTATTCCTAAGGTTGTTTTTTTTTCTAATTTCACTGTTCCAATAGAAATAGGACATGTGTTAGGGAAATAATAATATCATTTTACCCTTCATTACCCAAATTACTTTTAAACTGTTAAATTAAAGTTAAAATTTACTATTCATGAAAAATTATTTTCAACTTATTGAACCAAATTTCTTCATACTAATATCAACCATGTTTCTCAGATTTTGTATCTTCCACACATAGAAGTTGTAAAATTATATTTTATGTGAATTTGCAAATGCTCCTCAAAGGTGGGTAAAAGACGGTAAAATGTTCGATAAAATGTTATATATAAAAACATATTATAAAATGAAACCAATGAATTATGTTGAACATATATATTTACTATTTATATATTTTGACAGAAAATAAATTAAAATTAAATAATTAATTAGTCAAATAAAAAAGTCTGTTTTAACAAATAACGAATTATTTTTCCATTATTCATCAAAAATAGAATGTTTTCATAAAAATAACAAAAATTTACCCTAAGATAACATTGATATTACTAATTATAAAATGATATCAATTTTACCAAATCCAAAAAAATAGAAGTTTCATTTATTAATTTAAAATTATTTCCCACTGTCAAAACCAAAAAGCAGGTTTTTAGGAAGATAAAACTATCAAAAGATTGACATGTGTGTATGTCATATTTAAATGTGAAATTATTTATAATGACCTAAATTGTATTAAATGATAAAAATATAATATAATTATAAATAAAAATCTTTCAATTTAATAAATTAAAAATATAAATTATTTCAATTAAAAAAGATATTTTCAATTAAAACATAGAATTGTTCACTATTCGTCAAAATATGAAATTTATCAGAAAAGTACCAAAAATTTATCAAAACAAAATTTTTATGACCGGATTCTAAAGAAGAATTTAATTTTATTATATAGAATATATTAAAATGTCAAATATTTGTTTTAAAATGGGATCTCCATTAAAATACAGTAAAATTGATATTTTTGAAAAATACATCTTTTATCAGAAAAAATAAATTTGTTCTAATATTTTTTCTATGAAACGAATAATATGGATGTTAAAATTATATAGAGTATATAAGATTAAAAATGAAGTTAATACAATTAATAACATATTTTTGACAGGCATGTTTGGTAAGTTATGGTGCGCTTAAACACGATGTTTCGTGTAGCGCAGGCTATTGAATTACTTTAATGAGATAATGTACTATGGAATCATGGGGTGTTACATTCTCCCCTCTGTAAATGAATTTCCTCCTAAAAATTTTAAATTTTTCTTCTAATATAAAAGGTTAAAAATAATAAAATACATTTTTGGAAAACCCACATCAGAAATTGGGTTAATAAAATTTAGTTTTAATAAGAGGGAAGGGGTAATGAAAAAGTCACCACCAAATTATGATCTCAATAAAAAGAGCATTGGTAGAACATAAGGACACATAATTAGAGGGAAAATGTAAATATTTTTAGGGAGTGATTGAGGTCATCAATCACAAACAAGTGTAAATTTGAGTTCCTCAATTCCTTCAATCTATGACGATGTAAAATATCATCAGTCAAAAAAACATATGGTTTTAGGATAACCCATTTTTTGTTTTAAGAACCCTTACCTAATTATTATTAAAAAATTTATTCATAGAATAAGAGGAATATATATATATATATATATATATATATTCTAGACATGTAGAGTTTCATCCTTCAACTAATTACTAACTCAAAATAATCTTTTACCCCAAAAGATAATAGAATTTAAAAATATTCTATTTATCTTAATCGTATAGGGTTCTAAAAATAATGAATTTATAATTCATTTGTCATTATATATAAAATATTGCATTATAGAAACCAGTACATCACGTATTCCAATGGTAGGTGATCCAACTTAATTCCCTTCGGTTGTAGGTTCTAATCTCACAGTCGTGCTAGACGCGACGGGTTGTCGCCCGACCTCCGGGTTATAATTTTTAATAAAACCCAAAAATAATCTCCAGAAATTATTTTTCCATAACCATAGTATCCAATTTCAAACTTAATCGATTCCAACCATTAGACATATACAAAATAATTCAGTCCAAACTCACAGTCCAAAATTTATAAGGAAGGTAAACACATTGAAGATCAGTTTTTCCATGTAATAAAATGCTAATACCCTCGTCATATATTTTTTAAAAACATTGTAACAGCCTAAATGGCCATAAAACATTGTTGATTACATTCATGCTTCCTTATTACATGTAGAATACCAGATATATTCTGTCTATCCAAAAATGTTGTAAACTCCAAAAATGATGTAATATATCAATAATTAATAAGTTCCAAGGATTTCAATAATATCCTATATAATTTATCCAAATAAATAATATCTTATTCCAAAATCACTACCTTAGTATCAACATTTATGTTTTATCATTCTCTCAACCTTATATTTTCCAAAACATTATCCTACCATTGAGTCACATTTCGTGGTTCCACACTATCTTAAATCCTTAATGAAATAGTATTGTAGTAAAACCCTAATATATTATATAATTCATATAATATGTACATCATTAAAACCTTATTCAATTGGAACAATACTTTAATAACAACATAATAACTCTTAATCATTCCTCTTCACCATAATTAGTATCATAACATGATTATTATCCAATAAATTCATTTTGGGTATACTCTGATGATTTGGGCATTGATTCACATAGTGTCCTAACTTCTTGAAGAGGAATCATTGTATATTTGAATCATTTTTCTTACCATTGTAATTATTTACTCAGTTTACCTTTTCTCCACACATATAAAAAACTCCCATTCCCTTAAAAATTTTACAAACGTGATTTTTTCCGAAGTTATCACATATAGGAAAATCATTCTTCCCCTTTTTCCCTTAATCAAACTTTCTCTTTAATATCCTTTTCTTCTCTGGCATCCCTTTAAAGCCACAGTACTCAAAAATTTCTTTAATCATATTATTAACACATGATAATATTTCATCATATGATGATGATTCATGGGATTATATTTCATTCAAAATATAAGCTTAATACCATGAACAATATGATGCTTCTTACTCTTTGGATCATGCATATTGTTGGAGTTCGCATACCATCTACTGGGCACCATTTCTAAACAATGACATACACTGGGTTAGTTTATAAATTGCAATTCATAATTCCAAACTTTTAAAATAACAAATGAAAATTGAAATGTTTATGCATATAATGCATAATCATACAAAAAATTCATTGAGGATATATTTAATCATAATTCATTCATAATGGCTTGTAATGAAAATATGAATCATCCTAACCATATCCCCCAAGAGTGTCATTACCTAGAGTGTAGCAAGGCCCATTGTCGTGCACCAGGATACCAAAGTTCAAGCACGAAACTCTTTGTCATAGTTTTTAATCTAATTTACATCTTTTCCAGAGTCATCTCTACCTCCTCGTATCCAGACAAGGATTTATTTCATGGAAAATAGACAAATTCTCAACATTACCAAAATTCCAGGAAGTTCTTCTATACTAATCCTCAAATTATATCTTAGGGTAATGTTATCTAAGTAGAGTTTATATAAATCAATTTCTATGGTTGTTTCTAAACATCCTCTGATAACTACTGTAATGCCCCTACCCCAGAAACTCAAAGTCAGTGCATTATTTGAATACATTGGTATGATTGCAAGGAATCATTTTCTGAAAGACCGATCAGTTTACCAATATTGGAAAAAAGATTACATACATGAATGTTACATTACACATTATAAAATAAAACACAACATAAATGATCCTTAGAGAATGAAATTAATCCTCTTCATTAAACATGATCATCAATCATAATACACTTCATGGAATATTTTTAAAATTAAGACATAGAAAGGGGTGACCTTAGATACATAGTAAGGATAACAATATAGCATAAACTTTTATTAATAAGCAAAAAAATTTAAGTAAATGTATAAGACTAAAACAAAATATTTTTAAACATAAACATCAGAACAATATGGAATTGATACAATAAAAAAATTCCATTTACATATTCACATGGATATTCTATGTGTCGAATAATCCCATATGGTGTCAATAGCCACATTAATAATGATGAAATGCATTATTCAAGACATTATAATCACATAGTCAAGGCATTTTTCCAATACTACAAATAATATTTTGTCAACGCCTTGTGTTAAGACAGTAGTATGTCTTATGATACCTACAGATGCATCGAGGATCTATCAAGGGCTCCACCCATCACATACTAAGTCCAATGCATTCCTCATATGAAAATGTTGAAACATAAGATAAGAATTCTTGTCAAAACTTTCATACTAAATGTAAATATATTATCCATAAATAATGAATGGTATAAAAATAACACATCTATAGTCAAACATATCACAAAACCTTCAATTCAATATGAAAGTGTTGTATCAAAACAAATCAGCTTCATACAATCTTAAAATCCATCAAAGGATGTTGACATAGATGAAAATGATTTGTAATACTCTTTGAGAGAAATATCATTTTTTCATGAAATCATTTTTATAGTCACAAAATTTATTAATGAAGTTGTTAAGAAGATATTTATGAATCATAGTGTCCCATACCACATTGATAATTTTGAATGAAATTAACATTTTAAAACATTAATGTCCATATAAATAAATCCTTAAAACCATTTTTAAAACATGGACATTGATTAGTAAGGTTTAGATGAATAAATCATTAAATCATTTAAAGTGTTGTTTTACTAAAAAGTCCCTTAAAGGAATCCATTTTAAAAATCTTTTATAAAACATGAACAAGGATGATGAATATTCCATAGTAGATAGTTATGTAAAAACAACCTCAGATAAAAAAGAGATTGAAAAATTAACCCTTATCTTGAAGTTTTTTTAGTCGATGGTATGTTTATCAAACTGTATAAATACCATAGTATGTTATTAAATTATTCCATAACCATGTTAATATTTATTATATCTTCCATTATTAGTTTATGACTTTATACTACCAGTTTAATAATAATTTTCATGTTAAATTAATATTTTGTGTAATAATCGCTTTCTTTATCGTACGTGTTTTACCATTTTACTCATGATTGTATCATACAGACCATGATTTAAATACTTAAAAAATATAAAACATGATTTATATATCGTATATATTTAGAATTTAAATATATATAACAGACATATATATGAAATGGAAAACCCTGTTTATGGATACAGTAGGCCGTACATACACATAAACGTTTTTTTCATATCGTATAAAATGGATCTAAGTGAATAAGATATGTGTATGTGTATGTATATATATATCTAGTAAAATTATAATTTCATATATTACATACTTATTAATGATATAAATATTTTATAATCATCGTATAATGGTGAACGTGGAAATGAATCTCGTCGAGTAGTGGAGACGGTAATTCGTACGTATTCACAAGAAACAATACCATTATATTGATTGAGAAATATTATATAATTGGAGGGTATATATTATATAAATAATAATATACAAGTTATATTTTTTATTTAAATCTTTTATACTCATTATTATACCCATTCAAATAATGAAGTGTTTGAATAAAAAATTACCCCATGATGTAGAGAGGATAATCTTTACGTACACATGTGTAGTGACATTGTCACTTATTGGATGGACATAATAATTAATTTGGTTTAACAATTTTTGTAATAAAATCACAATATAGAGAATATAGTGGATTTATTATGTTATATTCTAATAAATAATTAAATATGATGTGGAAGAATAAAAAAACATGATTGAGGTGATGAAATATTTACCTCCTTTTCGGGTTCATCCTTTTGATTTGATCAAAGGGGCTCCCAATGTTGGATTTATAAAGTAATTAAATCTTCTAGGATGAAAGGAGGAATGTTGGGAGGATATTTGGGATGGGTTTGGTACAGCCAAAATCTTTTTAGGTGTGAAATTGATAGAAGAGTAAGTTCCCTTTTATAAGATAGGTGAGGGTCACTTTAGAAAAATATTGAAATATAATTTTATAATAAAAATAATTTTCGGTTTCTAATGGTTAAAAATTATTTATTTAAATGATAAGGTGGAGTTGGGTCTAAAAACTCTCAACCAATATGTTTTAGATAGCGTTTGGTCATCAAATTAACCTTATCTTCTATATTTAACTCTAGGTAAAATAGTTTTCCAATTACCATGTCTCTTTGTATTTTTATATTATATGCTTAATAAACATACTATAACATGCCAAGGGAGACAAATGTGGTAAATTATTAATATATATAATTTTATCTTTTTTCCTTTTTCAGGACCGTAGATTTTTAGGAATATTAGATCAATTAATAATATAATATTTGTTTTAAAAACTCAATTATGTCAATTTGGACATTATTTAATAAATGATTTTTGTTAACATTATATCAATGTTATTACTTAAAAATAAATTAATATGTTAAAAACTACCATGTCATATTAACCTAGAAAAATATTTTAATCCATCAAAATTCCCAATTTACATTTGTTTGGATATTTATAATATCTATTATTTTAATATTTCATTATTAAAGTAATTTATTGTGTCATCATTGTGTCATAAATAAATTCCATTATTGAATGTCCAAAAATTCTAAAAAATATATAATTATGTATGACATCTTGTTACCTTTCTAATTAATATTTATAGTCAAATTTATATTATGTATAACCCTATATAAAAATGGTTTAGTTATTAAACATTGAATTTAACTCTTTTAAATATCCTTTAAATAAAATCATAATAAAGGTTCTTTTCTAATCCATGTGGACCTAAAGGAAAATAATTTTTCCAAATGTTATTTTTGTTTAATTACACATATCAAAAAGAATTAGGTCTTCAGTTAGGGTAATAATAATATAATGATTACCCTTAATTACCCTATTTACTTTTAACTATGGTAAATAAAAGAAAAAAAATACTATTTATCCAAAAATATTATCATTTTGTTGAATCAAATTTTTCCTACTAATATCAACTGTGACTCTCGGATTTTTGAAATTCCACTCATAGAAGCAGTAAAATTATATTTTATGAGAATTTGCAAAAGCTCCTAGGTGGTGGGTATGAGATGATAAAAAGTTCGATAAAATTTTATATATCTTAACTTATTATAAAATGACTACAATGAATTATTTTGAAAATATATTGGTATTATGTATGTATTTTGACCTAAATAAATTAAAATAACATTACTAGTTGTTTAAATAAAAAGTCGGTGTAAACCAATAATGTAGTGTTTTTCCACTATTCATCAAAAATTTAATGTTTTCAAAAAAAATGAAAAAATTTACCATAAGATAATTTTGATATTATTAAATCAAAAATGAATCCTATTTTACCATATTAAAATCAAATTAGTTTCATTTATTAATTTAAAATTAATTCCCACAATCAAAACCAAATAGCGGGTTTTTGAAAAGTAAAAACTATCAAATGATTGACATGTGTTTATTTCAAATTTAAATGTGAAATTACTTATAAAGAACTAAATTGTATTAAATCATAAAAATATAATCTAATTATACATAAAATCCTTTCAAATGAATAATTTAACCCTATAAATTATTTCGATTAAAAAAGTTGTTTTTAATTAAAACATTGTATTTTTCACTATTAGTCAAAATATAAATTTTATCAAAAAAGTACCAAAAATTTATAAAAACTAAAATTTTATGTCCCAATTATAAATAAGAATTTAATTTCATTAAATTTAATATATAAAAGTGTAAATATTTGTTTTAAAAAAAATTTCCTTTAAAAGCGGTAAAATTGCATTTTTTAAAAAATACTTCTTTTTTCTGAAAAAATGATTTTGTTATTATATTATGTCTAATAAACACTTAATAAGGATGTTAAAAATATATAATGTATATAAGATTCAAAATTATGATTACACTATTCATAACATTTATTTGAACTGCTAGTTTGGTAAGTTCGGGTCCGCTCGAACTCAGTGTTGCGTATAGCGCAAGCTATTGAATTACTTTAATGAGATTACGTAATATGAAATATTGGGGTGTAACACCATATATCGTCAATGAAGAGTCACTATAGATGAGAAAGTCACCTTTTCTAGACTATAATTCTATAACAAACCATACTATACATACATTTATAACACTTTAGAATTGATGAATATTTATTTCCACATATAAAAAAACCGTAACAGGACTGTATAGGTATAGTTTCTTTAATAACTGGGAAACATAAATAAATGGTTCATAAAACATCTATATCGTCTCTGATTTATTTTTGTTTGGATAGACTCCTTTTTGGCATATCAAACATAATACCCTTCTTTGTGACCTGGGGAAATGAAACATAGGAAAGGGTGAGATCAAATTCTACTTAAGGGTATACAAAAGAGATATCAATTATATATAATATCTATAAATATTATCCTGCATATAATAGATCATAATATCATGTCATGGGATAAATAATAAAAGTGAAATGTAATCTGAATAATCATAATATAATACATTAAATTATGTGTAATACACACACAATTATAGAATTCATTTTATACTAGTCAAGAATCTTGGCCAAGACCGTCATTACGGAGAAATTCTATTACTTACCGGAGTTATCTCCTTGTTCTAGGCATGTATCACTGAACCAGATTCACATTCCGTTCCAGCCATGCCAATATAATGAGATAAAAATCATTACCGAATGCATTATAGGGAGATATATTTCCCACAAATCTCATAATGAATCCATTCTTATGTGTTCCAAAAATCATAAAAACATTATTCATTACATAACCCCTGAAATCAAATAGATTTCATAAACATCCTTCCATAATAATCGATATAAAATAAATGTATTTCCTAAATAACAGAACATCATAATAATAATCATATTATAAAAATAACACGGAATCTAACATAAGTCTATGTAATATTATATTGAAAATAATTTTGATAAAACACTTGAGCTTCATTCAAGATGAAATCTCTTTTCTTTTTGAGTTTTTTTTCTTTTATCAAAATATACTTCAATATTAAAAGAAAATAATTTAGTTGAAAATTCACTTTTAAATGTGTAGAGTATGATTCATATAAATAAGGTGTTAGGAAGATTTTAAAACTCGTTCATGAAGTATAAGTTAAAAACAAATTCTCCCCATACTATTTCCGAAAAAGTCAAAAAATACCTCTTGTGGTAAACAAAAGAAAGATTCCTTCCATACCATGTAGTAAAAGATATAAATGGGTAAAAATGACATTAAATATACATAGAATAATAGTAAACAATTTATGAAATCATTTTTATAAAACATAGACTTTTATTATAAATAAATACCAAGTAGATACTTATATATAAACATTCTCGGATAAAACGTTATTGGAAGAGTTGTCCATTACCTTAAGTTTGATATGATTCATATATATCCGAATATAATGTATAATGATTTAAATAATATCACTGATTTATTCCAAAATCATAATCATTTTAATGATAACATTTCTGATCATATTTTCTTCTGTTTGTTAGAAACGCATCATTATTACTCGTTATTCGGGTATTAACTATTTTATGTTTTTATGTAGGTTTTTTCATATATGTAACTATTCAACTATTTAAGATATAATTATATTGTTTAAATCATTGTATTATTATAATATATATCATATATATTCATTAAATTTATTTATATAATTTTGATTTAATGAAGATTATGTAGAAGGAATCACATCGCATCGTGGAGAAGGAAAGTCGTACGTACACATGAACGACAATATCGTTCTTATAATTTTGGGATGGTAATAAAGTGGATAGGGGTATAGTGTCTTATAATTAATATCATCTTATAATATTCATATATAGTTATTATTTATACCATTATTCGATCCATGTATTTTGGTAGTGAAAAATAGATTACAACACAACGTGGTGACGGTAAGCCATACGTATGCATGCGTGGTGATTTTGTTTTTTAAATGATAGATATAAATTGAAATAGGGTTGTTTCATATTAATAATAAAATATAAGTAAATTATTGATACAAATGTTATTAATTTATAATTAAAAAACTAGATAAGAGGATGTATAAGAAGAAATAAATTTAAAAGAATCTTTCGAAGAGATTACCTCTTCCTCGACGTGCGTCAATTAAATTTCCACATTAGAAACCATATATTGTCTTTTGAGATAACAAGAAGCTCTAGAATGTCACTAGGAATATTTATAAGGTAACTAGGTGTGGTTTGGCCAATCTTGAAGCATCAAAATGGAGTGAAGTGAAGATGTTGGAGGTTCCCTTTTATAAGAGAGGAGAAAAGAACATTAGAAAACTGTCAAAAATAAAAAATTATAATAAATTAAATTTCACAGAAAATTGTTCAAAACAAATTTAATTCAAATATAAGATGATTTTGGTTCGAATAACCAACATACAATAAAATGTAGTTGTGTTTATAATATTATTTTATCCTTATCTTTTTGGTTTAACCATTATTTTAATCTTTTTAATCTTTTTGTGATATCATGTTATATTCACATTGTGGGTTAATGTAATTACCATATCATGTAGAAAGACCCAAAAAAGTTGTTTATGAAATTATTGGACTTAATTTAACAATTTATATAAATAGTATTTTTTTAGAAATTTAATATCATTTAATAAACAATTTTATTTTTTAAGTTATAAATTATGTCAATTATGGACACTATTCATGCATGACTTTTTAAAAACTCATAAAAGCATCATTTCATCGAAAATAAGGCTTTATGTCATCTCTAATTTGTCAATATCATCCATAAAAATCGTGTATGACATTAAAATAACTAAATTACATTTGCTTTAACATTTATAAATTCATTTATTTAAATCATTCATTAATGAGGTAATGAATACATCATATTTGGGTCATAAATAATACAATTTATATAATCTATAAAAATTATAAATAAAATAAAATGATATATTAAATCAATTTATATTTCTAATGACCATTTATATTAAAATAGATTAGTTATATTACCCTATAATAAAATCTATTTAATATAAGTTGTATGTTTAGGTTATAAATATCTTTAATTTAAATTAATTTATATAAAATGTCATTTTCACAACCAAGTGAGTCTATAGTGTCCCAAAATAGTTCCATGGATTTCCATTGTGGTAAATATTTCATCCAATAGTATTAGGACACGTTTTAGTATAATATTATATCATGAAATTATTATTATTTTACCCTTATTTAGCACCCGAATGGCCTGAAGGCCTTCATTTTTATTGATTTTTGATAACCCCCCTTTAAAGGGATGAGGGGTACCCTTACATGGCCCATAGGCTTAGAGATTACATGGATCATTTTCTTATGATATTACATTAACTGCTGGTCTTAGGGAATTTAACCAAACTATAAGTACATGCAACTGCCCCTCCCCAGAATCTGCAATAGTATGATAGCTCCCCACCTTCCCATTGATTTCTAGATATGCTTCCTGTGAAATCACATGCTAGTCCTGATGGCATAGTCATACCCTCTCATTTTTCAAATTCTGTTTCCTCTCTGCTCTGGTTAATGCACATGCTCTGAATCGTCCAGTAGGGCTACTATTTTTTGTGTTGTCTGTCTGGGGAAATTGCACTGATCAAATGGCCCAATGGATTTAAGGTGGCCCAAAAGCCATAAAGGTGGACCGAAAGCCTTACTGAACCGAATTCCGGGGTGGCCTAAAGGCCTTATGAACTCCAAACCTGGAGCGGTGGCCCATGGTGAATAGTTTTGGATACTACATTATGAATCGTAGCCGTTACAGTTACTACTATAGTACCTACATGGTTATGTTATAGTACTACTATAGTTCATGCTTTACATACATTTATATTACTTCATAATTGAATAATATTTATTACAGCATATAAAAAAACCATAATAGGGTTGTATATGTATATTTTCATTAGAAACAGGGAAACAAAAAAAAACTAGTTAATAAATCAACTATATTTTCTCCCATTTATATCAGCGTGACTAGAATCCTTTTTGGATTATCATTCTTAATAAACTTCTTCCTAGCCTGGGGAAAAAAACATATGAAAGGGTGAGCTCAAATTATAAGTATGGGTAGAAAAAGGAGACATCAATCATATATAACATTTGAAAATCATATCATACATATAAGATATCATAATATCATATCATGGGATAAATCATAGAAGTGAAATGAAATCTCCATAATCATCACATAAGACCTAAAATTTTCTTGCATACACAAACAAGAATATAAAATAATTTCATATTATTCAAGGATCTTTTCCAAGACCATCATAGTGGAAAAATTATATTACTGAACTGAGTTCTCTCTTCGTTCCAGCCCTATATCATGTAACTAGATTAACATTTCATTCCAGCCATGTCAATATGATGAGATATAAATATTTTCCTAATGAATTGGACGAAAATATAGGTCCCATACATATCATAATTAAACCATTCATATGTGTTCCAAAAAAACATTCACCAAAACATATCCCATGAGTTAAAATTGGTTTCTTAAATATCCTTCCCTCATAATCGATATAAAAGAAATTAATTTCCTAAATTAATTTCCATCATAAAAAAATAATATTATAATAATAATAGGGATTGTAACATAAATATATATAATCTTAAATGGGAAATAATTATGAAAAAAACATGTGCTTCATTCCTGAGGAAAATATACATTCTTTTTCAAGAACGTTTCCTTTTCAAAAATGTCATACAATTTTAAAAGAATGTAATTTAGATGAAAATAAACTATTAAACATGTAGAGAATGCTTCATGTAAATAAGGATTCATAAAGATGTGAAAACCAATTCATTCCATATAAGTTAAAAACCATTCTCCTCATCTGTTTATAGGAATATTCAAAAGTTACCTCATGTGGTGAAAAAAATAAGGATTCCTTCCGTACCATCTAGTAAATGTCAAAAATGGGTAAAAATGGGATTAAACATACATTGAAAATTATGAAACAATTTATGAAATAATTTTTATAAAAAAAGACATGGATGATAAATATATACCTATTAGATACTTACGAGTAAACAATCTCGGATAAAATGAGCTTGGAAGAGTTATCCCTTACATTAAGATAGATATTCTTGGTATATATCAAAAAATCATGTATAATGATTTAAATACTATTACTGATTTATTCTAGAATCATAATATATTTTATGATTCCATTTATGATCATATTTTCATCCGTTTGTTAGTAACACTTCATTGTTACTCGTTATTCAGGTATTAACAACTTTATGTTCTTATAAATGGTTTTTCGGATAAGTACTTATTCCTTTTTTTAGTTTATAGTTTTATCATATACATAATTGTATTAGTATAATATATATCGTATATATTTATTAAATTAATTTATATAATCATGGTTTAATTATGATTTTGTAGAATGAATCACATGGCACTGTTGAGATGGTAAGCCGTATATACGCTCGAGCAATAATATCATTCCCATAATTATTGAATGGTATTGAATTGGATTGTGTATAGTATATCATAATTTGTATAATATTATAATAATCATATATAGATATTATTTTCACCATTATACACATCCATATAAGGTTTTGGTGAAAAAAAATTACACCACGACATAGAGATGGTAAGCAGGACAAACACACACCCGGTGATTTCATTTTTCGTAGGATGAATAGAAGGTGATATAGGACTGTTAAATATTTATAATAAAATATATGTATATTAGTGATGCTATAGTTATTAATTTATTATGATACAACTAATGTAGAGGAATAATAATAAGAAATAAATTTTAATGAATTGGTAGAAGAGATTACCTATTCATCTACGTTCCTCCTATAAATTTTCTCATCCTGACCTAGAGATGGTATATTATGATGACCAGAACCTCTTGAATGTATCTAGAAATGTTTATAAGAGAAATTTTCCAGGATCTTCCCATCATTAAGGCTCAAAATTGAGTGAATATGGTAGGGAGGAGGTGCCCTTTTATATGAGATGATAGGGGCCCTTTATGAAACTCTCAAAAATATTAATTTATATTAAACTATATTTATTCTAAAAATCGTCCAAATTATTTTTAATCCAAAGATATGATTATTCATCTTCTAATACCAATAATTATGTAATATTTAGACATGTTTAGAATAATTTGTTTATCTATATATATTTAGTTTATCCTTTATTTTACCCATTTTAATCTTACTGTGATATCATGCTATTTACACATTATTGGTTAATGTAATCAACGTATCATGTAAAATGACCCGATAAAATTTATTTATGAAATTATTGGACTTATATATAACATATTTTTTAAATAATTGATTTTTAGGAATGTAATTTCATTTAATAATCATTATTATGTTCTAAGATATTAATTGTGCCAAATTTGGGCACTATTCATTCATTACATTTTATAAATTCATAGAAACTTTATTACTTCGCAAAAAGGCATTAAAACTAAGATAATAAGTCAATTTAATCCATAAAATTTGTTAATCACATAAAAATAACAAAATTACATTTTTTATATTTATAAATTAATTTATTTAAATACTTCATTAATGAGGTAATCACTACATAATGTTTGTGTCATAAATAATGATATTTATATAATCATAAAAAATTATAAATATAATACCATGATATAGGAAATATTTATACCTTTTAAATGACTATTTATATGAAAATATATACGTTATATAATTTTATATGAAAATCGATTTTTTAAAAGTTATATGTTTAGATTATAAATATCTTTACATTAAAATAATTAATGTAAAATGTCATTTTCATATCCATGTGATTCTATGGGGAAATAAAATCGACCCAAGGATGCATACGGTCTGAATTAGTTCATCCAATAGATTATGAAACGTTTTAGGGTAGTATTATATTATTAAATTATACTATTTTAATGCTTATTTACCAGATTTACCCTTTAACGAGGGTAAATAAAATAATTACTAAAGATACTATTCATAATGTCAAAAAATAAAAGGTATTTATTCACCCAATTTCATCCTTATGGATCCAAATATGTAATTAATTATTCCAAAATTCAAATCACAGAAGTTTCATTAATTTATTAAAAATTAATCATGTTGTTAAAATGAGAAAACATGGATTAAAAGTTAAAACATTGCAAAAGATTGAAATGCTTTTACCTACGAATTCAATGTAAAGATAATGATAATGACTTACATTATATAAAATAGAAAAAATATATTCTAATTATACTTTAAAAAAATTAAATATTATAATTAAACCATATAAATTATCTCGATGAATTTTTTTAATTCAAATTTAGATTATATTTACTACTCATCAAAACATTAAAGTTATCAGAAAAATATCCAAATTTTTTCTAAAGTAAATTTTTATATACTGCTTAAAATTAATATTTTTATTTTTTCATATATATATTTTTAATTTTTGAAAATCTTAATTTATAATGGGTTCGCTATTCAATGTTATAAAATTGGCCATTTAAAAAATAGGTTCTTATACATAAATATGATTTTATTCATACCTAATGAATAAAATATCAATTAGTTGAATATCAGAAAATATATTATTATGTAAAATATCTCATTAATCTTATTTCCTAATGTAATTAACTAAAAAAATACAAATATATAATTGATTCATATTTTCATAAATAATTAACAGCCAACAAATTCATAATGTATTTTTATAATATAGTTATAATTATTCCCACTAACCTGACATCTAGTATATAATGGGAATTTTATATTAATGGAATCTCGTAATTCTTTTCAACTCATGATTGTTTGCAAAGGAAGCTATTGAAGGATAAAAATTATTTAAAGAAAATACTTCAAAAAAATATTTGGTTGTGACTATGTCCAAAACTAGTGAAATAAACAATCATTTTTTTAATTACTGAAAACAATATTTACAATCTTGTTTCTATATAGAATTAACTATTTTTTGAGTAAACATAGTTTGTGGGCTGGATAACCTTTAGGATTTTTCCAAAAACTACCAGTAATAGCCTACCAATGAAAGAAATCCTCGAATATTAGTATCATTTTTTGGTCTTGGACATTCTTCAACAACATTTTCATTGGATCGATAAATTTTATATATTTATTAATATTTTTCTCATGAAAATGAAATTTTTGTAACAAATAAAATTAGTTTTTCAAATTTATTTTGTGACACATTTTCTTTAAGGATTTCAACAAAAACCCATAGATGTTTTCCATGATCAACATAGTTTTTTGAATAAACCATAATATCAGCAATAGAGAGAACCTAAAAATCATTGAAATATTCATAGAAAATGGTATTCATAGTATCCATAAATATAGAATGGTACTTCTTGAAAAAAGGGCATAAAAACAAAATAATAATTTTTATATCTAGTACGAAATGTTGTTTTGATAATTTAATCATCCTTCTCCTTCTACTTATAGTACCCAAATCTCATGTCAATCACTGAATAATAAATAGATCTATGGATCTAACAAAAACCATCATCTATATAAGGAAATGGATACATATTTGTAAATTAAATTTAATTAAATAATCTATCATCAATAAAAATATCAAATACAGATATTTATACCCTGTCGAAGTAAGGAACCATGGCATATATGTTTGGAATAGATTCCATTTTGAGAGAGTTGAAAAAGCACTTTCCCGTGGAAAGGTTCTATCCTTCTGCCCTTTCTCAACGCATTGATTTAAACAAAGACTCTGTTTTTTCCTCTTTTCGGATGGTACATCTTTCTCAGAACGTTGACTGGGAATCAAACTCATGTTTGAATTGAAATGGAGATACGGATGCAAGTGAATCCCTTCTGAATAATCATCAGATAGATTCATATCTGAAAGAGGTTGACAAGAAGTGCTTTCAAAATGGACGACTCCTGGTCCATCTTTTAGAGGTGTTCCAGAAATGTCTGCAATCGAGTCAATAGCTCTACGAGCGAATGGATCGGTACGAGGAAAATGGAAAGATTTGTACAATCTATTCGTTTCGTCACCACTTTTTGGAAAATCGTTAGGTATGAATATGTATGATACCTGTGACTCGATTGGTGAAATAGTCTCTCTCTCCAAAAAGCATGTTTTTTACCGACGCACAAAGAAAATGTTTGATTGTGAATGAACAGGATATAGAGGAATTGTCCATACGTCAAATCATCATTATTGATACGGGCCCTTCTTTCCACATAAAAAGGGAATCTTTTCTTACAACAATAGAAGCAGAAGTTATGTTGATTAATCAAGAATCGGATTCGATTTTCTTTATAAAAAGAAGATATCAATGAACTTCTATGAAATGGTTTCGCGGGATTCAGCCAATTGTCTTGATCGTGGTATATCATTGAGAAGAAATAGGAATCCGTGTTTTCAAAGGATTGACTGCGATTCTTTCGAGTATGGAATAATGATGAGTCAATCATCAACTTTGGTATCTTATTGAACAAAAAAGGTGATCTTCTTCCTCCATGGATCAATAATTTAGATTTTTGGGAAGTATCATGATCATCCATGAAGGGTTTCAATTGTTTCTAATGAACGATTTGAAGACCTATTGATTCTAACAACGGATTGCAGAGTTCATTCGGACCTTTTTCATAGATGTGGATCTCGGACCTATGAATGGGGATATTCCCAAAACTCACAAAGAAAAAAGGAAGTGAGTTAGACAAGAGAATCCACTTGGACAAAAGAAGTGACTTGGACAAATCTTTTTTGTCGATAACCCCACCACCATCCATCGAATATCGTATACGTAAGTGATCGAACACTACTATCCAACGACTCTTCTGCTTGGAAACGAAATGTTCCTGGAATTGATTGCTCCCATTGGACCATTTGTATCTATATGCATTAGGATCCTGATTCATGGATCTCTCGATTCGATCAATAAAAAAAAGAGGATCGAACCATTTCTTTTGACTCTTTTTCAAATTCGATAAATGTTGGTTGATCGTATATTTCATTATAGATCTATGATTCAGAGTCTCATTTCCTATTGGATCCCTTTGAATTCCATATTCAAAGTAGCGATCAGATATTAAAAAGAATCGATTCCATAAATTTATTATGTACCCTTCGGTGCTATTATAGATTTGAATCATCAGATTTCGGATCAAGATATATGGATTGACTATCTCCATTATGTTGTTGCTAGCAAATACCACTCTTTTTGGTTTTGGATCTTCCAAATTCCCGCTGGAGATCCTTACCCATTTTTTTCTGATCCTTCGATCAAAAGATTCATTCTCTTCATAAAAAAGAATAGGAAGTATCACCCATAAAGATTTATTTTTTGATTCATCCCTGTAGAATACCTCATTCAAGAATTTTTGATCCAATCCGTAGGAATCAATCGAAAAGGAAAATCCCTTATGATACACTAGATCCGGTGATAGAGTGAATAGATCTGCCATTTGAAATATCTCTTCTGATTCAAAATCATGGCGGTACGTGTATCCCCCCCTTTTCCGGTCATGAAATAGATGAAATAAATCCAAAAATGGATTGTTGTTCAAGAATGAAATCTGATCACTTTCCATTTCCGGTTCATCCTTCGGAACCATATCACATCCCGGATCTGATGAAATAGGATGCATTGAGACGGTATTTTGGTTATACGTAATGATCTTGATACTCATTTCTTTCTTTTCCGATCGCCTGGAAGGGAGAAAAGAAACATCTTGTTGTTTCTTCAACAATTCTCTAGTGGACCTCTCAGTAGGATTCGAACCCAGATGAAGTTCTGACCATCTGTCAGAGAAAAAAGAACGAATGGATCTTGTAGGATTCCTAATACATTCTTCAATTTCTTCCGGAAGCAGATGAAAATTCATCTGCTGCTTCTCACGTTCCGTGGTGAATAGCCGGGACATGGAGGAAAATCCAGAAAGGCATTTCGGGAATCGGTCTGATTCTATCTCTGTTCGTTCTGTTTTCAGAAAGGAAGGATCCCAGAGAATCGATCTTTCTTTTAGTTGTTGAATCTCTCTTTGATTGATCAATGTGTGATATTCCGACGAATCCTCAGGACTAATGATTGAATCCAAAAAATGATCTCTGGATTCATAAGATCCTTTCCATTGGCTAGATCTTGTGGAATCGCATGGAATATTTGACAATACATTCCGTACCTTGCTAAAAAACCGATCCTTATTTACCAACCCATTGTCTAACCATCGATTCTCTCTTGATACGTTCCTCAACAAATCCGATTCGTGCAGATTCTTCCCCCAACTCACGAAGAGATCTTGACGGAATTGCCAAATATAAAATTGAACACAATTTTGCAAAGAAATCACCCACTTTTTTCTCGAGAAGAGATGGGATAATACATGCTCCATATCATTGGATGGAATAGTGGACTCAGCTCCTTTTTGTTTGAAGAAACCCTCCTCAATGGGTATTTGTTCAATAAAAGCAGACATTAGATAACAAATCCAGTCTATCACTAAAGTTTCCAATCGCTGTCCCGAATTCAAGTGGATAATGTTTCGCCTCTTCCTCAGAGAAAGACGATCCACAAATTCCCAATCATGGTCCTTGAGGATCGGATCATCCATATTATAATATACAAAAATAAACTCCAGATATTTATATTTTTTCTCTTTGAATGAGATCTCAATTCCAGCGACGGTTTCATGATTTGAAATCTTACTACTAGTATTCTCCCTATTTTTTCCGATCCAGTTCCTCCACCACGAACCCCAGTTAGATTCAGGCATGATACACTTTTTAGTTTTTGGGAGAAGCCAAGGACTCTCTTTCGGATCCAGGAAACGACTCTCAGAGATATTTTTTCCTTTTGGAAGATACAACAGGAGCGAAACAATCAACCTATGGATATTATAGGAAAACCCAAAAGATTCTTCTAATGTATCATTTATGGGTCCAATGGAATTCATAGGTATAGTAGGAATAAGCCCTCTCAAATAGAGATTTTTTATTTCGACCATATTTCGATTGTTAATACGATATATAAGGACCGCTACTACAAAGAGTACAACACCCTTGATCGTGCGATTGCTTGTCGAACCCTGTGAATTGCGTGCAAAAAGTAGGATACTCCAAATTCGGGGGTCAAAGAGTAGTTTTATAAAGCGTTCTTGGTGGAAAAAAATTTGAATGAAAGATCCCACTGAATGGAATTGGGTCCATGAATCTAAGAAATAGTGAGAATGATTGTTCTCTCTCAATAACTCTCTCAATTCGAAAACCCAGGATTTGAATGGATGTCCTTTCATGGATTCCTCCGAAATTGCATTGATTGATCATATATATTTCATTTCCATTGGAATTTGGTTATCATCCATGTATGAGGATTCCCGCTAAGCATCCATGGCTGAATGGTGAAAGAGCCCAACTCATAATTGGAAAATTCGTAGGTTCAATTCCTACTGGATGCACGCCAATCGGACCCTCCCATTTCTATATTGGAATTGGCTCTGTATCAATGGAATCATCATACATAACGAATGGGTATATATTTATTTGGTATATATTTATTTATATAAATAATATATATGAATTGTAAGAACTAGCATTATTATTGAGACTAGAAATCATAGGGAATATAAAATAGATTTATGGATGGAATCGATGCAGTATTTACAGACAAAAGTATTCGGTTATTGGGGAAAAAGAATCAATATACTTCTAATGTCGAATCAGGATCCACTAGGACAGAAATCAAGCATTGGGTCGAACTATTCTTTGGTGTCAAGGTGATAGCTATGAATAGTTATCGACTCCCGGGAAAGGTTAGAAGAGTGGGACCTACGACTAGTATGGGACATACAATGCATTACAGACATATGATCATTACGCTTCAACCGGGTCATTCTATTCCACCTCTTAGAGAAAACGAAAAGAACTGAAATAAGAATAAGCATGGCGATACATTTATACAAAACTTCTACCCCGAAAACACGTAATGGAGTTGTAGACAGTCAAGTGAAATCCAATCCACGAACGAATTTGATCTATGGAAAGTACCGTTGTGGTAAAGGTCGTAATGCCAGAGGAATCATTACCGCAGGGCATAGGGGGGGAGGTCATAAGCGTCTCTACCGTAAAATTGATTTTCGACGGAATGAAAAAGACATATTTGGTAGAATAGTAACCATAGAATACGACCCTAATCGAAATGCATACATTTGTCTCATACACTATGGGGATGGTGAGAAGAGATATATTTTACATCCCAGAGGGGCTATAATTAGAGATACCATTGTTTCTGGTACAGAAGTTCCTATAAAAATGGGAAATGCCCTACCTTTGAGTGCGGTTTGAATTATTGATTTACGTAATTGGAAGTAACCAATTAGGTTTAAGACGAAGAAACCTAGAAATCGATCACTTATCCAATTTTGGAGTACCTATACAGGATAGACCTCAACAGAAAACTGAAGAGTCACGGCAGCAAGTGATTGAGTTCAGTAGTTCCTCATAATATCCAATTATTGACTCTAGAGATGATAGTAATAGGGAGAAGACAAAAGTTTCAAGCACCGAAAAAACCGGAAGCACCCCCTTGTTTCAAAGAGAGGAGGAAGACTTATTCACATTTCATTTGATGGTCAGGGGCGAATGGAAAGCAGTGGGAATTATAAAAAAGATTCCCCCGGGGAAAAAGAGAGATATGTCTCCTACGTTACTCATACATAATATGGAAGTATCGACGTAATTTCATAGAGTCATTCGGTCTGAATGCTACATGAAGAACATAAGCCAGATGACGGAACGGGAAGACCTAGGATGAAGATATCTTTACATGAGTGTCGGCAGATTTGGATTCCGATATATCCTCATGTGGTACTTCATTGTACAATAGATCAGATCCATCTGTATAGAACCCATCTACATCCAGAAAGCTGTATGCTTTGGAAGAAGCTTGTACAGTTTGGGAAGGGGTTTTGATCCAAAAAAAGAATCCACTTCAACCGATATGCCCTTAGGCACGACCATACATAACATAGAAATAACACTTGGAAAGGGTGGACAATTAGCTAGAGCAGCGGGCGCTGTAGCGAAACTGATTGCAAAAGAGGGGAAATCAGCCACATTAAAATTACCTTCTGGGGAGGTCTGTTTGATATCCAAAAACTGCTCAGCAATAGTCGGACAAGTGGGGAATGTTGGGGTGAACCAGAAAAGTTTTGGTAGAGCCGGATCTAAGTGTTGGCTAGGGAAGCGCCCTGTAGTAAGAGGGGAGTTAATTGAGTTTCAATTAAAATTTCTGTTAAAATATTGTCTATTTAAAATCCCCCGATTTATAAAATAAGTTAAACTGTAGTGAATTAATATAGATTATAAATGTTCACTTATCTTCTCAAAGATTGATTAGGTCTCAGTTAATCTAATCACAAGATCAAACGAACTTTTGAAACTAACCTACTGATTTACAATAAGTGTGAATACTTGCTAATTTATCAATCAAATTAGCTTTAAAATATATTTGTATTTCAAAGTAATAGCAGTAGAATAAATAAGATATATATAGTATACTTTGAAATTAAAGTAAAGATGTACAATAGATATAACAAGAGGTTCAGTCTCAAGCCGAGACTTAATCCTCTCACATTTATATAAATTTGATCCACACCCTGGATCGGGGTTAACAACATTTTACAAGACTGTCTAGGCCACGCAGGGACCTCTACCACTGTTCATCGTGGAAAAAAAACAAAGACTGGGCACACAAGGACCTCTTCCACAGTTGACGTGGGTAAACAAGAGTTAATAGATTTGGAGGGAGGATTTTGATATCCTCAAGTTAAGTTCATGATTCAATGTGTGTATAAGAAATAAAGAGTGCAGCACAGTGCTCAAAAGTTAATAAATAAATCACTTAGAGAGAACATATTAGAGTTTATAAAGATCTAGTAATTATCAATGCAACTCTGGACTCGTTGGATTCAGCAGGAATGCTTTTGAGTCCTTCTCTGGTTTTTCTATTGACAAATAGAGTGTTGTAGTTCAGCTTGTATTCTATAGGAATGAAGATGATCTCTTGATTCGTCATCTGTTCTTCAGTGATGTTGGATTGCATTCATATGAGTTCTTTGAAAGTCTTGAAATCTCTTTCTTTCTTAGGATTGATCCTCTCATTCATAACAGTGCTCTCAGGTGTTTGTAAGTTCTTCTCATTGTATATTCACACTTGCATGCCACAAGTGTACTGCACCTAAAACTTCCTTATATTCCACGAGTTCTAGAAGTAGAAATGATTCCCTTTTCATTGGTATGAGATACGGTTTCCTGACATGCCAACAACTATCATTAAATAACATTAATTGCATTAAAAAAATCAAATATGACCGTTATTGTTATTTAAATAATATTTAAAACAAGATAAGAAATGGTGTCAGAGTGATTATACAAACGGTGTCTTCATCACAGTATAGTCTTCATGGTATGCGGTTCACAGTATGAGGTTCATGGTATGAGGTTCACGGTATGTCCATGTCAGGGTGTGTAGCTCACGGTGTTTGGGTCACGGTGTCTGGGTAATGGTGTCTGGGTCACGGTGTCTGGGTCACGGTGAGTCCTTCACGGTGTGTCCATACTTAGACAAATATCTGTATTTGGACTTAGACAGTAATATGCCGAATATAGATTATGTTTAATCATTAGAGAGTAAGAGAACATGAATCATAAATATAAATGCTTGATAATATATGTGAGATTTGTGATCATGCATAAGGCTTGTAAATAATAAAGATAGTAACTAACATTCATAAGATTTTTTATCATTAAAACATGATGTGTAGTTATTGCTGAGATTGAAGAGCATTAGTAAGATGTTCAATGATTATTGAGATTAATTAACAGTAATAGGATTTGTGATCACTAAAAAATTATTAACACATGAGGAGTCCAACAATCTCCCCCTTTTTGATGATCACAAATTATATATAGTCAAAATAAAAATAAAATGTATCTTTAAAGAAACTAGCATATTAGAAGAGAATTTCTCCTTATAGTACTGACAGTTGTAGTTTTTCTCCCCCTTTTATACTTGTATTTTTTCTCCCCCTTTTTGTGATTATCAAAATGTGGAGAAAATGAAATGAAACACGGCATTCTTCATTAAAAAAATTTCAGAATAGATCATTCAAGAGAAGTAGAAACAGTAAACAAGAAATGACATCCAATCAAAAAGAAAACAGTCCCTGGACTCTTCATGGATCCATCTTTACCTTGACTTTATCAGTAGAAGGAGATGATGTTGAAGTAGAAGAAGGCATAGATATGGTAGACAAAGAGGTTAAGGGTATACCTTTAAAAACATATGGAGCCAAAGTAGGAGAAGTAGAAGATCTAGGATGTGGTTGGTCAAGAATGACTGGACGGATCTGAGAAAGAGCTTGGCTAACTGTCATGGCTGTTGAGGCTAATGTATGTGGACTAGGTCTAAGGGGTGCAGCAGCTGGAGCAACTATAGCTGTACTCTGCACATAAAGATACGACTTCAAAAGATTGATGAAATTTGTAATGATTTCACCACCATATTGTATAGCCTTTTCAAAATCGTCTTTATTCTTCATAAATCTGTCCAACAATATGGTGAACTATGTATGTTTCTGAACTTGAGATTTAAAATCTTGAGTCTCCAGAGGGATTCTCAAATTTTTCACAAGATATCTAATCTGATTTGTCATATCACTTTTAGAGAAAATTTGGGAGAGATAAAAAAATATTTTCTTGGTGATCTCTTGATGAGCATCATTTCCTATCTTAGAATGAATCCTAACCGCGTCCAATGTTATATAACTGTTACTAACCACTTATGAAAAAGAAGATAGATCCAAGCCACTGAAGGCACTCTGAAGTTCTTACTTGATTATGGATCTCAGCATAGAATCATCCAAAGAAGATGTGGAGTTCTGACCAGAAGCAGGTGAAGCCTTGACAGCTTCGGTTAGAACTTTGAGTTGTTTCAGAACATTTTGCAGGCATCCAGTGTATTCATCTGTAAGCTTATTCAGATTTTTTACAGGCTCCCTCATGCGTTCCAGCATTTTGGTGTGTCTTTTTTCAATCTTCTCATCAAAAGAAAGTAGATATGGATGAACATGAGACACAATTTCCCTAGAAAGGTGGGAATTAGATGGATCAAGAGAAGTAGCAACTGGTGCATGGGTAGAAACATAAGGAGACATTGATCTCAAATATGACACATTATTTAAGTTTTCTATCATACTTTTCAGATTTGCAACATTAGTAATCAGCAGATTATTCACAACCTTGACTTCTTGAATTTCTCGAATCATCCTAGGGTGAATATGAAAGATAATATTTTCCATGAAAATTGATGCATCTTCTTAACGTAACTGAGTCATTGGACGAGGTTGAGGGGTGACAATTTTCACAACTCCAGCTAAGAAAGTCTCTCAAAAAATTTTCAGATCATCTTTGGTCACGAAGTGGTGATGCTTGTGTAAGGGAGAAGGTAAAGACAGAGGTTCAGATTCTGGTTGCGGTTCAGAGTCATCTTTAGACTCAGATTCTGATTCAGATTGAAGTTGGGGCTCTGGTTCTGGTTCTGGATGTGCTATAGACTTCAGATGAAACAGAGAAGAAAGATCCATTCCAATTTTAGTCACTTTCTATGACTCATTTACATCATAAAATCTTGGGAATTCATACCGAGTGTACATAGAATATGTGATAGAAGTTTGAGAATCTTTAGTAGATCTAGATTCTATAATCTCAAGGTTTGGAGGTTCCTCCCTCTTAAATTGTGCTTCCATTTGAGAGTCTATAGGCTCACCATGATCAAGATCCACATGATCGTCCCTAATCTCTTCGGAAAACTCTTGCCTTGCCAGCTGAAAGGCAATTTCCATCCTATATTCAGTAGAAGGAATAATCTCAGGAACCGATTGTTCCATTGGTTGATCTTCAAGGCATGATTCTTTCTCAACAGAAAGATCCTCTTCAATAGGATCTACCTATAAGGTTGCTTGCTGTTCTGAATCAGGAAAAACCAATTTTCTTGCAGCATTAGGATGAGCTTCTGGATTGACATCCGCACTAGAAGCATGAGCTTCCTCTCCTCTCAAACTAACAGCAACTTCCTCTCCTTGAGGTATTTCAGAATGGATAGTAGCATGGACAATATCCCTTTCCTTTTCAACCTGAACTGTTTCTATTTGAGGTCTTCCAGCTTCTTCTCTAGTTGATACTTCAGTTATTACTTCATCATCTTCTTCTTCTTCTGAATACTCAACCACTTCATCTGGTTCCAAACCAGGATCAGATAGATTTTTAGGCCTTCTTGGATAGTCAACAGGGTTAAACCTTTTATAGAGTTGTTCATTATCCTCAACCCACTACTTCCTCCAGGGGTTCCAGCTAATCTTCATCCTTCTGATGATAGGAAAGGATTGGCATAAATCAAAGTCCTCTAACTTTTCTTCATTTTGTCCAACCATCCCTTTTGCAACTAACATAGCTGAAATGATCCTTAAGTAAAACGATGAGGTGGATTTGGAAGTGACTTTGATCACCTCACAAATATGGTTAATAACATTCTTACAAAGGTTGATCTTTTGGCAATTCTTCAACAGGTGAATCATGAACACATCCTGATACTTCATCACAGCAAAATACCCTTTTCTCGGACTAATCAAATTCTGAACAAACTTGAATAGAAGTCCAATCTCCACATCTAATTCAGCAGCTATGACCCTTCGCATGGTTCCATTTCCAGTCAGGATTTCCAAAGCATAATCCAAGTCAAAGATGTTGGTTGTCGGAGGAGGGTCTCCTTGTTAATCCTCACAAACTCCTTCATGTGGAATCCCTAGGCATGCAGCCCACAACCTCGAAGAGAAAGCGCACTTGTGGCCATTTATCCAGCTTGTCACCATAAATCTTTCTCCAAAGTCAAAGGAAGACATCACATACTGATAGAATTGAGATACCAATCTCTGGTAAATCGGTCTATTCTATCCAGGGAACCATTCAAGCCATCCTTGTTCTCATAAAACATTCAAAACTAAAGATTTTCTAGACAAAAACTACTCTGGGTAAACCTCTTTTTCAGGTACAACTGTACAACATAACAGGATTGGGTTTAGAGGTCCTTTGGGAGCTATCCTCGGTATCCTCTCTTGTTTCTTATAGTAGTGCTTCTCAGATGAGGGTGAATACGGACACTTCATCCGTGGCATTCAATGAATGTTCTGGCGAGAGGGAAGAAAAGGTTCAAGAAAGTGTTCAGGTAAGGAATCGAAAGAAACCCTTAAGTTTTATCATTTGGGAATGTCAAACGTTATAAAACAAAAAACGTGGGAAATCAAATAGTGGTGAAATAAAAATTTCTGCAAAACGGGTTAAAATAAGAATATAAATAATCTTCATGTTGAGACCATGAGTAGGAATTACGGTGTGATGAAAACTAGTCATTATGGTGAGACAGTTGATATTCGTCATGGTGAGGCAGTGATCATTCTCTGTAGTGATAGGGAGATAGTGAGCATTCTGTGTAGTCACAGTGAGACAGTGAGTAGACAGACCGTGAGCATAAAGTCTTAACGGTGAGACCGTGAGCAGAAAATAGTAACATAGAAATAGTGACCATGAAACCGTAAAGTAAAATATAGTAAAGTATTAAACATTAAGATCAATAAGATATTTACTAATGATTAATCATACCATGATCTTGTATGATGTAGTCTAATATTTTAGAATTTAATGGTTTAGTGAATATGTCAACAAGTTGATATTTAGTACCAATGAATTCCAAAGTGATATCACCTTTTTGATAATGACCTCTCAAAAAGTGATGTCTTTCATCAATATGTTTTGTCCTAAAATGAGAAACACGATTCATAAGAATATTAATAGAACTTGTGTTGTCACAATTTATTGGGACATGTCTGAATTGATATCCATAGTCTAGTAATGTGTGTTTCATCCCCAAAATTTGTGCACAACAACATCCAGCAGCTATGTATTCAGCTTCTGCAGTAGATAATGCAACAAATTTTTTTTTCTTACTACACCATGATACTAGTGATTTTCCTAAAAGATGACACATTCCAGTGGTGCTTATTCTATCTAATTTACATCCAGCAAAATCAGCATCAGAATAACTAAGTAATTTTAATGATTTTCCAGTTGGATAGAACTGTCCTAAATTGGGAGTATGCTTGAGGTATTTGAAAATTCTCTTCACAGCATTTAAATGTGACTCTTTTGGGTTTTCTTTAAAACGAACACACATAGGCACACTAAACATAATATCAGGATGAATAGTCTTCAGGTAGAGTATACTTCCAATCAATCCTCTATAAGTGGTTTGATCAACAGATTTACCATTTTCATTAAGATCCATCTTACAGGTGGTACTCATGGGAGTTTCACTACCTTTTGTGCAATCCAATACAAAACATTTTAAAATATCTCTAGTATATTTACTTTGAGTTAAAATTATTCCATCATCATTTTGAAAGATTTAAAAGCCAATAATGAATTTAAGTTCACTCATTAAAATTATTTCAAATTCATTTTGCATCATTTTAGAAAAACCAGTACATAGGGAATTTCATGAAGATGCAAAAATAATATCCTTTACATAAATTTGTACTACTAAAACATTTTTAGAAATTCATTTTATAAACAGAGTAGGATCAGCTATTCCTTTTGTAAAACCATTGGAAATTAGCAAAGTATATAATCTATCATACCAAGCTCTTGGGGTTTTCTTTAAACCATATAAATCTTTTGATAATTTGAAAATAAGATTTGGAAAATGAGGGTTTGAAAATCCTGGTGGATGTTCAAAAAAAAACATCCTCAGCAATACATCCATTCAAGAATGCACTCTTGACATCCATTTGATATAGTCTGAAATTTAGATTTTTAGCATAAGCAAGTAAAATCCTAATAGCTTCTAATCTGGCCACTGGAGCAAAAGTCTCCTCATAGTCAATACCTTCTTCTTGACTATAGCCTTTTGCAACTAGCTTAGCTTTATTTCTAACTATGTCTCCAGATTTATCTAATTTATTTCTAAACACCCATTTAGTGCCTATTGTGAAAGTGTCCTTAGGCCTTTCAATAAGATTTCAAACATAATTTTTTTCAATTTGATTGAGTTCTTTTTACATAGAAATTACCCAAAATTCAACATTAATAGCATCATCATTATTTTTAGGTTCAAGATGTGACAAGATGGCTTGATGTTCCACATGATTTCTAAGAGAAGATCTAGAATGTGTCCCTCTATCATGATTTCCTACAACAGCATCTAAAGGATGATTCCTTACAATTCTAGATGATCAAGTAAAGGTAGGACTAGAAATTTCAGGTTCTTCTCTAGGTTCAGGTTCATTGGGATCATATTCTGGAATAAGTCCATATTTGGTTGTCTTTATAGCAGGTTCATTATATTTGTCATTAAGGACCAGAATAGGTAAATCTTCTTCAAGATTTTCAAGAGAGGTTTTAGGCTCATGTGGATCAGTTTCATCAAATTAGATGTGAACAGATTCTTCCACACACTTGGTTCTTTTATTAAAAACTCTATAAGCCTTTCTGGTTAAAGAATATACTAAAAAGACTCCTTCATCACTCTTAGAATAAAACTTATCAAGATTATCCTTTGTATTGAGAATAAAGAAATTGAATTCAAAGACTATAAAGTAACTAACTTTAGGTTTTCTATTATTCCACAACTCATATGGGGTCTTCTTAAGAACATGTCTAATTAAGACTCTATTAATAATATAACAAGCTGTATTCATAGCTTCAGCCCAAAAGTATGTAGGCAGGTCATATTCAATAAGCATAGTTCAAGCAACTTCATGAAGGGTTCTATTTCTTCTTTCTACTACACCATTTTGCTGAGGTGTCCTATAAGCAAAAAAGTTATGAATATAGCCACTATGCGAACAGTAGGATTGAAACTCGAGATTCACAAACTCACGGCCATGATCACTTCTAAGGGTTTTAATTTTAAGTCCACTATGATTTTCTATAGATTTGGAGTACTTAACAATGTAAGAACAAGCTTAAATTTTGTAAGCTAAGAAGTATACCCATGTATAACTAGATAAGTCATCTACTAGGACATAGACATAGTGATTCCCATTTAAGCTAGAAACTCTAGATAGTCCAAAAAAATCCATGTGAACCAACTCGAGAGAATGATATGATGAAACTTCATTGTTTGATTTAAAATAAACCTTATGTTTATTTCCCATTTGATAGTGATTACAAACTTTGACATTTGGAAACTCAAGTTTAGTTAGGTATCTAACTAAGTTCTTCCTAGTTAGTTTTTTAAGTGAGTGTATATTTCAGTGTCCTAATAGTCTATGCCATAACTAGGACTCTTTATGAAAAGAATTTTAACAAGTAACATGTTGTTTAGATAAATAATTTAAATCAACAACATAAACATTTTCATTTCATAGAGAAAAAAATACTAAAACATTTTTAGAATTAAAAACAATAGAAGAATCATTTTCAAATTTGACATTAAAACCATCATCACATAATTCAGAAATACATAATAGAATATATTGAAGTCCATAAACAAATAAAACTTTAGAGATTAAAACTGTATCAGTGTTACCAATTATGCCTAGGCCGATGATCTTTCCTTTGGAATTATCACCAATGGTGACTTGACCTCCACCAACCTATATTACACTCTTGAAGCATGAGTAATCCCCAGACATATTTCTTGAACATCCACTGTCCAAATACCATTTCTTCTTGTGGGAACTCTTCAAGCAGGTTTCCTACCAAACAGATTTAGATAGGAAATGATTTTGGTACCTAGATCTTCTTGGGTCCAGACATGTTAGAAATCAAAGCTTTCGGTACCCACATTTGTCTTATGGGTCTCATATAATTTATAGAATCAAAATATTTTGAACGATAACTTCTATTTTATTTATAACTATGTGAATAACTTGTTGAAGCATATGAATGTACAGAACTAGAACTAGCAGTATTCTGTCCAGATTTAGGAATAAACCTATTCTTAGTAATCTGTCTCTGTACAGGTTTGTAGCCTATTCGAGTAGTGTATTTTGGTGCAACTTTCATTCCTAGAATTTGAGTTAGTGTATTTTTTCCATTTGTGAACTTCTCTAAGTCTTTTCTAAGTTGCTCATTAGACATTTTTAGTTCACTGTTCTCCTATAACAGTTGAGAATTTTTTTCTTTTTCAATAGTAATTTCAGTTTTATCAATAGTAGTTAGAGCTTGTTGTTTCTTTAATTATTTGTATTTATCCTTATGTTCATTGCATGCCTCTTCCAGCATATTACAATACTCAAATAATTCCTCACTAGTTGTGTTTTCAGAATCAGAATCAGATTCTTCATCATCTCCAAAATAATATGAATTTAAAACAACAGTATCTGAGGTTACCTCAGATGTGTTTGTCATGAAACACATGTTGGCATGGTTTCTTTCAGAATCAGACATTTCAGATTCACTTGTGCTTTCTTCAGAAGCACTCCAGGTAGCCTTCATAGACTTTTTGTTCTTATTTCCTTGTAATCATATTTATTCTTGAATTTTAGCTTATGGTAGTCTTCTTTAATGTGTCCTTTCCTTTTCCACTCATAGAAAACAACTTCATCACTTTTATCTGGGTTTTTCCAATCCTTCTTACAATGTCCCTTATTGTCATACTTTCCTTTGTAATTTGATTTTCTGAAAATTTTCTCCTTCCTATAAAATTTTGTAAACCTTCTGGCTATCTGAGCCTTTTCAACATTACTATTAGAGTCTGAATTTTCACTGGTTGAACTGTCAGTTTGTATTTCAGCTTTTTCATTGTCCTTATTCATTGAAGGAGTAGTTTTAAAATCCACATATTTTCTCGTAGGTTCATCATATTCCTCTTTATTCACCTTGAGTTCTTACTCATACATCATAATCTTACCAATGAGTTCATTGATATGTAGAGAAGCAATGTCACATGACTCTATGATTGAAACAGATGTGCCGCTGCAACAGTCTGGTAAACATATCAAGATTCACATAATTTGTTCCTTTGCTGGAACAACCTTTCCGAGTGAATTCATTGTATTTACTATCTCATTAAACCTGTGATACATATCATAAATAGTTTCATCAGTCTTCATTTTAAAATTATCATATTTAATAGTATATGTATTTAATCTCATTTCTTTAACATTGGTTGTTCCTTCATGAGAAACACCCAAAGTATCCCATATTTCAAAAGCAGTTTTACATGTAGAAATTGTATTAAACTCTTCATCTCCTGGAGCACAGTACATGGTATTCATGGCTTTACAATTATTATTGTAGGCAGTCTTTGTAGGTTTATCCCAAGTAACACTTTCAGTTTCTGGAATTTTATATTGTGTCTCTATTTCGGTCCAAATATCAAAACCCATGCTTTCTAAATGAATTTTCATTTTTAGTTTCCACTGAGCACAGTTTGTACCATTGAAGAAAGGTGGCCTATTAGTAGTAGCACCCTTTAGTCTATTATACATAACTAGATTTTATAATGATAATTTAAAGAGATAAAAGTTAGAACTAACATAAATTTAAGATCTTTAAAGATACAACTAAAATCACAGTTGAAAAACAGATTATATCAAAAGTCCTTAAACAAAAACAAATCCTCTGATTCCAAATGTTGGTCAGAGTGGATACTCAAGAGGGGGGTGAATTAAGTTCCAATTAAAATTTCTGTTAAAATATTGTCTATTTCAAATCCCCCAATTTATAAAATAAGTTAAACTGTAGTGAATTTATACAGATTGTAAATGTTCACTTAGCTTTTCAAAGATTGATTAGGACTCAGTTAATTAAACCACAAGATCAAACAAAATTTTGAAACTAACCTACTGATTTACAATAAGTGTAAACAATTTCTAATTTAACTATCAATCTAGCTTTAAAATAGTTTTGTATTTCAAAGTAATAGCAGCAGAATAAATAAGATATATGTATTATAATTTGAACGTAAATTAAAGATGCACAACAGATAAAACAAGAGGTTCAGTCTCAAGCCGAGACTTATTCTTATTAAATTTATATAAATTTGATCCACACCCTGGATCGGGGTTAAAAACAGTTTACAAATCTATCCAGTCCACGCAGGGACCTCTACCACTGTTTTTCATGGGAAACAAAACAAAGACCAGGCTACAAAAGGACCTTTTCTACAGTTGACATGGTTAAAAAAGAGTTAAGAGATTTGGAGTGAGGATTTTGATATCCTCCAGTTCAGTGCAGGAGACAGTGTGTGTATAAGAAATACAGAGTACACCACACTGCTCAAAAGATAATAAATAAATCACTTATAGAGAACAGATAAGAGTTTAGAAAGCTCTAGCGATTATCAATGAAGCTCTGGACTCGCTGGATTCAGCAGGAATGCTTCCGAGTCCTCTGTTTTTTCTATTGACAAACAGATTGTCATAGTTTAGCTTGTATTCTACAGGAATGAAAATGATATCTTGATTTGTCATGTGTTCTTCAGTGATGTTGGATTGCATTCATAAGAGTACTTTTAAAGTCTTGAAATCTCATTCTTGCTCAGGATTGTTCTTCTCATTCAGCATAGTTCTCTCGGGTGTGTGTATGTTCTTCCCATTGTATATTCACACTTGCATGCCACACGTGTACTGCATCTCAAACTTCCTTATATTCCACGAGTTCTTGCAGTAGGAATGATTCCCATTTCATAGGTACGAGATACAGTTTCCTCACATGCCATCATCTATCATTAAATAACATTAATTAAATTAATAACATCAAATATGACTGTTAGCATTATTTAAATAATATTGAAAAAATGTTAAGAAACGGTGTCACAGTGATTCTGTAAACGGTGTCTTCTTCACTGTATAGTCATCACGGTATGTGGTTCACGGTATGAGGTTCACGGTATGAGGTTCTCGGTATGTCCATGTCACGGAGTGTAGCTCCCGGTGTCTAGGTCAGGGTGTATGGGTCATGGTGTCTAGATCACGGTGTCTGGATCACATTGTCTAGGTCACAGTATCTGGGTCACAGTGTCTGGGTCACGGTGTCCGGGTCACGGTGTTTGGGTCACGGTGTCTGGGTCACATTGTTTGGGTCATTGTGAGTCCTTAACGGTGAGTCCATACTTAAAAAAATATCTGCATTTGGACTTAGACAGTAATATGTAGAATATGGAATATGTTTAATCATAATAGAGTAAGAGAACTTGAATTATAAATATAAAGGCTTGATAATATATGTGAGATTTGTGATCATGCATAAGACTTGTAAATAATAAATAGAGTAACTAACATACATATGATTTGTTATCATTAAAACATGATGTGTAGTTATTACTAAGAATGAAGAGCATTAGCAAGATGTGCAAAAAATTGAGATTAATTAACAGTAATAGGATTTCTGATAATTAAAATATGATTAACACATGAGGAGTCCAACACATATGATATGAAAGTCACAGTTACACATGTGATAACCATTATAGTCAACATCAAAGTATACCCAATGAATTAGAGGGATAAAATAGAACTGCATTTAATTGGATTGTATTGGAACCACCCATAATCATAAATAATTCCTCTAAACAAGAACATCTTCATAAAATGTCAATACTTGAATCATTAAATCATTATTTGAATACAAAATCCTTATTTAAAAGAATAATACACAAATTAAAAGGAAAAATATTTCCTTGAAAATAACCCTGAAATATTATAATGTAATCCTCAAAGAAAATGAGTCAAAAAATATGTAAAAATCATTATTTTTTTATAAGTTTATAAGAGTGATATTTTTTTTATTTTAAAAAAGATACATTAAAGAGGTATTTAAAAATGACAGTTCTTTACCTAATGTCTTAAAGCACTCTAAACATGTACTGAATGTTATGGATAACAAAATTATATTCATTAATTACATAATTAAGATCTTTTTCAACATATTCTTTATTTAGTATCATTTTATTTAGTTCATTTCTGTCCAATTTGATGAGAAAAAAATAGAAAAATCTTCATTCTAGGAGCGTTTGTTTCTTTGCTTTATGGTTGGTTACCTTGAGTATAATTATGAGAGTTCTTATCAAATGTAAAAATATTTCATAAGTGGAAATAAATGCAATTAATATTATTCTATAATTTTAAATTATCACCTAAATAATTTATTTCAAATATATGTTTGATTCATTACTAATACAATTAATGATAAATGTTTGGTTTATTTTGGGAGGACTTTCCGAACATCACTAACTATTTTCATTTTTTATTATATATATAAATTACATATATATCATTAAAAAAGATATAAAATACATATTAAGATATTATTTAACCATATTAATTGTTTTATGACAAGCCTTGAAGATGGTAATGCAAATTTTAAACTCATCATCCAAACATGTGGTTAATCGACACGTCAGAAACAATATTTTCATTTATGAAAAAATTATAAGAGAAGTTATATTATTATGGATATTAAATTAACATAACAAAATTATATTTTATATAAAATATATGAGTTTTCATTTCATTTTAGATAGTGGAGGCGAGGATAGGATATGAATTAATTAAATTAAAAACCAAGTAAAAATTTAAAAGATAAAGAATAAGTATTTATATATTAAATATAAACTGATTGATAACCACTTTAAGGTACTTGGTTTTGGTATTATGGGGATACCACGTGGTTTTGGATGTGGTGAAGAGTCTTGTAAATGGAATTGGTATGAAATTAGACAAGTTATATGGCTTTGATGATTTGCGGAGAAGATGTTATGATGGGTTGTTTTTATAGTGTGAGGAGGGGTGTTTTGAATATTTTATCCAATTGTCTATTATATTCAATCAAGGCAGTAAATAGTGTATATTATATTGACTATAAACAGTAACTATTATATTAAATTTCAATAAATTTTTTTTACATCAATCAGGAATCAAGAATTAATGTGGAAAACTTATAATGTTAAATACTGTAAATTACCATATTTCAATAATAACAAAAAATTATACAATTTCAGAAAAATACATTAAATTTATCTATTACCATTTGTTGACATGTAAATTAAAAAAAATATTCCTATAATTTAAAATAATTTTATAAATATAAAAAATTTATTTTAAAATGAAATCTTCATTTATTTAAAAAATTACCAATTTTAAAATTATAACTAATATATTGACATATTGAAGAATTATAAGAGGTCCAATAAAATAATATTATAATGAAAATAAAAAAAGATATTAATTTTTGAATATATTTTATGGAAAAAATTAATTTTTTAAACAATTATATTAATTAAAAAATTTAAATAGACATTTAAATTTCACAAAAATACAAACATTAATTTATCATTTTCAAAAAACATATTTACATAATCCATGATTTAAATATATAATATTTTAACTTATATGATACCTAAATTTTATTTATAATTTAAATGGTATGGTTTCAATTCTATTGGAAATGATTTCATAATTTCAATAAATACAAGTTATTTCATTATAAAATTTATTTAAATTTAACTGTTTAACACCAGAATGAAAGAAAATTATTTTAAATGTATCTTGGTTTTTACATCATCATTACGTAAATTTTTGTTAATATATTTAAGAAATGTCCTGGGATATTACATGAATGATGATGTTAGAAAATCCATTAATATGATGAATTTTTTATTTCATATTTGAAGCCATTTCGAATTTTTTAATTTATGAATCATTTATAAGATGGGTGGAAATTTTATTCTCCCTTATAAAAGATTTGATCCTAATAAATGATTATCCTAAGGGTTATTTGACATGTTATACAGGGGTTAGATAATGATAACCCCAATATTTTATTATTTTTATCATTGAAAATGATTAAGGTTGTATATATATCATAGATATAATTGAATAAAGGAAGAAAAATCAAATATATCTTGTAAATGGAATCATATCTATATCTAACCGACTCTATATAAATTAAATTATATATATATTTAAATGAGATGAAAAAAATATCAGGTATCTATAATATATATCAAACAGAATGGGTTGGTTCATGGTCGATGTATCAACTAGGGTAAATCTCATATCATATATTCTAAAAAGATTTATCTTGAAAGAAAATTGATATTTAAAACTAACCTAGAATCATAGATGGTACAATTACTTTAATTTACTTGGGAGTATTAATGTCCTTACGGTTACTAAATTTTATATATATCATTTTAGTGTCTATGTGGATTATTAAAATCTCAAAACCAGGACAGTAAAACTACTTCCTATTGAATGACAAAAAATTTGGTTAAACCACTATTGTGACTAAATTAATTTAAATATTTTTAGTTTATAATTGTCAGAATGAGTTTATTTAAAGGCATAATGTAAAGTCAAAAAGTATGTTATAGAGCGTAAATATGAATTATAAAATGATTTTGATGATACATTTTGATATTTTTTTTGTAAATATATTCCATTGGGGGGCATGTTAACAAATAACATGGGTTGTTTATAGTTTCCATTCAAACTCACATCATGTGAATGATTCAAAATGATTAATATGTCATCCTCAATATACATTATTCTATGATATTTAAAATACTCCGGGATGTTAATTTTCACATTTTTACTCTTATGTATGTCAATCCCAAAGTTAATCCTTTTCTTACATCATTTCACTTTCAAGGAGGTATGTATTGAGATAGCACCCATTAAATTATTAGAAAGATAACTGGATTAGGTTTCTTATATGTGACATGATCACGAATTGTAACATATCTCAACCATATTTTTCAACATGAAATTATCTATAAATTAATCTATATTTAATAAACAATTTCATTTGATAGTATATAATGTAATATGACTTTATTACTCAATAATGTATGCTATTTTGGAAATTAGACCAAAATACAATCATTTACAGTAAATATTATTATCTATTAAATAATTGGAAGCTCAATATAGTGTGTAAATAGTATTAGAACTATAAAAATATACAGATTAATATTTAAGATCTTTTATTTTATGGATGATAAAAAATATATAAAACACTAATGAGTATGGATTAAATAACTATGGTTTTTATGGTTATAGTAGTTGTTTTTTATAATGGTTTAATAGTGAAGACAACGATCATCTATATCTATATTGATAATATATTGGAATTATATGGTAGATCAATACTGACATCTTTGAAATCTAATAAATAAATGATTATATATTATTGGAAATATTGAAATTAATATCTTCCATATCCTATTCATCTAGATATTTTATTTATTTTAGGAAATGATTGTTCAATAATGTTGGATTTATAATAATTTCATAAATAGTTCTATTAATGATAGAAACATCAAATCAATGAGTGATATCAAGAAAGATTTCATTGTAGAAATTTATGAATTAGGGTTTTTATAAATGGTGAACATTGAGAAAACACGTTGGGATTACACTGTTTCGAGTAGAGTTGGATTTACACATAACTAGACACCACTCTAGAGAAAAATTAGTATTGTTTTTGAAACTCATATTCACGGTTAGATGTTATTAAATATTGATGACTGATAGGATGGTAAAATAAAAAAGAATTATAAACAACAGTCTTCCATTATCATAGTGTAATGATTTATACATTTTTTCTAATATTATTTCCATAAAAGTGTCCGATAATTAGAAATATTAGTGTTGATTAGGTTTGTGAATATTGTGATCTAATAAAATGGTGGGACATATGGATTGAATGTGATTATACATTTACTAATAGTGTGATCAATAATATGAAAATTATTCCTTAAAATGAGCTTCATCCAAAATGTTTATGATGACTCAGAGACATGTCTTTCATGAACTCTTCCATTTCCCATACCATCCGTGAGACAAAAAATTTAAAGATCGCATTTATAATAAATGGATTATTTTTATTTCATATTTTATTGGCAAAAATACATAATAATTGAATAAATTATTAGTATGAAACCTTTCTAAATCTTCAACCTTTATACTCCTATAACATATATTTATATATTCGAATCAAGGGAATTTACTCCTGGGTGAAAAATTAATATTTTTTTATATTGTTTTATTAATTAATTTCATATTACTATGATGGATTTAAAATACATCCAAGATACTAGGATAATTTTATCTAGATAACAATTTAATCACCAATATGTTAAGGACAAATAAAATCCAAGGAATATGCCTCAAACCCACCGCATGATCCTTTCTATCAAACATTTGATAAAACACATAATTTTAACTCACTATCTATTTCAGACATAGTAATAGTCATTTTACTCATTTATTCAAATATACTACAATGATATCATTTTCAATGCAATTTGGGGTCATTTAATGTATATTTTTACCTTTTTAAATATTTATACACAAATTAGAAATTTTCATAAAATTATGATAATGAGATTATGTGTGGATTCATAAAACATGAATGACTGAAAATTTAATGAAGATATAATATGTGAATTATTTTATAATTTATGTTATCTTGAGATTTGAAATATTATTATAGGAAATGAATTCTGGAGGATTTTATGTATTTTTTAATTCATACATAAATTAAAAACGTAAATAAAATAAAATTGAAATTAAAAATTAGAGAATTAATAAATGTTTTAAATGTGAAATCTTGAGCATGATACGTGGATACCTTTTGGATGCAATATATTATTTATGAAGAAAATATTTTAATGAATTAATGAGTTATTATAATAAAATGAATATTTTAACTCCTGATATATAATATAATTATTACAGATAAAGTGATAAAGAGGATATCCATATTAGTATATGTGTTCAAATCATACAACATGAGTTCTTGATAATTCTTAAAAAGCTTAATATGTCTTATGAACATGATGAGAACTGTAAAATTGAATCATATTTTGAATAAAAAAATTTATGTTGTGGATAAATGAGTATTATATTTGTGGAGATGTATATCTTAGGTGATGTTATAATTATTTATTGGACGGTGTAATTCATGTAAAAATAATGAGAACTTATTAATCTTATAAATTAAGATGATATATTTAATTAGATATAGATACAAATAATTTATTTTGATGACATAGAATCATGTAAAACTGATTTAATTCACTTATAAATATATGAATATGATTTTAATTTTTATATCTAAATAAAATTATTATGGTGACTTCAGTTATTGATAATTTAATTAATTAAACTAAAAACTTATTAGATATTGAATCATTATGGGTTTGTGATATCCTAGAAAATGATATGATTGTGGGGTGGATTGTTATGTTGGAATTTTATTATGACTAATATATTGACAATTATAAATGTAATCTGAATTATTTTTTTACCCAACTTTATTTACATATTTTTTCATCCAGTTATTGGTGGATGTTAATTGAAATAGTATATTTGACAGATTTTATTCATACTCACCCAATGATTCGAGTTAGATTCAAATGGTATTAATGATTTTATTCTAATAACATGCATGGCTCTAGTTTAGATAATATTGATTTTTGAAATTATTGTTTATTCATATTCTCACCCATATCTATGGGTTATATTATAATGAAAATACACAATTTATTGGTCTTTAACTCAAATACAGCCTAATGTGCAGATAGAAGATGATTCACCCCAGTGTTTACAAACATTCACTCCTAATGATCTATGATCAAGGTAGACCCTTATTCATAGAATACATATTTGTTTATTACCCCTAACACTAGTTTCAAGGAAGAATATCCATATATTTACATCAACATGATATTGATTATATAGAGTCATATTATTCACTATATAGTGGAACATCTTAGGTTATTAATTATAGGGAAAAACATTTACGGAATATGAGATTATTTTATATTATTCAGGTATTTTATTTCTTTTACAAGACATCCTTCCATAAGTGGGGTGGTTGAGATCTAAAATTTTCATGGGAGGTGTGTGGTGATTCAACAAATCAGAATTGTTTTTGGTTTTAATTTTATTTTGGGTAATTTGAGGTCCTGAATATCTCTCATTGAGGATTGTATCAAAGTAATATTACTACACTATGGGACATTGAGGGTTGGATTATAGCATCGTTGGTTTTGAAGAATATACATTTGGTTTCTATAGAAATTAGTAGTATGTGAGGGTGTTTTTATTATTTTCCGTACTATAATCTTATGTGTAAATATATATAATACATTACATTGGAACCAGGATGTTTGGAGGTTCTTTAATGGAGTTGGAATATGTATAGAGAACGTTTTTTTCCTTGAAAAAGTTTTACTCATTGTATTATATTTTTTCATTATATAAAACACATATCATCTTAATTATTTATAAAATATTATAAATGGATAGAGAATAAAATATTGGTCTCAATGAAATAAAGCATACACATAGTATATTTAAATAATTTTTTTGTTAAATATTTTTTCTATCTTGTTTACAAGGTTCATCAGATATATTTTTTTTGTTGAACATTAAAATTTTGTGATTCTCTGTTGTTATTATATATCTTATATCTTGAATTATTTAATATACCATGAACAACATGTATGTATAAAGGGGGGGGAGATAAATTTGTATACAAAACTTTTATACTATGATGTTATGAAGTTGTTCACTAGATAAATGATATCAGGAATATATTTATGTAAATTTGTATTATTTGATTTTATTAATGTTCATTGTATAAGGAAAATTTGAAAAAAAAAATAAGAGATGTTACTAAGTAATGTACTCAGATGAAGTCCAATTAGAATATTTCTAATCAAATCATGTCTAATTGGATGAATTAAAATCAGATGAAGTCCAATTACATGACGTATAATTAGATGAAGTCCAATAGTATGAATTTTATCAGATTAATTCATTTAATATCATTAGAAAAAATAAAATTATATAGGGTCCATCAGATGAACCAAAGATCTCATTAAAGTCTTCGAGTCTTTGGATATATTGTTTCGGTTGAGAATATAAGAAAGATGTTTTATATTAAGATCATCATATATGGATTTTTATATAAGTGAAATAGAGAAAGAGTTATGATATATGACATTGGATTATGAAATTATTTAAAAATACTTCAAAGGTGTTATTATGATGATTGTACAGAAATAGTTGGATACATTCTCATTGGATGGAATTGTGGTTATGATGTCACAACAGATCAATCATTGGTATAATTTTTATCTATTCAAATTTTTTATAAAAAATAATAATATTATCAAAATTGATATTTCTAATCTGAACATTCAACATTCATAAAATGATGAAATATTATAATGTGTTTTTAAAGGGTTAATAATTAATTAACAAGATCCGTAAATATGATTTAATGAATGTTATGTAATATTATTTTTGTTGATTTTGAAAAATATTCTATAATTATATTTATGTTTTATTGAAAATCTAGTAAATTATTATGAGTAGGGTATTCAAATTTTTTTACATTGAGAAAAATATAAATTGGAGTTCTCCCCATTTCTCCTTCAAACTGTACTATATAAAGAATGTTTTCATAAAAACCAATTTTGACATTGTTCCCATGAATTGATGTGAGGTGATGAAAATTATAATAATAATTTTGATTAGATATTCTAGAAGAAATATATGATATTTTAGTTCTACATATACTTCTCCTTCATTTGGGATCACAGTGAATGTGGGCCGAAATTATCAAATGAAAATGTCTAGAAAAGAGGTAATAAAATAGTGATAAGTGGATTCATATTAATACCAGAATGAGTTTAAAATATGGTGGAATTGGACATAATATATGATCAATAGAATGAAAATATAGAGTGTAAGGAAGAGGTATTATTTAAAAAAAGGCGGCCACAATGGTTTTTTTGAACTGATGATATGATAATATTCCATATGAATTTTTCTATATTGATGATCAAATAAAGATATAATATAATATGTGAATTATAGGAATAATACATTGAAGTATTATAGGTAATTTTTTGTTAAATAATTTTTAAATAATTCGATGAAAATTAATTGTTAGAAGGGAATGTTTGAAGAGGTATATGTATCATTGTTTCTAAATAATGAATTCAATGGGTAGCGGTTTCTAATAATTGTCTCAAAAAAATATTTATTAAACATTATATATATATGTAGAGTACATGAATTGTTAGTTTATTATATCTTACCCCAAGTATACGTATATTCCCAACTTTTTGTAACAACATACAGATGATTCTTTTCTAGTGGATTGTGTTGTATTGGACGTTTTCCAACCCATTTATAGTAAAATGTACTCTTATTGAGTAGTGAACCATGTAAATACATCGATGTCAGTGTATTAATTTTAGTAAATACATTTCAAATTAATGTGAGGTTAATGTTTTTGAAAAAGTATTGAAATATAAAAAGAAAAAATGATTGATATACCTGCTCTACCTCTTAATAAACACATTGATCATGACTATTCCTATAAAGTGGTATCAAAGGAAATGGTTCCCATAATTTAATCAGTGAGAAACTTTTAATAAATTTTTATTATTATTTATGTCTTAAATTTTTGAACATTAAAGGGATTCCTATTACAATGGGAAGGAAAAGCATTATTTGGAATGGTAGAATGCTTCATTAACATATATCCCTTAATTAGAAGCTTCAAGAAGCAGATATTGTAGTCACCCTAATGTTGATATATTTCTAATAAATATAGTGATTCAAATAATTTTGATAATTTTGGGCGACATAACAATTTTTATATATTACTCACACACTAAAATTGATTTTATATACTCAATGAAGTTATAATGTCTAAAGGAATTTTTGAAACATCGAATTTTTTTTGGAAAAATATGAACGTATGAAAGGAGAGTTTATAAATATACATAATTAAATAAAATATATATTAATATGGGAGATAGTGAATCTATTATAGAATTACCTATATGGTTGAATGACTTTCCAAGAACCGTAATATGTATTTGTGAGAAATTAAAGGGTTCAACTATTGTTTTAACTATCTTACAAATTCTTCTTGATAAATTTTATTTGAAAGATTCACCCTAGAATAATAAATATTATGAAATGGTATCTCTAATATAATTTCATATAACTCTCATGACATATGAAATCATAAGAGAAAAGGTTATAAGGAATAAATAAGAGGATTGTACGGGAATTTATTTTAAGGATACTTAGAAAGGGAAGACTAAAACAGTTCAATAAGAATAAGGTAGTTACTTAATACATAATAAGTGGATAGTAAAAAATGAATAATTAATTACATCCTTTTCTAAAAATAAGAAATGACATTTTTGAATATATAAATGGAATTTATCACTGAAATGCTTTTTTCATGGATCATTGAGAATTTTTTGCATATTTTCTAGGGAAAATTAAATTTTATGAAAATGATGATGATGATGACAATTCAAGATAAATTTAAACATACATATATATATATATGACTTTTTTTACTTTAAATTAAATAATTTTATCTAAAAACAATAAGAGAAACTATTTTTCTAAGTGTGAATAACAAGATTATAGTTAAGAAGTAGATAATAACATAATTTATGATTATGCCCAAAGAATTCTTAATGAAAAATGTGAGTGATGAAAAAATTCACCATTGATGGAAGTAGTAGTTTATAAGAACTATCACATATTTTGGTGTCTATACAAAATATAGAGTTAAAATATTCTCCTGAAATTACTGTATGAGTATAGAGGCGAAAAAAAACATTGAATAAATAAAATCATGTAAACAAACTATCGAAGATAATAACATGTTTCACAAACACTTTTATGAAAAATTAAGTTGATTGATGAGAGAACAACCTCAATATCAATTTTAAATATAATTTGATGATGAAGGAGGAAGTGTACGAAACTTTTTTTAAAAAAATTTATCTAAGAATATAATTCCATACATCGAAAACATTTTTATTGAATTTAGTGAATGTTTGGAGAATTTTAAAGATAATGTGGATCAGAAAAAATATCCTCAAAGAATATTAATATGGATGAAAACATGTGGGTTAAAAATAATTATAATAATAACATATTTATATGAAAAATAGTAGATCTGAAAAAACTAATGTTTCAAAATAATTTAGGTTTAAAACAAATGATATTACCAATAGAGATTATATTAACGGTAATAAGAAAAAATCAGTAGGAAACCAAAATTATGGTTCATGATTAAATAGTAAAGTGGAAGTTAAGAAGGTTTATGACAATCAGTAATACAACACTGAGCAGTTTTTATGTTTTCAAGAGAAATATGCATTCTTTGGTAATTGATGGTATTTTGATGAATATTAGAATATAAAGAATGTATATTGGTTTAGAAACTAATGTTATAGTAAAATACAAATAATATTTCAATAAATTATTAGGGTGATCTAACCTATAAAAAAGAAGACAAGATGATAAAGTCATTTTGATGGTTGAAAATTGATATAAACCATGGAAACTATTTTTTAATGATGTGGTTATCTTGGGTGTTTTCGTAGCCTATAACCTCATTATTCTAGTGATCATAAATCATGTTACTTATGTTATTAATGAATTTTATTTTTTCTAATAGTCAACTAGTTTTCATGTTAAAAATATAAAATGCATATGTCTTGAAGTGACTTTGAAAAAATATTTAATGAATAATTTCATATTCTAACAGACGTCTTCGACAATGTGAAAAATTAAGTGAATATGCATTATGTCATATAGTTTTATCCAAACCATGAACATTTTTCCTGAAGTGTTCACGCACTGAAACAATGGATTCACCATACAATGACAACTTATAATGATTCAGTAATAATAAGACTAGTGATAATGATAGGAAATCAGGTGACCATATGAAGAAATAATGTTTGAAATAAATTAAATATTTTACCACAAGAATAATTTAATTTTCATCAAGAATAAATGATATTAATTTAATTAAAAATAATGTTACTTTCTGAAAAAATGAAGTTACAGTGATAAGTAATAAGGTATACACATAAAAAGAATAAATTACCCCATGGATATTCTATATTACCATGACTACTAACTGTAAAAGTGACCATGGAATGAGTATGTTTAATTGATTTTACCATGTAACTATGAAATTACCCATTATTGGGAGTAAATTAGATTAACTAAATACTATGTGACCATGTCAAACATATGTAGTTATGCATATTCAATTGTCTATTAAATATTATTTAGATAAATTCATTATTATTCAATGAATTTAAGGTTTCAATGATTATGGGGATTAAATTATGATTATCCACCAATGAATAATTAGACAATTTTTCCGTATAAGAAAAAAATCCACTCAAGTATAAAATATTTGTGGTGTATGCATATGTATGGGTTCCAATGAGATAAACTAAGGACTTACTATAAGAATTCATCCAGAACACAATGTTGATTTTACCACTCTATGTAAAAATCAGTTGAATATTTCCAAGGATATATTTAATGAATATTAATCATCTATAGCAGGTTCTATCAAAGTGCATAAAAGATTTTGGGCCCTAATTTATTGATCTTCCAATTTTATCTTACATTTTGAGCAATATTCGATTTACTCCATTTATTTTTTAATATTGGACCCTCTATTTTACTCTATAGTTATATAAAATATTACTATAATTATTTCAAATATTTTATCCCACGTATAATTGTTGAAGTGGTTGTTTGTATCTTGGACTTCCTATGTGATGTTATTTTACATAAATCATGGTCTATGTAGTGTATTAGTTTATTATTTAATAAAATAAATCACAATAGGTGATTTCTATGTTGATAGAACGAGTGTCAACATGAAGATGAACTGGTCATTTTTATTACACTATGTTTTTTATTCATTTATTTTGTCAATTTTAAAATAAGACAAAATTAGATTTCAAAACTATATTAAAAAATATTACACTCTTATTATACCTTAATAAATTTTTATATATAATTTTTGATATAATTGACTATATGTAAAATATATTAATTTGTAAAATTTCATTAAATATGTTGTTGTTTTACTTTAGAGAATAAATTTTTAAATATAAAATTATATATTTCTATTATTTTATTTTACTAGGATATTTTTATAAATTTGGTGGTTTTCTAAACTTTGTCAATATAAATTTTAATTGGAAATAAAATTCACCCAATTATTTTTTCCCATTATGACTATCATTCAGTAGAATAAGTACTTTTTTATTGGTATATTACATTTAACTATGATCATGTTCTCCTCAAAATATAAAAAAAATTGTTATTTTTAAATTTACATCATTATAGATAATAGTAATTTTTATGGAAGTCCTTCTAATAGGACTCTATATTTTAATGGATAAAATTATTTATATTATATAATTAATATGAAAATACATTTTGATAAAATTAGAATTGATTTTAGATAGTATTATAGGAAAAATATAAAATATGAAAACAGTATAGATAATTAGTTTATGGTCACCAAGCCACTTGTGATTGAAAGTTCAATGATATGAATGCCTTATATTTATTATTAGAATAATTTGAGTTAAATAAAATTTCTAGATGGTATACTACTTATGAAATTTCTTATACACTTATTGTGTCTTAGGAAATAAAATAATATTTGGAAAAAAAAAATCTTGGTACCTACACTATTAAATATGATAAATTAAAGTTGAAAACTGATTACGTAATTTACGACATATATAACAGGTTAAATGAAATATTAAATCTATTATGTGTACCTGGTATGAAATAAAAATACAAATATCATGGGATCAATGTTTTTTGATGCATACCAAATTTTTGGAGGGAGAACATATCTTCATTTGAGAATAATCTGATACAAGTTGACTAATAATATATAAACTAAATATATAACACATTATGTATTAGTTGGAATTGAAATTAAATAATGATTATGATGAATAAAAAATAGAATCAATTTATTTTAAAACATATTAGTAAAATATGAAGCATAAAATTAAATATGATACTTCATGTTTGGCTTAATTACCATATAAAAGTGTTGAGTATATGAATATTTTAGAGATGAGATTCAAGAGGTTCTAATAGAAGAATAAATTCTCATACAAATTATGGAGGAATATATGATTGAAGATAAAACTGGAAGATGAAAAATCAACTAGGTGAATTTAATTGTTAGGAATTCAACAAAATGGGTAAATCAAAGAGAAATTTCAATATATAAAATACTAGGGAAATAATTAGGGAAAATGATAAATATCAATGAAATATATGAAAGCTACTTATATAACCTATTAGGTTTGATCCAATGAGCCTAACATGGGTAGAGAAGTCTTGTATGAATGTAATAACATAATTTTTTATGACAAACATATCATAGTTTATAAATAATTTCCCTATATCTCTTATTAATAATTATAATTATATTGAAAATAAAATAATGATGACAATATTACCAGTGTATATTTCATTTAATATATCAATATATTTGAAGAATAATTATTAACATAATAATAAATATAAAATTGTAACTAAAAATCATAATTTATCTATTTATATCAAATTTTGTTCTTGTTATAAAGAAATAAAAGTATGATAATTTATTAAAAGAGAATAGTGAAATTAGAATATCAATTAATAAAATTGAAAAGGAAAATTAAATTTGTACAAATGGGAGGGAAACTTCGACTGGTAATATTTGTAAAAAGACAACATCCATGTAGACAACTAGTAATGGATACCCGCCTAGTCTCAAGAGAACATATAATAATGCATTTACTCCTAACTCAATATCTTTCAATTATATTAAAATTATTTATTGTTTTTCACATAATAATGTTTTTATTTCAATAGGTCTTAATTATTCTTATGGTAAACCTATTAAAATGATTTGGATTTCAAAATCATTTATTACTAACTGTTTTAGACCAATGGCATTATGGGTAACATAATCATTTATTATTTAAATGTTTGAAAGAAACATACATAAAGATTATATGTAAGAATTTATATTATATGGATTTTTGATGTTACACACTCATGACTGGATACTACTTTAGATTTAAAATCATTATAAATTTTTATTATGTGCATTTCAATTTTTTTTAATAATGATTAATGAAAAAAATTGTATTTCATCAAATATGAAACTCTAAAAATAAATTAATTTATAATGTCATATTTTTCATTTTATAATTTATAATATACATAGTATCTAATAATTATCAGATGATGATTATCATGCTTTGATTTAAAATAATGCTTTCAAAATAATCTATTATATGAATTATTTATCCTTAATTTCTTTTCCTAATCATAATTTTATGCAATTGGGTTATGTCATTAATTTTATTAAAATACATAATTGGCAATGTAATTTCACAATGAAAAATTTATATTTTATATGAAAATAAGACACAAAAACCATCAATCTATTAGACAGATAACAATGATATTATTTTTTAACGTTATAACTAACATTGAATACCACTATGATAAAGTGTGTAATCCTTATAAAATATAGATACCCTATAAGAAATGTTTCAAAAAATAGAAAAATGTTTGAACATGTGAAACCTAAGAGTTATTTAATTTGAATTTTTTTGGACCTCATACTATTTCTAAAAACAATTCGATTCTTTATTACTCTATTATTAAAGATTAATATTCATAATAATCTTGGGTATTAATTTTATCACACAGATGTTAATCTTTTCTCGATTTTTGAAAATAACAAAAATATGCAGAAAGTATTATTCAAATTAATTTTAAAATAATAATTAGTGATCATGATTGTGAGTTTGAAAATTATGATATTATGATGTCACGAACAAATCATGACCAAAACCATAAATATTTTACTCCAAGGACTTCCAAGAATAATTCAGTAATGGAAATAAAGAAAATATCTCTTCAAGAGATCTCATAGACCTTATACAACAAGCATGACCTACAAATTTATTTTTTGAATGATTATATCAATATTGCCTTCTATATTTTTGATAAGTTTCTTATTATTCTACATTTGATGTTAAATACACATCAATTATGGAGTGAAATCAAAACTAATGTTTAATTATTTTAGAGTTTTTGGATTTTATGTCATTATTCTATATATAAAAATAAATGTTTAAAATTTATTCAATTAAAAGAGATGAAGGAATCATACTTGGTTATACAACCATTAGTAAATCATTTAGGTTGTTCAATAAAACAACCATTATTGTGTAAGAATCTGTAAAAGTAAAATTTCATAAGAAAATATAAATTATGCAAAGAATTATTTAGAAACCCATTAGAATTGTATTTCTAACATAAATATCCATATCTTACCCAATATTATTGAATATTTTTTGAATCCTACAATATAAAGGTCACCCATATCTAAAGAACTATTTTTTCTATACCCCAAACCATGTACTAGTTACTTATATCTTTATATTCAATGGAACACATATATACCATCCTTTATATATTTTTATCATATATCAAGATATAAGTACTCAAACAAGATATTCTCTCCTAAACTAGTTTTAACACAAATCCTTTTTTATTAGGTTTAACCTAAAACAATCTTTGAATATATATATTGTGATGTTTGGGTAATTTCTATTAAAGAATATTTTAATAAATTTGAATGAAACACATTATGGGTAAACATTGGAATACCTAAAGGATTTATGATCATTGGCACAAAAATGTTATTTATATAAAATATTGATGAGTCTGGAATAATAATTACAATCAAATTCTGAATTATTTTAAAAAGACATAGTTATGAAGAAGATATTTACTATAAGGAAACCTTTTATAAAGTTTAAAGTATTTATGCTTGTATAATTTCACTTGAATATATAGTACATTGGAATTTCTAAATATATATAATAGATATTAAGAGTTGTTTTGTTTATGGTTATATTTTTAGGATGTTTTTGGACATCTTCGTAGATTTCAAAACCCTTATTTTACACACATTTTTTTAAAACTATATAAAGATATTTATGTTTTAGAAAAATATCCTAGAGCTTAGGATGATAATATCATCTATTTTATGTTAATTATTAGGTTATCAGAAGGTATATTTGATCTAATCATATTAATAAATGGATTTCAAAATATGATTTCTTAGTATATATTTATTTTAATGATTTAATTTCTATATTATCCTATAAATACTTATATACTAAATTTTCATAATTGATGAAATATAAATTTGAAATTTTCTTATTTGTTCGGTTAAAATGATTCCTCGGTTTATAGATTTTTTACATAAGAAGTGAATCATTTTAAATCAATGAATTACACTAAGGAACTTTTACATTGTTTTGTTATAGATAACACTAAATGTAGTGATACTCAATTGAGTATAATATCTATTTTCTGTTTTGATGTAGTGGTAAAGTACATTGAGCAAACAACATATAGAGGTATGATTGGATGTTTACCATACACAAATACTATCCATCATAAGGGTATGTTTAGTGTATGTAAATGTGATTATTTTCTATAAAACGCAAAAGAATAAAAGTTTAAAATTGTAAAATGAACTATTAAACACATAAAAAGTACATCCAATGTGGGATTGTTCTAATATATAGGGAATTAATTTGACATAGTTTGTGATTCTGATGTATATTATTGTAAGTGTAAATAAGATGTAAAAACACCATTGGAGCATGTCACATTTTTTGGAAAAGTAGCTAGTTTCCAATTCTATTTTGAAATATATATTTTTGAGTTTTCCATTATTGAAGATGAGTGCATATCTCAGGGAATTATTTTTAATATATTACATGGATGAAATATACATTATTTGATTATTGATATCAGTTTAGATATGTCCCTATAAACTTTTATAATAAAAATTCTATAAAAATTTACAAAAAACATCTATCATGTTATAAGAAAAAAATATTGATAAAATAAATGGATTTATGGCATACTATTCAAAAGAATTAGATTTTACACTTGATTTAATTGGTATTTGAAAGCATACTTCTAAACTATTTACAAATCCATCCAATATATATAGATGATAATAAAACAGACATGAGTCAATAATGAGTAATTATTCCTAAATCTAATCTTTGGTTAGTAATTCTTGTTGATGTTTAGTTCTCACTCTTAATCAAATTTTAACTTATTAACTTTTTTTCATTATTAATATTTCTATTATTTAACAACAACATATAATTTTAATGGTATGATTTGTGATAGTGACTCAAAATTATGATTTTATGTTAAGTGACAATGATCATTTGTTCTTAGGGATAGTTATGTGACCATGAACTATTATTTAAGTAGTACATATACTTACTATTATATTTTTCATAGGTAGTCACTATACCTAATGTGAATCTATAGTCACTACACTTATCATGAAACACCATATCTATTATTAATTTATATTCAATATACCTATCATGATTTTTTTAGTTTGGATTTATAATTAACTTATTTCTGTATTATTTTCTATATTGTATAATATTTTTTTACATCCCTAAATGATGGAATTTGATTTCAAATTAGAATGTGAATCCATGAATGTCCCTTATCTAAAAATCCTCACCCTTTTTTGAATCCTCATCTACTCTCACCCACTCATAACCCATTCTATCTCATCTTTTTTTATTTCAAATTTGAACATTATACTTCCAATAATTGAATCATAGATAAATTTGACTAAATTAATATGATATTTTTATCATATATCTCATATAAGAGTTACTCCATCAATTATATCAATGAAATAATGCGGTAACTCAAATGATACCATCATGTCGTGTAACCCTCAATTGTTAGAATCTACAGTATGTGTTTTAAAAGAAGTTGATGAAGAATGGATTATGTCAATAAAACCATTAGTATTAGAATAAATTGAAATTAAAGGATTAATTGAATGATTCTAGGAAAATTGTTGTCGATTTTATCAAATAATTGTTAATGAGTTTCATACATATTTTCAATTAAATAAATGACATAAATGCGATGCCATTAAAGAAATATTAAATGGTGATGTTTTTATGTCTTCTTCAATGTTATGTCCTATGACCATACGTTTAACTTATGAGGGAGAATATAAAGATTATTATTTATCATATTATTTGAATCATTTCCATTTCATCTTTCAGAATTGTCTTGATGAATTAACTTTGAATAAGACTCCTAAAAGTCCTTCTATATTACTGATTTTTAGAGAATATTGAATACAAGTAAATTCTATTGAGAATTTGATTTGTCCTAGGAACGGGAACATTATTATTTTAGATAAATAGTATTTATTCATTTTATTATTAATGAATAATGGAATTTAGATCCATATAGTAGTGTATGAGATGAGGTATATGTTTGAGATATGTAAGACTACATCAAATTTTTTTTCTTCAATATCCAAAGTTTATTTTATCTCCCATAGAGTATAAGGGGTTCGTTTATGAAGGTGGAGGTGATTTACACTGATTTTTTTCTTCCTGAATAAAATTTTATGCATGTATATGAGGGTAAATAACATCCCCTAGATAATATAATTGGTGGATTATAATGAATAATTATATGAGAAATATAATCTAAATAAAGATTTAGTTTGACCTAGGGATCATGTGTATCAATTTCTGGAGCATTAAGATGTTGTTGAGTAATACATTGGCAAGGATGATGTTTTAGATTTATAACAAGGGGATATTGAAGTGACATACCTTATAACTAATTCTAGGATGGATTGTACATTATTCATAGAATCCTATCTTTTTGTGTCTACTAGAACACCTAACATTCCTTTACTCAAAAAATCTCAGGATGATGAATTTAATGATAACCATATTATTGATACTAATTTAAAATTGAGTGTATTTGTTAAATAATCAAATTGGGATGTCATAGGTGTGTCTAAAAAGAATGAGAAATGTTCTATGAATTATTACACTCCAACCCTTATAGTTAAAATAACTCTTAGACCAAGTGTACAAGATGATCCATATAAGTGGGATAAGTTCCCCTGATTTGTATTATTCCCCTAGATTACACTGATAATAATATTGAGGGTGAAAATGGAAAAATACAACCTATTCATTGTTCCACATTTATCCCCTTAGATCAAAGTGGAATTGAATGAACATTGATAGTTGGGATTGATTATCAAATAGACATGAATTATCTCCAATATGACCTTTAGTTATCCAATATTTATAATATTTTGTGGACCAAATCATACAAAAAACTATGTAAAAACCTATATGAAGTAATGTTAATTCTTTTTTTTATCTCCCTAGACTGATGATTTTAAAATCGATGAAGATGATGATGTTGATGAAGTAGATGTTTTGTCTTTGGTACCTAATTTAGTGGATTCTAAAGGTGAGTTATATGGTAGGCATCTCAAATTTGATATATATACTCCAATATCAATTTATAAAAATTATAAATACTATGAGATTAGAGATGATTTTAATAAATTCAATTAATAACAAATTTATGTTTTGAAATATATCTTAATCATTTTTGGGAAATATATGGATCCAGTTAGAGTGAAATTAATAACAAGGAAAATAATATTTTCTATTTCTCATCATTAACCAATATTATGTCTCAAATTGTAATTTATGAAATATTATATAGAATATATGAATGATAAAGTGTGTTATTAACAATGCAGTCATGAAGAAAAGATGTTGAATCTTGATTATATGTTTCTAAGTGTTGTGTTTAAATCTTCTACTTCAGGTGATCTTCCTTCATCTTCTTGAGTACCTCCACCAACCCATGTTCTATCTATTGGTATGTAATATATAATCATAAATTTCATAAGATAACAGTTTAATTTTATTTATTTTAAAAGGATAACATAAATTGATTTTTAATGTTTCAAGCACATAATTTTATGAAAATGGAATTGGTCAAAAAATATATCAATTTGGATGGAATAGATTGATATCCTCTTATAAAATCTTTTTATTTGTCTATGAAATGAATATTACCAAATATTACATAGATACATTGTTTAGATCCCTATATAGTTATATTTTAATTCACCATTTGACTTAGGAGTTCAAGTATCAATTTTAAAATTTGAATTTTCATATTCCAATTGTCGAATCCAATATAGAGAATAAATAAAATTACATTGGGGACATGGGTCATGGATCACGTGCTCTAGGGGATTTCACACAGATAATAAAGCATTACATCCACACTACAAACACTATTATCTTAGATCCACCATATTTCCCATAACATAAAACCTCCTACTATAAAATCAATTTTTAATCCTTTTTTCTTGTACCCTAGATAATATGTTCAACATAATATCCCTATTTCAATGATTCGGGTCATCAGACAATATAATTCAACCTCTACATCAAAATATAACCAACCTACCTCTGCCTATACATTCAAAATTAATGGATTCAATCCTTTCTTCGAACATTAGGAATTTTATTGAATCTAAAAAACACTGGATTACAATATTGGTAATTTACTAATATATTTTTCTAGAACATTTTTATATCAATGAAAAAAAATTATTATTTAAGCCTCTCCTATTTGAAATTTATTTTCTCTACTTTTTTACTTATTTATTTTTATATGTTATCATGGATTGACATTATAATAATCCCAAAAGGGGGAGAATAACTGATGGATTCTAGTCTTATATGAGTCATAAATTGTGACCATAAAAATGGAGATATTATTGTATTAGTCCAACACATCTTTATTTAATCATCCCCAATCATTATTATAATAATAATATTGAACATTATGTTTTTTGATAGTGAATTGTTTTTTAGAAAAAAAGTTAAAATTGGTTATTTATTGACATGAATTTTAAATGCTTATTTATTATGTTGTCCTACTCACTATGGAGGTCATGTGACCACATGAACAATCCAATGACTATGAATCAGATGTGCTAGTTTTATCAAATTCATTAACTAACCACATAATGAGCTAAATCGACCACATAAAGGATTTATGAAATTGTAATATTAGATAAATATTTAATGATATTATGTTAAGTGACCATGAGAATATATCAAGTGACTCTAGAATAAATGAAGCCACAACATGAAGTAAAGAAAAAACCGTAAGAAATTGTGAAGTGAACACAAGAAGAAATGAACCCACCACATGAATCATTGAAGTGTTATTGAAAAGAGAGGAAGATACTATGATAAGTAAATATATGGATTCTTGATGAAAATATGTGAGCACATAAAGATTCAATGTTAATATTCCAGGTAAGAATGCATCTGACCATGAAAAGAGTCTATAAAAGTGAAAATTCCAAGAAATAATTAACAAAACTAAAAGACAATGGTACTGTACATAAGTATATAACTAGTGACCTTGTATAACAAAATAAGTGCGGTATATCCAAATCCCCTACAATTATATTTTTGAGTATCTATTTTATGCTACTGGATTTATTGATTCAATTAGTATAATTATTAAATTAAGAAAATCATTCGGTGGGTTATTAGAGAAGTGATCTAATTAATTTGAAGAGCCACTAATGGAATTAATTCTGAGGTGTGTGTATATTATTGGGATAAATTTTGATACCCTTGGAACATACATGGACAATGATTCCATGACTATTGGTTTTTATAACCACTTTGTGAAAAAACTCAGATGAAGCATTTGTAATACAGATTTAAGAAAATCTAACAACTATAGATAATTATATGTAGAATCATCAAACCCTCTTAACTATCATCTCTTTTTCACTCTATTTGATATTTCATTTTCAGCAGTTTTTGAAATACTGTGTTTATTCATTAACATAGGCTTCTGTATTTTATTTATGATGGATACACCCTCATTCTCTAATTATTATACATATATTATCCAATTTGTAACTATAGAAGAGTTTGTGTGTATAATGGACTTCCTCTACTTGGACGTTTTAAATTAAACAAGATAAAATTTGTGGATTAGTATATTATGAAATTAACCTATTGGTAGTGGGTGATTTCCAAGTGAAGATGATTATGTCTCGGCTTGATTATAAACATTATTTTTTTATTCCACTTTGTGTATTTATGTTTTTTCTCTATTTTAAATCATACATGTATTAGTTATAATGATTATATTGAAATTCATTACGTTGATAGTAAAATTTAATATTTTTTTATATATGGTCTTGATAAAAATAATTTTTTATCGTTAAATGGTTTTTAAATCATTTTTTTCATATAATTGTGACTAAAATTTTTTAGAATATATTTAGAAATATAAATTTTTATATCTCTACTATTTTAGTTGAGTAGGTAATTTCTAAAAATAGTGGGATATTTTTAATCTTTTCAAATAAAATTTTATTTTTAAATTAAATTCACCCACCTCTTGAGTTATCATCCCAAAAACACAGATGAAATCTTGATAAACGATCTTTTATTTAGAGTTTTTCTTATAAAAATTTATTTAAAAAATATTCAAAGCTAAATGTGGAGAATGAAATGGAATGAAAAATATTTATTTATTAAAAACTCCGAAATATAAAATTTTTTGATGACCTTGGATGTTATGATGTGGTTTTTCTTCACATATGACATGAGATTTATTGTCATTGAAGAATATGAAAGTTTATAAGGAATTTATTGTGCTGTATAGTAATGATGATTTACTCTAAATCAAATGCATTTTAATATATATCATTGGTGAAGAAAACTTAAAATCAAAAAGTATAATGTTTGTAGACGTATAGAAAGAATATTTTTTAGGTTCTTAAAAAATTTCATTGAATGGAATAATGTCGAGTTCAAAAAATTAGGTTTCTTCTTTTATAGGATTAACCAGGGGAATGTTGTAATAATAGTATTGTAAAAATTGTGAAACTTATATAATGTTTTTGATTAATAAATTAAATCATATCCAGTAATGATGGAAGAAAATTATCTATAGAATAAAATTATGGGGAACATGTGTCTGAGAAATTACAACAGGATAATATATAGATAAATTATATCAAATATTACTTGAATGATAATGAATAAGGTATTGTATTCATTCAATTTTCCTTAATTGTGTGATTATAAACTACATACATAAAAATTATGAGATACGTTCAAATAATCAATTAGATCTAATAAATTATATAATTTGTGTCCCCTTTTGTAAAAACTAAAAAAATTGATATAATACCATTTCTAATTTATTTATAAATTTACTCCCATTAAATGAATTATTTATTTGAAACATAAATCAGAGGATCTAAAAATGTTCAAACATTTATAGAGATGTGTGCAAAAAAGTGTCTATATCATGTGAATAATACTTATATTGGTAATTTTGGTGAATATAAAAGACTTATGTTTATATATTATCTTGAAAATCATGGTATTTTTACTGGGTTTTTTTAAACTATACACCATGCATTTAAATGGTGTGGCAGAAAAAATAAATAAAAATTTGGTGGAGATAGAATGAAAAATGTTGATCAAATAAGTGAAATCAAGATATTTTTGAGAAAAGGTATTGTAGTGGTAATTTATGTTATGAATAATTTTTTCTACAGGGATAACATTGATAAGACACATTACATGATATATAATATAGAAACCCAAATTTTAAAGAAACTGTGGGTGTTCATAATTCCTTATATAATATACATTACGTTTGAGAATCATGGAACAATTGACCTGAGTATGGTCGAGGGAATGTTTTATTCATACCCTACTGGTGGATGTGTATACAGGTGTTAAAAAAAAAATAAGAAATAATTTTTTTCTCAATTTATGTGAATATACAAGAATATACTAATAAGAATGTTTGGTATATAGTTTTAAATATTAATGAAAGGGATGTTTAAATTGTTGTATTTGAATAATGTGAAAATGATTTTAATTAATTAAATAATGTTGAATCTACATAAGATGAAGTTTATATCATTTCTATCTTGAGAGTTGAGGAACAATTATGTTTAACTCATACAATATTATGCAAGAAAGTGTATGTTCATAACCTTATTGGAGTTCAATGAAAACAAGTTCAAACCAAAATATCGTCAAAGTTAGTCTCACTAATTCATTATATTTAAAAGGTGACCCAAAATATGATGATGATGTTTATAAAATCAATATTGTAATGATGATAATAAATAAGAGTCAGATCAAACTAAAAATATTGATACAATAGATCTTATTACCCAAATCAATCAATAATAATATTATTGGTATAAAGTGGGTGTTTTGAAATAAGTTAAATGATAAAGGTGAACTAATAAGAAAAATACTGAAAAACTAGTATTTAAATTTTACTCACAAATTTGAGGAATTTTGTTTGATTGATCTCTTATTCTAGTGAAAAGATTATAAACTATCAGAATATTTCATGAGATCACATTATACCACAGATTAAAAATATTTTATACTTATGTTAAATAAACTTACCATAATAGAGAGATTAATTATTTTGTTTATAAAAAAATAATGTGGCTTCATTCTTGGGAAAGACAAATTGTATGTGTTCATGTTGTATAATAATTATATAGGTTAACGGATGATCCAATAGCTACATTTTCAAAATTTCATAGATTCATTAAAAAAAATTATATAAAAAAGAAAATGATTTCATATTAAAATTTATATAAAATTAAATCATTAGGTTTATATTATTGTGATTGTTTATATTGATGACATAATATGTCTAGGAAATGATAAAGGGAAATGGTAAAATGTTTTTTGAGGATATGAATAATATTTTTTAAATATCCCTTCTTGGAGAAATTAAATAATTTATTGTCTTTCAAATCCCATGAAATAATAAAAATATCATTCATTATAAAAATTTGTATTCTATGGAAATTATAATTAAGTATAGAATAGAATATTCATAGCTAGTTTAATGAAAATAATTTGGGTAAAAAATTATCTGAAAAGATAAATAATTAAAAGAGATAGATCTTATAGATTTTAGAATGTATGATTGAATTTTATTATATATGGTGAGTTTAAGGCAATATATATTATATTTTGTATGAGTTTGTGATATGTATACAAGTGAACAAAAATCAAAATCATCTAAATTATGGAAATTAAATTATCATATATATTAAATTAACATTTAATTTTGGGTTTAAATATGAGAGTATAAGAAATGTTGTTTTTTGTTATGAAGATGCATAAAAAGATGGATGTATAGACAATAAAAAATGTATGTCTGGTGGGTTTTTTTCATCGAGAGAAATATTTTTCAGAAGATATATTAGGAAAAAAACCAATGAATCTTAGTATTATAGAAGATTATTATATTAATTCCAATCATGTTTCCAAACAACATATATGGATGAAGACATAGTTGGATGATTTGCTTTTAATATGATGTGTTCTCTTCTCTTGGTTTGATATAATAAATGTTTTATATATATCACTAAAAGTCTCGTGCAACATTCTTATTGTATGATCATTGATATAAAATATCACATAATGTAAGAGAAAATGGAGGATAATGAACTACAACTAGATATTTTTCTACAATGGAGTATGTTGCTGATATCATCACAGAAAACATATCCTAAGGAAACATTTTTTTACATCCGAAAATTTTTGAAACTTTTTTTGGACAAAAAAAACATTATTTTATATCATAAATTAAATTATGTACAACATTCCTTTCACATGGTCCCAAATCAGCATATATTACTCAAAACACTGACTTGGAATTTGTTTCACACAACAATAACTTTGTGTTCCTCACATGAAATACTAACATACCATACGTCACACGTAATAGAGAATTTCTAGGAAACATAATTTTAATGATATAATTATTTAAATGAGATAAAAAAATGCTATAAATGAATCATATAAACTTTAAAAATAATAATTTATTTTCAAATAAATTTTATAATATATTTTATTACATAAATCATATAGATAATGAATGATATGATTTTTGGTATAGTCCTTTTAGGTTTTAAAATACAGATTTCTCAAATGAACATCAATTAATAACAAAAATAATTTTTTGAAAATATAAGTATTGAATATAATAAATTAAAATTCTTTTTATAATTTGGAATTTGGAAATTATAATTGGGTGAATTTTTTGTATTTTCCTGATAAACATTATTATTGATGAATAGTGGAAAATATTGTTTTCTAGTTAAAAACTACCTTTCTTTGTAATAAATCATTAATGTTAAATGATATCATAATTTTTTAAAGTGAAATTATATATATATATTACATATATTAATACAATTTAATTCTCTATAATGAATTTCTATTTGAAATTAAATATAAAATCTTAACAAACTACTGAAAATTTTTCTACATTAAGACCCCATTATTCTATCACATCAACGAGATTGGAATTAATCTTAATATTTATTCTTCTATTATTTTAATTTTGAAAAAATGACATAAGCCACTATATTCAGTATAGTATTTAGAGACAAATAATACATTGTTATTTTTTGACCAAAATGAATAGTAAAATTTAGTATAATTAATCTTATCCATTAAGCCCAAATTAATCACAATTAGAGACTAAAAAATGAAATTTAGGGCCCATTTGACATATGAAATATTAAAACAGACTTTTTGTCCATATTACATCCTTAAAACTTTAATTATTGAGTTTTTAGGGTTTTCATGACTTTTTAAGTTAAGAAAATGTGTACACCTAACTTATTTCTAAAAATGCCAAGTCAGTCCTTTTCCATCCATATAAAAAGCCACCAACTATCCCACTTCCTCAAACCTATAAACCCACATATATTTGTAGAGTCCCTAATCTATAAAATTAAAAACATACCTATATTATTTCTAGAATCCATACATTAGGAATAAGTAAATCTAATGAAGCTTAATGGGAAAAACAAAAGGAGTTATCTGATCAAGAGGTAATGTCTTCTCTCAAGTCCTTTATAATGTTTTATTTTATTTACCCTCCACATTATTTTTCAATTAATCTATTAATTTTGTGACAAAAATATAAAAGGATGTTTTTATGTGAAGTATTAATCCTAAAGTTACACGCACCTCCATCTAAATGATGACAAACAGGTTATGGTTGTGTACGAAAAACTACCACCTCACTAAATGCTGATTATCCAATTTTCCATTCAGCCTATCATAGTGGACATTTTTATAGAAACTATGTTTATACATGATATATTTGATATTTATTATTTTTGTAAGCTTATTTATTATTTTATACAACACAAACCTTTTAATTTCCACTTTTTATTAATGTTATTGTCTCGTTTGAGGAATTGTAGATCATTGCCATCTCAAAGTGGAGAGATTCATTCACACAGCACACGGAATGTATTATGGAAGTATTTAGTGAAATAATATTTTATATATGATATAATAATGAAATTATAATAACTATATACATATATATAAATGTAATTTACATCCATTCTTTCTATTCGACAATAATAACAGAGACAATGTTCATTCCTGCCTACGACTTATCATATCCATGAACATTCTACTCCATTTCAAACATATATATTGTATAGAATATTTTAATATATATAAAAAAAATATAAATTTTATTTATATAATTATTCACATTATGCAATCATGATATATGTATAAGGACTAGAGATATAACTAATTATGACATGTGGAAAGAACAAAGAGAATATTAATAAAAATGAATCCTTAACATAGGATTATTAAAAATAGGGTTATATATGGTCTTCATAAAAAAATATATAATATAATATAATTAAATGGTTTTTTAGAATATGTATGATAAATTTATATTTAGTATACATGTGGTTTGAATGAGTACGTTGAGAGTAAGATAAAATGTAAGGGGATTTACTCTCACTTTTTATTTTTGTAAGGCCACTATTGACACTTGTGTTGTGTTTGTACATCCCATGATTTTATTCTATTTAAATTATTAATATTATATGGGTATTAAAATTTAAATTTTAGGGATAAATTTTTTGGGTTTTAGTTTTCAAAAGTTACCAAATCATTATAAATGTTTTTTCATAACTTTCTTTCTTTGGGAATCATGTTTTTTATGCACCAAAAATATTTTTCAAGGTGTATATACATCCATTTTATATGTTATATCTCAAATATATATTTTTTCATTATATATTGATATTTATTTAATTTGGATTTCATACATGGAGATTATGATCCCAGGTTACCAATTTATAAAAGTCTATTAATACTATCAAATCATTTTTTTGAGATTGTTTACGTTTATTCCTATATTGATCATGTATTGTGATCCGTCACTCAAGAAGTACCCATAATTTCCTTATTCTATCTTTAGAACAGATATACTAACGTTTTTTAACTATTTATTCCAAACATTGTTTTCATAGATTCATATATAGTGTTTCAAAGATATTTTTAAAGAAAAAGGTTTTCAAAGTGTTGAATGTTGTAAAAATCATTCCTCTATAAAGGAAAGGATGTTTTTCTAAAGAAATGTTTTTAAATTTTCTTTCAAAATTATTTCCCATCTAAGATAACATACATTTCTGTAATGAATTCCTTTATGGGGAATTTATTATATATTTTCATTATTATTATTTCTGTAAATGGATTATTATTTGAATGCATGATGTTAATTGAACGAATTTCACATTCATGGGTTATCTTCTTTTAAAACCCAGTTCCTTTCATGGATTATGTTTATGATGAAATAACGTTTAACCCTATCTTTTTGCACAAGGTATGATATGATTATGTGTTAATGATATCCATTTCATTTCATATATTATGATATGAATATTTATGATTCTTTAGTATATATATATTTGATTTCACTTTGATATAGGTGGGAGCTATATCTACCTCTAATTAATTGGTTAAATATATATATCTAATGAGATATAATTAGATGGTATTGGGAATGAACCTAGACTACTAAGATTGTCATGGAGAGATCCATGGATTCCATGATGGTAGGAGGACTGAACTCATCCTACCAAGATAGTCGTTGGAGTGAACCATGCCTACAAAGATAATATTGGGAGTGAACATATACTATATAGATGGTGTTGGAAGCGATGCTTTTTATACTATAAAGATCATATTATATGCTTATGTTTCTTCCATAATCTCATGTTTAATTATTATTTTACACATTCATGTATTATGTTCTTTATTTACATATTATTCATGCATTAAAAGCTTCTATGATGTATGCCATTATTCATCTATATGATATTTGATATACATGGTATGATCTTCTCTTTACATGGCCAGGTTTTCATGCCCATATGCTCATGATTATTATTACATGTGTCCCCTGTTTACCCTTACAATGAATTTTATGTCACCCCTATTTAAGATTCCTTCCCCATGTTATGAATATATGTTTTATTTTTGACGTGTCTAAAAATGGTTCTAGTCAATATAAACCTATTGGGAGATAATGTGACCAATTTATGTACATTTGATTATTTAAACATGATTCCAAAGGCAAAAGACTAGTTTTTTATTCAAGCATCTATTTTCTAATGTTTTATTTATTCATCAAATGTTATGTAATTTTAATATATGTCAAGACTGGTTCAGTATTTTTGGTATCAGAGAAAATTTTTAGTTACCATTTGGAAACTAGGATTATAAAACCATTGTGACAACTGTAATGACATGTCAATGTATTAGTATCATCCTGAGTCAATGTTTAGTAAATTATCCTGGAATTTTCAAGAATGATAGATTTAGTGTATTTAATAAATACATCCTTATATGGATACTAAAATATGATATTATCCCATTAATATATGTAACTATGAGTAACAACTCCGATAATATTTTTTGGGCATAACTTAGTGTAATCTGGTACATGACAAATAGCCTTACCGTAAACCAAGATTGACACTCTATAGGGATTTTCTTTGGAAATTAATAAACACATCATTAAATATCATGATAGATTTAAATAGATTTTTTCTATGAAAACTCTTTGATAAACCTACAGTGTCATATATTTAGGTTGGTGATATATGTTATAAATCCTATAAATGATGTTTCATGATTATGTGGTTCCTCATTATGATAACTATTTGTTACTTTTTATATTTGGTTATAGTCAATGCCTGGAACAAAAATGAATTGCATTAATGTTTATTAAAATGTAAAATAATACAATTTTCCCCTTGAGAAACAGAATGTTATGGGAGCATGAATGAAAAATCTTGTTATTATGATAGGACAACATTATAAAGCTAGAAATCGTGGTGGACTTCCAAATAAGAAAAGTAGGGAACAACATTATATTTATTATTTCATGAGGCAATGTACACATTCATTCCAAGGGTATTTTGATTCACCTGTTGATAAAAATGGATCTATACCACTAAAAATATATTGTCCATTATTTAGTGTTTAGCTCTTGAGATATTCATTCTGGTTGTTTATCAATTGTAAGGAGAAATTGAGAAATGGTGTACTCTAATCAATAATACGAGGAAGTATGATGATTTTTAATCCATGGATTGGGGCGTGTTCAAAAACATATATTTCAATAATTGCAGTCCCTAGATTCGTCGTACCATTATTGATTTAGAGTCCCTTAAGAAAAAGAAAATGGATGATGAATATGATGGTCCCTATGAGGCTAATTTTTTAGTACATCTGAGGTATGTTTCATGAATTATAATACATCCAGAATTTAATGTTGATAGGTTCTTGAGTGTCTTAAATCCATGTATCTTAAGAGAGTTTTCCATAAGAGATTTTAGTATCTATGAAGATATTGTGAATTGTGTAATCGAGGTCAAAATAGAGGTTGGAGTCATGTATCAATATCATGGTTCTGAAATGAATAAGATGATATGATTTAAAGTAAAATTTAAACAACATAAACAAAATAAGGTGACCATTAATTTTTCTCTATTTGTGGCAATATGAATGGAGGAAATTTTCTTAATGGGGCCAATGAATTTTTTAAGTGAGTAAGTGAATTCCATCAAGAATTTTGTTGCTGAAGTGATGAGAAGATATTAGTTGAAATTATGAATATGGGAAAGTGGCATAGAATGAAAATCCCATGATTATGTGCTATAGGTGTCAATAGAATGGTAATTATACTCACCACTGGCCAAACCCATGGGTTTTTATGATAATCAAATACAACAAACTCATATGTCAAGGGACAAGGGTAAATATCAAACAATCTCTATTTCTAAAAGGCGGGGTGATAACACTGGGATTGAATGTAAACATACCATCCTATATAGAACTTCTAATGCCATATTTGATTCTATATATACCAACACTTTCATATCTAAATAGTTTACTATGGGTATTATGATTCAACCAAAACAATTAAATTTGGTATTATCAATGGAAACCCCTAATGGTAAGATGATTACATCTCAAGTATATAATTCATATACTATTGATTTCTGTGGGAATATGATTCTTATAAATCTTTTAATTATTCATTTTTTTAATATGATGTAATATTTGGCATGGACTTCCTTTCTATGCATAAATCCCACATAAATTTTCAAGGATGGGAAGTTATTTTTTTAATTCAAACCCTCCTTTGATCGTCTATCAACTTGATGAAAATAATTAAATTATTGTAGATATTAAATCCATGGTATGGGTATTAATTTCCATTAAAAAGGGCGTTTTATCTCAATTGGTTAGTTAATGATTTGACATTTATGATATGCCAATTCTTTGGGATTTTGAGGATGTCTTTTCAGATGATTTTCCTAGTATTCCATAAAAATGTGATGTTCAGTTTTTAATAGAATTCATACCTTGTTCCACAATTATTTCAATGTATCCTTATAGAATTTCCCATTTTGAGTTGCCAGAATTGAAAAAGAAACTCTGAGAAATACTTGATAAGGGATTCATTCAACTAATTATGTCACATTGGGGTGGACATATTCAGTTTGTGGAGAAGAAATAATAATCAATGTGACTCTTCATTGACTATTGTGAGTTGATTATGATTGAAATCAAGAACTAGTATCGTCTTCCCTATATTGATGACTTATTTGATCAATTGTACAGAGATCAGTACTTTTCCAAGACTGACCTTCATTCTGGATATCATCAATTGAGGGTCATGAAAGATGATATACCCAAGATGGAATTCTATACAAGGTATTGACACTATGAATACATAGTGATAAATATTTGTATTAATAATCCCCTACTATCATAATGGATTTAAGGAATACATTATTTAGATATTACCTAAATCTGTTTTTAGTATTATTTATAGGGGATATTCTTATCTTCTCAAAAAGAAAGGAAGAGCATGAATTTTACATGATAATTTTATTGATGTCCATAACGAAGGAGATTCAAATTGAAAATATTACAAAATGTGAATTTTTTATGAACATGGTTTCATTTATGGGTCACATAATCTCAATAGATATTATATAAGTAGATAAATCAATATGGAGGCTATTGAATGTTTTCCTAGACCAACCACGGTGACTGAGATCTCTAGTAAACTTGGATTATCTGGATAATATCGACGGTTTATGAGGAACTTTTCTAGAATACCAAGTTCACTGAACAAGTTAACCTAGAATTGTTTCAAGATCCTCTAGGCAGATGAATGTGATGAAAATTTGAAGGATCTAAATAGAAGGTTGTTCAGTGAAACTATACTTACATTACCGTATAGAGGATACAAGTTTGTAATCTATAATGATGCATATTATAAGGGATTAGGATGTGTTCTTATACATAACATAATTTTTATTCCCTATTCCTAAATAATGTTGAATATTAATGAGAAAAATTACCCAACTTATGATTTTGTGTTTGTAGCATTAACTTTTGGGTTGAAGATATTGAGGGAATATCATTATGGGGAATGGTATGATATATATACTGATCATAAAATTCAGAAATTTATATTCACATAGAATGAGATGAACCTGTTGCAGTGAAGATGGATTGAGTTGATAAAGTATTATCATTTCACAATATTTTACCACCCTAGGAAAGAGAACATGGTGGTTGATTCATTGATTCACAAAGATCATACTAGAATAACCAAGATAAGTATCACCAAAGATCCAATATTTATGGATTTGGAGAGGCAGGATCTAGAAATCCTAATAGTAGGGGAAAATTTTACCTTTCTCAAGTCATTTTTCATCCCTATATCCATGTGAATGTTAAGGAAGTTCATAAGTAAGATAATTTGGAGAAAAATAATGTTTGGAATTTACTTGAGATTATCCTTGGTCAAGATGAATGATAAGATTCAAGTACCATATATGTGTTCCTTCCACAATATATTTAAAGGACCTATTATAGAAAGGTCATAGTTATTCATTTTCTATTCATCATAGATGTACAATTTTGTATAGGGAATATATAGAAGACTTATGGTTGGATGGAATGAAGGTAGATATCACAGAAATTGTATCTCAGTACTGGGACTCCCAACATGTTAAGGCTGAATGACAAAATTCAAATGGTATGTTCCATCCATTACCCATACTAGAATGGAATGTGAGGAAATAACTGTAGATTTTTTTGTTGGAATACCCAAAATTAATAATGTTTTTAATGATATGTGGGTGGCATCTGATCACCTTATAATGACAATGCACTTCATCGCTATCACAAAATAATTCTATATGGACCATTTACTCAGGATATAAATTGGCGATGTGGTGAGGTTGTATTGAATATGACATTGAATTCTATTATATCAGGTTATGATATTTACATCAATGTTCTAGAAATTTAATCATCAATAACTTGATATTGAATTGCGTTTCATCGCTACTTATCATCCAAAGACAAATGATCATTATGAAAGAATGATTTAAACCCTAGAGTATATCTTCAGATCTTGTTCTCTGAATTTCAAGGGTGTTTGGGATCTAAAACTTCATTTAGATGAGTATTCAATCACTTATATCTTAAACTGAATAATTAATATGAAACCTTGTGAACTCCTTTATGGGTATATGTGTAGATATCTAATTTGGTGGGATGAATATGGAGGAAAACAGCTATTGGGGCCTGATATCTCTAAAGATGTGATCGAGAATGATAGAACCATTCAGCCACAAATTAGGGCAGCACAAAGTCGATAAAAAGTAATGTTGATAACCATAAGTGTGATATATAATTTAAAGTTTGTGAAATTGTGTTTCTATGAATGTCACGAGGATTAATGTTAGGAGATTTTTGAAGAACGGGAAACTAATCGTTAGGTATATAGGCCCCTCTGAAATCCTTGATCACATCTGGATGGTAGCCTATCACATGGTTCATCCTCAAAATCACTCTCAAGCCAACTATTTGATCCTTGCATCTCTCTTAAGGAGTAACATTCCTAAACCTTTTAATGTAATAAACTCATAGTTAATGTCATTGGAGTAGGATTTGTCTTACTATTATCAACCTGTTGAAATTCTGGACCAATCGGAGAAAGATCTATGAAAAATGACCACTCACCTGCCTAGAGTTTTGTAGAGAAATCACCTATTACAAGATTCTTTTTAGGAACATAAGGATATGATGAAACTTAATTAATCTAATTTTATAACATTAGTGATGAATTTTTGTGGATAAATTCCTTTTACAGGGGGTAGAATGTGACACCCTGAGTTTTTATAATCTTTTTATTAGAATACACTAAATATTAATATTTTTTCTTACCTATAATTTGGCCTCTAATTCCAGTCACACAATAAAAAATTGGTGTACTCTACATGAAACATCAACTGGGTGTACATTACACAAAACACTGATTTCACATACGATACACACCAAAATGACTCAGCATATTTCATGTGCGACACATATTATCCAAAAAACACTATTTTAATGATATAATTATTTAAATGAGATAAGTATAACATAAATGTTAATATTTATAATATAGAAAGTAAAAACCACTTTTCCAATAATATTTATATTTATTTATATAAATAAAAAATATTGATAATGATTGATATGGTTTTTTGTACAGTCCTTGTAGGTTTTAGAATATTTTTTTATCAAATGAACCACTTTTAATAATAAAATATGTTTTAGATAAATTTAGAAATTTAATTTGATAAAATAAACAACATGTATTGATTCAGAATGTCGAAATTACATTATGGGTATTTTTTATTTGATACATTCTTTTTTGATGAATACTAAAAAATATTTTGCTTTAGTTGAAATCATGCTTTTTGTTTAATTAATTGTGAATGTTAAATGAAATTATTAATTTTTTAATGTCACATTTGATAAATATTTAATAAATTAATAAAATTTAATTCACTAAAATCAATTTCACTTTGAAATTGAATATAAAATCTTAACAGGCTTTGTAACATTTTTATCTTTTAAAACCCTTTGATTTCGTCTCCTCTGTGGGATTAACATTAATCTTAATTTTTCTATTTCATAGATTTGAATTTATAAAAAACCAAAATAAGCCATTTAATTCAAATTAATTCTATGATTATAATTATACCATGCTAATTTTTGAAAAAAAATAATTATTAAATGTGATTAAATTTAATCATAGCAATTAAAGACAAATTAAGCATAACTGTGGAATGAAACTTGGAAATAAGGGTCAAAAAGACCTATCCACTTGTCCAAACCCCATTTTCCATAAATACATAATCCTTAAAAATTACATTATTTTTTTGTGTAGTTATAAATTTTTTTGAGATGAAAATTTTTACACCAAATTAGTTTATAAAACTCCCAAGTCAGTCATTTTCCTTTTATATAAAAAACCACCACGTCTCCCACATCCTCAAACCTCTAAAACCTATTCAGTTTGGACATTCCTTAACTAATAAACATCCCAAAATCTATATATTACTCTTATAATCCTTCAGTTGTTAATAAATAAATCCAAGGATTCCTTTTGTTATAAACCAAAAGAAGTTACCCGATCAAGAGGTAACATCTTCCCTCAAGTCCTCTCTTTTATTTCCATTCTCCACCCCATCCAATTTATTTTTTTAATGATTTTAATACAACACCAATATCATAAATATAATATTATTTTCTTAATATATGGACTAAACATACTCTTTCATACACCTCAATCTCATGTATAATGATCATATTGTTTATGTGTACTGTGAACTACCACATCACTACATGATCGTTGTTCAATTTTCTTTACCGCCGCTCATGGTAGCCATTATAAGGGACATGTTATTTATATATGTTATATATGATATTTATTATTTATTTAATCTTATAATTTTTTTTACAACAATAACCTTTTACTTCCCAATTGTATTTAACAATATAATCTTAATTTAGGATGTTTGGACTACATACCCTCAAAGCTATTAGATTAGTTCACACACCGCATGGAATGTATTAAAGATGGTATCAGTGAAAATATATGATATAAATGATATAATAATGAAAATATAAAAAATATATATATATATATACTCATGTCATTTACATAGTTTCATTCAATACGATAATAGAAATGGAAACAATATCCATGAGTACATACAACTTACTGTCTCCATGAACGATGAATTCCATTTCATAATTATATAATATATATAGTATTTTAATAAATATATACTGAATATAAATGATATTTATTTAATATTTCACATTCTATAATCATGATATATGTATAAGGACAAATGATATAACAAATTAAGACATATTAAAAAAATGAAAAATATTCAAAGGGAAAACTTAACAAAGGATCATTAACAAACTGGTAATATTAGGTGATAATCAAAACATATACAGAAATAGTTATAATTATATGGGTTTTTAAAATATGTATGCTAAATTTATATTTATTATATTGTTTTTTTCAATGACTATGACGAGAGTCAATATACAAGGTAAGGGGATTTTATGTCACTTTTTATTTCCATCAGATACTTGTTATGTTCACCACTCTTTTCATTTGTGTGGTGTATCTAAATCCCATGATTGTGTTATATATATTATAGCTAAATTTATGGGTTTCCACATTAGAATTATATAATCTTTTATTTAAGGGTCTAAATTTTCTACAAATAACAAATCAGTAAAAAGGTTTTGTCATAATATTCATTCCTTGATACTAATGTTTTATTATACACCTAAACTCTTTTTAGAGGTATATATAATTCCATTTGACATATTTTGTCGGGAATATAATTTTTTCATGATATTATATTCTTTATTTAATTTCCTTATATTACACGGATAGTATGATCCCAACTTACGATGTTATAAGAGATTATTGAGACAATGTCATCATTTTTGATATTGTTTACGAATAATCTTACTTTGATGAAATTGTTTGATAAATCTCCCTAGAATACTCATGATATTCCATATCAAATGTTTATTCTAGATATAATCATGTCATTGTACCATTATTTTCACTCTTTTTTACATATGAATTTTTTTTAATTAAAATATGATCTTATTTCTCTTTGGTCTGAAATATATTGTATTCAAACACCATGTTTTTGAAAATGTTTTCAAAAGATCCTGAAAGATCATTTACAGGGTAAAGGACTTTAATTTTTTATTGGTTTAATTGCTTCTTTTATATGTTTTAAAATATATTTTTGAGATTATGTTTTAAATATTTTTGTATGTTATAAAAATCATTATTCCAAACAAGAAAGGATATTTTCCTTAAGAAATGTTTATAAAAGATAATTCAGAAATAATTTTCCATATAAGATAACATTGTTTTTTGTCAATCATGACATTATGGGGAATTTATTCAGTGATTAAATTGATAGGAATTATTGTAATGGATTATTTTTTGATGGAATGGTGTTTACGGATCTCAATTTACATTCACAGGTTATATGCTTTTGAAACACACTTATTTTCAGTAATTATGATTATGATGAAATGATTGTGAACCCAATATATTTTGACATGCTAGTATATGAATACATGTTTATGATACGGATCTCATTTCCTGGGTCAGGTTATGATTATTTGTGATCTTGTGGCATACATATTTACGATTTCACAGTGAGATGTGTGTGACCTATATCCCCCTCCAATGCATTGGGTAAATATTTATATTTAATTAGATAGACTAAGATGGTCTTGGGATTGAACCCTGGAAACTATGATGTTCATGGTAGTGAACCATGACTACAATTATGGAATGATGAGTGAAATCATTCTACCAATATGTCCTTGAGAGTGAACCATGACAACAAATATGGTATGGGGAATGAACCTAAACAACCAATATGGTCTTGTCAGGGATGACTTTGATACTATGGAAATTATATTATATAAATATGTTTGTTCCAAAATTCCATGCTTCATTACTAAGTTATGATATCATGGATTATGTTTTTATATCATTGTTATTCATGTCATAAAAACTTCTAAGCATTATATAGTGATTCATGTATATGCTCATAACATATTGGTTATGATTTTTTTTTCTTTATCATATTCTCTAGCACAAATGATCATGATTATTCTTAAATGTCTCCCTTGTTTACCCTTACTGAGAATTTGAGCTTACCCTTTTTATTCTTCTATCCTAAGGTTATGATGATATTCCTTATATTTTATGTTTCTATGAAATGTGATAGTTAAGAAGAACCTAGTGGGAGATAATGTAGCTCATTTATGTACTTATATTTATGTTTTCATGTTTCTAAAATAATTAGACTAGTACATCCTTGAAGAAACTGTTTGTGTAATGTTAATAAATGTTAATATTGGTTCTGTATAATTTTCAAAGGATAAGGTTGATAATGGTTTTTCAACTTATATATCTTCATGTCCAAGGTTTGTTATATCTCCCCCTCTCTATCATGAATTTGCACAGTTTTGTCAAGTGGGAGAATAATGATTTACAATAAATCTATCCTATGGAATGCATTTTAACTTTATATGGAAATCATATATTTTTTGGTGTGGTTATTTAAAAGTGTGTGATTTGATTCCAGTGTCTAAAAACTAATATATTAGTTTATTAAAGGGGATGTTGGAAAATTTTGTCTTATAATAACTTTTTTGAATGTTTCCAGTGAATGAATAATTTTCTTATGAAGTGTATTAAAATGATTCTTAAGTTATATATTATAGAAATAATTGTGTGATTGTTTATTACTATGATTTCCCTTCCTAGAGTTTTCTGTCATAGTTTTATAATTGTTTTATAAATAATGTATTTTAGGAATTACATTTTTTAGTGATTTATCTTCCATGGTTGACAACAAAATAAAAATGGAGATATTATTAAGATGTGTAATATTATAGGTTCTTCGAAGTAGTTAGAAGATATTTAGATTAATTTTGTTTTGGATTTAAAAAGGGTGTGATCGTTGTATTTACATTAATCATATTAACATAAAACACATAACATTGAATTGAATTCCAAAATATGGGGAGCATTTAGAGAAGATTGAACTGATTTTTTCATACAGATGATCATAAAACGAAATATTATGGAAAATATTTTTTGATAAATATTTTTTCAATATTATTTAAAGGATCATAAAATATAGTGTTTGGTGATGCTTTAAATGTAACATCTCGGGTAAATAAAGAATAAAACATTTTCATATTTATAAATATTTTATAAATAAATATTAATTTTACTTTAATGGAGCTGCAATGGTGGATGGAAAACCTGAAACACTACAACAGGTTTATTTGAAATCTTACATTGCACACAACGTTGAGTTATACTGAACAATAATAATGTAATATTATTATTTTAAATTGTCGTTAACGCCTAGATGTATTTATTGGCGGAATGAAACAAAACTAACTAAAAATGATTATACATTTTTTTAACTGTTTTAACATTTATCTAATAAATTTTTGAGGCATAAAATAAGATATAATCTAAAATTAAGCATAAATAATCTAATATCCATTAAAAGGATGATTTACCGCCTTTTGATGGTGAACCCACATTAAATGTAGTTTTGGAACATTTTATATTTTCTATATGAAAAAATAAATTTTGTCTCTAGAATAGGGACATCAAAATTTACATTGGGTAAATTTTTTTTTCTGATTAAATTCCTTTTTTTAATGAATAGTGAAAAATACTGTATTTTAATTCAAAAATCAATTTTAATATAATTTATTAACATGGTTAGATTATCATTAAAAGTTTTTTTAAAGTGTAAATTTATTATATTTTTACCATTTAATCCAATTATGGTCATGGGATGTATTTTCACTTTGAAAATGGTCATAAACAATTGTCATTCTTTTTATAGTTATTATTTCATAAAATCACGCTTTTTGATTTCAAAATGGTAATAAATTTTAAATTAATTAATGCAACATATATGTTTTAATTTGGTAAAATATACATCATTTTTGAATTTGGAATACCAAATTTATCGTAGGGTTAATTCTTGGAATTATTTTCAAAAGCCTTCAATTTTTGATGAAAAGTGAAAACAATAAAAAATAGTTAAAAACCAACATTTTCATTTAAATGAAATTTTACCACTTATGTGAATTGTATTTCAAAAATTTGTCATACAATGTTTTTAATAGTATATAAAATTTGGTTCAATAAGATGAAAATATTTTTGGGTGAATAGTTACTTTTGATATTTTTTCCCTCGATTAATGGTAAATAGTGTAATTCAAGGTAAAAACAATATTATAATAATATAAAATTTCCCTAAAATTTTTCCTAATCCTATTTTTTTATATTTATAACCATGAGTATCCTTGGGTCGATTTTGGGACCCCATGGAGCCACATAAGAGTGATAATATCACTTTATATTCATTAATTTAATGTAATGAACAAAATGACATAAACATATATCTTTTTGTATGTCAATTTTTACATGAGGATATATGAGTTATCTCTTAGAATATATATATTAATTTGAAATATAAAAATATTTACAGCATCATGGTATTTTTTATAATTTATATACATCAAATAAATAAAATTATTTTTGACACAATAATGCTGTAGTGTTTACCTCATTAATTAATGATTTAAATAAAAAAGATTGTGAAGATTGAAATAATATCCAAAAATAGTACAATTATTATTATATGATTATATTTCAAACATTATTTATCTTTTCATTAACTTTAATGAGTTTTGGACCTTTACCAACTGATAATCATTAGATAATAAGATAGTATTTTCAAACTTTCCTAAAGAGCCTCTCCCCCCCTTATAAAAATACCTAACGTCTAACCCATTCCCCACACTTCTCAATCCCATTGGATCATCCAACCTCTGCCTAATTAATATCCCAAAATCCATATATTCCTCCTAGAAGCCTTCCCTTAGGCATAAGGCACTTTAATACAACATTTTGGGTAAAATCAAAGGGAGTTACCTGATTTAAAGGTAACGTCTTCTATTAAATTTATTTATTTTATTTTACTTATCAAAACCCCTTAACAATTATAATTCATTTAGTTTATAACAACAAAAATTTCCAAAATATACTACTTTTTTATTTTTATTAGGATTTTAATAACACTTACACATACTTCTTTCTAAAGCATAAAGAACATACTGTTTCTATGGACGGTGAACTACGACCTCATGAAATGATGATTGTTCAATTTTCTCCTACCTCCTATTATGGTAGCCATTAAGCTAGAACTATATTTATATGTGATATATATTACATTAATATTGTTACTATGCTTCTTTATTTTTCATTTATAGAATATCATTATGGTTTCCATAGAGGGTAAATATGATAATTTCATTTGAGGAAGTTCAGACTACCGCCCCCTCGATGTTATATGACTCGTTCATTCCATACATGGGACGGATAAATGATGGAGTTAATGAATTTTTATATTATATTATACATTAATTCTAATATATCTATCTATCAATATGTTTACATTCCATAAAAATAAGAAATTGAAATGAATGTAGCGTTCATGCGTACGTATGGCTTACCGTCTCCATGAACGATGTATTTCATTTCTTATCTCCAAATGATATGTAATATTATAAATAAATATTTATTCTAGATATATATGATAAATATGATATCTAAATATTGAATATCATTCTATAGATAATGGACCTTTCACCACATGAACAACATCTAATTATAAGAAGTTCAATTTTGACTTAAGTACCATATATCGACAAAATGACCATTATTAACATAAATGATTACATAATATTTATAACATAGTATTAAGTAATATAAAAGAAATAAAAAACATGAAAATAGATGATAATAAATTAGAAATTAACATTAGATTATTATTCATGATATTAAAGAACGAATGGGTCAAGTCGGACACAAGGTAAAGGACTTCATCTCAATATCCTTTCATTGAATCATATTTTGCTTTATACACAACATTATTTTATACAGTTTATAAACAATTTTGACATTTCATTTTCTTAAAAGGGAGTATTTTTCTATGATAACTGTTAAAAAATGGAAAAATAAAGTTTCTACTTAACGCAAGCGGTGACAACAAACTTTACTTCCTCCACGAGTATTATTTGATCTTTGGATTCCTAAACAAGTCGTAGTTTTTTTAAATGGAAAATAAATACCATATAACATTTTTTATTTATTGTAGTATTCAAAAAAAAATTAGAAATCATTTTTCATTTCAATATCTTTATATGATATATTGTTATTGAAATGTGGATATATTATCTTTCACTTATGATTGTTTTATTTGTTATGAATATGTTATGGTTCTTGGGCATAGTTTACGTATATGGGTGGTTCTGTGATAAGCCTAGGGTGGGTGAGCCTAATATAGCTATCCAATTCATTGTGTATTGTGATGGCGATAAATGTGAATGTTTCTCATTATAGATTTAGGGAATACACTATGATGGGTATTAGAAATTTAACTCCCAATGTAAGTGTGAAAGCTACAACATAAGTTTTTTATTGATTCCACAAGTTACCTTTATGATTTGGGATTAAAATGTGTTATTAATAAGATTTAGGATTTCATGAGCTATGTTAAAATGATTTTGGTTTTATTGAATAATGTATTATTTCATTATTTTTTAACCCTTATTTTATTTTTTACACTCAACCTATGTTTTGAAAAACGTTTCACAGCACATAAAGACGAATATGGTCATGGATGAGATCAAGGAAATGCTATGCTGTCTAAAACATGGAACAAGACATGACTCTTTTTTCAAGAGTTTTTATTTTTTGAAAAAATAGACACATTGTAGAATTTTATTGTTTGTAATTTTTGATATGTAATATAATATTTATGGCCTAATTCCTTAAAACTATAATCCTAAAAAGATCATCAATGTGAATTATTCATTTAATTGAAAAATATAAAATGTTTTAATGATGGGTCCTTATAGATGGTATCATAGAACTATTTAGACAAAACTAAGATTTAGAATATTTTTAAATTAATATCCATAAATATTATTTATTTTAAGTTATGATTCAAAGGATACAGTATTTATAGATTAAAATGTTGCTTTGCCTAAGATATTTTTGTGTTCATAATTGTTTTCTCATAGAGGAAACACGGCAGCTATGATGGGATGACATCAAGGGGGTGTCAACCTTCCAAATAAGAAACATGAGATAGTCGGAATTGTAACTGAACTCATTGTAGCTGGGATGGCACATTTGACTAAGGCTATAAATGGTGGTGGTATCCATGGATGAGATAATCTAGATCAACCATAGATGAACATGTCAGTAGTAGAGAATTTCATGAGGTAGCATCCCCCATAATTTAGAGGATCATCTGACCCTTTAATAGAATAAGGGTGTATTGATGCACTATATATGATTTTTGTGATCATGGGGTGTTCAGAACATCTAATGGTTAGTCTCGCTATTTAAAGTTTTGAAGGTGAAGCCAATTAGTGGTGAGAGATGGTGAAAAATATCGTGGATATTGAGGAAATTGACACTATTAATTTGGATGAATGAAATGGATTGTTTCTTGAAAATATATTCCTATGGATTGAAAATCATTTCCTGGAATTGAGGTAGGAGGATGACTTTGTGGCTGCTTATGAAGAAAAATTCACTCGATTGGCAAGGTATGCTCAAAATTTCATACAAGATCATGGTAGTAAAATCAATTGTTTTTCTCAGGATTAAAACCAATGTATAAAATGGCTTTATATTATTGTGATTTCAAAAGTTATGAAAAAAATTTGATGTGCGTAACTGGTGGAAATAGAGTTTGTAGACGATCATGTGTTCTTTGACAAACAATAGAATTAGAGGTCGAGGTGGTAGATTAAAGGGAATAAATCTTAAAAAAAGTCTGATGGTAAGAAAAATTATTTTACACTTTGTGAAAATTGTGGTAAACAAATGATGGGGAATGTCTTTTGAATAATGGTATGTACTGCAGATGTGCAAAAATGGAACATAAGGCTCATAATTTCACTGAAAATGATTAGTGTAATGGTAAGATAAAATCTGATTTACCTTCAGTAAAATGGTTTAAGTGAAATTAAATGTGTCATATTGCCAATGAATGTCCAAAGATGAACTCAAGTAAGGGAAATCATCCAAAATACAAGCAGAAAGGGATGTTGAAGTCATTTGTAACTACTTCAGTAGATGTTGGGACATCAAATGAAGTAGTATTAGGTACACTATTTGTTTGTTTAGATTATGCCAATGTATTGTTTGATTCAGGGTCTTCACACTCATTCATTTATGAGAAGTTTTCTAGTAAATTGGGAATTTCATCTCAAGATATGAATCGTAAACATATGTCAGAAATAGATGGGGGAAATTTTTATTTAAAAAGAAATTATAATAACCTTCTTGTCCTTGTATGCAGAATGAATCTACCTACATAACTTTTTTTCCCTCTAGTAGAGTTTGATGTTATTTTTAGTATGTATAGGTTTTCCATTTATCATGCTAAGATTGACTATAGAGAAAAAAATGTTTATTTTAAGAAATATTTTTATATTATGTACAAGAATAGACCCTTACATTTGATAACATATCAGGAAGCTGAGAATATTGTAAAATATGGAAATGAATGTTACCTTGCACATATTGTTGAAAACAAAGGAACTGCTTAGATTAATGATGTGTCGATGGGAAATGAGTACCTTGATGTTTTTTCTATATGAATTGTCTGGTATTATACCAAATTGGGAAGTGTAATTTACTATTGGCTTAGATCTTTATGATAATCCAATTTCAAAATCCCCTAATCGAATGGATCAAATTTCACATTTAGAGTAAAAGAATCAATTACAGTAGTTATTAGATAAAGGTTTCATTCGACCAAGAACATCACCATGGAGTGCTTCTATCTTGTTTTTTAATAATAAATATGGTCAAATAAGACTTTTCATTGATTATAGAGAATTTAATAATATGACTATCAAGAACATGGATTCTTTTCCTCATATTGAGGATTTTTTTGATCAGCTCCAGGGATCTCCATATTTCTCAAAGATTGACTTGATGTCAGGGAACCATCAATTGAATGTAATGGAAGCAGACATTCTGAAGACCACATCTTGTACTAGATATAGCCATTATGAATTTTTATTTATGCCTTTTTGGTTAAAAAATTAAGTAGTTGTATTTAAGGATCTTATAAATAAAATTTTCCATGCGTTTTTGGATATGTTTTTTGTTGTGTTCGTTGATGATATTTTAAATTATTCTAAAAGTAAATAAGAGCATGAAATTCATTTAACGGTTGTCTTTAAATCCTTAAAAGAAAAGTAATTATATGGTAAATTCAGAATGTCTGTGTTTTGGTTACAACAATTTTTTTCCTTGGATACATTGTTTTATAAAATAGCATTAATGTTGATCCAGCTAAAACAAAGTTGTTAGAGAATGTACAAGACCCATAATTATAATTGGGATTCATAGTTTTCTTCGATTAGTGGTTTGTTAATGGAGGTTGGTTGAAAATATTTCAAATTAATCTAGTCCACTGACTATGATAACTCAAAAATGAGTTAAGCTCATATGTAAAAAAAATTGATGTTTGTTTTCAAGATTTGAAAAGAATATTAGTGAATGCTCCAATTTTAGCACTGTCATCCATAAATGGTGAGTATGTTATATATATTTATTATACCTAGAAAGTAATTTCTTATGTCCATATGCATAATGATCAATTATTTGCTTGTGCTTCACGTCAATTTAAACCTCATGAGTTAAGTTAACCTACACATGGTTTGGAATGAGATTCAGTAGTTTTTGCTTTAAAAATTTGAAGGCATCATCCATATAGAGTAAAATGTGAAATTAATACTTACCAAAAAAATGTTGAAGTATATATTCACAAAAATTATTGAACATGAATTAGGGGAGATGGTGCAATTAATCAATGATTATGATTTCAAAATTCATTACCATCCATGAAAGGAATATAAAGTGGTTGATGCTATGAGTTGAAAAATTAATGCTACATTAACCTTGTTACATTATAAAGGAAATCCATTGGTTTTGGATTTGATGAAATTTATCATAGAAGCTGTTGGTGCAAGAAATCCTCCTTTTTTGTTTAAGGTGTTAGTGAAATAATCTCTATTATAGAGAATAAACAAATAATAGAAGGAAGATAGTGAGTTGTGGGAAAATGTAGAGTTGGTTCGAAAGGGTAAGGTGACTAGTTTTAACATTGATAATGATTTTTTATGAAGTTTGGGAAGAGATTATGTGTTCTTTGTGATTCAATGTTAAAGAATGAGTTGTTATTTGAAACTCATAAGTCTTTATTTTAATTTCATCCTTGTAGCTTTAAGATGAACACAGATCATTGGTAGTTTTACCGGTGGGAAGGAATGAATAAAGATATTTTTTATGTTACTGTGACTTGTTTGACATGTCAATAGGATAAAGCATTGCGGTTGTTTCCAAAAGAGATTCTTATGTATTTACCAGTACCAATATAGAAATTGGTAAATATATCCATAGACTTCATTGTGGGATTACCAAAGACATCTCAAGGTAATAATGTAATCTGAGTTATTGTTGGTCGATTGACTAAATCTACTCATTTTCTTCCAATTCGATATAATTTTTCTATAGATCAACTTTCTCGGATGTATGTTAAAGAGATAGTCAGGTTACATGGACTTCCCCTCTCCATTGTATCTGATCGTGATCTCAAATTTACTTCTAAGTTTTTATAAGGCGTTTAGAAGTCATTGGGTACTGAATTAAATTTAGTACAACTTTTCATCCCCAATCATATGGGTAGTCAGAACGAACAATTCAGAAATTGGAGGATATGATATGTGCTTGCTCGATGGACTACCAGGGATGTTGGGACCAACTTCTTTCTTTGGTTGAATTTTCATATAATAACATTTTTCATTCTAGTATACAGATGGCTCCATTTGAGGCATTATATGGGAAGCAGTGTTGTCCTCCAGCTTTTTGGGGTTATGTAGTTGAAAATAAACTGATGGGACTAGAATTTGTAGAAGAGATGGTAGAAAGTGTTCAGTTGATTTAGAAGCCCATGTGAAATAGCTCAGAGCAAGAAAAAATGGTAGGTGGATAACCTGAGAAAGGAACATTATTTTGAGGTAGGTGATCATGTCTTTCTCAAAGTTTCTCCATGGAAAAGTGTGATGCATTTTTGTATAAAGGTAATGTTGAGTCTAAGGATCATTAGACCATATTTAATCTTGGATAAAGTTGGATCAGCTTCCAACAGTGTGGATTTATCTCAATGTTTATCCATGGTACACAATTTTTTTCATATTTCAATGTTGAGAATGTATATTCTTGATCCATCTCATGTTTTGATCCCAGAGGTCATTCACTTTGTAGAGAATATATATTTTGAATAACAACCATTCAAGATTATTGGCCGAATAGATCAAGTGTTGTGGAATAATATAATTCATTAGGCAATGGTTTTATAGAAAAACCATATTGTGGAAGAGGTAATGTGGGAATCTGAAAATGCTATGAGGGATAAATACCCTCTCTTATTTGATAAGTGAATAGAATTGTGGGGATGAAATTCTCAAAAAGGGGAATGATGTAACAACCCAGGTAAATAGCAAATATAATATTTTTATATTTATAAACATTTGTGAATAAAATATTAATTTTACATTAAAGGGGGTTCTATGTTCAATGGCATACCCGATACACAACAACGATTTTCTTTTAAATCTTACATTGCTCACAACGTTGAGTTATACAAAAAAATAATAATATAATATTATTTATTTTAATAGTAGTTGATGCATATCCATTGTAATGGAGAGAATAAAAATAAGTAACTAAAAAATTATTATACATGTTTTTTAAATGTCATTACATTAATCCTATAAATTGTTTTGGCTAAAAATAATAAAAAATCTAATTTTTAGCATAAATAATATAATATTAATTAAAATATCGATTTATTGCCATTTGATGGAGAACCCTCATTAAATATTATTTTGGTCACATTTATATGATCTATCTGAAAAAATGAAATTCTTCATTAGAACCGGGACATCAAAATTTACTTTGGGTAAATTGTTTGTATTTTTCAATTAGAATTAATTTTTTAAAAAATAGTGAAAAATACTATCTTTTAATTCAAAACTACATTTTAATATAACTTATTTATAAGGTTAGATTATCTTTTTAAATTTTTTATGTTTAATTAGATTTTATTTTTTTCCATTTAATCCAATGATGGTCATGAGAAGTAATTTCGATTTTTAAGTGGACATAAGAAAGTGTCTATCTTTTGATAGTTATTATTTCTTAATAACACACTTTTTGTTTTGACAGTGGGAATTATTTTTAAATTAATTAATGAAACTTCTATATTCTGAATTTGGTAAAATAGACATAATTTTTTAATTTTGAATACAAATTATTTCATAGGGGAAATTTTTTCTATTTCTCTGAAAACCATTAATTTTGGTGAATAGTCAAAACAATGAGTAGAAGTTAAAAACGGACTTTTTCAATTAAATGAAAATTTATAGCTGTTATTAATTGAATTTTGAAAATCTTACATACATGGTTGTTTTTTGTACATAATATTTGGTTCAATAAGATTAAAATATATTTTTGTGAATAGTAACTTTTGATTTTTATTGACACCAGTTAAAGTTAAATCAATAAATTTAAGGTAAAAATAAAATTATAATAATATAAAATTACCCGGAAATGAGTCATAATCCTATTGGTTGATACATTTACGACAATGGGAATCCTTGGGTATATTTTAGGATCACATGGAGCCACCTAAATATGATAATGAAACTTTATATTAAATTATTTAATGTATAGACAAAAACGACATAAACATATATCTTTTTGTAAATAAATTTTTTCATAGGGTATATAAGTTTTATCTTACACTATAAATATTCATATGAAATAAAAAAATATTTCCTACATCATCATATTTTATTTATTATTTTTAGATATCAAATAAATAAATTATTTAAGACAAAATATTGAAGCAGTGTTTATCTCAATGATGAATGATTTAAATAAATAAGATTATAAAGATTAACACAATATCCTAAATCTATCCAATTATAATTGGTTGATTTTTTTGAACATGAGTTATCTTATCTTTTATTTTATGAGTTTTGGACCTTTAGAAACTGAGAATCATTATATAATAAAATAATATTTTCAAACATTCCTAAAGAGCCCCTCCTCCCCCTTATAAAATTCACTCACATATTACCCATTATTCACACATCTCATACCCCTTGGCTCATCCCACCTCTACCTGATTAATCTACCTAAATCCCTTTCTTCGTTCTAGAAGCCTTCTCTTAGGTAGATGACACTTCAATATAGCCTTTTTGTTCAAACCAAAGGGAGTTACCCGATATGAAGGTAACGTCTTCCCATAAATTCATTTATAGAATTTTACTTCTCCAACCCCCTAAGCTCTATTTATTCCTTTTCATCACAACAACACCAGTATCAAAAATATACTATATTTTTTTTCTGATAATTATTTCATTGAAACATACACACACCTCTTTCCAATAGATAAAGGACATATTGTTTCAGTTGTTGACGAACTACATCCTCACAAAACGACGTTTGTTCAATATTATCATACCACCTATTATGGTGTACATGAAGAAGGAACTATATTTATATATGATATATATTATATTTATATTGTTTCTATGCTTATTTATTTTTCATTTATAGAATACCATTATGGTTTCTAGAGCGTGTAAATTCAATAATTTAATTTCAGGAACTGCGGACTGTCGCACCTCAGAGTGATATGACTCGTCCATTCCATATGTGGGACGTATAAAGGATGGAGTTAATGAAATAATATATGATATTATACTGGAATTATAATATACCAATTTATAAATATGTTTTCATTCCATTAAAACTTTAAATAGAAATGAAAGTAGCATTCAGGAGTACGTATGGCTTACCGTCTCCATGAATAGTGCATTTCATTTCTTATCTAAAAATGTTATGTATTATTATAAATACATATGTATACTAGATATATATGATATCTAAATAATTAATATCATTTTGTAGGTAATGGAACTTTGACCACTTGAACAACTTGTAATTATAAGAAGTTCATTTTTACTCAAGTACCAAATATCGACAAACCGACCATTATTAACATAAATGATTTAATAATGTTTATAAATTGTAATAAGTGGTATAAAAGGAATAATAAACATGAAAAAGGTTCCAATGTATATAGAAATTAACTTTAGTATATTATTCCGGCGATTAAAGAATGAATTTTTAAAGCAAATTGGATCAATGATGGGGGACAGAAACACCAAATACTATAATGCTCTTCATGGGATCAAAAAAGCCTATAGACCCCTAGCCTTCCTTGGAAAGGGAAATTAAATTATTGAAAATGATGAAGACATAGCCAACTTCCTTATCTCTCACTTCCAAGATATAATCAATGGGGATAATATTGTTAAATATTTAAGACCTGATATCATCCCCAATCTTGTTACTGAGGAAGACAACTTTGTACTTAACAACATACCCATAGACCATGAAATTAAAGACACAGTTTTCAGCCTTAACCCAGATAGTGCTCCTGGACCCGACAGCTTTAATAATGGATTCTATCAACAACTTTGAGATATTTAGCAGAAATATGTTTTCTATTGGGTCAAAGCATTCTTCTCCAAAGGCATTCATCCACACTGTCTGAATTCTCAATTCCTCGTGCTTATTCCAAAAATTGAAAATGGTGATGAGATTCTAAACTTCAGACCTATTTCTCTCATAAACTCTTTATTTAAAACCATCACATAACTAATCTCTAACATAATGAACTCGGTCTGTAATAAAATAATCTACTGGAATCAATTTGGATTCATAAAAGGAAGATCTATACAAGACTTCATTTTCCTTGCCTCTGAAACCAAAAATCTTATTAATAAAGAAACTAGAGGTGGAAATATAGATATTAATATAGATATCACAAAATCATTTGATACCATTAATTAGAACATTATACACATTGTTCTTTCAAACTTCGGCTTTAATAATATTTTTATAAATCGAATAAAGGTATTATTCAACTCAGTTCACATTTCCATTCTTTTAAATGGTTCACCTAGAGGTTGATTTATGTGCCCCAAAGGTGTCAGGAAAGGGGACCCTCTCTATGCGATTATTTTTTCCATTGCGGAATACTATTTGAGTAGGCTTATATCCCTAGAAGCTAATAAAAGATCACTTAAATCCATTATAGCCTCTAGGAATGTAAATTCACCCACACATCATCTTTATGAAGATGACATTATTATATTTACTCAGAGTGACAAAAAGAATATTATTAATCTTAAAGATATTCTTTTACACTACCAAGAAACTTTTGTCCAACACATTAACTATAATAAATCCTCCATCTTTTTTAGCAAAGAGTTCCCCATGGACAGGAAAACATACATATCAAATATTCTAGGCATCAAAGAGGGCTCTTTTTTCCTTTACGTACCTAGGAGTTCCTATTTTGTGGGGTAGGCCTATGGCCAATCATTTCTCCCACATTGTGGATAATACCCTTCCTCGTCTATCCTCCTGGAAAGAAAAGACCCTTTATATGTCTAGAAGGATGTGTTTGGTCAAATCTATGATTTTTTCAAAAATAGTTTACACTATTATGGTTTATAAATGGCCTAAAAGTCATTTAAATAACATTAATACTGCTATTAAAAACTTTTTTGGACGGGGAACATTTCAGAGAGAAATATTGTGACCATCCCTTGGACCACTTGTTGCAAACCGGTTGATAATGGGGGGATTGGCATCAAGAACATTGCTAAATTCAACGTGGCTCTTCAAGCCAGACTTACTTGGAACATCATTCATAATACCTCTACCTCAATGGATTTATTAAGGGATCGGTTCCTGGAAAAACTCAAAATCAATTACTCTTTTTCTCTAAAATCATCTATATGGACCTCCATCAAATGCTCTTTCATCTCCATCATGGCCAATTCTAGATGGATGGCCAATAAGGAATCTAAACTAATATTTTGGCCTGATAATTGGACTGGTGCTCCCGTGATTTCACTGTTAAAAAATAACTATGGCCCTTTGAATCTCTGTGATACCATTGAATCTGTCAATACTTCTTCAAACATTTACCTTCCTGAGAATATAACCCAAATTGTAGACAATTATCACTATACTTTCACTAAGGATTTTATACTTTGGGAACCTTCTCATAATGCAGTATTGAACTCGAAAGATTTTTATATACACTATTTCCATAATGTTGACACAACTACACCTGGGTTGCTACCTGTAATAAATCCTGGATCAAACCTTCTAGATTTACTCTTATATGGCGCATTTCTCATCATAAAATACCCACTGATAATTGTTTTCAAAAAGTAGGGATTTCCCTCTGTTCAAAATGTCTTTGGTTCAATTAGAATAGGGAAGACATTAACCACCTTTTTCTCTAATTTGATACTGCTTCTACCCTTTGGCACTATATTCTTGATATGTTTGAGTGCATGTCGATTGCTTTTGACAGAATTAACATGCAGATTCAATGATGCATAGAGTGTTCTCCCTCTAAAAAAATCAAAAACCATTGGCTCACAACTGTTGTAGAACTTCTTCACATTATCTGGTATGGTAGAAGTGATTTGATTTTTCGTACTAATTCTTTCAAAATAAATGCAGGTAAAAAAATTAATGGCCATTTAAGATGTGGCTTCAATCCAAAAAGACACTTGCAGTTCTTCGGTTAGAGACATTGAAACTCTCAGGCATGTTGGGGTCAAGGGGAATTATCCTCGTCCCCAATATACCATTGAAATTTTCTGGACCCCCCTCCTCCTGGTTGGATCAATATAAATGTGGATGGCACTTCCAAAGGTAACCCGAGAACAGCAGATTATGGAGCTATTTTCAGAAATCACATGGACCAGGTTCTTGGATGTTTCTATGTATCATGTGGCCTCTCTACTTCTATTGAAGCTGAGATGATGATCATTATAAAAGCGATATCTTTTTCTAGAATGCACAATTGGAACAATATATTGATTGAGAGTGATTCTCCGACAATCATCCAAGAAATCTGGAACGGTACCACTCAGCTTGCTTGGCCCCTCACTTCTCGATGGACAGATTTCTTGAACTCTATGGTATCCCCCAACTTCGTCGCCACACATATATATCGGGAATCCAAACATATTTCTGATGCACTTGCCAATATTGGTGTTAGCCACAAGCTTCTTTGGATGTATGACCTACCCTCTGATCTCATAACCATATATGCTAGGGATGTCTATATAAATCCCAACATCAGACTCATGTAATCCTCTCTTTCTCTCCCCTCTTTCTTCTTTTTATTAATAAATATTCCTTTTACCGCTAAAAAATGAACAGGTCAAGTCGGACATGAGGTACGGGACATCGTCTCAATCTCCTTTCATTGAGGAATATTTTTCATTATGCATGAAATTATTTTATATGGTCTATAAACACCTTTTAATTTTCATTTCATTCAGTTGGAATCTTTTTCTACGAGGCGTTTTACTAAATGACAAAAAATAATGTTACTTTTTAACGTATGTAGTGACATAGACCTTTTCTGCCACCACGATTATTATTCAATTCTTCCTTACTTAACAACCCATAGTATTTTTAAGGAAAATAAATACTATATATGCTTTTTTATGTATTTTGTTATTGAAAATGGTTTTGAGAATGAATTTATTATTTCAATATCATTAAATTAAATATTGCGATTTAATTGTGGAAATATCATCGTTCCTTTATGCCTATTTTTTGTGTTATAAAAATGTTATGGTTCTTGGGCATGGTTTAAATATATGGGTGGTTCTATGATAAACCTATGTGGGGGAGCCTAAGATGGCTCTCCAACGCACACCGTAATGTGATTGAGTTAAACAAGAATGTTTCTCATATGAGATTTGGGGAATAAACTATGATTGGTATTCCAAATGTAACTCCCTACATAGCTGTGGAACGTACAACGTAATTATATTATAGATTACTGAAGAAACCATTATGATTTTTGATTATAATGTGTTATTCATAAATCTTATTATTTCATGTAGAATGTTTAAAAAATTATATTTTTTAATAATGTTTAATTAATTTATTTTATAACCCTTACTAAGATTTTTATAGTAGACCCACACTAGTGCAGAAAACGTTTTTTATAGTGGTTATTTTTTATTTTTTACTTCAGCTACTGGCTGAAATTATTATAGGAGATGTTATAAAAATTGTTTTTTTGTCAGTTATTTTACAACTGACGTAAAAACCACAAATCTCATGCATTTTTCATGTCATTTGATAAAAACCCGACATGGAAACGCTATGGTGTCGTGCTTTATTACATCGGTTTTTTACTAACCCATGTGGTATATTCTCTTTGATGTTAGTTATTACATAACTGACATCATAAATCACTCCTTTAAAACATTTATCACATCGGTTATTTTAATAACTATCATGATAAACCTGTCTGCCAAGTGTTTTCCAACATTGGTTTAATAATAACCGATGTGAAAACATATATACAATGTTTGTTATAAAATATCCGATGTAAAAGACTATTCATTTCCATTTATAATGTCATTTACGAAATAACTGACATAAAAACCATTTCCCATGCATTAATTACATCAGTTTCCAAATAACCGACATTAAAAATAATCGCAATGTATTTTTTATGTCAGTTATAAAATAACTAAAGTAAAAAAACAATTTTTTTAAAAAATAAAACCGATCTACCACTACTATGCCCTGCCAAATGTCCTAAAATAGACCAAAAACATTCCAGAAATAGACCAAAAACAGACCAGAACACCCACATCACCCCACTAGACAGCCCCCACAGCCGATCAACCATTGCTATGCCCTGCCCAAAGACATGAAATAGACCAAAAACATTCCAAAAGAAAACAAAAACTTCCCACCCCATTGTAAGCCCTCACCACATCCTTGGACACCCTCCACACTAATAGACACCCCCAAAACAAAAACATACCAAACATGACCACCCCCCACCCCACTGGACAGCCCCCACCACACCCCTAGACACCCCCCACCACTGGACATCCCCCACACCCCTGGACAACCCCCACCCTCCTGGACACCCCCACCCCCCTGGACAACACTCCCACACCCCTGGAAAGCCCTCCCACACCCCCAGACCCCCCATTGGATAACCCCCACCACACCCCTAGACACCCTCACACCCCTAGACTTCCCCCACCCCCTGGATAGCCCCCACAACCCCGGAAACCCCCCCCCCCCCACCTCCTGGAACCCCCATCCCCGGGACAACACTCCCATACCTCTGAACATCCCTCCCACACCCCTAGAACTCCCACCCTCCAGGACACCCTCACCCCACTGGACAACACTCCACTTGACTGCACTCCCACACCCCTAGAACCCCCCCCCCCCCCCCCTCTGCTAGACTTCCCCTCCCCCACACCCATTTACACCCCTTGGACATCCCCAAACTCGCATGGACATCCCTCCCACCATCCCCCCTCCCACCCCACTGGACAGCCCCCAACACACCTCTGGACACCCCCCACCCTACGGGACACCCCTAGACCAATTACAGACCAAAACCCCCACCCCACTGGATAGCCCCCACCACACCCCTGGACACCCCCACACCCTTAGACTTCCCCCACCCGCTAGACATCCCTCACACCCATGGGAACCCCCCCCCCCCTTTTGGACACCCCCAACCCCCCTGGACATCACTCCCCCGGATAGCCCTCCCAGACCACTAGAACCCCCCACCCCCACAAGACTACTCCCTGCACCACTGGACACCCCCTAGATAGCCCCCACTCGCATAGACTTCCCTCACACCATCCTGGACACCCTCCCACCCCACTAGAAGGCCCCCCACCACACCCGTAGACACCCCCACCTCACTGGACACCCCCAGACCAAAAACAGACCACCACCTAACTAAAACCAGACCAGAACCCCCTACCCCACTAGACATCCCCCACCACACCCCTGGACACCCCCACACCCCTGGACTACCCCCACCCTGAGTACAACCGCCCACACCCATGGAGAACCCCCCACCATCCTGGACACCCCCCACCCCTTGGACATTAGTCCCACACCCTCGAAAGCCCTCATACACCCCTAGATGGCCCCCACTCACTTGGAGATCTCCCCACCCCACTCTACAGATATCTCCAAGACAACCCTCCCACACCCCTAGACCCCCCCCCCCACTAGACTACACCCCCTAGACACCCCATCGACATCCCCCAACTCGCCTGGAAATCCCTCCCACCCTCCTGGACACCCCCGCACCCTCCTCCTACCCTGCTGGACTGCCCCCACCACACCCCTAGACACCCCCACCTCACTAGACACTCCCATACCAAAAACAAACACTAACCCGACCATGTCAAGACTAACACCCCCCCACCCCCACTGTACATCCCCCAAAACACCCATGGACACCCGCCACACCCATGGATTTTCCCCCACCACTAAGACATCCCCGGGACAGCTGTTATTTGAAGAGGTGGTGCCGCCATCCCTCGAGGGGTTGAACACTGCTGGAAGGTACTCATCACTCTCACATGCGATGCTTGATCTCTCAAAATGTTTGAAAAATTCTTTCTTCCACTGTAAACATATTTCATTCTATATCTTTGATGCCATTGTAACCAAGGGAAATGCCATCATGTGTGACTAAAATACATGGATCATGGTGGTGGAAATCTTCCGGATCTTGCAGGACAGAAAATGAGGCTCCCAAGGCTGCCCATGAGACACCAGAAATAGCCTCCATGTGGATTTGAGGCTTATGAAGTTCACATAATCTTATTCCTTATTGCACCCCATTCCCAACAAATACATAAACATCAACTCCATCGAACAAAAAAAACGCATTCTATAGTAACAAATACAAGGAATATGTTTCTCACCTTAAGTAAATGGGAAAGTATACAAAATCAAATGATGACAGAACACATTCACCACCACCTGAGATATTCTCCTCCATGCAATGATGGTCCAGAAACATTACCAAAGTTGAAACAATATGATGTTATGGATCATCAATATACAACTCACAATAATTAATAAGCTTCAGTAGAGGAGTAGGATAAAAAATGGGGTCCACATGCTGTGGTGGGGGAGTGAGAGCTACCGGCAGAGGTGGAGGATAAAAAATGGGCATGTAGGGGGAGGTGGAGGAGTGGGATCTACATTCTGAAATTATCTTAGCATGCCTGCAAACATAGAGTGTATTGACTCTCTAATATTTTCCTCCATCATCATATTAATATTATGAACATTAGCCTCCAAGGATTCTATTTTCTTATAAACACCCTCAACGTAAAAAGTTGAAAAATGTGGCAACTCTTTTATTACTGATACACTTGCCGGATATCCTCGATCATAACCAAGAGATTCAGACATTCAAAAAGTTTTAGACAATATATCTTACCTACCGACTACTGTAAATACCCCCTGTGAGCTCTGATCCTCAAGAGAATCATGTATTAAATTATTGACCATTTTTATAATGATTGTAATTATATAAATAATTTTTCTATTTTAAATAAATTAAATAGAAATCTTACCCTCCTCTCAGCTACGATTCCCAAGTCTTCCAAAATATATTTCACTTTTTTTCCCATCCATTATCTCTTCCATTTTTAATGTCTAGATTGAGGGGATGGCGGGACCACCTCTCTAGAGCATGAAGACTAAGCCCTTAGTTTTTGTAATTTTTCCTCCATCATTTGTTCTTCCAATAATGTATACCCTCCCCAAGGTAAAATAAGACGGTATACATTTTTAGATTGGATCTTCTGATGTGATTTCCTTGTTTACTCTAAATTACGAATAAGAAATAATTATCAATACATTAATAAGAACATTTATATAATAAATCTTAGAAAAGTATATATTTCCCATACCAAAAATGAATATTTTCTTCTAATTTCAACAAACTGTCTCCATGTGTCTTCATCTATGAAGGGATATATATGAGATGATTTATCATGGCTCCTATGATCAAAAATAAAATCAGGTGAGAGGGTTGATTTTATATCCCTCCATCTTCTGGAAGCCATCAATAAGCATTTCTTCCTAACTCATCTAGTGTCAGTAATATCAAATTTCATCTCATAAAGAAGAGGCTACAAATATTATATATACTAGAAACATTTAATAAATATGAAAAAAATAGAAAAATATCATACAAAAATTTTCTCCCATAATTGAGAGAATATTTCTTTGTTCACACTTCTCCAGTCATCATACAGAATGCTTACTTTGATCTTTCCCTGAGTTGATACAATAATCTTGAAATAATTTGCATTTGGACCTCTATAAATATCATCCTCATCAAAATCAACGAGTATCCTCTGATCCTATGTATGGGAAAGTGATAATTTTGGTAATTGTGTGCACCCACGTTTACCAACTTTTGAACTCTTTGTCATAATATGAGCTAATGAGGAAGAATGGGGAACATCAAGAGGAACATGTGAATGTTCTTCCCCAGTGGTATGACCAATATGATCATTCACAAAATCATGTGGTTGATCATCTGATTGATCAGTCATTATCCTTAAAATCAAGAAAAAACAACCATTAGTTCACAAACTTACAAATTCAAATAATACAATACTAATGTAAGCATAAAATAAAAAATTGTACTATGTTACTAATAGTAAACATGGATAATATGTTAAGAATGTTAAATAATGGTTAAGATGGTAATGATGGTGATGATAGTTAAATGGTAAACCTCGTAAACATGGTAATCTTTTTAAAGTAATTTTCATTGAACAATAATAATAGAAATATAATTTATGTAATGGTAAACAGGATAAAGTAAACTAAACAAAATTTAAACAAAGAAAAAATCATAGTTATTTGTTTCAATACATGTTTTAATAAAGAAAAAACAAACAATATCTAAGATTTTATGATAATAACAAATGTAAACAACAAATAAACAACTCATACTTACAATTTTAGGAATGTACAATTGGAATTTTTTCACCAAATTCCTTCTTCATGATCATTCCTTATGGAAAAAACCATGTCTTCAACATTATCATCACTATGTTCTATTAATATTTCAATGGAAGTATAGATCTCACATAAAACAGCATCTTCATCAAGTTCATCATCACCAATATATGGTTTTTCCCTTGTAAAAAAACAGCCCACTGCATAACTGATTGATCTATTATATTGAAAATTTGTTTTTCATGTCCTTCCATTATAATAGAATCAGTTGTGTCTCCCAATCTATACAGATTAACAACTGTTATTCCAAATTCATTAGGTCTGACACTTTTTTTTACTGATAATCCATTTACAGTTACAAAAGAGAAAATTAATTTTAAATTAATCAACTTCTCATATTTCTTCAATCACTCCATAATATGAACTTGATGCAGAAATCATGGTTTTGTCACTATCACTCGAAAAATGAATTGCTTCTACAAACACCAATACACCACTATTCTGAACTGCAATTCTATAGTCCTGAGATTTCATAGCAAATGTATAGCCATTAATATCATTACCGGACCCTGTTATCACATTTAAACATGGACCACACACTACCCATTTTAATTTTTCCGATACATCTGATCTACCATGTAAGGTCTTTTTAAACAATGAAAATAATGTTTTATTGTGCTCATTCAAAATACACATTTCTTTATTATTTGGATGACATTGTTTCAACTCATTAATATGCAAAGTGATAAATGGTGGAGCATCTGGTACGTTATTCAAGATGTATAATTCTATCTTCTTCACCATTTCATCAGACAACGATTTGACTTTCAATCCATGAATCCCATTTAACTCATTATTAACTCATTCATGGAGAGATGGAGGAAAACCTATGTGATGCACCATATCCATGTAGCTCGTACAAAACTCTACAACCTCCTTAAAAATAAAGTTTCTAATAATGGAGGATTCAGGTTGATATGGATTATTTACATAACCCTTCAATATTTTCATATACCTTTCAAAAGGATACATCCAATAAAGATATTAAGGTCAACAAAGCTTTATTTCTCTAATCATATGAATTATTAAAGTCATAATTATATCAAATCAAACAGGAGGAAGATACATTTCAAATTGAAATAGTATACAAATTGCATACTTTTATAAAATGTTCAAATCATTCACATCAATCAACAAATTAAAAATTGAATTGAAAAAATAACAGAACTTCATTTTATTCTTTCTGAAATGGATTTGATATATTCCACAGAATGCAACTGGTAAAAGTTGTTATATCATGTCATGAAAATCATGAGATGTCATACCTATCAACTTCAAGTCCTTCAATTTGAAAATGTTTTTTACATTTGAAGAATAACCTTGAGGAACATTGAAATCATGATGACACTAAAAAAAGTAAATTTTCTCCCTCTTGGATAATGTATAACAAGTTAGGGAAAGAAATGTATGTCTTCCATTAGGAGTGGGAGCTAACTACAAACATATTCCCATTGATAGTATGTCTAATATTGTATTCAATCCATCTTTTGTATTTCCTTTAATATCTAACAATGTTTCAATCAAACTATCACATATATTCTTCTCCAGATGAATGAAATGAATATTATGTTTAGCTTCATGATATCTCTAATATTTTAGCACAAAAAATATTGACCTTTTCTTCCAAATATGTCTATCATTAACAAATGATTGTGTCATTCCTAATGTCACATCAAGGCTTTCCACCCTCTCAAAATAAATATCAGGGGATAATGTTTTTGGGGAAATATAAAATTCTTGTGAGCCATTGAATGCCTTTTTTAGTCTTCTATAAGAGTGATCCCTAGGAAAAACATTTGATGACCCATGTACATTGTTTTCCCCCATTGATGAAACTAAAAATATGAAGTCTGTTGTTCGCAAATTGGACATGATTTATGCCCTCTAACATTGTAACTAGACAAATTTATATATTCTAGGCAGTCATTTATATTGAACATGAGCACTGCATGTAATTAATAATATTCCATTTTCTAAGAATCATACACCCTAATACCATCCTCCCATAAAATATTCAAATTGTCAATCAATGGTGACAAGAAAACATCAATATCATTGTCAGGTGTCTTTGGACCAGAGATCATTATACTTAACATGAACTATTTTTGCTTTATACAAACTTCAAGAGAGTGGTTGTAAATTACCAATAAAATAGGCCATGAACTATGTCTGCTAGTGAGGCTCTAGTATGGATTCATTCCATATTTGCACAACATTAGTCTTAGATTTCGAAATTCATTTCAAAATATAGGATACTGCTCATTAATTTTCTTTCACTGTGGAAAATTAGCTGGATGACATATTTTTCAATCACATATCTTCTCATCCTCATGACATATTAACCTTTTTCAAAAATGTGAATTAGAAAATAAACATTTAAAACGATGAATTATAGGAAGATACCAAAATACTTTGGAAGGGATCTTTGTAATCTCTACATCATCCTGTGATTTTTCTTTCAACATATACCATGATTTACCACATTTAGGACACTCTAATAGAAATTCATATTCCTTCATATATTTAATACTTTCATTCGGACATGCATGTATTTTCTTGTATCCTAATCCCATTGGGAAAAATAGTTTTTTGTCCTTATAATTTGAATTTGGAGAATTATTATCTTTTTGAAGAATGTCCTTCATCAATTGTAGCAGTTCTCTAAAAATTCTGTCAGTCCATCCATGTTTCCCCTTCAGGTTAATCAATTTTATCACCACCGACAAAACCGTAATTTCTAAACAACCCGGATAGACTGGTCTCAGAATCACCATATAGACGTGCATCTATAGGTTCTATCTCAGTATGTTCTTCTAAAATATTTCGAATCATTTCTTCAATTCTATTGTAGTTTGCATCTTTAAAATCATCATCATCAGTAGATCTAAAATTCCGTCCAATTTCACCATGCCAAATCCAAGGGATATAACTCTGATTAAAACTATGAAAAATCATATGATATTTTATCTCTCTACTTTTCAACTTCTTCATATTCAAAAATTTATGGCTTGGACAGAAAATAATTTCACTTCTTGGAACATTTCATTTAGAAAATTCAAAAAAGGCATCAACACCTTACTCATATTCATTACTCATTCGATGTGTCGTAATCCAACGTTGACTCATTATTACCTATAACAAATATATAAATTATACAACTTTTTCGATAAGACAAATATATGTTTATATGAAAAATGTCATAATTTTATTGTAAAACAGTTATGAAATATAAAACAAATCTAGGCATATTAAAAAAACTATGCTTCAGAATCAATTTAAAAATAAAATACATTTAGATATAATAATTTTAAATTCAACTTGGATCCTTTCTTATAAAATTTCACTAAGAATGCATCTTGGTACAAATGGATACCAAATTCACAATTCCGTAAAAATGATATATGAAGAATAAATATTATAATATGTATACATTAACTACTGAAATTTACATATATCATACCGATTTGAAACCTATGGACAGCACCCACACCCCTTGGACACCACCACCCCCCTGGACACCACGCCCACCACCTTAGACACCACCCCACCCCCTTGGAAACCCCCTAAACACCACCACACCTGTGGACAAACCCTACACCCCTTGACACCCCCACCGCCTTAGACACCCCCTGGACACAACCACACCCTTGAAAATCCCCCCACAGCTCTAGAGAGCCCCCACCCCCTTGATAGCACCCACCCCTCTAGACACCCCCAACCCTCCTAGACACCACCCCCACCCCCTACCCCTTGGACACCCCCTAAACACCCCAACCCTCTGGACACCCCCTGGACCCCCCCAAACCCTTTGGATCGGCCCCCACATTCTTGGACAGCCCCCCCCCCTCCCCCTTTGATACCCCCCCCCCTTGGACCACCATCCCCTTGGACCCCCCCCCCCCCCACAAAAAAAACCCTAGTCTTCCCCCCCATCTCTATGGACACCCTGGACACCCCCAACCCTCTGAACAGCTCCCTGAACCCTCTGGATATCCCCCGCCCCTTTAGAAAGCCCCCACCCACCTATACAGCCCCTACCACATTGGACAACCAAATCACCACCCTCGACACCCCTCTCCCCTTGGGAAGTACTCTCATCCTCTATACACCCCCCCCCCCCCAGACAGCCCCCAAACCCTCTGGACATGCCCCACCCATAGGACAACCCCCCCCACCCCCCGCCCAACACCCTCGAACTACTCCCCCCCACCTCCATGGACACCATGGACACCATGGACACCCCCCAAACCTCTTTACATCCCCTCGAACCCTCTAGACACCCCCACCCTCTGAATATCCCACACCGCCTAGACAGGCCCCACCCCTCTAGACAGCCCTCCCACCCCCCTGGACATCCCATACCCCCTTGGACAGCCAACTCACCTCCCAAGACACCACCCCTCCCCCTATACACCCCTATCCCATTGGACAGCCCCATCATCCCCCTCACCCCCTAGACACCCCCACCCACCCCCACCCTTTGACATCCCCCTCACCCCCTTGGACACCACCAACCCCCTTGGATATCCCCCACACCCTCTAGACCCACCCCCACCCCCTGGAAACCCCCACCCCCTGGAAAGCACACCCAACCCCCTGGGTAACCCCACCACCTTGGAAACCCCCTGTACGCTCATAGAACACATAAATATCGTAAAAATGCCTGATAACACTTCCATAGGTTTATTTTACTAGACAAGCATTTATCATGGTATAAATGAACACTTTGAAACTTACCATTATAGCTTGAACAAAAAAATTAACATCTCAAAAATTTAGTTTAGGGAATCACAGAAAAAAAACTGAAAATGACTCATGTGCAGCTTAACTGAGTGTTGTGAGTCAAACTGATAGATCTGATGATAATAAATATGAAGAATGATGTTGGGAAAATGAGGCTAGAGGTAATGAATTTGAATAATAATTTCAAGGTTTTCCACGTGAGGGAGACAAGTCACAGGTCACCCGATCGAAGAAAATAGAATGACTGAATACAGGGTGTGATAAATCATTTAAAAGATTTATCAAATCAGTTATTTAATAACCGACGTGGTAAACTATTTTTTTAATGTTTATAATGTCGATTTTTTTAATAACCGACGTAGAAAGAAATTTATCACGTCGTTTATAAAATAACCAACATGACAAATTGCTGATATTAGCTCTAACACATCAGTTTTTTTATAACCTACGTGATGTAGCCCTAAGAATACCATTATCACGTTGGTTATTTTATAACCAACCTGATAAAGTGTGCTAGATTCATGTTTCATGTCATTTATAAAACACCCTACGTAAAAAAAATATTATTCATATATTTGGCATCTGTTATACAATAACCGACGTAAAAAATGGATCATGATCAATATATCACGTCGGCTATAAAATAACTGATGTGATATATAAACTAATAATGCTTTTTTACATCGGTTATATAGAACCGACTTGAAAAATGCCGACGTGTTAAATGTTTTTTCCACTAGTTCCATGATTTAAATTGTTTTTCACAGGACATAAGGATGAATAGGATCAATAATCGGATCAAGGAAAAGTCATGTTGTCTAAAACATGGAACTAGAAATGACTCTTTGTTTCAAGATTGCTTATTTTATTAGAAAATAGAAACAAGGTAAATTTGTCTACTTTGTAATTTTTGAGATGTAATGTAATAGTTATGGCCTAATTCTCTAAAACACTTTACCTGAAAAGATCCTCAATGTGAATTTTTCATTTAATTCAATATTATGTAATGATTGATGGTTGCGTCCTTATATTAAATATGGATATACATAACTATTAATAATATTTAATCTTCCTGAGTCAATAAATACATGATGATCCTTTCATAATTATAAAGGGTGGTAATCTAATTTTTGTATATATATTATAAAATATGATTCTTAAGAATTTTCACCCAAAATATAATATTAGATAGTGGTTATACTGATAATTGATTATTTTCTATGTTTGTGATTTGTTTTTTTATTAATGAATTTAAATATTGAAGAGATGTTGTTGAGGAATGTTATCTAAAGAATTATAATTAGAAAAATTCCATTCAAATTAATACCATCATAGATAGATGTTCATTTTCATTTCACATTTTCTAATTGGATAGATTCCATCAGAGGAACTGAAGATCGAATAGGTGTCCCCAAGTCATCATACATAACGCTTTGGATGAGAACATACGATGGATGATTTTTATAAATATGATAAGAAAATGTTTAGTATATGAAGGAAATAGATAGAGAATTATGATACAACTTATCAGATGAAGGAATTTTCTTGGAAAGACCTGTGATATGTTCATATGATGTCTTTATAGGAATAATAAAAAAAGTCTCACTGGATGAAAGATTTTTTTATGATGTTTCATAGGATGAATGATTTTTATAATTTAAATTGGTTTGAAATTATTGATCAAAATTGGGTTAACAATCAAACGTTATGTTACTAATATAATTAATCAATGTTGATAAAATCAAAAAGAGAGATTGTGTTCAATACCGAGTGTTAATAAAATTTGAATAATTTTATTAACTCCAAGACTAAGGAAGCCTGGATAATATATCTAGTGATTATTTTTAAAGAACACTAAATAATAATATAGTTTTATTATGGAAAATAAAGTGAATTTTTTTGGGTGGGAGATAAATATTTCAATTTATCATTGAGAAAAAAAATAAATTTTTGATCCCACTGTTACTCCATCACAAACTGCTATTTAATGATGCGGTTTTGACACAACCAATTTGGAAATTATTAACACATGTTAAAAGGATGAAATTTATAAAATAAGAGGGAATTAGATCTTATAGTAATGAAGAAACATCACATAGTAAATCTTGGGCAGTACTTTACATCTACTGGGTTCAGACTTATAATGAGTATAAACAATTTGAAAATAAATATTTTGATGGACGCATTCGAACCATTGTAAGATGCACCATTCATACACCCAAAAAAATACCATATCTTGTGGAATAAAAAATACGATATATATAGGATAATATATTGATAGATCATAAGAATGTTTTATCAGCATAGAGAAGGTGTTAGATGATGTTTAATAGATAGAATATTGAGTGGGGATTCCAAACAATGTTTTCTAGATGGATGACATACCAAGATACTGAAAAATAATGTTGAATTGACATGATTTTTATACAAAATCCCTAGGATAATATGCCTTATTTTAAAAAATGAAGTTAATTTTCTTAAAAAGTGAAAATGAGGAGAATTATAAGAATAATAGTGAATACACACTGATTCCTATTATTGAAGGTTTCTCATATATGTTACGGAAATCATTCTTAAATATTTTATCAATATACAGAACACATCCACTATTGTTTTATTATAGTTAAATGAATATGTAAGTAAACTCTCTTGTTTTTGTAACCACAGAAATATGATTGTTTGCAAATAGATTGTGATGTATTGGATTATTTCCAATCCACGTCAATGACTAAATACAATTATAGAATAGTTATCCTTATGAATTCTTCTCTTTATATGGAATGTTTTTGTGGTCTTGGTTCCTGAAAATTAATTTATCTTTAATTAAAGAAATCTGTTGTTTTATATGAAAAAAATATATAAAAAATGTTATTGATTCACCAATTCCCACTATAAATGATCACATAGATCATGAATATTCCATTCAATTTTTTTTGAGTATTATTATGATAGAATATAGTAATATGTAAAGGACATAAATTAAAATATTTATTTGATTTATGATAATTTGTATCAGGTTGTTTCATGTTTATTTGAATTCATAAATTGATGATCCATGTGGACATTAACAATTTATAGAAGACATCTCTTTTTTTGGTATGACCATACTATGTATTATTTCTCATCAATTTATTTAAAATTATGATTATTATAAATTTGTATACTTATAGATCATAAAATATTTTAAATAAATAATCTAATAGAGGGGTGATTAAAGACGGCAATGTAGTTTTGTTATTAGAGAAATCAGGAGAGAATCCAAATTAGTTTCATCCTTATTAATAATTTAATTTGAATTATTTATTATGGATGTATTATTTATATTTAGAGATGATTTTGATTATATAAAATTACCTAATAGATACATATTTTAAATGGATATGGATTATTTTTTTCACTGTTGGATATTTTTTTTCATGCTAGTACAATATTTTTTGTATTCTAAGGTAATGTATTCCATATTTTTTTAGGGATTCCTTAACACTAGTTCATAATCATTAATTTATTGGATTTATGAGTAGGTATATCACCTATTGGTATCACCTGATTTTTTAATTTTGTATCATAGATTTAGTTTTGTGATTGGAGTTAGGATCATTATTGGATCCATTGGGATAATTTAGATTAGTTTTTACTAAAGAACAAAAGGTCATCAAGATATAATAAAGAAATTATCAATGGTTTTGGGTGGATTATTTATTCTTGGGAATGGATCTCATTTATGATTCATGATTTAAAAACCATAGTATATGAACATTTGTAATAATGGAAGTAAGAAGGCATATTTTAGATTTTTGTCGTGAATTTTTTCATGTTGTTTATTTTATTGAATTAATGAATTTTTTAAATGTGGTGTTGGGTAATAAAATATTTTTCAACTTGCACGTTATGTGATATGAGATATATATCAGTTGTGTTTTGGATGTTTTGATTACATGTGAGATAGATATATTGGTATTGAACATTTGGTAGATATTACTATGATTGGAATGTATCATTTTACACTAGAAGTTTGGATAAAGTGGGTTTAACTAGGAATATTGGATGATATTTTATACTATATATTTCATGAAATTTTTGACATAATGATTCATAGAATAAAATTTAAGACATTTATTAGAATCTCTATATATTGGTATTGATTCCTTAATTATATAAAATAAAAAAAATTATTTATCTTTTAAATTTCTCTATTCTTCACAGTATAAGTTTATTAGGAATTTTAATATATTTTTAAGTGATATATTATTATTTTATAGAAACCAACATTAGGTATAGAGTTTTGAGCATGTATTTCATATTGTCTAGAGTTTTATATATGTCACATCATGATATGATGAACATTTTAGGGTCTGCATTTATATGAACTACCCTAGAGACCATTTAAACGAATTAATATTTTACATAGGATATGATTAATCATGTTGTGGAGATTTTGTTATATATTTCTGAATGATAAGAAAACATTTGGATAAATTTATCTTAATGTTTTTATATTAATTTCATTCACAATTATAATAAATTATTTTTTGATTCTATTATCTTTTACTACAAAAATATTTGAAATTTTTTAAATGAGACATAATGAAAGGGAGTTAATGTTATTTTTTAGACATGGGGATAACACATTAGGTGGTTTTTGATTCATTATTTCATTTATATGATGGTAAATTTATATGGGATTGTGTAGAAATTGAGAATCTATTTTGATGACAGGTGAACTATTAATTTGATAAGGAATTATGATCATGTTTATTGATTATTATATATGAATAATGTACCATTTGAATAAATTTGGATTCTAGTTTAAAATCATAAATTTAAATTTAATTATAATGTGATAAATTCTATTAATATTTTCATATGGGTGTGGATTTGCATTTATAAAAATTTTGTGAAATGATGATTCAAATATCCAAATTTCGGTTTCAACTGTTTATATAAATCAAATCCAAGAGTTTGCGACCTATTATTAAATAATTAATTATTATTTAGAGGGATATATATATCATTGTTTATCCAATTATACATTTTTTAATATAATGATATTGACATGGATAATATAAAGTTTTCGTAATATGTAAATTTTTGATAGGTTAGATTCACTATATTTATGTGGTGTTATTCTAGGACCTTGACCAAATATTTGTTAGTCTACTATATTTATTTAGAAGTATCTTAATTAAATAGGGGGTTTTTCTTCACATATAAAATGTAAACTATTTTTTATAATTGTTTGATATATTATTATTCTTACTTGGTATGTGAACTCATTGAAAAAATATTTATCACCAAATAAAAATGATTTTATCAATTTAATTTCCTGATATGTTGAAAATATTAGAGAAATAAATTTATTAGTATTTAATTTTTTATATGAATATGATAAATGATATTGAGGAGAAATGTTTCTTCATAAATGTAGTGTGATGAATGTAGTGTAATAACAATGATAGATTTTTAATTTTTTGAGATATGAGTGATGCAACATGATCACTTTGGATATTGTGGATGGATTATTTTTTTTGGGAGAAGAGTATCTTATATTTTGTGATATGAATATATTTATGACCTATATTATTTATCATATCACATTAATGGATGTGGAAAAAATAAATGAATCAGTTGATGTTTTCTATACTCATTGGAGATTAGTCCTGAAATGAGAAGTTCTTTACATGAGGAACATATGAAGTTTAAAAATATTTGAAGTGACTCTCAATGAGTAATTTTTTAAACATCCCCATGTGTAATTGGAATATTTTTTTAAAAAAATTTAATTGAATTAATATTGGGATGATATATTCCCTTACATTTTTATCAATAATTTTCCATTGGTTCAATTGTAATGATATATAATATTTTTTGATTCATTGATGAAATATTGATTAAATTAGAAGATATATTAGGGGATTTTGGTTTGATGTAATTTTATAAAGTAAAATGGATTTAATATGTATTTAGAGTTATGATATTATTGAATTTCAATTAGATATCAGTTTACTAAAATATAAGGATGAATTTTTTGAGGTGTTATTTAGTTTGACATGGAGAGTTATTATGTATATGAGATAGTGTAGTTTCCTTAATTTTAATTGAATTTGTGTTCTGTTGTGATATATTATGATGTATTTAATGAGTAGATTCTCCGTTATTGGGAATTATTGGTTGAAACACCAAGAAATTCATTCTTAAATTTAGAGAGAATGATTATATTTTCCATAAAATTGGGTAAACTTTAATGAACATCTCACATATTCAAATAATGAAATTTTTAATATTATGTAATTATTATTTAAAAAAATATTATCATTTCAAGGAAAATAATTTGTAGGAATAATATAATTGTGAATTATTTTCTTTCTCTAAATTAGGAAAACTAATTATTTGACACTGGTAAATCAATATGATATTATTCTTATATTGATATAGTTTCTTTATATAAGTTTATTTTTAGATTACAGAGTTCTATAGTGACTTAATTGATTTTCCATAATATTTGTTTCAATTTTTTATTAACTATAATATAGTTATAGGTAATTATTAATGTGATTTATATGTAGAAAGTTGGACATAATGATTATCCTATTCTTATATTATTTTCTTTTCGAAAATGACAATTTTAAAATTTTAGATCTGTTTAACATTTTTGGTTCCATTTAATTGAAAAATTATTCATACATGGAATTTTGAACATGTTTTTATTTTATTAGATTTTTTATAACCAATTTATATTTATTGATATTTTCTAGGTCTTTGGTTAAACACAATGAGATGTTTTAGTCGAAAATATTTGTTTTAGTTAGGGGAGTAGAAATAAAATTTCCTCCTTAATGAATTTTTAGTTTATGAAATATATCATATTAGGGATTTTCATTTTGGTTTATTTTTTGGAATTTTTTTAAAAAAATTATTCTTATATAAAGTTTTCAAATGAAAAATATATTTTCCTAATATAATATTTTTAAGGTTTGTTTAATATAAGTTCATATTTTATAGAACTTGTCATTAGATAACACCATATTGAGACATGAATAATTATATCTATTTGGAAACCTCCAATAGGATAAAAACATAATTATAAAAAATGTAATTGATTATGAAAATTATAGTTTATTTATCTAATAACCATTTTATTTTCTTTATGATGTAATTCCCATCCTCCTCTTCTTCTATCTTATACAATATAATTTTTTTATGTCGAAATAATTTATGACGGAAAATAAATATATAATAATGTAATGGAATTGGAATGAAATTGATTTGAAAGTTATTTTCATTTGGGATATCTCCCCCATGATGCTTATTACATGTTGGTGTTAGAGATCTCCCTATAAAAGATCACTTCTTCATCCATGTATTGCATTTGATAAAAACTTATTCTCTCTCAATGATTTCTAGGATCATGTGTTTTTTGGTTCTTCCCATTTTATATTGGTTTTTTGTTTTCTTGGGTTGATTCTCTTTATGACTAGTTTCTACAAACATTTTATACTAATTTTACTTCCCAAACCATAATAATAATTTTCATCCATGGTTATAGGGATGATATTTCAATGGTTTGGGATTATTTTGTGGTTGTGATAAATGTTAACCATTTGCATGTCTTAGATTTCCTTTTTTGTGTTACTTTAGGTTTTTGGATTCATCTTCATTTTTTTCTTCAATTAGGTATGTGGATGCTCATAGGTTGGATAATGTTCACGTAAACACTGCTCTGTTGAACCAAACCTCCATGATAGATCATATCCATTATCAAGTGTTATACGGATTTGGGTGATTTTGAAACATTCAGTTGGGTTATTCTTTGGTGTATATTAAAGGTGAGAATCATGGCCTTACATTCATGGTTGTTTTCTTTTTTGATACATAACTTACCTTTTTAGTCTCATATCCCTTATCATGGTATTCAAAAATTTGGGAATTTTCATTCATCTGGTTCCATAGTTTACCTCATCTATTTATTCTATTTTAATGTTTTTGGATCTTGTCTTTGGTTATCTATGAGTAATCATAAACAATTATGTATTTTTATAATTTGGTAATGTGTCAAATATGATTACATTTTTAGTGAATTAATCATTATTTGATAGTGTTTATGTCGTAGAAGAATTTATTCAGATCTGATGGTTCATTTCATGTTTTGTGGTGGTCAGGTTCTTATGTGGGAAGTTGTGTGATACTTTATTTTTTTATTTTGGGGGTGGAGTTTCTGGAATATGGATGTTGTTTTTTAGAATTCTGAATTTTTACTAACTATATGTAATGTAGTATTATTTTTATGGTTGTGGTTTGGGAAATAGTTCTCTAATGAATAGAAAAATAAGTACACTTTGATGTAAGGGTTTTTATGCCTTTCATGCAGATGGTTAGATCTTTTTTCCCTATAGAATCTCTATAATTAGAGAAATAACATGGATATCATAGTAATAATATATGAATAGGTGTAAAGATAGATATAGGGGAACATGTCAGGCTTGACCGAAAGTATTTACTCTTGGAATGGGGTCATTCCACTTGATTAGCTACTAGAACATTTAGTTTTTTGGTTTCTGAAAATTAAATCATGATAATCAAAATTCATGGAAAAATTTTGGATTCATATAAAGTATTTATTTGGAATTTATAAAACTATTCATCATTATATACTTTTTATTTTTTCCATTTAGAAAATATTTCTATCAATTATGTAATTTGTTTATTATGTTGGTCTTAACTCCTCTCATTGAGAAGTAGAGTAATGTTTATAATAAGATAGTTTTTCAATAAAATAAAGACAAGTATTAATAAATTATGAATGATGTATGATTAGAATGATTTAATTAATCTATTACCTCAATATGTTGTGAATTTTAAATATAATATATGATTTCCCTACGATGGGATTGATTATAAAAAGAGGAAATGAATTAATTAATTTTTAAATTGTTTATAAATAACATATCCAACAAGTTCAAATAAATAATGAGATACATTATTATGTATTAATTAGAAACACATACAATAATTTCCAGGTGACAAAAATTGACTAGAGAATATCTTGAGATATAATAAGGTGGAATTCATGAGAAGAAAATAGTTAATAATTTATTTTGGAAGAACATTTTCGAAGGATAAGAATTTTATAAATTGACTCAAAGATTAGTGATAAAATTATACTACGGATTCAAACCATGGAATTAATAATTCATATGGAATATTTTTTCCATATATATGATAGGGTATTAAAAGTGTAGTGATAGACATTTGTGGCCAAATATACTAGTATTTTTCCTCATAGACTTTGGGAGATATTGATTTTCCACCTTAATGGTAAGAAAATAACTTGGGAAAACATTTCCAAAAGATAATAAATATTATAATTATGAATGTATATTTAGTTTCCGAAGATAAAACAAGTTATTAATCGGAAAGAGAACATGACTGAGGTAGTGTGTCTAATATAACAGTTTTCAAATATATATATATATATATATGACACATATATTTTAATTACGATTTTTAGTATTTTACATTTCATTTTAATGAATGAAAATTATTCAATAATATCACATATAAATAAATTAATATGATATTATAACCATACATTGATTATATTTATAATTTAACATATATGATATAAAATAACAAATTTTAGTTTGAAACAGAACTATCAATAAATTGAAGTAAATTTCATGCCTACAGTATGTAAATATTATTCTCTATAAAAAAAATAATGTTAGTAGTTACAAAATAGAAAATTATTTATATCCATCAAATCATGACATACAAAACATTTTATGTATACTATATGAAATAGTATAAAAATAATACATCCTAAAATATATTATTGAACAATAATTAAACTTATAAAAGGAATTGATCATAATAAAATTATTAAAACTTCTTAAAAATATATTTTCTTTAAAATTATTATTTTTGAGTAATAATATGAAGTAATATAGGTTATTTTTTTATTACTTAAACACTTTGTAAATATTTTTTATCCCTATATAATCTTAATAAAAAAAATATATATATACATAATTATATATGATATACATAATTTCTTGACGTTATGAAATACCATAAATGGTATGAAAATATATCTTATATCGAAACAAAAATTTCTTAATGAATTGTGTATTTTATTTTTCTATTTTTTAGTTATATTTTATCAATATATATCTAAAGGTATACTAATAAGTTGTATCAACAAATTATATTTACTAGTCCCAATGAAAAAAATATAAATTTTTTTCATATATATCAGGAGAAAAAGTTATTTCATAAATTTATTTTCTAGTATATCTTTTACTGAATGCATGATTTCTTGATAAATTGTTTTCTAATATATTCACCAGGATATAATAATTGGTGTTTTATTTTAAATATTCTCACATGAATTTTTTCATGCAGATATTGAAAAAAATGTAATATGGTATTATATAAATAATAATGAGATTTCATGTGTGTTAGATGATAAAATATAAAATTTAATTAAAATTTTAAAAATTATATTTTAATCTAAAATAAAAAAATTATCAAGTTATTTTTCATTGTTATTAAACCATACATGATTTAATTTGTGTGTTTTGAATTTCTATAAATTGATTCTAAATAATTAAGGAAAATATTTAACAGTAAAATAATATGTTATAAAATATTTATTATATTAATATCTAATTTAATCTCATATATTTAGAGTCATATTATAATTACACATTTATGATATTCTTATAAGGTGGCCATAGAAAAATAACGTTCTCACTGTACTGATAATGTATCTGTTTTGAAAATCGATCATCACACACAAACTATTTTCTTATGTATTTATTTAAAATCATAATTTGACATAATTTGAAGAAGAATTTGATCAAATGGATTTCATATTTGGAATTACTATTTCCAAATTAGAAATGGGGGAAACATGGTAATATTTGGAATATATAGTGAAATATGGTAATATATTGAAATCTGGTGATGTGCATTAAATATGAAATCATATAAATGTATGAATGAAACAAATCTCCCAATTTTTCTTTATTGAAATAATTTTTTCAGAAAAAATTTATATTATGGGGTTAAATTAGATAATGGGTCCTTATAGGTGTAACAGATCACATGAGATCTTCGACAAAATAACATAATCAATTATTTATTTTATAGGATTCCACTCATCATACCTATAAATACCCACTCTCTATTCACATTTATCCTAAAAAAATTATTTTCCTATTCATATTCCCCTCAAGTAGCCTCTCACATTTCTCACTCTTAAAAATAATAGATTTTTTGTTAATCAAATGGTCGAATCTATGCTAAGAAGAATAATCAAGGTAAGGTTTCCTATTTGTCTCTATTAAATTTTAATTGTGATAATTTTATATTAATAAATTGTAAAACTTAATTTAATTTTTTAATATGATTCTATTTAGAGTATGATATTATCTATTTAATTTTTTATATGGTATATTATTTGTTCACTCTCATTATTTTCATTTCCTAACTCATTACCCTATTAATGTTGCTGTTCTGATTTCTCCCTATTCATTTTCTATTTAAAATCATTTTATTATAATATATTTTAAACTCACACTTCATATGTGTTAGTTAATATATATCCATTTCATTATATCGCCTTATATATATTATTAATTATAAAATTTATAAATTTTTCTCAAAACATCCTTTTAAAATTTGTTACCTTATCGAAGTAAGGATCACTCTTCCATATCATTTCAATTACTATTTAAAATTATATTAAGGTTTCTATTTAGATTTTATGTTAAAATTAAAAAAAAATTTGAGATTATATTTTATTAAAATTCATTAATATATCCTATGTATTCGAGTTCCCAAATTATCCTTGATTTTAATCCATTAAAATGTCATTGTAATATAGAAATTTTCACAAGATGTAATAAATTCTACAATTTTCCATGATAAAATATCATTATATATGTCATGTATTTATTATATTATGGATAAATTATTTATAATATGGTGGTGTTTTATAAGTATATATTATTTTTTATGTTCTTATTCAATACTATATTAGATTTTATGTGTATTAAACAAGATTTTCAAACAAGTTGTCCTTTTTCATCAAAGCATAATTTCCTAAAGGTTTTTCCTTTTGAGAAATTCATGTCAATACTATGTATAAAATAGGTTTGATTTCAAAATCTTAATTTTTTAGAGAATTTATTTAAATTTTTTTTATCCTACATATTTATAAAAATTTATTCTATTTTATAAACACATTATTCATCTTAGTATTTATAACTACCTGATAACTATAATTCAATATTCTTAAATTGATTGGGGTATATATTTTAACATTATAAATTCATAATTATTCCCCATTATATTTTTTAGAATTTATATAAATAGATTTATAATTTTATTTTAAAATAAGATCTATTGAAATGATCATATATTACTTTATTTTATGCTCTATTCATACCTAATATTTTATTATTCAAACTAACAGATTTTAAACTAGAGAGATATACACATTGAATGAATGAGATAATTTATTGACTTGAACATATATTATTTTTATGTCCCTAGGATCATATTACAACAAATAGATGTGGTGATGAATATTTGGATATTAGTTTCAACAATTTCTTCAAAAAGAAATTATGATTTTAAAATTATATTTATTTTATCCACTCAATTATAGAATCCTTTCATTGTTCTTAAATTTATAAAACCATGAGATAATTAAAAGGTTGACTTTTAAAATGTCTGGACCCTTCCCTAGTAAGCTACACATGAATATATATTTTTACTCTCTAAACCCCTATATTGTTCCCTATATGTAGAAAAAATTACATGAATATTTTTTTTGGCATAGATTGACACCCTTTCATCACATTCTCACACCAGACTATATAGATTCACACTTCGTTTTAACAAGAATATGTGACTGATATATGAAATATTTTCATGACTGTTTGGATTCATCAATATTAACATATATATGTATGTCTCCGTATATGAGACTTTTTTAATACACATGAATTTTTCACACTTCATGAAGATTGAATTATTTTATTCATTATGATTCTTAGACTCATTAAAACTCACTAATGATGAGCTAAAACAATAGTAGATGATCACTTCTAGGTATCGTGTTTCCACCTCTTTTTTTATATTCATCTGTCATGATTTTTACTACTCTATGTTTCTCTGCACTGTATTTCTTTTATATATAGAAATATATATATTTAATTTGTCAACATACCTAATATTAGGGAAATGAAAAATTAAATTAATTATTTTATTATGATTTTATTATATTCTATCTTTGAATTTTGAAAAAATATGACTAGAATTTTACGCCATTATCTCATTTATTTCCTCATTTGTTTATGCTCATAAACATGAACCATATTTCGTAAATTTTCTCAAAATTTTCTAACTGCATTTATAATATAAAATATTTCTTCTATTCATATTATAATCTAGAATCTCAGCCAAAAAAATTAAAAAACGTCTACAAATTGATCATAAGAAATGAATAATTCAATAATTATGAATTTTTTTAACATCCTTTAAATGAAATATTTTTCCTCATAATATTTTATTTACAACTCATCACCATTAAAATTATAGATTCAAACACTTATACATACTACAAAACTAAAAAACATTTTCCTGAACATCCATACATGAAAAACATGTCGACAATCACGACATATATTATTTTTAGTGATTATTTTACATTCAGAATAATGCATCATCATCACATTCAATTTCCATATTTAGCATTTGGATATTCTTGATGAACTAATTTATCATTAATTTGTTGTATAATATTTTAAAATATTTCATCTCAGAGTAGAAAATGAATATAAATGATAATCAAAATTTATAAAACATCTCATGAATTATCTTCAATTTTATTTTTCTGTGATTCTATATAAACTAAGGATTTTTTCCTTTATCGTGAGGTATTATTCCATTAGAGCACATGAATTTTGGGAAACTAAGTTTGTATGAATCTGATTTTTCCATAAGTTTTTTTTAATGATATATCCAATATAGATTTTGATCTATGATAAATGCAGATACATTCGAAGGAAATGGGTATCTATAAAAAAGAAATTTTTTTTGGAATTTACATATGTTTTTATAATTCAAGAACATATTAAAAATTAGATAAACTAAGCCATTCATGTACATGGAAATTTAAAAAATTTTAATGTTATTATTTTAATTAATTCAAACATGAGATTGTTGAAAATATAAAAAATTCTCATACAGTATCCAACCCACGAATATATATTTTATAAAAATGGGAATTTTTCTTCAGCCTGTATTCCCACAATAAAATATTTTTTTATGAAACAAACTGCTAAATTAATATGTAAAAACATGATTCTTCACTCCAACACATTTAGTGAATCTTAAAATATATTTAAATGAATTTATAACAATCCAAAGAAATCATAATGGGGTTAAATAACACCTAAACAACCTCATATGATTATCTAAAAGTTTTGGTAAAAAATTTATACCATTAGAAACTCAAAGGAAACTTAAATATTCATAATTTATTTTTTAAAAAATTCCATTTAACAGTGTCAAGATATATAATATTATATAAATAACTCATCAATGAACCATATAATCATCAAATGACAACATATATCATATAATAAATGTCATGTACCATAAAATAGTATAATGTTATATATTAACATAATTTTTCCCAAAATTTTAATAATGTGTGACCTTGAAATTTAAATAAATTCGCAATAAAGAAACTACCCAATTGATATTATATTAAATAACATCCTAAGTCATGTAAGTGACCAATCATCCATTTTCTGATAACTCTCTTCCCCTTTAGATTAATGTTATGTAACATAAGAAATGGAATTTTTAAATATATATGCAATTTGATTCTGAGTGGAAATGAATTCACACTTGATGTATCCATTTTTCACCTTTTATTTAATAAAATAACACTAGGTGTCTATATGTATAGATTAATATTACATCGTAGGGTTCATGGACATATTTATTCTACTCTAATTATCAAAAAAACAACAATTGCTTCTCAATTTCATCTCTCGCATCCTATAACTATGCAACCATCCATAAAACATATGTACATGAATGGGAGGGTACCACATATTCTACCAATATTAATGTATGTTATATTGATATCTACTTTTTAATAGAGATTTTGGAACCAGGATCTACATAATAGGACCAAAAATAAAAAATGAAGACATATATGAAAAATAATGCACTTATTGCCTGAAACATGACATTTAGAAGTTATTGGTTAGTAAATTGGTAAATATTGATCATAATTAAATCATATATATTATGATATATATAAATAAAGTTATTTAATAGGATTATTATAAAATTATTTATATTATACACATGTTTTATCATGTACGAAGAATATGAGACTTTAGGTAATGGATTTTCATCTCACATTTTAATTTTGTGACACACATAGAATATTCAAAAAATATTTATGTTATGTAGTGTATATAACCCTGATTAATTTATTTTATGATAAATATCCTGAAAAGTATTTTTATTTAAATATCTATTTTATGATATCTCTGTCATGGTATATACACTTTCCACATTACAAAATTTGTACGAATTTTTTTCATAATTTGACTTATTTGACACATATGGTATGTTATTAACCATTGTTATTTTATGAAGTGTCTGTATAGACCTATTGACATGTAATATCATGAATTTATTTATTCTCTTCATTATATAAGTTTTATGTAATTTTTTGGGACCTAAAATTAAATGATACCAATGTTTTATGGTATTTATATTATAATATCATTTTATATCAGGATTTTACATGATTATATATCCAATGATGAAATATTATGACCCATCTATCACGAAATTAATTTACATTGTTATATTTAGGTTATTTCTATATAATTAATGTTATATTATCATTTTCCTCCCTCCAGGAACCCAATAGTTCAAAATAATTTTTTTAATTTTTTTTATATATTTCTCTCTTCGACTGAAAACCCATTTTTCATCAATATCCATGATTTATAAAAAAATAAAAAATATTCGAAATATTATGTAACATAAATTTTGATCATTTTTTGAATTTTCTAAATTATTTTAAATTAATTTTTACTGTTTTTTTCAATGAAAATAATGACTGTTTAGATTTTACCAAAAATGTGAATGGAATATTTATTTAAAATTTCTGGAATGAATTATATTTTATAACATCATAAACAACTAATTTTTAATGATTATTTCATTGGATTAAACTTTTTTTCATAGAAAAGTATTGACATAAAAATTATGCATTATTAGTATTAAATATTACATTTTCATAATAGAAAGGTTTCATTCCACATGAAAAATTTTAAATTATTTTTAAATCATCTATTGTACGTTTCTAGATTATTTTTAAATAATTGTATTTTATAAATGATTGATGTTTTAAAAAGTGTTTTGAAAACCAGAATGGCCATTTTCCTCCAGAAAATTTCAATGTCATCATTCAAAATCATTTTCTCTCTAAGATGGAATCCGTTGATGTCACTTATTATTTTATAGGGATATGATCAAGGGATACCATTCTTATTCTCTCTACGAATGTTTTATGTTTGTTATGAAAATATTTTTATGAAACCTATTTCTCACCATGTGTTATACCATGATAAAAAAACTTTGGGGCCCTCTTTTTTTTTCGTCAGTTATGGTTTGATGAAATGATGGAATGATTAAGAAACATGTTTATTTTCTATAGGTAATGTTATTGTCAAATGTTTATAAAACCTATTTATATTCATGGGATTCGATATAATGAATTTTTTATGATATTATAGAAAACATATATGTGATTTGAATTATGTGATGGTGGTTATGTTATAACACTATATATTGGTAATGTTATAACCAAGTATGCTAGTTAAATTACAATCCAAATGAGATGAACCTATATCTCCTAAAAATGAATTGGTAAAATCACTACACGTCTTGATATAAATAGGAAAATAATTGTGAGTAATCCCACACAATTAATTTACTTTCAACTATGATTATATTGTGAGTGATACTTGACAAATGTATTGGTTTTTAGAGTGAATGTAATCCACTATGATTGTTTTGGATATCAGACTCGAAAATTAAAGAAATGATTTTCCATTTTCACGTGCATGAATAAAATCTATATATTATGCCTATGAGTTGTTCTCAAGGATTATTTTAATTTATTCTATTTTTATTAATGTATTATAAATTTCCAATATTTATTTCAATACTAAATTTAATTATCTATGAATTATTGGATAATATTTTCAAGTGTTATTATCCTATGATTATACCCTTATGCTCATGATATATTGATATCTCCAATGATTATCCTTAATAATAATATGAGCTCACCCTTTATTATGTTTTCATTCCCCATGTTATGGTGAAGGATATTTTGTATTATATTAATAAAAAGGTTAATAGGTTTGGATAAATTAGTTAGAGATGACGTATCTCACTGATCCAAAAGTTTTATATCTTTCCATGTTTCCCAAAGATCGTTACATAAATAATTGTGGCATGAATAATTATGTTATATAATAAATATTAATCTTTTATGATGAAATATTAATGTATGTGATATTTGGGTGAATATGATATTTCCATTTTCTCAGGTTTCACACGAATCATCATGTTCTCTCTTTAGCTAGGGAAGATCTCATAGGACATCATGCTCTATAATTTTACATAAAATAATTTTGTAAAAAATACCACGATTTTAATTCCAAAAAATACATTCATATTTTTAAACCATTTATTAAGTATCAATACGATCACTTATAAAAAAATCCATTAGTTCATTTTTATTTAATGATTATCATTTCATAATTCAACCCTTTAATGAAAGAAGTGTATTCCATGAATTGTACCTCATATCCATTATTAAACATCTAACTAACACTTAAGAGTTTATAATTTATTACATCAACATTTAAATAAACATTTAATTTAATTTTTTATATTCAATGTCATTAGAACCATCACATATAATTTTAAGGATAAATCATTGACAAAAGTAACTATCCCATGTTTTCAATTTCCGGCATCTTTAAAATCCTTCTATAACAACTCATATGGGAGGACAAACCACTATCAAGAATCGATGTTTCTAATTTTATACATGTCATAAATGAATCCCATGTAATATATATTATATAATACTTCTTCAAAATTTCTATTCATTTATCGTCATACGTAGTCTATCTAGGTGAGTTTTTTATACATTTTTATGAATAATGTAACACTATATATTTTAATGAATTATTGTTTCCAAATAAATTAATATTATTTGATGGATTACATTGAACTCTACAAAAAATTAGGCTTTATGTACTTGAAACATAGAGTTTAACTTACGGGTCATGCAATACTTGGTCCCTTCAATAGCTTTCATTAAACGAATAACCTAGTTTTACAGACTATAAAATACTGTTAATATTATTTTTGAAATATTATTACAGTTTTTACCTATCAATTGGATTGTAAGGTATTAAAAGAAATAAATATATTTTTAAAATATTTTTTATTCATGCTTGTATATTTTATTCCTTTTTCATTTAATTAATTATAATAAAATGTAAAAACTATTTGAACAAAAATAAATTCTTTTTTTGAAAAAATATTTATCTATGCACAAACATATTTCTCCTCAAAAAAACAAACCAATTTTTATGAATTATTTAAATGAATAATATGTATAAAATTTAAATGAACTATTTAACCTTAAATTATGTGCTTTCTAGATAATATATTAGAATAAATATAATTTAAGCATAAAAAGATGTATTTTTCAAAAAGATAATTTTACCACTATTTATAGGAACACTTGTTTTTAATATAAATTTTCAATCTTTTATAGATTTTATTTTAAGAAATAAACATCATTTTTTAAATATTATTGTAGAAAATTATTTTTTCGGTAATATTTTCTATTAATTTGATATGTCTCATTTTTTATTAATAATAAAAAATAATGAATTGAAATTTAAATCTAACCTTTCATCCAATTTATTTATACACATAAATTATATTTTAATTGGATATTAAAATAAAATTATTAAAATTATTAAAAAATAAATATAATTTATTTCCGCTTAATAAATTTATTATTTAAATTAGATATATAATCATTTTAATAATTCAGGCATTTTCACTTTAAAAAACTCACTGTTTGATCCCATATAACGAAATAATTTTACCTTAACTCCTACCACATATATGATTTGAATTTGGAAAAATTAATCCCTAATTTCAAATGAAAGTATTATATAGTTTCTAATATATGTGGATATATTTTTCTATAATTATAATGGAAAATGGTTTTAATTAATTTCCGTTTTTAAGGGAAAAAATTGTTTACAAAGGGACTAACCATTATCTTAATGGCAAAAATGACCTAGAAAATGTCCAAAACCAATTTTAAATAATATATTTACTCTACAGTTTATTTTATTAGGATTTTTTCATTATTGGATGTACATTATGTAAGGAATACCACCAAATAGTATTTACCATTTATGTATTTACATGTTTTCCAAATACCTCCCTTAAAAAATTCCACCACCTCTCCCCACCTCTTCACACCTCCAAAGATCATTGGATCTTCCAAACCCTTCCCAAATATATCCCAAAATATTATTCCACTTTCATATAAGACTCAATTATAAAATAAATCCAACCAAGGATTTCCTTTGGAGAAAATCAAAAGGAGTTACCCGAATAAGAGATAACGTTCATCGACATGATTTTTTTTTGTTTTATTCCTCTCCCCATTAAATATATCACATGTAAAGATTATATAAAAACTATTAATATTAGATATTATGATATTTTTTATGTTAATGATCTAAAAATTCACCCACATTCATCAAATGGTATAGGTGGTCATCATTCATTTGTGCGACAGACTACAAACTCGCAAACTGATGTAATTCTTTTTAGAATTATCACCATTAAATGTAGATAATAATTAAGTATTTATAGATTATATATGTTGTATATGATATTTATAATGTTTTTATACATCTATAATTATTATATAACAGAAACCTTCGTTCTTTCAATTTTTTGGGAATACGATAATGCCTTCAATAGGTACGATGAATTATCATCGGGCTTAAAGATGAGATTCATTCACTATTTAGATGGAATGTATAAAGAATGTATTAAATATATATAATTAATATTAATAGGATAATATTTATACATTAGTTTTAATATATATATATATATATCATTTATTTTTAATTCTTTCAATACAATATAAAAATTGAAATAGTATTCATGCATACGTACAACCCACTATCTCCAAGAAGGGTGTATTAAATTTCCTAATAATATATTATAGAGATTATTATAAATACATATATAAAAAAAATATATGATATTTATATCTTATTTTACTTTATGTATATTTTGAAATCAAGATCTATGTAAGAGGACCATGAATAAAAACTCAAAAAATGTATGAAAAAGAATGTTATTATTACCTGTAACATAAATTAAACATGGATTTCTTAATAATGGAGTAATATAATATCAAAAATACATCATATATGATATTAAATATATTAATATGGTTATTATATAGTATTAATTTAATGTGAAACTTTTTATAATTTATATTTTAATGAGTGCAATGGAATTCAAGATTTAAGGTATGTGGATTTCTAGTCCGAATATTATTTTTATGATAATTATTTCATATTCACCACTAATTTATTTTGAGTGGTGTATATATGTACCTATAACATATTATAAGAATAATTTCATTTATTTTATGATATTGAATGTTTTAATTTATTTTATTCTTTCACGGGGCTCATGAATCAGAAGTTACTTATATTGTAATGGATTTCTATCTCACTTTTTTTGTGACAAGCATTATATTTTCACAACCTTTTTCTTATACGTGTTCTATATATATCCCAAGGAATTTTTTATGATGGTTTTAAAAACAATTTACTAATTAAAGGCTCTATTATTCATTTTTTTATGCTTGAAAAGTGACTAAATATTTAATGGAATTTTTTTTACAATTATCCTTATATAAGACACATTTTATCTTATGAACCTATATTTTTTTATGAGGATTAAATATTTTCAATTTCAGAAGTTATATAATTAATATCCTTACTTTCCTGGTATTTTAATATTCATGTAATTTTAGTCCTTCATGATGATTAGGATTCATTGCAATCAATGTAGAAAGATTTTATAGCTACAATCTCATTGTTTATTGGATTTTGTATGATCATTCTTATGTTGATGAGATATTATTATCCATCTCTCCAGAATACTCATGAATTATCTTACTCAATGTTTATTTAGGACAATTCCCTATAATGGTAATATTTTTCCGCACTTTTTTAAATAGAATCATTATGAAAATGTTTTTAAGAACATATTACTTTATTTATCTCTTCAGTATAAATGTTTTTATAAAACAATGTTTTAAAAAATTGATGTAAAAAATGTTTCGAAATTATATATTATTTATAGTTTCTTGGAAAATTAAATTGATTTTTTTATATTTTAAAATGCGTTTAAAAATGATTTCAAAGCATTGTTTATCAGTTTTAAATGTAATTTTCAAGGAAAAAGTTTTCCTAAAAATTTTATGAATTAAAATGAATTTTCATAGAAGAAAGGATATTTTTTCAAAAATTGTTTTAAATTATATTTAAAACACGATTTTATGTTTCAAAATTGTATTTTTAAAGAATTTTTTGGAAAATGATTTATTTATTAAAAAATGATTTATAAAGGAATATTTTTTTAAGAAATTCTCCAACTGATCTTTCAAAATCCTTCTCCATATCTAATGATATAATTTGATATAGATTATTCATTACTAGGTATATAAATCAAGGATACCATTATTATTATTTCATTCAATTTTTTTTCTTTAGATATAAAGTTGTTTTTTAAACAATTTTCTCATATATGACTTACAACATGATGAAACCCAATTCATTTCTTGGGTATTGAATTGATGAAATAATTATGAAACCTTTCGTAATTTTCATATGATATTATGTTATGAAATTTTTCTAATACACATTTCATTTCTTGGATTATGATATTCTGAATGATTTTTGATCTTATGGCACACTTAAATATAGTTTTCATTATGTGATGGTTGGGACCCATATCTCCCTAAAATGAATCTATTAATGATTTATAACACATGGGATAGACATGGATGGAAGGGGGTGTGAACATGGTTCAATAAACAAATTTTTCTGCTATGATAATATTTTGAGTGAACCATGACAACTAATATTGTATTAGGAGTGGACTCATTGTACTAAGAATGAATTAGTAGTGAGGCTTGACTAGTATTTGAAAATTTCTACTAGTGAGTATTATGGGGTCTCCCACCCAAGCGGTGTAACTGCCAATGCATGAACCTGATAATTTTTTCACATTTTTATATGGGGACGGAATTATTTGTTCATAAAGCTATGTGTGGACCTGGCGCATTACCATAAATTTATGTGAGGGGCTGATTTCATATCCTTAACTAAATTAGTTAAAATATTTCTATTTATAAATTTTTACAATGTTATAATATTATGTGTATTCCAAAGATTAATCTTTTATGCCAATTTAATGCTCTCAAGACTCATGTTCTTTTATTATTATATTATTCATGTCTTATGAACTATCTATCTTCATGCCATGAATCCATATTATGATCATTGATAAGCATGGTATGATCTTCAAATAATATGGTCATGTTCCCATACCCTTAAACTCGTGTTATTCTTACATATCTCCCTTATTTGTTATTACAAATTATCTAACATAACCATTTCTTAGGATTCATTTTCCTATGTTATAAATAATGTATTTATGTAATAATATTATATGTGAAGATCGTTGTGGGAAAATTGAAGATCTATCACTAAGTTAGAATATTGTTGTCGATGTTTGAAAATATGTTAAAATATTATGTTCCTCATTAATTTTTTGTGTACTTCAATGAATATTCATATATGAAGTTGTAATATTTGTTTTTTTAATCCTGGTATGGAATATTTGGAATAAATTGAATGTATTATTTATTCGTTGTAAACAATGATGAGAAAACACTAGTGATATCCCAAGATATATTTATATGTATATGTCAAGGTATGCCTCTATGGATAAGTATAAGGATGATTTATGTATTTTGAAATGAATTATAATTTTGGTCAAAGATATCAAGTGGGTTTGTAGAAATACACCCATTCATTTATAATATACGTTGATGTGGCTCTAAAACTAATATATATAGGTGAAACAACCTAGAAAACTCTATATTAAGATATAATAGATCGAGAACTAGTATGCGATTGTGGGCCACGTTACACAGATTGTTTGATAATCCTAGGGGATATTCTTTGGAAATTCAAAAACACATTTAAAACTATAATTAAATATTCAAATATATTTTGTGTATTTATAACCTAGTATATGCTTAAGGTGTCATATATTAAATATGTGGGTTTCATTATTTTTCTATCCTATAATTTATTTAATGATTATGTGGTTTTCTACAATGATAATATTTTTCTCATAAGATGATATCTGGTTTTAATCAATGTCGATACCCATAAGGAATTATGGTGTAGTTTAATGTGAAGTAAAATTTGAGGATGATAAGTCAAATTGAATAAAAATTATAGTGAAGTAAAATGTGATTATTCCTAATTATTTTTCATGGAACATGACTAATTTTATAAATCATAACCAACTCTCAAGCTGATCGATGTTGGGAAGAAAATATTTCACAGAGATTTCATATAGTGGATACAATTGAAAAAATAATATAAACTTTCATATGTGTCAAGAATGTGATAAAATCCCAAAATTGAATTTCTCAGAGTGAATGTATTTTGATATTATTATGGAAAATTAGGAGATAATGAATGTAACTAAAATGGGAAAATGAAAATATTAGATAATATAACGAATAAGAGTATTAGCCTCCCTATGGTATTAGTGATGAATTAGTGCATTAAATGTGGAATGTTTAGTCAATAAAAAATAGGTATCCTAAAGAGAAATCATATGAACAGAATCAATAAGGATTTGTGAGTGATAGTTATAATCCTAATTATGACGAGACTACAAATTACATATGAAAATAAATATGAGTTAATGTATATATTGACTAATCTCAGTATATTTTTTAGAGATAAGTGGGATTATATTATTATTTGTGTATTTGAATTTTTTTATTGTATTATCATAGGAATGAATTATATAAGGGTAGTTTAAAATAAGTGTTTCATTAAGGATCTAGAAGAATATATTTAATGGTAATGATGGCCATGAGAATTGATTTAATGAAAAAGTTATATTTTAGGATTATGGAAAAATAACCCTTATGATTTCCCAAAGGAACAGATAATGAATTTCTATATGTATAAAGATATGGTGATATGGATAAATTTCATCATATAGTGTTTATGACCTCGAAACTGAGAAAGTATTTCTCGAAAAAGTTTTGTATGCTATCATTTTTGAGGATTACAAAATTTTTTCATTTAAAGAATATATCCATTAATTTTTGTGGATATTTCATTGATTTCAATATGTATTTTTTGTAATTTAGGTTATTACCATGTTTCAAGATAATACATGATGAAGGTATTCTCATATTTAGTGTGTGACTATTAGGAGAATCTTTAGGATATGTTGGGGATAAATATTAAGCTAATTCCATGATATTTAGTGACTATTTAATGAATGTTATGGATTTTCATCTTTTAGGAGGGTAAAAATATTAAAAAAATTATGAAATGGTTTGTGTTAAAATATTAATAATGTTTTATAGATAAATTAATTCCTTTGTTAGATTATGATTTGTTCTTATTTGTTATCCTTTGTAAACCTTTTTTTATGATAACTAATGGTGGATGAAATGAATAATCCCTCTATTTTTTGGTATCATGATCTGTTAGTGGTTAGAAGATAAAAAACTCACTTTCATTAATTGGTGTATGAGATAATGTATAAATTGGTAAATTAACAACCAATGAATTAGATTATATATATTAAATATATTGAACAAACAATATATTTCTTCTCATGCTAATTATTTAATTTTATGAAAAGGATATGAAAATTAAATTTTGTCCAATTATCATTATATTTTATGATAAAATGTTCTTTTTAACACCTCTATAATTTCTAGATATGTGGTCATTAACAATTTCTTGATCACCCACTTATTCTAATCATATTTCCCTATCACTCTCCATTGATATTTGTGTGATACTTTTCTCTACAATATCCATATTTTGACTTTTCACACATGTTCTTCTATATGTAAAACATCTAATTGTTTATAGTGGGTAACAATTATGTTTCTGACATTTAATTTTTAATGTATTTTTTTAAATTATTTTCATGATGTGGGATTCAATTAATGCAATTTGTTAATCATTAATTCTTTTATGACCTAGATGCATGTTTATGGAAAAATATCATTCAAGGGGGATATGATGTAACAACTCAAGTTTTTATGAATTGTATTTTTTAATAAATTAAAATAATTTGATGTATTACACTGAATTATACACTAATATAGGCTTCTGGTACACAAAACTATAATTTTAGATTACGGTACATACATTAATAATCCTATTATATATCTTTTGTTACATGAAATACTTTGTTGTATCAAACTACAAATACTATTAATATTATTATTAAAATATTATTGTACTTATTAACTATCCATTTGAATATAATGTATGAAAAGGATTTCAATAATTATAAAAAAAAATTATTTATTTTTACAAAATGAATGTTCTATTAACTAAATAATTATAAATTAAGATAAGAAGTATTTGAAAATAAATAATTCTATTTTTTGGAATGTTATTTTTCTATAAAAACACATTTTATCTCAACAAATTAAAATCAAAATTTTTATGAATTACTTTTTTAAAAATATACAGAATAAATTCAATAAAATATTTAACAATCATCTGATGAGTTTTTTAGAAAATACAGAAGAAAAAATTAAATTTTTGGTATAAAAATATGTATTTCTCTAAAAGGCACCTTTACAACATATTAATGAAGAAATTTCATGAAAATTAAATTTTGAATCATTAATAAATTTTATTTGATGAATTAAAAATAATAAATATGATTTTCATAATTATCTTATCTTGATATTTCTGGTTTTTTTATGATAAGTTTCTGTTCTTTTTTTTGAAAAGTGAAAAATACAGTATTTTAATTAAAAATTGGCTTTTAATCTCATTTAATTCTATATTTTAATTATATATTAATTTTTTTCATGAAAAATTACTTAAATTATATATCAATAAATATTAATTTGTTTAATTCTGATCAAATTAAAATTGAAATTGGACATACTAAAATTTCAATATTTTGAACATATTTACTTTATAAACTTGTTCTTTTGTCCCGTTTGTAGGATTAATTGAAAATTAATTTCTACCCATTATTTGATTAAAATGTTGAAATATTAATTAAATCTTTTTAATCATCATAATTAATAATATTTAATAAGGTAAAATTAATATTTTAATAAAAATATTTGTGAAAAAGGTAAATTTATAAAAGTTATTAAGAAAAAAAAATATTACCAAGAGACTAAACATTATCTTCAGAGCAAACATGACCTAGAAACATGTAAAAACAGATTTTATGGAAATATTTATCTCATATTACATATATTATCTTTAATTGTTCACTATTGGAGGATCATTATGTAAGGGAGTCATCCCAATAAATTTCACCTTTTTGGTATGTTCATGATTAGCATTCACATCCCATTTAAAAGGCCTCCAATTATACCCCACTCTTCACACCTCTCAGGTCCTTTGGATCATCCATACCAAAAAAAATATTTCTACTACATCCATCCCTACATTTATTAAGCAATAAATTGTTCAAAAAGGCATCCAAGGAATACATTTGGTTGAAATTGAAAAGATTTACCTAAAGAAGAGGTAAAGTTCATTAATGTGTATTTTTAGTTTGTTTGGATATCCACCCCATTAAATTATTCTTATATAATTTTTATATAATAACCATATTTTAAAAAATATTACATCTTATTTATGTAAATTTTATGACCTACCAATTTACACACATCCATCAAATGGGATGCACAATCCTCGTTCTTATGTATTGCAGACTATCACCTCACAAAATAATGTAATGAGTTCTTTCATTAATACCATTAATGGTTGGAAATGATGACGTATTTGAATTATATTTATTATAAATACTATATTTATAATTTAATTATTCTTTTAGAATTTTTATATAACACATAACATTATTTTTCCCATTTTGTGGGAATATGTTAATGTTGTTCGTGTATACAGCGTACTACTGACTTGTGAAGCAATGTGATTAGTTAATGATTTTCATGAAACGTATTAAGGATGGTTTTAAAGGAAATATGTCAAATTAATATAAAATTAAATTACTTATTTTAGGATAATATATATATATAAGTTATTTTTCATTCTTTCAATATAAAAAGAAAATAGAAATAACTTTCAAGTGTACATATGGCCTACTGTCCTAATGAAAGGTTAATTTCATTTCCTATTTATATTAGTTATAAATTATTATAAATATATATAAACAAAATATATATTATTTTTATATCATTTTCTATATTCTTTTAATTATTAAATCATGATCAATGTAATAGTACCATGAATAATATGATTGAACATGTTTGAGAACCTATATGATTTTTACCTGAAACAAAACATAAACAATGAATTTTTAATAAATGGGTGATATAAAATAATAGGTAAATAATATATGATATATATATATAGATATTAATTTGGTTCTCATATAGTTTTATATTATTATTATACTTACTATACAAGATTTTTGAACGAGTACGAGAGAATTCATGACTTAAGGTAAGGGGATTTCAAGTCTCACTGTTATTTATGTGAGGCTTATAACATTTTCACCACTAATTTATTTTGTGTGGTTTATGTACTGAACTCTGAAATTTTATATCACTATTAATATTTATTTCATGATATCAAATTTTTTATTTTATTTTATTCTTTCATATGGCTCTTGAATCCAATGTTACTCATGTAGTAAGGTATTTTTGTCCCACTATTTTATTTTGTGAGACACGTGCTATTTTCACCGGCTCTTTAATCTATGTGTTTTAAGAATTACCATGACATTATATGATAAAAATTATACTAAAATTTATTGTTATTTACATATCTTTCTTGGAATCCCTCTTTCATGGCTTTTATAGTTCAAAAGATATTGAATCAGTAAGGGAATTTTGTCCCAATATCCCTTCTTAGAGAAAAATATTGTGTTATTAACCTATAATATTATAAGAGGTTCATATATTTTCCAGTTGACATGTTATGTCATTAATATCCTAATTTTCATTATATTTAAGGATTAATGTAATTTTATTCTTTCATTGGAATTAATAATCAGTTTTATCAAAGTGGTAAGATTTTATTGCTATGATATCATTGTTTATCATGATTGATAATGATTATGCTTCAATTATTGAAATATTATGATACACCACTCATAAAAACTTATTCATTTTATTATCCTGCATTTATTCATGATAAATTTATTAATATTAAAAAAATTTAATCCTTTGTTACATATTTCCATTAATAAAATATTTTTAAAAAATTATGATTTTTTCTATTAAATTGTAAATATGTTTTAAATATAAGTTTCAAAAAATATTATATGAAATTATTTTTAATTGATATATTAAGCCCAATTTTTGATAATATAAATTTATTGTTTTTTATTATTTAAATAGTATATAAAATTGTTTCGAAATCATAATTTATGATTTTTCAATGTTATTTTCATAGAAATGGTACCAAATATGGTTTAAGGTTTCAAAATAGTTTTCTAAATACATAGTGATATTTTTCTAATGAAATGATTTCAATTATTTTTAAATCATACATATTATGATTTCAATTTGGTTTTCAAATAAAAGCGTTTTTAAAATGTTTTTTGTCTTAAAAATTTATTTATAAACAAATGTTAAATTCTATAAGAAATGATCATGGTGATCATTAAAAATCCTTATCAATCTATGATTATATCCTTTGATATAGTTTATGTTTTACAAGGTATATGATCCAAGGGAACAATTCTTATTGCTTATATGAATGGTTTATATATAAGATAAATTTTATTTTAGGAAACTGGTTCATTTTTCAACATTTTATACAATGATAAAACCCACATAATTCATGGTTAATGATATGATGAAATGATAATGAAACCTATCACATTTTCAAAGGTTTTGATATTATGAAAATTTTATAATACCAATTATATTTCATTTTCTATGATATTATTAATTTTTTATAAACATTTAGTACAAATTAATATATTCCTCATTATGTAACAGGTGGGGGATATATCTCCCTTCAATGCATTTATAATAGATTTATATCACATGAGATGGACATGGATGGAATGGGATGTTAACCTAGTTCAGAAACAAAATATCGAGCTAATATGTTCTTAGGAGTGATCCTTGAATAGTAAGATGAATTGGTGAATGAAACCATTAAACTAAGATTTCCATACCAATAACCCTTTTCTACTATGTGAAAAAGGATTCAACTAGTGATGATGTTGTTTCCTTCCTAGGAGGTGTAGTTTCCAATGTGTAAAAAAGATGACATGTTCACATTTTTTTGTGTGAATATAAAAATGTGTTGACAGTGTTAGGTGTGTACCTAGATTCATGTCCATTAGTTTATGTGAGTGCATAATTTATTATACTTAACATAATGAATGAACCCTTTTCCTTTTTGACATGTTCACAGTGTAATAAGTTTATGTGTGTGCCAAAAATCTATGTATTATGACATTTTTATAATCTCACAACTAATGTCTAGAGATTATATTATGATTGATCTGTAATAAACTATCTATATTTATTCTATGACTCTTGATAATGGTCTTTTATTTGTGGGGTATGATATTCTAATGTCCTGACCATGTTATCATATCCTTATGCTCATGTTATAATAACATATCTCCCATTTTTACCCTTACCCATCTTCTAAGATCAACCATTCTTATGTTTAATTTCTATAGATTATTAATAATTTTTTTAAGTAGGACTACTAAATGTGAAGATATTTGTGGTAATCATTAAATATCCTTCACCATGATTGAAGATTTTGTTATAATTTCTTATAGACACTAAACTATTACAGTCCTCATACATGTGTTTTTTTAATGTAATAAATATTCATCTAAAAAATGAAATATCCACATAAGTTATTACATGGTTTCAATACATAATGATAATATTTTATAGGCCCTCCAAAAACATCCTCAATACTTTAAAATCTATCTTTTGTTTGAATTCTTCAAACATTTGACATTAAATGATTCTTTCAATAAAATTATGTTTTTATCTCTTTTATATGACTACCCATACCATCATGTATCATCCATGGTAGTGAAATATTTTTCTAGAATGTGTCAGATTTTTGTAAAAACACTTCAAATCGTGATTAGTATCCTTGATACCAAAAATTTCATCATTAATAAAAATTATCCATTTTTATCTATCGAGTTTTGTTTATTTTTAGTATATTTTTAGACTTTATATGATTTCTCTATGATATAATGAACATTGAGAGATACACATTTCAAATTTTAAATTGAGATATTTTTTCTCAAAAATATTCTTGGACCAATATTGTGTAGTTTTTGAATTTCATTATTCATTAATATTGAAATAAAAATTAACATATTTTCACATATAAGTTTTGCATGTTCTTTAGTGATGGTCCAATATGTTGGTTGGAGAATTCATCTTTGACAAAAACTAGATTTTTTAAATCCCACTTCATCATATACATAAAATATGTTTCTTGAAGTCTCAAATATTGTATCTTATATCATTCTTCATCTTTCAATCTAAACATTTCCACAATTTCAATTATTAACTTCTCATGTTCTGTTACCTTCAGCATGAATTTCTTGATATCATCAATAGTTTATTATAATAACATTAAAGGCTTATTATTTTATTCAATGTGATAATTTTTATCATTAATCAATTTTTCAACATTCGGACCATTTTCTTCTACTCAATATATGCTTCATTTTCATCCTTCAACATATTTTCTAAATCATTTTATTTTAATTTCAATTCATCACATTATAATGTTTTCAAAGAATTTTCTTCATCTTCTCTAAAATTGCTCATAGTTTCACCAAAATGATAATAATATTTACAAATAGATGTGTATTGAAAACCTTATTTTGGAATCATCAATATTTCCCCCCTTAACGCAGAAATATTTATTCATACTCCATCTCGATATGGGTGTTTCATTGAACACTTACTCAATTTATTTTTTTATGGTATTATATAATTTTTCAATTTAAAATATAATAACTTTTTATTGGGATTTTTAATTCAAATGTTTTTAATTTACATTAAATTTTTAGATTCTTAAAGGATAATTAACTTTTACCTTTTTCTGTCTTTTATTAGATCTATTTGATATTACAGAAAAACTTTATTGACAATATTCCTAATTCAAATAATTTTTTGTGTGAAATAAATTATTATTATCAACATATTCATTAATTTTCACCATTATCATGGACTCAAAACATATTTCATTATTTTACCTTTTCATTATGTAAATAATTTTTCTCATATCATATTCTGTGATAATGTTATAACATTCAACCAAGAGTTGATCCTCCAAATATTTTAGAGGTTATCTAATATGGTCAAACCTATATAAAAACATCCTCATGAGATTTATAATAATCATTGAGGCATCAATTTTTTCCTAAACATTTATCTATTTATAACCACTCAATTTTTCATAATTAAATAATCATCGATATTCCCTTCCTCAACCATATTGTTTTCTTCAACCATTATTCTATGGGATTAAAAATTAGAATGAATGGCCTTAGAATTTAAATCATAGCTTTATTATAGATTATCTATTATTAAATTAGCTTATTGATGTCACATCACCTTTGTATACACTTTTTCAGACTAGTACAAAAGAATATCATTTTAAGATATTCTATTAATTTTCATATATCATTTAACTTATAATTTCGTCATATAATTTCATTAAATTGGTAGAAAACAATTGATAGAATCATCTCCAAACAATATGTAAATGGGTATTAGATATTGACATAATCAACTCATCCCATAATAATAATTTTTTCATACAATGCTGGAACACCTATGTTGTTCAAAAAATTATGATTAATCATTATTGGATCTCAAATGAATCATATAGGGGGATTTTACTTTGATACAATTTGTAGAAAATGAAAATTTAATACGCCAAAAAAATGGTGGATTAATTAGTGGAGACACTGTTTAACAATTTAATCTTATTTAAATCAACTTCTTTAACTTGTTAATATATTATCCACTCATGTATTGTGTGTCTAACTCATTTATGTTTATATAAAAAAATAAAAAATATATGTGTATTTTTCAAGGTTCATCCCATTTTTGGTTAACCTACTCTTTATCATTGATGTTTAGTCTCTCTGGCCATTGATGCATCACTATAAAAACCAAAAAGATATATAATTATACTTTTTGCATAGATTCACTCCATGCTACTCCAGAGATACTATGTAATATAAAAATTCATACCACCATTATACATGAAAATATAAATGAGATGAAAATTTTTATCTTGAGAGTTTGGTTACTTCGGTAATAGTATATGTATATCTCACATGATGATCCATTACAATTTTTCATGAATACATTAATACATCATATAGATCTGATGAATATATGATTCATGAATTTTAGGCTCATAAAAATTCATCGATGCTCCAAGTCATACAATGTTAATGATATATTGAAATATTTGGACTTCGACCTCTTTTTTACTTCTCTCATTATTTTTTATGCTCTATATGTTTTCTCACTATTCTTTTGGATATTTATGATGTTCAATATTCTATTCTTAAAAATAAAATATATTAGAGACACTAAGAAAAGTAGATAAATTAATTTTAGGATATTTTATTCTATCTTAACATAATTTAAAAAATACCATTGGAATCATACACAACACTCTCCTATATTAAATAAGTTATTTTGGCTTAAACATGCACTATTATGTCCTAAATATTTTCACCTTTTAATAATTGTATGTCTATAGAATAATATATCTCCTTCTATTCTTATCATTTGGAATATCAACAAAATATATTGAAAACCTTATCTATATTTGACTATAGCAATAGAGGAATTCACTAAAAATGAATTTTTTAATTCCCTATGAAACATATATTATTTTTCGTCTATTTTATCTCAAAATCATCAGATTTAAACATGTTATATGATACAAAAAATCATGAGTAAAAACCAATAAACCCGTCAACAGAACATATAATATAAAAAAATCAATTATAATCTCTTTATTTCATAATCTAATTAATTATTTTCCATTAATAACATCTCATATTTTTCAAATTAGATTTCCCAATTTAAAATATGGACATTATTCATGAACATATTATTCATTGAGTCACAATAATAACTTTTTACAGTAAATTGTCTTCGAACAAAAAAAATGTATAATCGATGACCAACATTTTTGAAAAAACCAATGAAAAAAAATTAATGGCATTTTTGATCTGTTGTTTTGCACTTTGTTGATTGGTTCTTGTATAAGTATGTATCATTAAATCTTAACACGAGAATTATAGAATCCTTGGTTTTTATATATTCAAAATTCAAATGATTTTTTTGGAACAAAATACAAAATGTATGTTTTGATTGGAAATGTTGGACAGAAATAGATATAGAGAGAATGTTTCTATGTGAATTCAAATATTTTGTAAAATTTTTAGTATGAATTAAAAGTCAAATATGTTCAAGAATTCACATTTGTAATAATTGATATGATATAGAATTTTTGTATATGGTGTTATTTGTATATGTGACATTTATCAAAGGTAAGTAATTATAAATCATTGGTCATACATATTTCATAGATTTTTTCTACATGGTATTTTCTCATAAGTGAGTCTTTACATATATAAATATTTTCTTAAACATAAAAAATCAAAATTAAACCTGGAAAAACTCCAGAATTTTCTCCAATAGTATTATAACCTCTTAAACATTCTACAAACTAAACTTAAAAATAAAAAGAATTCATATTAAGCTAAAAAATATAAAAATAAACTCAAATGATTCACTACAAGCCTATAAAAAACAAAAAATTGTAAGAAAACTCCAAGGAAACATCTCATTTATCATATACGATTTGAGTACTCTATAAATAATTATTCTTATTGAATGGTTTTCTCCAAGATATATATACCATTTTTTATCATTATATGTCCTGATAATGTATATACCCATTATTTTTATATATATAATTATTGATTATTTACTCATGTTTTTTAAAGAGGATCCATTGGAAACATGGTGTAATATATTTTTTATCTTATCCATTAATAATAAGAATACGGTGGATTTATTATTTTAGTGGTATGTCATGGAATTATATAGTCCCTACATTCATTATATGGTCTCATAAAATTAACTGGAATGGGTGTTTGGTGTATACCTACCCTTTTATGTATGATTTATTAGAATATTTTTTCTAAGATGTAATATAAATTTTTGTCTTATTTCCTTGATGAAATGGAAATAAAATAAGTAATTATTAATGTGCAATAATTTATGTTCTACAATTTATATGAATGTCACATCAATTTGACATCTATTTGGAGGACATTGTATCATATGTGTTCATACTAAAGTGTTCAGCTTTTTGAAATATTTTATATCTATATATTTTGGACCATATGAGCCATAAGATGTTTATACATTGTTAATGATGGTGGGGAATTTTTTTATGTCGTTAAAAAATCAAGACATAAATTCTATAAAATTTTATCACCACATAGATAGTTTGTTATGTTCATAAATAATTTTTTTTGAACTATCATACAATGTTACAAATAATTAGGCTACATTTTGAGGACTATTATTCAAGGAAACATCAAGGAAAATAAAGGATTATTTTATACCTGAATTCGTATTTTCTTTTTAATTCTTTATTTATCCTATTTCAAATGCCAATTCAAATATAATTTTTGAGATTTAAATTGGACATTATTAAAGTGTTGTGATTGGATAATTGTATTTGTAATTGAATATAAAATTCAAAATTAGTTTTCTATTAAATATATGTATACAATGTAGATCAAAATTTAGGAAGTGTGAGAAGAAAAAAGGTATTGAGATATATAATAATAATAAATTCTATATATTTTAAATAAATTTAATAATATATGATTATGTAGAAAATAAGAAAGGAACAAGATGATGATGAAGATCATAGTGGTTGTGTTCATGTTTTTTATATAAACATTGATGAATCAACATGTTCTAGTGAATGTGTGAGGGTTAATTTGTCATTATTTTATATAGTGATTGTATAGTGTATCTATATGAATTGAAAAAAATCATTGATTTTGAGAAAGTCTATATGGAAAAAGAATATTCTTTTTTTTTTAAAATTATTATCCTTGCAATGTATTGATTGAACATGTCTATAAGATTCGTAAAATCATATTTATGAGACAAGAAAACAAGTTTTTTATGGTTATACCCTGATCTTTTTACTCTCATGATGATTCTAGTATATATATTGATCCATGACGAATCTATATCATATCATAAACTATCCTTATAACGTTGTGAGGTAAACTTGTATAATCTATTATATTCTCTTGTGATGGTTTCTTTTGGTTGTGTGATTATTAAACAACATTTAATTATAACAAGTGGAAAAGTTTATTTCAAAATAAATTTAAAAAATATTACAACGAAAGGAGTTACCCCCTCCCCTTACCCCCTTAGTGATCTTTTATTTATTGTGAATTACATCTATAAGTTATATCCTAGATTGTTTCCATAATTTGTGTTTTTGTTGTATGATATTAAGAGTATATCATATCAAAAAATCATTTCCTGATTTCCCAATAATTAGAATTGATAATTTATATTCAGTTAATACAACTATTGTAAATACTATTGGTGTGAGAGGTTGTTAAATTTATAGGGATATGATGTTATCATTCCAATTTTCTTATAGTTGAAATATCATGTAAGTAAAAACTAATGTATTTATCACAAATGATAAATATTTTATCATAATAATATTGAATAAGATGAAATTGGTAATTATGGTTGCGGTAATAATGATACAAAATATTCTTTTATATATAACTAATATCTAAAATTTCATGGTTTTTAGACGGAAAAATATATCTAGTATAAACATCCGAATAAATATAATCAAAAGAATAAAGTAATGTTAGATATGTAGTAGTTTTTTAGAATCAGGTGTGAAGATAGTTTAATTAATAATGATCAAACAATGGATAATTAAATCATAATAGAAAATCATTTTTTGGGCTCAATCAAAGGAAATATTGTGATGCTAGAAGATACTAATATTTTTAAAGATTTTTTTGTATCTAAATAGATATGTTTGATAGTGAAGTATATTATTTTGATGAAAAAATCCAAGTGATATTTTACTTTATTACTATCATAATATTTTATATCTCATAATATTATTAATGCAATTGTTTTCAAGAAAACCAAGAATATTTTATAATAAATCAATTTTAAAACATCAATGTATTATAAGTTGAAAATAATGTTATTGTTAATAAATAATCTTTTTTCTCAAATTATGATGCCAGTTTGGAGTGTAACTTTAATGAATTAAATATTTTTTTCTAAATAATATTATATGTATAAAAGGAAACTATAATGGAAATATTAACAAATAATGTTTCTTGTGTGAAGCTATTGAGAACATTGTTGAAAAATACTCTATTTACAAATATGAAATATAATGTGATGAGGAAAAGGAATAACTGATAAAATTATAAAATAATTAATCATATAATTAAAATGATTATTTTCATTAAAAGGGAAATATGTTCTCTAAATTTAATAAGATAAACAAAATTTCAATAAAAGATAATGATATATGGAATGAAATTTAAGTAGGTTCATCTGATGACAATGATGGTGGGAAATTATCATTTCTAATTTTAATTATAAATATAATTAAAATGATAAATGTTGGTTAAAATTTGAATAATAATAATATAATAAAAACTAATTCAGGTTTAAGAGAAAATTGTAAAATTTCCATGTTAAGATTTAAAAATATGACATGGAAATAAATAAATTAATAAAAGATGGTGAATATATCAACATAAATTTAGAAAATATTTATAGAATAATATTTGATGTTTCTTAAATATTTGAATGGGATGATTAAGTTTCATGATTTATATAAGGGACATAACAACATGTTAGATGAAAAATAAGTGGATAAATATAATGATATTAACATGATTCTATAAAAATTTAGTAAAAATTAAGAATATTGAAATTAGTGTATATCTTGCATTAAGTGATTATTTTAAAAACATTATTAATTTTAAAATATGTGAGATCATAATAATACCATGTTTGTGGGAAAATAAAATAAATCTCAAAAAATGGGAAATTTTGTGCATACTAACATGAATGAACAATTTTTCAAAAATTGAGTCTTTGGAAGGAAAAAAATAATATTTATGACGATGGAAAGTTTTATATGTGTGATTCATAATTTTATTTTACAAAAAGGAGTAATATTTTTTACTTATATAAGGAAAAATATAGTCATCAAAATTGTAGAGTATTCCATTTAAATAGGAAAATATGATTTCTATTGTTATTGTTTGTATTTTGGCTATTATAAGAATATGAGATATTTTTGTTCATTCAATTTAAATCACCTTAATAAGACTATAGTTCTTAATTGTGTTGGTTTTTTGGTGGGTTAATTATCTCAATAGTATGATTTTCAGAAACATGTTAAGAACCATAAATATAAATCTCATAAAATCATTATTATTTTTGATGATTTCCAGGAGAGGTGTGATTATTTTTATAATTATTCTAATGACTAAATTATCATCATTCGATCCATAAGAATATTTGATTTTTACTACTCAAAATACTCAGGATATGAAAGACATATGAAAGGGTATAGAATTTGTTATGAAATTTTCACATACAAAATAACAAATGGAAATTCCATGGTTCATGGATAGTGGATGTTCATCACATACGACAGAAGATTTAAAACACATGCTATATATTCATGTGTGTTAATATGGATCAGTTACATTTCATAATTATAAGAATCTCAAGATAAAATGAGTGGATCAGTAGTTATTTGAAATGAAGTGCTAAAATCCAAAAATTATGATGTTTTTAAATGTATTTAACTAAGTATTTCGTTGTGTCTTTATGAATAAAATTAAGCGGTACTAAAAAGGTATTTGATTTTCTAATAATCATGATGATAAAAAAATTATGAAAAATGAATCGTGGACTAAAGATACTAATTTATATATATTTTTGTTTTAAACTCATGTAGTTTATATATGAATGATTTAAATTAAGAGAGGACTAGATTTATTTTTAATACTATTAAAAATAGTAATTTGAACACCTAAGGATATTCCTTTACAAAGGAGGGAAATAGATTTCATGTCCTAAACATGTCAAAAGGGTAATATTTTTAACACTTCACATAAAAAGGTGAAAATTAAATCTACTAAACCTTTAATTCTCATTCAATCATATATTTGTAGGAAGATGAAAAATCAATAAAATAATGGATATAAGTACATTATTACTTATATTGGGGACTTCACGGGTTTTAATTGGTTAGTTTTTATAAAGCACAATTCTATTGTGTCAATGATTATTTAAATATTTATATGAAGTTAAAAATAAGAATGTATATTTTTCCTTCAGGAATATTCCGAAAAAAAATTGAAATAAGATTACATATAAGAAATTTGATATCCTGAGAAATTTGATATTCCAAATGAATATAATAAACCATAAAAACATCAAAATATTTTTGTTACTAAATGTATGAATATATGATTGGTGGATATGGCTAGGAAAATTTTAGTTTAATCTGATTCTACACATTTTATTGGGGAAAAGATATTGGTATAGATGTTTATATCTTGTATTTTCACAAAAAAACCAAATATTTTACCATGTGATATTTTTTATAAAAAATCACAATGTTTGATGTATCAATAGGTGTTTGGAACCCCTTTTGCTTTCAATGTAAAAATGATATAATTTAGAATGTAAAAAAAATTGAATAGATTGGACATTTAATTGATATCCTTCCATTTGAATAGGACTTCATTGTTCCAAATAATAGTAAACAAATATCATGGATTATTCTAATGTAAATATATTTTACAACAAAATAATGATGTTTATCCGGATGAAGTATTTTATTAATGTAATTATAATGGTAATACTACTAAACATCTTCACAAAATTGTAGAACAATATAAATGTGTTTAATATATACACAATGGATTAGAAGATACACTTCTTGTGATGAGGATCAATAGCACTCATCTCATATACGGCTAAGATGAAATGTTCTAGATAAAAACATTATAGGTTATCATCAAGTAAAAGTGAGAACTAGAAGAAATATATCGATTTAAATGCATTACTCATTATAATCATAAGATTGTCCAATAGATATTTAAAAATAAAATTAGCATCATGAATGGGTTAATTGTATGAATAAAAAAGTAGATCAGGTAGACAATAGTAACACTTGAGATATTTTACCTAGGCTAAAGAAAATAATTCCATTAAAAAAAAGTTTTTTTTGAAACAAATTAAATAAAAATAGATTTTTTGTAATAAAAAAGGAATCATATGTTCATAGGCTACTCATAGGTTGAAAGAGTGTGCTTTAATGTTACCTTTTCTTTATTTAAAAAAATTCAAACCATAAGATTATTTCTTTTTATTCAATTACTACTGCAATAAAATATATTCCATATTGATTTAAAATATTCCTTTATCTATAGAGAAATGGGAATGGGTATATATTGAAGAACCATGTGGATTATTTCTTAGTAAATATGAGAATCGTGTTTTTAGGGTAAATAACAATTTATAATTGTTGAAAAAGTACTTGATATACTGGAATTATCTATTGGATACCTTTTTAAAGAAGTTTAATTTTATAATTAGTCGATTGTAAACCAAAATCTATTTCAATGAAAACAATGTGGAATCCCATATTTTTATTAATCATGTAGATGAAATCATGTTTTCTAAAAATTAGAAAGAATTTTTTAGAGTTTTCCATAGAGGAAAATTATTTATTATAAATTTAAATTAATGGAAATATATAATAAATTATGGGTTTATAAATATCTTAAAACAAAGGGAACATGATCCTTTCCCATAAAAGGTATATTAAGAAACTTTTGAATAGGATTGGTGATGATTTTAATCCTATTACAAAACCATTTCGGTTGGAACAAATTATTTAAAAATGGGAATGGAAAGCATATATATCTCATAAAATTAAGGATATTATTTACCAGCATGTTATATCTCTTTGAATATTGTCTAGATTTAATTTTTCTATCACACATTGTTCTAGGTATCAAAGTGCAGTAAAAGAGACCCATATTATGGATATAAAATGTATTACCAAATTTATTAAAAGAATAATTTATTTCAAATCAGAATGTGATACTGTAAGAAAATTTGATTTGTTTGGATATGAATATTTAGAATGGGATGGTTTTAATAGTGATAGGTTATCTAATTCAGGTATATTTTTCATCATCGGAGAATTGTATGTGCATTGAAATATGGTAAAGAAATTCATGGTGACTCTAATTACCATTGAGGGTGAATATTTGGATAAAACTCATGACCCAACTCTATTAATTATGATTAATGGTAAGTCAGTTGAATTTGAATTTATTATGAATTTAACAATTTTTCATAGATGTTATAATCAAATTGTTATAAATTTTTTAAAGAATAATTTTCAACAATATAGTAGAAAAGCCATTACTATTAAATATCATCATATCAAATAGATTGTGGAGAGAAGGTAATTGATGTTGAAGTATATTCCTTGAATGAACCAAATTTCTCAAGTGTTAACTATTATACTTTTAAAGGGTGATTATCCTAATTTGAGGTAGATGATGAGAGTTTAACATCACCCATCTCAAGGAAAATTTATTTTTTTCTAATCCCATATCTATTTATTTATTTGGATTTTATTTTCAATGGTGTATAAAAAATAACATATATAATTCATTAAAACTATGACCATGATATTTTTATAATGTGGATAATATTAATAAGATTTATACATTTATATGTTATTCTCCCAATCGGAGAATTTATTTTCTAGAGAATTTATAAATTGGGATATTTTTTATTATAGTATTATTCAGCTGTGTGGAATCTTATGATTGTTTGTTGAATTCCACATATGAGTTCTTAAAAAAGGGTTTGGTGTAATGTTGACAGTGATGATGAGGTAATGATTATGATTTTTGGGATTTGTTCTAAATTTCTTTCACATCATCAATAAAGTGAAAGACGTTTAGTTTTGATGTTTATGGATTGCTATTATGATATGAAAAATTTGGTATTATTTATTCAATATTCTGGTTTCCTCTACAGAGTTTACTCAAATATGGTTATAATAATTGAAAATTGATCAATTATAAATAATTGGTATTTTTTAGTCATTTAAATTCTTTGGTTGATAACAAAATATGTTGTTTTTTGGAGGAAGAGGTGTTGAAAAGATTTCGGAGGATTTTATTAGTGTAGAGGTTGGAGTGGATGTGATTCATTGGGTTAGATTACTTTTTTAATGAATTAATAATAGTCAATGTCACAATTCATTTGAGGTGGAGTTTTTTGAATACAAAAGTTTAGATTATGCTTATTCTTGTATATAATATTTAGATATCATATAATGAGGTCAAGATGCATGCGTATTGGAAGGATAATTTGAAGTCAAAATCTACACCACATATTATGGATTTTGCTATAGATATTAGTTTAAGAATATGTTCTTCTCCATAAAGAGATAGATACACCTCAGTGGAAATCGAACATGTTTTTTGATTTCCCTTGAGTATTTATGTTCTCCTAATCATAAACACTAATTAGACTATTTAGGAGACTCGGTAAATTTTTAGTGGCCCTATAATAATGAGTCCCTCAATGTCATAAGACACTTCTACACCACAAAAAAGGTCGAGTTTATTTTTAGTGTCCCTAAATATTTAAGGACCTCGATGTTGTAATGATATATAAAACCATAATGTATGGACCATCTTGGTGATCATGCTATAAATGGACGACCATGATATAGAGAATTTTTTAAGATTAATTTTGACATCTCTAAATCATTTGAGAATATTTCATTGTAATTGGTTCCCATTTCAAAGATAGTTAACATCAATTTAGACTAAAAAATAGTATATGTATTCATGATGATGTTTTTCGAATTAAATAATTTTTTATTTCAATACATTTTGAGATCTCTATGTCATAAAAGGATTCTATACAACATAAAAGGTTGTTTTGTCTTCTTATATCCTTATAAAATTTGAGATATACAAACAAATGAAAATTAGTACTCAATATAATCTTCAATTAGTTAGAATATGACTATTTTGACCTATCATATGATTTCTTAAATAAAGAAGTTGTTTAGTGCTGATTGGTTTTCTAGTAAAACAATTAAAAGTTCATGAAAACATTCTGACTGGGATTCATATTATAATTTTGGTGGATATTTTGGGGGACACAAACTATAAATTTGAAATATAAGGGACAAAAAAATATATATTGATTAATGTGTGGTGATTGAAGAAGATGGTTTTAATTTTAGTATAAAATTAAAATATTCATTTATGTTAAATAATGATATAATGTGAATATCGGAAATTGTGAATACAGTGAAAAAATAGTGTAGAACGATAGAATAATAATAAATTTTGGGGATGTACTATATAGAAAATATTATTTTATTAAACAACGTATATGAAAAGATTAGGAAAATGATGATCAAATTTGTTGTGTACAGGTTTTATGTATGCAATGTGATGAAGCAACATGTTTCTATGAATGTTTGTATGAAAAATTGAGATTGCGTCAAGAATTCAAGTGGCGTGGATGATGAATAATTTGACACACTCATCAAGTTGGGGGAAATATAATTGTTTGATTCCACTTCAGTTAATTTTGAAATTATTATAATTTTAATGAGTGGGATTCAATTTTGTGTGATATGTACCAAAACATGGTTTGGAGATATTAAAATGTTAGTTTTATGGTTATACCTTTCTCATTGAACCCACATGATGATTCATGTGGATAGTGTAGTATTGGGGAATTCAAATCACAAAAATGAGTATACTTTTGGTTCTGATATTTGAACCTTGTAAATTTATTGTGTTCCCCTGTGTTGGTGTGATTCTGGTTATGTGATCATAAAAACCGCCATGATAATAGGTGGAGATGGTTATTTTTAATTCAATATAAAAATAGTACTGACCATTTAATAAACCCTTATTTTTCATTCATTAATCTTTAAGTGGTTCAAAAAGTGTTTTATTATCTTTTATACCCTTAAACTAAATTATAATTTATTTCTTAATAGTATATAACATAATTAGAGTGAAATACTCTTTTATTAGCCCATGTGAGGTGTGTGTTATCATTGTTAATAATAAATGACCAATTTATATGTGAGATATTATTCAAAATTGTATACTCAGATGCAATATGGGTTCCCTACACATATAACTTCTCGGTTCCAGAAGCCACCCAGAGGGGCCCAGTACCGGGTTGGTCACATGACCTCTAGTTCATTTCCCCAAATGCCAGAGGCTGCTGACTAGAAGCGAGAGACTTAGGAGTGACAATGGAGAAACTATGCCCTCAGTGGAAGAGTACACAGCAGAAGAGAACAAAAAACAATAGAGGAAGTAGTAAATAAACCATACATAAGTGAACAATTGAAGACTAAAAATGATAAACAGCAGGAGCACATACATAATAAATGATGCATGATACATATGTCTATGAAAGCAGCCAAACAAGTCACAATGATGAAGACAATAAGTACTACACCAAAAATATAATGAAACAGATAACATCTCCTCAGCATCGCAAACCAAAGCTTGGTCCCATGCTCTCCAACTCCATAATAAGTCATGTACCTGAATTAGAAGGGCACACAGACTTATCCATACCTGCAACAATATAATCATTTTGGGCCCAAAAGCATGTCCCAAACAGGGTGTGAGACTAAATCCTAGTAGGCAAACACCATGAGATCTGTGCCTAACAGTCAGTGAATATATGGAAGGTAAAAGTTTGGAAAGTAGTAAATAGAAAAGTACTCAACAATAAACAATCCACCATTTCTAGAATTTAATTTTCAAACAAGTAAGCAGCCACTCAAGCAAGTAGAAAAAATTGGTAACCCTCAGTGTAGTTCTCACAGCCTAACCCCTATGGTTCATCCAACAATTACTAGAAACCCTCTAGGATACACACACATTCTCACCCCTATGGATCAGCTAAAGAGTTGACTCTCTAGTAAATCACTCACTATCAATTCTCCTATAGTCTCGTATCACATATCAGCATATCGGAACAGAAGTCACTCCATCATACAATACTAGGAATATAAAAGTAAAGTGAAGTATAACAGAAAAACTAGACTCAATGGTCAAAAGATGCAGAATAAGCATGGGTAATACCTCAAAATAATAAATTCAACCTATTCACAATCAAATTAACCACTACTCAAGAAATAAGTCATATCAGTCAAATAATAGGGCCAAAATAGTAAACACACAATACCCCGTTCAAGGGTATCGGTGGAATTTTCAAAAATATTCAATGACATTCAACAAAGAGGCACAAACCAAAATCCTTGATGTTAAAAGATCCATATACCTGAACCACAAGGCTTGAATCACCTTATAATGTTGAATATCTACAAAAACATCTAAAATGATCAACCCACGATAACATTGAAAACAGAAGGAATTGGGAAATGATGATCTAGGAGAAGAGAGAACTCGCCGCTGTGATTGAAATGCACTCACCAGTGTTTGAATCATAAGACAGATGGAGTTTCTGTGGCTAGTCGAAGATCCATGGCTGTTCGGCACTCTCAGATAAACCAAACCTTAAATAATTGTGTTCTGTTTGTCAGACGTTACCCCGGGGCTTTTAATGAAAAAGTAAAGTACATGGTGTGTACTTTTGGAGTACACGACATGTACTCTCCTTTTCTATACTCTACTTTAGGCAGCCTCTATGTAACCTCTACATGGCCGTGTGTGTGGCAATGACATGGCCTGCACACGACCTCCAGCAGCATCGATGTACATGGTGTGTACTCATAAAGTACATGTTGTGTATTTTAAAATTTTTTAAATATTCCTCTTTTTATTTGAAATGACCAGAAAAGGAAAAACATACCTGAATAGAAAATCCATATTCTCACAAACATTCCTGTTAAAGAAATTGGTCCCCGAATATTTCTAGCCCAGAGTAGAAGAAGAAACCCCAAATAACTCTAGCCACTGAGCACGTACATCGGCCTCCCTCTCCCAAGTCTCGTCCTGTAGCTGCTCGTGCTGGCATAGCACTCGTACCAGAGGAACAGAACAACCACGTAGAAAATTTTAACTATAATCAAAAATAAAGATTGGATTCTCCTCAAATGATTCATCCACATCTAGCTCAACCTCCTCGGGTTGAAGGACATGATACGGTTCTAAAAAGTTACATCGTAGCTGAGAAACTTGAAAAATGGCATGCATAGCCCGGTTCCTCTGAGGTAATTGCAGCTGATTGGAAATCGACCCAACTCTCTCCAACACCTCAAACGGTCCTACATACCTTTGTGAAATCTTACCCTATCTCCTAATCCTCATGTGCCCCAACCTCGGTGTGACACATAGGAAAACATGATCCCTAGCGTCGAACTCCAGAGGTAATCTCCGCTGATCAGCATAAGACTTTTGTCGAGACTGTGCAGTATCCATCCTCTTCTAAATCAACTATATCTGCTATATGGTCTCCCGAATGAGACAAGTTCCCAGCAATGATAACTCTCCTGCCTCCAAATAATATAAGGGTCATCGGTATGGTCTACCGTACAAAGCCTCATAATGTGCTATCTGAATAGTAGCCTAAAAACTATTGTTGTAGGTGAACTCCACCAAAGGTATATGTTTCTACCAAGAACCTCAAATGTTCATAATTCATACTCATAGCATGTCCTCAGACACCTGAATCGTACGCTCAGATGGGCCATCTGTTTGTCGATGTAATGATGTACTCAAAAGTACCTGTGTACCCAAAGCCTTCTGAAGCCCCTGCCAGACCCGAGAAGTAAAACGCACATCCCTATCTGAAACAATGGATTGTGATACTCCATGAAGATGTAAAAATCTCCCGGATGTACAACCATCCCAGATCATCAACACTAAAGGTCTCCTTGATCGGAAATAAGTGAGCAACCTTTGTAAGCCTGTCAATGATTACCCATACAACATCATTCCCTCAAGGTTATCTCTGCAACCGTGTCATGAAGTCCATCGGGATGTCATTCCACTTCCACTCGGGAATGGGAAACAGATGTAAAAGACCTACTGGTCACTGATGCTCCGCCTTCTCCTACTGAAAAGTAGAACATCTCATGACGAAACCAACAACATCTCTCTTCATACCCGTACACCAATACATGAAGTGTAGATCACGATTCATCTTGGTGACACTAGGATGAACTGCCCAAATAGAGTAATGAAAATCCAACATCAGCTCTTCACGTATATTTGTTGGCACCAATATGCGCCCTTGGAAACACATGATCTCATCCTCGCCTACTATCCATCCAGGAAGAGGGTCCTCTCCTGACACACTCTCCGACAGGACTAGGCCTTCTGAGTCTGATAGCAACGTCATTTGAACTTGATCAAGAAGTGTAGAGGTAACAGCTACAGAAGATATAAAAGTCCAACAATGTCTATCATGTACCTCCAACTGCATCTCAGATAACAATTCCATAAGCTACCAGACATTTCTGGCCTATTGAACTTCCTGTATCTCAGTCCTCCTGCTCAAAGCATCAACCACTATGTTGCCTTTCCCAGGCGTATATGAATGCTCGAAGTTGAAGGACTGTAGGTACTCAACCCACCCCCGCTATCTCAAATTCAAATCACACTGAGTGAAAAATTACATGAGACTTTTGTAGTCAGTGAAAACCACACAATTCTCTCCGAGAAGATAATGTCTCCAACAGCGTAGGGAATGAACAACAGCTGCCAACTCCAGATCATGCGTCGGGTAGTTACTCTCATGTGGCCTCAACTACCATGATCTGTATGTGACAACTTCATCTCCCTGCATAAGCACAGCTCCCAGCCCAATACCTAAAGCATCATAGTAAACATTATATCCCTTGCCTGGCTCTGGAAAGACTAGTATCAGTGCTGAAGTCAACCTCCCTTACAGGTACAAAAAGACTAACTCACTTGAATCTAACCACATGAACTTTGCACCGTTCTTACTCAGACTCGTCAACGGTGATGCTAAGCATGAAATGTACAGTATGAATCACTTGTAGTATCCATTTAGCCCTAGAAAACTCCTCACCTCAAAGAAAATTTTCAGCTGCTCTAAGGAAAATACATCCCTCACTTTCATTGGGTTTACTGATACACCTGTCCTTGATATAACGTGACCCAAAAAGTGAATCTTATCCATCAAAAAGTGGCACTTCGAGAGCATAGCATATAACTGATGCTCTCTCAGTGTACTCAAAATGATCTCATGATGGGTACCATGGTCATGTTGAGTGTGAGAGTACACCAAGATATTATCCATGAAGACCACTATGAACAAATCCATGTAAGGATGGAACACTCGGTTCATCACTGCCATAAAAATTGTTCGCATTTTCGTGATACCGAACAGCATAACTGTATACTCGTATATACTATACTTCCTCCCGAAGCATGTAAGAGGTATATGTGATAGTCTAACATGCAAATAATGATAACTGGACCTCATCTTGATCATTGAGAACTCTTGAGTTCCACGAGGCTAATCAAAGAGATCGTCAATTCTCGGCATGGGATATCGGTTCTTGACCGACAACTAGTTCTGTTTCTGATAATCCACACAAAGCCTACAGGTGTTCTCTGCCTTCTTCACGAATAGAACTGGAAAACCCCAGGGAGAAGTACTGGATCAAATGAAACCATTTTCCTGCAACTCCTCTAACTTCTTCTTGAGCTCCTGAAACTCAGTTGTAGTCATCCAATAAGGAGTAATGGAAACCAGTGCCTCTCCTGGCATGAGCACAATAGATAATTATACCTTATGCTTCGGAGGAAAACCTGAAAATTCCTCTGGAATGTTATCCCTGAAACGATCCACAAAAAGAGGGAATTATAACTATGAAGTCCACCAGTCATCCAAATATAGACTAGAAATATGGGCTTTAACTATTCATAGCACATGATGCTCAGGTCATGCTCTACTCTCTTGGACATCCCACTCACCTCTATGAAGAAAATATTCACCCTCTTGTGATATGAAGCTCACACTATGATGATAACTGTAGATGGAAGCCTAAAAGGGAACTAACCAATCCATCCTGAGAATGAAATCATAGCCTATCATCTCTAGGACATAGAGGTCACATAAGAAGTGACACCCCAAAACCTCTAGAGGGAACTCCCTGGACTGGCGTACACCAGTCTTCCTAGTCCCCAACAGTGTGTCTAGAATCAAGATATCGGTAGAGGAAAAGATGCAAAGACCAAGGTTCTTCACAACAGCAATAGATATAAAGATATTGGAAGCCCCTGAATTGAAAATAGCAGAAGATAAAACTGAGGCTACTAATATCGTACCTCGAGCTGTAGAGGGTTCGAAATCCTACTCTTGTTGGGTCTGCTCGACTACAAAATTCTGACCTGCACCAACGCCCTGTGACCCTTCCTGACTGCTCTGAGTTGATCCACCATAATTTCGCTGAAGGTCCAGCAACTGACCACCACAGCTGTGACCTCCTCCTCGGCCCGAACGTCCTGAAGAACTCAAGTTCCCAGACTGGTGACAAACTGGTGGCACTACTCCTGAACGAGGAGTCATGGATGAACCCCTGTCACCAGCTGCTAGTGAGAAAACCTGGCAGAAATGTTGAAGGTGACCCATATTGCCACAAGATCAGAAATCTACTGGGTATTTATGGCACTGCGGCCTTGTAGGCCCAGTCCTTCCACACGGGTACTATACCACCTGGGTACCTGAAGATGTGTCTCACTGCCTTGGCTCACCGCACATAGACTCCCTACAGTGCTTCCTATTTTCGGGTGGGAAATCACTAACTCTGGAAGTGGAACCTCCCAAGCTCTTAGCTCTAGAATAACTCATATTGTGATCCATAATCATCGTCTGGTTGACGATAGAATCAATTTTAGTTAACCTAAATATAATCACTGTTGAGCAGATCTCCCATCTAAGACCATCTTCAAACATCCTTTCCAAGAACAACCCATCTCCGCTCAGGAGGGGTGTGAAACACTGATGCTCGGTTAAACGAGAGGAATACTCCATAACAGAAAGAATAACCTAATCCAGACTCATGAACTACCGGCCTCTATCGGCCATCATGGTCTCCGGACAGATGTAGTAAAAATCATGCACTAAAAATCCTCCCACACCATAACCTGCTGAGGACACGCCTGTGAGATCATGTCCCACCACCTCTTGGATGATTCTCATAGCTTATAGGTATCGATCTTGACATGCATTTCTAGAGGCATCTCCGGATGCTCCAAGATCATCAGTATGGCTTCTAGCCAAGACACTGCAGCATGAGGTCCCCCTTCCCCCAAGAAGGTGGGAGGATGATGTTGCTGGAAAACCCGCGTCAAGTCTTCCATAGTCGAGGCAGGAGGCGGTGCTCCCAGGAAGGTCTGCATCATCCTTGAAAATCCTTCCCTAAACTTTGAATTGGTTCCTGTAACCGGTATCACTACTGGTACCAAAGAAGGTACAACATGAGGATCTGTAGGATGTCCCTATTCAGCCATGTCTGGCATCTGATCACTCCCATGCAACTACCGGACATGTGGGGGATGTCTCGGGGGCATGACTCTACATGGTCAATGCACACCATAGATTCACGATTATCAAATACTGAAAATAGGAAGGACAAGAAATAAACAGAAATAGGAAAGAATTCTAGTTCTTCAAAACATGACTACATGACATGTAATTTTCCTACATGGTGTGTTCCCTTAATTCATTCACATGTGCATGTACTTCAGCATAAACTGGTCATGTAAAACCGCAAATACAAGGTGTGTTGACCTAACACATGGTGTGTACTTCAATATTCTTTCCTTTCCAATCCCTTCTATATGGTCAAGCCACACAGCTCTATCTTAAGAAATAAATACATGACATGTTCAAGGTGGACACATCGTGTACTTTGACAAGCTTCACCAGCCTGTGTTGTTAGTGACATAGCATGTGTGCCAAGTTAAAACTACACGGCGTGTTCCATATAGACACGGTGTGTACTGAGAAGTCCCAACCGACCCATGTTTGTTAGCTACACGGCCGGCTACATGGATGACAGTACAGGACATGTTCCAAACAAACACAGTGTGTTTGTGAAAAGATAAATCGTCCCATGTTGTTAGTGACGTGGTCAGGTACCTGGGTCAGACTACATGGCATATTGATATTGTACACGGCGTGTTTACACAAGGAAATATTCATCCCATGCCTCTGCCCACATGGCATATGACACGGTTCGTGGCAACATGGTGTGTAATTTTGAAAAAATGTTTCTTCCCAAACAGAATAACACATAGAGTGTAGTCAAGACTACACGACATGTATTCTAGGTTTTTCCATACAGTAAGCCTTAGAAACTACTCCAGAGCCCAGAAAAGACTGAATCAAGTAATGAAGGTGCCAAATTCTGATCCGTGGGTCCCATACTCCCTGTGAATCAATGTTGGGAATCTCATGCTTGTTATAATAAGAAAAACAAGATAATGATCATCCAAATTCCAATCCATGAGGTCCCACAACACCTCAAGAACCAATGTTTGGAATCCATCCAAACAAATAACTACTCAAACCATGCCCTATCAAATAGATTGTATTTTTTATCAAAGAATCTATCACAATAGAATGCATATTATACACAACATCTTTCACAACAACATGAAATCGCTAATGAATTCTAGATGGCATGGTATGAATGCATGGAATATGATTTCTACAAGTGCCTATATGATGTATGAGATGGAATACCCTCATATCGTTGGGCTGCAACATAAATAGAACCTCAATAACAACAATGGTGACAACACAAAACATGTGAATCGCCCAACGGTGAAATCAAATCAACTGTAAAATTTCAAACCAAAATAACTGAAATAAACGAGGTAGTATAAATATTACTTGTACACATGTTAGCTACTCCAAGGCACAACTCATTACCAATTACTTATCTCTTCCTATCCCTGGCTATATGATCCAAACACTAAGTCAAGTGAAACGAATTCCTATGATACCACTTTGTAATGTCCCGGTTCTAGAAGCCACCCAGAGGCGCCCCGTTCCCAGTTGGTCACATGGAATCAAGCGCATTTCTCTGAATACCAGAGGCTGCCGACTAGCAGTGAGGGAATTGGTTGTGATAGTGGGGAAACAACTCCCTCAGTGGCAGAGTACATATCGGAATAGAAACAAATAAACAATAGAGGAAGCAGTAAATAATCCATACACAAGTGAACAATGGAAGAATAAACATGATAAACAGATGAAGCACATACATGATAAATGATGCAAGATAAATATGTCTAGTAAAGATCCAAACAAGTCACAATACTGAATAGAATCATTACTAAACAAAAAATAAAATGAAAGAGATAACATCTCCTCAGCATTGCAAGCCTAAGCTTGGTCTCATACTCTCCAGCTCCATAGCAAGTCAAGTACCCAAAGTAGAAGGGTGCTTGCCCTTATCTATACCTGCCAAAATATATACTATTTGGGACCAAATGCATGGTCCAAACAGGGTGTGATACTAAATCCTAGTAAGAAACCACCACGAGATCTATGCATAACAGTTAGTGAATATATGGCAGGTAAAAGTATGGAATGCAGTAAATAGGAAAGCACTTAATTGTAATCAATCCACAGTTTCTAGCATTTAATTTACAAACTAGTAAGCACCTAATCAATCAATTATAACAAATAGGTAACCTTATATGTAGTTCTCAGAGCCGAACCCCTACGGTTCAACCAAAAATTACTATCAACCCTCAGGGAGGCACACATAGTATCACCTCTCTAGTTCACCTAAAGAATAAACTCTCTGGGGAAGCACTCACCGTCAATTACCCCAATAGTATAGTATCATACTAGAGGAACTCTGGGAAAGCACTCAACGTCTCATTCCCCCTTTGGCCTATGTCATGGAACTATAGACACTCTGAGGAAGCACTCAATTTCAATTCCTCATGTGGTCTTGTATTGTATTATAAAGACACTTTCGAGAAGCCCTTACGTTCCTTCTCCATGTGGTCTACTACACTAGCTTTTCACGGCCATGTCTATGTCAAACAAGTATAGCACACATAATGGAAAAAGTAAACATAATGAACTACTTGGCTAGCATACTACGGAATATCAACATATCATAACAAAATTCACTCCATCATACAATACTATGCATGGAAAAGTTAATAGTAACCTAAGAGGAAAACTAGTCCCAATGGTCAAAACAGAAAGAACAAGCATGGGTAATACCTCCAAAAAAAATTCACCCTATTCCCAATCAAGTTAACAACTACTCAAGCAATAAATCCTAGAATGAAAATAATAGGTCTAAAACAATAAACATACAATACCCCGTTTAACGGTATTGGTGGAACTTGCACAAATATTCAATGACATTCAACGGAGAGGCACAAACCACCTACATTGATATTAGGAGATTGATATACTTGAGCCATGAGGATTTTATCTCCTTATAAAATTGAAGATATATAAAAAAATCTAAAATGATCAACCCATTATAACATGAAAAAGAGAAGGAATTGGGAAACGATGTTCTAGGAGAAGAGAGAACTCACCACTGTGATTCCATCACACTCACTGGTGTTCGAGTCGGCGGACGGATGGAGGCTCAGTGCCTCATCAATTATCTACAGATGCTTGACGCTCTCAGACAAAAAAACCTAAAATAAGTGCATTTTGTCAGTTAGACACGGCCCTGATGCATTTAATAAAAAAGAAAAAAAGTACATGGCATGTACTTTTGGAGTACACGACGTGTACTCACCTTTTCCATACTTCACATTAGGCGGCCTCCATGTAACCTCTATATGGCTATGTGTGTGGCCATGACATGGCCAGCACACGGCCTCCTGCGGCATAGATGTACATGTCATGTACTCATAAAGTACACGACATGTACAATGAAAATATCATGATATTCCACTTTTTCTCAAAATCGACCAAAAAATGAAAAACATGCCTGGAAAGAAGATCTGGGTTCTTACAAATGAATCTAATAGATATGTGAAATTCTCTTGTAAGAACCATGAATATTTTGTCTTATATATTATCCAGTTGGTCTTGGATTATATCATTGAGAATAATTATGTCATTTAGCGAATAATCCATTTCTTGAGCTTTTTATATATCATTCATTTGGATTATTTAGTCTGTTTTCAATTTTTGAAAATCATTATAATTAAACATGTGATTAATTATTTCTTACGTTATTGAAGGAGTTATATATGGATTACATTATCTACTTAAAGAGTGATACCTTTTTTATACGAGTGGTGTGACTATTAAATAATCAATCGTGTGGTTTTTGTCTTTTTAATGTATCCATAATTTCCAAGATAGATTATATTATACATCATCAAACAATGATAGAATGGTGTTATATTACCTACATAGTCCACACAAGAAGTTTATGCATCATTCACAATGAGTCTAATGAAATAGTGGAAACTCATTCTCCTATTATATGATAATGTTTTTTTCCAACATGAAATTTGATACAGGTGGAGCATCATTAATATCTATGATCCATATCATGTTATCCGCTAGGTGACTTATATTTTTTATCATTACCATCCAATTAGGTTGGGATTGTAGTGGTCTAATAATCACTTGAAATGTGTTATTAATGATACATAATCCACAATTGAGGCATTAACCACCTATGGATGTTGTATCGATGTAGTTTCATTCACATGGAGACTATAGATGGTGGTATTTCCTCTTCATCAACAGTAATGTCGATAGTATTCCTTGTACCAATTTGAGATGTTTTTAGAAGTTTATTTTTTACCCAAGATATGAAGTGGTTGTATATAATCATGTTTAGTATGGTTAGTAATGGTGTACCATCCACCCAAAATTTGTGATTACAGATTCATCAAGAGATGTTTCATTCACTAATGATGTAAAAATGATGATGGATTATTCACTAGGATAGACTATAATTGTGATTCATTTCTAAAAAAAGCTTAATTTATGGTAAGAGACTGTTAAAATTTAATGTTACACAAGGAGTCATATATATTCATTGTTCCTTATGTGTTCTCAAACTATCGGTATATTATCCCACTCCAACCCTAGGAAAATAAATTATGGTCTTACATATTTTTTTGGGTTCACTCCAAGAGGTGAAACGATATTTAATTATTTATTTATGTTAACATAAACTTATTTTTATACCAACCATTAATAGGTATTTAGTTATTATCCAATAGAGATTACTAGTGACGTCATACTTATTTTTATTCATGACTGACTAGGGAACCCTGGTACCGAATAAGACGTTTATTTTGTTGAAATGAGTTATAAAAAAGGCTAATATCTTTGGGTGGTGAGTTAGTGGAACTCGGTAGGATTCATGAGATATGTATGGGCCAAGACTCTAGACTAGTGGTTGATGTCTGCATTAATTTTATTTTTTTGGATTAATTTATATATGATCCACCCAGGGGGTACTGTTTTTACTCAGGTGACATGTATGAAATGTATTTTAGATTATTTTGATACAACATCTGTTGATATTTATTATTGGATTGAATTTAATAGTCATTTATTTATTATACTATTACATTTCTAGGATGACTTCATTATGATATTACATCTCCAATATTTATAGTGCTTATACTAGAGGTTATACTCTAATTAACTTTTATATGATGACCATCATTACTTCTTATCAGCCACTCACGTATGGGGTGGTGGGAATTAGAAATGTCGAATCTAGTACAATTATGAATGAGACTATCTTGGTAAAGTACTCTTCAATATGGTATCACATCCTTGTTTATCTTTTCTTGTATTTTTTGGTCTATGGTATTCATGGGGTATAAAGTTATCAAAACATGTAATTGATCATATACCCATCCTTAGCTAACCCATGTATAAAAAATTTACATGTTTTTAGGGATGAGACTATAATTAGTGGATTAAACATTTGTAGATTAGTTATTTTAATAAATATGAATCATTTGAACATTGGTTGATGTTTTATAGGTTTTTCTCCTTACCTAGGTTTTTAAGAGGGTGTGTGTTCGTGCATAATTTTCAACATATGGGGTTCTCATGACATTCATTTGTATTCTTATGATTTATATTATGGTTACTGTAAAAATGTTGTACTTTTAAGTGGATAAAACAACTTATAAATAGCTTTCATATATATATAATTGGTGACAATTTACTTTTTTAATAAATGATTTTTTACTCTTATTATGATATTATAATAGAGTTATACGACCCCTCTAAGATCTTTACCTATCCTGAGCGTGGGAAAGATAGACTACACTAAATTGAATATTCTAAAACCTATGTACCATTCATTGTTATTTTAGGAAAGATCATAGTGTTTTTTTATTAACATAGTATTTGAAATTTATACCAATGATAAAAATGTATTCTGAGGCATGATGTTGGATATATATATATATATATATATATGACACTATATAAACCACTTTGTAAGATTAAGGATGATGGGGATGAGTATGGAATTTTTATAGTGGCTTCAGAGCTATATATTATTCATATTATTCCTTTTTTTTAAATCTTATATATGTTTCTCTTGGTTTTATGGCCTGTGGTACATGGGACATTGAGGTTCAGTTATACCAGGTAAAACTCGACTCATGAGTTTCAATTTCAACATCCACTACTATTTTTAGATGAGAATCAATTGTAGTAAATAGAGTTCTAGATCAATCCCATGTGAACCACGTTTTATAATCTTTAGGAACCCAAAATCGGTGGGTGGGTATTTCAACTTATATTATTCTAGGACTAGAAAATCACAAGTGGGATGTTCCTATATAATTAGAATATTATGTGAGGTTTTTTGGAAAATATGTTCAGTCTGACATCTTTGAGCCCTTCATCCCATAGATTCTAAGGGATGGTGTATCTAGTGAGTCCATACATCTAGTTTTGGTGAATATCATTTATTTATTACTCCAATAACTTCACTAATCAATTATGATCATCACCTACACTAGAGGGTGATGAAACTACCAATTTTCATAATGTTAGTGAAATCCTGAGGAAGTTTAAATGTTGTCATGTAAAAATATTCCAACAAATATTATTTTCATGGGTCTTGAATTAGTCCATCGTAACTGAGAAGAAGAATATATTGTTTAGATCATATAAGAATCAAACTTCTTCTATAAGGGAATTCATAGTTTCTTCTTGTATAATGATGGGATGGTTTGAGTAGTTTTTTCTGGGTTGTGGAAATATGAGAATCCGTAATATATATTCATCTATTCCATGATGAGGGTATACCCTGGTCAAGTATTATATGTGTGTCCAGTTTGGGTTTATCAAACTATGTTATGTTAGGTCTCAAAAGGAGTTCCAATCATGAAGATATTTTGTCTACATAAAAAGATATTATGCTATCACATCATGGATATATGGTTATTTGGAATCTAGTTAGAACCAAGGTTTTGTAGAAGATCAAGGATTATTTTAGTATTTTTCAAGTTTATTATCCCTTTTCCATTAATATTATTGAGTAAATTGTGATTCCTAGGGTCAAGATTAATTGTATAAGTAAGGAAATGTTCTTTACTAGTGTCTAGAAACAATAGATTATGGCAGGGAACTATTCTAAATTTACACCATAGTGGAAAATCATACATTGTATAGTGGGGATTTATTTATAGCCTATTATAAAATGTTGATGATATTTATCTTCTCATCTCTCCTATTTGGCATGGGTGCATCACACTCATTGAGATTTTCTATTCTATACATTTATCTGGGTTATATTGTAGAGGATATTTATGGATTTTTATCTATTGATATGACTATATGGGTTAGATTCAATTGTATCATGGGTTTTTATTAAGGTTTAATAGTGATTAGGGGATTTTGGTATACTTGGTACTTCATAATGTTAACGATTCCAAATTTTAATATGATCCTTGACATTGATTAGTTTACTTGTTATCAATCCCACATCGAATTATATCACAAATGAGAGTTGTTAACATCTAAAGAGGGTGATTATAATTCCTGGATCATAGACTACAGTTTAAAAAATGTACATTTTGGATTATCTATATATATTTAGGCATGATCACTACCCATTAGTAGTTTTTTATTTGAGGCATAAAAAACTATTCATTTAATCGTTCATCCTATAATCGATTAGTTCATGGTATTTTTTCAAAATGATTTTTATGAGATGAAACATAAGATTTAGATTAATTTCAAGATCAAGATTATTCCTGAAATAGATCACATATGTATTTTGAATTAGAGGATGGATTCTATCGAGTTGAATGATTTTATTTATGATTTAGAGGTGATTTTATTTATCTACCAAAGAACATCCCCTTTCGGTGTTCCCATTTTAAAAAAGAAGGTAGACATATCATCATTTTTACGTGTGGAATAATAGGGGCTGAACAAAGTGATGGTTAAGAACTAATATCTCCTTCCTCATATTTATGAAATGTTCAATAAGTAAAGGGAATCCAAATTTTCACCTAACATATATCATATTTCAATATGCCACAAGTTGAGTATGAGTCCTGTTGATATTTCATATATTCATAATGTATTCCTAGTTTATGAATGTGTCATCAATTTTCATGGGCCTAAAGAATGAAGTGTTTTATAATTACATAAATACATTAATAGTTATATTAATAGAAGATATTTTATTTGTACTTATCATTGATGGAGTATCATTATCTCCATCTAGAGAACATTTTTAGTACATTGAGAGAGAAATAAATATAGGAGAAGTTCTTAAAGTGTCAGTTCTACATCAGTAATGTATCTCTATTAGGGAATATGATACCAATGTCATAAATCTCTTAATACCCCGATAATTATTTGGTTCTAGTTTCATAATAACAACCCACGATATACTTGAGATTCAAATATTCAATATATTATAAGGATACTACAATTGGTTTATTCAAAACATCCATCATTCATAAGAACTGATGATAGCCTTGGCCATGATGTTAATGACGTTCTAGTTGTCATATTCCTATGACAAATAATTTTAAAAGATGAAAGGGAATTTAATGTTTTAAATAGTCCCAATAATAGAAGAGCTGGGTAAAAATAATAAATTATACTATGATGATTTAATTGTTGATCATGGGTAAATAATGATTTACTGTGGGTGAGTGGTCACATATAGTTTGAGGAAGTTGAGGCTACATGAGTAGAGCTACTCAACTCATGATCTGGTGGTGCACGTACTAAGATGATTAATCTACAACATTATATGTGAAATTTTATTAGTGTATACTGACTATAAAATCCATAGATATATCTAATATCATAGGGACAAAAACCTTCAATAGTGGAGGTGGGTTGAGTACCTATATTATTTTAATTTTCAGATGGAATATATCCATTATATAAGTATCTTTTTTTGATTTGATGAGTAAAAATATTTAGGAGTATGTGTTACGTGTGGAATATTGTGATTAAAAGATGACATACAACTTCACTGAGATGTTGCTTAATTCATTATGAGTATCATGGTAGGGTGACTATGGAATCATTGGTTATGTTATCCACACACCTCAAGAGAGTGAATGAAATATAGTTCATGACATATATTTCATAAAGATAAGGGTAGTATATATGGTGTGGAGCCTCCAACAAATTGGCTACTTTTTTATGAGATCCTTTATGTATGAGGATTTTTGGTATTCCCTATGATCGATAATGATTATATGATGTGAGATTCACACATATCATGATATGTTATTTACATAAATCTTCTTATAATGTATAATGGTATTTTTAGACCAATATGAAGAATGAAATAGCATGTCCTATTTTGATATGTTTTACCTAATGATTGTTTTAGTAAAAGAATCAGTGATTCACAACTCCTCTTCAATCATTAACAATTCTTGTTTGGAATTTGGATTATATGACCATCCATTACATAATGATTTTATATATGTAGTCTAGTAGAAATGATTCAGTATTTTTTATCAAATAATTATTGATAATTTCTCTCAGTTGCAACCAATCGGAGAGAGAGATTTAATTGAGAATCATTGCATGATATATGTCGATGATATAACAGACCTGAATGGGTTTCCTAAGACCCTTTTTATGACTAAGATTCAAATTTTATATGGATCTTATTCTATAGATATAGAATTTCTATTTTATTCTATTGAACGTGAAATGCCTTCCTCTAATTGATACAATATAAGAGTTTATTGACTTGGTGTTGAAGGACATGTTTCATTCATAACTCCTTAATTTTGCAGTTTTTGGGAGAATCATTTTGCAATATTGAAGTTTCACAATAATTGAAGGTATCATGAATCAATTAATAATGATCCTTTTGAGTCTCCATGTGGTAAATCATGATAATCAAAACTGTGATGGATTGAATATATATATTCTGTGTTTATCATCCCATGTTTCATATAAGGGAATGATTCTAACATGAATCCATATCCATGATGTTTCTAAGACAGTCTAGGTATTTTGAAAAATAAAGGTATTAATTTAAACATTACCAATGATAATTTGGCTTGTTCAATGATCGAGAGGATTGTTGGTCGGGATCATATCACCCCTTTAGAGGTGGATGTATTATTTAATCTCGGGATATCATAACTATTTGAAACATGTTCATTAATCCCTTCAAGTATCACCAATAATACAAGTCTCCATCATACATGATATTTAGCATTAATGTGAATTTGTACTAAAATCTCTATGTATTATATATTACCTACCATTTATATGCAAGTTGATTAACATATGTATTAAAGACACAAAACACGACACTCAATAATTTTTCACTATTTATAGAGGTGGTTGTTGTTGGGAAGTTGGTATCAGTCCCATGAAATGATATTGTTATGTGTCCCTATACAAAGAATCCAAACATAAATATTTTGGTTCAACTTAATAGAACATGATTTTTTTGCATAAAAATAGATTTTGTGGTGCCTTCTATGATCATATATTCAGGACCATGGGAATCATTTTTTATGTTCGTGAATCCACTACAATTAATGTATTAGAATTAAATTTCAAAGAGTCGTCTTATGAATCATATTTGATAAAAAAATCATATCTAGTTTGACTATAATAGTTTATATTCATGTGACAAGACCATACCTTTTAGTTAATCATTATGTGGTAAGGATGTCATTATTTTGAATAGGATAATAGTGAGAGATTGAGTGGGTCTTACACATCAGTGACTCCATTTATGGATTACCCAATTTGTTAGTAATCAAAAAAAGAGAAGTTAGTGTTGGACACATACTGAATATGGAATAATATGATATGGTTTCTCATAAGTAATATTACCCATTGAGTTTAAATAGATCATAAGGAATATAACTCTTTGAGGGAGAGTTTGGTATTATACATGGGTGGTCCATATTTATTCCCACCCCCTTTCCATAGAATATTGGATAAGTAAAGAGGACTCATGTTAAGGGGGCTATAGAATGTTGAGGGAGAATTTGGGGCTTAAACCTAATAGGATGCCATAAAAATTATTAGGAGTAGGAATGATATGGGTGGGTCTTACACATAGCTTTTCTAGATCTATGTGATCTAGTCAATGAAATAGGTATAAGAATGTTTATAGTATTACTCATAGAAGGAGCCTTGTAAATATGTACCTAGATCATTGAGTGGAACCAATAGTTCCAATGGATTCATAGGTAGATGGGATATATGATATAGGATATCCGGATTATAATATTTCTCAAGGGGGTATTCCACTAGTACAAGTAGATTTAAAAAAAAAATTTAAATAATATTTTATTGGTGAAAATATTATAAGAAATGTAATAAACACCGTTTTAATTTCAGTAATTAAAAAATGAAGTTAAAATCAATATTTAAAAATATATACTTTTAATGTTGGTTTTATTACAAATAACATTAAAGTACACTTTTGGAGATGAATTTATTTTAATAAACAATGTTGAAATCCTTTGTCTAATTTGTTTATTAAAAATTGACATTGAATGCGTCTTTCTACATTATATGTATAAAAATATAGGTTGTAATTATTGATTTTTATTAATATATATTATGATATTAATTAATACCATGGATTAAAACCAAATAAAGAAGCATTTAAAACTGAAAAAACAAAAATATAGAATAATGAAACATAAATCATAAACAAAATTTTCATCCTTTTGGCAATGTTTTTTGAAATAATTAGTTGGGGAAGGAATTCCTGATATATAAAAATATTTTTATTCTAAATATTTTTAAATTATTTCTTCTGAATGTCAATCCAAATTTTTTAAATTTTATTGACCATAAAAAATATTATTATTAATCATAAAAAATTAATTAACATGAATATTGATTAATAAAAATAAAAATATTTAATTTTAATAATGGGATAATAATTATAAATACCTTGGTGAAATATTTGATAAAGGACACATGGAAGAATGATCTGAATTGAAGGGGAGTTAGATAAAAATGAGTAAACGTATAGTTTAAAAACATTTATACAACCATTATGATAGTCACACATGTTTTTATAATTTTAGGATCTTGTAGAATTTTAAAATGTCTGTTTTGAGATAATAAGAAGCTTCATTTATTCGCGTTATAAAATTTTTCATTTATCATTGGTAATTTTAATATCTACTGTTAAAATTACTATAAAAAATAGTTTTAATGTCAATTATGTAATAATTTATATTAACACCACCTTCAAAAAATGTATTCACTTCATTTATATAAATAAATGATGTTAACTTTTTTAACATAGATTATTAAGTAACATGAATTAAAACATTGACAAGAAAGTCACTTTTTCATCTAGTGCTTCACTAGTTTTCTCAGGAAAATGATTCTCATTATCAAGGGAATATGAACTCATTATTACCATTTGGTTTCTTTTGATTTTGGAAGAAAAATGAGGGAATATTCAATATCAATGTAGTATTTGATCAAAGGGGAGAACTATTGAATTCATAACTAATTCATGTATTTAATGATTCTTAACAATAAGGGTTTTTTAGACTATTGAAGTTAGATAAATAAACTCAATATGTTTTTAGGTGAATTTTGCCCTGATGGATGACATGAAGAAAATAAGGGATATCAATGGGTCTTGATTACCCATAAAAGGGTTACCTCATACAATGATCCACGATGGGTAAAATCATTCAATGTTTGGGACCATAGGGAGGAGGATGGTATATATTATATGACCTTAATTTTCATATAATATTACAGTTATATGTGAAGTAATATTGTTCTTGGATGTGTGATTTTCAAGGATATTCATGAATTACATTAAATAATGAACTCCACATGAAGGGTCATCATGGGATTCCATTATTAAGGAATTATATGGGTGACCCCCCCCCCAATTTATTTGGCTAAAAACATTGTAAATTACCTTAGTTTTCATTATATTTTATTTAAATGGGAATAGTATATAAAAAACATGATTTTAAACTTCTAATGTCTATATTATTGTAAAATTATTTCTATCCATGTCCATGAAATTTATTTTTCAAGGAAGAAGTTTATCCCTCTAGAATTATGTGTAGGGTATTTTGTAATCAATGTCACAAACTTATGGAATAACATAGAATTCCTATAAACATTATGAATCATATATTTATAATGTAAGTAAATCACATGATAATTATTAACCCTATCCATTATGAATATTATTAACGGAGTCATATGATATGAAATTTTTTATCAATAAGTAAAATTTTAAGAGGCCAAAAACAACCACAACCTCTTACATGTATATAATTCCCTACAGAGAATATTTTACCCAAACATAATAGTTCGCATAGTCAAAAAGAGTTTATATAGATATGTTACTTCATGAAAAATGTATGTTAGTCGTGAATAATTGGTGTTCTATATTAAAATATCCAATTTTATAATTTTTTCCATTCTAATGTTATTTAAATATAAAACAATATCTTTTGTGGGAATTAACAACTCCATCTCCCTTTCACAATTGGGGTCTTATTGGCATGAAGATGTGGAATTTATATTGCCCACATAAGTTTAAATAGTGATATTATGGACTATGATTCACATAATGGTAGAATCAAACCTATAAATTGGTTACAGGGCACCAATACACACATTAGACACCAGCAGTGATCCTCAACAACTTGACCATTTGAGATTCATGAATGAATTTCTCCAATGAATGAACAAAAATTGTGAAAAAATAAACCATAATAAATTGTGTTACATAAATTTATCAAGTGGTATATAAATAATATTCATTCCAAACAAATCTCGAAAAAACTTTTATGCAACTCACATAATTTTCATATGATACTCAATTTGTATAATTTTAACGTGGATCACTGAATAAATATTTTCTTAGTGGTATTTTTACTTTTCATTATTTTGATATTCCTCCCAAAAATTCTGTAATAATTCTAAATTTTCATTAATTTATTAAAATTTAATATATAAAAGTATTTCAATGATATTTATGTGAGGTAGAGAGAGATGATTTACAACATCGATCCCATCCAGTGACAATTCTTTTTCGGACGTAATGAAATACTATTTAATATTATTTGAGATAGTATCTAACATTAACTGGTATCAAAGTGAGTACATATATATGGGTATGGGTTGTTAATTGATGTAAAAATTAACATCCTATATATTGGTAATTAATCAATCAACGGGATAAACCCCTGACCTGAGTTTACTATAGCTAATATCTCAATGACATGATGATGTGTCAAGGAGATGGACAACATGAAATGTTATGGTATTATATATTCCTTATTTAACTCAAATAAAGTCAATTTATTCCAAATAAAAATGACTAATATATTCATTTATGCTGAAAAAATATATTTCTGACCAAATATTGTGTTAATCCCCAACTTGGGATATTCTCCATGGAGATTTTCCTTATATAAGCTGTTGTTGGCCATTCCTCCTATAAAAAATTTATTTAATGTATCTAAGGGAACTGATGGAAAATGAGCTCTATTAATTAGTAAGGGTGAATTAACCATTCTCCCCAATTTGTAGAAAGATTATTATAGAAATTATCTACTAGTATATTAGATAAAAATATATTACATATTATTAATAGAGGTGTTGGGATGAGCAAATGGGATGTGAATAAGATTACCATGGATCCAATTTTCATTGATATATATGATGAGTTAATCTATAATTATCCTATTGAATATAATTTACAAGGTAATATCCATCATTCATAATAGATTCTTTGATTTGAATAAAATATCACGACCCCTGATTTCCATCCACGATTTTTCATTCATTTATGTGTGTACACTCAATTAATTATTATGAAAATTATATTGAAGCCTTAGAAAAGGAGGAAAAAATATACCCAACTTTTAAGACTCATACAAATCTCGTTTCAAGTGACTAACATTTTATGATTTTAGTTACATTGAATAGGATTTGGAGGATTCCCCCTAAAGTGAGTTAGTCAACCTAGAATCTATTTTTCTATATTCTTCAGTTGGTACCTCCTCATTCTATTTGAGTCATACATGTTGGTATCATTAGAAACCTTTATGATAGAATAATAATTGATTACCTGTATATAGACACTCTATTTGGTATAATGTTGAAAATTTTTACGAACTATTTTGACACATATTTTAGGAGAAGTCCCTAATCAGAATTTTATGGCCTTAAAAGTGTTATGGGGTTGGATCACAATTCATATAAGGGACTGTAAATTCATGATTTACAATTTCATTAAGGATAACAAATAAATACATTATATCCACTATATATGTAGGGTTACAAAACTATCCCTGCATGACTAAGACATGAGTATCATGACAAACTGTTATAATAGATTCATCTAAGATTCATATTATATCCTAATTGGTGTAATCACAAACAATGAAACAATAAATCTACCAATTAATTCATATATAAAATCCCCATATTGTTGAATATTGGTAGCAATAATTGATGATTAAATAATCCATAATAGATATCCACCCTATAGATTTAGGCAACAATTTGTTTTAATAAATCAATATTTTCTACTCATCCTCATATCATAAGAGTCGAATTACAATCTATAATCACTTTGTAGTTCTAGATTATGGTCATGTGGGAGGGTATATAAATATTATATACTATCATACTAGTCGATATTTCTATCCTAATTCAAAAAAATATGAAACATCTTAGATCTAGTCAAATTTGGTCATTCTGTTGCCTTACACAGAACCTTGTTTAACAATTTTTCAAGTAAATTATGTAAATAAAGAGTGAGGGGAGTCAATAGAGGTTAGGAGACCACCAAAAGGATTACACTGTGGAATCATCTGATATTCCAGATTCGATGTAAATGAAAAATGAATATGGAATTATATTCATTAGGGACCATGTATGATCATCATGATTCCATACCCATTAAAGTTATATTCCCAAAATTTTAGATGGAGTGATAATATTTTAGGAGTTACATACTTTTTAGGAGATATAAGGTTTACTCTATGTAGTGGAATTTGTCTTAAAATGGTTTGTGATTCTGAATGCACCTACAAATAATTACTATTAATATCATCCTAATGTGGGTGAAGCATACATTAGGTAGTTTGAGTCTATAATCTACTCACTCAAGCATGAAACCTTGTATAAAATCATGTGTTTAAATGATTAGGATGGGATAAAACATAATATAAAATGTGGGTGTGGTCAAAGATCTTCTTCGTAGGAGGTAAGAAACATTATCCCATAAATTTATCCCATTTTCCCTTGTGATTCAATTAATTTTATTCTCTAACTAATAAATGTGTTCGTTAAGGATCAATAACCCATCATATCTCTAGAATATTTACCTGGTGGGATGTTTATTATATTGATAGCTGACTCATGAAACATGAAAAAGGAATAACATCACCTAAAAATATTAAATATAATCTATAAAATAGTCTCCTAAACTCTTAGAGTTCATTCAGTGCCACACCACTTGCTTCCCCCAAACAGATTCCTTTAGTTGAGACTAACATGTGAGAGAAGGAAATAAAATTAACCATCCATATATTAGTATGAAAATTTGATAACAATTATATATAAGTATTTTAATATAGAGGTGTAACAGCCCAAGATTTTATAAAAAAGTATTCTTTTTAATTTTATTAATGTCTTGTGTTGTACGCTACACCAAAAGGAGCTTGCACAACACACATCCTTGACTTGCCTTGCATTACACGCAATCGCGACCTTCCTCGATAGCGTGTGTTGTACGCAATACCGAGTTTCACTAAACAACGATATGCTATAAAAATATTATTAAAACTAGCCGTTATGAATAGTAATAACCACTTTTTGAATTCTAGTAAATCTTATTTTTCAAAATGAACTTTATTTTTGGATTCGGAGTATCGAATTTATCCTAAGGTGAAATTTTGGTACTTTTCGGATAACTTTCATATTCTGATGAATAGTGAAAATTACTAAATTATAATTAAAAACAACTTTTTTTAATCAAAATAATTAATAGTGATAAATCATTAATTTGAGTGGTTTTAAAGTATATTTAGAATATATTTTTACAATTTAATACAATGTTGGTCATTGGATGTAATTTCACATTTAAACTAGACAAAAACAAGTGTCAATCTTTTGATAGATATTGTTTCTTAAAAACACGCTATTTGTTTTAACAGCGGGATTTAATTATAAAATTAATTAATGCAACTCTTATGTTATGAATTTGGTAAAATAGACTTCATTTTTGAATTCGGAATATGAAATATAGCTTGGGATGAAATTTTGGCATTGTTCTGAAAAACATCAATTTTTGATGAATAGTGAAACTACTAAGTGGTAGGTTAAAAACTGAATTTTGCATAAAACTTAATTTTACCGCTTCTGTGAATGGAATTTCGAAAATCCGAGAGACACGGTTAATATCAAGGACTAAAATGTGGTTCAATGAGATGAAAATAATTTTTTGGTGAATAGTAACTTTTTACTTTTTTTACCACGGTTAATAGTAAATAAGGTAACTAAGGGTAAATATGATATTAATATTACCCTAACACATGTCCTAATTCTATTGGACAAGTGTAATTCGACCAAAAACAAACTTAGGGATAAAATATGACCATTTAGGCCCACTTGGATTAGATTAGGACATTTATTATTAATTTATTTAAAGAAGGGTTAAAATAGTTAAAATCAAAGTTTAATAAGTAAATCATTTTTAATATGGGGTTATACATAAGATAAATTCGCCTATAAATATTCATTAGAAATCTAAAAAGATTTCTTACATGATGGTATTTTATTTGTAATTTTTAGACATCAAATAATATAATTTATTTATGACACAAAAATGATGCAGTAATTATCTTATTAATGAAATATTGACATAATTGATAATATAAATACCAAAAAAATGTAATTTAAGACTTTTTATGAATTCCACTAATTTTCTAGGTTACTATGATATATTAGTGTTGATTTAATCAACTTGGTTCGAACAAAGAATTCTGTTATGACTTTCATATATCAAATAGTGTCAAAATTGACACAAAATAGTTTTTAAATCAAATATTATATTATTAATTGTTATTTTATTCCTAAAAATATAAGGTTCGGCCAAATGACTTAAATAAGGATATATGTATTAATAATATACAATTTGGTGTTCGTTTGGCATGTTATAGTAAGTTTATTAACCATATAGTGAAAGAAAACAAAAAGACACGGTAAAAGTTAAATTATTTAACTTAAGAGTTAAATCTAATTGATAAGGTTAAAATAATACCCTAAACTTGTCTAAATCCTATTGGTTGATAGGATTTCGACCCATCCCCACTTTAGCTTCGAAATAAGACCCTTTGGAACCATTATAAACCGATTTTGACTTTAATATAAAATAATATTTTGAGATATTCCTAAGGTGCCCCTCTCCTCCCCTATAAAAGGACACCTCCTCCCCCTCCTCCTCACACCAATTTGAGCACTCAAGCTCGGCCAACCCCTGCCAATTTCTCCTCTCCACTTCCCTAGCAACATCCTAGAGGTTCTGGTCTTCCTCAAAAACCAATTTTAGTGCCCTAAGTGGAGGTCTCAAAGAGGCACTTCAAAGAAGAGGTAATTACCGTTACCAATTCTTTCAGCTTTATTTCTTCTTCCACTTCTTCTTCTTAGGTTGTTTCATTATGAAGTAATAACATCAGTATAACTCATATACTGATATGTTATTATAAGTATGAAACAACCCTATTTCACCATCTATCCAACCTACGGAAAAAGAAATCACCGCGCGTGCGTACGTACGGAATACCGTCTCCACGCCGTGGTGCAATCTATTTTCCACCACCACCTTACATGGATGGGTATAATGGTGTAAAGAATAACTATACATAGTTATTAAAACATCATATTGATTCTGATATAGGGTATAATCCACTCCAATTCAATTCAATATTTATAGAAATGATATCATCGCTCGTGCGTGCGTACGGAATACCGTCTCCACGACGCGATGAGATTCATTCTCCATGTTAACCATTTAAGAATGATTATAATGTATATATAAGAAATAATAATGAAATATATGACATTATAAAGCTACTGGATTTATGTATATATATACATATGTATGTCATCTACTTGCTTCCATTTCAAGACAATAAGGAAAGGAAAACAGCGTTCATGCGTACGTACGGACTACCGTCTCCATGAACGGTGTTTTTCATTTTATTTATCTACCTATTATATATATATATATACTGAATATATATGATATATAAATCATATTTTATATTCTGGAAGTAAGTAAATCATGATATAAGTAATAATGATGTCAAGAACAACAAGTCAAACCACCTATGATAAATGAAACGATTTTACCCAAAACGCTTCTTTTACATGGAATTTACAAAAGAATGGGTAATATAATGTCATAAGTGAACCATATATGATATCATAACAATGAATAAGATTCTGTAATAATTCAATAACATGATTTAAATCATTATACAGGAGGTTCGGACACTTACAAAGCAAGTCGGACCTAAGGTAAGGGAAATATCACAATCTCATTTTTATCTGAGATTGTTTATTCGTAAGTATTTACTGGGGTGTATTTTATCATCCACATCCATGTTCCCTCAATATGTAATATTATTTCCATCCACCTACAATTGTTTAAATCCAATTTTACCCTTCTATGAGTTTTTAGTAAAGGGTATGAAAGGAATCTTTTTTCGTTTTTCGTACGAGGTACTTTTTGACTTTTCTGACAATAGTACGAAGAATGTTTTTTTTAACTTATACGGCACGAACGGATTTATACTGTTTTATAAAGCCTTATTTTCATGAAGCTTCCTCTAAAATATTTCATGACTATTTTCAATAAAATCTCTTTCTTTTAAAATTTCATGATGTTTTGAGAAAAGAAATTGATTTTGAAGAAGAAAGGATATTTTCCTCAAGAATTCAATTCAAGTGTTTTATCAAAATTATTTTCCATATAAGATAATAAAGGGTTCTGTTTCTATCCATATTTTTACATTGATTTGACTATGTTGTGATGGAATTATGTTTATGAATTCCTTTATCTTATATGAATGGTTTTATGATGTCATGTTGTTTAAGAATCCCATTTTTATTACATGGGTTATGCAATGATGTATGATTTATGATTTTGTGGCACACATAAGAAAGGATTCATTAAGAGATGGGTGGGACCTATATCTCCCTCCAATGCATTGGGTAAAGATTTCATATCTCATGAGATAGACATGGCTGGAATGGTAGGTTATACCGGTTCAGTGAAACAGGACTGAAACGAGGATTACTCGATTCAGAATGGGACTTTGTCCACTAAGATAGTCTTGGCAATGAGTCTTGACTAACAAGAAATGATTCTCTATGATTATGTGTGTATGCCACAATGAGTAATGTTTTAAGTTATGGTTTCATTTTCACTACTATGATTTATCCCATGTTATGAAATTATGCTCTCTTTTGCAGGTTAAGATTTCCAAAAATGTTATGTTCTTATGAAAATTATGTGATTGATATTTCTTTTGTTTACCCTTACTGAGCATTTGAGCTCACCCTTTTATGTTTTCTTTTCCCCAGGATATAAAGAAAGGTTTTAGGTAAAAAAAAAAGGAAGATCTTTATGGGAGATTTTGAAGATCTTTCACCAGGATTAGAAGATTACGTTCCGAGTTTCCAAAGACACTAAACTATTACGATCCTTGTGTGTGTATTTTTGTTATGTATTAAGTATTCCGCAAAAGTAATGTAATGTTCATGTACGTTAGGCTTCGGGTCTCTACAGTTGGTATCAGAGGAAAGGTTTAGTCAACCTTTGGAAACTAGGATGCGAAAACATTAGTGAGATCCCTAGAGATATTTCTAAGGTATGTCTAGGGATGTCTCTAAGGTTAATTATACGTATAGGTTATAGTCCTAGAATTGCGCTAACGATCTTCGAATTTAACATAAGATGTTAGATATTGAGGGTAATAACCCTTTATTATGTTGTTTTCCCTAGCATGATTTTTGCCTCTCACACAATTCTTTTGGGGTTTTAGACGATGGCTGGAACCCGAAGGAACCGTGTTAATGCGGAATGTGATGGGCAATGCAATGATTGTTCCCCTGAGGAACCAAACGATATAGGAGCTGGAATGAAAAATCTTGTAGCCATGCTCACACAACTTTCTCAAGCTATGAATCACGCAGGACTTCCAAATGAGCAAAGTAAGGAGCAACATTCTGTTGAATCCTTCATGAGGCAGCGTCCACCTTCTTTCAGTGGGTCTACTGATCCATTAGTTGCTGAACAATGGATCAGTACTACTGAAAAGATATTTTCAGTTCTTCAATGTTCTGAACATGATAAAGTCATCTTAGCAGTATATCGTTTGGAAGGTGAAGCTGATCAATGGTGGAATCTTATCAAGATTACGAGGCCAAGAGATGAAATTGAGTCCATGGAATGGGATGGGTTCAAGAACTTGTTTTTCAGTAAGTACTTCCCTCGTATTCTTCGAACAAAGATGGAGAAAGAGTTTCTTGAACTGAAGCAAAGGGACGATGAATCTGTTGGTACCTATGAAGCAAATTTTACAAGACTTGCAACATATGCTTCTGGAATTATCATCCAACCTGAAAGTAAAGTTGATCGATTTTTCAGTGGCTTAAAACCAAGTCTTCGAAGGGCATTAGCTATAAGAGACTTCAGTAGCTATGAAGAAATTGTGCGTTGTGCTATCAAGGTAGAAATGGAAGTTGGTGTTACATATCCATCTCATGGTTTTGATAAGAAACGAAAGATGGAATTCAAGGAGAAATCTCAGAATAATGGTGAAAAGAAGATGAATGTTTCCTTATGCACAAAGTGTGGAAAGAAGCATGGTGGAGATTGTATTAAAGGGACTAGAAAATGTTTTAAGTGTGGAAAAGAAGGTCATCGAGCAGCTGAGTGTCGAAGTAATGGAAAAAGGGTTTCTAATAATGTGAATAAAGCAAACACTGCAGAGAACGCACCGCCAACACTTCAATGCTTCAAGTGCAAGGAAATGGGGCATTATGCTAATAATTGACCTAATCCAAGGGTTAGTGATGATCAACATGAGCAACCACTGAAGGCAAAGGACAAAGGGAAATCACATGCGATCACTATTGGCAATGTCGAATATGACAACGATGTGGTGGAATGATTAAGTGTTTATGTAATGGGATTCCAAAATAATGTTGTATCATTGAGTATTGCAATATTTATTGATGTGGTATTCAAAGTGATTGAGATATTTTTTGGAAATAAGATGATATGTGCATAATGAAGACGAGAAAATGAAATGTTTAATAGTATTCATGAGCTCATGATTGATATAAGGACTAAGTGATATCATGGTTTGAGTATATAGAATTTTGAGGATTTTGGTATATGGAAAGTATTAACTTTTAACTGCACTCATGTTTTCACTATGGTATTCAAGAGAATACACGATTAAGGACTTTGAATGTTTGGAATGTGACCAACAAGACATATCTTATGATATGTGGGGATCAACGACAGTATTAAATCTCTGGTGATCGTTGTCACTATATTATGAGAGTGGACTGCAGTATTATGTATAAGCCTAAAGATTAGACTAGATTATATTGGACATAAGTTAGTATTGTTTAAGGATAGAAGATTTTTGATATTATTGATGAGATGTTATAGTAACGTAGTTTTAGAAAAAGGGACAACCTGCAGGACAGGCGACAGCCCATCGCTTCGGACAAGGCTGTAGGAATCGAACCCACAACTGAAGTGCGACTGGGCTTTATCACCTACCACTGGCCTACAGGAAGTCCCTGTTTAGTAGAAACTAGTTTTATTATATTAAGCAGTATGATATATGAAGTATAAGTCCATTTTAGGAACTATATATGATTAATCTCACTATAGATCGACTTATGTATATAATTTTTGCTAACCTTTTGTTTGAGACAGATGGAATGACCCGTCATTCTATCACATGATCTGCTAACACTTCACGAATAACAAATTCAACTTCATTTATTTAAGAGATGAAGTGGAAATTGTTCTAGGCACGAACAATAGTGAGATTGTACCAAAATAAAGAAAGTATTTATTCCAATTCAAATTTTTAACTTTAGGGAAATGATCTTGAAAACCAAAAATGTTGTCCTAGTGATCTTATACCTGATGAATCGGATGGTACCTTAGATCGTCACAAATTTATGGATTTGTGATTATTGGCTTTTCCATAGCCATGTTCTCTACCACTCTCCATCAGAACATGATGGTTAGATTTCTCTTCCATATCCATATTTTCACCTATGTGGAAACCCAGTGATTAGTTTATTTGGGTAATCGTTACATTTCATACTTTAGTTTTTAAAGCCAAGTTTTGGTATTCCCTTTTACGATGTGGGTTTCTATTAAAGAAACTTTCAAATAGTAAACCATTTATAACCCCGACGAATTTCGAGGGCGAAATTCCTTTTAAGGGGGGTAGAATGTAACAGCCCAAGATTTTAAAAAAAAATATTCTTTTTAATTTTATTAATGTCTTGTGTTGTACGCTACACCAAAAGGAGCTTTCACAACACACATCCTTGACTTGCCTTGCATTACACGCAATCGCGACCTTCCTCGATAGCGTGTCTTGTACGCAATACCGAGTTTCACTAAACAACGATATGCTATAAAAATATTATTAAAACTAGCCATTATGAATAGTAATAACCACTTTTTGAAATCCAGTAAATCTTATTTTTCAAAATGAACATTATTTTTGGATTCGGAGTATCGAATTTATCCTAAGGTGAAATTTTGGTACTTTTCGGATAACTTTCATATTCTGATGAATAGTGAAAATTACTAAATTATAATTAAAAACAACTTTTTTTAATCAAAATAATTAATAGTGATAAATCATTAATTTGAGTGGTTTTAAAGTATATTTAGAATATATTTTTACAATTTAATACAATGTTGGTCATTGGATGTAATTTCACATTTAAACTAGACATAAACAAGTGTCAATCTTTTGATAGATATTGTTTCTTAAAAACACGCTATTTGTTTTAACAGCGGGATTTAATTATAAAATTAATTAATGCAACTCTTATGTTATGAATTTGGTAAAATAGACTTCATTTTTGAATTCGGAATATGAAATATAGCTTGGGATGAAATTTTGGCATTGTTCTGAAAAACATCAATTTTTGATGAATAGTGAAACTACTAAGTGGTAGGTTAAAAACTGAATTTTGCATAAAACTTAATTTTACCGCTTCTTTGAATGGAATTTCGAAAATCCGAGAGACACGGTTAATATCAAGGACTAAAATGTGGTTCAATGAGATGAAAATAATTTTTTGGTGAATAGTAACTTTTTACTTTTTTTTTCCACGGTTAATAGTAAATAAGGTAACTAAGGGTAAATATGATATTAATATTACCCTAACACATGTCCTAATTCTATTGGACAAGTTTAATTCGACCAAAAACAAACTTAGGAATAAAATATGACCATTTAGGCCCACTTGGATTAGATTAGGACATTTATTATTAATTTATTTAAAGAAGGGTTAAAATAGTTAAAATCAAAGTTTAATAAGTAAATAATTTTTAATATGGGGTTATACATAAGATAAATTCGACTATAAATATTCATTAGAAAGCTAAAAAGATTTCCTACATGATGGTATTTTATTTGTAATTTTTAGACATCAAATAATATAATTTATTTATGACACAAAAATGATGCAGTAATTATCTTATTAATGAAATATTGACATAATTGATAATATAAATACCAAAATAAATGTAATTTAAGACTTTTTATGAATTCCACTAATTTTATAGGTTACAATGATATATTAGTGTTGATTTAATCTACTTGGTTTGAACATATAATTCTGTTATGACTTTCATATATCAAATAGTGTCAAAATTGACACAATATAGTTTTTAAATCAAATATTATATTATTAATTGTTATTTTATTCCTAAAAATCTAAGGTTCGGCCAAATGACTTAAATAAGGATATATGTATTAATAATATACAATTTGGGGTTCGTTTGGCATGTTATAGTATGTTTATTAACCATATAGTGATAGAAAACAAAAAGACACGGTAAAAGTTAAATTATTTAACTTAGAGTTAAATCTAATTGATAAGGTTAAAATAATACCCTAAACTTGTCTAAATCCTATTGGTTGATAGGATTTCGACCCATCCACACTTTAGCTTCGAAATAAGTTCCTTTGGAACCATTATAAAACGATTTTGACTTTAATATAAAATAATATTTTGAGATATTCCTAAGGTGCCCCTCTCCTCCCCTATAAAAGGACACCTCCTCCCCCTCCTCCTCACACCAATTTGAGCACTCAAGCTCGGCCAAACCCTGCCAATTTCTCCTCTCCACTTCCCTAGAAACATCCTAGAGGTTCTGGTCTTCCTCAAATACCAATTTTAGTGCCTTAAGAGGAGGTCTCAAAGAGGCACTTCAAAGAAGAGGTAATTACCGTTACCAATTCTTTCATCTTTATTTCTTCTTCCACTTCTTCTTCTTAGGTTGTTTCATTATGAAGTAATAACATCAGTATCACTAATATACTGATATGTTATTATAAGTATGAAACAACCCTATTTCACCATCTATCCATCCTACGGAAAAAGAAATCACCGCGCGTGCGTACGTACGGAATACCGTCTCCACGCCGTGGTGCAATCTATTTTCCACCACCACCTTACATGGATGGGTATAATGGTGTAAAGAATAACTATACATAGTTATTACAACATCATATTGATTCTGATATATTGTATAATCCACTCCACTCCAATTCAATATTTATAGAAATGATATCATCGCTCGTGCGTACGTACGGAATACCGTCTCCACGACGCGATGAGATTCATTCTCCATGTTAACCATTTAAGAATGATTATAATGTATATATAAGAAATAATAATGAAATATATGACATTATAAAGCTACTGGATTTATGTATATATATACATATTTATGTCATCTACTTACTTCCATTTCAATACAATAAGGAAAGGAAAACAGCGTTCATGCGTACGTACGGACTACTGTCTCCATGAACGGTGTTTTTCATTTTATTTATCTACCTATTATATATATTTATACTGAATATATATGATATATAAATCATATTTTATATTCTGGAAGTAAGTAAATCATGATATAAGTAATAATGATGTCAAGAACAACAAGTCAAACCACCTACGATAAATGAAACGATTTTACCCAAAACGCTTCTTTAACATGGAATTTACAAAAGAACGGGTAATATAATGTCATAAGTGAACCATATATGATATCATAACAATGAATATGATTCTGTAATAAGTCAATAACATGATTTAAATCATTATACAGGAGGTTCGGACACTTACAAAGCAAGTCGGACCTAAGGTAAGGGAAATATCACAATCTCATTTTTATCCGAGATTGTTTATTCGTAAGTATTTACTGGGGTGTATTTTATCATCCACATCCATGTTCCCTCAATATGTAATATTATTTCCATCCACCTATATGTAATATTATTTCCATCCACCTACAATTGTTTAAATCCAATTTTACCCTTCTATGAGTTTTTAGTAAAGGATATGAAAGGAATCTTTTTTCGTTTTTCGTACGAGGTACTTTTTGACTTTTACGACAAAAGTATGAAGAATGTTTTTTTTAACTTATACGGCACGAACGGATTTATACTGTTTTATAAAGCCTTATTTTAATGAAGCTTCCTCTAAAAGATTTCATGAATATTTTCAATAAAATCTCTTTCTTTTAAAATTGCATGATGTTTTGAGAAAAGAAATTGATTTTGAAGAAGAAAGGATATTTTCCTCAAGAATTCAATTCAAGTGTTTTATCAAAATTATTTTCCATATAAGATAATAAAGGGTTCTGTTTCTATCCATATTTTTACATTGATTTGACTATGTTGTGATGGAATTATGTTTATGAATTCCTTTATCTTATATGAATGGTTTTATGATGTCATGTTGTTTAAGAATCCCATTTTTATTACATGGGTTATGCAATGATGTATGATTTATGATTTTGTGGCACACATAAGAAAGGATTCATTAAGAGATGGGTGGGACCTATATCTCCCTCCAATGCATTGGGTAAAGATTTCATATCTAATGAGATAGACATGGCTGGAATGGTAGGTTATACCGGTTCAGTGAAACTGGACTGAAACGAGGATTACTCGATTCAGAAAGGGACTTTGTCCACTAAGATAGTCTTGGCAATGAGTCTTGACTAACAAGAAATGATTATCTATGATTATGTGTGTATGACACAATGAGTAATGTTTTAAGTTATGGTTTCATTTTCACTACTATGATTTATCCCATGTTATGAAATTATGCTCTCTTTTGCATGTTAAGATTTCCAAAAATGTTATGTTCTTATGAAAATTATGTGATTGATATTTCTTTTGTTTACCCTTACTGAGCATTTGAGCTCACCCTTTTATGTTTTCTTTTCCCCAGGATATAAAGAAAGGTTTTAGGTAAAAAAAAGGAAGATCTTTATGGGAGATTTTGAAGATCTTTCACCAGGATTAGAAGATTACGTTCCGAGTTTCCAAAGACACTAAACTATTACGATCCTTGTGTGTGTATTTTTGTTATGTATTAAGTATTCCGCAAAAGTAATGTAATGTTCATGTACGTTAGGCTTCGGGTATCTACAAGAGGTGTTCTCAAAACTTTACATTGATCCATTAGTTTTATCATATGTCAGCTCATACCTAATCTTTTTATGTGTGTCAACTTCATAGGAGAACATATCTTCTATGGTCACATAAGTGACTCAAGAATAGGGATAACATTCAAATCCAAAGATATGGTAGATCAAAATGTTACTCTATATTATTATACTAGGTTCTTAAATGATTTGGAATGGGAGGATGAAATAATAAATATCAAATTCCATGTTAATCATCCAGATTCTGAGGTTATTGACATTATTTAATCAATGGAATTATTTTTATTATATTTATATTTTCACTTTAATTTTTGATTACACTAACCAATATTCATTCTAATGTGTATTCATACACTAATTTATTTTGTATTCTCTAGTTTTATAGATTTCATATAATCCTATGACACCACTAGTGATCTTAGTTCCCTCGTAGATTGGTAAAAAATCAAATTTTTCTGTGTGAGAAAATTTGTGAGAATAACCACTTGTATCAAATTATTTAGAAGTGGATATGATCATGGGGTTTATATATCAAGATGATGATGGTGGAAATAAAAATATCTTCATATCTGGTATATCCTTGTTTACTTACTAAGACAATATTATTGTCAATTTGAATATCCCTTCCCCTATCTACCAAAATCTGAACAGGTTCCCCTTCAATGTACTATCCAGTAGAATATTTAGATGTATGAACAATTTTAGTTTCATTGTTTTCAGCTAAATTCAAGACTCAACCATACATAAATGACATATTTTTAGAATACTTGTTTATCCCCTTGATGAAATCTGATTCCAACATAGAGTGTTCTCTAATTCAATAAATAATGATTCAATGGGTATGGGAGATTATCTAGAGGATAGTCCATGAGAAACCCCCCCCCCCAAATGAGCTCATAAAACAATTATATAAGATCCAACATATGTTAATAAATTTGTCTTAATAAGGAATTTATTACTATATAATCCACTTAAGAATGAATTATATTATTTGGACTAAAGGGAGAGAAATGGTTATCCACCTAAATTACTTGGAAATTTAATCCGTGGATTTATATATCAATATCATAATTATAGTAATTAATTATGATTCCTAATATGTAGTGTTGCAAGAAGAGGTATTAGACTAGTCCATGTAAATGATGACATTGGTGGATCGACTCTATTGGGATTTGGATGTCTCTAAAAAGAATAAGATAATGAGGAGTAGGTAGTTCAGTATGATATGAAATTGAGAATTTATGTTGTTACGAGGAGGAACTACGACCAGATGATAAAGAAGAAACTATGATATTGGATGAGCGGCATCGTACCATATATTTCTCTAAGAAGACATCGATCCATCATTATGTTTCTATAATGTTCCACATATAATAGTATTTATTTACATGCTTTATTTTTAATACAATGATAGAGACTCTATAATTTTTATATTCCACGCATTCTTCTTTCTTATAAATGAATGAAAAAATATTATTTAAAATCATTTAGAATTTATCATTATTCATGTTGTTAAGTCAATTTGTATGTGATAATTTTAGAAACTAACAAAGATTAATATCAACATAACTAAATCCACTTGTAATTTATATGAATATGTATCATGTGAATCATAACATTGAAACATCTGATTTAATATATAATAAAACTCACTATCATATAAACATATACCTCATATAGATATAATAAATCCTCATTTTGTGACAAATATATCATCATTTTAAACCAATGTTGTATAATTTGGATAAATTATTATTAAAATTATTCTCATAAATGAATATTTTTGGGATGAATATAGTGTCATGTTTACCATAATTATAAGATAATGTTATCCCATTTAGATTAATTACAATAGGATGTGTGTCCATAAATAGATATAAGAATTTTGAATAAGAAAACACGTATAACATTAATGTAATATAAGATATGTTTGTTTGGATATAAGATATTTTCTAACTCACTACTAAAAAAACATTGAATAGAGATTTAAAATGAGTATATTGATATCCAAAATAACATAATTACAATAAATTTATACTTTTATGAATTTCAGAAAAACCTTATGAATAATTATAAGATAAAAAAATCGGTTCTCTTACATTTTCTTATGTCATGTGTCATATAGATCATTAATTGACTTATTCTTGGGCTATATGTGGGACCATATATTCTTTATATATTTTAATTTCAATGGTATTTGTTTTAATAAATCATGAATGTGGGTGGTTTAGTTGGATGGAAGTTGACTTTTTCCAATTTAAACCTTTATGTGTTTTCAGCATGAAAATTTTTATTCCTTTCTATTTTTTTAATATTCTGAAATTTTTCTTCATCTATACTATGTGTAATAATAGAAATTTTAGGCTTATATTTTTCCAAGGATACCCTTTGAGTGATATCAAACTACTAATTACTATTCATTTTTCCTTATGTATATTAATATCCCCAAATATAGACAAATGATGCTACTATTTATGTTCGGTTATCTTTTACCAAAAGATGGAGTAATATATATATAAGAAAAGAAAAAGATAATAGAAATTCAATAAATCCCAATGTCAATAATGAATAATACCTCATAGGGTTTCTGTAGTTTAATCACCTGAGTTTATTTGGGTTTAGTGGTCACATGTCTTCAATCAAATATATTTGTAAATCTTAAAGTTATACATCCTTCAACTAAGGAATAGATGGTGAATATAGAAAGGGTGAGTCAAACCCAATGTGAATTAAGATCCCAACACTGGAATATATGATCCCATGGATTGGTGTATATATTTTCTGGTCATAGTTCATGTAGATCTCTCAGGGCCTTTTGAATGATTTAACACATTTACATGGGAAATGATAAGCTCCTTTCGGATGTCATGTTATTGTAGGAAAACATGTGGGAATAAGATATATAGCACTAAGTGAAATGATAATGTGATTTGGGTTTGGACCTAGTAGGGGTGACTTAGACATCTATATATATATCTTGATAATTGGAATTAATCAATAAGTTGTTATTATAAGGTCACTAAACATATTAGTATTATTTTTAGGAAATTTACAATGATTTCAATTAAATAGAAAGATAAAGAAGGAAGACCCAATTCTAATGGGGTGGGAATAGATATTAAGACATAAATTTTGGATTAGAGGATCCCAATATACAATTATAAGATTATGTATATAGATCCATCAGTATTTTGACTCTTATATCGATATAGCTCACATGTATAGAAATCATGCCAAACAAAATACTCAGATCTATGTTTTTTAAGGTAATTCATGATAAACTAAATGATATATGGATTAAATTCATGAAAAATGACATATATTACATGTATTTTATAGTTATGAGACAAGTATCCCTATATGTAGTTTTTTATTTAGGTAAAGATATAAGATAGAATAATGTGTTTTTATTTTTATGCTAAGCTAGTGGTGTGGGATATATATGAATATTAAGAACTCATACACCAGGATGATGTATAATTTTATTGGGAAAAATCCTATGGATGAGTCCATGATATGTGATTTGGAAATTTTTACATTTACTGTAATTATTAGAATCAAGATGCATGTAGTTATTGCATGATGTAGTGATTTTAACATTTGTATGAGATTCAGACCAAAGGAGAAGCATTAGTGGTTCCAAAGGTGGGATTTGGACATTTTTTAATTTTTTCTTTGTGTATAGATAATACAAAAACTCTCGCAATTAATTAAATGATGATATGGTGACGAATTTTGGATATAATTGAAATTTCAAAATTGGGTCTGGGATAAGTCATCCAATCCTTCATATGCATCATGTGGTGATAGGAATCAAGACATGAAAAATTCTTATTAGAGGGAATCTTTATCCATATGTTACATGAACAATTTCAATAATGTTTACTAGTATAATTGTAATAATTGAATCACCATGGAATGAAAGACTCTTAAATAGATCAGGATTTTATATTGTGTCAATTTGTCTCAAACTTAATCCATAGTAAAAGAGTCATATGTTGGAGACTCTTATGTGAAATTGGAATCCATATATTGGACATAGATCCCACTGAATAGAACACTCTATGTAATTTAATGACTTACGGGAAGGGGAGCATGTAATTATGATTTTTTCATGTAACAAGTACTCATATAACTTTTTTTAAGGTCATATGATGAGTACCTTTATATATTTCAATTTAATATTATATTTTGAGGAATTTATTTCATGCTATTTAACATCGCATAACATATATTTTGAGGTCGACATGAATCTATGTAAAGTAATTTTTTGAGAAAATTACATTAGAAGTTGTCATGATATTCTCACCATGCATACCCTACTACAAAAATAGCCATTAATATCACTAGAATATGCCTTCATCGTCACTAGAAAATGATGTCAAAGTCCCCCTTTAACAGTGGAAACAAATTTCCTAACAAAAGGGCCCTTTAATAGTGCTAATAAAAGCCATGTGAAAGGACCCTTTTATCCATGCGTTTTAGCACTGCTAAATGTTTTATAAAAAAATTCCCCACCCCACCCCCGACCACCCCTTCATCAACACTTCCCACCCACCCCTTAATCAGTGCTTCCCCCTTTCCAACATTCCAAGACATGCCCTTCCTCAAGCATGATTCGAAACATAGGCCTCCGATATATACATTAATGCCTTTTCCAGTCCATCTATAATTTTTTATCATTTTATGATATAACAATATATTTATATATATTTCATTACAATTTTTCCACATACTAATATATATTTTTATATAAGTTTATATATAAGTTTATATATATATTTTTAAATATTTTTATATATTTTTATATATTAACAAATATATTTTATATGTCAATTTGTTTAATTATTTATTTATAAAATTAAAATTTTATTTCTGAATATATAAAAATATGTATATGTTATTATATATTTGATTATTAATAATAGTACATTTAGAAAATCAATGAAATTTTAAATCCATAATATCAATATGAATGCGATCGCTATGAATAGATCCAATCCTGATTGAAAATGGGATAAAATCCCCTTAAAATATGGCTGAAATCCATTTAATGATAAAAAATATGGGTACCCTAACTAAAAACCCAGTTTTAGAGACCCTCTAGGCATTATTTGGCATCGAAAGAAATTATGGAGGGGTTACCTTGATTCACTAAAGTTTTGATCTCATCGCATGATTCGATTTGATATCTAGTAGAGCCCAAAATGACACACATATCCTAGGATATGTCCATTTGAATAATGAGGTCCGTTTTCAACTTATTGTAGATCATTTTTTTAAATTTTTTTCTTAAAATTGAAATTAAATAATATTATTCTATAATAATAAAAAAATGGAAATTAAAAAAATAGTTATATTATAATTGATTTTTACAAAATATCTTACATATTAAATGTAAATATTGATTTATGTTATCTAAAAAATTTAAAAATGTATATTATATTTCTATCAATATAAATATATTTATATACGGATATGTTATTTTTAATGAAATATAATTTCATTTGATGTATTATTTTATCAGTGCTTTTTAAAATTCACTTATAAAGTGTGGTCTTTTTTTAACCCTTCTAAAAAAGTACTGATACCCCCCCCCAATAAGCACTTTTTCAGATGCCCTAATAGTGGACCCCTTTTATCAGCACCTGTAAAAAATTTCTTATAAATTCCCCCAAATAATGATTTTTTAGCACTATTAAACACACCCTTTAGCACCCCTAAAAAATGTTGATATGGACTGCCTTTAGTGGTGCTTTTTGTAGCGCAAACAAAGGGGGTATTCAATATTGTTTTTAGCTAGCGCTGGACAAACCTGGTTTTGTAGTAGTGATAGTAAAAAAACTAATATATATATTAGTATAAATTATATATTTTTTAAGTTCTCTTTTGTTATACCCAATTCGTTAAAGGGTTCTTCTTGGGTATTATAAGTGTCCTAATGGCCAAAAAAATTATATGTGGATAAATGGATGGAGGAAAACCTTATGATTTAATTCTCCTACAACTCAATTTTCCGTAACCTCCAGGTTTTTCAGTGTGCATAAACATTTCTCATCAAGTCACTCTAACTACTCCATCCATATTTTTTATTTTTCATCTTTTAACAAGTTGTTATAGAAGAATATAAAAATTAATAGTAGTTGGACCTCTATGAACATTATCCCATATACTATAAAATATCCATTAGGATGTGTGGATGTATGTGTTAGGGTGTTATTTTACCATAGAGAATATATAATAATTCTAGAGAAAAAATTATTATCTTTGTGTACTATATTTTAAATAACATTGAACTTATTTTTTAAAGGCCTCTATGTGTGGATTTTTTTAAAACATGATTGGGGAACTAGTCATAGGATTAGATATTATATACCTAATAAACCTATTTCAATGTAAAATTTGAAAAATTGGATACATCGTACAAAAATATTTTTTAAGGATATCAAAATATTTTAATGATATTGAACTTTATGAAGTTGATGATAACCATTATTCTGGCTTCCACGAAGGATATAGTCTCAATCATGTTGAAGATTAAATCTATGGTAGTATGGATGTACTTCAAATACCTATGTAATGTTGGGGGTATATAACTCTATTACATCTATTCTCCATAAAAAAACTGAAAACATTATTTAGTGGTGTGTAATATGTTTAGGGGTTGATGGGTGATGTTTTCATTTATCTGTCCATCATGGAACTTCATTGTGAACATTCTTAAATCTTGTATAATTTATGGCCTTATCTATCAAACTTTATTAATTTAATGGAAAATATTATCTCTTAAATGATGATAAATTTGGGTTCTTGATTGGAATTCATTATTGATAGTGAGGGTCTATCCTCATTCGATGTACTTGAGGAGAACTCCAAAAAATTATCTCTTATAAGGAAGAAAATATAAATTAAATCCATTATAAAGGGTGATATATTATACCAATCGTTGGATATATTTATTTTAATTTAGATCTACTTGGAGAATTTAAATTTTTATATAGTTTATTTTTAGATATTATCTTCCAATTCTAACATCACTCGATGATGTTAAAGGATTCATTTGATCAAGGATAGTGTTAAACTTGTTGATTTATACAATTTAAAATGTGATTAATGGAGAGACCACCCTATGATGCATGTTAAAAATAATCATCTCAACCTGGTCCAAATTTAATATGGTGATAGATATATTTTCTAGTGTATCCTATTGGTTATTTTATGAATTATTTATATCAGACAACACTGGTTCTTCAAGGAATTAAACCCTCAACCCCAATACTTGATTGATAAATGTAATCATCTCTACCTTGTTATTATAGTGTTATATATTCAATTTATTCATTATATACTCAAATTAACCATTTTAATTCATTTGGGACACTATTATTTGTAGTTAATGATCCATGTCCTTAATAATAGAATGGTATTCAAACTTTTTTTAGTTCATCTATCTAACTACAAGAAAGTGTATGTAATAACTACATTCACTAGAGACACTAAGAAAATCCCCACACTCACCCTAGATGATTTTGTGATTTTTTACCCTTTTCATTATTGGGATCCTAGAATAACTATCAACGTATATCTTTGATGCATGGTAAGTTTCATAGATTTAAAATCATGATTCATTGGTGAGTTCTATAACCACAAAATACTTTCCTATGATAAGGTAAATAATTAGAAAATACAAAATTTTATTCCCATTATCCTTCATTAGAGAAAATAACAAAATATCAAACATGTACAAAATATTCTCCCACCCTAATAGTTTCCAGGTTATCATCTCTCAACAAAGAGGATACTTGAGCTGGTGGGTATAAGAGATTAAATGTACCTCACGATGTTGTACATAATTTATCCACTTTGATACTAGGAAGATCAATCGCAGTAAATTCTTCTCGATTTTTGAATATCATGTATCAACATCCAATATCATTATATTGAGATAGAATTGGATTTTTAACATTTTTGCAATAATATTATTAGATTATTGGGGGTACAAAATGAATGTTACAAGGTTTCCACCTAAAATATGAGTTTATTTTATTCTATATGAGCCATTAAAAATAGTGGATAGAAGATATTAAACATGAGTTGGTATAATACATTCTAAAAATCATCATCACACAGAGAAGTAACACCTTTAATCATCAACTTCATGAATGGATAACATTTTATATAAATAATTTCTATGATCCCTCAGATGTAGGTGATTACATGGTCATAGGTGGTGGCCGTTGGAATGATCAGAGCTGATGAAGTCCTTTTCCTTCTGATTCTATGTTTTGTTTTGGTCCCTCTTGGGTGTGTTTTTGTGTTCGGGTTTTTTTATCTACGCATTCAGTGTTCATGTTTTCTTTAGTGGCCTACTATGGATGCTAGTGGTCTTGATGTGCGAAGACGGGGTAGGGGTTCATTGGGTTTACTGCTCAAGGGCTTTCGAGGTGATCTGAATGTTTTTGGTGCAGGGTGGAGGTGTTTTCTTTATTCTGGCACTTGTCTCTGGTGGATTCTGGTATGGTGGTTGTGGTGGACGTTTCTATGCCTTAGCAGTTGTGGGACTCATAATGGGGTCATGTGTGGGGCGGAAAAGGGATGGGTACGAGGTGTGATTCCCTTGCTCAATTTTGGCGAAGGTTGGTTTTGTAAGGGTCTCATTTTTTGGCCCACTCTTCTGTCCTTTTCATGTTGTTTTCTAGCTGTCTTGTTAGGTAATCACTTAACAAAACAGTTATTCATTGAGAATTCAAAACAAATATAGGGGGGGATATCAAGTTTTTCATTATTCATTTCAATATAAACATTAATAACATTATTGAATAAGCATGATCATAAGGATTATCTTGATGTTAACACAAAAATTCTTTATAAGAGAATTATCATTATGATTGGTTGACATGGTTTTTGAAAAAAAAATCATGATAAAAAATATTATTATATAATTAATGAAAAATAACCAATAGATCATCTATATAAAACTATATGGTTTTCCATCATAGGTAATTAAATATTTTTTGACTACCACAATATTACGTGGTTCCATCATTATTTAATAAAAAAATTATCTGTTTATAATTTTTCCCCATGTGGTTTCCTAATGTTCGTGGAATAATTATCTTCAAGGGTCATTAGATATGGTTGTAGCTTGATTAAAAGTGAATAAATAATAATTAATTGAATTTTAATGACACTTATCTCAAATGATACATGATCAAGACTAGGAAATCATATTTATGATATTTTTTTAGACCCATAAAAAAATACATCCCTTGATTTTAACTTTATTTTTCTTGATGATAATAATGTTACGAATCCCTTTTTGATATTGGAGATCTTGAATAAATATAGTCTTAATGAGATGGCCAACATTGAATTCCTCTTTGGTATCATGGTTCATATACATTCACTTTCTATAAATTTATTTCTATGGTGGTAATATAATAAATTTTGAGGACTGGTAGCCACATTGGGATATAATTTCATCATTTTTATACACTTTCATTATAATAAATCTCTATTCTATTTTTGGATAGAATTATAATTATCCTATTTCACAAGGTTAATAGTTCCACTAATTAATATAGATAAGGAATTAATATTTGTATGAAAATTAAAATTTTGGTGTTCATAAACATTTTATGAATCACGTACCATGAATGTTCTAGGGAAATCCATGAAATATTCATATTATTTTTCTCACACGTCTACATTAAAATTTGTAGAGAAATTAGAGGTAATGGGTATTTTGGGAGCTAGAAGAAGATATGGTGGAATTTATATTATCAACATTGGAAATAAATCCTTCTCCCCAATATATGGACTCATTTAATGGAATTAATAACATATGAATAAAAAATACATAATCATTACATACTTCTCCTTTTTTTGGGGACTCAGATCCTTCTATTCAAATATCATTGGCTTTGTTGTCTGGATGTTTGTTAAATTTTACAATGTATAAATTGATCAATGGAAATATTGATCCCAATGGATTGTGTGGTATTCTTCTTCTAAATTTAATGAATTGTCTCAATTGGATAATGTTTTTGAACATCATATGATAGTAATGTTATTCAATTTTTTATCCATCATTCAATATTACCAACATATCCCAATGAATTATCACATCGCGGATATTGAAATCTATTATGTTGATTGGTATCATCTAAACATCATATAGTTCCCTACAAATACATATGGAATCTATTTCTAAATTATTAATGTCAACCATTTGTATTGTTTTTTTATCATTTCATACCTTATATCACTTTTATAAAACCATATATATATGTATACTAAGGTTCATAGGACTCAAAGAATTAATTATATAAATATAATAGTCTATATTTCAAATTAAAATATTACTATAGGCATTAATTATCTGTTAATAGAAATGTTTCATTCATATGAATACATGACATTCTAGTTAATATGTTATAAGTCTTGTTTTCGAAAACAACGATGAACTCAAAGTGTAAAAAAGTTCATTTAAATGGGATCAATTATTGATCCATATGCGGGGTATCAACATACTTTTATCATACCACAATATTATTTAGTTATAAAGGGAATGTTCGCTTCACTATAGCCTATGAGATTGAGGGTTTGAATCCAGATGATATGGATACTTGAAAATTCATCAGTTCTGTGTTTTTATTCAACAATATTTATGAGATTTCATGATATTTATTGGTGTCATATGTACCCATGTATGGGTGCCTTGTAGTATAGTTTTATAAAGGAAATGACTATATGGAATTAAAAAAACTGAATCCATGTGATATGTGTTTACTAGAGTGACTTATTGAGGAATTATTTAGGTCTTAATAGAGACACAATAAGTTACTCTCTAGTATTAGTGTTGATATGAGGTAAATATAGTATAGAATGATTAACTATGACTATTTAAATGTCATCCATGATTTCATACATACGAACCTGAGATGACACTTTCTATAGTGAGGTTACATACTACCTTGGGGCATAGAGGCTGGGGAGGACAGTACCATAGATTCCACATATAGAGTGGAAATGGGGATGATTTATATATTATATGGGTTTTGTTGATCTAACATTCCCATATTTTTTTGTTGACCATACAATCATATTTCAGAAATAAGTTTTTTCATTCTCATTAGTTCTAAATGTTCCCTATTTGATTCATTATTAGTTTCACACTTCTATTGATATTGTTAGAGAGAATGTGTCTTGGAATTAAATATATTTAAATCCTTCAAATTAATTTTTCCTAAACATCGGTATTCACCATAATTTCACTTTCCCCAACCTCCCTATCCTTTGTGGCATCATCCCTGAATATTGAATATGATCTCAATTCCATAAGAATCATTTTTATCCAAGAAGGGACTAATCAAATGAATAATATTGATAGATCTGTATTATATTTCATCATTTGGCGAGAATTTAATTTGGTGGGATGATTCGCATTCTCTACATTGGTGGGATGGTTTCATCCTCATATTGATGGGGGAAATATATACTTTAGAGTTAAGATATTCTTCGGCAGTAGACAGGGATCTTTTTTCAGATAATTTTTCTACTAACATCAATTGTTCCAAATTTGGGAATTCTATGACAACAAATATATTTTCTTTGTATTCATATGGAAAACGTGGAACAAAATTAGCAATTTTAGTAGATCCCAGTATATAGAATGTTCTCAACATGTTTATTCCTTTATCTCCCACTCATCAAATTTATGCACACACTTATATATGATATTCTCCAATTATTTTTCTTCATTGACTGGTGTTCTAGATATTTATTCCACCTATGAAGAGGGTTTTTTTTAAAATTGTATTCCCTAATTCAACAATCTTATGATGTATATTCTATAATATAATATAATATTCAATATATTGTTCTTATATATAATGGGAAGGGAAATAACAAATGCATGAATTTAAGTAAACATTATTGGGTTTTCTATCCTCTATTTTCATTAGTAGGTTGTTATTTATAAAAGATTAAAATTACTCTAAAACATTTTTTCCTTTGAATGAATATATTGTATTCAATTTTTCCACCAAATTTTTATAATTATTCTCCTTCATTCCCTCCTAGATGGGGTGATTTCACTTCTATATACTTCATGGTGATCCACATCCTAAAATTATGTAGGTTTGGGAGATGGATATATATTATTATTTTTTCGTTTGAGCCTTAATTTAACAATCGATACTCGACCAGGTTTGATCCTATATATTAACAGTGGGAGATCATATTTGTATTTTGAATGCTACCTATAATCTGCAATGAATTTTGGGACATCTGTGATCCCTTGGAAACTATCAGGATATTTTCAACATATTAGTGATGAATATAACTCATAATTGTGGTTTTTAAAATAAATTTAAAATAGAATATCTTATAGTTGTTTCATATTTATTAAATATATTAATCCTTTTCACCTAGTGAAGTAGTATTAAAACCGCCCAATTTTTATATTTATTTTAATTTGTATGATCTAGAATAGTTATATTCATCAGTGTCAATATAAATTTATAGAGGAACTACCTTCATGGATCTTCATAATTGGAAATAGATCTAGAAAATTGGTTATTTTTTATAAAAATTATATCCCTTCAATGTTATTTTCAAAACACCAGTGCTTCACTACTTCCTATTTATCATGTATCCCAATAATGGGGATGAAACAATATGAAAAATGATTGATATGTTTCACTAGGTCTCAGATAGCAATAAATATAGGTAAAATGTAAATTATAACATTTGGGAGAAAATTATTCAATTTCAAATATGTGGGAAATGGATTACTCTCCAACATCACTAGCATGTTTCATCCCTTTATCGATTCCATTGGGTAGAGAGGGACTCAATGAAATAATGGTTTTTTGGAAGATTTTTTTAGAACAACACTGAGGTGGAGGTAGTGGGTAGAGATAGATATGGATGGATCTCATATGCCTATAGATGATATCTAGTTTGATTCATCAAAGGGAAGATCCCTTATTAGTGTTTCAATTATTAAACATGTTAGAAGAATTTATGAGAAACTATAGAGTCATAATATAGATAAATTGTTTGTATAGACTCAAATATAGTTGGATGGATAGAATCTACTATGACTTGGTGAGATTCTTATTATTATTGGATTTATACTAGAGGATAAAAAATAGACTCTGTCATAGGGTTATATTCAGATGGAATATTACCTTTTTAAAATTTGGTATTAAGTCTTTGTAAAATACCAAACTAAACATTGTAGTGGAATAGATTTTTAATTGTTTAATGGGGTTATGATTTTTTTAGTGTTTTGTTTGATATATCATTATTTAATCATTATTTTTATAGTAATATAACCAAGTATTTTGTAGATAAATATTATGATGTTCTCCAAATTCAATATTATTCTTTCTATTCTTGGTACACACACTTTCATCTTGTATCTTGTTGTGAAAAAAAGTTTCATTTGAATCCTCCTCATTATGTTTTTCTATACCATTTTCATGTTTAATGATATTTATGAGAATGATGCTAATGATATTATATAACATAAATAATGTTGTTTGGGATCATATCATTATCTGTATTATAGTTTTAATTGGGGTGTATTTTCCTTTAAATTTCTGTTTTAGGAAAACTGTAATCTTATATGATATTTTCCTTCTTGGTGGGTTACTTTGGATTATGCACTTATAGAGGGTAAACCATTTTCCCATTATTATATCATAGAAGTGGTTTATTTAATTTGGTCCTAATAGAGTCCTAAATAAATTCAACTCAATGCATTCCCCATGAGGAGGATATATTATGAAGTGGCTCAAATTAATTTTTTTTTCATGTGCAGTTCCACCCAAACTAGAAAACACCAACATCATCAGAGAAGAGGGAGGTAAAATGAAAATATCTAATAGTTTTGGATGATTTAGTTAATCCACCATCTTATCCCTATTTCACTATTTATTTATTATCCTAGTTGTGGTGGTCGTGGTAAAATTTACCATATCCCTATGTGCTGAGGTCTATCCTATAATACAACTCAAGAAACTACATTTGTGGCCTTCCTTGCTTCTCAGGACTCTATTTGGAAATTATTAGGATGAAACACTTCAAACCCCATGTAATGTTAATAAAAATGCATTTATTTTCATAGTTATTATATTGATTTTTGTTTATGGAATCATTTTCACTATTATGATTTTATGTAATTTTTCAATCAAAAAAGAAATACATGTTTCTATCCAAATAATTTTTCATTGAATAATATGGTTTCTTAAATATAAATATAAAAATTTTAATATTTTAATATTATAAAATATAATTAATTTTTAATATCATTATATAAAATTTATCATGGGGTTTATTTTTTGAAAATCTTTTATAAACGTTGATATTTGGATGAACAGTGGAAAATATTGATTTTTTAAAATACAAAAATTTTGTAAAAGTAATTTAAATTTTTTTATGATTATAATATTTTATTTATTATATGTAAAAATTTATTAATATTAATATCATTTATTCTAAAAGAATTATTATTTCACTTCATTTTTATATATATTTATTTTTTCCTCAAAAACACATTTTATAAAAAAAGCTTTTCATTTTGTTTTTCTCTGTTATATTAAAATTCATTTCTAATAATGAAAAAGACTGAATATTTAAAAATTGATTTTATATTTAGAATAATTAGTCAAAAATTTAGTAATGTTTTTTTTATTTGAGGTCATAATGAATAGTTAACATTATAATAATTAGATACCACATTAAAGGCTAAAACAATTTAACTAAAGTAAAATATATGGGACAAGGTAATGAAATAGTTCATATGGGATGAAGGTATTTGTATTATTATAACCTTTTATTATAATTTTCATCGATTTATTGAGATTTTCCTTTGAATAATACATTATATTATTTTGAATCATTAATGAATTACAATATCAACACTCCCCTCATATATAAAAGGGAACCTCGTCTCTTCTCATATTCACATATATTGTTCCATTTATCTCTAAAAATACATACCCAAATAAATACAACCAAAAATCCCCATATCCTAGAGGTATTTTCATTACAGATGTACCAATTAATGATGACTAAATTTGTAATCCAAATGAGGTATTCTCAATAATTGGTAAGTACTTTTTGGAGTGGTTTAATTTTTATTTCTTCTTATAACTCATTATAATATTCTATAACCATGAATATATAATAAAATAAATATATTAAAAATATTGGGATTTTATTATTCTGATGGTATAAATCTTTTTCTTAATATTTTATATCACATGGAATGTGAAAACATTCATTCTACACAAGTGTGGACAACCACCCCTATGAAATGATCAGTTATGTATTTCATCATCGACACCTATATCTAGTTAGAATGATAAATTAAATAAATATTTATGATATTTATGAAATAACTTTTAGTATTTAATTATAATATGTAATATAACATCTTACACTTCCATATATTGTAAAATTATAACGTCAGTCATGTGTGTGGGTGGGTTTCTGCCTCAACAAAGATATGTTACTCATTTTTCATTAATTCCTAGAATTATTGTTAATAAGGGTTTAACTAATGATTAAATACGAAATTTATAACATATTTTTGAATTTATAAATTAAAAAATCATACACTTTTTTCATTTTTCACCCATTATAATGATGAAAAAATCATTCATGTGAATGTTTGAACTACCTTCTCCATGAAACTATGTGCTAAACCTTTTATAAAAATCTAAAATAAGTAGTTTTAAAAGTATATTAAATTTATTAGAAAAATAATTATAAAAATTTTAGGATTCATGGGATTATTTAATAATAACCCATTTGACCATGGTCAGTACACTGATGTTATTTTGAGATAAAAACTATTTTACCATAAAAAACATAAGTAAACATAATTAGTTTATTAACTATATAAAAAAAGGTATATAATACAATAAAAAGAATATTTAAAAATATATGAACTTAATTGTTTTATTAAATTAGTAGAAAATTAAAATATTATTAATATTTAGGAGTCAAAGAATGTACAATGCTATATGGGATGTAAGGTAAATTATTTTTCATTAAAACCTTGTTTTAATGTAATTATTTTATATATTTTTCCTCTACATCTATTTTATTTTCAACTATTCACGAATTTTGTTATTTAATATAACAAGGTTTGTCAATATCATTTTGGAATATTTTTCAATTTCATTAAAATTTATTAAAATAAATACAATGAAATGTTTTTCTATATAGGTTGTTTACGATATTTTTAAAAAGATAAAAAGGAATGTGTTTTTAACAAGTATGGAATGACCACCATTTCCCACCATCAATGGAATTATTAATTATCATGATTCCCCTATATTTTTACATAGTTATTAAAAAAATATAACTCACCTTAAAATTAAGTAATATTTTATATTTATAGTTTTTTAATAGAATGTTATATTTCTCTGTAATTTTATTTCAAAATTTGATAGAGTTTTTCTTATTGGTTAAATGAGTTTTTCAAGTGGTTTACGATTAAAATGATCACAATTAAAAAATAGTTTTCATGATATAGTTCACGATCATTATAAATGATGATGGTTGGTCTTCATATAGTTCATGACTATGGGTGATCCTCATATAGCTGTCCAATTCACTAAGAAAAGAATTGTTTTCAAAGGTGAAAAATTATAATGATAATCTGCTGGGTTTCTCCTATTTAATTAACATCCCCTCAGTTATTTCTGATATGGAATAATCATGAGAAAAAATGGTTTATTAATATGATTCATTATGGTATATATTTCATGATTTTCAAGTATTTTTATGGAAATATTATGATTTCATATGGATAGAAAATTTTATGATGTTTTAAATGTAAATGGTTGGGTTTTTAAGGAGTTATTTAATGATTTCTCATATACCACATGTTTCCTTCATGTTTCTCTATGCCTATAATGCAGTTTTGGTTTTTTAATTTTACAAAATGTTAATTTTATCCTGTTGATACATTTAATTTATTTTATCAATGTTTTATTGTAAAAATGGTAGTCATTTTAATTGGTTTTCATGTTTCTCAATGGACTTACATGACTTATTAATTTTTATATTCCTTACTGTGATTTTTTTCATCATATATTTTCAACTATTTTTTAAAGGATCTATAGAAATTTAGATACTATATATATAAATCATTTTATATGGTGTATACTCGTAAAAAAATAAAATGTTTCTTGAATAAAACAATGGTATAATTTGAAGAAATTTTTTTTTTCGAAAAAAATGAACACGGTTTAGAAATTTCCAGTTTATTGTGAAATTTTTTACCTGATTCTCCCAAATTGAAAATCCAAAATATCGAAAAAACGTAATAACATGAAAATATTATTAATAATATTGTAATTATAGTTTGATTATGTTATGAGGGATTTATCATAGTATCATAGAAAATTTTTAAATAAATTTAGGGGTTATATTAATATAAAAAGACCCTTTTAATATGATTTTAATTATGTTAGTATTTAAAAGAGATACACTTCAAATAAATAATTTTTTTCTAATTCATTTATATTTATAAAAAGTTTTAATAATTAAAAAGTGTATAGTAATTAATAAGGAATCAAGAGGAATATATCTTTTTGAATCATAAACCAAGAATTCATGGAATAAACCAGTTTATGGAATTTCTAAATTAGTTGATGTTTGTTATTAACTATGGGAATGAAAAAATAAATTGACCAAATTCCCGAAAATATAATATGACTATAGTACATCGTTTCAGGAAATAATATTTTCTATCATTCAGTGGATCTTTAGACCATGGGAAATCTAAAGGATAGACAAATCAATTAGAGAACACATATGATGTTTTTTGATTTAAATAAAATTAAAATTTATATGTAATGATTAGTTTTTTTAACATGAAGATGATTGATGATGATATATATTTAAATCTAGTAATTTTAAACATCATATCCATGAAATAGAGTGGAAATACTATCATTATATATTTCATGAAAAGTATTTTTATAAATTTCATCAATTAAGAATTTAATGGATTCTTTTAGACATAAATAAAAAGGGAAAATACCCACAATCCATTTATGAAGTTGAATTTTCTAGAGTTGGAAAGTATTTACTAAATATAATTCTATATATTAATGACACATTCATATATTTTTCATAGGTCTAAAATCATTACCAATATGATAAAGCTCGGTCATTTGGCTTTTGATTGTAAGGAAACTTTTTCTGAATAGGCAAGAAATGGAAAAATTGATATTAAACCAATAGTAGTATGTTTTATTGGTAATGATATAGGTTATTACACCAAATAATAAATAATCGTAGCTAGTCACGAAGGGAATCTTAAAGATCCAAAATTAAATGTTCCATTAATGTACCTTTCTAGCACTATTGAAGAAATTGGACCATTTATTTCTAGTTAAAATTTTAGGAGGAATATATTATGGGGATGATTTTTTATACTAGGTATGGATATTATGTGTTTTTTGTAATGAATTTTATTTTAATTGATGAACTGGAAATTTTTTGGGAATGATAAATAGTGTTTTACAAGAGTATTGGATATTTTTTTAGTGTTACTCATTAATGAAAATAAATTTTATTGTAAATGTTATGAGAAAGATGATAAATATATATTGGTATTTTTAAAAATTTAAAAGAAAACAAATAATGGAATGTTTATAAAACAAAAATTTTGGTAACATCAAATTTATATCCTTGGGTATATTTTTTCTACTTTTGGAAAAAATGTTGATATTATGAAAAGTAATATGGTTAAATAGTGTCCATGATCTAAATATTTCAATAATATTAGATTTTTTTATGGAATATCAAGTTACTAGAGATGAGTTTGTTGAAGACTTCTTCATTTTTCTATCCTAATATTTTAGTCCACATGATGAGTTAAATTATTCTTTAAAAATAAACATAAAATATATTGATTGGAATTGAAAATATTATTCGTTAATTATCTATTGTTATCCTTATAATGAATGGAGTGTTTTTAATTTATAGTGACTCTTCTAAAAAATAACACTGTTTTTTCATGATGAATAATTATCACGTAATTTCATATTTTTCTCGTCAAATGAAACTCTATGATGAGAAAAACCTTATAAAATATATTAAGATTGTAATCTTTGGTCTTTATTTAAAATTTCATATTGATATTATATATGGTATAAAAAGTGAATTATTTATTAACAATGAAAATTAAAAGAATATATTCACATGAAAATATATGATCATGAGGAATAAATACAGTTAAGACTTATAATGGATTATTATTAAATGATTTATTATTATCCATGTAAATACACCAAAATAGTTGATGCCTTTATTTTAAAATACAATGTATCATTAACTATGATATACTTAGAAAATAGTTATTTGATCAATTATTTATGGAATGCTGTTTTAAAATTGTTTCATAAAAAAAACCCTCTGTTTTAGATCAAGAGTCTGTACAGTCATATTTTTCAGGAAAAATTATACTTGCTCAAAAAGAATATTATGAAATCAATGATGTTAATGAAAATGTTGAGGACGTTCAGTTTTTATATTTAATATTGAAAAACAATGTAATCTAATTTTTGGGAAAGAGGGTTTGTGTGCCAAGGGAGTCCAAATTGAAAAAATAATTTCCTAGTGAAGCACATTTATCCATATTTTCTATTTATCCTAGAAGCATTAAAATGTATTGTGGCCTTCCGAATTATTATTTTTGTTGTGGAATAATTAAATTTATTTATGGTTTTAGAATTTAATGTTCAATTTATCAACAATATAAAGCTAAATGAAAATTTTAAAGACCTATAAATTTCAAGGAAATTGTTTTCCTTAAATACTTTCATGTTTTATGTGTCTGTGGTTTCTAATGGCACTTGATTCCGAGGCCCGGTGTGGCCGAAATTAGTTTCTGAAGTTTTTTCTGGTACGTTCAGCAAACATACATGCAGGTTTTTCTATCTTTTGAACCGGTGCTCGGAAATGAAATACAAGGACACCGATGAACTCGCAGCGCCGGTATTCGGTTAAGGGGACCTTTACTGCAGTTGTTTTTTATGCGGGTTGAAAGGTGTTTTTAGGGTTTAAAAAAAGTTATATAAAATTATTGTGAACAATTTTATTAATCTTGGTTAGTTAAATCCTACATGGGGACGTTATTTGTGGCGCCCACACCCACATAACCTCTCATGCGAGGATATTTGTGAGGTGGGGCCCACACGATCCCTAACCATTCATTTCCCTATAACTCCCCTCAACTCCCTTAAACCCCCCATTGTTTAAATTTTGGACCACTCCCCCTCATTTAATTGGTTGGAGCCTCCCCATATTCCACCCTCTTCGTTAATGTGCCACCATTATCAAATTAATTAAGTGAGCACCCTTAATTAATTTATTCTTTTGAATTAATTTGAAATGGCATGGCATATCTATTAAAATTAGGGGAAGCCTTAATATAATTTTGGCATAGAAAATATTGTGGCGGGAATCCTATGAGAATTAAAAGAGAGATTTATCCTTCCCCGAAGAACAAAGTCTTCTTCGACGAAGAATGCTGAATTCATTAATGAATGACGACCTGACATACCTTTTCTTTCTCCGTGACAATAGAGGAGAAAAAACTTCCTCTTTGGATGCACCCCGACGTCAACAAAATTGATGTCTGTTCTCTGTGATGGTATCATCCGCGATGCCTGACCACCATGATGTTCGTCTTTCGCGACTATGACGAAAATGGCGTGATTGTGGTAGGGGTTTCATATAATTTATAAGTGAATAAATTAACTCCACTGTGTTTATTTCTTTGGAATAACATCGTCCAATTATAATCGCCTAACACCGATGCAGAGGGCCAAACAAACATGGCCCGATGACCCTCTGATATTTTCTGGAATTTTATTCGTGATTGAGGAGTGATGGAAGAGGCGGGGACGAGTGTAGGTGGCAGTCATGTGCCGACAGCTTGCGAAGAACCTTGACCCATAACTGTGTGCCACTCGACCGAAGAAGAACCAGTCGGCTAATGACGGTTGGGCCGAAGGAATATCGTGGCTCCACAAGGGGCACCGTGCTGCGGATGACCACGGCCCGCACTCCGCGGGCCGCTTCGGTTGCGAACCATCCGGATCATAGACTGCTTAGGTGAAGGAGCTTTGGCACCCTAATGTGCCACACAACAAGACCACGGCCAGCCCGAGTGGGCCACATGTGCCGGGAAGGTCGGCCAGCTTCAGCCGGCCAGTTCGGGAAAGCAGCCCCCCCCCCCCCTCAGACTGATTGGCCACCCGGGCCGGGCCGCTCGGGCAGCCAACGAAGTCGCGGCACGCCGATCCCCGCCCTGCCGGGCCGCGTCACGTCGTGTCAAGCCGGGTCGCGTAGTGTCGGTCCGCATCGCGTCGGGTCGGGTCGGTCCGTGCCCCGCCGATCTTATGGGTACTCAGATTCATAGGTCATATACAGTGGCCAGGCTTATAGATCTACAGCCAGTTTCTCATATAACTCCATCTATAGTTATTAGGAGGATGATACAACATTTCATATTGGGCATTAATTTTTACCTATTCTATTTATATAATCTTATCTCAAATTTTTTTATTCCCTAGAGGTTATTAAATAAATTTTTTTTAATTGTGATATTAATTCCTTGTTTCCTTCCTATTCACTTCTCTATGGAGATGATCGGTTTCATGTGTATAGTAAATGTTGGTTAATTACCCTAATTTTAGTTATATATCTACTGACTTATCACCATCCCCTAGCCTATGGAGGCTGAAATTTGGTAGTTGTATTCTGATATTCCACTCGCTCGTCATTCCTTGGTGGGTCTGGTCGTGACATGTGGGGTCAGTTACCCTCTTGAGAATCATATCATTTTGAAGGGAATTATACCCCTATATCATTAGACAATGTATTTTGGACTCAGTTATATTGATTTTCTATGGTAGTTTTATGAAAAGAAATATATTATTTTAAGGACAATGATATTACAATCAGTCTGACTTGAGGCCCTACATGTTGGGAGAGTGGGGTTAGTGGTGCATGGGGACTAGCTTATAGATTGATGAGTTTCATTTTTGTATATAATACTCATTAATAGATCATCTTATTTTTATGTGAATATTTTTATTGGGTTCACCTAACGTGGGTTGTCGTGTTTGGACATACATGTCAAAAATGAAAAATGAGTTATTTGACAAAGAGGCATGAAGTGTATCTATCGTGGATGGGTTCAAAGGGTTTTTTCTAGAGGAAGACATATAGGAAAGTATCTTCACATATGGTGTATGTTTTTTATGGATGAATTATTTATATAAAAGATTAATTTTTTTATTCTTATCTATTTTACCAAGATATACTGTTGGGGTCATATGTGGAATTGAAATTATAGATTTTTCTTATCTTGTATTTCCCCTTATTTCAGTTAAATAGATATAAAACATGGATCATTGTTCTATTTTGACCTATAATAATGATTCCCTATTTCTTTTTGAGGTGTCTTAATATGAATTTTTTTACTCAACCTATTAAATATTTTTATGAAAACAAGTTGTATCTATGAAGACAACGCCCCAGTTATTGGAAATCTTGTATGAATAGAGTCATGTAACCATGGAGCTATAGAAAAAAATATTAATTAGAGCTAATTAGGATTCATGGTTGGAACGATTGAATTTGGAAATTATTTATGTGATTATTCACTTCTTCATGGAGAACAAGGATTAGTTTTCACAAAGTGTGTTGGATCTTTTTTCCATTTTATATAAAAAATTATATTGTACACAATATAGATTTTTGGTACATTTATGAATGTATATTTGTTTAGTTAGATAAGTAATACTATGTAAATGTGGAAAAAATTTTGGATGGTTAAGTAAATATAATTAATGTTATATATATAAATCCCCCCCATGGTGTGTTATGCATTATCGATTCTTATCATGGGTCCCTCTATTATATGATTTAGGATTATGGTGACATACTCAGCACACTACCAACCCATTTGGTGACACAGTAGGTTGGGCCATATCAAATTGGTATAAACTATTAAGATTATAGGTTTGGAGTTTAAATATATTTTTCTCACAAACATGGTTTAAGAAAATATTGGGTGATAATGATATAATATGATTACATGTAGTTAACCAAACAGGGACCCCATATAGGGTGTGGTGGATTATACATTACAATGTGTTTAATTTGAATAATATGTTGAATAACATGAGAACATGCGCATTTGGTTCCATATTACATTTGATTAATCACATTCATAATATACACATCAGTATATTTTTTTCCATTGTGATATATAACTTTTAGATATGTTTCCATGCAATGAGGTTTTTTATTTTCCTCAAGTAAATTCTTTCACTAGAGGTAGAAGATATTCTTTCTTATATTAATTAAAGAAACAATACTACGTGTTTATTTGTGTGATTATCTGGTGATATTCTCTCAATACACTAGTGGATATATGCTTATGGGGTTTTTCTCATTTCAATTATAGTATAGGGACAATAATCATGGTGATATCAGTTATTATGTTTGGATGTGTTTGGTCATCACAATGAAGACCATGTGGTTACCATGGTGTTTGTTCAACCATATTTGATTTTGGATTCAAATAATACCATTTAGAGACAAGGGTATAGAACAAAATTCTTGGGTAATGGGTCATAAATTCAAGAATAAGGTCAATAATACCCTAAAACCATGATGGTGGGGGTCCTCCATTCAATAATGGGGCTATTAATATCCTTCTCGACAAAGAATTGAACTTATATCTATATTTTTTGGTCTTATTTATGAGAATTGATGTGTCTATTTTAGCCATGTTACCTAATAATCCCCTACAGGGTAGATTGTAGTTCCTCCATGGGAATTATTGGTTTTCCCTCGGTTGATTAGAATTATGTTTAGCTTTGGGATCATTACCCCAATGTCTGTAATTATCCATGGGAGCACCATACCAAAGATGTATCACTATCCACAATATTGAAGGAAACGTTTCCTCTTTTAAAAAATATTAATTTTTTGTGGATTCGCTTTTGGATACATTGGACTCCCCCAAAATAAATATATAGGAAATTAGAGAGGCATAAATATCTCTATATTGTTTTATGATTTGTACGTGCTCTTTATGGTGAGTGACATCTCATCATGATCTCATGGTTGAGAGTAAATCTCCATTATGATCCATCGATATGGGTTGGTGTGTCCAATTGGGAACTTTTACAGTAATTGTATTGAGTATAATTAGTTGTATTTCATGTTTGGAAACCTTTGATAAATGTTGGGTTTCACCTCATGCATTTTTTATAATGTCCTGGACTTAGAACATTACAAAATCTTGAGTTTCTTTTCAAAAATTCACTTTTTTACCTTTTGATGTTTTTAATGGTTTCAGGTTTTACATAATTAGGTTATGACTATATCATAACAAACCCATATGTTACATGGGGACACTTATACATAGTATTCATTTTTCCATATTGTAACACTATTAAGACAAAACCAGTTTTCATTCCATGACAAATAATCATGACTTTCATCATGACCTTTTATTTGTACTTACTAATCCATAATCACTATCGACAAACATTTTAAAATGTGGGAAAAGCACAAAAAACAAGTTAATGACACAAATGAAAGGAATATATTAGTCAAATTAAAACATGGAAACAAATAAAATTAATAAATTTATGAAAATATATTTTTATCATATAAAATAAATCACATCGACTTGAAAACCCCAAACTTTTTCATCAAAGAAAACATTTATAACCCTAAAGAAGAAGAAAAAAAGAAACTTTTAAGAAACATAAAGAATCATATTCATTAATCATGTTCACTCATGCCATAAATAATAGAAGCCCAATAAAATTTATTGGTTAAACCTCCCTGGTTAACACCCTCTTTCTTATCATTGATGACAAATAAAATTTTCCAATACAATGGAGAGTGATAATGGGGATCACCTATAATCGAATATATATTAGTCTCACCCATTGAATAAGTTATATCAGTATAATTTATAACTATAAAGTATTATATCATAAATAAAAGAACAAATTCTTTCAACTTTTCATCACAAACCCAGTGAAAAGCTCATTTGAACCCATATTAAAAACAAATTTTGATATAAAAATAAATTTTCATTTTAAAAGAATGATTTCAAAAACTAAAATTCCCAGAAAAAATTTTAATGTAGATATTTATTTGAAATAAACACGAAATATTATAATTGAGTCTAATAATCAAATAATGATTATAGTTACTAGATAATATGTCCACATTATATACATTAAAATAGAATATTACATTTTCCTTTTGTAATGTATGCCAAAATATTCCATATAAATATTGAAAAAAGTTTCCTTTTAAAATCCAGTGAATAAAATTAAAATAGACATAAAAATTCCTTTATAATTCATTTAAAACTATATAAATCCAGTCAATAAAAAATTCTAAAAAAATGGACATGTTATAAAATCTTTAGAATATAAAAAAGATAAAACATTGAATATAATATTTTTAAAGAATAGATTCCTTTACACTAAGTCTAACTCGTCATTTATGTTATTTATATTTATGAATAATAAAATTATTAATATTATTTGTTTTTTTAATAACATTTTTAATTTTTTTAATTGATTTTATTTTATTTATTAACATTTTATAATAAATTGCTTTTTCATTTATGGTCATGTTTGAATATTTGAGTATAATCAACTCAAATTTCCAAAATGAATTCGTTAGGTTGAATACGGAAAAATAGATCATTATTCCATCATCTCACTTATTATAGTAATAATATTATTATGCATAATATATATTTTGAAAACAAAACATTAAATATGTTTATGAAAAATGAACTATGTTTCAATCATGGATATTGTAGATCCTACACATTCTTGAGTAACGTTTCCATTTTTCATTGATCATGATGGGGATAAGGAATGTGTTAGATTATCTTTACAAATTATTATTATATCATAAATATCATATTATTCATTAAAATAAATGTATATATAATATATATGTTCTTTTGTTATGAAAAATGAATCACATCACTTTGATGAGGTGGTAATCCACATGTAAGCATGAAGAACGTTATCATTTTTTCAATAAATAAAATGGTCTGAAAATTAAATATATGTTATCTTTATATTATTATAATTATTTAAAAAAATTCGTATATATATATATTCAATCCGGTAATATAATCAATTTTGAGATTCAGTGATGGAAAAATAGTTACACCAATTCCGGAGGTGGTTGTCCATCGTACACACAAACAATGATTTTGATAATAATTTCGCAAAAGAGGACATTTATATGGATTATTTCCTTAAAATAATTAATACATACTATAATTAAGATACTGATGTAATTATTTTGTAATTGGTGTATAATAATTGAAGGATGTATGAAAAGAAATAATACAAAATAGTTAGTTAAAACTATACATCTTCTTATAAAAACCTCTTTAGGTTTAGACCAAAATTATTTCAATTATGGTTGTATAATAAAAGATGGCATGTATTACATGGGGAATAAATTTTAGGAGAAAATATATCTATTATTTTCTAAACTAGATTGATCCAAATTTGTGAAAAACATAGTAGAGTAGGATCCCATTCATAATTGGTAAGAGTGTCTCTCTGAAAATTACATAAATTATTAAGATAATAAAAATTTGTTTCAAATAACAATTGGCTCTAAATTGGTAAAATTAAATTCCTCAATAATATTGTGTCTATATAATCTCATAAAATAAATTTTGGACATGTTTAGATTATTTGTTTACCCTTATCTCTTTGATTGAACCCCTCATTCCCCTTTTGATGATTACAAATATAATAATGTTTTTTACACTAAAGTGATAAAGAAAGTCACTATGAAAAGAAAAGGGGACCATAAATGGATCATGGTTGACCCTTTAAACCATATTATATTAATTGATCCAAAATTATATATTTTTTAATTTGTAAGAAATTATTAAATAGATATTTATTATAAATTATCTATAATATAGTTTCTAAAATATATACATTTAATATGACTTTGAAACAGAAATAAAAAAATAAATAATATTATAATTCATTTAAATAACAAAATTAATTATTTTTATCCAAACAATTCAAGGGAATATAGATGTCACTAATAAAATATTACTTTTAGAGTTATTAAAATTATTTATTTTATTTTTGTAATGTTTGCACTAGAATTGTGATAGTGTTGTGTTAGTATTTAAGGTAATTATTTTACCAGTAAAATTTAACACAAAATATTAATGATAAAAAATTTATTTTATTTTAAAATTAATATTTTTAACTAAACATTAAATTTTCTTCTCAACAACAACAAATATTATAGATATTGGAAGTAAGGTAGTGAAATTTGTTACATTAAATTTTTATAAATTATTTAAAGTGTTATAATCAAAAGATATAGTAAATAGATTTACAAAATTTAGAATATTGAATAGTAAAGGTACAGAAATACATATCTAATAAATTAAGGACAAGTTTTAGTGAGATTTTTATTTCTTAACACATTAATTGTATCCTTAATTACTTTATATACACATACATAGTTGGAAAAAATTTACATGAATAATTATTCTTAATGATTGAAAATAAAAGTATCCCATTTCATAAAAGATTAAATCGTGATTCCAAATATATAATCCGTTTTTCAATAATCAATTTCGGAACATTGTAGAATTAAATTAATAATAAAATTACGAATGTAATGAAATTTTTTTATAAAATATTATTTTACCCCAAAAATGAACTTATATGAAAATAACATATAATAAGGGTTACATATAATAATGAAATTAATTATAATTTAAAATAACTTAATTTATTTTGAAGCATTTTTTTGAAAATATTGTAAATTTTTAAATTCATTACCTAAATTTATAATTTTTATAAAAATTGGTATTGGTAAATGTTCATTGAATAAAATGAAATTTCATAAATTTCTCATAAATTAACCCTTGAGTAATTTATATATAATTATTTCAAAAATTAAATTAAATTTTTAAAATTAAAAATCTAAAAATTTTAAATAAATCATTTTAATATTATCATAAATTTTTTTTAAATATATTTTGTTTGAATAAATATATTTTTTAACAAAAAATTTACATAACATTATTATAATGCATATATAACTAAAAAGTTTGAATAATTAAAGTTGATAAGGAAATAAAATTATATATTCTAATAATAATTGGGTTGTTACATTCTTCCTCCTTTTTAAAATAATATCCCTGAAATTTTATTCATAACTTAAATAATTGGGCATATTTTTCCATTATAGCATTTCGTTATTCCTATTTTACATCCTCAACTATATGGTTCTTCCAAAAAACCTTATCTTTTAGAAATATATTATTCTTGGAAACATGCTCTCTGTGGTCTCTAATATTTAACGGTTGTACCTAAAAATAATATTTTTGCCAATGAAAATTCATAAAGGATAAAAATAAAAGATGAATCAAGAACATATATTCATAAAAAAGAAACTTTAAATACATTATGTACCTATGATAAACTCATTGGTGAGGCCACATGGTATGAAAATGATCCGACATTATAGAGGATTTAATTTTTCCCAATAAACTACATACTTATCATCCCCTTTTTCCAAACTAAATAATAATTCTCCATGGAGATAATTTAATAAAAACATGATCACATACCTTGAAAGATACATCCTTCCTCCAATTGTTTGCATAACCTCTTTTCCTTCTCCGATTTATCCTCATATGTTGTCGAATCATTTTCTCCTACTCAACTATTTATTCTGATAACATTATTCCCCAAAGTATCTATTCACCTACTTTACCCCAACAAGATTTATTTAAACATGACATTTACTATAATTCTTCAAAAAAATTAATCTATAAATAGGAAAGAAAACTATTGTTACTTGAAAACTAAAATAATAAAATATAATCATCTAAACCTGCCTAGTTATACAGTAACATAAATAAATAATATATTCCATGGTTAGAATTATTCTATTATATTTTCCATCATATTAGGGATGAAAAATGGTATAGAAATTTAATTCAATACCCAATGACTCTTGAAGGCCTTTCCAAAAATTTGATGTGAAGATAGAATCATGGTCAAAAATGATGGAAAACAATTCTATGTAACCTAACTATCTCTTTGTGGTATAGTTAGAAAATATCATCTAAATACATGATATTTTTAATGTGAAGGACATTAGTACACATATTTAAATGATCAATAATTACCCCAATAAAATTATTACTACAATGAGATGTTTTTGGTAGTCCCACTCTGAAATCTATGGATATATATTCACATTTCTACATAGGCATTGTAAAAGGATGAGGTATCCCCTTTGGTAATATTCATTAATATTAAACCTAATAACAAGTAAAAATTTCATAGTAAATTTGAAAAGTTATATATTTGTTATGGCCCTTCAATTATACTCTCAAAAGAATGGGTATATCTTAGTGAATCCATGATGAATGTAAAATATGGAACTGTAGGACTCACCCATCAATTATCTTTTCAATTTAGAATCATATGGTAGACATATTTTTTTCTAAATATGATAATAAATTTTTCATAAATAGTAAACACTAGAAAAACTTTCTTATTATCATATTTTACTATTTCTAATAAAACATCATACCCCTTCTGATATTTCTTAATTATTTCGGATATATATGATTTTACAAACACATGAAACCAATAGAGGATTTTCTTACAAGCACAATTTCTAAACCAAAATTAATTAAATATTTAAACAAAATAGTTATTTTATGAATGAAACATTGTTAATGATTCATAATCAATTAGAATCATAGAATTTTCTATATTTTTTTTCTTTCCAAAATAGTGATGAATCTTGGTTTCAAAATAATTAATTGGGATTATTAATCTTCTACGCCTCATATTAGAATCAATTTTAGTGAAAATATACATCAAAAATTTATGATTAATATATAATTCATATTTTAATCCATATAAATGATTCCTCTATGTTTTAAATAAAAAATTAACATAGATAACTCAAGCGCATGTATGGTTTTATTTAATTCATCAGGATTTAATTTATGTACAACATAATAAATTACATAATCATTTAGAATTACGACAGAAACAAGCCCCACTGAGGAAGAATCACTATAGGTGAAACTAGAAAATTCACTAATCTTATTTTTAGTTAATGTAATCAACCATCATAATCTTTCATCTATATGAATTTTACACATTATTTTATTAACATAGCCAATGGGATAGAAAACCAAGAAAAGTTTTCATCCATGGGATATTATTACAGAACTAATCCAAGGAAATTGTGAATCCTCTAAGATTTTTTGGACAAGTGCATTCATAAAAAAAGTTATTTTTACAATCATAATACTTTATTCCATCATTGGAAATAATATTCATGTGGAAATAATTTTTTTGAAACAAAAATTCATACTTAATAAATTTTATACGTAACTTCATTTCATTTGATGATTCCAAAACAATCTTTATGTGTCTTCCATGATCATAATTAATTTTATAATATACCAATATTTCATTAATAAAAAAAATGTTATCTAAATAATGAAAACAATTATTCATTGGTCAACACATAGAGTTGTTAAATTAGAAAACCAAATGGAAATGAAAAAAATTCACAATTCTAGTATCTGGTCAGAAACACTATCTTGGGAATTTATTCCTCCTTCACATTAAGAAGATGGTACCAAAACATGAGATCAATATTGAAAAAAAATACTTTCACCCCTGGATTGGATCAAACAATTATAGATATGTGTAAAGGAATAATTTTTCACAGTAGTGATGTTATTCAAGCATATATATTCAATGAATAGTCTCATTGGACTATATTTAATTTTAACAAACAAGACAATATCACCCCATTTAGAAGTTCACGGATGAATGAAACCTTTATCTATAAACTATTTTAAACCCTTTTTCAATTCCAAAATTTCTTCTTGAGACATTTGTTTAGGTGGTTTTCAATGTTTCTTAGCATATGTTACAAATACAATTATTAACTAATCCTCATAGTGATGAATAATAACGGGAAATTTATTTTGAAAAAAAATATATTTATTTTATCACTATTAAAGCTTCACTAATTTTATTTTATTCATTCTTATAAATAACATATTATAGGTATCATTCATTATAATTTTTTATCAATATCTTAGCTTCATGATATTTTTTCAACGGTATATAATCATTACATATAACATTGATTTCTCTATTGTATATTTTAACATTAAAATTTAAAATCCAATCCATAAAAATAATAAATTTAAACTTCACTATAGGTACTTGGACATGGTTTTCAAGAAAAAAAATACTAATAATTAAAATAGTATGATTCCTATAAATCGTGGTCAATTTTAATATTTCCACCCAAATATTTCATCAATGGTTCTATCATATTTATAAGATGTGATATTCCCATTGTACATTAAAAATTAATAAAAAATGATGGAATGAATAGATATAAATTCAAAAAAAAAATTGGAATAATATGTGTAAATTATCAAATTACTCTTAAATAATTCATTAGATATCCTAACATCAACCCTATACTAGAAAATAATTTTTACACACCATTCTCATTTGAGCTTGATTATTTCAACCCTAATTAACCAACATCGAACCAAAGTTATCATAATGACCTAACTCATTAAAATTAAATCATCTAATAGTTGGTTGGATATATTTAACCATTTTCTTGGATATTTCAAGACTCTTTTACTTGCATTCATGTGTCATATAACCAAACATACCACACCATTAAAAAATTCTACATACTACCAATAAATCATTGATATTTGTTTACTAAATTTTAAGAATGTATGGAGATTACCTCTATATTTGTTAGTTTAGATATTCTACATTTCTTTCCCCCTTGAAAAAATCTTAATATTATCATCTCAATAAGAATAATTATTGAAAAAAAATACCTCAAAAATATCAGTAAAATGAATAACTTTAAAAAAATTAATTTCCTATACAGCCAAATATATTTTTAAACATGGCTTAAATATATATTAAAATCAATGAATTTAATTATAATGTAAAAAATTAATTTTTATACATATCTGAATAGCCTTGTTAAATTTTCTATATACACAGATATTTAATCTACCTATATTTACATAAATTCCAATAATTATTTCTCTATTCTGTGTTTAAAAATGTTATGGAAAAATGTCACCAGAATGATATTATTAAATGTATCCCATTCCGTGTAGAAATTATAATCTCTATCTATGTTATTATCACATATTTAAGACTATTGATTATCTTAAAATTCAAAATGATACATGGATGGAGTTTCCATTTGATGTTTTGTCTGGCCCTGGACATTAAATAATTTTCCCAGCATATTGATATGTCATACATCTACCACTAGATCTGAGGTTCCATATAAATCCAGAGGGTTGTACATAATGAAATTATAAACTATCGATGTATTCCTCTATAGTTAATATGTAATCTCTCTAACATAGATTCCAAAACCATTTATATCCTATTTCAATTGAGTTGTCACTATAAAAAATTACTCAGCCCCAATTCAAACAATTCAATGATGCTGATTTTGATTTATATTTTCCCTTTGATAACTTTCAACTTCGACATCCATTTTTTCCCAATATAAACCAATTAAATAATTACATATAATAGATAAAAAACATTGTAATATAAAAAGGGTATATCATTTCATCTTAAAAAATAATGTATAATCTTACAAAGGTGTTAAAATAACATTCTCTTCACCTCCATGTTTATCTATAACTTACCTATGATACAATCTAAAATGATATATCCGTAAAACAATACATAATCACATGTTTTAATAATGAATTAACTTTTTTACATTTATAGTATATTTTCCATTAATAATTTTAGAAAAATATGTTACAACTCTTATATAACATGATAAAATATTACATAATAAAAAATTATACATGGAATCCATTTTTCTTACAATATGATACATTTAAAATAAAAACCATTTATTTTCCGGACATTTAACTTGCCTTATTATTTGTTATTACTCATCCTCGAACCTTGCAAAAAAACTATAAAAAATTATATGAACACAAAAATATCAATAAGGGGTATAAATGAATGAAATCAATTAATCCAGTTAAATACATAAAACCCGATTAAAAATTTATTTTATAATAATAGAATTTAATTTTTTTAAATAAATCATATCTACAAGTATAACATTTAATTTTTCTCAAATAGAACCATTAAAATATAGATTAATAAAATAGAAAAACTTTTAGGTAACATAGTGAATAATATTAATAACATGTATACAATAATTCCATAAATAACTAGATAAATGTTAAATCAATATGTGAAACATAATTATTTAACTACCTTCTTATTGAAATTTGATACAAATAAAATTACCCAATGCATTGAAGAGCTATAGTCAGGCTCGTCTATCATAAATGTTCTATTAGTCTTACCAATCATATAAGCTTTATTGGGCTCACCCATAATCTTCTATAATTATCATATAAAATATCATGAATAATGTTTTTATTTTATATTTATATGATAATACACCTAAAACGAATTTCATCCCATATTCAAAACTCTTTTGAATATCAAAATACCATATCATTATAAAACACAATTTTAAAAAATATTATTCCTTGAACAATGGGGAAATATTAGTTCATTGAATATAACATTAAATATTTTTATGTATTCCAATCATCAAAAAATTATTGTTGTTGTAAAAACTATTGATTCCATAAAATTAAAATAGAACATGAATTTTTTACTTTTGTTAAGGTCGTAATAACATTACATATAAAATACAAAAAATATTCATTTGAAAACATTTGAATGAAAATTAAAATAAACATAAAAATTCCTTGATAATTAAAATAGATCTATAAAAACACTTTAATTAAGTAATATTATGAAAATGTTCATTGAATAAAATTATGTAGAAAATACATTTTTTACACATCTAAAATAATTTTTTAATGTACGTTTTCTCTTACCTTATGTTCGACTAATCAAGAACATTACTTTTATTCACATATAATAATAATATTATGTTAATTATTTACCTGTTAAAACCATTTTCAAATTTTATTATGACCTATATTTTATTTAATAAAATTTTATATTCAATAGTTAGAAATATATGTTCTTGTCAATCATTTTGATGATCTTCAGTACATATTTCTAGAATGAATTCAGTATATTCACTATGGTCGAAGATGGAATTATTTAAAACTCTATATAATAACAATAATGACCTAATTATATTTTTAGGCATTAATTGTACTTTTAAAACCAACTATTAAATATAGTTATAAGAAATGAATTAATTATAGTCATGGAGATGGTATGTTATATAGATGCATGAGTAACATTTCCATTTTCAATTATCATGATAGAAAAAAGGTAGGTATTATTTTACACATATAAAATAATTATTATATCATAAATATTATTTTATTTTATAAAAACAATTATACATAAGAAACATGTCCACTGGTTCAAAATAATGAATCACAACACTTCATCCGGGTGGTAATCCACATGTTCTAATGAATGATGTTAGAATTTTTCAATGAATAGAAATATTAGAATATAGATTATATATTGATTATAAATAATGATAAATACATAATGAATATCATATGTATACACTAAATCCAATAATATAATCATATATGAGGGGAAATTACGTAAAATGAATTACATTAGTTTGTGAGATTGTAGTCTGTTGCACATATGAAGAATGAATTCGTTTCTCATTTTATGGACGAGGAGATGTATACGGATTATCATATTAAAATTATAAAATATTATGATATTTAAGATGATATTTTTATTATTTTAGAATTGTTAAAGATGATTTTAGGGTGACCTAACAATATATAAAATGATAACTCTGGTTTAAGAACTATAACTCTACTTCTGAAAACTTATTTTATTATGGTAAAAAATCCTTCCAATGATAGTTTTTTTAATCAATTAAAGGCCTCTAGTATGTGAGGAATAAATTTCTAAAGAAAATTACATAATGTGTTTACAAAATATAGTTCATAAACGTTTTTAGGAATAGTGAATAGGAGGCTCAAAATATGTGAGAAATAGTTGAGAGGAGTTTCCTTTTTATAAGTGAGGGGAGGGGAAATATTTTAATTACATAAATTAATTAATTAATATATTTTAATATTATTTATAAAATGGATTCAAACTGGTATAATTTTTTTATAGTATGAGTATGGTTCTAATTTCACTAATCCTATAAAATTCAGACATGTCTGCATTATGTTTTTACCCTTATCTCTTTGTTTTAACACATATCCAATTTGATTATTACTCTGATATGAATTTTTCATTCCACTAATGGACTTTGGGAAAATAATATTAAATAAAAATCATCCCTTATCTAGAAATTTTTTTATATTTTAATTCATATCATTTTCACGTGGTATAAGATAATATTTTTAAGAATTTCAAATTATTTATTAAACATTGTTTACAATAAAAATTTTATTAATGTAATTTTTGAAACAATTAATTTAATTTTACATTGAAAAAAACATGATATAAAATTATATCAAATATAATTAATTACAGATACTTAGTAAGTTATTTTATTTATTAAATTTGTTTTATACAAAATTTTACTCAAACTAAATTACTTTTAGTGTTTTTAAAATTATTTATTGGATTTTTTCTACAATTTTCATCTGCACTGTGTTGGTGTTGTGTAAGAATTTAATGTATATATTTCATGACTAAAAACTAAAAAAATTATTGTGATGAAAAATCATTTATCATGAAAATAACAATTTATAAATGAAAATTATATAATTTTAATCCAATCATAAATATTAAGTATAAAAAAATAAATAGAGTGACTTTTTTCATTATAATTATGTAATATATTATATGTTCTCTAATCAATGTTATGTGGAAATAAATTTACAGATTATAAAATAATTATTATCCAAGTTTGAGACACACTTATCCAATATACTAAATACAAGTTATAAGAAGATTATTAGGCCTTGTCATATAATATTTTACCATAATTACTTGATTTACCATTGTAGTGTTGACAAATTATTAATATTGATAGTATTCATAATGAAAGGAAATTAAAATAACATGTTAACTAAATTTATAACTCCTTATTTAAAATAAAAAATACATTTACCAATAATCAATTTCTAGAATTAAAATAAATTAATTTAATATTAAAATAGTAAAATGAAATGATTATTTTTTGAATTTTCTTATTATTAAAAGAATTGAACTTATACAAAAAATCTGAATAATTATGGTTACATAATTGATTAGTCTACATATAGTATAAATTCAATGATGTTACCTTGAAAACATTTGTAAAAAATTATTCTTATTAAATTGTTTTACAAAAAATTCAAATTTTAAAATAGATCATTATTTATCCTAATTTATTAGAAAACCAAATCATTAATAAAATTCTAAAAAATTAACCGTAACATTATTGTTATATTCCTATTTTGAATATGAAATTACTTTTTCAAATTATAATTTAAAAATTTAGAAATAAATCCATTAAAGTAATAAATATTAATAAGTCATGAAAATGAGTTATTCTAACATTACATGGGTTGTAACATGTGGGAATCATTTTATATAGTTTTAATCTCATAGTTAGTTTATGGATAAAGTATGTTAATCACTATGAATATTTTCATCTAGTGTGAATTTTTGGGATATTTCATCAGGTAGTCCCTAAAATAGCTATGATAGAATTTGTTTTCTTTTCTATTTTGGTCATATTTTTATCATTACATAGTGTTATTCTATCAATTGTTTTGGATGAATGAGAGACCTGAAATCCCATTGGAGTATGTATACCAGTTCAGTATGACTAAATACTCTTACTAGAAGAATAAATATACGTTTATTTGTTTTATCAGTGTGATAAAACATTAAAAAAAGTTTTTTCATGGATTCATATATATTTGAGTAGGTCTTGGTGATAATATCATTTGTGTTGGATAATCACCCATATTCTAATTCTATAATTATGGTTGTCTTTGTATAGTTTTTTGTGATTAATTAGATAAGTCATGGTTCAATTTTAATTGGATCTGAAATCTAGGATATGAGAAGGGCCAAACATCAGAATTTTATAGCATTTTCCTTCATGGATTAGTAGGTGTAGGTACAAACACTAATATTTTTAGAGGATTATACCTATATTTTTATATAGGGGTATGATAATTTCTATTGTGTATGTCATGATTAATCTTGGGAAGATAAGTTCTAAAATTTTTTGAATGGATTTCTTCAACGTTTTTCAAGGAACTAATGAAGTTATTGTTCTGTGCTTTAATTTTTCATTCCCCAGATGATGGATATGTGCACAAACTGCTTCATTATTTTCTACCTATTTTAACTTGATATTTAAAAATCCATATATATTCTATAAGATATTATTTTGGTTGTTGGGATTTTTGTTGAATAATTCTTAAACATTTGTTTTGCCTATGTGGCCACTTGGGAGGTGTGGAGAGAGTTTTAGTGAGATACCCCTATACAGTATTGAGTTATTTGATGAGGCATAGAAATTAATATCATGTTAGTGGATGAAATTTCATATTTAGATAGCTTTTTCATTCATATCTATTGTATATAGACCAACTCATCTATTGGGGATGATAATAAGATTGATTTTAGTGGTCAATGTACTTTCCCTCGTATTTTTTGAAATGAATCAATGGGGGGATCGATGATATACACATTCCATGATCATGAAATATTTTATGTATATTCTATTGTATATAATATGGATGAGTTTTTGTTGGCCATTATTGGATGTTGTAGAACTCTTGTTGATATTCCCAATGGTGGAGTCTGATATGGTAATATTTTCATAGTATGACAGTCATTATGTTATCATGTTTTAATGGTGTGGAACATGATTCCCTTAAAATAAATTCTAGGCTATAAAGGCCATATCAGAGTGATGTGAATACTGTGTGGAATCATTTCATTATGTCATTTTTGGGAATCCCAGAGTTCTAGGAAAATGGTTTCGGGGGAATGAAATAATGAAATTCATGAATATAGAGTCATTAGGATTTGTGGACATTCCATTATAGTTGGTTGAGGTTATTTAGATTTCATAGAGTAATTAAAATCTTGAATCTTTGTCCCTAATCTATGTTTAAAATAGAGGATGTGTCCCTGAGTGTTGTTCAATTTCGGGTCCCCATGGGTCTGTTGATGCATTGAATCTAGTGGATCTCTTGTGTGGTAGTGTTATCTTCCTGTATGAGGAAGGAATGTGGAATTCTTAGAGATCCTTTTATATTTTTTATAGAATGAAAATTCTTGATGTTGGGGAGGATATAGTGACACAATTTTTACATTATATAATACTTCACCCATTTTATAGTTCTTGAGCTCCAAGGCCCGTGAGAAGAGTAAAATGGTAATTTATCAATGTAAAAACCCTCAAAATAAATTTATGAAGGATTATTTACTTCTTGGGATGTGGAGATTACCCTTTTTCTATAATATTTTGTAACACCACAGTTGGAATATTATTAGTGATATTTAATTTTTTTTAAATTAATATTAATTATTCATTATCATGATATTGGAAAAATATCTTAAGAGATTCTTCATATGTAAATTTAGGAATTGATATTGATTCTAAAATAAGTGGTTTACATAGGAAATGTATAAACCTCATATATTTTTGTGGTCTTGAGTCAGTCCCTAAAATTTATCATTCCATTAATTTAATTTTTGGTTTGTATTCACATTACCCTTTTATCCTCCCCCCATGACCCTAAATATGATAGGAATAAAAATTCTTCCCCTTTTTTAAATTTCAATATTAAGTGAGAGGACTGGGGGGAGGAGGAAGAACCATATATGAAAATGTATATTTGAGTTAAATATATATATAGAATCTATAAATAATGGATTTTCTTAGAGAGACTGTGATGTATTATTGATTCACCATATAGTGGGGCTCATTATTCTTATTTCTTCAACATATTTATTTTCAAATATATTTCCTATATAATTTTAATTTTTTACTATTTTTTATGGATTAAGACACATGGATGGGTGATTGGTGAAATTATGGAAAGATCTTGATGGTTCACAAGAATATTGAGTCAACAAATCCAAATCAAACTATGTGTAGTAATTTTAACATATTGCTTATAGATCTTTCATACTAATTAAAGTAAATAATAAATATCACATTGCATGTAAATCAAATTAATACATTATGTAGGTTTGTTAGGTATAGGTCCTAGGGTGTAAAAAAATACACCCCATGTGCGGTACATTTAGTGTAGAAGTACACACCATGTTGAGTTATAATAAACTACTTGAGAAAGGTACATGACTCAGTACCCCATGTGAATTTCAATCCATGTCCTCCTAAATACATGTTGTTTATTTAATAATTAAACATCTGGGTGGGCTAATTTACTTGTCTAATTTGGGTTGTTGTTTTCACAACTAATCTTCCCAGGGTATATATCGCATATCTTCCCCTCATGGTGGGGGGTTAGTTTTTTCTCACCAATGAGTTGAATTTTGATAGGGATGTAGTTAATTTTGAGAAACTTTTCAAGTAAATGAAATGGTGGATCCCTCGTCATTATCAAATGTCATTGGTGAGATGATTTAATGCTCAATGTGGTTCTTAGCTCCATAGAAATGTAAATAGTTATTGGTGATGATGTAGAGAAGGTGTGGGGGTAGTAAGCCCCCTAAAATGTTCCTAAAACTGGGGTTTGGAACCCTCACATGTATCTATATATTGGTATCCTTATATATTATATTAGTATTTATGGGTTCCATGTTATTGGATGTTATAGTGCCAAATATAGAAGTCGGTATAGTCTTTCATAGTTCCCTTTATGAAAAATTGTAGCTTTATGGGACATATATATGGATATAAAACATGATGAGACATACATACTTCCTATGCCCCCCAAATTTAGAGTCATTACATGTGTCTTATATTGGATTATGGGGGATCTAGTCAGCCTCATCATTTCTATATCATCTGTCTTTTATGTCATTATTTAATACATTAGATATATTCACACTTCCACAATTCATGTTGGATTGCGACCATCATAGACTGAGAGTAACAAATGGAAATTATTATCCATGTGACCTCATTTATTAGACATCCAATTCTATGATAATTTGTTGTGAGTAGTATATGTATTAGACTTAATTACATAACCGGAATTATTGTATGGGAAATTTTGTAAGTGATACCTTATATTAATGTTATTATTACTCTCCCTGATATGTGGGAGGTGGATCCTCTATGATAAAAGGTTGTTTTATAAGATCCCTCTTTAAGGTGTGGGTTAATTTTTATATGGAATGATACAATTTCCTATTTAGTGTACCTTGAACCATAATGAGGTGTGGGTTCCTTTGTTAGATTAGTACTCTATAGAGAACATTATACCACCCCTCCCCTAACAAGGTTTGGATCCCCTAATACAGTTTTCAGTGGTGATGTGATGGTTATGGAGGTTGAGTGGAATGTATTGTTAGATTTCTCATGGTTATTAACTACTGATTTCAAACATGGTTGATACTTTAATAGGGTGGTGAATCAGGGTATGAAAATATTAAAATAAATCATTTCCAATTATCTACATTTGAAATTATTACTAACTAATATATATTTAAATCATGGATGATATAAAGTTCTATAACGTAGGGACACATAATATTTTCATGGTTCATGACCACTAGGATAATTGAAGGAGAAAACAAATTCAATGATCCAATGAACATCGAAAAACAAATCTAGCATCTTTTTCAAAAATTTAGAGTAGTCACACTGACTGTACATGTTTACAATCATCATAGAGAAGATATATAACTATTATTAAGTGCTTAGTGAATGCACTAATTTTCTAAATGATACTACATCAATATTAAAAAACCTCTAATGATGTTACACCAATGGTTGAGTCTTAATATGTTCCACTATCATTTTATTGATGAGATTCTCAAAAAAATCCAAATATGTGTCTCTCACAACAACTTCATTTTCCATCTTCTTCTTCTTTGTAGTTCATATCTAGAATTTTATTTCTCACAAAAAAGTGATGCTTCAATTCCTTTATGATATATGATTTATCATATTTAGAACTTCTCTATACATAGTTTGTAATCTATTTAGGATTCAACCCTTAATAAAATGGTTAGTATTAATCCACCCTTTCCTAATACCTTCAGATCAATCCAACTGTGCGAAATATGGTAATAGTTTCATTACCTCCCATATAATGTGATTAAACAATTTTAAATCTAAACCATCTATTAATTTTTAGATTATTTTTGTAACTAAAAATACATCTAACCACATCATGGTACATTTTTCTCTATAATTATAAGTTTAAACTATAGCAATCCAATGGTTTCGTCAACTTTTTATAGTGTGGTGATAATCCAAATACATGATCCATAAATTACATTGAATATATTCAATTAAAATCCCCCATGATCTTGGAACAATTCTCAAAATATCTAGTGATTTTCATCATATCTATTGAGTTTCCATTTAATAATAAATTATATCCCACAAATTGATCTATACAATTGTATCATGGATGGACCATGCAGCATAAACCTCCATAAAATGTAATATGTTAATAAATCTATCCAAACACCCCTTATCACGATTCAATCCATCATGTGCCACAAATTTCATTACCCTAAAGTTACAATTTTCAATACATAAATCATTTATTACATGGTTCCTTCTCTAGGGCATGGTGGATCCAAATTTGGTGGAGTAACCAAAATTTAAATTACTATAAATAAAGTATGTCCATCTACTACATGGTGAAAACTATTGTTCGCCTCAAAATGGTAATGTGTTGATACTTATGATATATTTAAAGAACATTCCAAATGCCTCAACATGATGAAACCAAAGACCATATTGTGTGGTCTCTATCAAGAATAAATATTACCTTCTATCAAATTTGAAACTTATTCATCCCACTTCATGAATTTTAATGTTTTTTGCGAGGCCTCCACACATACATAAAATCAAGTTAACAACAACCACAACCCAAATAGAAAGTTTAAATATTTTTTTTCCAACAATCCACACTTTTGTTTTGTTGAAAATTTTAAAATATATTCAACACTTCATTTCATAGAAAAAATCACAACTAATCAAATACAAACTATAACATTATATTATAACTCTACCCTTTAAGAGTTTATATATTATTGAATGATTGAGATCTCTCATCACACTTGATCTGAAGTTAATGTGTAAATAACTATTAAATGGGGAGATAGTCATGGGGACACTTATTTGGTCTTTATTCACTATAATCATTACTTCCAAAACTGCTCACATTGTCATGCATTCAAGAACATACCATCTTCCAAGAGAAAAATTCTCCCCTATTTTAAAAAGAAGGTAATCGTCTGTGGTAATTTTCTCCCCCTTTACACGTAAACACATTTTCCCCGTTTTCAACAACCCAAAGATCACTTCTCCAAAAGATTACTATATAGTGTTAGATATTATAATATTTAGAGTAAGAGATATATTATAGACATTTCTATAAAATTTATTCACATTAAGGGACTGGGGGTTTGGTATATAAGACATATATGTAGATAGATGTGCTTAGACTTTATGAGCTAACCAGTGACTTTTAATATATCATTAGGATATTCTTAGGTAGTGCATTTATATTTTATCATCAATTTATCTTTTTGTGGTAATATAATTTTATTTTATCACCCCTGGTCAACTTTATTCTTGAAGAAATGGTGTTTGATATTGATTTACGTTTTCTTAGAATGAATAATGGTATTATTTATATGATTTATTAAACCTGTGTTTTTACACATTATTGAAATAGGATATTACACACCCACTCCATCATTTTTAAGTTACTGTCTCATCCAAATCAATTTAGTATAATCTTGAGTAGTCATGACATATATATCGTTGACGATTCATAAGGAAACGCAATCCTACACTTTACTTATCCAAAAAAAATAAAGATCTAACATGTTAAAAAGGACTACCAAATTTTGACTTTTGGTCCTCAACTGTGCTTTACCAATCTACATTTTTGTATCCCATCAATTCTCATCGTAATTTTAATTCAAAAAATATATAGAACTACATAATATGATAGACATGTTGAATAAACCTCTTCATATATAACATGTGATTCTCCTTGGGATATATCTGGTAGTTCTCATATTAGCATGTTGAAAAAGTAATATCATGTTATGTGGTTGTGAGATATAAGAAACTCAAAATAATAGTTTTATACTCTATCACATAAACAACCTATCTATACTCCTCCTTAGTAAATTTCACAAGGGTAGTCTTATGGAATTCCTATGGATTTAAATACACAATTTTTCTACTTTTTGGATTTCTTGGAATATTTAGTTTGATAGATAAAGGTACAATCTTTTTTTGAACACATGTAACCAAATGAATATTTTCAATTCATTAATCAAAGACTTCTCAAATATACTCTATATAAATTCTGAAAACTACATGTGGGGTGACTCATCTGATACATTAAATATTATATCATTTACATAAATGATAAATAACATTATTTTATTTTTTCCTCTTGAAATAATTTTTATGATCTACACCACCTCATTAGAATATTGTATTTTTCAAATATTAGTCATGTTGAGAGTATCAATCCCATGGTTCATAATTTAATCAACACAATTTACTCTTAAACTAGAAAAACTTTTTTGTCACCTCGTAATGATTAATATTATCTAGTTTCTAATTTTATAACTCCAGATCAAATATTTCCTTTAAAAAGACTTATTTAATGTTAATTTGATATACCATAAATTCTCGTGAAACTACCATAGAGAAATATAGTGATATATCATCTAATTATGATATCAATGAAAACTTATCATCCACATCAATGCCTTATATATGTTAACACTCTTTTCATGCTAATAGTGATTTATTTTATGTCACACTTCATTATTAATTTAATTTAGTTTCAGACCCTCACTCGATTCTGATGAAGTTCTTATGCTCTAGCCATGCATCAACTTCTATATATTATTTTTGTATTTTTTTATGTTATTTATGCATAAACATGAGCTTTTCTGTATCTATAGTAGAATATTTAAAAACAATTATGATCTAAATATGATTTAAATGTTGTTTTTTACTAATTCTCTATCATATGAGTTTCTGAATATAATATTCAATGTCACTATAAAAATTTTCATCATTTTTTCTTTCCAAACATTCACAAATTTGAAAACTACTATTACTATTTTATTTCATGAAATTAGTGTATTTTTCTAAGACATTTGTAGACCATTTTTCATAAATATATTTTCACTTTACTATCTATTTATTCTTCAAAAACATTAGTATATTTCTCTGAAATATTCAATCCAATTTGAAAATTTTTCTCATTTTCATTAACATTTATATTTTTTCATTCCAATATTTTGTTATACATTTTTTATAACACTTCTATGATATGATTATGGATGAATATATATATAAATAAACTTCTTACCTATGATCCTAAAACATATAATGTTTGTATTTATTGAGAATGAAACATTTGATTCTTAATACTCAAAATTATTTGTGTATCAACCTCTTGACATACTATAGTTTATAAAGTGACATATCCTCATTCAGGCATAATGATGTTTTTATAGATACAAATAGATTCAATAAATGCATCCATCAAATAACCCCTTAATATTTTTTAATTTATGATAATGGTATGAGTTATTTTTTCAATAATTTGTTACCTCATCCTAATGAGTCTATTTTATTGAGGATTCCACAACAATAACACTTGACACTATCCATTTCGTCTCAATATAATCTTTCACCAGGTTATTAATATTTTTTGTAACATTATCAGATCATATGTGGTATTTTTTCCCTTAAAATATTTTATTCTAAACTATGATAATTGGTAATGTATTTGTATATATCAGATTTTTGAGAAATAAAAACCAGCCATGTAATCCTATTGTAATCATCAATAAACAAGACATGACAACTTTTCACATCAAGGAATTTTATTTCATTAGTCCACACACCTCCACATTCACTAACTCAAGAATCCTAGTTGATTTATCCTTAATTGGAATGTTCTTGTTATGAACAATATTAGGTTTTTAGAAACTATTACTCGTATGATTGTGATCAAATGAAGGATTTCAGATACCATATGATGCATTATATTTTCCCAATACATACAAATTATTTTCTTAAATAGATAAGAATTTAATTCCACACTTTATTATATTCCTTATTAAACATCAATCACATTTCTTCATTATCAATAAAATAATGATAACCCATGGTGTATGTTCCCTATAAAATGGTTGAGGAATTTATTCCTTTTATAACACAAGTATTATTTTTTTATCCATAATTCATGACTAGATTCATTTAATTAAATCACTATGATTATATTTTCAATGATAAATTTTACTGATAATACATTTTTTTAAATATGTTTCTTCCATTTTGTTTCAATGCCTATTAAGAAGACTCAAGAGTGGGAAAATTTTGTATTTTAAAAAGCATCACAACTCCATTATTTCACATCAATTGTAGATAGTAATGGAATTTTTTCTCTATGAATGTGTGTGTAGTGGAACAACATAAAATATAGAACAATAATTTATCCTATTTTGGGGAACGAATATTCCATAGTACAGTCCAGCAATCACCCTCTGTATGGGCTTGGTGATTTTCACTTGTCAGTTCCTCTTATCATTAGACTAATCCAAAATTTAGTGTAGGAATTTTTCACCCTTACAAAAAATGAAAAAAAAATTCCTTCTGATTCTTTTACATGTAACTAAAATATCAACCTCTTAGCATCAAAAGCAGACACTCTATCAAATCAATAAAGATTAATTTTATTAATATTTTAGATTTATCATCACAATTACAACAGTAACTGACAGCTGATGGATATTTTTCTTTACGAAATAAGTTTCATTATTATTTAAAACAGCCAATGCAATTCAGCTACAAAATATTTTTCAATTATAAACAGCTTCGATTTAGCAACAAATAGTATTGAAAGAGATTAAAGATTCAAAATATGAATATCTTCATTATGTAATCACATATGTTGAGTCTGTTAAATTGATTTAGTACATATATATATGATCATCAAAAGAATAGATCATTTCAAAAAAACAATCTATATATTTTTTAAATAATTCTCAAGAGATATATTGGAAAGAATTTCTATGGAATAAACAAGGTAGAGAGCTTGCATTATAATCTCAGATATAACAAAATCACCTAAAAAACCATGAGTATTCCAAATAATAATATTTTAGAGTAGTCGTAACATTATTTAAAAATAGTAGAAAAAATATCTACTATAAAAGGCTATTTATATCATTAATGATGAGATTTGAATATGTCAAAAATGAGCTTTTAATTTCTCTGTTATTCCGAAAATATTGTTACATGAAACTCTAATAAATTTGTAAATTCAAATCTTGAGTGTTGAAATTACCAATGTAATATTCCTTCATAAGATGAAAAAACACCAAACGTTTCATTCTACCATGTTACGTAGGGTTGATGATCTATAAGTTCATCCTTGTTAGCATAAAATTCTGAGCATAACATTTATTATACATACGTCTAACTTTCCAAGAACTAGGTTGAAAATGTATTTTTTATTACAAATATAAGGTTTAAAAACCATAAATTTTCTTCTCAAACATAATGTTCCATTCTTACGTAGGGTAATTTAACCATATATTTTCTCTTTGAAACAACATAAGGTTTCAATCAAATATAATTTTCTTTAATAGTACGTTTCTTCCAATGTATGGTTGATAAACCGTATGTGTTGATCCTCTGCGATAAGCTTTAATAAAAATGTAGGGTATGTTATTTACATTATGTGCTTCAGCATAGAGGGTGAATTATGATTCCATAGAAAATAGTGAAGAGTTTTTCTGAAATACGCTTTAGAGAATTCCTAAAAGTTTAATGAATATTCCTCATGAATAAATACATGAATATTATTCCAAAGTAAGAATTATAAAGAATAAAAATTGCCATAAATACACATAAAATATGATCACTAGTAAAACAAAAAATGGATTTTTCAAGCATAAAAATCAATAAAATCTATAGAGTATTGTTGGGAAAATACATGCCCAACAATCTCCCCCTTTTTGATGATGGAAAAACCCAAAAATTAAAAATGTAAATATAATAACACCATTTAGAATATTTTAATCATTAAGGAAAAAATTTGTTTTCACAGAAGTATATTTGATAAAAAAAATTGTGTTTATCCAAATTTCTCCCCAAATATTTCAATATTTAAAATAAATGTTGTGTTTATCAAAATTTCTCTTCCCTTTTATGAGATCAAAAAGAATGTAGAGAAACCGGGGAAAACACATTTAATATTGAATAGATTAGTATGTGAACGATATAATAAACAGATAAAGACAATGAATTTGGGATGTTTGGATATTAGAAAAAATATATAAAAGAATTTAAAAAAAAGTAAAAAAATAAAAAAAAAATAGATTTCATTAATCCAAAATTGAAAATTAACATGAACCAGTTTCTCATGGAAATGAGGATGATAAATAGATATAGTTTGGGTATAAAAGAATTAGGTAAGAGGTGGCTCGATTAAGGTTCTATGGATTTTGAGCAGCTTCAAACATATACTTAAATTCAGCCATCTGCAACCAAAATGTCCTCATCATATCGTCACAGAGCTATGTAAACAGAATTCTATAATCATGACTAACATGGAGGTTCTCACCAATATTGACTTTAAAAAATATATGTCGACTTTACTATTGATTCATAACTATTCCAACATTTCTATAAGATAGATAAGCAGCGGTTTGATACTAGGTTCTCCTTGGGTCAACAGATCAACACGATATTTTTATTCTCTAAACAAAATGAAATTGGAGAACTATTGCATTGAATTTTCTCTTGATGAGCATTCAGGTCTTCTATAATAGATGTAATGGCTTCAAATATTCTAATCAAATTCAGACATGTATAACGTGTACATGTATATGAATTATTCAGACCAACACTAATTTTGATTGACTCAAACTACTTTCCCATGTACAACTTTATATTTTAATAATTTTTCTTGGAATGATCATTATAACTAATCCTACCAAACTCATTTAACATATCTCTCTTGAGGGCATCAAAATAGCTTCTAGAAACAGTATTTTCATTATGTTCCTTGATCTTTTTTTTGCATTTTCACGCTCTTGTTTTAGAGATGTATTCTCCTCCTGATACTTGTTAAACATAATCACAATTTCTTCAACATGATGTGATAATAAATCATATATCCTTTCGTCTTCATTTAGTGTCTTATCCACAACATCAATTGGAAATAGTATTACCACTGAATTTTCTACTAACTTTTCACTTGAAAACGATTGATTGTCATGTTATTCAGTTTGATCCTCATAAATATGTCCCTTTTTCCACAATCTAGTTGACTACCACATGTGTAATTTATTTTCAATAATTTTTTATTCTTGGGAAGCTTCTATCGGAACAGTTTCTTTTTTGAATATTTACTTGCTCTTGAATATTCACTTATACATGATCAATTTCTTCTTGAATAATCTCGATGTGAATATTTTTTGCTGCAACGGTCCCTCCATGAATTTTCTCTTATACCTGTTCACTGATTAGAGGTATAGTTGCCTATTTACTATTCACTAATATTTCGTCTTCACGAATTGTTTCATCTAAATGAATAGAGAATGTTACTTCTCCAGAATCCAACACTTTCTCTTCAACCTATTGAACGTCATTTTTTCTATGTTTCACACCATGTCCCTCTTGAAAATTTTCTTATTCATCTTACTCTACATGACTATTAAATATTATACTTCTCTTTGATGGTTGTGAAACTACATCCATTTGTGATTCAGTGACACCCTCCATTCAAATAGCTTCTTGCTCCCACCTGAGTAAAATCTCTTGAGCTCTATTCTTCTTCAGCACCCATAGTTAAATTCTTTCAATTCACTATATTGTTGAAAATTTTTATTTTCCATAGTGTTCCAAAATTGAAAAAATTTCTATGATAAAACTTCTGCATTGAATCTACTAGTCAAATCATATTCTTCTTGAATATAATTATAGAAATTATCCGCCCATAAGGATAGAAATTAATCCTTCAAACTGGTTGATAGTGGTAATAAAAATATCGAATCATATACCAAATAAAATTCATCTTAGTGTCACATAGAAATAAAAACATGTTGTACATATTATAATAATAAAATTTCTATATCTTTTTCATCCTTAGAATAATACTGGTCTGAATGAATTTAACCAAGTATTTTTTGTATGTCTTGATATCCTAAAAAACATTTTTCGAATGTGCGTAAAGTAAAATAGAAAAGCTATTATGTCATTGTAAGAGTTATTCTTGATTCCAATCGATAGATTATAAAAGTAAAACAAATCATTCATTTGTGTAGTCTATTATTTTTGAATCATCCATTGAAGAAATAAAAAAATCCTTATATTTAATACATGCAGACATCATATCCTCAGAATGACCAAAAATGAACTGTACACTCTTATAAAAATTGTTCAATTCTACCTCATAAAAAATTTGGAATTCATGCCATTGAATGAAGTCTCCAGCCCTTGAAATTCTAACTCATGTCTCAGGAACATATTCTTTTGATGTAACAAATCAATATCAACAACTTTTCCATGATGTTTTTTCTTCCTATAACAAGACTTCGCTTTGGATAGCTTGTGTCCCCTTCTTCGAAATGCTCAATTTACTTCATTTATATAAAATATGAATGTCTGGGGTTTTTGGATTATATGAATTTGAAGGAAAATCAACGGTTTCAGGTTAGAAGAAACGGTTTCTATAAATGATGGGTATGGTAGAAGAATGTTTTTTGACCGGTGAGGCATAAAGTCATTTCCCTTGTCAAATAGTAATTACGACAAAAAAATTTAATAATTATGTGTTGTAGATAAATTTAATATTTAATAAAATAAATATAATATAGTAAGATATAAATACGAAAACAAATAAATTAGATTTATAGTAATAAACCTAAGATAAAATAAAATAAAGAATATAATATAATATAATATAATATAATATAATATAACTTATTTAAAAATTAAATAAACCTATACCCCCTTCATAAAATCCAAAATTATAGTGGGGAGTGGTTTAAAGAAAATATCAGTTAAATGGTATTTAATGTTAACAAGTTCTAAAGACACATCCTTTTTATGAACACGAGCTCGTAGAAAATGATGTATAATATCAATATGCTTAGTTCTAGAATGACTTATTGAATTTTTTGAAATATTTATAGCACTTCTATTATCACGTAAAATATTTTCGTTATTAAAATTAATTCAAAATTACATCAGTGTGTTTTTCATCCAATACACTTGTTCCCAACAACTACCTACAGACACATATTCTGCTTCGGCTGTTGATAGTGCACCAAATTGTTTTTTCTTACTTGACCATGACACTAACAATTTTCCTATAACGTGATAGGTTACTAAGGTGCTTTTTATATCTAATATTCAACCTCCAAAATATACATCTTATTATGATATTATAAAAAATTAGATGTCTTTTGATAAATAAGATAATGAAATAAAGTTATTTTTAAATATCAAAAAAGTATTTTGACAGCAAAAAGATGCAAATCATTAAGATTTTTTTGAAATATAGAACCTAAACATACCGATAATATAATTTCAGGTCTATTAGCGGTAATATATTGTTAACTAACAATCATATTTCTATACAACTTGGGGTTAATTGGGTTTTTATCTTCATCCAAATCATGATTAATATTAGTACACATGGGTGTTGAATATGTGTTACTGTTCTCAAGAACAATATTTTTTATAAAAAATAAGTAATATATATTATTTGGTTTAATAAATTTCAATAATATTTTAGATAAATTTTAATTCCTAAAAATAAATTTAATTCTCCCATCAGGCTCATCTCAAATTATTTTTCCATGACTTATGAAATATCATTACAATGTTTTTTATTTGTTGATTCAAAAATAACATCATCAACAAAGATTTGAACTAACAATAAATTAGAAAAATTTGTTTTCATAAAAAGGGTTGGATCTACCAAAACAATAGTAAAACTATTTTTCAAGGGAAAAGAACTTAATATTTCATACCATTATTTGATTGTTTGCTTAAGGCCATATAGATATTTATTGTGCTTAAAAACAAAATCTTGGTTTTGAGAATTTTCAAAACTATGAGGTTATATTCTTCTTGAATTGTTAACATTGAACATTCATCTTCTACTCCTTCTTCAATAAATATAAGTTCATGTTGTGATATAATGGTAGAGAATTCTACTATGTTTCTTGTATTTCATTTAGTCTTTCTTCTTATATCTAGGACTCCTATAATAGTTTCTAAAAGAGTGATTTTTTTGGGTTCTAGACTACCTAGGCAGAAAAAATTTAGATTCATTAGTATCATGTTCTTCGGAGTCAGAATGAATATTATTTTCAAAAACATTTTTCAATTATTCAAGTCTCATGTTGTTATAATATTCATCAAATTCATAAATTTGATCAATTTATTTATTAAAAGGGTACATTTCATCAAATTTCACATGAACTGATTCTTAAACAATACATGAATTTTTATTAAATAATATATATTCTTCAGAAGTTATAGAATATGCGAGGTATATTTCTTCATCAGCTTTTGGATCAAACATACATATATTATCATTGGTGTTCAAGATATACACCATGCATCCAATAACATTAAAGTAATTTACCTTCGGTATTTTGTTATTCCAAAGTTCATAAGGCGTCTTTTTGAATATAGGATGAAATAAAACATTATTTATTATATAACAGGCTTTGATTATAGTGCCTTCTTATTGATATATAGGAATGTTTTAATCATTTAGGACAGTTCTATCCATTTCATATATATTTATATTTACTCTTTCAATAATTCCATTTTGATGAGGTGTTCTCTGTGATGAGAAGGTGTGTTTAATGCCCATTTTTTAGAAAAAGAAATTGAATTTTTGATTATCATACTCTAGACCATGATCACTTATTAATGAAATTATTTTAAATCCTTTTTTATTTTGAACACTTTTTCAAATAACATTCATTAATAAGAAAAGTTTCATTTTGTAGTTTTAGAATATAGATTCATGTAAATCTAGAATAATCATCAACCAAAAAATATTCATATAATTTTCTCGACAAACTTTCTACTCTAGATAGACCAAACAGATCCTTGTGGGTATGTCTTTGAGGATTTTATGTAGAATTTTTTTTAACAAGTTTGAAGGAATATTGGTGTTTCTTTCCAATCTAGCATGCATCACAGAATCTATCACTATCAAACACGAGACTAGGTAAATCTGAGTGAAATTATTTTTAGATAATTTATGAAATGAATAAATATTTCATTGATCATGTCTTCTATGCCAAATCATTGGTTCATTTATCATAGTAGTTAAACTAATGACTTTCTGTTTACACCATGAATTTATGTCCCTGGTGTAGACATTATCTATTATGGTTGCTCAAAACTTTAGAAAATGATCTTTAAATACAGAACATGATTTTTTACAAAAATAAAAATAGTATACATAATCCTATAGTTTTGATATTCTTATTATGTAATTCATCAATCCATATAGATACTGTAAATTATTGATTGTGACAGACTTTGGATCTCTAAATGTTCCATGTCTAATTATCTTCCCTTGGGAATTTTCACCAAAGGTGACTAGACCGCCATCAATTTATATCAATGTTTTGATGTTTTATGGATATCTACACATGTCCTTAGAGAATCAATTATCCATATAACATTTAGATTTTTCATTTCTGTGACATGTTACCTACAAAGATAATTTGAAAAAACAATTGTTGCCCATATCTTTTTTAGACTAGTGTTAGCGAACAAGGATTTAAGAATCCAAATCTTCTTCATATTTCCATGACTTAGTTCATTTACATCAGATAAACCTTTTTTAATAGGCACTATTATAATCCCACTTATTTTAGCATCTCCCAAATTACAATTTTATGTTATATGTCATTCTGTTCCAAAAAAATGTAAAATGGAATATTTTGCATTATAAAAAAAATAATTCTTATATAGTTGGGATATTTTACCTTTACTACCTATTCCAAATTATTCTTTCTTAATTACATTATTACCAGGAATTTAATTTAGTATATTTTCACCTTTTATTGAAACAAGAGAAAAAATTTTGCAGGTTTTTATTTCATCTTGTAGTGTTTGAATCTTAATTTCATCATTAGTATAGTTAGTGGTAGTTAAATTAAATTTCTCAACTAATTCATCATGTTTTTATGTATAGTATGCATTTTTCATAAAATTTTATTATAAATAATATTTAAGGATTTTTGTTTCTTTAATAGGAAGTCTCTCTTTCTTCTAGAATAGTACAGTAGGTATCCATTATATCATTTGAGTAACTAAAATCAATATCAATGAATTGTAGGTTTGTACCTGATCTTCTTTCAGCCATAAAGCACATATTAACTTTCAGATTCGGATATTCCTTCTCTAAATTAGATATTTATGAGATACTGGAGCCTTTAGAAACACTCTATGTAGACTTCATTTATCTTCATCATTTTTTTTATAATCATCATTTTTCTGAAGCTTCATTTCTGTCTTTCTCTTTTAACTGTTTAATTGAGGAAAATCACGTATTATATGACCCATCTTTTTCCATTCCAAGAATCTATCATCCCTTTATTCTTTCTCAACTGTTTTAAATGGTTTTCTAAATAATATTTTCTTCCAATATAACATTATCATATTTCTAGATAATTGAACTATCTCTATTTCAGACTCAAATGAGTCTAAATTTCTTTCATCTCTGAATTATTGTTTCATTTTTCTGTTCCCCTTTGGAGATGTAAACTTTGAAATAGTTTTCTCCTTTTTCACTAGGATATTTTAGTCTTCAACCTCATGTATCATTTAAGATTCATACATCATTACACTTCCAATCAATTCTCTCATTTTCAAATTCTTGATAGGTTTTGATTAGAGGATTGCAGCTGAAATTCCATTCCACGTATTCGGATGTACTATATGTACATTCAATTATTGATCCTCTTGTTTGATAGGTTCCCCTAAGGCAGTAATTTTGTTTAGAATTTACCTGATCCTTACATTAATTTGTGTAATAGTTTCTCCATCAAAAATTATGACTCTATTGAATTTCATTTTTTTTTTCATAACTCGTCTGTCATACATTGTCCGTACATTCCGATGAAACTACAATTGCCTTCAACCTTTAATAATCTATAGGGAATTATGATACATAGTTCATTTTTTCTGGTTCAAAACCATAGATTATAGTGTTTATATCTTTATAATCAATTTCATACTAATCCTTTATAGCATTAATCTATGATTCAGTTTTTTCGGGGATTTCACAAGGAGTAACGATCATTGAGTATACTTTTAATCCAAAATTTTTCAAATAGATAACCATACATGATTTATAGCATTTTTATTTATCGTCATTGAAATTTGAATCTCTAACCATTGACATTTCTTCTTTGAGGTTCTCCATTTATCCTCGTCTAAATATTTATCATAGGATTGTTTGATCCAAATAAAATAGGTAGAGCCCAACCTTTGATACAAAATTTTAGTTCAGAAGTTATATGACAAATATACAAGGCGGTGAATTGTGTCTTTTAGAAAAATTTACAATTCAATTGTTTCATATAAATAGTCTATGGATCTTGATGTGTTTCCATATGTGAGTATTTTTAGTGGAGAATCAAAAAATATAGCACATAAATTTATAGTGGTTCAGGGAATAAAGATTACCTAGTTCAATCCACCAAACACCATCTATGTGGTCTTGGTGTATTTCACTAGTCATGTCCTCTTATCATAAGGCTGACCCATAACTGAGTGTAAGAAGTTCTCAACATTATAAAGAAGGGTAGAAAAAGAGATGTTTGGTTCATTGATAGGGAATCGAAATATCCACTGCTTTGCATGAGAAACTGACACTCTACCATATCAATAAAGATTAATTTTTTTGATCATTTAGATTGATATTCAAAATTTCAACAGAAATTGACTATAGATGTATCTTCTTCTTTAGAAAATAAATTTTCATTAATAATGATCCGTTCATAAGGGATCTAGTTGCAAAATATTCTTCGAATAAAAAAATTATTTATTAGAACACAGACTAGAAGCTAATTTAAGATTCAAAATAGGAATATCTTCCTCATGTAATCTCTTCTGTGGAATATATTCAACCAATGAAGTAGATATATATATATATATGATCTTCAAAAGGATGTATATTTTCAAAATAGATATATATATATATATATATATATATTAATAATCCCTCGAGTGATATAATGAATGTAATCCTCGATAGAATAAATAAGGCATTGAGTCCCCTTTGTAATCTCATATCCATGATAATTGCCTAAAATGCCAGGATTATTAGAAAAAATAATAGCTCAGATTAGACATAAAATTTATTAATAATATAATACAAAATCACCGCTATAAACAAATCTTTAAAACATTTATAATGATCTTTAAATCTATAAAAAATTAGCTTAAAATAACCTTTATATTCTACAAACACTATCACATAAAACAACAATAAATTCGTAAATTCAAATTTCTAATGGTCAAAAGTCAAACATAAGGTTCCTTCATATGATGAAACAACACCAAAAATAGGGTTTAACAACATAATGTAGGGTTGATGATCCATACATTCATTTATGTCAGCATATAATTTTGAGCATAACATTGATTCTCCATATGTTCAATTTTCCAAAATGAAATGTTGACAACGTAAGGTTGTTAACAAATGTAAAATTGATGAACCATACCTTTTATTCTCAAAATTAAGGTTCCATGTTTACATATGGTTCTTTAACCATACATTCATTGTTTAAAAAATGTAATGTTTTATTCAAACATAATGTTCTTTAACCATGGATTTCTTCTCAAGTATGTTTGATAAACCATACGTGTTGATCCTTTACCATAAGCTTTAATAAAAGCGTTGGGTATGTTCATCACATTACATTATTCAGTGTAGGGAATGAAAAATGTTTTTATAAAATGATATATATTGAACAGTGTTTCTACAGTACAGTTAATATCATATTAAACACATTAATAAATATTTCACACAAATAAATACTTGAATGTTATTAAAAAATAATAATTCTAAACAATATATATTTCCATAAATATAATTAAAATAATATCATTAGTAAAATAGACAGTGGTGTTTGTGAGCATCAAAATCAATAATATATATAGTGTATTTTTGATACAATACATGCCCAACATCTCCCACCAATATGAATCTTCTAGATCCAATAACCATCATCCCATCATTATTTATAAATAACACTACTTCATAATTATCATACATTATCCCATTAATAGGATATTTATTTCTCATTATGTGTGAATTATAACTATAGTCCTTGTTTTTTTGTTATCCATTTATTTTGTGGAAATATTAGTGATGTTATATTCTTCTGCATTCTTTTTCATTGTATATTTTTTCTTCTTTGATTCATTCGGTAGTGGTCATACCCTTTCCATCTCTATATCCATTTCTACTTCCACATCCTTCATGATTATAAAAAATTTGTTAATTTTCAACTTTATTTATAATGTAACCAACTATTTTTTAATCCTTCTTCAACTCTATATTGAAACCTTTTTCTCTATTTTAAAGTACAGTTAATTTCATTATATAAAAAATATATTCTCTAAAAAAATATTCATTAATGTAATATTGAGTATATGAAATTATAGATAACTATATTCATTTTTATTAATCACTGAAGTATATTATTTAAATGAAAAACATCTATGGGGTGTTCCCAAAATTTACCCAATAATAACAATGACTTCTTGGTCTCTTTTTGTTTTCCTTTTTTTGTATAAAAAAATCGCCATATAAGACATTAATGTGCCATGAAGTTCAATCTTATTGTATGGTTTTAATGTGATTAGTTTAGAATTATTCATTGATAATTATTTTATGATCAAGCCCCAAAAATTATTTTCCATTCTCCTTGAATTATTTTACTTTTGAACAAGGAACAACCTATTAAGAATATTACCTGATAACTACCTTAGTTTCATTAGATACTACTGCACTCAAACATCCCATAGTTACTCCAAGATTATGAATTATTTCTTGATTTTCACACTTCCATCACAACATCATGAAAACAATTTTATGATGATATATTACTTTTCCTTTTCATTAAATTAGTTGGTAAGTCCATAAATAATATAGGATTTTACTTTATTTTCAATATGAATCATTACTCGTTTCTATGTGCTTCTAGGATTTTTAGTTTTAATTCATTCAATATTCACTTTCAATTATTACTTCTCCACCTAATACTATAGTATACAGAGTTTAGATACACAATATACCATATTTTCCAACATCATCTTATCCCTAAAAAATTAAATTTATTCATGAAAATATTTGATTAGTGTTTCAAGTCCACTCCTTCAACAATAGCAACACCATCATCATTTTTTTACTCTACTGGTGTCCTGTCAACTATAGCCTCAACAATTTCCCCATTGATTTACCTATATTCATCTAAATCACCTAATAATATCTCATTTTAGTACACCTATTATTAATATAATAAAATATTTTTCTCGAAGATCATATACCATTGATTTCCCTTACTCTTCTCACCTTTGAAGTACTTCATCCTGGGATGTTCTTCTTTATAATGATCGTAAAATATATTTGGGAATTTACTGGTATGATTCTGAAATATTCTATTTGAAAATTTATAAATTGTAACATGTCCTTTAAATTTCCATTTTCATCTCTCAAAATTAGAGGATTGTAATCATATTACCTAATTTAATTCTTCTTCATTGGGATCCTATTTCAATTTATCTCATTTCATTGATCTAAACACTCTATCCAAATAATTTCTCTTTTGTACTAACCCATTATCATTGTTCATAATAAAATATAAAATGATTTTTTTATAAAGGTTATCCAAAATCACATGGTTTTCATAATTTTATTCAAGCATCAATACTTTTTTTAAAAAAAGGGGTGATCTCATAAAAATTATTTTCAAAAAAATTGTATCATAATTGGAATCTCCAAGATCATCCATGTATTCTACAAGATTATTTATATGATAAAAGAATGGATTAGAAATATTTTGCATGTTTAGTAATAGATCCTCATACATATTCCAAAACAACTACAACCTTTCTTTATGAACTTTTAAATCCAATGAATAAATAATGAGATAGCACTCCTATATAGAATGACATGTTTTCATAATATCATCTTGTTATTGATAGGGTTTTCCAAATCACCCCATACTTCATTAATATCATTGGAAACAAAATAAAATTCATTAGGATGTCTATCTAATAGGGACCATTTCTCAATTATAAGAATGATTCTGTATATAAAACCTATGTACACCATCATTCATAGATAAAAAATAAGATTTTCATTCTTTTTTATATTAGTGGAAATTTTTCTTACAAACATACTAACTCCCTTATAATTAATAGTAGCTTCAAAATATTCTCAACGAGATAGATATTTTTCATTGACCTTTATCTCTATTACCATATATTAGTTCAAGACAAGGATAATAACTTGATAGGTGGTGATTTTCTATTTGATAGTTGTAAAATAATTCATTGGAAGTTATCATATATCATAATTATTATAAATTCATATACCTTTCCCTATCATATGATATGAACTGTTAAACTATAATGGAGGTATTTATAAAATTTTACTTGATTCATCCTCACTACGATTACCAAAATAGAATACAAAATAAATCTGTCAATGCATGAAAACCACTAAATATCATAGATTTTCTACACGTTGGAAGTATATGAACTAACCGTTCTGGTCCACAGCCATAACGAAGAAGGGATCACATTTCTATCAGGTTATATTGGAATGAACTAATCCTCGAAGTGATATTATCCACAATATTCACTAACAAGGGATGATATAACACAAATAGTGGTGTCCTAATTTTCTCCATTGTGTTATACTGGAAGAAAATTGCATTATATATAGAGATAATTCCACTTTAAAACCATTGGTCATATCCTTATTTTTATTGTGGTATTGTAATACCTAATCTCTATTTTTATTGATTCATAAATTCCACTATATTTTGTGATCTATAGTTTTTTTGTCTACTCTACAATTTTATTTATAATTTCATTATAATCCATCCCCAAATATAATGGTAATGATTAATCAACCATTCCATAATTCTCAAAAATCATTCCATGTATACCACATATTTTTATATGGTAATTAATTTCTAATGAAAATGAATCAAATCATGTAAATAAAATACATCTCTTAATTTTTGGAATCTATTTGTTTTTAGAAAACACCCTAACGATGGTGTGGTACCCTTTACTATTATTTGGTGTTATTTAGATCCATAATTCCTATGGTTTGGTATATTTTATATGGTGTTGTGATTTTTCAATGTATATATCCACAAAATCAACTAAATACATTGTACTAAACTCTCCCCTGATCCTGAATTGATTCTCTTAATATTCCATTATCATCAACCTTTATATGGTGTGTCCCACTTCATCTATAGAGTGTCTACACAATTGGTCAATATAGTTGTGGTGTGGATGTATCCTTCGGTGTAGGCCACTGTAAATTGAACGAACGATAGAAATCCATCCTAAAAGATCTTGACATGTATCAATAATTATCATAGTTCAACTACATGGATCCCAAAACCACAAATTTCATCACACCACACTTTTGTGATGTCGTTCCTTCACCATGGAATGGAGTACCTTATTTTAGATAATCCAAAAAATTTACTAAATACTTTTATAGTGTTTTAGATAATCCAAATTGAAATCTATTATTCACTTAAAAATTGTAATGTATACAACCTTGCAACCATTTTCAAGAAACCTATAAACATCTCAACATGGTGAATTCTGGGAGCTTCAGATGTGGTCATTATCTGGTAGAAAAAACATCTTCTTGATTCTTCCAATATTATCAATCTCCCTTCATGACATTAGAAGTTACTTTAGGTAAAATTTTCAACATCCTTCAAATAAAACTTTCAACAAACACATCTTCCGAAAAAAACATTAATATATTTTTATAACAGCAACTCCCATGTCTGGTCTACATAGATCAATTGGGTTTGGGTACCAATTTTGGTGCATCAGTTAAGTAGTAGGATAATGGATTATATTCTGGTTGTAGGGATAGTATCATGTGTTTGGGGTTAATAGTTCATGGGACCCTCTAGGTTCCCCTTTTGTTATCCACTCTAGTGGAGTTGAGCTAGGTTGGAAGGGTCCCACATTATGGTTAGTTGATCTCCATTTTTTTAGAATGGTTAGGTTTTAAGACCCTCTTTTATGTACTATAATGGATGATTAGGTGTGTTTACTCTCCTATAAAGGGTATGGTTACTCCTTGTACAAAATTGTCTATGTCACCCGTCTATGGGAATGGTAACCCCCTAAAGAATAATTTGATTTTTTAGTTTTGGTCCCCCCCTTCAAATCGAATATGTAATTTCGATTTTTTGATAAGGTTGATTAGATGGTTCTTCTATTGAAAGAATAATTTTTTAAGAATAATGATATTATTGTATATATTTCTTGTCATCCTATATTTTGTGCGAGTGGTGTTATAGGTACATGAAAAGTAGGTTGTGGATTGGTGAGTTCCACTTAACTATATAATTTTCCAAACTAGATTCTTGTAGTTTCTTTATTATTAAGGATGTCTTCCCATAATGTATAATGGTTATTTTATCTTTCATGTTATATATGAATATAGTGGTTTTTACTACCATGTTGTGAGATGTATATAGTTCATATAGTGAGGGAGGTTATTTACTTTAATTCTAATTAGTAAGGAGGTGTCTCCCGACATTGTATGGGTTATTTTCGGAAGTACTCATTTAAAATAATGAGTATCCATTTTGAAAAATACCTTAGTATTTTCCCATGAGATATTACTCGATATATATTGGGAAGTGAATTTATATATTCTTATATTGTTATTATTTCCATTTTTCTGAGTTAGGTGATTGAATGGATTAACCCTTTTTCATGTTCTAACATATAAACCAATTTTACTTTATTATTTTTCGGTCTCCTAATATATTTATTTATATTATTCCATGCGCTGAATTTTTTCCGACACATTTTCTGTCAATATGAATGGTGCAGGGTTTTGTAGTTATCTACTGGGCTGGCTTCTTGGGAACCAAGGAGTTGTGCAGTTGGATCTAATATAGATCCTAGTTGGTTTTTCAACTAATGGTTCCCATGCTAGATTTTTTCTGATGTTGTTATCCATTATTTCATTGTCAGTTGAGGTTGGATTACCCTGTGATTTTGGCGCCATGTATTATTTCACATTTTGTACTGGAATTTGTCTTTTAATTCCTTGACATGTCTTCTATATGTATGATTAAATGTTTTCATTTTAGTTATTCATTGTATCCTATGTGTGTTGTGGGTAGCTTATTGGATTTAGATGTACATTTTCTATTGATTGTATATTCTATGGCCTCTGATGATTTTTTTCCTACTTCATGCTTATCTCAAGACTATATACTAAAAGAGGAGTGATTGGGTTGGAACACTCGAAAAACCATTGAACTGGGAATGGACTTTATGGGATGGTTCATGTCATTTAATTACATTTTTTGTATTTGGAAATGATTTTCAGTGACCTTCTGAATTGTACTGAAACCCTTCTCGGGGGCCCTGATATTCCTGAAAACATCATGGTATGTGTCTTAGATAAGGTAAAGTGCAATATATATTTTGATATCTAATCTAGTTGATCATGGTGGGAATCTATATATTGGTTTGGGCTCGTAATCAATACCATTGGTGGGATTATCCATTACTTTTTCATATTTCAATCTATATTATGAATGGAGCACCCATTATGGGTCCTATATCAAAATGGGTGACTTTTATAACATGTAGAATTTTTAAATTTTAAACATAATATGCATCTATTTCTTATTGGTTTTTATTTATTCATGTTAAATATCTTGTACTTCTATTTATTTATACAAATAGATTATTATAATTATTTTACTGTGTTTTTTGTTATCTATACTCAAGAGTGTAATGTCCCCACCAGGTAAATTTGGACTATCACCACATATAGAAACCCCTTATAATATGAGGGTACTTTCTTATGGTTTTTGGTAACAATATTTGTGACAGAAGAGGTGTAATACTTCATGAAAAAAAATATCTATTCCCACAATATTATTTATGCTACTATTATTCCATGTTAAATTTTATAGCACGTTATCCCATAAAGATAATTCAAGATCACAAACTTAGTTTCTTCATTTCCCTATTTTTTAAATTGTATTAATATGTAAGAAATTGTAATGTTGTAATTATTGTGGAGTAAGGATTATTATAAAAAATTGATTAATGTACAATGAATGTTATATCATAGTGCAAAAATTTAACTTTCTTATATATATCTTGTCACAACGGGGATGATAAATTTTGGATTATGATTCTATGATCTCCTATAATTTGACTGTCATGTAATATATTAATCACTGTATTTGGGTGAATATGGTCAGGGTAGTTGTATTATATGGGGATGGGGAACAATATTACTAAATAAAAAACTGAAGAACCCACATGAATTTGTATATCTGAAAAGGTAAATGAATATTAATTTGGATGGTTCTATGTTTTGACTTCCAAAATAGTTTGATATACACCCCCAATAATTAAATTCATAGTTTTTACAAACTATGAACATTATTTATCAACATAAGTAATAATAATTATTAAATAATACTTGGTTATTTATGTAATGGGATTATCTTGAAAATCCAATGGAAACTACCTAAGTGCCTTTTTAATGTTATATAGTATTTATTAAAAAAATATGATTGAGAGGATGAATTTTAATTTAATAATGATGATTTGATATCATGGAAGATAATATAATTTCTAAGAAGAAATTGGGGAATGTGTACCCCAATGTACGATATTGGTTCACATGAGACGACATATGTTATTCAAAATTATTATAAAGATATATATGACATAAAATGATGATAAAGATTGGTTATGTGAATCCATATGTGAAGATAATTATTTATGGTGATAATAATGAAATACTGTAGTGATGATAAAGTATCTACTAGGGGATTTTGTGAATAATTATTTGGTGATGTTATTTTTATTATGATAATTAGGAATTAAAAAATTTACTTTATCAATTGAGGTGGTGGATTTAATGAAATTCATATGCATGTAAAATATTATGAAGAATATTTTTATTCACATAATGCAACACCCCAAGCATCCATAATACGATTCTTTTTAAATAATTTAGTAGCTTTCCATATACGCAACGCTGAGTTTGAGCACACCGTGACTTACCAAACTAGGTGTTTAAAATGCTGTTATGAATAGTATTGACAAAATTTTGAATTTTATATATATCCCATATAATTTAAAAATTAATATTATGTATTATATAGACATATTGTAAGGGTAAATTCATTTTTAAGGTAAAAGAAGTATTTTTAATGAAAAACAGTTTTTCTGCATTTTAATGGAGAAACCTTTTAAATCCAATATTTGACACTTTTATATATTGAATTTTATTTAATATAATTATTATTTAGAATAGGGACATCAAATTTTCTTGGATTAATATTTAGTACTTTTCTGATAACTTTCATATTTTGATGAAATTGTGAAAAATACTAAATATTAATTGAAAATAATTTTTTTAATAAAAATATTTTATAGACTCAAATTATATAATTTAGTGGTTATAAGGTATAATTAGATATATTTTTTCATTTAATATAATGTTGTTCATTGTATGTAATATCACATTTAAATTGTACATAATCACATGTCGGTCTTTTGATAGTTTTTACTTCTAGATACTCACTTTTTGGTTATGGAAATAGAAATTAATTTGCAATTAATTAATAAAACTTATGTGTTTTGAATAAGGAAAGATGGTTTAAATATATGTAATCAGAAGGTCCAAATTATTTAAATATGTACCTTTTATTTTTGGACATTATGATTAGTAACATCAGTAATTTTATTATTTACCATTGTTAAAGGGTAAATTAGGTAAATAAGAGTAAAAAAATAATATTATAATATTATAAAACTACCCTAAAACATGTCCTAATCCTATTTTATGAAATTAGACTGACAACGGGCATCCTTGGGTAAAATTTGGGACCCCATGGAGCCACTTCAGTGTTACAATGACATGAAAATAAGAACTAATTTAAAGTAAATAGAAATATAACATAATTATATATCTTTTACTAAATAAATTTTAATATAAGGTTATATAATAGATATATATGTCTATAAATAATATTTCAAAATATATAAATATTTAATACATAATGGTATTTTATTTATAATTTTTGGACATTATATTAATATATTTATTTAGGACACAATTATGATGCAGTGATTACCTCATTAATGAATGTTTCAGATAAATGAATTTATAAATATTATAATAAATATATTTCGATCATTTTTATTTCATCCATGAATTTATGGAATTAAATTGACATATAAGAAATGTTTTAATTCATTTGTATTTAAATAATAAAGTATTAATGAATTTAATAAAAATTACTAAATATTTTCAAAATCGACATAAATGTGTTTTTAAAACAAAAACTATTTTATTAAATAAAATAAAAATCATAAAAATATAATGTTTATAAAAATAAATTTACTAGTGATAAAAATTTCATAAATTATCCACTTTAGGTTCTCTTGGAATTTTATAGTAAATATATTAACCATGTAGTATAAAAATACAAGTGTCCATGGTAAGACTTAACTTATTTTACAAAGGGTTGAATGTAAAATATAAGGTTAATTTTTGACATAAACATGTCTAAAACAACTTTTTTGAGAGTATTTATACCCAAACTCATATTATTATAGAAATAAATCAAATTTATTTCTATTAAAGACAAAAAAATATTTTTATAATAAATTATTATTTCAAGATTTTCCTGGAAGTTCCTGTCACCATTCTTATAAAAGGGAACGTCCCTTTCTCATTAAATAACATCTATAATGCATTTTGGATCATCCAAAACCAACCCATTTATCCTTAAAACCACTATAAATTAATCTTATAGGCCTATCGTTTATATGGGAGTCGTGTTAAAGAAATATTTTCTTCATATAGCCAGGAAACACCCTATTATTATTCAAACATTTTATCCATTCTTTCAAATTTATTTTCTTCTTCCTCTTCATCTTTCTATATTGATTCCATACCAAAGTAAAAAATACATTATCATCCATGTAATTATATATTAATATAATCATTGTATAATTATATTTATCATTTTATCCATCATACGAATAATAATATCACCTTGAGTTCGTACGTATGACTTACCGTCTCCACGTGATGGTGTAATTTGATATTCCACATTACATTATTTGGATGGGAATAATTATGACTATAATATATATAAATAATTAATATTAAATTATTATTATTATTTATAATTAATATAAAATCTAGTTCTATATCATTTAATCATTAAAGTAATGATATCATTGCTTGTTCGTATGTACGACCTACTGTCTCCATGACATGTTGAGAGTCAATCTCCACATTAACCATCTAAGAATGATTATAAAAAATAAATATTTTTAATAATTATGAAATATATGATATAATAAGTCTATTGGAGAAATATATATATATATATATACATATATATCATTCATTTCCATTTAATATGATAAGAAAACAAAAACATCATTCATGCGTACGTACAACCTAACACCTCCATGAATGGTGTATTCTATTTCATATATCTAAATATTATATATATTTATATTATTAATATATTTGATAAATAAATATATATATATCAATTTATTTATTATGAAATTTAGTAAATCATTATCTATGTAATATGACCCACAATAACAAGTCAGAACACCTACGATAAACAAAGTGATTATTTTACGAAATGTGGAATTAACAAGGAATTGATAACAAACAGGTAATATAAAGTCATAAAAGAATAATATATGATATCATAAATATTATTATGGCTCGGATATAAGTTAATAATATGTTTAAAAACATTATACATCATTTTCAGACATGTCTGGAGAGTATTGGTTCTACGGTTATGGTTAATTCCACAATCTCATTATTATTAGGGATTGTTTATGTATAAGTATTTACTGGGAAATATTTATCATCCATGTACATGATTCATAAAAAAAATTTAAATTGATTATATTAAATTTTTATGGAAGTCAATCATTATGTCGATCGTCATTTTAAATTTTTTAATGATTTATTAGTATAATACAATTTTCTTAATGTCCATAGATTCAGATTGATTTTAAGGATTTATTTATAAGGAAATGATTATTTTAAAATTTTAATTCCTTTTCAAATATTCAAATTGTTATGGGACACTTTAATTAAAAAATCTCTTTTAAATGAATTTATTTATAAATTGTGATACTTTTAAATGATTTAATGAAAATGGTTATTTCTCTCAAAGAGTTTGACTGATTATTTTCAACTATTTCAACATCCATTATGGGATATTATTCTTTATTGAGGATGATTTATTATAATTACATTCATCCATACTGTATTGAATGAGTTATGATATTTATTGACTATGGATGGGATATTTTTATTCCATCCAAGGATTATGGTTAGTGTATTAGAATTTCATATGCAAGTTTTAATAGGAATGTTAATGTTATGTCTCACCATTTTCATATGAGGAATGAATTGAACTTAGTAGTGAAGGGAGGGGCCCGTTATAGCCCCTCGATGCATCGGTAGATTTCATGAGGCAAACTAGTGTTTTAGAAGATGGCCTTGACATAATATTTGTGAATTTTCTTGGCATAAGTCCTTGATGTAGTAGCTATTATGTCCAACATTATGCATTCTCTCATTATGGTATTAGTTTTTACATGTGATGATTAGAGTATTAGAATATCCATTTGAATGTTTATATATTAATGTATTATTTATTTATTCCATGTTATGATCATGTTTATGTTTAAATAGATGTTTTGTTCATTATACATCTTTCCTTAAAAGTTTATAGCTTCCACATAATTATTTACCCTTACTAGGAATCTAACCTCACCCCTTTCTTATATTATATTTTCCCAGGATGCAATGAAGTGTTTTAGGAATGATATGTAGGGTTATGTTAGGGGAATATTGGTTCCATCAAAGGATTATTTATGCAGAGTTTTTTGTTAGAATGTTCAATGTAACATTCATGTTTGTATAATATTTTAGATGATTGCTAAATTGATCAGTCATTTGGGACTTGATTCTTTGTAATAATGCCAATGTATTAAAATAATGAACTAACTTCAGGCTTCTAGGGTCAGCGAATAACAGTAGGTATCAGTGGTAGTCTAGCAAAAACCTTGTATATATATTTAGAAAACATAGATTTGGGATCATAACCCTAATATAATCATTGAAGATTATTATAGAAGAGCCCCTTAAAATATTAGTTATGTAGGGATTAGGTATATATTTTAAGAAGTACATCCCTGTCTAGATACTACATGTGATCATGGTTCTAGAACAGATGTACCATGGGGTGAAAATTCAGAAAAGGTGTTCCAGACTTGACTTGGTGTAACCTGGTACATGAAAACATGCCTTATTGCACACCTGGTTTGACACTCCTGAGGGATATTCTTATGTTAATTCATGTTTTCTTTACAAACCATTATGAAGGATTTATGAGTAAATTTTTGGATCAAGTCTATTTATTGATATTAATGTATTTTGGTTTCGGTTTGTTTTTTCAATATTCCCATGGAGTTTTCATGTTTTTTGTCAATCTACACATGGATGACTAGAGTGTTTTCAATGAATGGGGTAATACAATTGAGAATGAAAGAAGTATTAAGAGTCACCAATCCCCAAGATATTTGTCACATAAAAACTTTAATGAAATTCTCTATAATTCATAAAAAATGATATGACTCATCAACAGGGTCCCAACGCCCCAAACGGATCGTTATTCATATGTGTGGTTCGCAATATACAATCATTTTAGTAAACTGGGTGCCGGTTATGGATAATGGTACATGGTGAAGGCATGTGGTATGCATTGTGGTACGTAGTGAAAAAATTTGGTACACATAATCTTTTAGAAAATAGTTTTCAGTGTAGTACGTGGTGAAGGCGTGCAGTTTGCAGTGAAGGAATGCAGTCTGTGGAATGATGTCAAAAAGTTTCGTAGTAATGGTGCACGGTGAAGGTGTGCGGTATGCGGAATGGTGAGAAGAACTGAAAGTAGTTTGTATTTACAGGTCATGGTGAAGTTCTATTGTATGAAATATTCTACTAAAAATAGTTCCCAATAATGGTACACAATGATGAGTTTCACTATGCGGACCAACAACCAAACAGTACACGGACGAGACTAATAGTACGCCGTGGAGGATAACAATACAAAGATGGAGTTCAGTTTAAAGAGTGTCCCACATTGAAAATTTCTGTAAATCGGATTACTAAAATTTTAATAGATATGTTCCTATTGAAGGATAAGTAATCCACTTTGTTAATTCATGAGATTTATGATTATATTTTTGAGAAGAAATTCGGTGGAGTCTGATGTGGTATGCAGAGGGGAAGATAGTACGTGGAGAGAATCATTCATGTAAGGAAAATATTTCGTGGAAGAGAGTGTGGTTCATGTATAATCTCTCCTTGTACACAGCCAAGTAAAGCAATATGTGGGTAAGGACAATACATGGAGGAGTGGAGCATTATGTAGTGAATCAAGGCAATACGCGGAGTAGAGAAGTTTGTGGATCAGGGGAGTACGTTGAGGAGCTGAACAGTGCATGGAAAATTTTGTTTTATGCAAAAATAACAGTTGTACATGAAAACAACAGTAGTACAACAAATTATTTTCACTGTATGTGGAAACAAGTGCATGGTATGATGAAACAACAACAATACGTAGAAACAGCTACATGGTACATAGAAACAGTAGCACAATACACGGAAACAGTTGCACGATATGCAAAAACAACAATTGTACACAGAAATAGAATCAGTACACTAAAACAGCTTCACTGTACACATACATAGCAGTAGTACACAGAAGAAAGTTTTACGGTACATGAAAACAACTTCACGATATGAAGAAACAGAATTAGTACAATGAAATAGTAGCAATACGCCCAAACAGCAAGTAGTACACAAATCACCCAAGGTAGCCTAAAAATTGGAAAATTTAGATTGTGAAATAACTGTCCATAACATATATGTGTATGGGAAAAAATCATTTGTGGTTGATTAAGGGACTTCAATAAAGAATCCATTTATAGTTAAAGATGCACGATCTAATGATATTCCATTGAAACGACCATCAATTCGATAAACAGATTGAATATTCTTCTAACACATTGAGCAAGGGGGAGTCAGTAGAAGTGGTCTGAGGGACATAGTATACAATCCCTAAAACATTGTAATGGAATAAGGATTGGCATAGAGTGACTATGATAAACACTTGTAATCCAAAACTTGTGAATATTAGTAGTTTTGGTATGACTACCACACTATCGGTGTCTGCTCCTTGGATGTATCTATTAGTGGTGAACCGAGTAAAATTGATGTGTCATTTCCTTGCATGTGATTTTTTATTTTCTGCACTTCCTCTTCAGATAGGTTTATTAGGTTCCTACCAAAATGGGAACATGATCCAATGATTTAAAAGAAAAAGATGAAACTCTGATTCACCCCTCCCCTCTCAGGGTGTTATGGGGTCTATCAAGTGGTATCAGATCCATGTTTCTTCTGTGGAATATATCTTTTAAGGAGAATCCATTCAACAATAGGGGAGTTCCCCTCTTCGATGTAAATAGTTTTTAAATATGGAAAAATCTGATGAGATCTCACCTAATATCTCTTAGAATGGATGTATTATTTTCTACTACATAGTGAATACAATTCAATGATCCTACCAGACTGTCTATAAAAGGCGTATATAATAAATTTCTTGATGCTGATGTAAAAGCATTGAATTCTATCACTACAGGCCTTTCTGATAAGATTTATCTAAAAGTAATGAGTTACACATCTACCAAGTAAATATGGGATAAAATAGAGATTTTTTATAAATCAGAGATAAAAGTGAATGAGTCAAAACATCAAGTACTACAAAATACGTTTGATGATATTAAGATGTATTCGGATGAGAATGAAGAATCATTTTTCAATATAGCTACTGAAGTTGTTGGATCAATCTGATGCTTAGGAAAATAAATAAAAGTTACTTACATTGTGATTAAAATTGTGAGAATACTTCCATCCCATTATAATGAAAAATTTTGTCCCATGAGTAATGATATCTCTAAAAACACTATGAGGATGATTTTCTAAGAAATATATGAGCTTATGAAATGGGAATCAAACTAGAAGAAGCTATGACTCATGTGAGAAAAGAAATGGAATTCAAATCCATGAAAAAACTAAATGTTTTAGGAGATAGTGTTGATGATGACGATGAGGAAAAATAGACTCATTCTCTCATTTCCAAGATGCTCAAGAATGTGACAGGTAAATTTGAAGTCCAGATACCTCGGGCTTGTTTTTTCTAAAGAAGTATTGGTCACATTTCCTCTTGGTGCTCATGAAATTTTTTTGATGAATAGTGAAAAGATAAAAATAGGGAAAATCCTTAGAAAGGATTCTCAAAAAAGTTAAACATCAAATTTTCATGTAATTAAAGAAGAATTGTTTTTTATGTGTGGATGAAGATGATGTAAATTAATTATATAAGGAATTTGAACTATAATTTAAGACTGGAAACCATGCCTCTATGATGGACACCAATGAAAAGTCATAACCATTGATAGATAAAGATAAATATAATCAAGTTACTACTAATAGTGATCCCAAGTATCAACATAAATATTCTTTTGGTAATAATGATATTAAATTTAAGAGATGTAATAATTGTAAAGCATTGGTGGAGGAATCATAAGAATATATTGATCTGCTGGGAATGGAAATTGAACGACAGAAAGAACTAGTGAATGTTAAATCATCAATTTTGGAAATAACTGATGATGTTGTATAACATAAACATATAATTGATGAATAATAAAATATCATCAATGACCAAACCTCAAGATTGATAGAGAAGCCGAAGACCATTGAGGGATTTGAAGAAAAATTTGTTACTCTCATATGTAAACTCAGAAGTGAATCATGTTCATAACAAGGAATGAAGAAAATTTAATTGGGAAGGTTCTCAGATGATGAGCTACAAGAGAGAAAAAATGTGGTTCTGATGGGGTTAAAAATATCTTGAGTGATCAAAGACCCACATGCATGTTAAATAGTGGAATTTTTTGTGATGATAAAACATCAAATTCTATAAATAAACAGAATCAGAATAAAGGCATGTTGAAAGATGATCATGTTGAAATGCCACCATAAGTTTTTAAAAAGAAACCCATTAATCAAAATTAAATGAGAATTAAAAATTACCCTTGAGTTTTTAAACATGATAGGAAGTAATATTATTTTCCCGAGGAAGAAGTCATGAGGAGAAATATATGTGAGAAGACAATTCCTTTCAGGATGTTTCAGTTTAGTGGCTATCTTGGCCATACGATGTCATACTGTGAAGAAGAAAGGAGATATATAAATGGGGAAGAGTTAATAGTTCAACAAGGGAGAAAATAATCAAATCCTACTTATTATAAAGAAATAATTTCTACGGATATAGTTTTCACTTTTCTATCATTGACCATAAAGCTGTGTATTGTTGGCAGAGGCATGACATGAGAAATTATTTCAATGCTCAGAGACGATTCAATAATTGTCATCCAGTTGAGGATTATATTTCAATAATTTTTTATCCTCTAGAAGAAGATGTTGAATATGAAGAAACTAGGTACATGTAAAAGTGAATTGAAAGACCAATAAGTTCCAACACTCAATCCAATATCTCATGGAAAAAACAAGGAAAAATGAAAAATCCATTTTTCTAGATGTTGCACTAAAATCTACAAAGAAAAAAAGTACATGGATTCTTGATAGTGGATGCTCATCTCACATGTTGGGTAATGGAGACCTATTAATGAATATGAAGAAAAAATTCAGTGGAATAGTGAGGATCGGTAATGGTGGTGATTTGAACATAAAGGGTCATGGAAGTACTGAGATACTAGATGGAGAGCGGATGAAAACTGAAATCATTTATGTGGATGGTCTACGTCACAATCATCTTAGTCTGAGTCAACTCTGTGACTCAGGTATCATTGTTACATTCAATAAAAATTGTTGTACTATCAGGGGAATGTCTAGGAATTCTTTGATGAAAGGCTACATGACATATGCTAACATACATTAGGTTGATAGCAAAGAGAACATTTTCAAGAAAACAAATGAAGATAAAAACAACTTATGGCATCAGATATTGGGGCATATTAATCATCAAGACATAGAAATGATATCCATGCTAAATTTATTCATTGGTATTCTTAATCTGAAGCATGAATGAGAAAATACATTTGATGTGTTCATGTGAGGGAAACTGGTTTTCCGTTCATACTGGACAAAGAAGAAAAGTGCATAAAATATCCTTGACTCATCCATAAATATTTATGTGGCCTGATAAATGTTAATGTAAAACATGTAAAATGGTAAATTCTTCTTTTCATATATGATTATAGTAAAATGGGATGTGTGATCGTTATACACATGAAGTGAAAAGTTCCTGGTTGCATGAAAACATATCGTTGAATCACTGAAAATGATACTGGTCGGATGATCAAAGTGATGTGTTCTAGAAAAATAAGGGAATACACATTCATTGAATTTATAAATAAACTAGAGAAGTATTCCATACAACATGAGGTGGATACTGTGAGAACTCCCTATAAAAATAGAGTTTTTGAGTGCAGGAATCGACAGGTAAACAACATGAAAAGAGCTATGCTAATCAAAATTCATGTTCCTCAACATTACTGGAAATAGGAAGTACAATAAGTAGTTTATATTCATAATATAACATGGTTATATATGTGTGAAAAAAATACACTTTATGAATTTTTGTTTGGAATGACGACCTCTTTAAAATATTTTCATGTTTTTGGAAGCAATTGTTTTTTTTTTGAAACAAAGAAGGAAAACAAGGGATATATGGAGACAATGTAGATTAAGGAATATTTCATGGATTCTCAATGATCAAAAAATCATAAAAATGTTTTAATATGCTCTTGGGATGAATTTTGGAAAGCAGTGATGTAAATATCGTTCAAAATAAAAACTTGAATGCTTCATGGAATTTTTATGATGATGTCATATAAGATGAGGATGGATGTGAACATGGAACCAATATTAATACAGAGGTAGTGGAAGGTCTGAAAAAATCCTAGAAGTCACATCATGATGTTGAATCTGAAGAAGAGTCAAATGAGGAAGCCAAAGCTGGAGAGAATTTGGTTGAACCACTAAGGAGAAATCTATGAGACGAGATTGATCAGTCCAACACTATTGGGGATCATAATGAACCTGCACAGAAATGGATAATGAGGAATAATTAAAATTCTAGCATTTGATCTATTTTGGAAACAGCCTCATTTGAGGAGGCTGCAAAGGATGAGTCATGGGTATAATGAATGAGTGAAGAGTTAGATCATATTAGCAAAAATCAGACTTGGGATTTGTCAAAAGTCCTAAATGACATAATGTGATTGGTAAAAAGTGAATTTTCTAGGAAAAAAATTGATAAGAAAGGAAATGTGATCAGAAATAGTGTGCTTAGTCTATAATGGATATTCACAAATTGAAGGCATTGATGTTGAGCAGACATTTTCTCTAGTAGTGAGACCTGAGTCAATCAGGCAATTATTTCCCTATAAATCCAAATAGGATATAATTTGTATCAAATGGACATCAAGAAAACATTATTAAATAGAGTATTAGAAGAAAAAATCTACATTGAACAACTTGTACAGTTCATTCTTGGAAATTATGAATAAATGGTTTGAAAATTAAAGACTGCTCTTTATGGCCTGAAACAAGCACCATGGGTGTGGTAATCACAGATAGACTCTTATCTAGGACAGAATGAGATTAAAAGGGGAGGAGTTTATCACAATATCTATGTGAATAATTCCAAAAAATGATCAATTCATGGTATTGGTATATGTGGATTATATTATTTTTGGGGGAAGTAGGCATGGATTAGTGGATAAATTTTCTAATCACATGAAATCAAGATTTAAAATGTCCATTATTAGTGAACTCACAATGATTTTAGGGTTATAAGAGATTTAAAATAAAGATCACACATTCATTTCTCTGTAAATGTATGAAACCGAGCTACTGAAGAAATTCAATATGAATGATTTCAAACCCATGTTGATGTCGATTGCTGTTGGAACAAAGCTTTATAAACATGAGGATGTGACTTCTTTGGATCCCACCAAGTATATAAGAATTATTGGAAGCCTATTATACCTGGCAGCGACCCAACTACATATTTTATTTACAATATTTCATACGGCACACTTTCAGATTAATCCGATTGAAGAACACATGGAAGCATTGAATCGAATCATGAGATGAAATCAAGGTACATTGAATTATGGTCTATACTTTGTTGTAGGAAGTGGTAGTGAACTGTTCTCTTTTTTTGATGCTAACTGGGAGAGAGATGTAGTGGATATAATGTCTACTAGTGGTGGAGTACTCTATTTTGGAAAGGAATTTGTGGACTAGTTAAGCATGAAATATAAAAGTACTTCTCTTAGTACTGTCGATGCTGAATATATATCTGCTACCAAGGCATTCCCTCAGTAACTTTAAATGAAGCAGAAATTTACTGACATATGTGATTATGTGAGACAACCAATGGTGATTTACTAAGATAACAAGATCCCAATTGATCTTATGATGAATCATGTTCAAAATTCTTAAACGAAACATACTGTGATCAGATATCACTTAATAAGAAAAATGTTGAAAAAGATGCGATCAAAATGGTCTATGTGGCTACTGATGAGAAAGTGGCTGACATTATGACCAAGCCACTATCAACAGCTGTTTTGAGAAATGTTGGTTTAATCTCAGTGTTTGTCTACATCCCTGTGCCTAATGAGGTTTTGAGATTCCCCACTCCACATTTTTTTAGATTTTCTAATTAGTTTGTTGAAGCATTGCGGGTTTATGGGGGAGATACGATCTAGGGGGAGTATGTTCTGAGCTCTACAATGTTAATTTATCAGTCCTCGTGTTTATTACCAGTGGGGGAGAATGGATAAATTCAATTACAATGGAAGGTGGAGAAAATAAAATAATGAGAACATAATTCATGACTTCTCTCTTGTTTTATACACCGATCATTTATACGTAGACTTAGAGTGATGACTGAGTTGTTTATTGAAGATTCATGTTTTAATCGTCGATGGAACATTAGTGAATTTATCTGGAGATTTCCAAAAACCCACAATGAGAATAATTTTTATAACCAATGCTGTTTTTTGATAGTAATGGTGTTTATACTGTGCTTCTTTTCAATCTTCACATGGAGTTTCAATGTTTGTTGTCAATCTGCACATGGATGACTATGGAGTTTTCAAAGAATGGGGTCATATGTTTGTGACTAAAATTAGCATTACTGGTCACCACTACTCAAGATATTCGTCACATAAATACATTCATGAATTTCACCACAAATTATACTCAAAGATCTGCCTCATCAATAGGGTCCCAAAGCAATAAACGGCTCGCCAATCAGACGTGTGGTTTGCAAGATACTTGTATATTAGTAAACTGGGGGATGATTACCCTAAACAGTACATCATGATAGAATGTTGTATGTCAGGAGGTACACAGTGAAATCATGTGGTATGAAGAATTTTGTGCAAAGTAGTTCACAGTGCAGTATGCGGTAAAGGTGAATGGTACGTGGTGAAGGCATGCAGTACTCGGAATTATTTCGAAACTGGTCGCAGCAACGATACGTGGTGAAGGTGTCCGATATGTAGAATGGTGGGTAGAACTGAAAATAGTTCGTAAAAACAATACACTGTGAAGGTGTGTGGTATAAAAAATTATACAAAAATTGGTTCTTAGAGATGCTATGCGGTGATGAGTTTTAGTACGCAGACCGACAGTCACATAGTACATGGAAGAGAATAATAGTATGTGATGGAGGCTAACAGTACACAAATGGAGTTCAGTTTACAGATTATCCCACATTGAAAATTTTCGTAATCGGATTACCAAAATTTACAGAGATATATGGCTTTTTAAGGAGAAGTTATCCACTTTTAAAATTGATGATATTTAAGATTAAATTTTTGGGAATAAATTTGGTGAAGTCTGAAGTGGTATGCAGAGGATAACACGATACATGGAGAGAATCATCTATGTAATGAAAATATTTTGTAGAAGAGAGCATTGTTCACATAGGAAGATCGCGCAGGTACAAGGCCGAGAAAGGTAGTACACAGAGCAGGATGGTACGCAGTGAAGTTGAGTAGTACATAGTGGAGAAAGGCAGTACACTAGGTAAAGATGTTTGCAGATTAGGGCAGGACGTAGAGGAGCTGCACAGTTTGAGAAAATAGCATTGGTACAGGAATACCATAGTGGTACATGAAAAAAATAGAAATACATGGAAGGAGCCACATATTACATGGAAATAGCTACATGGTATGCAGAAACAGTAGAATTCCAACGAAACAATAGCAATGTATGTGGACACGCTTGCATAGTATGCAGAAATAGTAGCAGTACACAAAAACAGCAGCGGTGTGCGGAAATAGCTTCACGATACGCAAAAACAGCAGCAGTATGTAGAAAGAGATGTACAATATGCAGAAATAGATACACATTATGCATAAACAGTAGCAGTATGCAAAAACAATAAGAGTTTGTAGAAATAAAAAGTAGTACTAAGAACACCCAAGGAATCCTAAACAATGACCAAATCAGTTTGTGAAATTAATATCCATAAAATATCACTTTCTGGGAAAATATATTTCATCTATGGGTGACTATATGACTTCAGAAGAGCATCCATTTACAATTAAGGATGTATGATCTTATTATTACCCCTTTAAGTGACCTTTAAATTGATAAACTGAGTGAACATTCTTCCAAAGCAGTGAGAAAGGGGGAGTCAGTGGATGTGGTCAGAGGGACATAGTGTGCTATACCTAAAACAATGTAAAGGTAGTATTCTTGGAATAGTGTGATTGTTCTAAACTCTTGTAATCCACATCTTTTGAATATTAGTGGTTTTGGTATGACTGACACACTATCATTGTATTCTCCTTTGATGTAGTCCTAAGTGTGGAACCATGTAATATTGTTGTGTCATTTCTTTTCATCTGATTGTTTGTTTTCGACACTTCCTCTTATGGTGGGTTTGAAATTTTTCTACCGATGTGGGAACAAGAGCCATGTATTTAAAATAAATCTTTGACACCCGGATTCACCCCTCCCCTCTCAGGGTGTTCTGGGATCCTTCATTTATATGTCCTAAATGGAACTCTATTTATGATTTTGGATTAGATATGCATAAAATTTTCAATTTATGTTAACTATTTTACTATTTTGGAATTATAAATTATGATTCATTAAATAATCTATTATATATCATTGTTTAGAAACGGATCCTAGTGGAAGGAAAGGAAATCGTATCAACGAACATAGAACATGTACAGATTTCCGTCCTATGAAAGATAATGATTCTGTAGATGGTGACACAATTGGTTATGAACTACTTATAACCATACTAGGATAGATGACTTAGGTTATGAATAATAACCTTACCTATATGCATCGGTCAATTCCACAACGTGGAGGACTAATGTTGTATGGGTCATGAGAAAAAACCTCTAATATTCCATGGAACTAAAATTAAATTTGGGACTGGGCAATCGATAAGTTCTATAGAGAAAATTTTTCTTTCATTGAGAAGTAATAAATGTGAAATTGTTTTCATGGTAGTTTATCATCTATCATGAGAAGTTGATTAATGGTGGTGATTAATTAAAAAAATTATGGGAGATAAAGAAGTAGAAAATATGGAATGGAGAGAGTTTAAAAAAAATTTATCTAGATAAATACTTTTCTTGTGAAGAATGAGATGATATGGAAAGGAAATTTCTATGCCTAATGAAAAAATAGGATGATAATGCTTCATGGTTTGAGGATAACTTCAAAAGGTTAGGAAGGCATGATACAGAACACATACGTAACCCAAGATGTATGAATGATAAATTCATTGATGGGATAAAAAATATCCTCCAGTGGGAATTAGTATCACAATAATTCACCTCACATAAAGACAAAGATTCATGTGTTATCAAGACTGAAAAAAATTCTCTATGGCTTATGAAATTAATGTGAAGAAAGAGAATAAGACCATAGTCTAGAAAGATATAGATAAAGGGAAAAGGCAAAGAAGGGTTTCCCTTTTGTGATAACTATTGGATGAAACACCCTGGTACTTGACTAAAAGGAATTAGGGTTTGTTACAAATGTGTGGAAAAAGGTCATCAGGATCGTGATTGTAAGGGAAAGAAAGATGTTTTACAAGTGTTATAATTTTAATGTTAAGAGACATTATGAAAATTATTATCCAAAGCATCATGAAAATATATCTTATACAAAATAAATGGATCATGTTAAATAATATAAGGTTACTATAGTCAAATTGGAATAATTAATATATTATGTTTTTTTTCAGGAATTATATTCTATTTTTAATAATAATGTGATATATATATGGACTATATTACAGTATTATTTCATTAAGGATTTGAGATTTTATGATATCAAGTAATGTGACATTGTTCTAAGCTCAACAATTTTTAAAATATATGGTTGGGGGAAATATAACCCTTAATATGTTTTTGATATTGAGATACTGATTCCAGAATAAGAGATAATTTATTTGGATAAATTATATTGTATATTATTTGGATCATTGGAATTTATTAATGGTTTGTTTAAAATGCGGTTCATACCATCATAATTGGTATTTTTTAAAAAGAAAATTGATTTAATGTGTACATCTAGTATTTTGGGTTTTTCATAAGGAATAATGCCGAATTAATGTATTAAATAAGATTTTCTAGTAATTCAGGTTATTACTGTAATTTTAAAGAATACATGATGAAGGTATTCACATGTATGTTATGTGACATTCCTTATAAATTTTTGGACTGTGAGTTTGGAAAGAAGTATTTTGGAAAGGCATAATGTTTGGAATGGATTATGTTTCAAATTGGATACAATTATTTAAGGTCAAAAGCATTCTTAATATTACTATTTTTGGAATGATATACATTTAAGAAAAGGATAACCTGCAGGTTAAGCGACAATACCTCATATCCAGCAAGGCCATGAGACATGAACTCACAACTGAAGGGCGATAAGGGTGCAATGCTGACAACTAGCCTACGTGATGTCTTGGTTTGTATAAAAAAATTTAATGTTATGATATATGAATTATAAATACATTTCATTGGACCCTATATGATTTATAGAAATAAAATATTATTGATTTTTATTTTTTTGGAGAGAAATATGGGTCTATGGTATAAATTAGTTAAATGATGGAAGTATAATTTTTAGGTATGTATTCTTTTTTTATTACTATATGAAATTATTAAATTGTATTTAAAGGGTTATAAACGTAAAAATGGTTTCCCAGTACTTTATATTGTGTTGGTTAAAAGGGACCCTTAGATCATCACGTATTTATAGCTTTCTTATTATTATCTTTCCCTAATAATGATCTCTATCACTCTCTATCAGAACATGATTGTTATATTTTCATTCATTTTTATGTATTCCTACATAAAATCCATGTATGACTTATTTATGGTAAACTTATAAATTCCCATTCTTTATTTTAATGTGGAAGTTTTATCGATCATTATTCCACTGTGGGGTTGCAATAAAGGGATTTGAATAATCCTACCTTAGCTTCTGAACCAAAATTCAAAAAATAAGAGAACAAAAATTATTCATGTAGGGGATAATGTAACACTCCAAGCTTCCGCAACAGCCTTCTTTTTAAATAATTCAGTAGCTTATTCTATTTGCAATTCCATTTTTGAACGGACCATGACATACCAAACTTGCTGTTTAAAAAGAAGTTATGAATAGGATTGACCAAATTTTGAATTTTTTATAAATCCTGAATAATTTAGACATTTATCAAATGTATTTATTAGACATTATATAAGGAAAAAATTCAATTTTTTAGATAAAATAATAAATTTGTTTAAAAACAATCGACTTGTTAATGGAGAACCCTTTATAAATCAAATATTGGACACTGTTATATATTCAATTTGATGAAATAAACCTCTAATTTTGAAAGTGTACATTAAAATTTTGTTAGGATGAATTTTTGGTATATTTCTGATAACTTTAATATTTTGATGAATAGTGAAAATTACTAAATTTTAATTGAAAACAACTTTTAGTCAAAATAAATTATAGTGTTAAATTATAAATTTGAGTGGTTTTAAAGTATAATTAGATTATATTTTTATCATTGAATGTTATTTATGTAATTGGACATAATTTTAAATTTAAATAATACAAAAACACATGTCAATCATTTGATAGTTTTTACTTCTTAAAAACTCACTTTTTGGTTTCAACAATGGTATTTAATTTTGAAATTATTTCTAAAAATTCATGTTTTTTACTTTGAAAAAATAGATTCTATATTTTGAATCAAAATATATTAGATTTTTAAATAGGTACTTTTTATTTTCAGACATTATGATTAGTTTCTTCAGTATTTATTTTTATTTTCCCTGGTGAAAGGGTAAATCAGGTAAATAAGAGTAAATAATAATATTATAATAATATAAAAATACCCTAAAATGTGTCCTAATCCTATGGAATGACATATTTATGTCCATGGTCATATTTTTTTGATTTTGGGACCCCATGGATCTACTTCGGTGTGATAATGACATGTTTTAAAAATTAATTTACACTAAATAGAAATATAACATAGCATATATCTTTTAGTAAATCAATTTTAATATCAGGTTATATAACTGATATATATGTATATATATTCTCATTAGAAATATATAATGATTTAATACATCACAGTATATTAATTTTCATTTTTATACATTAGATAATACATTTATTTAGCACAAAATGATGATGATGTGATTACCTCATTAAATAACGATTCAAACAAATGAATTTATAAATATTAAAATAAATATAATTTGATAATTTTGAAGCCATAAAGAAATTTTTTGAATGTAATTGACATATCAGGTATAAGTTAATGCATTTTTTTGGAATAAATTTTCTATGAATTTAACAAAAATCAATTACTAAATATTGTCAAAATTGACAAAAATGATTTTTTCAAACCAATACAATTTTATTATATTATATTAAATTACTAAATAACTAAAGTTAATAAAAATAAGATGCATAGTAATAAAAATTTCATAAAGTATCTGCTTTATGTTCTCTTGTAATTTTATAGTAATGATATTAACCATGTAATATAAAACTACAAGATGATGTGGTAAGAGTTCTATAATTTTACAAAGGGCTAAATATAAAAGATAAGGTTATGTTTATGATATAAAAATGTCTAAAACCAATTGGATTAGTGGATTGAGACCCATAATCATATTATCCTAGAATAAAATCATTTTGGTTGTCTTAGAAAACTAAAATCATTTTATAATAAATTAATATTTTCATATTTTCCGAAAAGTGACCTTCAATATTCTTATAAAAGGCACCTCCAATTCGAATTTAAAATCAACTCTAATGCCTTTTTAATCAGTCAAAAACTAACCATTTCACATTCCAAAATCCCTAACATCATCATAGAGTATTAAATTTTCTCATAGATCGATCCTAATGGTCCATTGTTTTCAAATCAAAAGGAAACTCTCGAAGAAGATGTAATTATTTTATCCCTTCTTTAAAAGTTATTTATCCTTCCACTTCTTATTTCTATATTTTTTCCATAACAAAGTATAAATAAAAAATAATCCATATAATTAGATGTTAATATAATAATTTTAAAGTTATATTTATCATTTTATCCATCAAACAAATTATAATATCACCATGCGCGCGTCCGTATAACTTACCGTCTCTAGCACGTGTTATAATTTTTTATTCAAAAGTATTTATTTGGATGAGTATAATGTTGCATATAATAGGAAAAAATAATGAATATTACATGATTATGAGTCTATATAATTAATATACCATCTATTTTCATATCATTTAATCGTTAATGTAATGATATTGTTTCTTGTGTGTACGTACGGTCTACCGTCTCTACGACGTGATGAGATTCATTCTCCACCTCAGCTATCAGAGAATGATTATTAAAAAAATATTACTCATATTTATAAAATAAATGACATTATAAGTATACAGGAATGATATATACATATATATTTTACATATATTTCATTCAGTCACTTCGATTCAGTACGATAACAGAACCAAAACAATGTTCATGTGTATGTATGGCATACTGCTTCCATGAACGGTGTATTATATTTCATATATCTATAAATTATAAATATTTTTTATGAATTTATATGATATATAAATCATATTATAAATTAGGTAAATAAGTAAATCATGAGGTATATAATATTAACATGAATAATAATTCAAAAAATGTATGATAAACAAATCGATTATTACTCGAAATGATGCATTAACCTATAATTGTAAAAAAATAAAAAATATAAATCCGTAAATGTGTAAGAACCTGGTTCTTTGGTTAAGGTATGTCTTTTTTTTTCTGGAGTTTTCGAGAAAAATGAAGTTTCTGGAAATGTTTTAAGTACATGCCATGTACTTTCTTGAGTTCATGTCATGTACTCTTTTCCTGTTCAAAGTCGTGTGTTGGCTGTGTCCGGGCCACACACACAGTGTGTAGGGGTGACGTGGAGGACGATTTTGGTGGTGTACAGAAAGACCTATTACATGCTGTGTACTCTAAAATTACACGCCATATACTTTATTGTTTTCATTAATCAGACCGGGGTCGCTCCTGATCGCCATAAACGTCTTCTTCTAGGTCTGGTTCGACTGAGAGACGTCGTACAACCGCAAAATTTCTCAGGATTCCCGAGCCTCCATATGTTGGACGATTCGACCGCCGTTGATTGCATTGGAACTGCAGTGGTGATTTTTTCCTTCTTATTGAGTTTCATTCCTTGATTCTTCCTCTTTCTCAAGTTATCATGGTTTGGGAGTTTTGGACGATTTCTCAGATCTACGACATTCATGGGAGAATCAGTAGACGTGGTTCAAATATATCGATCTCTTAGGATTGAGGTAGGTGGTTTGTGCCTTATAGTTCAATGACTTTGATTTTTATGTTCAAATTCCGCCAATACCCATGAACATGGAAATGTGTGTTTACCTTTTTGCCTTGTTGTTTGCATTCCTGGATTGTATGATTGTGAAGCGGCAACTTAATCATGTTAGAGGATAAATTTTTGTGCTTGGATGTTTTTCCCATTCATTTCTCTGTTTATGACCTTTGGGTCTTGTTAGCCATTGGCCGTTATGACTGTTTCAATTCCTTGTGACTATAGGATGGAGTGTTTTTCATTACATACTTCTTTACTTTTATATTGTTAGCCAAGTAACTCTATAGGTGTACTTTGGTTAGACAATTAGCACTGTAGTTTTACTTTGGCCTTATTGCATTATCATTCACTAACTGGCATGGGGCTGTGAGAACCTAGTTGTATAACTATAAAGGATAGACCGAGTGAGATTCCCAGAGAGTCCTTGACATTATAGACTACAAGAGGATAGACCGAGTGAGCTTCCTCAGCGAGTCTTAGACATTATGGTGACAAGGGATAGACCGAGCGATCTTCCCAGAGTGCCTTCAGATTTTATAGACTACAGGTGGGTAGACCCAGTGGGCTTCCTCAGAGAGTCTTACATTGTTTTATTTCTCTTTAAAAACCTTCCCAGACTAGAGGAGGAATTGATAGAGTGAGATTACTCATAGAGACTGTGGTATACCTGAGGATATAGGAAGAATTGACCAAGATATATTCCTCAGAGAGTCTATAGACCTTGGGGCTAATAGGGTTATACAGCGTGATCTTCCCCAGAGAGTCCCAGACTACCCTAGACTATAAGAGGAATTGACCGATTGAGCTTCCCCCGAGAGTCTCATTAATTTTTATGAACAAGCTAGAGGGGTTTGGATGAGTGCGATTCCCAGAGGGTTGTGGTAATTCATGGTTAGGAATAGAGGGGATGGATACGAGTACTTCCCAGAGGGTTTCCTGTTTGTGTAAGCTGATTTTCTTTACTGATGATGTTGTTGTGGTTGATTGTTGTTCTATATCATCTTGTTTACTACTATTATTGCTTCTTACTTTACTTTTACTACCATTTACTCACTAACTGTTAGGCAATGATCTTCGGGTGGTTTCCTACTAGGATTTTATCTCACACCCTATTTGGGCCATGTTTTTGGGCCCAATCAGGCTATGTTGTTGCAGGTATAGGCAAGGTAAAGTTTCCATCGACATATGGTACTTGATTGCTTGGAGAAGGAGAGCATGGGACCATGCATTGGCTTGCAATGCTGAGGAGCTGTTTACTTTTCTTTTGTAATTGTTTTGGAACTGTGGAGTTTTCAGCATTGTGACTTGTTTGTCTGCTTTCCTAGAGTTGTATCTTGCATCATTTCATATATATATATATATATGTGCTCCAATTTGTTGATTTAGTATTCTATTGTTTATTATTTTTGGTTATTCACTGCTTTCGCGGTTGCATGTTTATCTATTTCCGCTGTGTACTATGCCAATGAGGGTATAGTTTCCCCACTATCACACCCATGGCCCTCCATGCTAGTCGGCAGCCTCTGGAATTTGGGGAAATGTGCTTGAGGCCATTTGACCAACCGGGTACGGGGTGCCTCTGGGTGGCTTCTGGAACTGCGACATTACAAAGTGGTATTAGAGGAGTTATTTTCTCTTGCTTTACAGTTTGGAAACATTATCCATGGATAGGAAGGATTCGGTACATGGTAATAAGCTCTGCCCAAGAGTAGCTAACCCGTGTACAGGGAAAATCCATACTACCTCATTTATTGTAGTTTTCCGGTTTTGATATTTTATGGTTGATATGATTTCACCTAGTGTGATTCACATTCCTTGTGCTGTTATTGTTTTGATATAACGGTTCTATTTCTGTCGCAACCTGATGAGATGAGGGTATGACATCTCATGAAACATATAGACACTTTTTAGAAATCACATGTCATTCATTCATGCCAAGATATCTAGCGTGCATTAGCGATTGTATGTTTTTTTTGATACACTCTGTGTAGATTATGTATGTTGTTGTGATAGATGGTTGATATAATACCTGCTGTTGTGATAGAGAAATTTATTGTGTTTCACTATGCTTAAATGAACACCAAATTCTGATTCTTGAGGTGTTATGGGCCCTATTTAACAGGATTTTGGTGGATCATGATCCAGTTTTATCTTGTACATTACTGTAGGAGATGTCAAGATTTGATTCGTGGGGAGTGTGGGCCCTCATGGATTGGAATTTGGCACCTCGTTTCCTTGTTTTCAGTGTTTCTGGGATTCTGTGCAGTTTCTGTATTAATGCCCAGAAAAACCTAGAATATATGGTGTGTACTTTCTGGATACACACCATGTAGTTTTCAGGCCGTGTCACTAACCGTGTGAGAAGAAACACGGTGTCGTGAAAATAACTTCAAGAACACGCCGTGTATGGTAGGTGCACGTCATGTAGTTTAGAGCTGTGTACCCAGTCGTGTCACTAACAACACGGGCCGGGGAAGCTCAATTAGAACAGACAATGTTGGAAAAGAAAATGCAGTGTAGTTTTGTTCCAAGTACCCGGCCGTGTCACGAACAACATGGGTGGCTGTTATGTTCTCCTATACATGCCTTGTTTGTTTGGAACAAACCATGTAAGGGAAGCCGTGTAGACGGTCGTGTAACTAACATCACGGGTCGCTAAGACCAATTCTAGTAGACATTGTGTCCCTAGGGAACATGTCGTGTAGTTTGGGGTTAGTTGGACCATGTGGGATAGTTGTATAAGGAGACTCGGGCAGGGGTTTAGAGTTCAAGTACACGCCATGTGTGGGAACAAAACATTGTGTAGTTTGGGGTGTTACACGACCAGTAGTGGCAGGAGTACATGCCCATGTTAATGGTTAAAGAAGTCACGCCGTGTAGTTTTTATACACTCTGTGTAGTCGTGTTTTGTAAAACATGATAGTTTCTTTCCCCTATAACCATTTTTGTACTCCTCTGTTTTCAGACTCTCTTAATCCTGATCTATGGTGTGGTTTTGATCTTTCAGAGCTAGGCCTCCGAGACGTCCTTCGGTCATATGTCAATTCCTAAATGGTCACCAAACACCGTATATGGCCAATCAGGGACCTCCTGTTTGTCCTCCTATTGTGACAGCCTTGGCACCCACAGTTATACTCTTCGTAGGCACCGATGAGAAATCCAGGGAGGATTTACTAAGGATGATGCAGACTTTTCAGTTAGCGCCGCCTCCTTCCCCGTCGATGGATGAGTTGATGTGGGTTTTTCTACCGCAGCATCCTCATACTTTTTCAAGGGATGGAGGACCCCAGGCTGTAGATTCATTGTTCGAGGCCACCCTAACTATCTTCAAGCATCTGGAGATACCCCCATGGAAGAGGGTAATACTGGCCACCTATATGCTCCAGAACACCGCCAAGAGGTGGTGGGAGGTGATCTCACCGTCAGGGCACCAGCAGGGTATGTCATGGGATGAGTTCCGATTCACCTTCTATGGATACTTCTATTAGGAGACAGTAATGGCCGATCGAGCCTGAGATTTTATGATTCTGCAGCAGGGTACTCTTTTTTCCATGGAGTAATCGTCCCGTTTTACTGAGCTGCAGCGTTTCACACCGATCCCAGAAGGTGAAGAGTTGTTCCTTGCTAGGAAGTATGGGGATGGTCTTAGGCAGGATATCTATTCCCAGGTGAATACAATCCAGTTGACTTCTATATCCTCCATCATCAACCAGGTGGTGATTACTAAGCACAATATGAGGGATTCTGAAGCATTGAGCCAGGGCGGTTCAACATCCAGAGCTAGTGTTCCTCCTACGGACAGTAGGAAGCATCGCAGAGAGTCTTCTCGAGGAGATCGAGGTTCCAGGGTTTCATCTTCAGGAAGCCAGGTTGTTTGCTACCAGTGCGGTATGAGTGTGCATACTAAGCCTCAATTCCAGAGAGATCTGATGGAGTGCTGATCTTGCGGCATGATGGTCCATCTTCAGCACTTCTGTCACAACTTCTCACCTTTATCTGGTGGCATGGGTTCATCTATGACCTCGTGTTCTGGAGATGCATTGCCAGTTTCCCACCAGTCTGGGAACTGAAGTTCTTCCAGCTGTTTGGCCCGAGGTGTAGGTCCTTTCCGTGGTTGTCAGTTACTAGGTCATCAGCGATAGTAGAGTGGGTCAGCTCAGAGCGGTCAGCAAGGGGTGAGGGGTCGCAGTGTAGGTCAGTCGTTTGCCATGGAGTAGACCTATCAAGAGTAGGATCTCGGGCCTTATACAGTTCTAGTTATGATCTTAGTAGCCTCAGTTTTATCTTCAAACCTTTTTGATACTGTTGCTTCACATAGAATTATCTCTGTTGTAGTTGTGGAGAGCCTTGGGCTCTGTATCTTTTCGTCTTCCGACTTGTTGACTCTTGACACGCCATTGGGAACAAGGACATCTAGCATACGTCAGTGGATATAGTTCCCTCTTGAGTTTGATGGGTGTCACTTCTTATGGGACCTCTATGTCCTAGAGATATTGGGATATAACATCATTCTCGGGAAGAACTATTTGGTTCCTTTCTAGGCAGTCATCGATTGTTATCTCTGCAAGGTGCACTTCGTATCACCATAGGGCAGATCTTTTCTTCATAGAGGTGAGTGGGATGTCCAGGCAGGTAGAGTTGGACCAGATCATCATGGGCTAGGGGAAGTTACAGCCCAGATTGCCAGTCTTTTTCTGTAAAACAGGGGATTTCGTAGTTAGACTTTTCCCCAATGGTGGATTGTTTCAGGGATGTCTTTCTAGAGTATTTTTAAAGTTTTCCTCCATAGCATGAGGTAGACTTATTGATTGATCTCGTGCTAGGAGCATCACTGGTGTCCATTCCTCCTTATAGGATGGCTACACCTGAGTTGCAGGAGCTCGAGAAGCAGCTGGAGGAGTTGCAGGAAAAGGGTTTCATATGATCCAGTACTCCTCCTTGTGGTTTTCCTGTCCTGTTTGCGAAAAAGGAAGACAGTACCCTTCGGCTTTGTGTGGATTATCGGATGCCGAACCAGTTGACAGTCAAGAACCGATATCCCTTACCGAGGATAGATCACTTCTTTTATCATCTTCAAGGAGCCCAAGTGTTCATGATGATCGATTTGAGGTCTGGTTATCATCAGTTGCATGTTAGACCATCTGATGTACCCCTTACATCCTTCAGATGTAGGTATGGTCTATACGAGTATAGAGTCATGTCGTTCGGTCTCACGAACGCACCTGCAGTTTTCATGGAACTGATGAACCGAGTGTTACATTCGTACTTGGACTCCTTCGTCGTGGTCTTCATGGATGAAATCTTGGTGTAATCTCACACTCTACATGACCATGACACACATCTTGAGATTATTCTAAGTACAATAAGAGAGCATTGGCTATATGATAAACTCTTGAAGTGACACTTTTGGATGGACCAGATTCACTTCATGGGTCACATCATCTCAGAGGCAGGAGTGTTTGTGGACCCATAGAAAGTGAGATTTGTAGTTTCCTTGGAGCTGCCGAAGAACATCTTTGAGGTACAGTGTATTCTAGGACTGACTGGATACTACAAATGCTTCATTCAGGACTTCCCGCACATAGCATCACCGTTGACAGGTCTAACCAAGAAGGGGGAGATGTTTTTATGGTCAGATTCTTGTGAGTCACCCTTTCCGGAATTGAAGGGGATGTTGACATTAGCACCGATACTAGTCTTTCCAGAGATGGACAAGGGCTACACTGTTTACTATGATGCTTCAAGTATCGGGCTGGGATTTGTGATTATGCAGGGAGATGGAGTCGTTGCATGTGGGTCCTGACATTTGAGGCCACACGAGAGGAATTACCCTGCGCATGATCTGGAGTTTTCATCTATTGTTCATGACTTACGATTTTGGATACACTACCTTCTGGGAAATGACATTGTTGTTTTCACCAACCACAAGAGTCTCAAGTACATATTCACTCAGCGTGATCTGAATCTGAGATAGTGTAGGTGGGTCGAGTATCTTATGTCCTTTGATTCCGAGCTTGCCTATACGCCGGAAAAGGACAACGCAGTAGCAGATGCGTTGAGTAGGAGAACTCAGATTCCAGAAGATCAAGAGGCCAGTAGTGAGTGGAAGATTATGACTTTGTTTTCTGAGATGCATTTGGAGGTTCATGACAGACCGGGATAGAATTTCCTCTCTTATGTATCTATTACCTCTACACTTCTTGATCAGGTACAAATGAGGTATCTATAAGATTCAAAGGCCTTAGTCCTGTGGGAGAGTGTGTCAGGAGGGGACCCTCTTCCTGGATGGACTGTGGGAAAGGATGGGATCTTGAGTTTCTAGGGACGAGTATGAGTTCCAGTTGGAATACGTGAGGAGATGATGTGGGATTTTCATTCCACAATTTGGGTAGTTCATCCTGGTGCCACCAAGACATATCATGATCTACGCTGCCAGAACCGGTGGCCAGGAATGAAGAAGGATGTTGCTGATTTTGTTTTGAGATGTTCTACTTGTCAACAGGTGAAAACAGAGCATCAGTGACCATCATGGATTTTATAGAAGTTACCTATTCCTGAGTGGATGTGGAACGATGTCACGATGGACTTCGTAACCGGGTTGCCAAGGTTTATTTAGGGAAACGATGTTGTTTGGGTTGTAATCGATAGGCTTATGAAAGTTTCTCACATCTTGCTGATCAAGGAGACCTTTAGTGTTGATGATCTGGGATGGTTATACATCCTAGAGTTTGTACATCTACATGGAGTTCCACACTCCATTGTTTCAGATAGAGATGTGTGCTTTACATCTCGGTTCTGGAAGGGAATTCAAAAGGCTTTGGGTACACGGGTACTTTTGAGTATAGCATACCATCCCCAGACATATGGCCAGTCCAAGTGCACGATCCAAGTGCATGAGGATATGCCTCGAGCTTGCATTATAGACTTATTCGGTTCTTGATATAAGCATCTTCCTCTTGTGGAGTTCTCCTACAACAATAGTTTTCAGGCGACCATTCAGAAGACACCTTACGAGGCATTGTATGGTAGGCCATGCCGATCACCCTTATGCTGGCTGGAGGCAGGAGAGGCAGCATTGCTGGGACCTCGTCTTGTTCAGGAGACCTCAGAGCAGTTAGAGTTGATTCGGAAAAGGATTCCTACAGCACAGTCTTGACATTATTATTATGCTGATCATCGGAGATGACCTCTATAGTTCGAGGTTTGATATCAGGTTTTCCAACTTGTCACACCGAGGTTGGGAAAAAATAGGATTCGAAGACAGGGTAGGCTTTCACCGCGGTACGCCGGGCCGTTTGAGGTTTTTGAGAGAGGTGGTCTGGTTGCCTATCGGTTGTAGTTACCTCAGAGTTATTGGGCCATGCATGACGCCTTCAACGTCTCTCAGCTATGATGTTACTTTTCAGATCCATCACATGTCTTTCAGCCTGAGGAGGTTGATCTCGAAGCAGATGCATCATTTGAGGAGCATCCCATCCGGATTGTCAATCGTAGTATGAAGGTTCTATGTGGGCGGTCTGTTCCTTTAGTATGGGTTCTTTGGCAGCATGGGCGAGTACAGGACAAGACCTTGGAGAGGGAGGCAGTTGTATGATCATAGTTTTCAGAGCTGTTCGGGGTTTCTTCTTCTACGCCTCACTAGGGAAATTCGAGGACGAATTTCTTTAAGGGGGGAAGTTTGTATGAACCTGGATCTTTGTTTAAGGTATGTCTTTACTTTTTTTGTAGTTTTCGAGAAAAATGATGTTTCTGGAAATTTTTTAAGTACACATCGTGTACATTCGGCGTACACGTCATGTACTCTTTTCCCGATCGAAGCCGTGTGATGGTCGTGTCCAGGCCACTCACACAGTGTGTAGGGGTGACGTGGAGGCTGATTTTGGAGGAGTACAGAAAGACCTAGTACACGCTGTGTACACTAAAAGTACATGTACTGTACTCTAAATGTACATGTCGTGTACTTTATTTTTTATCATTAATCGGACCGGGGTCATGCCCGGTCACCATAAACATCTTCTTCAAGGTCTGGATCGACTGAGAGATGTCGTACGGCCGCGAAACTTCTCCGGATTCCCGAGATTCCATCTGTTAGCCGATTCGACTACCGTCGATTGCATTGGAAATGCTGGGGTGAGTTCTTCCTTCTTCTTGAGTTTCATTCAATGATTCTTCCTCTTTCTCAAGTTATCATGGTTTGATCGTTTTGGATGGTTTTTGAGATCTACGACATTCAAGGGAGAATCAGTCGTCATAGTTCAAGTATATCGATCTACTAGGATCGTGGTAGGTCTTTTGTGCCTTACCGTTCAATGTCTTTGAGTTTGATGTGAAAATTCCACCAATACCCGTGAACGGGGTATTGTGTGTTTACCTTTTGGGCTTATTCTTTGCTTGCCTTTCTTGTATTCTTGTATAGAGGTAAATTAATCATGTTAGAGGATAATTTTTTGTTCTTGGATATTTTTCCATGCTTTTCTCTATTTACGACCTTTTGGCCTTATTAGCCTTTGGCCGCTATGACTGTTGCCTTACCTTCTATCTATAGGATGGAGTGTTTTTCATTTCATGCTTTTTTCTTTTTAGACTATTATCCAAGTAGCTATATAGGTGTACATTGGTTAGCCAAGTAGCTCTGTAGGTGTACTTTGGCCTTATATCATTATCATGCACTGACTGGAATGAGGTTGTGAGAACCTGGTGCTACAGACTATAAGGGATAGACCGAGTGAGCTTCCCAGAGAGTCTTTGACATTATAGAATATAGGAGTGTAGACCAAGTGAGCTTCCATAGTGAGTCTTAGACATTGTAGGAGATTGGGGATAGACCGATCGAGCTTCCCTAAGTGCCTTCAGATTTTATAGACGATAGGATGGTAGACCGAGTGAGCTTCCTCAGAGTGTCTTACCTTGTTTGATTTCTTGTTATGAACCTTCCCAGGATAGAGGAGGAATTGACCGAGTGAGCTTCCTTAGAGAGTATGTGGTATACCTGAGGCTATAGGAGGAATTGACCGAGATAGCTTACTCAGAGAGTCTCTAGACCATGGGGCTAAGAGGGTTAGACATCGTGATCTTAATCAGAGGGTCCCTAACTACCCTAGACTATAAGGGGAATTGACTGAGTGAGCTTCCCCAGAGAGTCTCATAAATTCGTATGACCAAGTCAGAGGTGTTAGGCTGAGTGCACAACCCAGAGGGTTGTGGTACTTGGTGGTTAGGACCAGAAGGGGTGGCTGAAGGTACTTCCTAGAGGGTTTCCTTCTTGTGTTAACTGATTTTTTTTACTACTGCTATTGTTGTGGTTGATTGTTGTTGTGTATCATCTTGTTTACTGGTACTCTTTCTTCTTACTATACTTTTACCTTCCATTTACTCACTGACTATTAGGCACATATATTCGGGTGGTTTCCTACTAGGGTTCTATCTCACTCCCGATTTGGTCCATGCTTTTGGGCCCAAGAAAACTATGTTGTTGTAGGTATAGACAAGGTAAAGTGCCCTTCAACTTCTGGTACTTGACTGCTTGGAGCAGGAGAGCATGAGACCGAGCTTTGGATTGCAATGCTGGGGAGCTGTTTACTTTTATTTTGTACTTGTTTTGGTACTATGGTGTTTTCAGCATTGTGACTTGTTTGGATGCTTTCCTAGAGTTGTATCTTGCATCATATCATATATGCATATGTGCTCCAGTTTTATGATTTAGTATTCTGCTATTTATTATTGTTGGTTTTTCATTGCTTCCACGATTGCATGATTATCTATTTCCACTGTGTACCCTACCAATGAGGGCATTGTTTCCCCACTATCATAACCAAGGCCCTCGTTGCTATTCGGAATCCTCTAGCGTTTGGAGAAATGCGCTTGAGACCATGTGACCAACCGGGTACGGGGCACCACTGGGTGGCTTCCGGAACCGGGATGTTACAAAAAGAATCATATATGATATCCATAATATTATTGTTATTATGATATGAGTTAATAATATGTTTGAAAAAATTATACAGGAGTTTCGAACACGTTGGAAGTGTATCGGACCTAACGTAACAGTTAATTCCTCAATCTCATTATTATTTGAGATTGTTTATGTAGAAGTATTTACTGGGAAATTTTTATCATCCATATCAATAATTCAAAAAAATGCTTTAAAATTTTATATTTTAAGATTTATGGAAATTATTTTTAACATGATCATAATTTTCAATATTTTAATGATTTATTATTCTAAATCTATTTAATTAATGGAAATATCTTGATAATTAATTTCAAGATTTATTTATATAAATATGATAGTTTTAAAATGTTAATTACATTGAAACGTTTCAAAGGGGTATGGGAAACATTTATTCAAAAATATCTTCTAAATTAATTCATTTATAAATTTTGATACTTTTATATTATTTCATGAAAAATGGTTATTTCTCTGAAGGAGTTCGACTGATGTTTTTCAACTATGTCATCATCCTTTATTAGATATAATTTTTGGTTGAGGTTGATTAATTATAAATAAAATCTTCCATATTGTATTGAATGTGTTTTGATATTTTTTGACTGTGGATGTGCTATCTTTATACCATTCATGGTTTATGGTTAAACTATTGTAATTTCATATACAAGTTTAAATATGAACATTAATGTTATGTTTCACCCTTTTCATATAATAAATGCATTAGACATAGTATGTATTTTGTGGGGCCCTCTCTGGTCGCTCGATGCATTGGTAGGTCTTGTGAGGGAAACTAGTGTTTTGGAACATGGCTTTGAAATAATATTTTTTAAAGGTCTTCGAACATGTCCTCAACATCATACATATTATGTCTGAAATTATGAATTCCCTCATTATGAAATTGGTTATTACATGTTACTATTAGACTATTAGAATATCCTTAGGAATGTTTATATGGTAATATTTGATTTATTTTTCCATATTATGTTCATGTTTATTTTTAAAAGGATGTTGTTTTATTATACATCCTACATTAAAATTTTATATCATTCAATAAATTATTTACCCTTACAAAGATTCTGAGAAAACCACTTTATTATTATTTATTTTCATAAGATCCAAAGAAGTGTATTATGAATGAAATGTTGGGTTAATCTAGGGAAATAATGGTGTTGTAACAAGACTTTTTGTGCTCTATTTTATGTTAAAAAATGTATTGTAACATTCATGTATATAGTCTATTTTCTATTAATGCTAAACTGATTTGTCCTTCTAGACATTATTCATTGTAATCTTCCCTATGTAATAAAATAATGTACCGACACTAGGATTTTTTGGGCAGGTCATTACATATAACATTGATTTGGACCACTTATATTGATCTAAATATAGTTATATGATATGTAAATTGATATTAATATAATATTTAATTGATGGAATGATAATTTAATGAATGGAACTAAATTGTTATTAGAAAAAAATATCATCAAAATATTGAAGATATTATAGTATGATATAATAGTGTTGTGGATTATTGTATGTGATGTTTCTTGTACGTGGTAGATTGTTTATTGGTTGGGTAGTCCATATGAATTTTCTTCTCATATATATTTTTATATCATTTGTAGTCTATTAGTTTTTGTATGTTAATGTTGACGGGGAATTAAATTAATTTTTAAATACTCACCCACTCACTTGGGTAAGAGTCTGATGATGACATCATAGCATAAATTTTCTTCTCACTCATGGATTTAGGATAGATATTAGTGATAACATACAAGTGTATCTATTTTTTTCTCCCCCATATATCTAGGTTAGAAGCTACCAATGATACACTTTTACTAATCTTAATATAAACCAATGACCTAATCTAAGATAAACCATTATTTACCCATATCCCATATTACTGGTATCAATTTATAAGATGATGTATCATGTATTTACTCATTTCTCACCTACATCCCTGAGTCTTAGGTGGTCTATTCATAGTGGTGTAGGTCCAACATGATACTCTCTATAGATTTTAATTCCCAATGTGATGTGGATGTGCGTTTTGGGTGCTTAATTGGACACTAAAACTATGTTTAGATGTTATATTATATTATTATTCATAGAGATGTAATTTATTTTACCTGGTCATCCTACACATGTATGGTGAATGAGTTACAACATATATTATGGGATTTATATGGTGAATATCGTCTTTTCTAGAGTGTTATGGCCATTACAGATCACAATGTAATCCTAGAACTCGATTATGGAAAAGTGGGTTCTAGGGGATGGGTTTCATGAGGCAAATAATAGAATATGGGATATTGGGGCCTTATTTTTTGGGATTTTAAAGCATAATTATATATCAATATTAATTCATTATTATTTGGTGATAATGGTCCTGGTAATATATAGGGAATATTTTTATGACGTAAATCAAAAACATTATTTGATTTATAATAATGTGTATTGGGATATTCTTTCACTACACATTATACATTTAGGATACAGATAGAAACTAGTGGATTATGGGAGTCATCTCATTGACTAGAATGAGAAAAGTACGGATTACTAGTCACAGTTGTAAGAATACATCAATGTATTCCACAATTGTATTTCTAAAAAAAAGTATAGGTTAACTATGGATGATATTTTAGTGTTGAGATTTGTAGAGACATAGATACTGGTTTCATAGAGTCATTATTAATTATTTTATATTGGCTTCATTAATATTTAGACATATATTTTTCTAAATCCATTCAAGATGGGTTATTAATATTTGTACATGAATTTGATTGCATTAAATTTTATTATATATATATTTATTATATATATATATGATTTTTTTATTTTTTAAATTCTTTTGTTGTTTTATTTAAGTATTAGATATAATATGTTCAATGATAATGTGTCGCATCATTTTTGGTGGATAGCTTATAATTAGTCTCTATACCCCAGCATAAGAGTAGCGATCTTGTTGAGTTCACCTCATGGTTTTTATGGATATTAACAATCATATTTTTGTTATTTTGGTGAGATTTCATTGAAAAAATGGTGATGTAAATGTAAAACAAGGGAAAAGAAATCACAAATTATATTAATAAGTAATAAATTTTATTAAATTGTAATATTTTATGTTGTTTATGGGACGTTATTCAATGATAACATCTAATGTAATGTAAATTATTATGATATTATTTATACATTTCGGTTATGGTTTAGGATTTTGATGATGAATATTTTTTAAAGGGTTAAGTAATGCAGTTTCCTTAAAATTTTATGTTTAGAAGCTTATGAATTTATTATTATTTTTTTGTTTTTGTACATAAAATGATAAAATTTTATTTTGACCAAGTGTGGATGAAAAAATTTATAAATAAATTTTACTTAAGATGTATTTTTTACCATTGGATGAAAGTTTCATAAATTACTTTTGGAATATATAAATTTGGTTAAATATCATTATTTAATTAAATATAATTACCTATTTATATATTTAATTTTTTTAGTATATTTTTTATATAAATTATATAAAATTTATGGAGGCTATTTATATATTATTTAATTTATGAATTGATATATATATATTTTATTATGTGTGAGAAATAACTCAAGTTTCAATAAGTGTATTTATGTGGTGGTTTGGAATGAGATACTCAACCATGGTTATAGAAAATTTAATTGATGGTTAGGTCATGGTTTATTAGGATAATATAGAATTAGACTCTCCCTTTTGATCTATTTACAGTTTGGTGCATTTATCTATTTACTTAATTAATTCAAGGATAATTTATTAGAATTAGTGGTTCATTATGGACATGAGAGATATATATAAAGAATGATAATATATTAAAATTATATGGTAGTTAAGGATTAAATATCAAAATTAAATTATGGTAGGGATTAAGAATTTTTTATTTATATTAATTCATGTGAATATATAATAATTTTTTATATTTTTTATTGATAATTAAAGATAATAATATGTATATATTAAATAAATAAATTAAAAATATGACAATTAGATATTAACATCAATGTTTGAAAATTTTAATAATTGTTAAATATATGATTAAATAATAAAAAATTAATATGTTGTACATGAAATATTAGATTTTATGTAAAATATATTATAGATTATGAAAAAAATTCTAAATTGTTGTAGATTAATAATATTATTTTTAATTTTCATAGTGAACATAGATAAATAATAATGGGTTTTAATTATATGTGATTATAATGAACTTATACTATATTATGATTTTATTTTGTGAAAACATTGTTTTTAAAATAATAAAATTTATCAAAGTCATTAGAAAATTCTATTTATGACTATTTATAATTGTGTTCCAAAGATGAAAAATCCCATGAAAACTTTTATAATTTTTATATTAAAAATTCATTGGACTACATGGGGTTTAATTTAGGGTGGGAGAAATTCATAATAGTGGTGTAGTAATTTATTAGGGGTCTATTCAAATTTCTAGAATGTTTCCATGTGGTATTGTTTTTTAGAAAAAATGAGCCCTATGATGCATAGGGGTTATACAATGTATCACAAGGATCGTAGTACATATTGGTAAATATTATCTCTCAACCAATGGTTTACATGAGTGTGTTTTAGTTTTCCAATGGGTCAGGTGACAGAGAGTTGGGTTCATTCCATATTAGTATCAGGTTCTAGAATTTTATTACATTTGGACCTTTTTTATGTGATGGGATAATTCTAAATGAGAGATAATGTGGTGGATATAGAGACTAAGGGTGAAATGGGTTTCTATATATGATATATCTAATGATATGTTTGAAAAACATACCCCTTCCCAAAATAGGAAGAATGATAGTTACATAGTGATTAATTCCATTGGATCTATATTATGGTTTACCATAGTGGGATTGAGGTTAAAATTCTTGATATGGGTGGACACCATGAAAAGGTGAGTCTCTATGAGTAGATAACATCCTTTCATATATATATTATTGGATGTGGGAATTTTCCTTAATGATGGAAACCTAGTAAATACAATATTCATTTTGGGTGGATAACTTCCCTACTATTATATATTATAATTAGCTATCATTGGGTGATAAACATCTCCGATATCCTTTGGTGAGGTCTATATAGGTGGATAAATAATCTATTTCAGAATGTGAATTAGTGGAGAAACTATTAGTTGGATATTTTATGAAATTTTATGATTTATAAATTTTTATGTATATCAAACACATGATATGTGTGACATGAAGTTTGCTCTTATGTATTTTTATTTATTTTATACATAGATTCATTAACATCAATAAATGAGATATTTTGAGAATAATATACTATGTTTACTTTGTATAAATTGTTTTTAGGTATTTTAAATTATGTTGGTGGTGGTGGGGGAAACAATATCTATGAACATAAGATGCTCTATGGTGGTTATTTTATTTTACCTTCCTAGTGTTATAAAAATATTATGTTGCATAGTGGTTGTCTTTCAATTTTTTTCATGGATTTATATGACATGGAATTCAATTAATATGAAATATTTATGTCTTGTAGTTTGTAAAATCATTAATATTATATATGATACTATGGATATTTATTTTTATAGGGGAATTTCTTAGAATTTGTGTAATGATATACCCTTGGGATAATAAAAATCCCATGGGACTATTTACGAAAATATTCAGGGATCATGATTAATGCCATTATTGGCTCTGATGGGATCCCTCTAGAATCATTTCATGAAATCATACATGAGGGCCAATAATAGAGGTTTTTAACCTAGATATTATCATGGTATTGATGGTGGATTATGAAATTACATGGAAATTGGACCTAGTTTTGTATTATTAGATTAAGTTATCATATTTTATTTCATTTTAGAAATAGTGGTATCATTGTTTATACATCAATGACATGTTTGTGTTTCCCTCATGTGTGAATCAACATTTATATTGACTAACTAGGTAGAAAAATGGTAATACTCTAATTAAAATCACTTTAAGTTCTGGAAATATTGTGGTTATATTTAAATACTTTATTTATGGTTAACAAAGTTCCCTTTGGTTAATGATTGAATTTGATTCACTATAAATATATCAATGTCATTATGAAAATATATTGATATGGGTAATGGATTATAGAGTATTAACCCAATACCTATAAATGAGTTTCCGCAGTGTTATGGGTAAATAATATCAGAGTTATATACCCTTGAATACCTTAGTGAATATATTCATGTCCGTAGTCCATAACTTCAAATGATTGAAAAATAAAATAGTCTACTCTATGAAAAATATTGAAGGTGAAAAAACCTTATCTTAAATATTTTTAATAGAGGATTTGAATAGAGAGAAGTTATCTAGTAAACCAATTTCAAGGGATCAAATATAATACTTCTATAAATAAGTTTCCAAACATAGCGAAGAGGTAAAAAATGAGAGCTCATCAGAGGAGTACAATGAATGTTGTATTTTGAAAAAATTCAATCAAAAATAAAAAAAAATTATTCAAGAGTCTTAAAGGCCTATCAAGGTCTAGGGGGACTATAAAATGGACCCCAAGTGTGTCCACATGAGAATGGTCAACACACTTAGAGGGAACAGAACCCATGTTTAAAAAAACCATGAAAGGATTTTCAACATAACCCTTTTAAGACAATAAGTCGACCACATTGCTACCATAACTTCATGTATGCCCCATTTTTTAATGGTTGATGAGCCTCTTAGACCTAAGGATACAATATATAATATTCCATAGTGTGGTGATAATATTTTAGAGAGAGTTTAGGATTACCAGAGCTTCCAACTAATCAATTTTAATATGGATATTATAGGAAATAAAAACCTCAATACCAAATAAAAAATCTCTTTCCTATTCAAGAAGAGAACTCCCTTTTCCATAAAATTATATTAAGATGATACCAACTAAGCAAATTATATCCCACATAACTCATTTACTATACATATTCACCATATAAAAATATACGTCAATATTTTTTTTAAACCCATGACAAGGTGGTTCCAAATGTACCATCTCCCTAGTGGAGAAAATTTGTTCATTGAGGGAGGGGGAATCCTTCTCGCTTCCACCATAATCATAGAGGAGGAACTCTCCCATTTCATTAGTAGAACACTACAATCAACCACAAGTAAATTGGAATGAACAATATCTTATAATAGCATGCTATAAGAACCAAAATTAATCTCTTATTCCTATCACTCTAGATACACAAGAAAACTATTGATAATAAATTCTCCCTCACTTTCTGCACAATCAAGATACTCCCATCCCATGGATCTAATCATATAAAAAACCATAACCATATATTATATTAATTCAAAAATTAATTATGTTACCTAGTTCAGTCTAACTCATGTCCACCCCATCCCCATCAGAAAAATATATATTCACTCTTATCTTCGTTCTTGTTTTGACAGCACCAGTATTTGGATTCAATCTTGTCCCCCTTTTATTTTATTGCCTCATTCATAGGAATGACATAATTTAGGACCAAGAAAAAATAATTTTATACTTTCTAGGAATCTCATTTTTAAAATTATTGCTTCTATATTCATACTGAGTAGGTATATCATGTGAAGTGTGATGATACGCCTTCGGTGAAAAATCACCAAATCTGGCATCTATGAAGACAAGATAAACATTGTCATGTGGAATATGTATGTCATTAAAAACCAATTATTGATATTCATCTAAGATAGAATCGATAAATAAATAGAAAATTAATTCTAGCTCATTTGTGATGTTAGGAGTTGAGAAACACGTAAACCCATGAGTGATCTAATTACAATTTTGATTGTCAAAACTAAGATCTCCAAGGACAAAAATTCACCGGGAAATATATTAGAGCTCATGTAAATTCCAGAAAAACATCTTCCGAAGGGATGAAAACCTTCCCCTAAGGGTTTTTGTGGTGATCCACATATTTCCCACTACATATTTTCCTTTAAATATTTACCATCCAAGAAAAATCATGCAAGCTTGCCCAATAATAACTTCATGGATAACATTAAGATCTATAGATTTGTAAAAAAATATTTCATTGGGATAGAAATATTAACCCAACAGAACTAATAAAGAAACCTTTATATATAATAATTGTGAATTAATTCAGTTATAATCTCCCCAACTATTCTCCCCATAGTCTTTGGTATCTTGAGAATCACCAGTACGTGTACTAGAATAGAGGTCAGGACCCAGTTTATAAGGGTGATCCAGCCCTTGAAAGATGGGAACTAACTATTAAAATTATTTATATGAGAGTAAATATTGTCAATAATTCTCTCAGAATAGTTATTAAAAACATTATGGTGAATATTTTAAATCCCAGATAATCCATCAGAAACTATCTCCTACTAATGGAAAGATAGTATTCAATCCTCCCATCCCAATCAACCCAACATTCGTTAGGGATATACGCACTTATCTTTATGTGGTTAATGCACTCTACAATACATTTAATATAATCTATGAATATTATATTTATTCCTCTGATGTAAATTTTACATCCATTAGTGATCCATTTAATATCATCCATAAAAAGATGGTATGAAACCGAGCTAAAATTCCCTCTTCACTGGATAGGAGGGCTAGAAACACTATGAATATCCCCCATAAGAATCCTACTAAAAGAATCATTGGAATAGATGAATACAATAGGTGATAAATGATTACTCTAACTCAAATCCCAAATATATTTGGTTAATGTACATCTTCTTCCCATAACTAAACTAAGAACAAGGGATAAATAAAGAATCTGAAAAAATAGGGCAGTACTCTAGAAAGAGGATCCCATTCAAGACATTGTCTGAATAATAATTCTCTACTCTATCCTAATAAATTATTTATCCATATAAATTTTGAAAACTATGTTGGATCTATTTGTTTTCATTTTAATATCTCATATCATTTCATGGGTCAGTGCTATTGAAGCTTGAGTAGACCACCATATAATAAAAATATGTATATCTTCAGAAGCTAATTCATGAATATACAACAAAAACCTCCATTTAATCACACTATAAATTATGTATTGGTAAAACATCACAAAATAATAATAAAATAATGGTTTATATAATTGATATTATTGACCATATGTTTGAGTTTCAATGGGGTTTCAACAGGCCACCCTAGGAAGGATGCCCCCCCCCACTCAGAAAAACTACTGATTAGAAATCATGATATTAGTTTTAATATAACTCATTCCAGAAACCAAAAAAACCAAAAAATCCATTATGTCCCAGATAACTCTCCTAATTGAGAGATAAAATTTCCTTTGAAATATCAATCTAATTTGAAGAAGACTCAATGAAGGAGTTATTTGAGTCTGAAACCACCTGAGGAATTGAGTAAAGCACATAATAGTGTCCCCTAAGATAACCCTCCTACATGAATGAATTTTTCCCAATATATTGTAATTTCCAGTTCTATCCAACCACCCCATGCATCTTATCTATACCACTTGTGTAAGAACCTCCATCTATGATGAAATTTGTAGTGTCAACATGATTATTTTAATTATGGATTTACTAGAAGACCATTTTGTTCTTATCACCAAACAACCTCCACAGATCTATATATTTCTCACCTGATTCATGCTCATGTTATAGTATAATTCCCAAAATATGTCTTCATTTACAAAGAAGATCATAGAAAAGATAAGAATTCTATCTTTCCTCAAATCTGACATTGTCCCATGAAATATCCTTCCAAATAGTTACATGTTCCATGAAACATTGAGGGTTATTGTTGACCAGAGATTGAAGATCACCTTTTAAATGATGGAGATTATCATGTAGAACAACCCAGGAACACTCTTTTATAAGTTTTCTATATGAGGAATATACTACTAAATTGAAGTTTCGATCCAATACATAGAGTCTGGAGAATAAAAAGCCACAATTACTAGATTATTTAGACTCCAACATGAGAAGAATGGAAGAGTAGTCCAATAGGTCCCAAAAAGGGTGAAAACATTATCATTAAAAGATGAATACATGGACTCCCAATTTGGGATGTAAGAAATGATCCTACAATATATGTCTCATTCTTCTCTACTAGTTAGTTAAACAGATATACTTGTAACCATAAGAACCTCAGTCAAATATGCCTTTCCAAGACATGAAAGAGACAATGTCTTATCTATCATTCCAATTATTAAGCTACATACACTTATTCCATTAGTATTCTATGATATTATTTATGTCTCCACAAATAATTCAATTTAGGTCACTGGGATCAATGTTTCTATGATGTTTCCCCAAAATCACTCATTCCCATTTGTCTCACCTATCATAAACAACAGAAAAGAATAAAACAAGGATCCCAAAACAAACCATTACTATAATGTGTTTCCTGAATTCGTATATATTTTCCATGGATGAGAAGGGATTCCAAAAAACCTAGATATGATGGTTTATCATCTTTCCATTAATAAAATAATATAACACCGTCTTATGAGAATAACCCAAGATCATGGAGAATTGTGGTTTTAATTTGAGGATGGCCACAGTAAAACACTTCATACCACATATTTCATTAGATAAGAAATTTGTTTTTCTGATGAACCTAGGTTTGGATAATTATATATTTTTAATAGATAATTGATAAATATTATTCGGGATATTTTCTATGGTGTTCTACAGAACATGTCATTAGACTGTGGGCATTACAAAACATGTTTCAAACACGATCAGGTAAAATCACCACTTACAGTATAAGATAAGTTAATTGGACTGTAGGATGAAACCTCTTTCACATATGATAAATAACTATAACATTTATTAATCGGTAAGTGCGAAATCTGATATGGATCTGGCTCATGAGGAATATATTCGTGGTAAGGGGAGAAAGTTACAGTCACATCCTTACCATTGGCTGGAGATCCTCTAAGAAGAAAACACTAGTCCATCCTCTAAATATTTAAATGATCAAATGATAAACCAATTTGACAAGAAACCAAATCTAAACACACATCCTTATTTACATTATGGGTTTTAAGATCTCTTGGATCCATCTACAGGAGAAAAAGATATGTCATAGAGGCAAGTACTTGATAACCAATAGTATAATCAACCGTATATATTGGTGATGATGTAATAATATTTATAATAATAGGATATCTTCCTGATGTTAGGGTCACATCACCAATTGATACATATGATTGATGATGTATTGAGCCTCCATATTCTTTCCTTCTACAGGCTGAAGAAAAGTGGCCTTAGATGTGAAAAATATTGTTCAAAAGAGAAGAAGAGGATAAATCTAGATCTTGTAACAAAACCAATTATACCTACATTGAATGAATAAGAAGCGTTATTGGGGTTGAGAAATTTTCATCACCACATAAATCTGAGTTGAAGAATTATCTAATAATGATTCATGTGGTCATCCATGCTATGAATTTCACCAAAGGAGTCCCATATTCCATGATGGGAAGGTATATTTATGAAGGGTTGGGGAAGGACATGTGAAGATACTCAGATTACAATTTGTGTGGGATCATATCCATGCTATATCCCCATTCATAATTGATATAGGTGAAATTCCAATGGACAACCGATGAGAGCTCTGTGACTAGGTCGTGCTAAAATCATCCATAGAGTTAAGGACAAGAGAAAAGAATTTTATGATCAACGATGATACCCTGGATGGATTTGATAATTCCCAAAAATCAAAAAAATTATGAAAGAGATGGAAGGGATATTTCTATGTTCTAAAATGATCCACCATTGTGCACCTGAGGAATTTTTTTACCTTATTCAAAAAAGAATAATGAAAAACAGGCATTTGGAATTCCTTTTCTATGAATAAAGTGAAATGCCTTCAAAGTCTCCTCTAATATAAGGCCCCAGCCTTGAACCTTACTTAATATTGAATTAAATGAATAATTCACATTGAGGATCTTTTCAGGATTAGAGTTTAGAGAATTAGAACATAACTATTACATCTTAAAAGATTACAAAGTAGACACTTCTTCTAAGTCTCCATAAAATAAAAACTCTTAAAAAGAAAGATGTCTAGATTCCATGTTTTAGATAGCATGAAATTCCCTTGATCCCATCCTTGACCTTATTCCACTTTAAGTCCTGTGAAAAACATTTCGAAAAACTTGGGGTGAGCATAAAAATCTCAGTAAGGGATACAAAAAAGAATGAAAGCTGTTAGTTTTTCAAACATCAAGTAAACCATGTATACTATATCAAAGTAATACCTTCACCTTCTTGAAGTATTAAAAAAAATCTTCACTGAATAAAGTATCATTACTTACCTTTTTGTAACCAAAGGATTACCATAAAACACATATAAAGAACACATAGAATATATAAAGGTAACTTGGGACATAAACATACTGAAGTGGAATAACCATACGGTTGACTTCCACACATATCACTTAATGGAATAGCCATATGGCCAATTTCCATACATACTTAATGGAATAGCCATACGGCCGACTTCCATACCCAATGCATTGGAGGTTATAACGTAACCACCCGTCCTAGTATTCACGGCACCACCCGTCATATAGTTTATAACGTAACCACCCATTAAAATGTCCAAGTACCAGTATAAAATCATAAAACATAAAACCAATATAAAGGAATGATAACATTTCCACATTTCAATCACAATATATCATAAATATATTGACATAATAGAATCCTTTTTCAAAACCATTTTCAATACCAAAATACATAAAAGAGTATATGGTATTTATTTTATTCTAAAAACATTACGGCTTGTTGAGAAAGACAAAGATCAAATAATACTCGCGGCGGTGGAAAAAGTCATTGTCACCGCGTACGTTAAAAAAAACATTCCTTTTTGTCGTTTAGTAAAACTCTTCGTAGAAAAAGATTACCTTTGTATAAAAGTAAAAGTCAAAGGAGTTTATACACCATATAAAAGAAAGTTGTGTATAAAACGAAATATTCCTCAATGAAAGGAGATTGAGACGAAGTCCCTTACCTTGGGTCCGACTTGACTCGATCGTTCTTTAACGTCCTGAATAATAATCTTGAGTTAATTTATACTTGATTAAGAACCTTTTAAAAGTTTATTATTCCTTTTATATCACTTACTTCCACGTTATAAACATTATGTAACCATTTAAGTTAATAATGTTTGTTTTGTCAATATTTGGTTCTTAAGTCGAAAGTTGACTTCTTACAATTACATGTTGTTCATGTGGTCAAAAGTTCATTATATCCAGAATGAAATTCCCGATTTGGATATAATATGTATCATATATATCCATCATATACATTTATTTATAATATTACATAATCATTTAGAGGTAAGAAATGAAATGCACCGTTCATGGAGACGGTAAGCCGTAAGTACGCATGAACGCTACTTTCATTTCTTTGTCATATTAGTGGAATTAAAACTAAATGAGAGGTATGTATATTTTAATTCCAGAATTATATTCATCATTTAGAGATATCATTAATTATATATATACATTATATACATGTAATTTTAATAGTACATTACATTTGGGGATAAGAAATTAAATGCACCGTTCATGGAGACGGTAAGCCGTACGTACGCATGAACGCTACTTTCATTTCTATCTCATACTTTAATGGAAAGAAATAATAATGATATAGATGTATATTATAATTCCATTATAACATCATATATAATAACTTTAAATCCATCCTTTACACGTCCCACATATGGCATTAACGAATCACATCACTTTTAGGGGGCGGTAGTCCGCACTTCCTTAAATGAAGATATCGGGTTTAACCATAATAGAAACCATAAAGGTATGCCAAAAATGAAAAATACAGAAGCTTAAAGAAAACATAAACATATTATATATCATATATAAAAATAGTGACATCCTAATGGCCACCCTTGAAGGTGTTAAATGAGTATTGAACAATCATCGCTCCGGGAGGCAGAATTTCGCCATCCACAGAAACCGTATGTTCTTTAACCATTTAATGTAGTTGTGTGATAGTGTAGATCAAATAAATATTATAACAACATCCTAGTATATTGAAGATACTAGTGTTGTTACAAAAGAGTTTAGAGGGTTGGAGAAGCAAAATAAGACAAATGAACAAGAGAGAATGAATTACCTTTAAAAGTGTAACTCCCTTTTGATTTGAGCCTAAAGGCTTCCTATGAAAGTATTATGCCCAAATGGAATCCTCTAGGATGAGGAGAGGGATGTGGAGAGAGTAATTGGGTAGGGGTTGGCCGAGCCAAAGGCTTGAGGAGTGTGTGTAATGGGGTAGAGGTGGGGGCCTTTTATAATAGGAGAGGAGGGGCACTTTTGGAAAGTAAAGAAATATTACTTTATTGGAAAATGTGTTTCGGTTTTAAAAGGTCCCACATTGGTATAATTCGTGGATAAGTTGATAAGGGTTCTAAATCCACTCATCCAATTGGTTTTGGTCATGTGTAGGTTTTAGATTTTTCATTATCTTTCCATTTTATTTAAATCGTCAAATAATGATGTCATCGATGCATCATTATTATGTCATAAATAATTTAATTTATATAATGTCTAAAAATTATAAAACAAATACTATGATTTAGGAAATCTTTTTATCTTTCCAATGACTATTTATAATCAAAATTTGAACTTGTATAACCCCACTTAAAAATTATTTTAGTAAAACAATATATGTTAGTGTCATTTTCACTTTAACATTAAATAAAAATATATTAATGTCATTTTCCAACTAAAGTGGCTCCATGGGGTCCCCAAGTTGGCCCATGGCTTGTCTTGGTCGGACATGACTCACCCAATAGTTGTAGGACAAGTGTCAAGGTGTTTTCAGATTCTTATAATATCATTTTTACCTTAAACTACACTAATTACCTCTAATCGCGATTAATGAAAAAGTTACTATTCACCAAAAAATTATTTTAATCTCATTGAACCACATTTTACTTCTTAATGACAACCATGTATGTCGGATTTTCAAAATTCAATACACATTAGTGGTAAACATTCATTTAACTGAAAAATCAGTTTGCTTGATTACCACTTAGTGGTTTCACTATTCATCAAAAATTGAAGTTTTTCAGAAAATTACCAAAAATTCACCCTAAGCTATATTTGATATTCCGAATTCAAAAATGAAGTCCATTTTACAAAATTCAAAACATATAAGTCAAATTAATTAATTTAATAATTAATTCCCGTTGTCATGACAAATAGCGTGTTTTTGTGAAACAATAAGTATCAAAAGATTGCCACCAGTTTAAGTCTAATTTCAAAGTGAAATTAATTCCAACGACCACTATTGGATTTAATGGTAAAAATATTTTCTAATTTTACATTAAAACCAATTCAAAAGATAATCTAATCACATTAAAAATTAGATTAAAAAAAGGTTTTGAATTAAAATACAACACTTTACACTATTCATTAAAAAAATGAACTTTATCAGAAAGGTACCAAAAATTAACACAAAGTAAATTTTGATGTCCCGATTCTAAAGAAGAGTTATATTTGGTCCAAAATAAAGTATAAGAGTGATCAAAACTATATTTAATGACGGTTCACCATTAAAATGTGATAAGTGAACCCTTTAGTGAAAACTAGGGCATATACGCCTAAAATTGAATTCTTTCCGTATTTTAAGCCTTTATCTTTTATTGGATAAATGCAAAAACATTTAAAAACATATCTAATCATATTTTAGTTATTTCTATCCATTTCCGCCAGTACAATGGCTACTTGTTAACTAACATTTAAAATAATATTATTTTATTACTAGTGTGCTACGTAAGTTTCAAAGAAACTCATCGTTGCGTATCGGGTACGCTATCGAACATAGAAACCCCTTTAAAATAAAATAAATATTTAATTCGTAAATATTAATAAATATGAAAATTCTTTATTCTTTATTTACCTGGGATGTTACATCCTTCCCCCCTTTTGGGAATTGCGTCCTCGCAATTTTATTCACTTATCAAAATAAGTGGGGGTATTTATCCCTCATAGCATTTTCAGATTCCCACGTCGCCTCTTCAATCACATGGTTTTTCCACAAGACCTTTACCTGATGAATCACCTTATTCCGTAACACTTGCTCCTTGTGGTCAAGAATTTGTACCGGTTGTTCCTCATAAGATAGGTTCTCTTCCAGCTAAACTACCTCTGGACTCAAAACATGAGATGGATCTGGCATATACTTTCTCAACATCGAAACGTGAAAAACATTGTGTACCTGAGATAAACTCGGAGGTAAAGCCACTCGGTATGCAACTGATCCAACTCTCTCCAGAATTTCGTATGGTCCAACAAACCTTGGACTCAACTTTCCTTTCTTACCAAATCTCATCACGCTTTTCCAGGGAGAAACCTTGAGAAAAACATGATCACCTACCTCAAAAGAGAGATCATTCCTCCTGTTGTCCGCATAACTCTTCTGCCTGCTCTGAGCTGTTCTCATGTGCTTCTGAATCAACTGAACTTTTTCTGCCATCTCTTCTACCAATTCTTGTCCCATCAGCTTCCTTTCACCCACTTCATTCCAAAATGCTGGAGTTCGACACCGCTTCCCATATAATGCCTCAAATAGTGCCATCTGTATACTGGAATGAAAACTGTTATTATATGAAAACTCAACCAAAGAAAGATATTGGTCCCAACTTCCCTGATAATACATAGATCAAGCTCGTAGCATATCCTCCAATGTCTGAATTGTTCGTTCTGACTGCCCATCTGATTGAGGATGAAAAGCTGTAGTAAAATTTAATTCAGTACCCAACGACTTCTGAAGGCCTTTCCAAAAGTTAGAAGTAAACCTGGGATCACGATCAGATACAATGGAGAAAGGAACTCCATGTAACCTGACTATCTCTTTAAGATACAAACGGGAAAGTTGATCAAGAGAGAAAGTATCTCGTATAGAATGGAAATGAGCAGATTTGGTCAAGCGATCAACAATAACCCAGATTGCATTATTACCTCGAGATGTACTTTGTAATCCCACAACAAAGTCCATGGATATGTTTTCCCATTCCCACTCTAGCACTATTAAAGGCTGAAGCATCCCTTTCGGTAACAGCCGCTCTACTTTAACCTGTTGACATGTCAAACACTTCACAGTAAAATCAGCAATATCTCTTTTCATTCCATCCCACCAATAATACTCCCACAGATCTCTATATATCTTAGTACTGCCAGGATGAACTGATAACGAAGAACTATGAGCTTCACATAATAACTCTCTCTTCAACTGTGAATCACAAGGCACACATAACCTCCTCCCAAAACACAAACACAAACTTATCCAAGAACTCATGGAAAATTTTATTCATAAGGTCCATGAATACAGCAGGTGCATTGGTTAACCCAAAAGGCATAACTACAAATTCATAATGGCCATATCTAGTACGGAACGCAGTCTTTGAAACGTCTGCTTCTTTTACTTTCAACTGATGGTACCCCGACCTCAAGTCAATCTTCAAAAAATACTGAGCTCCCTGGAGCTGATACCACTTCATTCGATGGCCCAACATCTGCTGAAGTTGTTGCAAATGATTTTACCACCCCTTTCTGCTTATAGTCTAGCTGCATTCCCCCAGTTGAGTTCTTCGTTGGACACTCATTTACATAATGACCCATTTCATTACACTTAAAACATCTTACCATTGGCTGTTCATTTCCTGCTTGATCATCTTCCTTACAGTTACGAGAAATATGACCAGACTTACCACACCGAAAGCACTTACCAGACTTGGATAAACATTCTCTAGGATGCATTTTACCACACTTCTCACAGGATGGATATTTTGTTTTCTTACCTCCTTGCTTCTTTGATGAATTCTTCCCCTTTTCCTGCGAACTAGACCTCTTATTCTGTTGTTTGTCAAAGAACACCTAATCATCGGCAAACTCCATTTCTACCTTCTCCGTACATCGAACAAGTTTTTCATAACTTTTGAACTCACGAGAAGCTAAAGCCCTTCGATACTTTGGATTTAACCCTGAGTAAAAACGGTTTATTTTACTATCAAGATCTCGTATGAAGTTTGGAGCATACCTTGCCAATCGAGTGAACTTTTCTTCATAAGTATCCACTGAATCATCCTCCCGCCTCAATTCATGGAACTGTTTTTCCATCCTAAGACAAACCACCTTAGGAAAATATTTCTCAAGAAACATACCTTTGAATTCGTCCCAGTGAAGATCCTCAATCTCATCACTATCCCTTATATTTTTCACCATCGACCACCACTGATCAGCTTCACCTTCAAAACGGTAAACAGCAAGACTAACCTTTTGATGTTCTGAACACCCCATGGCATCAAAAATCTTCTCCAGTGATTTAATCCACCCTTCAGCTTGCACAGGGTCAGATGATCCTTTGAATGATGGGGGATGTTGCCTCATGAAATGTTTCACCACTGACATGTTCCTCTGCGGTTGATCTGGCTGATCTCGTGCATGGATACCACCACCATTTATAGCCTGAGTCAACTGTTCCATCACTGCAACAAACTGTTCAGTTCCGATTCTGACCATCTCAGGTTGCTGATTTGGAAGGTTATCTTCCTCCTGATGTCGTCCCAATATAGCTGCTTTTTTTCCTCAGCGGAAAACCATTCTGAACACAGAAATATCTTAGGCGAAGCAACATGGTAATCCGTAAATGCTATATCATTTCAATTATATTATAATATAACAATTTTCTAACTCCCAAAGTTGTCTAAACCGACCTTTGATACCAACTATAAGGCCCCAGCCTTGAACCTTACTTAATATTGAATTAAATGAATAATTCACATTGAGGATCTTTTCAGGTTTAGAGTTTTAGAGAATTAGAACATAACTATTACATCTTAAAAGATTACAAAGTAGACACTTCTACTAAGTCTCCATAAAATAAAAACTCTTAAAAAGAAAGATGTCTAGATTCCTTGTTTTAGATAGCATGAAATTCCCTTGATCCCATCCTTGACCTTATTCCACTTTAAGTCCTGTGAAAAACATTTCGAAAAACTTGGGGTGAGCATAAAAAGCTCAGTAAGGGTTACAAAAAAGAATGAAAACTGTTAGTTTTTCAAACGTCAAGTAAACCATGTATACTATATCAAAGTAATACCTTCACCTTCATGAAGTAGTAAAAAAAATCTTCACTGAATAAAGTATCATTACTTACCTTTTTGTAACCAAAGGATTACCATAAAACCCATATAAAGAACACATAGAATATATAAAGGTAACTTGGGACATAAACATACTTAAGTGGAATAACCATACGGTTGACTTCCACACATATCACTTAATGGAATAGCCATACGGCCAATTTCCATACATACTTAATGGAATAGCCATATGTCCGACTTCCATACCCAATGCATTGGAGGTTATAACGTAACCACCCATCCTGGTATTCACGGCACCACCCGTCATATGGTTTATAACGTAACAACCCGTTAAAATGTCCAAGTACCAGTATAAAATCATAAAACATAAAACCAATATAAAGGAAGGATAACATTTCCACATTTCAATCACAATATATCATAAATATATTAACATAATAGAATCCTTTTTAAAAACCATTTTCAATACCAAAATACATAAAAGAGTATATGGTATTTATTTTATTCTAAAAACATTACGGCTTGTTGAGAAAGACAAAGATCAAATAATACTCGCGGCGGCGGAAAAAGTCATTGTCACCGCGTACGTTAAAAAAAACATTCCTTTTTGTCGTTTAGTAAAACGCTTCGTAGAAAAATATTCCCTTTGTATAAAAGTAAAAGTCAAAGAAGTTTATACACCGTATAAAAGAATGTTGTGTATGAAACGAAATATGCCTCAATGAAAGGAGATTGAGACGATGTCCCTTACCTTGGGTCCGACTTGACTCGATCGTTCTTTAACGTCCTGAATAATAAACTTGAGTTAATTTATACTTGATTAAGAACCTTTTTAAAGTTTATTATTCCTTTTATATCACTTACTTCCACGTTATAAACATTATGTAACCATTTAAGTTAATAATGTTTGTTTTGTCAATATTTGGTTCTTAAGTCGAAAGTTGACTTCTTACAATTACATGTTGTTCATGTGGTCAAAAGTTCTTTATATCCAGAATGAAATTCCCGATTTGGATATAATATGTATCATATATATCTAGCATATACATATATTTATAATATTACATAATCATTTAGAGGTAAGAAATGAAATGCACCGTTCATGGAGACGGTAAGTTGTACGTACGCATGAACGCTACTTTCATTTCTTTGTCATATTAGTGGAATTAAAACTAAATGAGAGGTATGTATATTTTAATTCCATAATTATATTCATCAGTTAGATATATCATTAATTATATATATACATTATATACATGTAATTTTAATAATACATTACATTTGGGGATAAGAAATGAAATGCACCGTTCATGGAGACGGTAAGCCGTACGTACGCATGAACGCTACTTTCATTTCTATCTCATACTTTAATGGAAAGAAATAATAATGATATAGATGTATATTATAATTCCAGTATAACATCATATATAATAACTTTAAATCCATCCTTTACACGTCCCACATATGGCATTAACGAATCACATCACTTTTAGGGGGCGGTAGTCCGCACTTCCTTAAATGAAGATATCGTGTTTACCCATAATGGAAACCATAAAGGTATGCCAAAAATGAAAAATACCAAAGCTTAAAGAAAACATAAACATATTATATATCATATATAAAAATAGTGACATCCTAATGGCCACCCTTGAAGGTGTTAAATGAGTATTGAACAATCATCGTTCCGGGAGGCAGAATTTCACCATCCACGGAAACCGTATTTTCTTTAACCATTTGATGTAGTTGTGTGAGAGTGTAGATCAAATAAATATTATAACAACATACTAGTATATTTAAGATACTGGTGTTGTTACAAAAGAAGTAAATAAAAAGAGTTTAGAGGGTTGGAGAAGCAAAATAAGACAAATGAACAAGAGAGAACGAATTACCTTTAAAAGTGTAACTCCCTTTTGATTTGATCCTAAAGGCTTCCTTTGAAAGGATTCTGCCCAAAGGGAATCCTCTAGGATGAGGAGAGGGATGTGGAGAGAGTAATTGGGCAGGGGTTGGCCGAGCCAAAGGCTTGAGGAGTGTGTGTAATGGGGTAGAGGTGGGAGCCTTTTATAAGAGGAGAGGAGGGGCACTTTTGGAAAGTAAAGAAATATTACTTTATTTGAAAATGTGTTTCGGTTTTAAAAGGTCCCACATTGGTAGAATTCGTGTATATGGTGATAAGGGTTCTAAATCCACTCATCCAATTGGTTTTGGACTTGTGTAGGTTATAGATTTTTCATTATCTTTCCATTTTATTTTAATCGTCAAATAATGATGTCATCGTTGCATCATTATTATGTCATAAATAATTTAATTTATATAATGTCCAAAAATTATAAAAAAAAATACTATGATGTAGGCAATCGTTTTATCTTTCCAATGACTATTTATAATCAAAATGTGGACTTGTATAACCCCACTAAAAAATTATTTTAGTAAAACAATTTATGTTAGTGTCATTTTCACTTTAACATTAAATAAAAATATATTAATGTCATTTTCCAACTAAAGTGGCTACATGGGGTCCCCAAGTTGGCCCATGGCTTGTCTTGGTCGGCCATGACTCACCCAATAGGTGAAGGACAAGTGTCAAAGTGTTTTCACATTCTTATAATATCATTTTTACCTTAAACTACACTAATTACCTCTAATCGCGATTAATGAAAAAAGTTACTATTCACCAAAAAATTATTTTAATCTCATTGAACCACATTTTACTTCTTAATGACAACCATGTATGTCGGATTTTCAAAATTCAATACACATTAGTGGTAAACTTTCATTTAACTGAAAAATCAGTTTGCTTGATTACCACTTAGTGGTTTCACTATTCATCAAAAATTGAAGTTTTTCAGAAAATTACCAAAAATTCACCCTATGCTATATTTGATATTCCGAATTCAAAAATGAAGTCCATTTTACAAAATTCAAAACATATAAGTCAAATTAATTAATTTAATAATTAATTCCCGCTGTCATGACAAATAGCGTGTTTTTGTGAAACAATAAGTATCAAAAGATTGACACCAGTTTAAGTCTAATTTCAAAGTGAAATTATTTCCAACGACCACTATTGGATTTAATGGTAAAAATATATTCTAATTTCACTTTAAAACCAATTCAAAAGATAATCTAATCACATTAAAAATTAGATTAAAAAGAGGTTTTGAATTAAAATACAACACTTTACACTATTCATTAAAAAATGAACTTTATCAGAAAGGTACCAAAAATTTACACAAAGTAAATTTTGATGTCCCGATTCTAAAGAAGAGTTATATTTGGTCCAAAATAAAGTATAAGAGTGATCAAAACTATATTTAATGACGGTTCACCATTAAAAGGTGATATGTGAACCCTTTAGTGAAAACTAGGGCATATACGCCTAAAATTGAATTCTTTCCGTATTTTAAGCCTTTATCTTTTATTGGATAAATGTAAAAACATTTAAAAACATATCTAATCATATTTTAGTTATTTCTATCCATTCCTGCCAGTACAACGGCTACTTGTTAACTAACATTTAAAATAATATTATTTTATTACTAGTGGGCTACGTAAGTTTCAAAGAAACTCATCGTTCCGTATCGGGTACGCTATCGAACATAGCAACCCCTTTAAAATAAAATAAATATTTAATTCGTAAATATTAATAAATATGAAAATTCTTTATTCTTTATTTACCTGGGATGTTACATCTAACATCATATTAAAATCCTAAATTAGATCTATGGGATCCATAGAATATTATCATTAGACAATGGTTGGGATGGTCCCACCCCCCCTAAAAAAACCAGGTAACCTCTTCCTACCCAAGCACCGATTAACTGAAAAATAGAATGGTTGATAGTAGAATAATCATGTATTCTTATGAATCATGTGGTGGGTCTTCCTATGCAAGGTCAGCTGAAGCCACTATAACAATCGACTAAGATTCCTCACCCAAATATATCCCTTTGGAAAGGGATAATGGGCTAGATGTGGATGCAATAAATGATATAGCCACATACATGAGTGATGTCATTCACTATAGAGGTTCCCCTAAATCCAATCCAATGTTCAAAAAAAATATTTAATAGTGGGAGGTGAATGTACCACATTTTCCCGAGAGATTTGAAAACCAACAATTTCAATTTTTGGAAACTAATGATATAAAACATCGGACTGATATATGATGTGAATAAAGAAGGTTCAGTGTTTTTTGAAGAAGAGTTTCACCTAAACTAGATTTAAAATTCACTAAAAACAATTATTTTCGGTGATTTGTATACTAAAACACCATAAAAATTTATTTCCAGGAGTTTTTAATTATTTTAATTATTCTAATAATCATTTTATAAAATTTGATATTATTCAAAGATTTTTATAGAAAAACTAGATAATGTATAAGAATTTATTATAATACTGACAACTATATACGTTTTGGAGAGTTCATTGAAAAATTGGTTGGTCTTAAGAGTAATTTTTTCTTAATATAACAGATATCATTCAAAAAAACATAAGACATTAGTTAAAAAATAAATCTTTGAAGAAATTGAAAGTCTCTAGGATTAGTCATATGAATCTGCTAATAAAAATTCTATATCAGCTTCATCACATCACCATAAGACATTGGAGCCTAGAGGAAACTGAGCATGGCATGATCTTATAACTTCATCCACATTATATGTATTGAATATATTTATTCAATATCTATATTTGAGACCATATTATGAATTTATTGAATTGGATGTTTTTAAAATAGAAGATTGCATACCTTTTGGAGAAGAAAATAAGGCTTTTTCGACCGATTATAATACTCTGGTAAGTAATATATTCTAAATTTAAGACTCTAAAGTTCATAGAATAAATATTTGGTATATTATAAAGCTTCAATAGATATATATTATTTTAAAAAACCTATTTTAATTGAGGTACCAGTAAGATAATTTAATTCTTTTCCATAAGGATTCAGAAAAATCAGTATTTGGAATCCCTATTATAACACATAACACAACATTGAATTTTAAATGTTTTATTAGGTGAAAACATTAAGTTTCTAGTTGAATCTAATGAAGATGGAATTATATGGGATGATTCAAGGATTGTTTTCTCATGTTAAAAACATCAAAATCCCAAGAAAGGGTTTTGATATTAGAATGTGATGAAAGAGGTTTGATATTCATCCATGGAAAAGAAATATCAAAGAATAGTGAAATATGAATTTCCAAAATAGTTTAATTCAAAAGAAAATTTAAATTTTATGATTCTGATATTATTCTATTAATTTTGTAGAATTATGATTCTTAGAGAAACTATGATCTGATATTGTTTTGAGTGAAAATCAATGTGGAATTATATTGCATGTAACATATCCAACTTAGTTTGATAAGAAATTTTTTCACCTTTCTTAAGTCACTGGGTTTGAAGTCATGGAATATTCCCAATTATTAAGTAATGGAAAATCTTCATTATTTTTTTCATCTAGAAAATATATATGAGTTCCACACAACATGTAGGGTCTTTTAGATCTTCATACATTCATGAAGATTTAAGTGTCATTTTGTTAGTGATTTTTAAATAATGTTATCTTTTATGAACAATAAATAATATAGTATTTTATCTTGTTTAAAAATGATAATAAATTATTGTTTGTATTTATGGATTACATTGGGAGAAGAAAAAGTAGTTATAACACCTTATGATTTTAAAATAAGAAATTTGGGTTTTATAATACATATTAAACACAACACAAGCCATAAATGAGAATGTAACACCAAAATTAATTTTGATAAATTAATTTTTCAAAAAAATTGTTCTATTCACTAGCTTAAAAAATATAAATCCCGGATTTTAGATGATTTATAATATAATATATCTTTATAACCCAAACATTTAATTTGATGATACAAATATTAAGTACTAAATTATGAAAATAATGGTTATATATTGATTAGAAATACTATAAATATCAATTAGGATAAAATGAAAGGTCTTATTAAAAATATATATATTAAAAATTATTGTTTAGTTGTTCATTGTGTAGATATTTTAAAATTAATTTTGTAACATCCTATCCTCGGTTCACCCATATGTAACATAAATCTATTAGTCACATGGACTTAATTGTGCCACCCTATAGTTAGTGAATATTGACAAGAAACTGGGGTCTAATGTCGCACAGTTGAGAGATTGTACCCTCATAATCAAAGTAGCGCAATGACATAATTAGTGAATGAAATGAGAAAACATAATAACAACTAGAAGTGTAAGATAAATCATCCTTATATTATAAACAAATAATTTTAGAAATATCAACATCCACATACAATATGGTGTAAATTCATGTCTCGAAACAAAAGAAACATGATAACATGGAAGCTGACACACATACATATAGGTATATCAAAATTACCAAAAAAGGCCAATTGAGAATCTCCAAAGAGCATCATGAGTTGTAGCTCAGTCCTATGCTCCCCCACTCCCCTACTATGATAAACAAATCATTATCAACCTGATGCTTTTCCAAATCCCTACATGTATCCATAATATATGTCTTGTTACCAATAGAGACCAGAGTAGGGTGCGAGATATAGTAGTAGGAAAACACAAAATGAGTCTATAAATATTCATCTTGTGAGTATAAATTAAACAATGTATTGGTATGATAATAACTAGTGAAGTAAAATGCATAAAGTAACCACCATGTTGGACCAGGATCCTCATGGGATGTTTGGACTACCATGTCTTCTTCACACAAAGCAATAAATATCTCTAAATCAATTCCATAATTTATTTATAAAAATATGTAAAACAATCATATAATGATGTAAACATTATTTGGAATCTAACCATGGATTAATTTATTTTTGTCTACATTGTTTTTCAATATGTTAGAATCCGTATATCTCTAAATAGATCATTGTAGTAAATATGGTATAATAAAAGGTTCTAATGTGAGACCAGGGAAACAATGACATCATGTGTCGAGCCAACTCATAGTAATAACACATGAATCATAGATATTATGGTCATAGAGGAATACAAGGTATACACCAAATGAATTCAACTATAGAATATTCTAACTGATTCCATGGGGCACATCTATATTAATTTAGGGAAATGGATGATTGGCACTAATAGCATGAATCCATGGAACTATGATTCTAATAACATAAAACTACGTCCAAGAGTGTATCCAATGAACTATTATATATGGATTATAAAATATTTAATCATTTCTATAAAACATTCAAATTCACGAAATACAACACTGAACAAATTTTATGGTGGGTATCTCCCTCGGGAATCAGCTCAATGAATCAGGGGTGTATCCTCTGAGTTGTTAAGGAATTCCCTTTTGAATCCAAGGAGATATTATGTCTGACCACTCCTATAATAAGAAAAATATCCATGCTAAATTATCCAAATTATGAATATGATGTGTAAAAATGGATATGTAATTATCAAGATAATTTATTACATTTATTTAATTAATATCATTACCTTTCGTTTATTGATTATGACATATATGGTTCACAAATATAGAAACCATGGATATATAACTGAATTTTAACATTGGAAATGTGATAGTCTTGACAATTTACTAATTCCTCTTAATTCATTTTACTATATTTCATTTATTAATGACATGGTTTAAGGGTGGAAGGGTAACTTTGTCCATGTGAAATTCATTCCAATTCATCATGTCCATTTCTAAATTTCATTATTAATTTTCAATGTTGATTATGTGTGATATTAATTCTATAACTCTATAATTCATCCATTTTCATTAGTGATATCTCATTTAAGAATTAAAATCAAACACCCTGATTAGTTTATTGGTTATAAAACTACATAGTTCAAATAGAGGTATAACATGCACCCTCAAAGGGAGGCACACATTGAGTTTGAAAAACTAGAATCATAATGAAGGATCTAAAAGAGTTATTAGGTTCCAAAAAAGGGAAATCATAATAAAGAACATTAATTTTAGAAGAATATCTTAGTGAAACATGGGTGTATAATAATGAAAATAATATAAACATAATGACTATAAGGTAAAAGTCATAGTCCACCTACCTTGGGAAAATATAGGAACACTCATCTACTATCAGCCATTAATTTGATCCAGATCTGAAAAAATGAATAATGGATAACCACCTTGAAAATAGGAAAAATTATATCTCAAAATAAAATCACCGAATGATTCAAGACAGACTAAGAAGGAAATTGGATAATTCTCTTATCAGTGAAAATACAATGGAAAAAATGGTACTCAAGTCGTAGTTTAGATGAAGAAGTTGCTTCAATGCCTAGAAAGTGGGGATGAGTTATCTCCCTAGAATATAGTTCATAGGAAAAATAATCATGGGGTAGGGTTCTACCTTTTATTATAGGTTTGGAAAAACCGAATTCTGACTACATTTAAGAGTTGAACAGTTTTCCCACACAATTTGACAAATCATGCGATTATCATGTAGCTGACGCTATCCAAGGATAGCCACTCAGAAGGTTCATGTAAATTGTTTGAAAGTAGTTCACACCCTATGAACTAATACCTTCCATGCTTACACCCCCTTACAAATGCTATGAACAATGTTAGAAAACCCTTTCAGATAACATATCAATATTTTCTGACATATATATTTCACAGATTAATTTAATGTTTATTGATAATTTACTTAACATAAAACACTATGTTTTGATTTCCAAAAATGAAAAAATATGTTTTTTTTGTGTTAAATATATTACTGATTTTAGATTTTGTTCAATGATAAACATAGTTTTTCTTGTGTTACACATAATACCTATTTAAGCTTTTGTTACATGAAACGCTGAGTTTATGTGAGATGTGACATACTGTTAAAATATTTTTATTTAAAATGATAGATATCACCAAGATTTTGGAATGGAGGGTGTAAAATTTTATTGATAAATTATCGAAATAAATTGTTTAAACATGTATATAAAATTTATACTTTTTGACCGATTAATTATTTTGGAAATTGAAAAACATTTTGAGAATAAAGGAAATCATTTTCTAGAAAACTATATTTTTTAACATAAATACATTTTACCTCAATGAAATAAATGATTCACCGTTGGTAAATCATTTTGAAGAATATTATATATTATATGATAAGTAAAATATTTAACAATCATCTTATGCATATCTTATACAATAGATAAGAATAAAATAATTTTTATGCTTAAAACTGAATTTTTTTAAAAAAAAGTTTTGTCACACTTGGTGAACATATTTTAATATTAATTTTTTCTACTATTGAAAACATTTTTTTTAAAAATAATTTTTTTAAAACATCATTTAAAAATTACCTTATGTTGAATTCTTTTTTTTATTATCATTTTTTGAATAGTGAAAAATACATATTTTTAATTAAAACCCATGTTTTTATTTAATATATTTATAAATTTGAAGTATATATAAAATTGGTTTCAAATAAAAATTAGTATAACTATACATCTGTTAATCCAATTTAGATCATTTGAATCAATTCCTAAATTTTATATATTTTCTTCTTAAAATAACGATTTTTCACCGCGTTTGGAGGATTAAATTTAAATTAAACAGTACCATTAATGTGGCATCAATTTGGAAAAATGGATTAAATTTTCATTAAAAATAATAATATATTTTATTAAATAACTTCATATAAAATTTTTACAAAAATTAATTGTTAATTATGTAAACATTAATTTTCACGCTTAAGATAAAAATGGGTTACAATGGTATAATCTAAAAATTTATTGATAGAAATGACGTATAAACAAGTCTAAAAACTATTTTATCAGAACATATATACCATTAAACCTATAATATTTTATAATTTACCTTTTTGTATACTTTTTATATATTATGTACATGGGAACAATTAATTCTTTTCAAAAATGTCAAGTGTGTCCTCTCCCCAGCTTATAAAAAGACACCACATCTCCCCTCTACATAATGACATAAAACCATTATGGTTTTATTCAATACCTACCCATATAACTTTACAAATTCTCTCCCCTCATCCTGTAATATTTTAATTGGTGAGACATCCAACAAAGGAGAGATTTTTGTAAAGTCCTAAGAAGGATACCCAAAGAATATGTAATCTTCAACCAAAATGTTTTTTTCTGTCATCCTAAACCTTCATTAATTATTTTTATAACATGATTATATAAAAAAAATTAAATAAAATATACTGATATATTATAATGTTTTGTTAATTTCCAATAACACTATCCACATCCATCAACTGGGTAACAAAATCATTGTTTGTCTGTATAGCAGACTACCACCACGTGAACCAATATCGTTCGTTCTTATGTTACGACATTTCATAGTTAGTAATAATGTAAATTTTCAATCTATATATGATATATATGTATTTAATTATACTTATGTAATTATTATATCATGCATACCATCAGGTTTTATATTTTTGGGAATATGATAGTGTTGCATTTGTGTACGGTAGAGTATCGCCTCACGAAGCGATATGATTCATTAACACATTACATGGAATATATTAAATATTGGATCAAGAAAAATATGTGTCATATATAACATTATAATTATTCTATAATGAAAATATATATCTTTTAATTTTTCTCTTTCATTCTGAAAATAGAACTGTTCAAAATTTCAAGCGTATATACAACACACTATCTCTATGAACAATGTTTTTAAATTTCAATTATTAAATTTAATTAATTACCAAAAATAAATATAAAAAAATTATATAATATAAATATATCATGGTACTAATTATTGATATTAAGGAACTACGAACATATTCAGATGACCAAAAATATAAAAAATCAAAACATATAAGAAAAACGATGTAGTTATAACATGAAACATGACGTTAATAATGAATTAAAATAATTGGGTAATTTATGGTCATAAAAAATAATATATGGAATTATATATATGACTATATATCTTTAATATATGTATGATAAACATATAACTGTTATATATAATGTTTGAACATGAATGGTGAATGTCAAGACTGAAGTTAAGTGATTTTTGTCTCACTTTTTAAATTTTGGGAGAAACACTCCATATTTAACACAAATTTCTTTTAGGAGGTATATATACTTCACAATAATATATTTTATGATTAATCTATAGAAATAAATCATAGTATAAATATAAATTTTGCGATCTCTCTTTCATGGGTTTTACAGTTCCAATGTATCAATATTGTAACAGATTTCTGTCATATTTTTCTTTGTTACAGACATATGTTATGATATACACAAATATTCTTTTATGAGGTTAATATAGTGCCCATTTTAGATGTTATATAATCAAAACCCTTTTTTATGATATTATATATTTCATTTAATTTTATGATTTCATGGGGATTATAATTAAATGTTTTCAATGTCAAAAGATTCTTATGTTACAATCACACTATTTATCAGTATTATTTATGATTATGTTTTTGAAAATATAATCTTATGATACATATCTCAATATACTATTTAGTTTAATTTTCCTCTTCTTACTAATGATTATTTTAATTAATATTACCATTTGTCCAATCTTTGGTACTTAAAATAATTGGGAAATTTTGAATGATAAAATCAGAATTTACGTCTCTCTTCGGTCAAGAAATTGTTTTTCCTCCTGAAAATATTAAATTTCTTCATAAATGTTGTAATATTTTTTAATATAAATTTTAGAAAAATTTCAAAAAGGAATCTTCATTTCATTTTTCAAATAATTCCAATTTAAATTTTACGAAACATTTGGATAAATCTTTTTTCCTAACATGAGGTACATTAATACTATTTCCACTGTCTTTAATGGTCACTTATTTCAAGATTCCATTTAATGTTTTCAAAAACATTTTAAAGAATAAAAATTCCTTGATATTTGGGAATATTGTATATTTTAAATAAATTATTTCAAAACGAAATTTATTTTGAAAATATTTAATGTTTTAAACGTTTTTTCTATAGGGGAAATTATATTATCCTAAAAAATGTTTTAAATTATTTTTAAATATTATTTTATATGTTCTTTTGTTTATTTTCAATGAATAGTATTTCTGTATTTATTTATTTTTTGAGAAAAAAAATAAATTAAAAAATTGACATTTTCTTTGAGAAATGATCTAAATATTCAAAATCATTATCCATCTGAGTGGGAATCCATTGAAGTTACCTATACCTTACTAGGGATATGATCCAAATATTCAATTATTAGTATTTCTTTGGATTGTATTAGCTTTATTATGGAATTGTGTTTATGAAGCTCATTTTTATACCATGTGTTATACCATAATAAAAGTGATATAAAATTATCTTCATTATATATGTTATTCTATTATGAGTTAATGAAATGATTTTGTATCTTGTCTCTTTTAAACAAGTTCTGATGTCATGAAATGATTATGAAACCCAATTCATTTCAAGAGTTATGATATGATTAATGATGTATGATTTTTTGGAAGACAGAATTATATTTTTTATTATGAGATATTTGGGACACATATTTAACACCATTTAATTAGGTGAAATTTTATATCTCGTTAGTTTTATGATATTGGAATGAGTAGTGAACTCAGTTTAGTAAGGGATTTTGTCTATTATGAGGGTGTTGGGGTGGACCTTTACTACTATTATGGATTATAGACTGAACCCCTTCCAATATAAAATCCTTGTAATTGATCCTTGACTAATATGGAAATGATTTTAGCTGATTTTGTATCCCCAAAATTTCATATCTTAAGTTAATATTATGCTCTTCTGACTCATGGTCATTGATTTCCTTATGATTTGTGCATTATGAACAACCAATACATTGTCATAATTCAATATTATGATCCTTAACATGTAGTTTATGGATTTAAATTGATATGATAATGTTCTTATACACTTAGTCTTTTGTTATTCTTACATATCTCTCTTGTTTACCCATATAGAGAATCTAATATCACCATTTCTTATGTTTCTATTCTCGAAGAAATAAAGATACATATTTTTTGTAATATTTCTATGAATTTTTTATGTAATAACAAGTGTTATTTTATGAGGTATAGATACCCTTAATTTTGGTTTAAATCAATATTTTAGGGTGAATGTGAATACTCTTTAAGGCCACATGTGTATCAGGGGTGTCAAGGTCTGGTTAAAATCCTAGAGACTAACATTTTAGAAATAATGGGTAGCAACGTAGTTAGAATAAATTGTGTTTGGAAGGTCTCACTATTAATATTTACCATTTATGGATGGCAAGTGGGTTGTAGGAGCCTCCATATCGTAATAACCCATGTAGATAAAGGTTCATACTCATTCGGAGTGCCTACAAATTTTAAGGAAAGTAGAATTTCACAGTTTACGCATGATTAGTCAAACTATGAAAAGTGTCCATGTGAGGTTCCCCACATTAAAATAGTGGGTGAATGTTTGGTTCCTGGTTTTTCCAACCATTCAACCAAGTTAAGAGGGATATTATTTTGGGTAAAATTATAAAATTAACATTAATTAATTTTTTAAATCAAACCTATAATTTCTATTTACTTTCTTTTGGAAGCCATGGTCATTTGAGAGATCATTTGATGCCTAAACTGGTATTTAAATTTTCATCTCCATCTATTCTCGGAGATGAGTGTTGTCGGTCTTATTTGATGCACACCAGTTAGAAATAAATTTCTTTTCTATTTTTATTATTTATTCTTGGTATTTATAGGTTTATTTAGGTGTAAGATACATTTCTATATTTAATGGTTTTTAAAAAATTCTTCATTTTTATCCAAATATGATTTCAATCAGCTGCTAAATTTGGCCTATAACTCAACTACTGACAAATGGTAGGTGGTATATACCTATACCTTATGTTTTAGTAATTAGTTATGCTATTTTACATTTTTCTATCAGAATTTATTTTTTTGTGGGCCAAAATAAAATTGAATAATTAAATTATGATAAATTGAAGCTATAGGGATTCCCTTTAGTGCCTTTGAGATTTTCTGGAGGTTTTTCCCCAACCAATGGCTACCCATGGGATGTGCCTTATGATTTGGCATACATATTCCCTTATTAAACCACCAATGTGATGTGTTAGTTCATTCCTAGTTATAGTAAACTTGTTAAAAATTTAAATTAATTTAATTGGTTTCCTAGGATATTGTTTTGAAACCATTCCATTTGTTGACTTGATGTTGATTGGTTGAACTGATTGAATGGATTAGTAAGATATATGGAAATGAGTGGGTAAAATATGGGATTGGAATTGAATGAAAATTATGATGTAGGTGGGTACACTCAAGAAACATGAATGCAAATTAATGAACGTTTATATAAGAATCCATTTTTTCATTTATGTCATGGGTCATGGAAATGGTATATAATTCATTGTTCCTATATGCTCCTTAAGTACCGATTCTATGGGATTTCTTGGGCCTTGATATCCCTTGGATCTGGATTGGTTGGGCTCACAATCGATATATTATGGTGACATTCTCTATGAACCCAAATTGAATCCTAACTATGTTTCCTTCGAGTTTCTCCTAGGACTCTGTGTTTATGCCTTGGTTCACTACACCTATGATCTGGAAGGAGGTATTTTCCATTACCAATTGTACAAAGCGAACATGGTAATTATGAATTTCTTATTTGTATAGCTTAGCCATGGTATATGTGACTCATTGGGTTATACAGAAAAGTCATGATTGTTGATACACAATTTATATGGCATGACTATTCTAGATATGATATGATTAGATGTAAGGAGAGCTCATGTCAATTATTTATATATTTTTCGTATTATCATTGTTATATGATCTTGACACTTCAATTTTCAAGGTCGTGGGTATAGTTATTCAGTTTCACTTGTCTTGTTAAATATATTCCATGGGAGCTTTTCATTTGTTTATTATTTACCTATGATATATATTTTACTATACAAAGATTATATTGCACTGCTAGGGTTTTGTATAGACTTTTGGGCAGTTACCTTCTGGGATTATATCTCACTCCCTATTCAGGCTGTTGTTATGTACCCAGATAGATTAAATGGACATACGTATAGATAAGGGAAAGGACACATAGTTCGATTCTTGAATTTGTGACATGCATAGGAGCATAGGGTAACATGGTCGAGATGAGGGTCATAATTATATTTAGAGATATCACTTTTAGGTCTTTTTGATATTTTGATAAATGAATTGTATTATACTGTTCTATAACTATTTTGGATGCTGTGTAGATACATGACATATATCATCGTCATTTGTATAAAAGGTTCATTTTCCATTATTATTTATTCTTTTTTATTTTTCTTTTTTATGGTTATTATATTTTTTACTGAGTTTTATTGATATTAATTTATGTTACAATTTGGTTATTAGGGAACATTATTCCCATTGACACTCCCTATTCCTTATTTCTAGTTGACAACATCTAGCATTCATGGATATATGTTGTAGGTCATGTGGCCAACTCGGCTCGAGGAACTATTGATTGGAATCCATGTTTGGTTTATTACAATCTAGTATCAGAGCCTTTTGTTTTTTGGTTATATATTTTTAGATGATTGAAAGGTATATGATGGATATTGAATTTGGAAATGATTTGAACATTGTCATAGCTAACCCACATAGAAGAAAAGGGAAAATTTACTCATATAGAAATTGTTGTTTTATGATTTCTTTTATATTATAGTGGATTTTATTCCAACACTGGGTGATGTACATGAATTGTGATGTGATTACTGATATGGTTGATGGTTTTAATTTCGTTGAAAAAAAATGAGATAAACGTATTCCATCTCTTGGATCATTTAAGTCACATTATAGGAATGACATGGCATGAATTATACCATTCAATTTAGGATTTATTTCTTTTTTTGATGATGTTATGATAGGTGTTTTGATATATGTATCTACTATTTTGATATACTTGTGTTTAGTTGTTGGAAAAAAATAATTGTTACATAGTGTTATTGTCTCAACCAAAGTAGTTTCTTACTAATTAAACAAAATTAGAAAACCTAAGCAACCAATTATGGATTGTTGAGTTATATACCATGAGTCACATAGACTAGAACGTGTTATAGTGTTGATTATGTGGAGGTCATATTTCAATTTACGAGTAGTATGGGTCCTTATGTATTGATATGTGATGTACCATTAAGTTCAACCATTTTAAATGAAATGTGAAAAGAATATGATTTAAAAATGGGAAATTGAACATATGAATAGAGACTAACCAAGAAACTTATTTTTAGTAGGAAATAGGTAGTGTATATAGTTACTTTTATGGTTTTTTATTTTTTTACATTCCTATATTTAGGATTAGGTTATGTGGTGTGACCTGGTTATAGATGGGTTTTGAACTCTCCTGCACATTTGAGCTACAAACATTGATATTGATCTTTCAAAGGTGTGTGTTTTTCATTATAGACAAATCACACCTTGAATACCTCAAGTAATGTACTAGGGGTGTGGGGATGAACATGATTCAAAGGTGTTCATTCATGGGATATCATTGGATCCTCCTATAGTGACATTGTTTTTACTAGAAAAATATGATGACACATAGTTCTACAAGTGGTTTTCTACTTCATGAAACATTTTCATGAAGAAACGAATCATGCCTTATCTATAGATTAGATGATGTATTTGTAACCATAGTAGAATCAACCCCCATTTTATGGAGATATAGATACACAATCTAATAATTTTTTGATTAAGGAAACCCTATCGATACTGTAAAATCTAGAGACACCTCAAGAGAGGAGAGGGAATATTCATGACTTATATTCTTTGATGAGTAACAATGAACTGGTGGGATGATCTAAACTAGGATAATAGGTTTTGGGACATGGGTTGTGTTGATATTCAAACTTTATTTTTTTAACTATTCATATCATAAGGTTCTGATGGAAGAGTGGTTCTGTGAGTTCATACATCTAGAGTAGGGTGCTATGACCGTTATCGATTACTCAATAAGAATTATGAAGCCAAATTTTTTTCACTAATGTACCTTGATATTGATTAATCAAGAAAGAGTCACTTTGAGGATGGTCCATGAAATAATATTTGATCATAGGTAAATGCATCAAATATGAATGTATTACTAAAATTGTTAATCAGGAGTAGATTATGGAGGTGAACCTGAGGGATGATGGGTCATAGAGAATAGTAGTAGAGTCTCTTGACCAAGTGGTTTTTCATCTTTAAGGATGAAATTCTATTTTGAGGCTTCCCATGAAGTGAGTACTAGTCAGGTTGTGGGTACTAGTATCGTAGTTTTCTATAATTAGTATAGAATATAGGGACATGTAAGGAATAATTGTGATCATAAATTAGTTGAGTACCGATCTTGTAGTCGGATGAGTTATGTTAAATTTTCTGATGGGCCTTCCATATAATAGTGAGTGGTATGGGGTATGATCCAACCCCATGTTTTAGAGAGGGTTTCACAGATCCACATCATGCTCAGTTCTGAAGTGGTACCGATAGTTCAGACTGAAGTGGTGGTGGTCTTGGCCAGGGAAGGCATGCACCAGTTACATCGAGACACTAGTGTGGGCCTACTTTGGATAGTGAAGTTGTGTCACTGGTTCATAGTTCATGACAGATTTATTTTTTTAGAACCTACCCCTAAAGAGAGGGGTTGTAGAACATATATGGTGCGTGATAAAATTCTACTATCCTCTGTGTAAGTATCTTCTCTCTTTGATACGACTGCATCACATAGTTTGATATCTAGACATGTGATGGAAATCATTGGTCGTTTGGGTCTGTTTATATTTATTTCATAAATCCTATGTGGCATCCCGCCTTTTTAATACATATCTTTTCATTTCATTTTACAAACAGAGGATCTTTAAAGTCTAGTGTCTTGGAAATCAGCATCATAATACATGAAAAAAAACAAAAAACATTCATCTAAACCACTTGAAGTCTTTATAAAAGATTCATCTGATGTACATTTACTGCATCTCATATCCTGGAGATAGAAATCAAAGGAAAGGGTGATCAGAAGGCCCAGTAAGGGTAAACAAGTGACTCAAAGTACATGTGATATCAATTAGAACTTTAATAAAAACATAAATACATGTGAAATAGAATAATATGCATATCATAATAAAATAACATGGAACATAACATGAATATGTGTCTACAACATTTCATTTAGACAATTATGAACATATCACCAAGATCCATCCGCAAGGTGTCATAAAAATTACCAAGGTTATTCACCAAGGAATCGTGGAACTTGTCATATTTAGAGATTAAATATTTACCCAATTCATTAGACAACTATCAGGTAAAACCCTTAATATTTTTTTACCTTCAGGTGATCCAGATAGATCATAATCAAAAATTTAATAAATATCCCATATGGAATCAATGAAGTGGGTTTCATGCCAAAATCGTGACGTTTAAAAAGGTCTTAAATATAAGATCATTATGTCATTTATAACCCATGGAAAGGGATTGAGGGTTTTATGTATGTCTATTCATGAATAAAACATATCATTTATATATATTTATGAACACCCATTGAACCGAAATAGGTATGGGTATCACATAAATAAACAATACAATTATTGAGAGAAAGAGATAGAAATTTTGAGACGAAATTTCTTCTCCATAACGACTATATAACATGGTTCTAGAAAAAATTTAAATGAGTGGGGAAAACGTAAAACACTCCTAAATAATTCATAATAAAGTATGCGTACTGAATAATATCATGCTTTTGATATTTTAATTACATACGACATGAAAAGAAAACATGAACGAAAAGAGAAGATGTGATTTCTTTTACGAACAATTCGGCAGCCTAACAGTGTCACATAAAAATTCAGAAAACAAATTGATGAGGGAAGAAAGGGTCTCTCGTAAATTAGACATGAAATGGGAAGTAATAATAACATATAAGAATATACCCTCAATATAAAGATATGTAAAATATAATACAGAACATAATGGAAGTCATGACTTAAAAGAGGATGGTGAATGAATCCCTTACCTTGAAGAGTATATTCGAAAGATTGAGGTTTGGGACCTTGGGAAGCTTGAGGGAACCATGGGAGGACTCCTTGGGAGGTAAGGATACCATAACATCGTTGAGGCGGATTTTGAAATGAAATGAATGACTGAATGGCCTGGTATTTATAGGAGAAGTGAGGGGACAAAGCATAAATTGCCAAGGGACACCTCATCGGTGGTATTGGCAAAACCATGGGCTTGCCCATGGTATTTGCCCATGATATTGATCACTTGTGACAATTCAAAGCTTATATTACTATTCATAAGTCGACCAGAATTATTTCATGATTATTACTTTCTTAACGATGTCATTAAACACACGAATCTCAAAATCTGTATTTTCACTATTCACCGAAAATTCAACTTTCTCAGAAAAATCCCAAAATATCACCTTAACCAAATATCGATGCTCTGATTTCATAAATTTACTCCATTATATGAAAATAATTTTCTAAATATTTTTAATTTAATTTTTAAATAAAAACACTATTCACAGAAAATTCAACCGTTTTAGAAAAATCCCAAAAATATACCTTAACCAAATATCAATGCTATGATTTCAAAAATGAACTCCATTTTATGAAAAAAAAAATTAAAAATTTTTAATTTAATTTTTAAATAAAAAATACTATTCACCCAAAAAAACTATTACATAACCAATAATTTCAGAAACAATATTTTAGCAATATTATTGAATCACATTATTTAATCATGGTAGCTAATTATATTAATAATTTTCTAAGTGATGTTACTTAGTCAATTTGATCACATTACTTATCATAAGAGTAAAATCACTATTGATAATTTACTATTCATCAAAAATTATGTTGATCTTATTAGACTCTTAATTTCATACTGAACATAACTATAGGAGACCATTTCTTGAAAATCATTACACATTATTAATTATTTATGGTTTAAAAAAATATTTTTAAAATATCTTTTTTCCTAAAATGCATTAATAATATGCATACTATATTTATCCGGACATTTGAAAGTTCACAAACTTCACCATAATAAGAAATCACAGTTTTTATTTAAATCAAAGGATTATACAAGGAAGTTGAAGTCTTGTTAAATAGCCCATTATAACACCAGCATATGCCCTAATAGTAAGGTTTGTTAGGGAGATAGAATCTTGGGGCGGCTCGACCAACATTACTCGAGTAGTGATTTCTATCAGCTTGAACTTCTCGTGATGTAGATTCTGTTCCAACTTCAGACGATGAAGTTCAGCTTGGTCTCATCAAAAGCATAAGAATCATATTCTAATGAATGAAATAATCCAAAAAATAATACCTATATTTTTCCCTTTTATTTACTCATCAACTAAAACTAAAAATGTTAGTACGTGGTCATATAATTCCAAAAAAAAGATAATGCTTTATAAAAAGAAATATGACTATTAATCTCCAAAATTCAACAACTGTATCCAAAGTTCCTGAAAGACCATTCAATACAAAACCATCCTTAAAATTCATTAGAATAATCCAAAATAAGATTGGAACCCAAAAATCAGAAGGATTTAATCACATAGTCTTCCCCAAAAAAATCCTTACATTTATCTCCAAATAACATCTACTACTATTAAAGTCTCATACTAATGTGTAATTAAGATATTCACATATTCTCTATGCTAGGTTCATCATTTTCCAAAAATAACCCAAATCACCATATGTTAACAATAAACACATAAATTATTTCAAAAAAAATTTAACCATTCCTCCTCAATTTAAATCTTGCAGTATTTTATTTCCCATAGGCATATTGTACTCCAAAAGAGAAATCATCATCAAAAAAACCATTATCATTTAATCACAAAATCATTTTCATATACAAAGCAAATCCATTTGATAAAATATATGTTTCCAAATTCAACTTATTCTTGATCCATAAAAATAGCAGGTGCATTAGTCAGTCTGAAGGGCATAACAAAAAACTCCTAATTCCTATATCTTGATTGGATGGTATTTTTTGGAATATCATCATTATTCACCCTCAATTGATGATAACCAGAACAGAGATCAATCATAAAGAAGAATTGAGTCCCATGAATATGGTCTAGTAATTCATCAATTCTTGGAAGAGAGTATTTGTACTTCACTGTGACCTCATTCAGTTCTCTATAATCAATTCATAGCTACATCAATCCATTCTTCTACTTTACAAATAGAACTGGTGCTCCCCAAAGAGAAACACTTGGTCAGATAAACCCATTCTCCAAAAGATCTTAGAGTTGTTTATTTAATTCCTCTAGCTCCACATTTTCCATCCTATATGGGGTCCTTGACATCGGATGAGATCCAGGTATGAGTTTAATGGAGAACTCTACCTCTCCTCCTAGGAGAGGTCCGGGTAACTCCTCAGGAAATACGTCAATATATTCCTAGACGATAGGGACATTTTCTAAAAGAATCAATCCTTCATGAGAAACTTATTTCATTTACGAATTGTTTATCTTAAAAGGCTTTTATGTCTTAAAACCTCAGTCTTAGACAATTACATTTTTCTATAATTAATTCATAATGATTCATAAAAATAATGTGATTAACCAAACATATCCCCCGAGAGTGTGATAAACAGGAGTGCTGTAAGGCCTGTTGTCGTGTACCCATTCCCATTCGATCCCAGCTCAAAGCGGTGTTTTCGGGTTTTATCACTATGTACATTTGTGACAGAGCCACCTCTACCTGGTCGTATCCAAACAGGGATGTATTTTCTTGATAAACCACATACTTAATACTCACCAAAATACAAGGAGGATTTCATATATATAACTTTTCTATAGGGTTCCTCCTAATGATCTCATATCCTAATTTCCATAAATAAATAAACTATCCTTTGATACCAACTACAGCATCACACATTTTTAATACATAACTTTTCATTACATTTTACAAATAGAGGATATTTAATGTCTAATGTCTTTGAAATCAGGGACATAATGCTTGAAAACAACATAAACTACTCTTATAAACCACTTGAAGGCTTCATCAAAGGTTCTTCCTATGTACATTTACTCCATCTCATATCTTAGAGATACACATCCAATTAAAGGGTGAGGAGAAGGCCTGGTAAGGGTAAAAAATGGGGTCAATGTACTTATGATATCAATAAGAACATGAAAAAAATATAAATAAATGAGAAATGGAAGAATAGGAATATCATAATGAAATAACTAGGAATATTACATGAATATTTAGCTACAAAATTTCATTTAGACATTCATGAACATATCACCAAGGTCCATCCCCAAGGTGTCATAAAACTTACCAAGGTTATTCACCAAGATATCGTGAAACATGTCATCTCTAAAGATTAAATCTTTGCCCAATGCATTAGAGTGATATTAGGGTGCACCCATAATATTTCTTTACTTTAATGTGATCCACATATATCAAAATCAAACATTTCTAAAATAACCCAAAGGAATCAATGAAATGGGTTTCATGTCAAAATTGTGACGTATAAAAAGAGCTTAAAAATAAGAACATTACGTCATTTATAACCCATGGAAAGGGAGTGAGAGTTATATGTATGTAAATTCCAGAATCAAATATATTATTTTTATATATTTATGAACACCCATAGAAACGGAATAGGTCTAGGTATCACAGAAATAAACAATAGAATTTCATGAAAGAAAGAGATAGAAATTTTGAGATGAAATGTCTACAGCATAACGGCTGTATAACATGGATTTAGAAAACACTTAAAAGAGATGTGACAATGGTAAACCACTCATAAATAATTCATAATACATTATGGGTACTTAATAAGATAATGGTATGGATATTTAAATGACATACCGCATGAAAAAGAAACATGATAGAAAAGAGAAGATGCGATTTCTTTTATGAAAAATTAGGCTTCCTAACGGTGTCACATTAAAATTCAGAAAACAAATTGATGAGAGGAGAAAGGGAATATCATAATTTGGAAATGAAATGGGATGTAATAAAAAAATATACGAACATACCCTCAAAATAAAGAGATGGAAAATATAAGACACAACATAAAGGAAGTCATGACTTAAAAGAGGAGGGTGAAAAACCCCTTACCATGAAGAGTAACATCGAAAGCTTGTTGGTCGGGACAATGGGAGGCTTGAGGGAACCTTGGGAGGACTCCTCCAGAGGTAAGGAGACCATAACATCGTTGAGGAGGATTTGGAAATGAAATCAATGCGGGAAAGGCTTGGTATTTATAGGGGAAGTGAGGGGACAAATCATTAATTGCCAAGGAACACCTCATCGATGGTATTGGCAAAACCATGGGCTTTCCCATGGTATTTTCTAATGGTATTGGCCACTAGGGACACCTCATACTTTATATTACTATTCAGAAGTCGACCAAAATTATTACAAGATTATTACATCTTATTGATGCCATTAAACACCTGAAACTCAAAAACTACATTTTTCACTATGCATCAAAAATTCATCTTTTTCAGAAAAATCCCAAAATTTCACCTTAACCAAATTCCGATGCTCTGATTACAAAAATGAACTCTATTTTATGAAAATAATTTTCTAAATATTTTTAATTTTATTTTTAAATGAAAACACTATTTACTGAAAAATCATTTGTTTCAGAAAAATCCCAAAAATTCACCTTAACCAAATATCAATGCACGGATTTCAAAAAACAACTCAATATTATGAAAATAATTTCCTAAATATTTTTAATTGGAATTTTATATAAATATCACTATTCACCTGAAAAACTAGTACTTAACCAATAATTTCATAAATAGTTATTTACCTATTTGGGATGGTTTGTATTATATTTTGGTTTATTCTCAAAATCCACATGACCCTGATGAACAACAATAGATAACTTTGGATTCACATATAGAGAATAAATTATATTCTAATCTTAGAATTTTTCCCTTCTATATAAATAAGACTCACTTCTCGAGTCGTATTATCTTTGGGAAAAGAGTATCGATTGACCTAAAGAAGGTGATACCTATAGATTATTGGGAGTATCACAAGAAAATATTTGAAATATGGAGTTTCATGAGTCTCTATAGTTGTTATAGATAACATTGGTATTTTTATGAAGACATTAAATTTTTAATGAATAGTGAAAATACTACATTTTACATAAAATGAACTTTTTTATTTAAATAATTAATTTTTTATTTAATTTTTTTTTCATATCAAAATATATACATAATATGTAAAACCCCAAAATTTCATAGTATGTTATTTCTTCAAAATAATTCAATAACTTGCATTACACGCAACACTGAGTTCATACGCACCCTGAATTACCAAACTAGACATTCAAAAGTTGTTATGAATAGTATTAACATAATTTTTAATGTTATATAATCCTTATAATTTTGAAATACATATAATCAGTTTCTTAGACATAATGTAAGAACAAATTCTATTTTTCCGGTAAAATAAATATTTTTCATAAAATGAAATTTTACCACCTTTTAATGGAGAACAATTTTTAAATCCAATATTTGAAACATTTATATATTCAATTTGACAAAATAAACTCTTTATTTAGAATCGGTACATAAGAATTTAGTTTCAATATATTTTTGGTGTTAATCTGATAACTTCTATATTTGGGTGAATAGTGAAGAAATACTATATTTTAACTGAAAACAATTTTTTTAATCAAAATAATTTATAGTGTTTAATTATAAGTTTTAATTTTTTGGAAGTATAATTAAATTATATTTCTACAATTTAATCTAATGATGGTCATTGTAAGTAATTTTACTTTGAAATTGAACATAAACAAGTTTCAGTGTTTTGATAGTTATTATTTCTTAAAAATACAATTTTTGGTTTTGACAACGGGAATTAATTATAAATTAATTAATGAAAATTATATGATTTGAAATTGGTAAAATATAATTTATTTTTGAATTCATAATATCAGAATTATCTTAGGGTTAATTTTTGGTATTTATCTGATAAATTTCAATTTTTGATGAATAGTGAAAAACATTGAGTTATTGTTTAAAACAGACATTTTATTTAAATAATTATTTATTTTATTTCAATTTATTTTATTCCAAGTAGATACATAATACCTATATAATTACAATGTAACTCATTATAGTCAGTTTATAATAATTCTAGATATATAAAAATTTTATCGAACATTTTACCGCCTTTAACCCACCTCCTAGGAGCATTTACCAATATACATAAAACATAATTTTACCGCCTCTGTGAGTTGAATTTCAAAAATATGAGAAACATGGTTGATGTCAGTAATTAAAATGTGATTCAATAAGATGAAAATAATTTCTGTTGAATAGTAACTTTTTTCTTTTATTTACCACGATTAAAAGTAAATAGGCTAATTAAGTGTAAAAATGATATTTTTGTTACTCTAAATCATATCTTAATTCTATTGTAAATGTATAATTTGACCAAAAACAACCTTATAAATAAAAATTTATCATTTAGGTCCAAATGTATTAGAGTGGGAAATTTATGATTATTTAATTCAAATATAAGTTAAAAGTGTTAAATTCAAATTTTAATAACTAAAACATTTTCAACATAGATTTATACATAAATTAAATTCTACTATAAATATTCAATATAATGATATAAAATATTTTCTACATAATGGTATTTTAATTATAGTTTTTAGACCTTATATAACTAAATTTTTTTATGACACAATGATGATGCATAAATTACCGTATTAATGAAAGATTAAAATAAATGATATTATAAATTACCAAATAAGGGTTATTTGAGACTTTTTATGAATTAAAATAATTTTCAAGAAAAATATGACATTTTAGGGTTGTTTATATGAATCTTGTTCGATGTAATAATTCTATTATGATTTTAGAAGAAAAAAACAAAATACCAAATAGTGTCAAATTGACATAAAAGAGTTTTTAAAACAAATATTATATTATTAATTGATATTATATTTATAATTATATATGTTTCTACCAAAAGACCTATATAATGATAGGTTCATAATTAATGAACCACTTAGGTTTATCTTGGATGTTTATAGTCTGTTTATTAACCATATAATACAAAAATATAAAGAGACAAGGTAAATGTAAAACTATTTAATTAAGAGTTAAATCTAAAAGCTAAAGTTTATATAGTGACACAAACCTGTCTAAAATCTATTGGTTGACTGGTTTTCGACCCATTACAACATTATCTTTTAAATAATTAAATTTGGATCCATTATAATCCGAAAATTATTTTATTATAAAATAATATTTCTAGCTTTTCCTAAGGTTCCCATCACCCCTCTTAAAAAAGGGAACTTCCCCTTCTCTCAAATTCACACATCCAAACCTTTTGGATAGACCATACCCTACCCAAATATCCTACCAACTATCCTACCTTCATCCTAGAGGCCTTACTTTAGTCATAAATCCATCCTATGAATCCATTTTGATCAAATCAAAATGAAGAACCCGAAGAAGAGGTATATATTTCATCAACTATTTCAAGTTATTCCCTTCTTCCACATCCTCTTTCTTTGATGTTTGCATTCTAAAATAATAACTCCAGTATCATCTACATACTGTGACATTATTATAAATATGGTACAACTATATTGATTATTTTATCCATCCTTTGAATGACATCTCACCATACGTGCTTACATACAGCTTACTGGCTCCACGTCGGGGTGTAATTGTTATTCAATAAATTATTATTAGGATGGGTATAATAATGATGTGTAATTGATTTAAATAAAAAATATAACATGATAATTATTCTGTAAATATTATATACCATCTAATTATATATTATTTTAATATCAAAATAATGATATTGCTGCTCGTCCGTGCGTATGGATTACTGTCTCCACAACGCGATGAGATTCATTTCCACGTTCACCATTCATCGGTGATTATAAAAATATATATTTCTAATAATTATGTAATATATGAAATAATAATTTTACTGAAGATATATATATATATATTTATGTTCTTACATATAACTTATTCACCTAGATCATTTCAATACGATATGAAAACAGAAACTGCATTTATGCGTACATACATACTACCGTCTCCAAAAATAGTGTTTTACATTTCATATATATGTCTATTATACATATTTATATTCTAATAATATAATAAATATTAATCATTATTTATATTCTTTATGTATTTCAATCTTAATCTAAGTGATACATTCAAGAGTTTCAAGTTGAAACACGTACGATAGAGAACACGATTATTACCCGAAATGATAATTTAACATGGAAATTATTATAAAATGGGTAGTATAAAGTCATAAATGATCATTTATTATATCATAAATATTAATATAGTTCTGGTATAATTTAATTACATTCTACGGTCTCTATACATGAGGTTAAACAGACCCTTGACTAAAGGAAAGTGCAAGGTAAGTGTTAATTTCTCAATCTCATTATCATTCGATATTGTTTATGCGTATGTTTTTACAGGGATATATTTATTACCCATGTCAATGTATCATAAAAGAGTTTTCAAAAGGATTCTATTTTAGGGAATATTTTAGTAAAAAATCATTCTTAATTTTTTAAATAATCATTCTTCTAAATCATTCTCATTAATGTCCATGTTTTAAAAATGGGTTTTAATGATTTATTTATAGGGACATGAATTATTTTAAATTGTTAACTCCTTTAAAATTTTTCAATGTGGTATGGTAAACATTGAATCATAAATGTATTTACATTTCTTTCTTTCTAAATTTTTTGACTTTTAAATTTTTTCATGAAAAAGAGATATTAATCTCAAAGTGTTTTACAATTCATTTTCATTTATGTCAACATCCTTGGATGGATTTTAAAATTTTTTGAAGTTGAATTATTATAATACAAATCTTCCATATTTTATTAAAGGATTTTTAATATGATTGACTGTGGATGTGTTATTTTTATACTATTAACGGTTCATAGATAAAGTATTGACATTTCTTATTCTATTTTTAATACGAATGTTTATGTTATGTTTATGCCTATTCATATGAGGAATGAATTCGACTTAGTAAGTTATGGGTGGATCCCGTAATATCTCCTCGATGCATTAGTAGGTATCATGCGACAACTAGATGTGGAATTGGATAGGGCCTTTCCCAATTTGAAATATGGTTTTGGCCGAGGACTAAATCATTTTTTAGATGTCTTGGCTGAGGGCGTGACAAAAAGTTTCAAAATGTCCGGCATTATGCATTCCCTCATTATGAAATTAGTTATTACATGTGATTATTCAACTAGTAGAATATCCATTTGAGTATGTATATTGAATTATTTTTATTTATTTTTGCCATATTATGTTCAAATTTATTTTTAAAAGGCTATTGTCTTTATTACACATCTTTCCTTAAATGTTTATAGCTTCTGCTAAATTATTTACCTTTACTGAGCATCTGAGCTCACCCCTTTATTATGTTTTATATTCCCAGGATCCCAAGAAGTGATTTATGTTTTATACATAGGGTTAAGCTACGGAAAAAATGTAGTTCTCAAAGGATTAATTTTTTTGTATGTTAGAAAGTTTGATGTAACATTCATGTATGTCATCTATTCTCTAAGACAACTAAACTGATTGGTTTTCTGGTACATGATTCTTTGTAATAAAGACAATGTATTAAAATAATGCACCGTCTATAGGAATCTAGGGACGAGGCATTATAATTGGTATCAGAGGAAGTTTAGTACAAACCTTAAAAACTAGATATAGATAAAATAAGATTAGAACACATATCCCTAAGATAGACTTTGAGGATTAGTATAGAATAGCTTTCTAGAATTTTTGTACAGTAAATATTTTGTGTGTTTTCCAAGAAAATAGATCCCTATCTGGATATGAGTAGGTAGAGGCGGCTCTGGAACAGATGTACCTAGGGGTAAACCCCAAAAACAATGATTTTAACTAGACTTGAACAGGAACTGGTGCTCGACAATGGGCCTTGCTTCACTCTTGGTTATGACACTCCCAAGGGATATGCGTATGATAATTCTCATTTTCATTACAAATCATTATAAAGGATTTATGAGTATATACCTTCTCAAATAAAATATTTTTATGATTATGGATTATATCCATAAATTGTTCAATTTACATTAGGTATTTTACATGTTTGGAATTATTCATTGAAATTCATAAACAGACCTAGTGTGTGCAATTGTATAGAAATGGCTCTCAGTAAAAGGAATGTGAACTCCGGAAATATGTATGATCCAATGTGTTAGAAGGATCATATCTTTAACGGTATTAAGAAAATATTTAGAAAATAAATAGTTTCCCATGTATTCTCAACATATGAAGAAATAGTATCATGTGTTAATAAGATAAGTAATGAATTCTTTGATTTCTATGTCTTTTAAGGGATGCAAGAGACAAAAAGGATGGATGAGAGAAAGACGGATAAAGGGAAGAGGGAGAAGAAAGATTTTCCCATATCTGATAACTTTGGAAAAAATAATCATGGTAAATGCTTTAAGGGAATGGGAGTTTGTTATATGTGTAGAGAATAAGGACACCAGGTACATCATTACAAGGGTAAGAAAACAGATTCAAATGTACAATTCTTCATCTGCAAGGAGTTGGGACACTATAAGAATCAATGTCTAAATCATCAGAGTATACCCAAAATGATGCTATTGGATAACAATAAAATTATAATACTACTGAAGGTGAAGAGGAATGATTATATTTTATTACATTATTATTAAATTATTGTGTCATTAGAGTATTTTATTAATGATGTAAATGTTATAAGAATTTAAGAGTATATAAGGATTGTACTGCAGTGCTATTTCATTAATGACTTGAGATTGTGTAGAACCAAGAAAAGTTACTCAATAATAGGTTATTACTTTTGAAAACATATTTTTGAGAGAAAGATAAACCATAATTTGGTTCTGATACCAAGGTAGTGATTTTTGGAATATTACATGATTGATTTGGATAAATTATATTGGATATTCTGGACTACCTGGAAGCTGATTTATGATTTTTATATTCCATCAATGTTGGAGTTTACAACATTTTTGGATAAAAGGAGTATATCCAGTATTCTGTAAGGAATAAGGGAGAATTACTGTAATCAGTAAGGTTTTATGATAATTCATGATGTTGTAGTGTTTTAAAATAATACTCGATAAAAGGGTTCACATGTTATTACACGGAAAAAAGATCTTCATTGTGTTTACCTTACTTATAAATTTTTGTCTGTGAGTTTGGATAGAAGTTTTTTGGATAATTCTAGTTTCATATTATTTTTGGATTTCAATAAAAAGGACAACCGAGAGGCCGGGCGGCAACCTGTCGTGTCCAGAAAGGTTCTGAGACATGAACCCACAATCGAAGGGTGACAAGGGTGTATTACCTACCAATGGCCCACATGATGTCCTGGATTGAAAATATACTTTTTTATGGTCTGGTACATGAATTATAAATTCATTTTCTTGGAACCCAATATTAATAGGATACATATAATATTTTTTTATGTTATATTATCTTTTAGATTGAAATATGAGTTTGTGGTAGAAATTAGTTAATGGATGGAAATCTACTTGTCAAGTATATATTTGTTTTCATTCTTCTCTTCTTCTATGAAGAAATTAATTCTTACAAATTAAGTCAGAGATATTAAAACAAAAAATGTGTTATCCTAATATCTTATGTTTTGTTGAGCCGATGATATTTTAAATCATCATAGATTGATGGATTTGAGGCCCTCAATTATACAATTGTTTGTTACTGATGACCTCAATCACTCCTGATAAATATTTATGTTTTTTCCACCAATTACATGTCTATAATTTCCAATAATGTTCACTTAATCATGTTCATAATTTGTTGGTGACCTTTTCATTCCCCTTTTCCTGTTATTATGAATAAATTTTATTAACCCAATTTCTGATGTGGGTTTTTCCAAAAAAGCATTTTCTATTTTCAACCTTTTATTTTCAAAGAACATTTTCAAATTACATGGATGGAATTTACTAAAGGAGGGAAGAATGTATCACCCCAAAATTTCATAGTACGTTATTTCTTCAAAATAACTCATTAACTTGCACTACATGCAACACTAAGATCAAGTGCACCATGACTTACTAAACTAGCCAATCAAATGTAGTTATGAATAATATTAACTGAATTTTGATCTTTATATAATCCTTATAAATTTATAATCCATATTATGAGTTTCTTAGACATAATTTAAGAACAAATTAATTTTTTTTAGATAAAAGAAATATTTTTAAAAAAATGAAATTTTACCGCCTTTTAATGGTGAACCATTTTTAAATCCAGTATTTGAAACTTTTATATATTTATTTGACAAAATAACCATTTTATTTAGAATCAGGTCATAAGAATTTTGTTTCTATAATTTCTTTTCTGTTTTTCTGATAACTTCTATATTTGGCTGAATAGTGACAAAATACTACATTTTAACGGAAAACAACTTTTCTAATCAAAAAATTTTATAGTGTTGAATTATAAATTTTAATGGATTGGAAGTATAATTTAATAATATATATACAATTTAATCCAATGATAGTCATTTTATATAAATTCACTTTCAAATTGTACATAAACAAGTGTCAATATTTTGATAGTTATTATTTCTTAAAAATACAGTTTTTGGTTTTGACAGCATGAAATAATTTTAAATTAAATAATGAAACTTCTATTATTTGAAATTAGTAAAATAGAAATAATTTTTTAATTTGGAATATCAAAATTAGTTAAGGGTTTATTTTTTGTATTTTTCAGATAAATTTTAATTTTTGATGAACAGTGAAAAACATCGAGTTGTTGTTTAAAACCGACATTTTATTTTAAAAATTATTTATTTTATTTAAATTTATTTTAGGTCAAAATGGATAAATATTACCTATATAAGTTCAATTTAATTCATTTGAGTTAGTTTATAATAATTTTTTATACATAAATATTTTATCGAACTATTTACCATCTTTTACCCACCTTTTAGGATCATTAAAAAATTTACATAAAACTTAATATTACGGTTTCTGTGAGTTGAATTTCAAAAATCTGAGAGAAATAGTTGATATCAGTAAGTAAAATGTGTTTCAATAAGATTAAAATAATTTTTGGTGAATAGTAACATTTTATTTTTATTTACCACGGTTAAAAGTAAATAGGGTAATTAAGGGTAAAAATGATATTATTATTACCCTAACACATGTCACAATTCTATTGGATAAGTATATTTCGACCAAAAACAACCTTTGAAATAAAATATGATCATTTAGGTCCACTTCTATTAGATTAGGACATTAATTATTATTTAAATCAAACGAGTAGTTAAAAGTTTTAAATTCAATGTTTAATAACAAAACCATTTTTAATATAGTGTTATATATTAGATAAATTAGACAACGAATATTCATTAGAAAGATAAAACTTTTTCCTACATAATGGTATTTTATTTATAATTTTTATACATTAAATAGTAAAAAAAAATTATGACACAATGATGATGCAGTAATTACCATATTAATGAATGATTAAAATAATTGCTAATATAAATATACAAATAAGTGTAATTTTAGAATTTTTAGGACTTAAAATAATTTTATAGGTTAATATGACATTTTAGTGTTGGTTAGATGAACTTTTTTCTATGTAATAAAGTTATTATTATTTTAGCAAAAACAACATACCAAATAGTGTCAAAATTGACATAGAAGAATTTTTAAAAAATATATTATATTATTAATTGATATTCTATTGCTAAAAATCTAAGGCTCATCCAAATTAATTATATAATTATATAGGTATCATTAATGTACAACTTTGAGTTTTCATGGATGTTTATAGTATGTTTCTAAACTATATAATATAAAAATACAATGAGACATGGTAAATGTCAAACTATTTAACTAAGAGAAAAATATTAATGTTAAGTTAATATAGTGACCCAAACCTGTCTAAAACCTATTTTATGAGTGTTTTTCGATGAATCTCCACCTTATATTTTAGATAATAAATTTTTAGCCATTAGAAACAGAAAATTATTTTATTATAAAATGATATTTCTAACTTTTCCTATGGTGTCCCTCACACCTCTTATAAATGGGCACTTTCCCTTCTCTCAAATTCACACCTCCAAAGCCATTTGGCTCAGCCAATCCCTTCCCAAATATCCGCCCAACTTTCCTCCCTTCTTCCTAGTGGCTTTAATTTAGTTATTGATCCTACCTATGTATCCCTTTGGATCAAATGAAAAAATAATAATTCGAGGAAGAGGTAAATATTGCATCACCTCTTTCATGTTCTTCCCTTCTTCCACTCCCTCTTTCATTGTTGTTTCCAATCTAAAATAATAACTCTGGTATCTTCAATATGTAATTACATTATTATAAATATGGTACAACCATATTAATTATTCTATGCATCTTTTGAATGGCATGTCATCATACGTGCTTACGTACGGCTTACCGTCTCCACGTCGTGGTGTAATTGTTATTCAATACCTTATTATGTGGATGGCTATAATAATGAAGTGTAATTGATTTAAATAATAAATATAACATGATTATTATTATTTATATATGATATAATATACAATTATATATTATTTTAATATCAAAATAATGATATTGTAACTCGTGCGTACGTATGGGTTACCGTCTCCACGACGCGATGAGATTCCTTTCCACGTTCACCATTCATAAACGATTATAAAAATATATTTTACTAATAAGTATGTAATATATGACATAATATTTCTACTGTATATATATAGGTATTTAGTTACTTACATATATCTTATTCTCCTAGATCTGTTTAATACGATATGAAAACAAAAACGGCATTTATGCGTACTTACGGACTACCATCTCCATAAATGGTGTCTTCCATTTCATATATATATCTATTATACATATTTATATTCTAAATATATATGATATATAAGTCATTTTTATATGCTTTATGTATTTAAATCAAGATAAATTTCATACAATCAAGAGTAACAAGTTGAAACATGCACGATAAAGAAAGCGATTATTACACGAAATATTAATTTAACATAGAAATTATTATTAATTTGGTAGTATAAATTCATAAATGAATCATCTATTATATCAAAATATTCACACCGTTTTGGTGTATTTTAATAACTTAATATAGTCATTAAACAGGAGGTTAAACGTACCCTATACTAAACGAAAGTACAAGGTAAGGGATAATTTCTCAATCTCATTATTATTCGAGACTGTTTATGGGTATTTTTTTATAGGTACATATTTTTTAACCATTTCCATGTTTCATAAAATTGTTTTCAAATGGATTCTATTTAAGGGAATATTTTATTAAAACATTATTTTAAATGTTTTAAATAATTATTCTTCTAAATCATTCTCATTAATGTGTGTGTTTTAAAAATGGGTTGTAAGAATTTATTTATATGGACATGATTGTTTTTAAAATGTTAAATCCTTTCAAAAGTTTCAACGTGGTATGGGATAGTTTGATTCAAAAATGTATTTAAATTTATTCCTTTCTAAATTTGGTGACTTTTAAATATTTTCATGAAAAGGAGATATTTCTATCAATGAGTTTTACAAATCATTTTCATATATGTCAACATCCTTTGATTGATTTTAAACTTGTTTGAAGTTGATTTATTATGATACAAATCATCCATATTATATTGAAGTTTTTTTTGAAATGTTTGACCGTGGATGTGTTATTTTCATACCATTCATGTTTTATGGATAAAGTATTGACATTTTTTATGAAATATTTAATATGAATCTTTATGTTATGTTTAAACCTATTCATATGAGGAATGAATTGGACTTAGTAAGTCATGAGTGGAGCCCGTTGTAGCCCCTTGATGCGTTGGTAGGTCTTATGAGACAACTATATGTGTAATTGGCTGAGGAATTTCCAAATGTTATATATTATTTTGGCCGAGGCATAAATCATTTTTTAGACGACTTGGCTGAGGCCTTGACAAAATATTTCAGAAGGTCTGGCATTATGCATTCCCTCATTATGAAATTAGTTATTACATGTAATTATTCAACTAGTAGACAATCCATGTGAGAAAGTATATTCCATTATTCTGATTTATTTTTGATATATTATGTTTAAATTTATGTTTAAAACTCTTTTTTTTATTACACATCTTTCCTAAAATTATTATAGCTTTCGCTAAATTATTTACCATTAATGAGCATCTGAGCTCACCCCTTTCTTATGTTTTATTTTACTAGGATCCCAAGGAGTGTTTTATGTTTGAGATGTATGGAACAATGGAGTTTTCATAGGATTATTTTTTTTGTATGTTAGAATTTGTAATGTAACCTTCATGTATGTAATCTATTTTCCAAGACTGCTAAACCAATCGGTCTTTCAGGACTTGATTCCATGTAATCATGATAACGTAATAAAATAATGCACCAACTCTGTGAATATAGGGTTGGTTCATTACATAATACCTGTATAAGTTTAATGTAATTCATTTGATTCATTTAATAATAAAGGATTATATATAAAATTGTATTGAACATTTTAAGGTCTTCTTACCAACTTCAAGGTGCATAAGAAAATTTTCCTAAAACATAATTTCACCACTTCGATGAATTTAATTTCATAATTTTAAGAAACACGGTTGAAGTTAGTAAGTAAAATGTTGTTCAATAGGATGAAAATAATTTTTGGGGAATAGTAACATATGAATTTTATTTACCAATGTTAAAAGTAAATAGGATAATTGAAGTTAAAAAGATATTATAATTTCCATTACCCATGTCCTAAATCTATTAGATAAATTTATTTCTACCAAAATAAACCTTAGGAATGAAATAGGATTCTCTTGGACCCACTTGTATTAGATTAGAACATTTATTATTATTTTATTTAAATAAGAGTTAAAAGTTTTTAATTCATTATTATATGAATAAGAACATTTTAATATAGGGTAATACATAAGATAAATTTGACTATAAATATTCATCATAAAGAAAAACATATTTCCTAATTAATGATATTTTATTTATAATTTTTAGACATTAAATAATTAAATATATTTATTACACAATGATGATGCAGTAATTACTTTATTAATAAATTAATAAAATAATTGATGTTATAAATATCCAAATTAATGTAAATTGATACATTTTATTTATTACAATAACTTTCTATATAAATATGACATTTTAATGTCATTAAATTTATTTGGTTTGAAGTAATCATGTTTTTTTGACGTTCACAAAACCAAATACTAAATTGTCTGAAAATTGACATAAATGTGTTTATAAAACAGATACTATATTATTAAATGATATAATATTCCTAAAAATATATGCTTCAGCCAAAGGAGTCATATAATTATATATATGTCATTAATTAACCGTTGGGGGTTCACTTTTCTTTTTAAAGTATGATTATTAACTATTTATTATAATAATACAAGAATACATTTTAAAAGTTAAACTATTTAACTAAGAGTTAAATCTAAAAAATAAGTTAATATGGTGACCTAAACCTATTGGAAACATAATGGCTGAGAGGTTTTCCACACAAACCAACCTTATCCTCAAAATAAATTCTTTTGGATCCATTGGAAACTGAAAATTATTGTATAGTAAAATAATATTTCAACCTATTCCAAAAGTGACCCTCACCTCTCTTATAAAAGAGTACTTTACCTTCTCTCAAAATCACACCTCCAAATCTATTTGACTCGACCAAAACTAGATCAAATATCATCCTGAATACCCTAACTTTATCCTAGAGGACATAATTTTATTAGAAAGCCATCTTCAGGATCTCTTTTGTTTAAATCCAAAGGAAGCACTCCAAGAAGAGAATATTATTTCATCACCTCTTTAAATGATCTTTTCTTCTTCTACTTACTATTTCTTTCTTATTTACCTACCAAAATAAATACTCCAGTAACCTCTAAATACTATGATGTTATTATAAATATGTTACAAACATATTTATTGTTCTCTCCATCCAATTAATTACAATGTCACCATATGTGCATACATACAGCTTACCGTCTCCACATCGTGGTGTAGATTGTTATTCAGCACTTCATTATTTGGACGGGTTATATAATGAGTATAATTGATGAAAATAATAAATATCAATCGTTAATTATTATTTATATATGATATAACATCCAATTTATATGATTTAACCATAAACAGAATGATATTTTTCTTGTGCATACATATGGATTATCGTCTCCATGAATGCGACGAGATTCATTTCCCATCATAACCATTCAAGAATAATTTTCATTTTATGATTAAAAATAATGTTTAAGAAATTAATATCATTCTGTATATGAATCAAATACATCCAATCCATAACAAACATGGCTTATGTAATCAATAATATAAAAGAAAATTAATCAGTTAACACCTTAAACGATGATACTACTGAACAAATTTTAACATAGCAATAATAAAAGATATTATATGATATCATATTTATGTATTTGGTTTTTTATCATTTAATAAAAATTATTTAAATATTATAAAAGATTTTATATTACCCTCTATCATGTAAATGTACAATTTAAGGTTTAATTCTACAATCTCTTTATAATCCGAGGTAGTTTATACATGAGTATCTACTGTGAACTCTTTATCATCCACATATGTGTTTCCTACAAATGTATTTGAAAAAAAAATTACAATTTCCTAGACTATGGGTTAATGTAATTTATACCATTTTTATTTTTTTATAAAATTTTTATAAATTAATCATTCCATCATTTTCCAAACAAGGTCATTTACGTCCTTTTCGACAAAATTATGAAATGAATTTTTTTTAAACATATATGGTGAGTGCGGCTATATTCTGCCATTATAACATCTTTGAAGCATCCTTTACAAGTTTATAAGAATATTTTCGAAAAAAATGTTTTCTTTTATAATGATGTGACATTTAAACGATTTTAAAATAAAAATAAATATTTCTCTCAAATAGTTTTGATTTCATCTATGTCAACATCATTTGATGAATTTTATACTTGTTTGAAGTTGATTTATTATGATACAACCTTCCATATTATATTCAATGTTTTTTGATATGTCTGACTATAGATGTGTTATTTTTATACCATTTGTGGTTTATGGTTAAAGTATTAACATTTTGTATGCTAGTTTTAATACGAATGTTTATGTTGTGATTCAACCTTTTCAAATGTGGAATGCATTAGACATAGTAAGTGACGGGTGGTGCCCGCTATAGCTCCTTGATGAATCTATAGGTATCATGAGACAAAGTAATGTCTTGGCACAAATCCTTGACAAAATCTTATTTGTAGTCCTGGCACGAGGCCTTGACTTTGTGATTATGATATCTGACATTAAGCACTCCATCATTTTAAAATTGGATATTGATATTACATGTAATTATTAGATTAGTATAATATCCATGTGAATATGTAAATGGAATTATTTGATTTATGTTTTCCATATTTTTTAGAAGTTTATGTTTTAAATTATTGTGTTTTAATCTTATAAAATTCCTTAAATGTTTATACTTATTTCTGAAAGTCTCCGCTATATTGTTATCCTTACTAAGTACCTAAGCTCACTACTTTCTATGTTTTATTTTTTCTGGGGTTCGAAGAAATATGTTATGATTGTCCTATAGGGATATACTACAAGAGATGAATATGTTCAATGGATACATAATTTTGTTTTTTTTTTCTTTTTAATAATTTAATGTAAAACATAAGTATGTATCTAGTACTTCCAAGGATACTAAACTGATTAGCATTTCATGATTTGATCCCTTGTGATCATTCCAATTTTATTTAATAAGGAACCGACTCTAGGTAACTAGGATCGAGGCGTTACACTTTATAGATATAGTTAGGCAATAAGAAAATCCCCCACAATTCAATGATTGAACATTTCACATGATTGGGAGAAGAGAATAAGGAGGGGGAGATGAGGCTCGTGATGCTATTTAGATATATCAAATTTAGTATTTTTGTTATTTTCATAAATAAATTATATTATACTATTGTATACCTATTTTGGATACTTTTTAGAGACATCAAATGTATCATCATCATTTTTATATGATGATCCATTGGAAATTTTATATCATCTTGTTTATTTATATTTCCATTGTCTTTAAAATTTCTTGTGCTATTTAATTTTATTATTATTATGCTATGTTACACTTTGGTAATGATGAAATATCCTACCCATAGAAAAACTATGGATAGATACTACTAATTATCATCCCCTGGTGTTTGGGATGATTTTTCGGAGGTTATGTGTCCAACAGGGCTCAAGGCACTATTGAAAGGATACTCAGATTGGGATATTACAATGATTTTTATGAAGATCATAATTTTAGATGATTTAGTTCTGGTAATAATCATTTGATACTATTTTTATGTTTCCAAATGAACTATAATATTAAGGATCACAAGTCGGTATTTTTTAACTTATTTAATATTCATCTAAAAATATGAAATATCCTTGCATGAAAATCCTAGGTCTTTATATTTGGTATTTGAGGAAAGGTTTAGATATCCTTTTGAAACAAGTATGAGGAGACATTAGTGAGATTACAATGTATATTTCTAAGGGTATGACTAGAGATATCTCTAATTATGATTTTGAGGACGATTTAATCTATAGTAAAATGTCTAGGAATTTTAGAAAAAGATAAATATTGTGAATCTCATGAAATTCCATCCCTATCTAGATACTATAAGTGGATTTGGATTTGTCACATATGTACATGGCGGTAATACCTCAAAACGGTTTCCTTGAGCAGTACTCAATCGTCACTTGGTGAATTAAATTGGTTCCTTGTTCACAGTTGTTTTGAAATATCTAATAGATATTCTTTTGAAATTAACAAACTCTTTATGAACAACCATAAATTATTTAGATATATTATTACTATGAATGTCCTTTGATAAACTCAAGGTTTTAATGATTAAAAATAATAAATATTTATTTTGAAAAAATATATGTTATTTTCCTGATTATTTGGTTTTTCATTATGATTAAATTTTCTCACACTGTGATAATTTTTTTAATAAATGGATGGAACTAGGAGGAACTATGATAAAAATGAATGTGGTGGAATATATTCAGATGAGAGTACGAATGTGAAAAATAATATAGTAAATGATTTTGTGATTATTACTAATTAGTAACCATGATATAAAATTAAAACTATAAACGTTAACCAGATCTCAAAATCACTAAATAAGTGAATTATATGGTTTTATAATAGTTTCAGTGGAAGATACCATAGAAGAAAAAAATTAAATTTTATATTGGTTGGGAATGCAGAATGAATCACTCAATAGAATGTCTCATAGGGATGATGAGGTTTTTTCAGAATGGAAAATATGGACACAAACGAAGTAATTTCAAATTATAAATGATATTTATGGTAAATGAAATGGATCAAAAACATTATACCTATGTTATCATAAACCATGGAATGTGTTAAATATTTAAAGAATGGGTGTTATGAAAATCAACATAATAGGTGGATTGTTAATGAAATGAATTTACAAGGTTTTATAAGAAATTCATTTTCTATTGATAATGAAGATACTAAGAATGACATATAAAATTAAAATCTGAATTAAGGAATAAGATGATGAATCCTTGTTTATAATTTGTAGAAGAAGTGTATGATTGAAGTATCTATGTATTGGAATTAAATAGTTATGAAATATATTAGGGTTGTTAATGTATATGTCATTCATTAAGGAGTTGAAAAAATATTTTTAACGGTGATAATGAACAAGAAATGATATTTAATTTCTTGATTATTTTTTATCAAAAACATATTATCAGGGTATTTTAAACATTAATATGTTTCGAATGTTGAGAAAAATGGGGATTTGTTTTGAGAAAGATATGATTAGTTTGAATAAATTAAATTGGATAGTTGTGATGGACATAGAACATTTTAAGGATTTTTTTGACAATGTGGATTATTCTATAATGTGTTGACATTAAAATATTATTTCATTATGAAAAATTTCCAAAAATATATGTTTTATTTAATTAATAATGAAGCATTCTTTTTTTAAATAATGTTTTTTGATAATTCTATAAATTAATATCTTTCAATAGGATATATGATGAAGGTGTCTATATGGTTATTATGTGACAATTAGGAAATACATCATGATGTATGGGGGATTAAGGTAATTTTTATTTTGATAAATATTGTGTCCTTATTTAAAAACATTAAATTTTGGTTGGGTTATAAGGTAATAGATTTATGGAAATGTTTACGTTGAACATTCAATGATGTTTTAATGATTAATGTATTAATAAACAATATGATGATTTATTAGTATTTGATAACCTGTGATAAACATTTGGATGGGATAGTAACTAAGGATAGTAGTAATGAGTTATCATTCGTAAAATGGAACATATGATCTATTAGTGCTTCAAGAATAAAAAATTCACCATTATTTTAGGCAAAATAAATTATGTGAAAATTTATCAAGGCACAACCGAAAGGGTAATAGTTTTATTAATAAATGTAATGAGAACATGTTATAATATCCTCTCATTAAAGTTATTCACCTTTATGAAAAATATATTGAAATTAAATTATTTATTAGTAAAATCAGTTATGATGATATAAATGAACAATTTTATGCCTATTTAGTATTTGGTTGAATGGAGCCCCACCTTCTTTGGATAAGTCAATTGCTTATGATCACTTATATTTATAACACTCAATAATTATTTATGATTTTATTAGATGTTGAAATTTTTATTTCAAACAAATTTTCTCCTATGTGGAAACCTTGTTATGAGTTACTTTGGGTAAATATTATGTTTCCAACAAACCATTTTAATTATTGTTTTATTGTCCAGTTGTATGATGTGGGATTAAGTGAATGAATTTTCAAATGTTGAACATTTTCTAGGATAGATGAATTTACAATGATAGATTTGTTTTCAGGGGTACAATGTAACACCCCATGATTTTGTAAAACCCACACACACCCATACACACCCACACCCACACACACAAACAAATATATATATATGAAATTAATTTAATTATTTCGATATTTTTTGCAACACCAAATATTGAATCTATCCTTCCTATGATAAAAAACTATGTTCATATTTTGTTACAGACAATAATATGTGTATAATAAATTATACACAACACTTATTTTCTCTTTTGTTACACATGATACTGTGTTTATATTGTTTCAGAAGAAACACTATGTTTAAACGAAACATAACATATTTTGACATATTATTATTTAATATGATAGTTATCAACTAGCTATTAGAATGGTGGGTATTAACAGGATTAAAAAAATTAATGAAAATATATGCTTTACACATGTATGTATAATTAATTCCCGAGTTTCTAATTAATTACAAATCGAAATAAAAACCTTTTGAAATTAAATGAAATAAATTTCCAAGAAATTATATTTATTTTTATTAATGTTTTCAACCTTATTAGACTAAAAGAACTAAATTTTTGTTACTTTTTTTAATAAAAATTAGTTATTATATATTAAATAATATATTTAATATTTACCGTATGTTATTTTCTAGAAAATAGATAAGAATAGAGTATACTTTGGGCATAAAACTACATTTTTCTAAAAAACAGTTGTGTCAGCATTGGAAAACGTAATTTAAAAATAATTATTACCACATATAAATAATTGATATTGAAACATAAATTTAATATTTTCAATAATAATATAAAAATTATGTTAGGGTTCATTTTTTATTTTTTTCTGAAAAGTGTCATTTTTCGATGAATAATGAAAAATACTGAATTTTAATTAAAAATTATATTTTTATTTAATTTATTTATAAATAAAAATAATATTTTAAAACAATTTAAATAGAAAACAATTCAATTATAAATATATTAATCCAATCAATGTCATTCTAATCAATTTCATATTGATTTTTGATAAAAAACTTGTATACTTTTGAACATTTTCTCATTTATAACCAAATTTCTCATCACCTATATAATATAATTTTTAAATTAAATTTTTACAATTATGTGAATTGAATTTGGAAAAATGGATTCCATATATTTTATTATTTTAAAATATATTATTTATTATGTTAAACATAATTTTATTATAGAAATGAATTGTGAATGTAGTAAAAATTATTTACCATGGTTAAGGAAAAAATAGAGTTACCAAAAGATTAAACAAAAAAGATATGAGTAAAAATGACTTATACCCTTATATAAAATCTTTTATATGTCCATATTTCTTCCATTAATACTTTATGTTTTTACAAATTTTCCATTTTGACCATTTTTAACCATTTAAAAACCCCGAATAAACCAATTCCTTTTAAATATTCCAAGTGTTTTCTATCCCCCACTTAGAAAAGGCCAACCCCTATCCTCTCTTCTTCACACCATAAAAACAATATGATTACTTAAATTGATTATCAAATAACATACAAACATCCCTAACATCATCAAATAATCCATACACTAGACAAAAAACAAACCATGGGTGGATTTTGGTGAAAACATGGGGAGGATACTCGAACAATAATTAGCATTCATCAACAGGCATTTTTTATTATAATTACATCTCAAAATCCTTAAATTCATATTATATGATGATGATATAAAATAATAATTATATTTAATATAATAATATATTTTTATATGAATTTCATGACCCACTACCATCTATACTTCAATCAAATGGGTTTTGAAATCTTCATTCATGTGTATGATGTATTGTAACCTCACAAACCGTTTTAATTCATTTTTCTTTTACCAACTCACATGGTCATACATAATTATAGGTTTACTATTTATATATTATATTATTGGTATTATTATAATTTTTAATTATTATATCACATATACCCTCATGAATTGTATTTTTTGGGAATATGATTTTCTTGCTTGTATTTATAGATGACTACCACCTCGGAAAGAGTTGTGATTCATTCATGCTTTACATGGAATTTATAAGGTATGGATTTAATAAACATAAGTGATTTATATATAATAATAATTATATTTTAATGATAATGTATATTATTTTTTCCTTTACTTTAATCTGATAAGAATATGGAAACAATGGTCATGTGTGTGTATGACCCATCGTATCCATGAATGGTGTATTCATTTTCTATCATAAAATTTAATGAATTTACCCAGAAAATATATATATTTATAATGAATATATATTATATTTAAATAATTTTTTAATTCTATTTTTTATATAATCCTGATCAATGTATTAGAAATTATATATAAATAATCAAAATATATATAAAAAACAAAGTTATTGTTACATGAAAGTAACATGAACAAGGAATTGTTAATAAACATGTAATAAAAGGTAATATGAAAATAATATATGGAATGTTATATATTAAATGGATATTTAATTAATTAATAATAAACTAATATTTTTATATAATATTTCTGAGTGTGAATTTCATAATTCAAGACATAATGTAATGTATTTGTATCCAAATTTTGAATTTATTGCGACACAATCCATTTTAAACAACCATATCCTTTATGTGGTGTATATAGTTCCCAGGAATATATTTTATGATTATCCCATAGAAAAATATTTGTATTTTTTATATAAATTTTATGATCTGTCTTTAATAGGGATTATGGTTTCATTCTATCAATATAGTAAGGGATTTTTGTCTCAATTTTCCATCATTTAGATATATGTTTTCCTTTACACATATAATATTTTAATAGGTTTATATATTACCCATTTTAAATGATATCCGATTAATCTCTTTATTTTCACGATATTATAATTATCCTTTAATTTTATTATTTTATGTGTATTCTTATTTGAGGTTACCAAAGTGGTAAGAGTCTTTTGATATAATCTCATTATTTATCGTGGTTTTTTTGTATAATTCTTTCGATGATAATGTCTTATAATCCATATCTCATGAAAATAAATATTTTTATTCTCATATACATATTATTTATATTTCCATTTAATAATTCCATTTTTCTACAATACCATGTTTAAAATAACTGAGAAAATCTTTTTAATAAAATCTAACATTCTGTCTCTCTTCAGTTGGAAATCTAGTTTCATCAATAACTATGATTTCATAAAAAAAATTCCAAATAGATTTAATTATTTTCCAAAGAAAATTATTCACAAAAATTATAAAAAAAAGTTTAGAAGTAATTTTCATATTGTTTTCCAATCAAATATCATTTTTATTTTACAGAATGTTTGTAAAAAATATTTGTTTTTAACATTCAAAGAGTAAGAATTTTTTCCCACAGTCATGACCACTCTATTACTTCATGATTCCATTACATGATTTCAAAATTATTTTAAACTAATATTTATTCATCATTATTTGTGAAATTTGAATATGTTAAATTAATTATTTCAAATTGTAATATAATTTCATAATTTTGTATGGTTTAATGATGTTGTTAAAATTTTAAAATATATTTTACTTAAGAAATGATAAAAATTATTTATAAATATTCTTTTGTGCTTTTTATAGGAAATTTTTAGCGAAAAAAAATTTAATATGATTTATATTCCAGAATGTTTTCTTCAATCAGAAAGGTTATTATCCGCTAGAAATGTTTTAAACAATCAAAATCATTTTATATTTAGTATAATAACTTTTCATGTTATCTATGTCTTATGAGGGATATGATCCTAGGATATCATACTTATTCATTCTCTAATAGTATTACATTTATGGTAGCATTGTGTTTATGGAACACCTTTCTCATCCACGATTTATACCATGAAAAAAATATAATGCTACATTATTCTTTTCATGGGTTATGCTATGATGAAATTATGAAATGATTTTGAAACCAATCTCCTCTCCAAAGGTAATGATATGCTGATTTTTTATGAAACCCATTTAATTTCATGGAATATGATATGAAGGATGTTTTGTGATATTGTGTTATAGATAAATATGGTTTTCATTATGAGATATTTGGGACATATATCTCCCTTCAAGGAATTGGATGAGTATCATTAATTCATGAGATAGATAAGACAAGAATGGTGAGTGAACGTAGTTCAGTTGTAACGCCCCGACCCTAATTACCTAGAGTCGGTGCATTATTACATAACATTGGAATGATCATGAGAAAGATCAAGTATCGAAAGACCGATTAGTTTAGTAGCCTTGGAATGACTAGATACATCCATAAATTTTACATTACATCATAAAAAAAGACATCTTGTCTTCATATCCCCTCATACTATCCCTGCAGGTCATTCATAAATTACTTCTTCATAATCCTGGGAAAAAAATAAAACATTGAAAGGGGTGAGCTCAGATGCTCAGTAAGGATAACATTATAGAAGAAGCTTTCATAAATAAGCATAAACACTTAAGGAAATTTATAACTAAAACAAAAGCCTTTTAAACTTGAACTTCAGCCTAAAATGGAAAAGGTAAAATGAAATAATTCCATTTACTTACTCACATGGATATTCTACTAGTCGAATGATCACATGGAATATCAATAACCACTTTCATAATGATGGAATGCATAATGCCAGACTATCATAACCACATAGCCAAGGCCTCGTGCCAAGACTACATATAAGATTTTGACAAGGCCTCGTGCCAAGACACTAGTTTGTCTCATGAGACCTACCGATGCATCGAGGAGCTATAGCGGGCTCCACCCGTCACATATTAAGTCCAATGCATTCCTCATATGAATAGGTTTAAACAAAACATAAACATTCGTATTAAAACTAGCATACGAAATGTCAATACTTTTACCACAAACCATGAATGGTATAAAAATAACACATCCACAGTCAAACATAACTCATTCGATACAATATGGAAGATTGTATTGTATCACATTAACCATAATCAAGAATAATGAAGGATGTTGACATAGATGAAAATAATCATCAAAACTATTTGAGAGAAATATCCCCCTTTTCTTGAAAACATTTAAAAGTCACATTAATTTTCAAGAAGCCATTTAAACATAGATTTTTGAATCAAAGTGTCCCATAACACTTTGAAACTTTTAAAAGGAGTTTTAATTTTAAAACTTTAATGTCCATATAAATAAATCCTTAAAACCATTTTTAAAACATGGACATTAATGAGAAATATATAGAAGAATAAGTCTTTAAAACATTTTAAAATGGTATTTTGGTTAGAGATTCTAACCAAAAGAGAGACACTTGAATACAAATATTTGAGGTAATAAAAAATTTGTAATATCATGAGAATAAAGGGATTCATGATATACTATGTCAAAGTACATTATATACACCACATAAAAGTGATTTGGTGTATATCAACAAAGAAGTCTCAGTTGAATGTAAATTGAGATGAAATCTCTCATAAAGGTCGTATCCTTAGGTTAAGGATAAATCAACGACATAATTATGTGTGAAAAAATATAAATACACTAAATATGATTTAATATTTAGTGTAAAACAATCAAAGGATATTCACACATATTCTTGTAGAAACAACACCAACGAGTTGGATGTTTAACTCAACAAATGGTGAAAGAGGTAAAATTACTCTTATCAAATTCATATTAATGACTTGAGAATTATCAATGGAGTTATTATTTGTATCAAAAGTATATCCACAGGAAGGGGAGTGGAAATTATGACATAATCAAATGAATAGTGATTCCACACATAATCTTGGAGTAATATAATCAATGAAATATGCGTAAAGCCGAATGAGTGGAAATTGAAATCTCAAATTCCCTTATCGATTTGGTAACTTACGAAACAAAAAACCATGAAATAAGGATCATACCATGACTATGTAAATACCCATAAATTAAAGTATATTACACAATGAATACAATCATGGGTAGTACACATACACCACATGTAATAATTAAGTGGTGAACAATGGAATTCTCACGAAATTAAGAGCGAGATAAGAAACTCCTTACCATGTTAATCAACTGAGTCGTATGGCCAAAAGTTAATAACCACCAAATGATTTATAGAATAACATGAATATAAAGATAATCATGATAATATATATCAAATGGCAGTACACAATACACCACTTTCAATAATTTAGTGGCGAACAATGGAAATCTCACGGAATTGAAAGTGAGATAAGAAAATCCCTTACTTGTACTTTTTCCTTGGTCGATGGTAGGTTTACCTCCTGTATAATGGTGAAATAATTTTTATTTAATAATACAATAATCATTTACTTTAATATTATATCATATATGATCTTTTAACATTGATTTGTTAATAATATCTTAGAATTATCGTTATTTCGGGTGTTAACGGGTTCATTTTACTTTATATTCTTTGTTATGTGAGCCATATTCGTTATTAATGGGATGTATATTATTCATATCCAGAATGATATAAATTCCTTAGATACTATTTTTAAATCATCAAATTATAATTATACTTGAATGGATATGATGGACAATGAATCTCATCGCGTTCGTGGAGACGGTAGTCCGTACATACGCACGAGCGACAATATCATTCTTTTGATATTAAAATAATATATAATTGGATTTTATATCATATATACAGAATAATTATCATGTTATATTTATTATTTACATGAGTTACACATCATTATTATACCAATCCAAATAATAATATATTGAATAACAATTACACCACGACGTGGAGACGGTAAGCCGTACGTACGCACGTATGGTGACATGTTATTCAAAGGATGGATAGAATACTGAATATGGTTGTACCATATTTATAATAACATCACAGTATATATATGATACTGGAGTTATTATTTTATAATGGTAATAACAAAGAAAGAGGAAGTGGAAGAAGAAAGGAACTTAAAAAGGGGTGGTGAAAACATTACCTCTTCTTCGGGTTCTTCCTCTTGATTTGATCAAAAGGGCTCCTTAGGTTGGCTTTCTGATCAAATAAGGCCTCTAGGTTGTAGTGAGGGAAGTTCGGAGAGTATTTTGGCAGAGTTTTTCCGAACCAAAAGGCTTTTAAGGTGTGAAGAAATGAGAAGGAGGAGTGCCTTTTTATAAGAGGGGTGAGGGGCACCTTTGGAAAAGCTAGAAATATTAATTTATAATAAATTCATATTCAGTTTCTAATGGCTCCAAAGTTTACTATTAAAAGGTTAAGGTGGTGCTAGGTATAAAACCACTCAACCAATAGAATTTAGACCGGTTTGGGTACTTATATTAACCTTATCTTTAAGTATTAACTCTAAGTTAATTAGTTTCACTTTTACAATGTCTCTTTGTATTTTTATATAATATGGTTAATAAACTTACTATATACATCCCAGAGACCCCCAAGTGGTCCATTAATGATGAAACTATAATGATATAAGTCTCTTGGCAGAACATTAGATTTTTAAGAATTTAATATCAATTAATAATATAATATTTGTTTTAAGAACTCTTTTATGTCAATTTTGACACTATTCAATAGTTGATTTTTGTGAAACTCATAACAGATTGATTACTTCGAAAAAAGTCAATTAAATCAATCCTAATATATCATATTATCCTAGAAAATTATTTTAATTCATTAAAAGTTTCATATTATATTTATTTGGGTATTTATAATATCAATTAGTTTAATTTTTCACTATTATAGTAATTACTGCATCATCATTGTGTCATAAATAAAATAAAATATTTAATGTCTAAAAATTATAAATAAAATATCATTATGTAGGAACTCTTTATATCTTTCTAATGAATATTTATAATATAAAATACAACATATATAACCATATGTAAAAATTGTTTTTCTAAAAGTTATATGCTTGTGTCATTTTTGTATTCATTTTAACTTAATTAAAATAAAGTGTCATTATCACTTACAAGTGGATCCATGGGGTCCCAAAATCGACCCAAAGATGCCCATGGTCTACCATGTATCAACCCATAGGGTTAAGACACGTTTTAGGGTAATTTAGTATTATTATAATATTATTTTTTAACCCTTATTTACCGGATTTACCCTTAACCATGGTAAATAAAATATTTACCGCAGTAATTATTCAAAATGTCTAAAAATAAAAGTTACCTATTTACACAATTTGAACATCCTGATTCCAAATATGGAATCCATTTTCCTAAATTCAAAACACAGAAGTGGCAGAAATTAATTTAAAATTAATTCCCGCTGTCAAAACAAAAAGCGTGTTTTTAAGAGATAATAACTATCAAAAGATTGACACTTGTTTATGTTCGGTTTAATTGTAAAATTATGTCCAATGACCAACATTATATTAAATGGTAAAAATATATTCTAAATATACTTTAAAACTACTAAAATTCATAATTTATCACTATTAATTATTTTGATTAAAAAAGTTGTTTTTAATTAAAATTTAGTAATTTTCACTATTCATCAAAATATGAAAGTTATCCGAAAAGTACCAAAATTTCACCTTAGGCTAAATTAGATATTCCGAATCCAAAAATGAAGCCCATTTTGAAATATAAAATATATATAATTTTAAAAATTAGTTATTACTATTCATAATGGCTAGTTTCATCGGTTGTGGTGTGTGTTAAAACTCGAAGTTGCGTACAACACATGCTACTGTTTTATTCAAAGGAAAGCATACCATGGAAGCTTGGGATGATTCATTTTAAATTTTTTTGATGTCTCCATTTAGTCAAAAAGTTTAAAATATTGTATTTAAAAAAGCTTTCACTATTAAAAGTTGATAAAAGTGCAATACTGAAAATGAATCTGTTCTTGCATTATGACTAAGAAACTCATAATATGGATTCTAAAATTATAAGGATTATATAAAGTTTAAAATTTAGTTAATACTATTCATGACCTCTTTTAATGGATTTTTTTTGTAAGTCAAGGTGTGATTAAACTCGGTGTTGCGTGTAGTGCAAGTTATTGAGTTATTTTGAAGAAATAACACACTATGAAATCTTGGGGTGTTACATTCTCCCCTCCTTCAATAAATTGCGTCCTCGCAATTGGAAATTGTTCTTCTAAAATAAAAGGTTGAAAATAGAAAATATATTTGTGGGAAAAACCACATCGGAAATTGGGTTACTAAAATTTAGTCTTAATATGAGGAAAAGAGAAATGAAAGGGTCACCATCGAATTATGATCTCGATTAGGAGAACATTGGTGGTAATTAGAGACATATAATTGGAGGAAAAACGTAAATATTTATAGGTAGTGATTGAGGTCATCAATCACAAACAAGTATAAAATTGAGGTCCTTAAACTCATCAATCTATGATGATTTGAAATACCATTGGTCTAACAAAACATAGGGTATTGGGATAACACATTTTTAACGTTTCAAAATATCTTAGTTGAAATCCCACATCGAAAATGAATTAATGAGGCCTCTATTTCAAATAAAGAGTGGAAAGTATGAAGATTACAGAAAATAACACATACTAGGGTTCCATGTAGGAAAATATGGATATGGAAGAGAAATCTAACCATCAATTATCTGATGGAGAGTTGTAGATAACATGGCTATGAAAAGGCCAACAATCCCAAAGCCATAAATTAGTGATGATTTAAGGTACCATCTAGGACAACATTTTTTTTTAAGTTACATTACATAAGGAAGAGGAATTCATTTATGATATTGACTAAGAACATTATGAGATATACTTACATTTTAAGTATATTTTCATTCTTTAATAAATTTCCACCACTAACTCAATTTTTTTTAAATGATAAGTATTCAAGAAGACTTGGTCACACTGGAAGAGCTAGAATAAACTTCTATAGAATCACATGATCCATGCAGGATAAACCATATATTTACATTGTTTTTGAAGATTAATCAAAACCAAAATGGTTAGTGAATGATCTAATGATCCCCCAAAAGGATATTCATTGAGATAAATATGTACTAATCTTAATTTCTAAAATTAAACCAACAATACCCCAAAGTTAAATAGATACCATTCAATAACCAATTGTCCTTAAAATCCTCTAATATAATCCAAACTAATATTGAAACCCAAAACATAGAAGAATTTGATTATGTAGTCTCCCATGTTACATTGTATCTCCAAATGACATCAAATACTCTTAAAGTCACATACTTAAAAGTAATTAACATCATCACATATTCTCTATTATAGGTTAATCATTTCCATAAATAACCCAAATCACTATAAATCAACAATAAAAACGTAGATAAAAATCCACCATTACTCTACAAATGAAACCTCATTATATTCTATTTTCCTTGGGCATATAGTGTTCCTAACAAAACGAACATCTTCCAAAATAACATTTATCACTTAATCACCAAATCATTTTCCTATACCAAGGGTATTCATTTGATAAGACATAAGAACCCAAATCATCTTATTATTGATCAATAAAATCATTTAACAAAAAAAATAGTCACACTAACCAGGGACTTCACGTAGTCCAGTGGTAGGCGATAAATCCCAATCACACTTTGGTTGTGGGTTCGATTCCCACAGCATTGTCTGACGCGACGGGTTGTCACACGGTCTACGTGTTGTCCTTTTTCAAAAATTATATTTTATAATATTACCAAAATGAGATAAATTCCTCAAAATAACATAATTTAACCACAAATGTTATATCATACTTTTCATTTTCATCCCAACTTATAATAACTTATCATTTTCTCAAACCCCAATGATCATATAAAACCAAATGGTTATTTATACCTATATCCACAAGAGAAGAGACAATTCTTCCTCAAATATCATTCTCACATGGAAAACAGCGGGGTTACAAATACAAGAGAAAATTATTCCAAAGTAAACCCATCAACAAGGAGTGCTAATACTTTTTAAATTTTTCTCCAACCATTTATTTCCACATAGCTTCTTCTTTGACCAAGAAAATATTCTATAGAATAGGACATTCACTCGGGTAATGGCCAGGTCCCCTACATTTACGGAAAATGACTGTAAATGGACTCTTGGGACCATTTTTATCTTCTTCCATAGTACTCTTCATTTTTCTTCGGCAATTCTTCACTTTATGTCCTTCCTTCCCGTACGTAAAACATTTCGTTGTCCCATTGAGACACTTTCCTTGGTGTCTCTTTCCACATTTCCTGCATGATGAAAATTGAGGTTTCTTTTCTCCATGGTCTCCATTGCTGGAGATATTATCATTTATCACCTTTCTCTTCCTTGCTGAGACTGGGAGTTGGTTAATATATATGTTGTTGATCATATTTTTGGAAAACTGATTTGGCATAAAGACGATATCTTTTACGCCTATCAACATTCCATTTTGTTTCTCATTGCCACCACCGTTCCCACCTTGTACATCATTCTCAAAGTCACTATGACTTCCTTGGAATCCAGCCATTGACTAAAACCAGAAAGCATTGTGTGATTAATATTAGTCGTAAAATCATTTAGAGATTAAAATGTCACCATATTCTCAATTTGAAACATATTAGGATTAACCAAGGTCATTTACTTTCATCTTATGTATATATTACTTAAATCAGTTTGTAAAGAAAATGTAAATTATCCTAAGCATATCCCCCGAGAGTGTCGTAACCAAGAGTGCAGCAAGGCCCGTTGTCGTGCACCAGTTCCCGTCCGAGTCTAGCTCAAAGCGGTGTTTTCGGGTTTTACCCCTAGGTACATCTGTGCCAGAGCCGCCTCTACCTGCTCATATCCAGACAGGGATGTATTGCTCGGAAAACTCACAAAATCTCCACAATACCAAAATTCTACGAAGTTCTTTTATACTAATACTCAATGTTCATCTTAGGTCTACGTGCTCTAATCAGAGTTTATCTAAATCTAGCTACCAAGGTTTGTACTAAACATCCTCTGATACCAACTGTAACGCCCCGACCCTAATTACCTAGAGTCGTTGCATTATTACATAACATTGGCATGATCACGAGAAAGATCAAGTCTCGAAAGACCGATTAGTTTAGTAGCCTTGGAATAACTAGATACATCCATAAATTTTACATTACATCATAAAAAAAGACATCTTGTCTTCATATCCCCTCATACTATCCCTGCAGGTCATTCATAAATTACTTCTTCATAATCCTGGGAAAAAAATAAAACATTGAAAGGGGTGAGCTCAGATGCTCAGTAAGGATAACATTATAGCAGAATCTTTCATAAATAAGCATAAACACTTAAGGCATTTTATAACTAAAACAAAAGCCTTTTAAACTTGAACTTCAGCCTAAAATGGAAAAGGTAAAATGAAATAATGCCATTTAATTACTCACATGGATATTCTACTAGTCGAATGATCACATGGAATATCAATAACCACTTTCATAATGATGGAATGCATAATGCCAGACTATCATAACCACATATCCAAGGCCTCGTGCCAAGACTACAAATAATATTTTGACAAGGCCTTGTGCCAAGACACTAGTTTGTCTCATGAGACTTACCGATGCATCGAGGAGCTATAGCGGGCTCCACCCGTCACTTATTAAGTCCAATGCATTCCTCATATGAACAGGTCTAAACATAACATAAACATTCGTATTAAAACTAGCATACGAAATGTCAATACTTTTACCACAAACCATGAATGGTATAAAAATAACACATCCACAGTCAAACATAACTCATTCGATACAATATGGAAGATTTTATTGTATCACATTAACCTCAATCAAGAATAATGAAGGATGTTGACATAGATGAAAATAATCATCAAAACTATTTGAGAGAAATATCCCCCCCCTTTTCTTGAAAACATTTAAAAGTCACATTATTTGTCAAGAAGCCATTTAAACATAGATTTTTGAATCAAAGTGTCCCATACCACTTTGAAACTTTTAAAAGGAGTTTTAATTTTAAAACATTAATGTCCATATAAATAAATCCTTAAAACCATTTTTAAAACATGGACATTAATGAGGAAGATATAGAAGAATAAGTCTTTAAAACATTTTAAAATGGTATTTTGGTTAGAGATTCTAACCAAAAGAGAGACACTTGAATACAAATATTTGAGGTAATCAAAAATTTGTAATATCATGAGAATAAAGGGATTCAGGATATACTATGTCAAAGTACATTATATAAACCACATAAAAGTGATTTGGTGTATATCAACAAAGAAGTCTCAGTTGAATGTGAATTGAGATTAAATCTCTCATAAAGGTCGTATCCTTAGGTTATGGATAAATCAACGACATAATTATGTGTGAAAAAATATAAATACACTAAATATGATTGAATATTCAGTGTAAAACAATCAAAGGATATTCACACATATTCTTGTAGAAACAACACCAACGAATTGGATGTTTAACTCAACAAATGGTGAAAGAGTTAAAATTACTCTTATCAAATTCATATTAATGACTTGAGAATTATCAATGGAGTGATTATGTGTATCAAAAGTATATCCACAGGAAGGGGAGTGGAAATTATGACATAATCAAATGAATAGTGATTCCACACATAATCTTGGAGTAATATAATCAATGAAATATGCGTAAAGCCGAATGAGTGGAAATTGAAATCTCAAATTCCCTTATCGATTTGGTAACATACGAAACAAAAAACCATGAAATAAGGATCATACCATGACTATGTAAATACCCATAAATTAAAGTATATTACACAATGAATACAATCATGGTAAGTACACATACACCACATGTAATAATTAAGTGGTGAACAATGGAATTCTCACGAAATTAAGAGCGAGATAAGAAACTCCTTACCACGTTAATCAACTGAGTCGTATGGCCAAAAGTTAATAACCACCAATGATTTACAGAATAACATGAATATAAAGATAATCATGATAATATATATCAAATGGCAGTACACAATACACCACTTTCAATAATTTAGTGGCGAACAATGGAAATCTCACGGAATTGAAAGTGAGATAAGAAAATCCCTTACTTCTACTTTTTCCTTGGTCAATTGTAGGTTTAACTCCTGTATAATGGTGAAATAATTGTTATTGAATAATACAATAATCATTTACTTTAATATGATATCATATATGATCTTTTAACATTGATTTGTTAATAATATCTTAGAATTATCGTTATTTCGGGTGTTAACGGGTTCATTTTACTTTATATTCTTTGTTATGTGAGCCGTATTCGTTATTAATGGGATGTATATTATTCATATCCAGAATGATATCAAGTCCTTAGATACTATTTTTAAATCATCAAATTTTAATTATACTTGAATGGATATGATGGACAATGAATCTCATCGCGTTCGTGGAGACGGTAGTCCGTACATACGCACGAGCGACAATATCATTTTTTTGATATTAAAATAATATATAATTGGATTTTATATCATATATACAGAATCATTATCATGTTATATTTATTATTTACATGAGTTACACATCATTATTATACCCATCCAAATAATAATATATTGAATAACAATTACACCACGACGTGGAGACGGTAAGCCGTACGTACGCACGTATGGTGACATGTTAATCAAAGGATGGATAGAATACTGAATATGGTTGTACCATATTTATAATACCATCACAGTATATATATGATACTGGAGTTATTATTTTATAATGGTAATAACAAAGAAAGAGGAAGTGGAAGAAGAAAGGAACTTAAAAAGGGGTGGTGAAAACATTACCTCTTTTTCGGGTTCTTCCTTTTGATTTGATCAAAAGGGCTCCTTAGGTTGGCTTTCTGATCAAAATAAGGCCTCTAGGTTGTAGTGAGGGAAGTTGGGAGAGTATTTGGGCAGAGTTTGGCCGAACCAAAAGGCTTTGATGGTGTGAAGAAATGAGAAGGAGGAGTGCCTTTTTATAAGAGGGGTGAGGGGAACCTTTGGAAAATCTAGAAATATTAATTTATAATAAATTCATATTCAGTTTCTAATGGCTCCAAAGTTGACTATTCAAAGTTTAAGGTGTAGATAGGTCGAAAAAAAATCAACCAATAGAATTTATACAGGTTTGGGTACTTATATTAACCTTATCTTTAAGTATTAACTCTACGTTATTTAGTTTCACTTTTACAATGTCTCTTTGTATTTTTATATAATATGGTTAATAAACTTACTATATACATCCCAAAGACCCCCAAGTGGTCCATTAATGATGGAAATATCATGATATAAGTCTCTTGGGCGAACCTTAGATTTTTAGAAATTTAATATCAATTAATAATATAATATTTGTTTTAAGAACTCTTTTATGTCAATTTTGACACTATTCAATAGTTGATTTTTGTGAAACTCATAACAGATTTATTACTTCGAAAAAAGTCAATTAAATCAATCCTAATATATCATATTATCGTATACAATTAGTTTAATTCATTAAAAGTTTCATATTATATTTATTTGGGTATTTATAATATAAATTATTTTAATTTTTCACTATTATAGTAATTACTGCATCATCATTGTGTCATAAATAAAATAAAATATTTAATGTCTAAAAATTATAAATAAAATATCATTATGTAGGAAATCTTTTTATCTTTCTAATGAATATTTATAATCTAAAATCCAACATATATAACCCTATGTAAAAAAAAATTTCTAAAAGATATATGCTTGTGTCATTTTTGTATTCATTTTAACTTAATTAAAATAAAGTGTCATTATCAATTACAAGTGGATCCATGGGGTCCCAAAATCGACCCAATGATGCCCATGGTCGACCCTGTATCAACCAATAGGGTTAAGACACGTTTTAGGGTAATTTAGTATTATTATAATATTATTTTTTAACCCTTATTTACCTGATTTACACTTAACCATGGTAAATAAAATATTTACCATAGTAATTATTCAAAATGTCTAAAAATAAAAGTTACCTATTTACAAAATTTGAACATCCTGATTCCAAATATGGAATACATTTTCCTAAATTCAAAACACAGAAGTGGCAGAAATTAATTTAAAATTAATTCCTGCTGTCAAAACAAAAAACGTGTTTTTAAGAGATAATAACTATCAAAAGATTGACACTTGTTTATGTTCGGTTTAATTGTAAAATTATGTCCAATGACCAACATTATATTAAATGGTAAAAATATATTCTAAATATACTTTAAAACTACTAAAATTAATAATTTATCACTATTAATTATTTTGATTAAAAAAGTTTTTTTTAATTAAAATTTAGTAATTTTCACTATTCATCAAAATATGAAAGTTATCCGAAAAGTACCAAAATTTCACCTTAGGCTAAATTAGATATTCCGAATCCAAAAATGAAGTCCATTTTGAAATATAATATATATATAATTTTAAAAAGTAGGTATTACTATTCATAACGGCTAGTTTCATCGGTTGTGGTGTGTGTTAAAACTCGAAGTTGCGTACAACACACGCTACTGATTTATTCAAAGGAATGCATACCATGGAAGCTTGGGATATTTCATTTTAAATTTTTTTGATGTTTCCATTTAGTCAAAAAGTTTAAAATATTGTATTTTAAAAGCCTTCACTATTAAAAGTTGATAAAGGTGCAATACTGAAAATGAATCTGTTCTTGCATTATGACTAAGAAACTCATAATATGGATTCTAAAATTATAAGGATTATATAAAGTTTAAAATTTAGTTAATACTATTCATGACCTCTTTTAATGGCTTTTTTTTTGTAAGTCAAGGTGTGATTGAACTCGGTGTTGCGTGTAGTGCAAGTTATTGAATTATTTTGAAGAAATAACACACTATGAAATCTTGGGGTGTTACATCAGTAAGAAACGTTTGCAGGTATAATGGTATTCAGAGTGAACAATGAATACCATGATGGTTTATAAAGTAAAAAATGTCTAGTATTATATCATTATTATTGATCGTTTAAGAATATAGAGGTTATTTTCTATTCTTATGTATATGACAAAAAATCATGGTCGCATCAAAATTTTATTCTCCCATGAATAATATTCTTTGATTTTTTAATGATTCGTGTTTTATGTACATTCATTCATTTTCCCATGATTCAAAATTACAATCACAAATATGTATATTTTCATTTTTAAATTTTATTATCAGGTTTTCATACTCGTATGCTCATTTTATGATTACACATCTCCATTAATTAACCCTAAAAATCATATGAGATCACCCAATATTAGGTTTTCATTCCCCAGGTTACAAAGATATGTATTATATATGATATGTCTATGAAGTGTATATGTCCTTCAGTCCATAGTAGGAGCGGATTTTGCTTACTTATTAAACGGTTTTTTATTTCCATGTTTCCAAAGACACTAAATTATTATTGTCAAATTGTGTGTACATTTGAAATGTAAAAAGATGAAAAATCAATGTATAAAAAGTATGGTTCTAAATTTTTAGTATTAAAGGATATTTTTGGTTGACATTTAAAGAAATGGATTAGAAAACTATAGTGTGGTCTCTAGTGGTACTTGAAATGATATTTCTAGAAACATATCTAAGGATAAATCTAATTATGAGTTAGAGTATAGGAAAATGTATTCAAATTTTGGTAAGGGATAGTGAATGTTATTTCAATGAAATTACATCCATTTATGGATAATACAATTAGATGAGGATCTATCATAGTGGTATCATTGGGAATAACTCCAAAAAGGAATAATTAATATGGAATATATAAAAATTTGGTGATTGAAAATAAGTCTTCCTGGATACCTTACATGACACACCAAGAGAATATTCCAAGTAAATTCATATAATCCTTACAAAACATAATTAAGGATTTAAATAATTCATTACTATGAATGAATTTATAAAAACTATAGGTTTCATACATTACAAGGAAATTTTCATGATTTAAAAAATCTATATATGATTATTGTCATTATTTTTCTTCTCATTCTAATAATTCTTTCTCATACTTTGAATTTTGGATTTAGTTATTAGATAAAACGAAACAAAATTGTGTAAATAATGAATGTGATGGGAAACATTCAGATGAGAAAAAAATGGGATGATGACTAGAGTAAGGGATGTTTTTATTATTCTAAATATGTTATCATGATATATGATTTACATTTATTACATCAAATGAATCTTACACTCACCATATAAGATTAGTATAGAGTTCCTTCAGATTTTGGGTGGAAGAGACCATAGAGAAAGAAGATGTTGTTTACTATATGTCGAGAATGTGGAATGAATTAATCAAGGGATTTTCATAGAGGGATGAGAAAATGTATTCATTCTGTAAAAGAAGTAAAAAAATAAAGTAATTGAAAAAAATGAAAAATTTTGACAACACAATGGATGAAAATAATAGACTTCCCAAGGTATCATCAACTGCGTAATGTTTTAAATGTGGAAAGAATGGGCATTAGGAAAATATATTTCCCAATGTGAAAGCTCATGAAGTGAATTAGAAAATTTTTATGAGTAATTGTTTTTATATTAATTGTGAAGAGACTGTAGATTACGTATAAAAGGATATATGTGTTTATTAATAACATTATGAAGCCTAGTTATTGGTTTCAGAAAAAAAAATTGATGGTTGATGCATTTTTGTATGGGAATTCAGTAGTTAAGATGTATAGAAGGGTTGTTCAATTTTTATTTTTTCATTATGAATTTGAAGAAATATGTTGAATCATGCTTATGACCTTGAAATTTTATTTAATAGTAATGTTATAATTTATAAAAGAAATTTTTTTAAGGGAATCTAATGCTTAAAATTTTTTCTAATGATTAGAAAATTGTTTTTAGTTTAGAAAAATAAGTGATTTATATGATTAGTGACAATTAAATAGTGATGATGACCATATAATATATTGAGGATATATGGTTGTCGTATTTTATGGTCTCATTGATTGATTTTACCAAAAAAATATATTTATAGAATATATCTACTAATCTATGTTTTATTTAATGAATAAGGAAGAATGCATGTCTTCAATTTGTTTTTGGTAATTTAGGATATTTCTATATTTCAAGAGAATACATGATGAATCTTTTGGTATGATTGGTATGTGACAATTAGAAGCTACATAGTGTTTATGGGGGATTAATGTTATGATGGTTTTGGAAAATTTTGTGACATTCTTTATTAATATTAAATTTTGGAATGGTTATAAGGTAAACAAAATATATAATAGATGATTTTCAACATTGGATGAATTCTTAGCTATTAATATATTACTTCAACATATGATGATATATGAATAATTTATAACCTATGGTATCCATTTTTGTTATGATAACTAAAGATAGAGGGAATGATTTATCATTATATTTATGAATCTTATGATTTTATAGATCATTAGGAATAAAAAATCACCTCCATTTTATTAGTATGCCATGTTGTGTAAGAAAATCTAATAAAAAACAAAGGGAGAGATTGTGCTTTCACTACTATATAAGCGGTCTTTAATAATTCTATAATATGAATTAATCAGTTCAAAAAATGATAGACTATACGAGCTTGGTTAAAATCCCTAGGTTTTTATTAGCGTTATAAAATTGCTGGTAAATGGGGTCTTTATCCACACACAAAATCACAAGATAAATCATCCCTTTATCTATTCTTTTTTAGCACTATTAAAGGATCCTTTTAATAGTTCATTGTTAGAGCTAATAAAGTACCTGTTTAACAACTCTTTTTTAGAGCTAGTAATGGTCCCCATTAATGTTCAAAGAAATCATTTTTAATAGGGGTAAAATTATTATTTTTTGATATCTATAAGAATTCCCCCATTATTAGCGCTTCCACGACCACTTTAACATCACTCCCCCACCCCTATTAGTGCATTTCACCCCACCACCCCTTTATTATCACTTTGAAAATTTACAGCCTCTTGTGGTTTCCTGGATTCAAACCCTCCACATATCCTTTGATGATGGAATGCCTTTACTACTATATAATGTATGATTTTGTCTCTTTAATGATATATATATATATTTATATATATAATTTACTTGTATATTTATATAATTATTTTGAAATACATTTATAAAATATGTGTGTCTGTTATATATATACTTATATTTATTTTAATATATTATATATTATATTCATTTACATATACTAAATTATATTATAAATATATATATCAGATTGTTAATACACACATATATGTATATATAAACATTTTATATATATCTATATAGTATAAAAAATAGTTATTTTTTGTTTTAAATAAATTTTTAGAAAATGTTTTATTTGAAAATATTAGAATATATATACATATATATTTTTTACTATTGACACACAAATGATTATATATAAACGTTAATTGTATATATATATATTTGAATGCATTTTTTTAATAAAAATAAAAATCGTATTTGTTTAATTTATATAAAATGGTTAATAAATAATCATTTTATATATTTAAAAAGACATTTCTATGTAAATATGTTGATATATGTATTTATAAATTTGATTTATTGCTATGAAATACAGTTAAATATACATATAATTTATTATAAATTAATGTTCATTGTGAAAAAAGAAAAAATATCAAAACCATAATAACAATATGAATATAATACATGATAGTAAATTCAGTACCTATTGAAAATTAGCAACCCCTCCCCCTAAACAAGGCATAAATTAAATAGATAAGGATACACCAACAAAAATATCAATTTTCTAGGCCATTTGTGACTTTAAAACTAAAAAAAGTGTCCATGATTCCACTAGGTCACTTGGGTGTATATCTAATCAGAAGATTTTCTTTGATATGTGTAATAGCCCAAAAACACTCGGATAAATAAATATGTTGGTTTGAAGATCGAGTAATATTTTTAACTTATATTAAATATTTTTTTTCATCAAAATGTTATTAAATGACCTTTACATGATAATAAATAACTAATTGTTAATTAAAAATATATTTTAAATTCTTTTATTATCCATTTTCGCTAAAAATTTTATATATTAACTATTAATTCATATTTATCCTTATCTAAAATATATTTTTAAAAATATATATAAATTATTTATATCAGTATAAATATATTTATATATTAATATATTATTTTTATTCAAATATATTTTTCTTTTGAAATATACAATTTATCAATGCTAGTAAAAAAGAACGGATAAATCCCCCTCCATTTATAAGAACTTTTTTTTCTATCTTTGATAAATGGACCCCTTTATCTATGCTTTTTCAATAGCATTGATAAAGGGATAACTTTATTAGTGATTTTTTACTTACACTTGTAAAGGGGGATATTATCTGCACTTTTTTTACAAGCACTTATTAATTTCCCCCTTTAACAACAATTTCATAACACTACTAAAGATCCCCTTTAATGTCACTAAAAAATGTTATCATAATGACCACCTTTAACTATGGTATTTCAATCAGTGATTATTGGATCATTAAAATTGAATTTAGAGATCACTTCAAAATCCCTAGAATTTGACAAATTGGGTTTTGTAGTATTGTTATAAAAATTAATTAAATTAATTAAATATATCGTCTCATTAGATTAATTTAATAATAGGAAAAAGATTATGATTTTAAATTTTGCCATGTTATCATAATTTATTAAGATATTGAATACATTTTTATTGCCTATTTGGTTTATGGTTTTATAGTCACTAACCTTATAAAGATAAATCACATTCATAAGATCAATTATATTTATCACTAACCATAATTATTTAAACTTTTCTTCAATGTATTAATATTTACGTCTCACATATGTTTTTCTATATGGAAACCTGTTTATGAGTTCATCTAAGTAACTGTTTTGTTTATTATTTCCCCTTTTAAAAGCAGTTTTATTTTTTATTTTTATGATGTCGAGTTCTATGAAGGAATTTTAAAATGTTTATCCTTCAATGACTGAGATGAATTTAGAGGGTGAAATTCATTTTAATGGGGGTTGTATGTCACACAAGTATATTATTTTAAATATATAATTTTTTCAAATGAATTTATACATTTTCATATTTTATATTACATAAAACATTGAATTAATCTTCCCATACATGAAACACTATGTCTAGGTTGGTAAACACAAAATACATAGTTTATCATATATTACACAAAATGTTGATTTTGACTTTTGTTATACACAATATTGCATTTATATTTCATTATATCCAACACCAAGATTATACAAAATGTGACATTATATTAAAATATTTTTATTTAAAATGATAATTATCAAAAATAAATTCGAATGGTGGGTATGAATAGAATTAGATAAATTATGATTATATATTTTTCACACATGTATATATTATTAATTATTAATAAAAAATTAGGTAAAAATGAAAATAAAAACATTTTGAGAATAATGGAAATTGTATTCTGAAATATTATTTCTATGAATATTAATGTATTTCACCTCAAAAAATTAACTGAATTAAATTTGGTGAATTATTTTAAGGAAATTTTTCTATAATACATTCAAAAAACATTAATAATACTCATTTAATGTTTTTAGATAAAAGTGATAAGAATAAAACAAATTTTACACTTAAAACTGTATTTTTCTAAAAAATATATCTATAGCATTTAGAAAACATATAATAAAATTTATTTTTACCATATTAAAATAATTATTTAAAAAAATAATACATTTTTTAAATCATTATGTAAAAATTAGATCGTAATGAGTTTTTTTTATTTTCTCAAAGAGTTTCTTTTTTGATGAATAGTCAAAAATACAATGTTTTGATTAAAACTACCTTTTCATTTAATTTATTTATTACATTTTATTATATTTAAAAATTTTGTAAAAGATAAATTAGTTCAATTATACATCCATTTATCATGTTTTAGTCATTTTAATCAATTTTATGTTGAATATTTATATAAAAATTGTGTAAACTTTTGAACGTTAACTTTGTAAATTTTTTTCCCTTTATGATAGTAAGATTAATTTTAAATTAAAATTCCCCAGCTGTAACACCCCATGATTTCATAGTATGTTATATCTTTAATGTAATTCAATGGCTTACGCTACACGTAATGCCGAGTTCGAACGCATCACGGCATACCAAACTAGCCATTCCAAAAAAGAATTAATGAATTGAAATAACTAAATTTTGAATTTTATATACTCTATATGATTTTAATATCAACATTATGTGTTTATTATATATTATATAAGAACAAATTCAATTTTTCTGATTAAATAAATTCTGTTCAAAATATGCAATTTTACCACATTTTAATGGCGAACAATTTTTAATTGAAATATTTGACACTTATATATATAATTTTTCAAAAATAAACTTTTTCATAATAAGAGGAACATAAAAATATATTTTGGATAAATTTTTTGGGTTTTCTTGATTACCTGTATATTTTTATGATTATTGAAATATATTAAATTTTAATTAAAAATAACTTTTTTAATCAATATAATCTATAGTGTTAAATTATTCATTTTAATTTTTTTGATGTATAATTATATAATATTTTATTTATTTAATCTAATATTACTCATTGGAAGTAATTTCCCCTTTAAATTGGACATAAACACATTAAAATATTTTTATAGCTTTTACATTTCAAAAACCAACATTCTAGTTTTGACAATGGGAAATAATTATAAATTAATTAATGAAACTCCTATTTTTTGAATTTTTTAAAATATACATTTTATTTGGATTCATAATAATAAAATTAACTTAGTCTGAAGTTTTGTTATTTTTATGAAAACATCCAATTTTTGATTAATAATGAAAAAACACTACATTACTATTTAAAACCGAATTTTATATAAAAAAATTATTATTATTATATAAATTTATTTTAATTTCAATATATATATATAATACTTATATTAGACCAATATAATTTATTAGAGTCATTTTATAATAAGATTAAGTATGTAAAATTTTATTTAACTATTTATCTTCATTTACCATCCTTCAAGGCACATTTGCAAATTTGCATAAAAATTAATTTTACTACTTTTGTGAATTGAATTTAAAAATTTCTAGAGATGTGGTTGAAATAATTATGTATAATGTGGTTCAATATGATGAAAATAATTTTTGGTGAATAGTAACATTTGAATTTTATTTACCACAGTTAAAGGTAAATAAGTTAATTACGGGTAAAACTGACATAATAATTACACTATCACATGTCCTAATGCTATTGGATGAGTTGTTTTCTTCCAAATAATCCTTAAGAATAATATAAGATCCTCTTTGTTCCACTTTGATTGGATTAGGACATTTATTATTATTTTATTCAATGAAGAGTTAAAAGTGTTAAATTAAAATGTTAATAAATAAAGAATTTTTTATATAGGGTTATACAAATGATAAATTCAACTATAAATATTAATTAGAAATATAAAAACATTTACTACATAATGGTAATTTATTTATAATTTTTTGACAATAATTAATTAATTTTATTTTTGACATAATGATGATATAAATATTACCTTGTAAATGTATGTTTGAAATAATTGATATTATGAATATACAAATAAATGTAAATTCAGAATTTTGTTGAATTCCAATATTTTTCTAGGTACATAAGACATTTTAGGGAGGATTTAATTTATTTTTTCTATGTAATCTATTTTTACTAACTTTCACAAAACCCAAACATTAAATAGTGTCAAAATTGACATAAATGTGTATTTAAAACAAATACTATATTATTAAATGATATAATCTTCCTAAAAATATAAAGTTTAACAAAAAATACTTATATAACGATAGATATGTCATTAATGAACCACTTGGAGTTCACTAGGATTTATATAGTATGTTTATTAACCATTTATTACAATAATAAAAAAAATACATGGTAAAAGTTACACTATTTAACAAAGAGTTAAATCTATAAGACAAGGACATCATGGTGCCCAAAACCGGTCTAAAACCAATTTTTTTAGTTTTTAGACCTTTTCCCACCTTTTTTGATAAATAAATCCTTTTGTAGTTGTTATATAATAAATATGATTATATAATAAAATAATATATCATGATTTTCTTAAAGTGACACTCGCCCCTTTTATAAAAAGGTACTTCCACTTCCCTCAAAATCACACCTATAAAGCCATTAGGCTTGGCCAAACCCTGCAAAAATATCCTCAAAACTACACACACTCAAAACTAGAGGCCTTAATTTTATCATAAATCCGTCCTAATGATCCGTTTTTTTCGAATAAAAAGGAAACACCCGAAGATGAGTTAACAATTTTACCATCTCTTTCAAATTTATTTTCTACTTCCACATATTCTTTCATTGATGTTTCCAAACCAAAATAATTACACCAGTAGCTTATACAAATATTGATGTTATTATAAATATGTTACAACCATATTCATTGTTTTATCAATCCAATGAATGACATTGTCACCATACGTGCATACATACGGCTTACCGTCTCCACATAGTGGTGTAGTTTGTTATTCCACACTTCATTATTTGGATAGTTATAATAATGAGTATAATTGATGTAAATAATAAATATAATATGATAATTATTAATTTTATATGATATAAAATCCAATTAAATACGATTTTACCATCAAAAGAATGATATCTTTACTTGTGCGTACATATAGATTACCGTCACCACAAACGCGATAAGATTAATTTCCCCATTGTGTCCATTCAAGATTAATTATAATTTTAATGATTAAAAATAATTTTGTAGAGCTTAATTTCAATCTATATTTGATACAAATACATCCTATCCATAACAAATATGTCTAGTGTACCAAATCATATAAAGGAAAACGAATTAGTTGACACCTGAAGAAATGATACTACTGAAACATTATTTACAAATCAATATTAGAAGATCGCATATGATATGATATTTTTGTATGAGGTTCCTAAATAATTTAATAACAATGATTTAACCATTATAAAATATATTAACCAACCCCTGAATAAGGAAATGTACAAGGTATGGTTTAATTTTACAATCTCTCTATTGTCTGAGGTTTCTTATACGTGAGTATCTACTGGGACTTCTTTATTATCCACATTTTTGTTTCTTAAAAAATGTATTTCAAAATAATTTTACCATTTCCTATAATATGGGTTAAATTCATTTATACCATTGTTTTAGTTTTTATCAAATGTTTTAAAAGGAATCTTTCTGTCATTTTCCATACAATGTACTTCATGACCTTTTCGACAAATTAATGTAAGAATGTTTTTTAACGTACACAACGGGTGCATATATTTTCCTCCACTATAACATCTTCAAAGCTTCCCTTATAGGATTATAAGAATATTTTCAAAATAATTTTTTTCTTTTATAATTTTGTGACTTTTAAATTATTTCAAAATAAAAAGAGTTATTTCTCTCAAAAAATTGAATTCATATATGTCAACATTATTTGATGTATTTTACAATTGTGTGAAGTTGATTTATTATGATAAAATATTCCATATTTTATTGAATTTTTTGTAATAGGTTTGTCCATGGATGTGTGTTCATATACCATTCATGGTTAATTGTTAAAGTATTAACACTTAATATACCAGTTTTAATATGAATGCTTATGTAATGTTTTATCCTTTTCATATGAGGAATGAATTGGACATTGTATGTGACTAGTGGAGCCCACTATACGTCCTCAATGCACCATTAGGTCTTCTAAGACAAACTAGTATCTTGGAAGAGGTCCTTGACAAAATCTTATTTGTAGTCTCGGCACAAGGACTTGAAAATTCGGTTATGATGTCCAACATTATGAATTCCATCATTATGAAATTATATATTGATATTACATGTGACTATTAGACAAGTTGAATATCCATGTGAATAAGTAAATGGAATTATTTGATATATATATGCCATATTGTTCTTAATTTTAAGATTAAATGGCTTGGGTTTCAGTATTATACATTGCCTTAAATATTTATGTTTATTTATGATATTTTTCAATATATTGTTATCCTTACAGAGCATCTCAGCTCACCCCTTTCTTATGTTTTCTTTTTCTAGGATGTAAAGATATATATTATGATTAACCTGTAGGGATAGGATAAATGATATGAGTGTGTTCAAATGGGACACAATGCTATTTTTTATTTTATTTCATGACATAATGTAAAACTTATTTATGTATCTACATCTTTCAAAGATACTAAACCAATCAGCCCTTCGAAACATGATTTTTTGTGATCAGTATAATGTTATGTAATAATGACCTTACTTTGGGTAACTAGGGTCTAGGCATTGAAGTTGGTATTAGATGAAGTTTATTACAAACCTTAGAAACTAGATATAGATAAAGTCTAATTAGTGAACATTACCCTAAGAAAAACTTTGAATATTAGTATATAATAACATAAAAAAAATAGTAGTATAAATATTATTTGGGTTTTCCAAACAAATCCATCATTTTCTAGATACAAACAAGTAGAGGTGGATCTGAAACAGATGTACCTTGGAGTGAAAACTCCAACAAGGATTTTCAGTATTGACCAAGCGTATCCCGGTACATGAAAATGGGCCTTGATGCTCTCTTGGTATTGACACTCCTGGGGGATATTCTTAGGATAATTCACATTTTCGTTACAAACCATTATGAAGGACTTATGAGTAAATAATTTCTCAAAGAAAACATTTTTATGATTATAAATTATATCCATAAACTTCTAAATTTAAGTTAGGTATATTACATGGTTGGAATTATGAATTTTTATTCATAAACTATCCTAATGTATGAAATTATTTAGAAATGGTGCCCTGTATAAGGAATGATAACTCCAGAAATATGAATTAACTAAAGAGTAAAAATGATTAGATCTTTCAAGGTTTTAATCCAACATTTATAAGTGAAATAGTCTCCCACATATTTTCATCATATGGAGAAATATAATCATCTATTAATAAGATAAGTAAATAATTCTATGAGTCTTATTGCTTTGAAGGGAAGCCAGAAAAGAAAATGATGGTATAGAGAAATATGGATAAAGGAAACTAGTGGAAGAAGTATTTTCCCATATGTGATAATTGTGGAATAAATCGCCTTAATAAATACTTGAAATAAATTGGATTTTTTATAACTTTAGAGAAATAGGTCACCAAGTACGTGATTACAAGGGTAATAAAAAGGAATCAAATGTACAATTCTTCATCTACAAGGAGTTGGGACACTACGCGAATCAATGTACAAATAATCAAAGTATACCAAAAATGATTTTACTAGATAATAATCATGTTATTATTCTACTATAGATGAAGAGGAATAATTATTATTCTTATTTTTTTTATTGAATTATGTCATTTGAGTGTGGTATCAATGATGTACAGGTTATATTAATTATGGTAATAAATAAGGATTGTATTGTAGTACTATTTTATTGAGGATTTGAGTTTATATGGTACTATGAAAATTGAGTCAACAAAAAGTTAATCTTTTTAGAAAATACATGGTTGAAAGAATGATAAATCTTAATAGGGTCCTGATACTGAGGTAGTGATTTTGGAATAATAGATGTTTTTTTTGGATAAATGATATTAGATATTCTTGACTACCTTACAACTAATTAATGGTTTGTTTATTCCATCTTTCTTGAAGTATTCGAAATATTTGTATATAAGATATATATATATAGTATTCTATAAATAATTGGGGAGCATAAATTTATTCAATAAGGTTTTCTGGTAATTCAGGGTGTTACCATGTTTTAAGAGAACACATTATGACAGTATTCACATGTTTTTACATATAAAAAGTGATCATCATTTTGTTAACGTTTCCTAAAAATCTTGGACTATGAGTTTGGACAGAAGTATTTTGGATAATTCTAATGGTTATAATAAATTAAGTTGTACATTGGATTCTATTTCTTAAAGTTAAAACATTTCTTAAGATTATTTTTGGATTGTTATAAAAAGGTTAACCTGGAGGTTGGGCGACAACCCCTTGAGTCCAACAAGGCCATGACACTTGAACCTGCAACCGAAGGGGGACAAGTTTGCATAACCTACCACTAGCCTACGTGGTTTCTAGGTTTTTATAAAGTAGTTTTTTAAAATTATTTTGTAGTTAAATTATAAATTTATTTTTTTAAACCCTATACGATTAGGATAAATAGAATATTTTTGAGTTCTATAATCTTATGGAGTGAAAGATGAGTTTGTGGTAGAAATATGATAATGAATGGAATTATACATGTAAAGTAATTTTTTTCCTTGTACAATGAATAAATTAATTCACAAACATTAGGGAAAGGATTTTAGAACAAAAACTGTGTTATCCTAATAAATTATGTTTTGATGAAACAATAATATTTTATGTCATCAATGATTTTTAGCATTGAACCCTCACAATTTTATTTATTGTTTACTTTTTTTTATTGATGACCACAATCACTCTCTGTAAATATTTACATTTTCCTCTAATAAGGTCCCTCAAATTACCACCAATTTTCTCCTTTTCGAAATTTTAATTTGTAGGTAACTTTTTCATTTCCCTTTCTCTCTTAATAAGACTAAATTTTATTAACCCTATTTTTGATGTGGGTTTTCCACAAAGGTATTTTCTATTCTTAAAAATAAATTTTCGATGAAAAATATCAAATTACGGGGACGTAATTTATTGATGTAGGAAATAATGTAACACCAAATTATTTCATAGTATGTTATCTCTTTAAAGTAATTCAATACCTTGCCCTGCACGCAACAAAGAGTTCAAATGCACCATGACTTAAAAAACTAGTCATTAAAAAAAGATTTTATGAATAGTATTAACTAAATTATGAATTTTATATAGTCCATATAATTTTACCATCCATATTATGTGTTTCTTAGACATAATATAAGAATAAATTCAATTTTTAAATAAAATAAGTATTAATTTTTAAAAGAAATTTTATCACCTTTTAATGGTGAACCCTTTTTAAATCCAATATTCGACATTTTTATATATTCAATTTTGCCAAATAGAAATTTTATTTATAATAAAAACATAATAATTTATTTAGGATAAGTTTTTTGTATTTTTCTGACAACGTTCTTATTTTAATGAATAGTAAAAGATACTAAATTTTAATTAAAAACAACATTTTAATTCTAAATTATTTATAGTGTTAAATTATTCATTTGAATGGAAATGAAGTATAATTATATTATTTGTATATCAATTAATCGAATATTCATCATTGAATGTAATTTCATATTTAAATTGGACAAAAATACATGAATATTTTGATAGTTTTTATTTCTTAAAACCCACTTTCTGGTTTTTATAACAGAAATTAATTTTATATTACTTAATAAAACTATGAGGTTTTTAATTTGATAATATATAAATCATTTTTGGTTTTTTAATAACAAAATTATTTTAGGGTGATTTGTTGGTATTTTTTTAAAACATTCAATTGTTTATGAATAGTAAAAAACACTACGTTATTTGTTAAAACAGACATTTTTTTAAAAAATTATTATTTTTATATAATTTTTTAAAAAACTAAAAATAGAAATATAATACCTATATTATTCCAATATAATTCATTAGAGTGATTTTATATTAATATTAGATATGTAAAATTTTATTGAACTATTTAACGCATTTTACCCACCTTTCAGAGACATTTTCCAATTAGTATAAAACCTAATTTTACTGCTTCTATGAATTGAATTTTAGACATCCGAGTGACACAATTGACAACAGTACGTATATTTTAGTTCAATATAATTATAATAAATTTTGATGAATAGTTACTTTTGAATTTTATTTTCCATTTTTAAAAGAAATTAAAGTAATTACAAGTAAACAATGATATTAAAATTACCCTAAACCATGTCCTAATTTTATTGGACAATTGTTTTTAGACCAAAATCAACTTTAGGAATAAAATATTATCCACTTGGATTAGATTAGAACATTTATTATTATTTTATTTAAAAAAGAGATAAAAGTGTTAAATTCAAATTTTAATAACTAAATTAATTTTAATACAGGGTTATACATAAGATACATTTGACTATAAATATTAGTTAAAAATCTAAAAAATTTAATACATAATGGAAATTTATTTATTATTTTTTCACATTAAATAATTAAATTTATTTATAACACAATGATGATACAATAATTACCTTATTAATGAAAGATTACAATAATTGATATTAAAAATATCAAATAAATGTAAATTGACACATTTATTGAATTCCACTAATTTTTTAGGTTAATATAACATGTTAGGGTTGATTTATTGTATTTTTTTCAAATTAATCTTGTTTTTTTACATTAAAAAAACTAAACACTAAATAGTGTCAAAAATAACATAATTTAGTTTTAAAAATATATATTATATTATCAAATGATATATGTTCCAAAAAATATAAATATTTTAAAAATATATATAATTATATATATGTAATTAATTAACCACTTGGGTATCTCTTGTCATTTTATAGTAGGTTTATTAACAGTTTATTATAATAATACATGAATACATGGTAAAAGTTATACTATTTAACTTTGAGTTAAAGCTAAATGATAAGGTTAATATGGTGAAATAAACCAATCTAAAAACTATTGGATGAGAATTTTTCGACCATAACCCACCATATATTTTAAATAAATCATGTTTAAGCCACTATAAACAGAATATTATTGTATAATAAATTAATATATAACGCTTTACCTAAATTGACCCTCACCTCTCTTATAAAAGGGTACTGCTTCTTCTCTCAAAATCACACATTCAATGCCATTTGGATCATCCAAAACCTACTCAAATATCCTCCCAACTACCCTCAATGAAACAAAGAAGCATTAATTTGATCATAAATCCCTCAAATGGATCCCTTTTGATCAAATCAAAACGAAGCACCGGAAGAAGAGGTAATAATTTCATCACCTCTTTCACAATACTTTTTTTCATCTAGTTATTCATTCATTGTTGTTTCCATACCAAAATAATAACTCGACTACCTTATAAATATTTATATGTTGTTAGGAATATCATACAACCATATTCATTTTTATATCCATCGTATGAATGACAAAGTCACAATATGTGTGTATGTACGACTCACCATCTCCACGTCGTGTTGTAATTTGTTATTCAACACTTAATTATTTTTATGGGTATAATAATTTTTATACTTTATTTAAATAATAATTATAATATGTTAATGATTTTTTATATATGATATAACATCCAATTTCATATAATTTTACCATCAAAAGAATGATATTTTCACTCGTGCTTACTTACGGATTACTGTCTCCACGAACACGACAAGATTCATTTACCCATCGTTACGATTCAAGAATAATTTTAATTTTTTGATAAAAAATAATTTTTATGAACATAATATCATTCTGGATATGAATTAAATAAATCATATCCATAACAATCATGACATACATAACAAAACATATATAGGAAAATGAATCAGTTAACACCCGAAACAATTATACTTATGAAATATTGTTAACAACGCAATATTAGAAGATCATATATGATATTATATTTATGTATTTAGTTCTTATATAATATAATAACAATTATTTCACCATTATAAAAGAGTTTAACCTACCCTCTACTAACGAAAAAGTACAAGGTAAGGGTTGATTTTACAATATATTTATTATCTAAGGGTGTTTATACATTAGTATCAACTAGGAAATCATTATCATCCACATTTGTGTTTCTTAAAATTGTATTTGAAAACTTTTTACCTGTTTACTAGAATATGGTATAGAGTCATTTATACCCTTTATTGACTTTTTATAAAAAAAAATTAAAGGATTCATTTCATCATTTTTCAAACAAGGTACTTTATGACTTTATCTAAAAATTTAGTTAATAATGCTTCTTAATGTATACGGCAAGTGTAGATATTTTACTCCATTATATCATCTTTAAATATTACCTTAAACTATTATTGGACTATTTTCCAAATAATGTTTTTTTATAATTATGTGACTTATAAATAATTTCAGAATAGAATGATATATTTCTCTCAAGTAGTTCAGATTTCGTCTATGTCAAAATCCTTTGGTGGACTTTACACGTGTTTTAAGAAGATTTATTATGATAAAATGTTACATATTCTATTAAAGGTTTTGTAATTTGTTTGATTTCTCATGTTTATTTCTATACCATTCATGGATAATGGTTAAATTATTAACATTTTGTATGTTGTTTTTAAAACGACTGTTTATGTTATGATTCAACCTTTTCATATGAGGAACGCAATGGTCATAGTAAGTGATTGGTGGATCCTTCTGTAGCTCCTCGATGAATCGATAGGTCTGATGAGACAAACTACTGTCCTAGAAAAAGTCCCTGACAAAATATTATTTTTAGTCATGGCATGAGGCCATTAATATGTGGTAACAATTTCTGGCATTATGCATTCCATCATTTTGAAATTATCTATTGATTTTACATGTAACTATTTGACTAGTAGGATATCCATGTGAATAATTAAAAGAAATTATTTCATTTATCAAAGAAATATTATGCTGAATTTTGTGTTTAAAAGGATTTTATTCTAATCTTATCCAATTCCTTGAATGTTTATGTTTAATTATGATTGTTTCTGATATATTTTTATCTTGACTGATCATCTCAGCTCACCCCTTTCATATGTTTTCTTTTTCCCAATATGTGATGAATTATATTATGATTAACCTATCGGGATACACTAAGGGATATGAGTGTGTTAAATGGAGAAAAAATGTTTTTTTCTTATTTTATGATGTAATTTAAAAATAATTTTTGTATCTATTACTTCCAAGGCTACTAAACTAATCGGTCATTTAGGACATGATCTTTTGTGATCATGATAATATTATGAAATAATTCACTGACTCGGGGTAACTAGGTTCAGGGCATTACACTAGTTCTCTGAATGGAATTTGAAAAAATAAATTATGTGATTTTAATATTCATTATACATTTTACCTAATAATTTCAACATTATTTTTGACTGAAATGAAAAGAAAATGTTGTAAAAATTAATTATCATTGTTATGTTAAAAATAATTTAATTGGGGTTGAACTAAAAAAAAGGATATAAATAACCTATAATCATTTATAAAAAATATTTTATGGACATATTTCTACCATTAATACTATATTTTTTTTATAATCGATCATTTTAGACCCTTTTTTTAAGTGAATAAATTGGAATAAATAAATTAATTTTACAAAAACCAAGTGTGTAATATCGCTTACTTATAAAACCCCACCCCTTCACTTCTCTTATTTAAACCTTGAAACCCAATTTTGTTCAAACTATACCTGACCAAATAACTTGTAAAATTAATTCCAACCATCCTAGAAGCATTATTTTCAATATAAATCCATCCAATGGATCCATTCAATGTAATCTTAAGGATGATACCTATAGAAGATGTAATTTTCAACAATGAGCATTTTTGTTATATTTATTCATTCCTAGCCATATATTATCAATATACCATTATTACATAAGAACATAATTATATTAAATATAATTATATTTTTTTATTTTTATTTAATTACCTTCAACCATATCCACTTTTATCAAAAGGGTTATTAAAAATCATTTGGGTTTATGATGGACTACCTACTTGCGAAATGAAATCGTATGTTTCTCTATTACTACACCTCTTGGTTGAATAGAATGATGTATTATAGTTTATATATGATATTTAAGATATTTTTAGTGATCTATAATTATTATATCACACATATAATTATGATTTATTTTTTGGAATATGCTAATGTCGCTCTTGTGTAAACCATAGTACTTCCGCGCAAAGTGCTTTGACTCATTCATGCTTTACATTGAATGTGTTAAGGACATTTAAAAAAAATATGATACACATAACACCGAAATTGTTTCCTGATTACAATTTATATAATTTAATTTTATTTCTTTCTATATGACAATGAAATGAAAACATTGTTCATATGTACGTATATCAAACTATCTCCATCAACTGTTTATTTAATTTTCTCTCGCTAAATTATATTACTTACTATATATATAATGATATTTGTGTCAAGTTTATAATTTTTTAGATGAATGTACCATGATAAAATTAATAGAAACAAAAAAAATTACAAATAAAAACATATATAAAAACAAAGCGGTAATTACGTGAAATGTAACATTAATATGGAATTGTTAATAAACAGTTAATAAAGTTTCATAATAAAAAAATATGGTATGATATATATTAATATAGTAATTTAACAAATTTATTATAAAATTTTATTTATTATATAGTTTGTTTTAACTTGAACCAAAAAAGTCATGACTTGATGTAATGTATTTTTGTTTCAATTTTTACTTCTCTAAGACTCGTTCTATATTCCCCAACCATTTCATTTTGGTGGTGTGTGTACTTCCTGTGACTGTATTTTTTTATTATTATCCTTAACAATATTTTTTTACTTATACATTTTTTGATCTCTCTGTAATGGGTTTAATAGGTTCAATATATCAATGTGGTAAGGTATTTGTGTCTCAGTTTTTTATTCATTGATATATATGTAATATTATAAACATATATTCTATTATCCATTGTGTAGGCAATCTATTTGACAAATTATATCATGAATATCATTATTTTCAGGATATTTTATGTTTCATAGTATTTTATTCTTTTACATGGATTGTAATTCAAATTTACCAAAGTGGTAAGAGTCTTATGATACAGCCTTATCATTTATCATGAGTATTTATGATTATGTTTTTTATGCTAAAATATTATGATTCATATCTCAAGAAACTCCAGAATTTTACTCTTCTATGTTAATTCAGGATATTTTTTATTAATTTTTCCATTTTTTCAATCATTGGTCCTTATAATAATTTGGAAATTGTTTTCAATGGTATTGTGTCATATGACTTTCTTTGGTAAGAAATCAAATTTTTTTAAAAACCATGTTTTCATAAAATGTGTTAATGATTTTTAGAAGTGATATTTTTAAAAAAAATATTTCAAAAGTAATTTTCATGTTGTCTTCCAAACAATTAATGGTTTACTTTTAATAAAAATAATAAATGATTTATTTCCATTAACATGCACGAAATGAAAATTATTTCCCACTATCCTAACTGCTCGTTGATTTAAATATACCCTTACATGTTTTTAGAACACTTCTAAAAGAATTGATCTCTTTAACATTTGAGAAATTTCCATATTTTAAATAAATGTTTTCAATTTGAAAAGGATGTTTAATTTTATTTAAATTTTTTTTTCAAAGAAGAAAGAATACTTCCATAATGAAATATTATAAATGATTTATAAAGAATCCTTTAAAAAAATTACTATTATTTTCGAAGAATAATATTTCCAAATTAATTTATGTTTTAAAAAGTGTTTTTTTAATGAGGATAGTAAATTTTCCTCAATAAATGTTTTTTATAATCAAAATCAATTACCATATAATATGACATATGTTAATGTTTCATATTCATTACTGGGATATAATTCAATTTTACCGTTATTAATTTTTATCTAAATAATTTTACTTTCATGTTGTAATGATTTTTATGAAACCCATTTTCCATCCATGAGTTACACCAATGTTAAATTCTTATAAAACCCTCTTCTTTTCATTTATTTATTCTATAAAAAATGATGAAATTATTTTGAAACCAGTATATTTATCATAGGTTATGATATGAAAAAATATTTAGGAAACACATTTCATTTTAAGTGTTATGATATGATAAATGTTTTATTTATTATGGAACAAATAAATATGGTTTTTATTTTAAGAAATGTGGGGAATATATCTACTTTCAATGAATTGGGTATAATTTATATCTTATGTGATAGACAGTAGTAAAAAAGGTTGTGAACTTGGTTCAATAAGTTATTTTGTCTATAATGGTGGTCTTGGGAGTGAACAATTCTTATTATGATTGTTTGTGGAATGGGACCACTCCAATATAATTTACTTGGTAGTGACCCATTATTAATATGGAAATTATTTTCTGCGCTTACGTGTTTGCCAAATATTCTTCATCTTATTCCAATTTATTATCGCATTTCTCGGGTACATTGATTTAATATGATTCTTGCCTTATGAACTACCCATAACTATTCATTAATTCAATATTGAGATATTTGATATTCAAGATATGGTTTTCAAGTTTTATAATCATGCTCTCATACCATTATTCTCATGTTATACTAATGTATTTCCCATTTTTATCCTTACTGGGTATCTAGGCTCACCCTTTCTTTTATTTTTGTTCCCTAGTTTTGTAGATATATATTATGTATGACATGTCTAAGAAGGATTCTAGTAATGAAGATCATAGTGTGATATAATTTAGTTCACTTGTGAACTTGTTATTTGTGTTCCTAAATTTTAAAAACACTATATTATTAGGGTCATCAGGTTTTTATATTTTGTAATGTATTGATTATTCTTCTAAAAAGATTCAATATACATATATGTAAATCCTGTGTCACTATAGTTTATTTCGAACGAATTTGCTTGTTAAAAGTTGTAAACCTAGATGATAATTCTTTTGTGTGGGTTTTATGGATATTTCTAATGTTGTGTCTATGGATGTCTCTAATGATGAGTCTTATGATGAGTTAATGATTGTGAAAGTTTTCTCTAATTTTTGTAATGGATATATAATGTGATTATCAAGAAATTACATCTTTTTATAGATATTATAATTTGATGTGGATCTAGAAAAAATATACCTAGGGGTAATAACTCTGAAAATGTCACAATGATATTGATTTCATATACACCCGGTGCCGGATAATGGGTCTTGTAGCAAAACTGGCTTGACACTACCAGTGGATATTCATCGTAAATTTTCAAAATCTTTATGAAACATCATGAATTATTTAAAAGTATTATTTCTATTAATGGCCTAGGGTAAACCTAATGTGTCAATGATTAAAAATATTGTGTCATTATTTACACAACCTATTTTTGATTTTCATGATTATTTAGTTTCCCCTTATTTTAATGTATCTCACACTATGATTTTAATTTTTAGTTAATGCATTTAAATAGAAGTAACTCAGTTAAGATTGAATATGATGAAAAATATGGGGTTAAGAAACCAAATAGGATGATTTCCAAAGTTAAGTATGTATTTATTATTCTGAATCAATAATAACAAAATATGATTAAAAACATGCACACTAAACAACTGTAAGACTTTCCTAATAATATATATATAGTCCCTTGATATTTTGAGTGGTGTAGTCCATAAAGTAAATAAGATTCATACCAGAGCTTCCATTTTCAAATTTGATAATTTTATTAGTTTTGTTGGGATTCAGGTAGTTCGGATTGAAGCCCGATTTAAATTGTTGGGTTCTTTATTTAAAAATGCATGTTTTGGCCTTGCCAGCATTCAGTGCACCGTGGTCAAATCCACGCAACCTCGCATTAGTCATCGCGCATCCTCACCCGGTTAACCGCATAGCTCGAATTGTCTTTAATAAAAGCACATTAAATGTAATAAATATTTAAATGGATATAAAATAAAGATAAAAAGTGTAATAAAAATTTATCGAATTAATTTAATGATAATAATAATAATATTGTTTGAAGATATTATTATTATTAGTGTTAAAGATAAGATTCTTATTAAGATATTATTATTATCATCATAATTATTCTATTAATATTTTTATGGTCCGTGCGGGGTGACAGTTCGATCGTGCCGTATAAAAAATAATTAATGCATTAAATAGGGAGTAAAATAAAATAACAAATGAATTTAATTGAAGGAATAAATTAGTAAAATTAATAGTGGGAAGTGAAATAGAATATTATCAATGGTTATAAATGATAAAAATAATTATAATATAAGATAATATAATAGTTTTTGGTATTGGTATTAATAAATTTAATACTATTAATCTTATCAATATCAATTTTGATAATGGATTTTTAGTATTAATATAATAATATTCATATAATTATTATTATAAAAAAATGTGTTTTTTAAGTAGGTTTAATTTTTTTAGGGTTTTATTCCCTGCCCCTTCCTTCCTCTCTCCTCATCCATGCACCTCCCCTCTTTTTGCCTACAGTTAGTGCCCCATCCCCCCTTCTCATACATTGTGTGCAACCCTCCTCCCCTCTGGACACCTTCCTCTAGTGCCCCACCCTCCGCATGCACCCCTCTCCCTCTATTTCACCCACCGCTTGTGCCCCCTTCCCGACACACCCCCTTTTCTCCTGCCCTTCTCTCCCAAGCATGCCCCCTCTCCCCGTCCAGTGACCCCCAAGGCTGGTGACTTCCTTACCCATCACCACCTTGGCTAGTGACACCCTCTACTTTCCTCGTGTTGCCCTTGCGCCACCCTTACACCAGGTATGTTTTTAACCCATTCCTTTGGGTTTCGGTTAGGGTTTCTTTTCATTGAGGGTACGATCTTTACCTTGTATGTTTGAATGTTTGAATTAGGGTTCACCTTGGGTTCCTTGACATTAATTTAGTGTCTCATTGAAACTTCGCACCGAGTATTGGGGTTTTCAACACCCGTGATAGGCGGTTCCGTGCATAACCGTTTATTAATGAATTGCATTATTTTATTGTTTAATTTGTTATGTTTTATGAAGTATATTCGAGGAGCATATGTGGATTCTAAATAGTTTTGACATGTGTCTAGATTAAAAATATATTTTATCTTTTGAAATTTATTATGTTCTAGGTATAAACAACTACTATGAATTTTTGATGGTTTTTGATATGTGAAATTGATTTATTGAAATATATAAATGGAGAAAATAATGTTTTTACATGAATACATTGTTTTTCTGGTTTTAATGTGGCGTTTTTAATTAAACCAAGTGTATTTCAAATGTAGATTTTTGTTGCACCATTTTTTAACATTTTATAAACTTCCTAAATGGCTTGTTAAATTATTTGCGTAGTGTGAAAGTATTACATTTCATGATTGAGAATGTGTATAATTGTTAAAGTGATAGTTTTGTATAAAATTGAGTATTTATTTTCTCCAATCCTTTGTGTGGCACATACTATCATTTTTTTAAAGTATGAAATTGATTTTTTAAACTCTGTGCAAGGTGGGAATTGTGTTTTGATTTATTATTAATGTACAACTAATTATTAATGTGAGTTTCAGGGGAACATTGGATGAAATGGCTTTGGGGTGTCCATTGAATTTTTTTTATAAATTATATTAATGGTTAATTGGTTAATTTTAAATTTGAGAAACATATTTGAGAAATATTTAAGTGTGAGTAAATTTTAAAGAATGGTTTTGTGATGGGAAAGTTGTGTTTTTTCATCCATGATGTTTTATTGGTTGTGAGATTATGTATGCGGTATTATGTGATGTGTGAAACATGATTGAGCAGAATAGGGAAACCCAGGTATCTAGGTTGTCGGACTATGACTAGTACACTAATGATCAGGAGTGGTATCATATATGTTCCACATATCATGTTTGGAAATGAAAACACTAACTAAACTATGATTATTATGATTCAGGGCCACTAGGTTATGGGTATGTTCCCTACTAGTGGCTGGTTCATGAGAAGGTTATCTCCTATCTGCTATGGTTACTTTTACACTGAGATACGAGGTACCTTGGGCCCCATGACTAACTAGTTCCTAGGGGTGTTCCCAGGACTTGTTTTCAATGTTTATTTTTCACTTAATGTTGGGATACGGAAGGTTGGGTTGGAAATTTTAAAAGTAAGTGTGTTGTATTTAAAATTTCTTTTTTAAACTGATTTATATTTTAGGTTACACTCATTCAATGTTGTTATATTTTAATGTTATTTTATTTAAAATTATCCTAAAATTTCTGCAAAATATCAAGCATGTAGATTTATTTTCATTTAATTTTTAATGCATGGAATCTCTACCTGGGTGGAATTCTACTATGATTTGGCTCACACCCGGAATACACACTTGGGTGTATGCAGACCATGTGGTATTTTTTTCAGGTTAAGATAAGATGTGTTAGGTTGGCGGTTTGGTTTCCTAGTGTCTTGGTTTTGGGATCTTGGTGGCGGTAGCATGAGGATTTTTATCCTCTTATTGGATAATGGTTTAAGAGTATTTTGGGTTTCCCTTGGAATCGTTAACCTTTTTCTCCTTTGTTTAGTAGTGAAATTTAATATTTTAAATTTATTAATTGTGCTTTCGGTTAAAATTTTCAGATCTGGTTTTTGGGTTTTATTTGTTATTATGACATGTTAAATGCTGGTAATTTATTCCAAAAGCATTTCGTTCAATACCCAGGCACTTTTGTCAACCAGTGGGGATCGAGATCGCACCTTGGGCCATGTTGCAGACCTAGTAGGGGGTCGGTCAGTTGGCGACCCGACCTGGTTTATGAAAAAATGGTATCAGAGAGGGTTTTTTAGTTTGGTCAATCTCCCTTTGAGATAGAGTCGGGTTGTAACACCCCAAGCTTCCACGATATGTTTCCCTTTTAATAGTGCAATAGCTTTCGTTGTACGTGACTTTGAGATTCTAACACACCACAACCAATCAAACTAGCCGTTATAAATAGTAATACCCACTTTTTAAAATTTTATACATTTTATCGTTCAAAATAGACTTCAGTTTTGGATTCGGAATATTAAAATTATATTAGGGTGAATTTTTGTTACTTTTCTGATAACTTTCATATTTTGATGAATAGTTAAAATTACTAAATTTTAATTAAAAGAAACTTTTTTAACCCATATAATTAATAGTCATAAATTAGGAATTTTAGTGGTTTTAAAGTATATTTAAAATATATTTTTTCTATTTAATACAATTTTGGTCATTGGACATAATTTCAAATTTAAACCGGACATAAACAAGATTCAATCTTTTGATAGATATAATTTCTTAAAAACACGCTTTTTGTTTTGACAGTGGGAATTAATTTTAAATTAATTTATGCCACTTCTTTGTTTTGAATTTGGAAAAATAGATTCCATATTTAAAATCAGGATGTCCAAATTTTGTAAATAGGTAACTCTTATTTTTAGACATTTTGAATAATTACTTCGGTAAATATTTTATTTACCATGGTTAATGGATAAATCCAGTAAATAAGGGTAAACATTTAATATTATAATAATATTAATTTACCGTAAAACGAGTTCTAACCATATTGGTTAATACTTTTCCGACCATGTACATCTTTGGGTCGATATTGGTACCCCATGGATCCACTTGTAAGTGATAATGACACTTTATATTAATTAAGTTAATGTAAATATAGAAATGACATAAGCATATATCTTTTAGAAGAACAATTTTTACATAGGGTTATATATTTTGTATTTTAAACTATAATTATTCATTAGAAATATAACAATATTTCCTACATAATTTTATTATATTTATAATTTTTATACATTTAAAAATTAAATATATTTATGACACAATAATGATGCAGTATTTTCCTTATTAATGAAAGAATCAAATAATTGGTATTATAAATGTTAAAATTAATATAATTTGAAAGTTTTGATGACATAAACGAATTTATTGGTTAATATGACATGTTATTATTGCTTAAATTAATTTTTTACTAATTAATAATGTTTTTAAGACTTTAACAAAAATCAATTATTGAATAGTGTCAAAATTGACATAAATGAGTTTTTAAAACACATATTACATTATTAATTGATATTTTATTCCTAAAAATATATGATTTGGCCAAAGTACTTATATAATGATATTTGTTTCATTAATTGATAACTTGGGGGTCATTTGGATGTATATAGTATGTTTATTAACTATATAATAGAAAATACAAAGTGAAATGGTAAATGTCAAACTAATTAACTAAGAGTTAAAACTAAAAGCTAAGGTTAATATAATGACCCAAACCTGTCTAAATTATATTGGTTGAAAGGATTTATACCCATACCCACCTTATAATTTGAATAATCCACTTTTGAGCCATTAGAAACCGAATATGAATTTATTATAAATTAATACTTTAAGTTTTTCCTAAAGATCCCTTCCTCCCCCTTATAAAAGGACACCACTTCTAACCAATTTTTCACACCTTCAAAGCCTTTTGGATCAGAAAAACTATGCCCAAATATCCTCCCAACATCCCTCATATCAACCTAGATCCCTTAGTTTGATCAGAAATCTGTCCTAAGGAGCCCTTTTGATCAAATCAAATGGAAGAGCCCGAAGAAGAGGTAATGATTTCACCACACTCTTTCATGTTCCTTTCTTCTTCCACTTCTTCTTTATTTGTTATTTCCATTCTAAAATAATAACTCCAGTATCTTATATATACATTGATGTTATTATAAATATTTTACAACCATATTCAGTATTCTATCCATCCTTTTACAGACATGTCACCATATGTGCGTACGTACGACCTACCGTCTCCACGTCCTGATGTAATTGTTATTCAATATATTATAATTTGTATTGGTATAATAATTATGTGTAATTCATTTAAATATTAAATATAACATGATAATTATTCATTATATATGATATATCATCCAACTATATATTATTTTAATATCAAAAGAATGATATCGTCGCTCGTGCGTACGTATGGATTATCGTCTCCACGAACGCGATAAGATTCATTACCCATCATATCCATTCAAGACTAAATTTCATTTGATGATTAATAATATTTTTAGAGACATGATATCATTCTGGATATGAATAATATACAACACATACATAACAAATATGGCTCACATAACAAGTAATATAAAGGAAAACGAATCCATTAACACCTAAAATGAAGATAATACTATGATATTATTAACAGATCAATGTTAAAAGATCATATATTATATCATATTAATGTATATTATTATTGTATATTTCAATAAAAATTATTTCACCATTATATAAGAGGTTACCTACCCTCGTCCAAGGAACAATTACAAAGTATGTGGTTTCTTATCTCACTTTTAATTCGGTGTAAATTCCATTGTCCACCACTTATTTATTGCATGTGGTGTGTGTACTGCCCATGATTATATTAATTGTATAATATAATTTAATTTATGGATATTTACATAATCATTTTATTATCCTTCTTTCATGGGTGTATGTTTCTTAAGTTACCAAATCAATAAGGGAATTTGAAATTTCAATTTCCATTCATTCGGCTTTATGCATACTTAATTTATTATTTTACTCCAACATTATGTGTGGAATCACTATTAATTTGATTATGTAATAATTTACACTCCCCTTTCTATGTATATACTTTTGATACACATAATCACTCCATTGATAAATTCTCAAGTCATCAGTATGAACATGATAAGAGTAATTTTTACTCAATCTCGATTTGTTGAGTTAAACATCCAATTCATTGGTGTTGTTTTTACAAGAATATGTATTAATGTCCTTCGATTGTTTTACACTGAATATCCAATCATATTGAGTGTATTTATATTTGTCACACATAATTATTTCATTGATTTATCCTTAACATAAGGATATGGCCTTTATGAGAGATTTCATCTCAATTTACATTCCATTGTGACTCCTTTGTTGTTATACACCAAATCACTTTTATATGGTGTATATAATGTACTTTGACATAATATATCACTAATCCATTTATTCTCATGATATTACAATTTTTTTATTAGCTCAATTATTTTTATTCAAGTGTATCCCTTTTTGTTATAAACTCTAACTAAAATATCATTTTAAATTATATTAAAGATTTATCATTCTAAATATTTCTCATTTATATCCATGTTTTAAAAATGGATTTAAGGATTTATTTATATGGACATTGAGGTTTTCAAAACAAAATTCCTTTTAAAACTATCAAATTGGTATGGGGCACTTTGATTCAAAAATCTATTTTAAATGGATTCTTGACAAATAGTGTGACTTTTAAATGTTTTCATTAAAAAGGGGTATATTTTCATCAATAGTTTTATGATTATATTAATCTATGTCAATATCCTTCATTATTCTCGATTGAGATTAATCGGATACAATATAATCAGCCATATTTTATCGAATGAGTTATGTTTGACTGTGGATGTGCTACTTTTATACCAATCATGGTTTGAGGTTAATGTATTGACATTTAGTATGCCAGTTTTAAAACAAATATTTATGTTATTTTTCAAACTTTTCATATGAGGAATGCATTGGACATAGTAAGTGATGAGTGGAGCCCGATATTTCTCTTCGATGCATCGGTATGTCTCATGAGACAAACTGGTATATTGGCACAAGGCCTTGAAAAAATCTTATTTTTATTCTTGGCACGAGGCCTTGACTATGTGGTTATGATAGTCTATAATTATGCATTCCACTATTATGAAAGTGGTTATTGATATTTCATGTGAATATTAGACTAGTAGAATATCAATGTGAATATGTAAATGGAGTTATTTCATTTTATTTTTTCCATATTATGTTGAAGTTCATGTTTAAAAGGATTTTGTTTTAGTTATACATTGCCTTAAATGTTTATGCTTATTTATAAAAATTTTCGCAATATTGTTATCCTTACTGAGCATCTAGGATCACCCCTTTCTATGTTTTATTTTTCTTAGGATGTAAAGATGTATTTTATGACATACCTGCAGGGATAGTCTGAGGGAATATGAGTGTGGTCTATGGAAACAATTATGTTGTAGTTGTTCATTTTATGATGTAATGTAAACCTTATAAATGTATCTATTATATATGAGGTGAATAAACTAATCGGTCTTTTGAGACTTAATCTGATGTGATCATGCCAATGTTATGTAATAACGCACCGACTCTGGGTAACTGGGGTCGGGGCATTACAGTTGGTATTAGAGGAAGTTTAGTACCAACCTTGGAAGCTAGATTTAGATATACTATGATTAGAGCACATAGCCCTAAGAAATACATTGAGGATTAGTATAGAATAACTTCCTAGAATTTTGGTATTTTATAGATTCATTGAGTTTTCCAAACAATACATCCCTCTCTGGATAGGAGCAGGTAGAGGCGGCTCTGGCACTGATGTACTTAGCGGTAAAACCCAAAAACACCGCTTTGAGCTGGACTCAAATGGGAACTATTGAATGACAACGGGCCTTGCTGCACTCTTGGATACAACACTCCCTGGGGATATGCATAGTATAATTTACATTTTCATTACAAATATATTTGAAGTATTATATATGAGATGAGAGTAAACGACCATGGTTAATACTAATGTCTTTAAAATTGAGAATATGGTGACATGATATTATATAAATAATTTTCTGACTACTATTATTCACACAATGTTTTCTGGTTTTAGTCAATGGATGGGTTCCAAGGAATTCATAGTGATTTTGAGAATGATGTACAAGGTGGGAATGGTCGTGGCAATGAGAAACAAAATGGAATGTTGATAGGCGTAAAAGATATCATCTTCATGCCAAATCAATTTTACAAAAATATGATCAACAATATATATATTATCCAATTCCTGAACTCAACAAAGAGGAGAAACGTGATGAATGATAAGAACTCCAGCAGTGGAGACCATGGAGAAAAGAATCTGAAATTTCCATCATGCAAGAAATGTGGAAGGAGACACCCAGGAAAGTGTCTCAATGGAACAAAGAAATGATTTACATGCAGGAAAGGACATAAAATGATGAATTGCTGAGGAAAATGAAGAGTACTATGCAAGAAAATAAAAATAGATTCAAGAATCCATTTACAGTCATTTGTCATAAATGTAGGGGACCTGGCCATTACCCGAGTGAATTCCCTATTATATAGGATATTTTCCTGTTCAAAGAAGAAGCTATGTGGAAATGAATGGTTGGAGAAATGTTTAAAGTATTAGTGCTCCTTGTTGATGGGATTACATTGGAATAATTTTCTCTTGTATTTGTAACCCTGCAATTTGCCATGTGAGAATCATATTTGAGGAAGACTTACCTTTTCTCTTGTCGAGATAGTTATAAATAACCATTTGGGTTTATATGATCATTGGTTTTGAGGCAATTACAAGTTACTATATTTTGGGATGGAAATTCAAGGTTTGAGATAAAATTTGTTGTTAAATTATGTTACGGTTATTTTGAGGAATTTATCTAATTTTGGTAAGGTTATAAAATATAATTTTTGAAAAAGGACAACACGCAGACCGTGTGACAACCCGTCGCGTCAGACAAAGCTGTGGGAATCGAACTTACAACCAAAGTGCGATTCCGATCTATCGCCTACCACTGGACTACATGAAGTCTCTGGTTAGTGTGACTATTTATTTTTAGTTAAATGATTTTATTGATCAATAATAAGTTTATTTGTGATCTTATGTATTAACAAATGAATACCCTTAGTATAGTAAAATGATTTGGTGATTAAGTGATAAATGATATTTTTGAAGATGTTCGTTTTTTGGAAACACTATATTCTCAATGATAATAGAATACTATATGATTTTATTTGAGGAGTAATGGGGTATTTTTATCTATGTTTTTATTGTGTATTTATAGTGATATGGGTTATTTATTGAAATGATTAACCTATATAGAGAATATGTGATTAGGTTAATTACTTTTAAATTTGTGACTTTAAGAGTAGTTTATGTAATTTGGGGATACAATTTAATATGGAAGGCTACATAACCTAATTCTTCTAAGTTTTGGATTTTAATATTATTTTGGATTATATAGAAGTATTTTAAGAACAATTGATTATTGAATTGTATTTATTTAACTTTGGGGTATTGTTGGTTTAATTTTAGAAATTAAGATTAGTGTTTATTTCTCTAATAGAATATCCTTTTGGGGGATCATCGGATCTTATAATAATCGTTTTGGTTTTGATTAATCTCTAAATACATGTTAAATATATTTTTTCTCCTTCGTGGATCATTTGATTCTATAGAAGTTTATTCTAGCTCTTCCATTGTGACCAAGTCTTCTTGAATACTCATCGTTTAAAAAAACGACTTAGTGGAATAAATTTATTAAAGAATGAAACTATAAATAGAAAGTAAGTATATATATTTATGTTCTTAGTCAATCTCATAAATTAATTCATTATCTATATGTAATGTATCTTAAAACAAAAAAAATGTTGTCTGTTTAATTTTCCTACTGGGAGACTAATGACTGTTTGTCCCATCACAAGTTTGTGATTTTATTGTTGTTAACTTTCTCCTTATCATATTTTATATCCCTCTCCATCAGAACATGACACTTATTTTATCATCCATATCCATGTTTTTCTACATGGAATCCTATTATAGGTTTTCTCATGTGACCTTTTTTACTTCTCTTTCTTTCTTTTAAAGTTATAGTTTTATTGACTCTTTTTCCAATGTGGGAATTTCAATAATATTCCAAATCCCAATTTTAATAGTTTTTAGGACACAATTTATTTAAGGAGGAGAGAATATAACACCCCAAGCTTCCACGATATGTTTCCCTTTGAATAATGCACTAGCTTGCATTGTACGTGACTTCGAGATTCTAACACCCCACAACCAATCAAACTAGTTGTTATGAATAGTAATACCCACTTTTTGAAATTTTATACATCTTATCATTCAAAATGGGCTTCCGTTTTGGATTTGGAATATCTAAATTACCATAGGGTGAATTTTTGGTACTTTTCTGATAACTTTAATATTTTGATGAACAGTGAAAATTACTAAATTATAATTAAAAACAAATTTTTTAATTTAAATAATTAATAGTGATAAATTATAAATTTTAGTGGTTTTAAAGTATATTTAGAATATAATTTTACCATTTAATACAATGTTGGTCATTGGACATAATTTCACATTTAAACCGGTCATAAAAAAGTGTCAATATTTTCATAGTTATTATTTCGTAAAAACACGCTTTTTGTTTTGACAGCGGTAATTAATTTTAAATTAATTTATGCTAGTTCTGTGTTTTAAATTTGGAAAAAAATTCCATATTTGGAATCATGATGTCAAAATTTTTAAAATAGGTAACTCTTATTTTTAGACATTTCGAATAATTACTTCGGTAAATATTTTATTTACCATGGTTAAAGGGTAAACCCGGTATGTAAGGGTAAAAAAATAATAATATAATAATATTAATTTAATCTAAAACGTATCCTATTCCTATTGGTTGATACATGTCTGACCATTTCCATATTTGTGTTGATTTTGGGACCCCATGGATCAACTTGTAAGTGATAATGACACTTTATATTAAGTAAGATAATATAAATACAAAAATGACAGAAGCATATATATTCTAGAAAAACAATTTTTGACATTGGGTTATATATGTTATATTTTCAACTATAAATATTAATTAGAAATATAAAACTATTTCCTACATAATTTTATTTTATTTATAATTTTTAAACATTGAATAATTAAATATATTTATGACACTATAATGATACAGTATTTTCCTTGTTAATGAAATAATCAAATAATTTGTATTATTAATGTTAAAATAAATCTTATTTGAAAGTTTTGATGACCTCCACGAATTTTATTGGTTACTATGACATATTATTATTGCTTAAATTAATTATTTTCGAATTAATAAAGTTTTTATGACTTTAACAAAAATCAATTAGTGAATAGTGTCAAAATTGACATAAATGAGTTTTTAAAACTAATATTATATTATTAATTGATAATCTATTCCTAAAAATATATGGTTCCGTAATAAGACTTATATAATGATATTTTTATCATTAATGGACCACTTGGGGGTATCTTGGATGTATATAGTACGTTTATTAACTATATAATATAAAATACAAAGTGACTTGGAAAATGTAAAACTAATTAACTAAGAGTTAAAAATAAAATATAAGGTTAATATAATGACCCAAACCTGACTAAAATCTATTTTTTAAATTATTTAGACTCATCCCCACCTTATAATTTTAATAATACACTTTTGCGCCATTATAATCTGAATATAAATTTATTATAAATTAATACTTTATGTTTTTTCTAAAGAGCCCCTCATCCCCCTTATAAAAGGACACCACTTCTATCCAATTATTCACACCTTCAAATCCTTTTGGCTCGGAAACACTCTGACCAAATATCCATTAAACTTCGCTCAAATCAATCTAGTTGCCTTAGTTTGATCAAAAAGCCAACCTAAAGAGCCCTTTTTATCAAATCAAAAGGAAGAGCCTGAAGAAGAGGTAATGATTTCACCACCCTCTGTCATGTTCATTTCTTCATCCAATTATTCTTTCTTTATTATTTAACTTATAAAACAATAAATCTAGTATCTTATATATAATTTGATGTTATTATAAATGTGGTACAACTATGTTCAGTATTCTATCCATCCTTTGAATGACATGTGACCATACGTGTGTACGTACGGCCTACCGTCTCCATGTCGTGGTGCAATTGTTATTCAATATATTATTATTTGGATTGATATAATAATGATGTGTAATTCATGTAAATAATAAATATAACATGATAATTATTCTTTATATATTATATAACATCCAATTATATATTATTTCAATATCAAAAGAATGATATCGCCGCTCATGCGTACGTACGGATTACCGTCTCCACGAACGTGATGAGATTCATGACCCATCATATCCATTCAAGACTAAATTTCATTTGATGAATAATAATAATGTTTAGAGACATGATACCATTCTTTATATGAATAATATACATCCCATCCATAATAAATATGGCTCAGATAATAAATATTATAAAGTAAAACGAATCTGTTAACACCTGAAATGACGATAATACTAAGATATTATTAACAAATCAATGTTAAAATATCATATATATGATTTCATATTAATGTATATTATTCTTGTATAATTCAATAAAAATTATTTCACCATTATACAAGAGGTTAACCTACCCTCTTCCAAGAATTAAATACAATGTAAGGGGTTTCTTATCTCACTTTTAATTCCTTGTGAATTGCATTGTTCACCACTTATTTATTGCATGTGGTGCGTGTACTACCCATGATTTTATTAATTGTGTAATATACATTAATTTATGGATATTTACATCATCATTGTATTATACTTATTTCCTGGGTGTATGTTTCGTATGTTACCAAATCAATAAGGGAATTTGAAATTTCAATTTCCACTCATTCGGCTTTATGCATACTTAATTGATTATTTTACTCCAACATTATGTGTGGAATCACTATTAATTTGATTATGTAATAATTTACACTCCCCTTTCTGTGGATATAATTTTTATACACATAATCACTCCATTGAAAAATTCCCAAGTCATCGGTATGAACATGATAATAGTAATTTTTACTCAATCTCGATTTGTTGAGTTAAACATCCAATTCATTGGTGTTGTTTTTACAAGAATTTGTATGAATGTACTTTGATTATTTTACACTGAATATCCAATCATATTGAGTGTATTTATATTTTTCACACATAATTAAGTCGTTGATTTATCCTTAACTTAAGGATATGGCCTTTATGAGAGATTCAATATCAATTTACATTCCATTGAGACTTCTTTATTGTTATACACCAAATCACTTCTATATGATGTATATAATGTACTTCAACATATATATCATGAATCCCTTTATTCTCATGTTATTACAGAGTTTTTATTAGATCAATTATTTTTATTCAAGTGTCTCTCTTTTGGTTAGGAACTCTTACTAAAATATCATTTTAAATTGTTTTAATGATTTATTATTCTAAATATTTCTCATTTATATCAATGTTTTAAAAATGGATTTATGGATTTATTTATATGGACATTAATGTTTTCAAATCAAAATTCCTTTTAAATGTATCAATGTGGTATGGCGCACATTGATTCAAAAATATATTTTAAATGCCTTCTTGACAAATAGTGTGACTTTTAAATGTTTTCAAGAAAAAGGGGTATATTTCTCTCAATAGTTTGATGATTATTTTAATCTATGTCAATATCCTTCATTATTCTTGATTGAGGTTAATCTGATACAATACAATCATCCATATTGTATCGAATGAGTTATGTTTGACTGTGGATGTGCTACTTTTATACCGTTCATGGTTTGAGGATAAAGTATTGACATTTCATATGCTAGTTTTTAAACAAATATTTATGTTATGTTTCAAACTTTTCATATGAGGAATTCATTGGACTTAGTATGTGGTGGGTGGATCCCGCTATAGCTCTTCGATGCATCGGTATGTCTCATGAGAGAAACTAGTATCTTGGAACAAGGCCTTGACAAAATCTTATTTGTAGTCTTGGCACGAGGCCTTGAATATGTGGTTATGATAGTCTAGAATTATGTTTTCCATCATTATGAATGTGGTTATTGATATTTCATGTGATTATTCGACTAGTAGAATGTCCATGTGAATAAGTAAATGGCATTAATTCATTTTATTTTTTCCACATTATGCTGAAGTTCAAGATTAAAAGTATTTTTATTTAGTTATACATTTCCTTAAATGTTTATGCTTATTTATGAAAATTTTCGCAATATTGTTATCCTTACTGAGCATCTGAGCTCACCCCTTTCTATGTTTTATTTTTCTCAGGATGTGAAGAAGTATTTTATGACTTACCTGTAGGGATAGTCTAAGGGAATATGAGTGAGTTCTATGGAAACAATGTTGTTTTAGTTTTTCATTTTATGATGTAATGTAAACCTTATAAATGAGTCTATTACATCTGAGGCTACTAAACTAGTAGGTCATTTGAGACTTAATCTGTTGTGATCATGCCAATGTTATGTAATAATGCACCGACTCTGGGTAACTGGGGTCGGGGTATTACAGTTGGTATCAGAGAAAGTTTATTAAAAACCCTGGAAGCTAGATTTTGATAAACTCTGATAAGAGCACATATCCCTAAAATATAATTTGAGGATTAGAATATAAGAACATCCTAGAATTTTCGTATTTTATAGATTTTTTGAGTTTTCCAAACAATACATCACTGTCTGGATACGAGCAGGTAGAGGCGGCTCTGGCACATATGTACCTAGGGGTAAAACCCGAAAACACTGCTTTGAGCTAGACTAAAATTGGAACTAGTGCACGACAATGGGCCTTGCTGCACTCTTGGTTACGACACTCCCGGGGGATATGCCAAGGTTAATTTACATTTTCATTACAAGTATATTTGAAGTATTATATATGAGATGAGAGTAAATGACCTTGGATAATACTAATGTGTTTCAAATTGAGAATATGGTGACATGATATTCTCTAAATGATTTTATGACTAATGTTACTCCAACAATGCTTTCTAGTTTTAGTCAATGGCTGGATTCCAAGGAAGTCATAGTGACTTTGAGAATGATCTACAAGGTGGGAATGGTGGTGGTCATGAGCAACAAAATGGAATGTTGATAGGCGTAAAATATATCATCTTCATGCCAAATCAATTTTCCAAAAATATGATCAACAATATATATATTAACCAATTCCCGTACTCAAAAAAGAGGAGAAAGGTGATGAATGATAAGAGCTCCAATAGTGGATACCATGGATAAAAGAATCCTAAATTTCCATCATGCAGGAAATGTGGAAGAAGACACCCCGGAAAGTGTCTCAACGGAACAAAGAAATGATTTACATGCGGGAAAGGACATAAAATGAAGAATTGCCGAGGAAAATGAAGAGTACTATGCAAGAAAATAAAAATAGTCCCAAGAATCCATTTATAGTCATTTTTCATAAATGTAGGGGACCTAGCCATTACCCGAGTGAATTCCCTATTCTATAAAATTTTTTCATGGTCAAAGAAAAAGCTATGTCGAAATCAATGGCTGGAGAAATGTTTAAAAGTATTAGTGCTCCTTGTTGATGGGATTACTTTGGAATAATTTTCTCTTTTATTTGTAACCCTGGAGTTTTCCATGTGAGAATGATATTTGGGGAACACATATCTTTTATCTTGTGGATATGGTTATAAATAACCATTTGGTTTTATATGATCATTGGGTTTTAGGCAATTACAAGTTACTATATTTTGGGATGGAAATTCAAGGTATGAGATAACATTTGTGGTTAAATTATGTAATGGTTATTTTGTGGAATTTATCTCATTTTGGTAATGTTATAAAATATAATTTTTGAAAAAGGACAACACGCAGACAGTGTGACAACCCATCACGTCGGAAAAAGCTGATGGAATCGAACCCACAACCAAGGTGCGATTAGGATCTATCACCTACCACTGGACTACGTGAAGTACATGGTTAGTGTGACTAATTATTTTTAGTTAACTGATTTTATTGATCAATAATAATCTGATTTGTGATCTTAGGTCTTATAAAATAAATACCCTTAGTATAGTAAAATGATTTGGTGATTAAGTGATAAATGTTATTTTGGAAGATGTTCATTTTTTGGGAACACTATATTCTCAATGAAAATAGAATACTATGGGATTTAATTTGAGTAGTAATGGGGGATTTTTATCTATGTTTTTATTCTGTATTTATAGTGATTTGGGTTATTTATAGAAATTATTAACATATAATAGAGAATATCTGATTAGGTTAATTACTTTTAAGTTTGTGACTTTAAGAGTTGTTGATGTCATTTGGGGATACAATATGACGTAGAAGACTACATAACCAAATTATTCTATGTTTTGGGTTTCATTATTAGTTTGTATTATATAGAAGTATTTTAAGAACAATTGATTATTGAATGGTATTTTTTTAACTTTGGGGTATTGTTGGATTAATTTTAGAAATTACGATTAGTGTTTCTTTCTCTAATAGAATATCCTTCTGGGGGATCATCAGATCTTATACTATTTGTTTTGGTTTTTATTAATCTCTAAATACAAGGTAAATATATTTTTTATCATCCTTGGATCATGTGGTTCTATAGAAGTTTATTCTAGCTCTTACAGTGTGACCAAGTCTTCTTAAATACTCATCGATTAAATAAATGAGTTAGTGGAAGAAATTTATTAAAGAACGAAACTCTAATTAAAAAGTAAGTATATCTAGTTATGTTCTTAGTCAATCTCATAAATGAATTCCTTATCTTTATGTAATGTAACTTAAATCAAAATAAATTTTTTTTGTTTACTTTTCCTACTAGGAGACTAATGATCGTTTCTCCCATCACAAGTTTGTGATTTTGTTATTGTTAACTTTATCCTAATCATATTTTATATCCCTCTCCATCAGAACATGGCATTTATTTTATCATCCATATCCATATTTTTTTACATGGAATCCTAGTATAGGTTTTCTCAGGTGACCTTTTTTACTTCTCTTTCTTTATTTTAATGTTATAGTTTTATTGACTCTTTTTCCAATGTGGGAATTTCCATTATAATCCAAAGCCCAATTTTAAATGTTGCGAGGACACAATTTATTGAAGGATGGGAGAATGTAACACCCCAATATTCCATGGTACGTTTCCCTTTGAATAATGCAATAGCTTGTATTGTACGTGACTTTGAGATTCTAACACCCCACAACCAATCAAACTAGCTGTTATGAATAGTAGTACCCACTTTTTGAAATTTTATACATTTTATCATTCGAAATGGGATTCAGTTTTGGATTCAGAATATCGAAATTACCTTAGGGTGAATTTTTGGTACTTTTCCGATAACTTTCATATTTTGATGAATAGTGAACATTACTAAATTTTAATAAAAAACAAATTTTTTAATCGAAGTAATTAATTGTGATAAATTATAAATTTTAGTGGTTTCAAAGTTTATTTAGAATATAATTTGAACATTTAATAATATATTGGTCATTGGACATAATTTCACATTTAAACCAGACATAAAAAAGTGTCAATCTTTTGATAGTTATTATTTCTTAAAAACACGCTTTTTGTTTTGACAATGGGAATTAATTTAAAATTAATTTCTGCCACTTTTGTATTATGATTTTGGAAAAAATGAATCAATATTTGGATTCAGGATTTCCAAATTTTGTAAATAGGTAACTCTTATTTTTATACATTTTTAATAATTACATCGTTAAATATTTTATTTACCATGGTTAAAAGGTAAATCCGGTAAATAAGGGTAAAAAAATAATAATATAATAAAATTAATTTACTCTAAAACGTATCATAATCATATCGGTTGATACATGTCCGACATGGGCATCTTTGGGACAATTTCGGGGCCTCATGGATCCACTTGTACGTGATAATGACACTTTATATTAATTACGTTAAAGTTAATACAAAAATGACATAAGCATATATCTTCTAGAAAAATAATTTTTACATATGGTTATATATGTTATAATTTCAACTGTAAATATTCATTAGAAATATAAAACTATTTCCTACATAATTCTATTTTATTTATAATTTTTAGACGTTGAATAATTAAATATATTTATGACACAATAATGATGCAGTATTTTCCTTATCAATGAATAAATCAAATAATTGTTATTTAAATGTTAAGATAAATATAATTTGAATGTTTTGATAAAATCGACGAATTTTATTGGATACTATGACATGTTAGTATTTCTTAAATGAATTTTTTTCGAATTAATAAATTTTTTATGACTTTAAAAAAATTAATTAGTGAATAGTGTCAAAATTCACATAAATGATATTTTAAAACAAATATTATATTATTAATTGATAATCTATTTCAAAAAATCTATGGTTTATCCAAAGGACTTATATCATGATTTTTGTATAATTAATGAACCATTAGGGGGTTTCTTGGATGTATATAGTAAGTTTATTAACTATATAATATAAAATACAAAGTGACATGGTAAATGTCAAACTAATTAACTAAGAATTTAAACTAAAATATAAGGTTAATATAATGACCCAAACCTATCTAAAATATATTGGTTAAAAGTATTTAGACTCATACACACATTATACTTTTAAAAATACACTTTGGAGCCATTATAGTCTGGATATGATTTTATTATAAATTAATACTTTATGTTTTTCCTAAAGAGCCCCTCCTCCCCCTTATAAAAGGACACAACTTATAACCAATTATTCACACCTTCAAAGCCTTTTGCCTCATAAAAACTCTGAAAAAATATCCTCTAAACTTTCCTCAGATTAACCTAGAGGACTTAGTTTGATCAAAAAGAAAACCTATGGAGCCCTTTTTATCAAATCAAAAGGAAGAGCCCGAAGAAGAGGTAATGATTTCACCACCCTCTTTCATGTTTCTTTCTTCTTACACTTGTTCTTTCTTTGTTATTTATATTATAAAATAATAAATCCAGTATCTTATATATACTGTGATGTTATTATAAATATGGTGCAACCATATTCAGTATTCTATCCATCCTTTTAATAACATGTCACCATACATTTGTACGTACAGCTTACCGTCTCCACGTCGTGGTGTAATTGTTATTCAATATTTTATTTTTTGGATGAGTATAATAATGATGTGTAATTCGTGTAAATAATAAATATAACATGATAATTATTCTCTATATATGATATACCATCCAATTATATATTATTTTAATATCAAAAGAATGATATCGTCGCTCGTGCGTATGTACGGATTACCGTCTCCACGAACGTGATGAGATTCATTACCCATCAAATCCATTCAAGACTAAATTACATTTTATGAATAAAAATAATGTTTAGAGACATGATATCATTCTGGGTATGAATAATATACATCCCATCCATAAAACAATATGGCTCATATAACAAATAATATAAAGTAAAACCAATCTGTTAACAACTAAAACGAAGATAATAAAAAGATATTATTAACAAATCAATGTTAAAAGATCATATATGATATCATATTAATGTATATTATTCTTGTATAATTAAGTAACAATTATTTCACCATTATATATGAGGTTAACCTACCCTTGACCAAGGAAAAAGTGCAAAGTAAGGGTTTTTTTATCTCACTTTTAATTCTGTGAGAATTCCATTGTTCACCACTTATTTATTGCATGTGGTGTGTGTACGGCACATGATTGTATTCATTGTGTAATATACTTTAATTTATGGATATTTAAATCATCATTGTATTATAATTCGTTCATTGGTGTATGTTTCGTAAGTTACCAAATCAATAAGGGAATTAGAAATTTCAATTTCCACTCATTCGGCTTTTCACATACTTCATTGACTATTTTACTCCAAGATTATGTGTGGAATCACTATTTATTTGATTATGTCATAATTTCCACTCCCCTTTATAAGGATATTCATTGGATACACATAATCACTCCATTGATAAATTCTCAAGTCATCAGTATGAACATGATAAGTGTAATTTTCACTCAATCTCGATTTGTTGAGTTAAACATCCAATTCATTGGTGTTGTTTTTACAAGAATATGTGTGAATGTCCTTTGATTGTTTTACACTGAATATCCAATCATATTGAGTGTATTAATATTTTTCACACATAATTATGTCGTTGATTTATCCTTAACCTAAGGATATGTCCTTTATGAGAGATTTCATCTCAATTCAGATTCCATTGAGACTCTTTTGTTGTTATACACCAAATCACTTTTATATGGTGTATATAATGTACTTTGACATAGTATATAATGAATCCCTTCATTCTCATGATATTAAAAGGTTTTTATTAGCTCAATTATTTTTATTCAAGTGTCTCTCTTTTGGTTGGGAACTCTAACTAAAATATCAATTTAAAATGTTTTAAAGATTTATCATTTTCTAATATTTCTCTTTAATGTCTATGTTTTAAAAATGGTTTTAAGGATTTATTTATATGGACATTATATTTTTCAAATCAAAATTTCATTTTAAAAGTTTCAAAGGTGTATGGGACACTTTGATTCAAAAATATATTTTAAATGCCTTCCTAACAAATATTGCGACTTTTAAATGTTTTCAAGAAAAAGGGGGATATTTATCTCAATTTTTTTATGATTATTTTATTCTATGTCAATATCATTCATTGTTTTCGATTGAGGATAATATGATACCATAAAATATTCCATATTGTACTGAATGAGTTATGTTTTGTTATGGATGTGTTACTTTTATACCATTCATGGTTTGTGGTTAAAGTATTGACATTTTGTATGCTAGTTTTAATATGAAAATTTATGTTATGTTTCAAACTTTTCATATGAGGAATGCATTGGACTTAGTAAGTGACGGGTGGAGCCCACTATAGTTCCTCGATGCATCGGTAGGTCTCATGATACAAACTTTTGTCATGGCACAAGGCCTTGACAAAATCTTATTTGTAGACTTGGCATGAGGCCTTGACTATGTGGTTATGATAGTCTAGAATTATGCATTCCATCATTATGAAAGTGGTTATTCAAATTGCATGTGATTATTCGACTAGTAGAATATCCATGTAAATAATTAAATGGAATTATTTCATTTTATTTTTTCCATATTATGCTGATGTTTATGTTTAAAAGGCTTTTTTATAGTTATACATTACCTTAAATGTTTATTCTTATTTATAAAAGTTTCTGCTATATTGTTATCTTTACTGAGCATCTGAGCTCACCCCTTTCTATGTTTTATTTTTCTTAGGATGTGAAGAAGAATTTTTTTAATTACCTACATGGATAGTTTGAGGGAATATCAGTGTGGTCTATGGAAACAATTTTGTCGTAGTTTTTTATTTTATGATGTAATGTAAACCTTATAAATGTATCTACTACTTCCAAGGCTACTAAACTAATCGGTCTTTTGAGACTTAATCTGTAGTGATCATGCCAATGTTATGTAATAATGCACCGACTCTAGGTGACTAGGGTCGGGGAATTACACAGGTAGTCCAAATTTAAGGGTGTTGGAACTTCATGTTTTATCTATGAGCAAAGTGACTGGCTTGGAAACACCCCAAGCTTCAACGGTAGGTTTCCCTTTGAATAATGCAGTAGCTTTCATTGTACACAACATGGAGTTTTAACACACCACGACCAATAAAAATAGCCGTTATGATAATTAATACACACTTTTTAATATTTTATAAATTTTAATTTTCTAAAGGGATTTCATTTTTTGATTCGGAATATCAGAATTAGCTTAGGGTTAATTTTTTGTATTTTTCTGAGAATATTCAATTTTTGATGAATAGTGAAAACACTGTGTTATTGTTTAAAACATATTTTTTATTTCAATAATTAGTTAATTTATTTTTTTTATTTTAGGTTAAAATAGATACAGAATACCTATAAATTTTTAATTTAATTCATTGGATTCATTTTATAATAAGGTTATATATAAAAAATTTATTGAACTTTTTGTCATCTTTTACCCACCTCCTAGGAGCATTTAAAAATTTTCATAAAGCATAATTTTACCACTTTTGTGATCTGAATTTGAAAAATACAAGAGACAGGGTTGAAATAACTAAGTAAAATTTGGTTTAATAAGATGAAAACAGTTTTTGGTGAAGAGTAACTTTTGACATTTATTTACCACGGTTAAATGTAAATAGGGTAATTAAGGTTAAAAATGATATTATAATTACCCTAAAACATATAAAAATTCTATTGGTTAACTGTAATTAGACCCAAAAAAACCTTATAAATAAAATATTTTCCTTTTGGTCCAATTGGATTATATTAGGACATTTATTATTATTTTATTTAAAGTAGAGTTAAAAGTGTTAAATTCATTGTTTAATAACTAAATAATTTTTAATATAGGGTTACACACAATATAATTTTGACTTTAAATATTCAATAGAAAGATAAAACGATTTCCTACATAATGTTATTTAATTTTTAATTTTTAGACATTAAATAATTTAATTTATTTATGACACAATGATGATGAATTTATTAATTTATTAATAAAAAATTAAAATAATTGATATTATAAATGTCCAAAGAAATGTAAATTGAGACTTTTGATAAATTCTGAAAATTTTATAGGTTAATATGAAATTTTAGTGTCAACTAAATAATTTTCTTTAAAATTAATCATTCTATTATGATTTTTACATAAACCATATACTAAATAGTGTCAAAATTTATATAATTGAGTTTTTGAAACAAATACTATATTATTAATTGATATAATATTCATAAAAATCTAAGGATCGGAAAAAGGACTTAGATAAGGTTATATATATTAATAATGATTCCCTTGGGGTTTTCTTGTATTTTTATATTATGTTTTTTAACCTCATAATATAAAAATACAAAGAGACATCGTAAATGTCAAACAATTTAACTAAGAGTTAAATCTAAAATATATGGTTAATATGGTGACCTAAAACTGTCTAAAACATATTGGTTGAATTTTCATAGACTCATACACACCTTTTCCTCTATATAAATCATTTTGGAGCCATTACAAACCGAAAATTATTTTATTATGAAATAATATTTCAATCTTTTTCTAATGTGACCCTTACCTCTCTTATAAAGGGGTACTTACCTTTCTCTTAAATTCACCACTCCAAAGCCATTTGGCTCTGCCAAACCCTACCCAAATATCCGCTAAACTATGATCCATTCAACATATAGTCCTTAAATTGATCAGAAATCCATCCTATGGAGCCCTTTTGATCAACTAAAAAGGAAACACCCGAAAAAAAGGTAATAATTTCACCACCCTCTGTCAAGTTCTTTTCTTCTTCCACTTCCACATTCATTGTTGTTTCCATACCAAAATGATAAATCTAGTACATTATTTATATTTTTATGTTTTTATAAATATGGTACAACCATATTAGTTATTTTATCCATCCTATAAATGACAATGTCACCATACATGTGTATGTATGGCTTACCATCTCCACCTCGTGGTGTAGTTTTTTATTCAAACACTTCATTATTTAGATTGATATAATAATGAGTATAACTGATGTAAATAATAAATATAACATTTTAATTATTCTGTATATAAGATATATAATACAATTACAACCTATTTCACCATCAATATAATGATATTGTCGCTCGTGTGTACATACAGATTACCGTCTCCATGAACGTGATGACATTCATTCCACATCATAATCATTGAAGAATAGTTTTTATTTTACGATTAAAAATAATGTTTATGAATATAATATCATTATATATATGAATCAAATACATCATATCCATAAAAAAAATCGCTTACATGATAAATAATATAAAAAAACTAATTACTTAACACCTGAAGTGACGATACTACTAAAATATGTTTAACAAAGAAATATTATAAGATAATATATGATATATTATTTATGTATATGATTATAATATAATTTAATAACAATGTTTAAACAATTATACAAGAGGTTAACATACCATTGACTAATGAAAAGTATGATGTAAGGGTCAATTCAACAATCTCTTTACATATCTGAGGTTGTTAATACGTAAGTATCTAATAGGACTTCTTTATCATCCACAATCATGTTTTATTAAAAAATTAATTCAAAACATTCAATATATTTACTATAATATGGGTTAAAGTTATTTATACCATTATTTGAGAATATATGTATTGAAAGGAATCTTTCCATCATTTTCCAAACAATGTACTTTTTAACCTTTTCGACAAAATTAAGGTTAGAATGTTTTTTTAACTTGTTCAGTGGGTGTGGCTATTTTCTTCCATTATAACATCATTTAAGCTTCCCAAACAAGCTTATAATAATATTTTCAAAATATATGTTTTATTTTATAATTATATCGCATTTAAATTATTTAAGAATTGAATGTTATATTTCTCTAAAAAGGTTTTTGATTGCATCTAGGCCAACATCCTTTAATATATTTTAAGCATATTTGAAGTTGATTTATTATGATACAAAACTTCGTTATTGTATTGAAGGTTTTGTGCTATGTTTGAATATATATGTGTTATTTTTACACCATTAATTGTTTTGGATAAAGTATTATCATTTCTTATTCTTATTTTTATATAAATGTTTATGTTATGTTTAATTCTTTTTATATGAGGAAGGAAATGGACTTAGTACGGGACGAGTGGAGCCCGTTATAGCTCATTGATGCATCGGTAGGGCTCATGAGACAAACATGTGTCTTGGAACAAGACCTTGGAAAAATATCATTGGTATTCTTGGCACAAGGTCTTGACTATGTGGTTATAAATTCTGGAATTATGCATTCCATCAATATGAAATTGGCTATTGATATTGCATGTGATTATTCGACTAGTATAATATTTATGTGAATAAATAAATGGCATTATTTGATTTATATTAGACATATTATGCAGAAATATATTTTAGAAAGATTATATTTTAGTCTTATAAATTTCCAAAATTGTTTGTGCAAATTTATTAATGTTTTTGCTATATTTTTATCCTTAAAAGAATCTGAGAACACCCCTTTCTATGTTTCATTTTTCTCAGGATGTGAAGAGTAATTTTATAGTTTGATATAAGGGTGGTCAATGGGGACAAAATTTGGTTGATTTTTTTATATCATAATTTAATTTAAAACTTATGAATGTGTCTAGTACTTCCAAGGCTACTAAAGTGATCGGCCTTTCAGGATTTGATCCCATGTGATCATGACAATGTTATATAATAATGCACCATCTCTCGGTTACTAGTGTTGGGGCGTTACAATTGGAATTAGAGGAAGTTCAGTACAAATAATGGATTCTAGATTTAGAAAAACTCAGATTAGAGAGCATTATCCTATGATAGACATTGATGATTAGAATAGAAGAACGTCCATGAATGTTTTTAATATTGATATTTAGTGAGTTTTCCAAGAAATACATCCTTATCTAGATATGAGAAGGTAGAGGTGTCTATGGAATAGATGTACCTATGGGTAAAACCTAAAAACACCACTTTGAGCTAGACTCGAACGGGAACGAGTGCATGATAACGGGCCTTGCTGCACTAATGGTTACGACACTCCTATGGGATATGCTTAGTATAACTCACATTTTCTTTAGAAACAATTATTAAGGATTTATGAGTATATACCTCCTTAAAGAAAACCTTTTTATTATTATGGATTATATCCATAAACTGTTCAATTTGTGTTAAGTGATTTACTACTTTGGAATTTTGTGTTGCGATTCATAAAATAATCTTTTGTATCCCATTGTTTAGAAATAGAGCTGAGTGGAAAAAATTGAAACCATATCAACGCACGTAATATATTTAGAGGTATCCCTCCTACTAAATATAATTATAGTAGAGATGGTGATGCAACAGGTACATATCATCTTATCACCATACTGGGACAACTCACTCAGGTTATGAATAATAACCTTACCCTTATGGACCACCCTGAACCGAAAAGTGGAAGATCAATGTTAGACCACTTCATAAGGAAAAAACAACCAACATTCAATGGGAGTAAAAATCCATTATTATATGAACAATGGATAAATTCCTTAGAGAAGATATTTCATGCTTTGGGTAGTAGTGAAAGGGAAAAAGTGGTAATGGCATTTTATCACCTCACGAGAGATGCAGATCAAGGGTGGTCATTAATCAAAAACACAAAGGATTATGAAGAAGTATCAAACATGGAATAGAGGGAGTTTAAATATATTTTCATAGAAAAATAATTTCCTCATGACCATCGATTGGATATGTAAAGAAAATTTCTGAGTCTGAGGAAAAAGGAGGATGATAATGTCACAAATTATGGGGCAAACATTACAAGGATTTCAAGGCATACAATAGATTATATACGTAACCCAAGGAGTAATATAGATCAATTCATTGATTTGTTAAAACCATTTCTTCATCGATCACTAGTGTCACAATCCTTCTCATAATACAATGATATAGTCTCCGGCGTGATGAAGAAAGAAAAAGAATTCTCTATGTCATATGAATTTAAAGCAATGTAAGAGAAGAACAGATCTTCTGAACACTCTAGAAATGGAAATAAGGGGATGAAGAGAAAATGTGAATATCCATCCTATGGTAAATATGGGAAAAACACCGTGGTACTTGCCTCAAGAGAATGGGATCCTGGTATAAGTGTAGAGATAAATTCCACCAAGCTCGTGATTGAAAGGGGAAGAAAGAGGAATTCAATGTTTAATGCCACAATTTTAGATAAAATGGGAATTATGAAAATGAATTTCCTAATCACCAAGGAAACATACCTCATAAAAGGATAGGGGAGAAATTTTAATCTTATGTTATCACTACTGCTAGGGTTAAAGCTCCAAAATATGTGGTGGAAGGTAATTAAATAGTTTCCTCATGTTTAGCCAATGCTTTATTTGATTCTGGATCATTGCATTGTTTCATATCTTCCTAGTTTGCTAAGGAGATTACATATTTTCAATTTTACATAACAAGGGAGTTGGCAGTCAAAAAACCTATGGGAACTATCATCGCAATAATGTTTTTGGAATTAGTTCTTGTTAGGGATTATAAATGTTCTTTATCATCTGATCTCATCATCATGCCCATGATTGAATTTAATATAATCCTTGGAATGGATTTGATTTTAGTTCGTGATGTGAAAAGGGAGGTTAAAATATTAGATGATGATAGGGAGTACCTTATCTTTAGAGAAGAAATGTTGCCACAAGATTCTCATGTAGATCTTCCCCCATTAGCTCTACTAAATTCAATTACTAGGGATGAAGAGAATGAAATAACTTTGGGAAAGTAAAAAAATGTTCTTATAGAGGATTCACCTATTGTGCAAGAATATGTTGATGTGTTTCTAGGGGATTTACCTGGACATCCCCCAGAACATGAAATTGAGTTTTCCATTGATTTAAATCTTGGTTCCAGTCCCATATCGATGACCCCTTATATAATAGCCATTATGGAATTAGTGTAACTAACGAAAAAAACTACAGTAATTGAGTAATGAGGGATTTATTGTCCCTAGTGTTTCTCTATGGGTCTCCCTGTCCTTTTTGTTAAGAAGAAAGATTGATATATATGAGGTTCTGCATTGACTATAGGGAGATCAATTCTATAATAATAAATAACAAGTATCACATACCTCGCATTGATGATTTATTTGAACAACTTCATGGAACTAAATATTTTTCAACGATTGAACTTCAATCAAGATACCATCAGTTGTGCATGAAGCAGGAAGTCATTCTAAAGAAAGAATTTAGAAATAGGTACGGGCATTACGGGTTTACAGAATTGTCTTTTGGATTGACTAATGCAGGCTCTATCTTCATAGATCTAACGAAATGAGTATTCAAAGAATATCTTGATTACTTTGTTGTGGTATTTATTGATCATATCTTGGTATACTTCAAAAACTATGAAGATCATGAAAATCACTTTCGCATTATTATAAAGACTCGTAGAAGAAATGAATTATATCTAAAGTTTAGCATGTGTGAATTCTATCTTTAGGATATTTCTTTTCTTTTCCATATTGTCTCTAAGGTTGTAATCTCTGGTTTCTCCTTCAAAGACCAAGGCAATCCAATAATGGAAAGCACCAACGAGTATAACTGTGGTACACATTTTTATTTGTTCAGCAGGTTATTATTGACAATTTCATCAAGAATTGTGCCAGGTTGGATAACCCATTAACTAAGCTCGCACGTAAAGTGGTTAATTTTGATTGGACAAGAGAGTGAGAAATTTTTTTGAAGAACTGAAGATATGATTAGTCAATGCACATAACATGACATTACCATCAGGGAATGATGGATTTTTTATTTATATTGACACTTCAAAGAAAGGATTTGTTTCTGCTGAATGATTGAGTTATTGTCTATGCATCACGACTGCTAAAAAATCGTGAACAAAACTATCCAACTCATGATCTTGAGTTAGCAGTTTTAATATTTTCTATAAAAATATGGAGAAACTATATCTATGGTAAAAAATGTGGGATTTATACTGATCACAAGAGTTTAAAGTATATTTTCTCAGAAAAAGAACACCACATGAGGAAAATAAGATGGCTTGAACAACTCTAGTATTATTATTTCACTATACACTACCACTCGGGGAAGGTAAATAAGGTGGAAAATTCTTTGAGTAGAAAGGATCATGGAGTTTTTAAAAAGATTTGAGTTGAAAGAGATTATATTTTCATTGATATAGTAAATCTCAATATGGTAATAACCATGGAAGGTGAAACATCAATACTTTTTGAAATGGTTCCCAAACCATCTTTATTAGAAAAAATAAAGATTCCTCAGATAGATGATCACGAGTTTCAAAAGATGATTGAAGATGTGAATGATGGTAGATTGAGTGACTTCATATATGAAATGGAATTTTGAAATTTGGGAAGAGACATTTTGTTCCTAACATACCAGATCTAAAAAGGGAATTGTTGGATGATTCTCATAGCTCCAATTTCTCTATACACTCTGAGAGAACCATGATGTATAAAGATTTTAAAGAACGTTTTTGGTGGGAAAACATGAAGAGGGAGATTGCTGATTTTCTGTCAAGATGTTTGGTTTTTCAACAAGTCAAAGCTGGAAGGAAATAGCCTAGAGGACTCATGCAACCTCTTCCCATACATAAGTGGAAATTGGATAATATTATGATGGACTATGTCATTAGGATATAAAAGACTCATAGAAGGAATGATGCAATATGGGTCATTATTGACTGTCTTACCAAGTCATCACATTTTCTTACTATAAGAGAATATTTACTACTTTAATGTAATTAAAAACTATATATTAATTAAGTTTTAAGACTTCATGGAGTACCCATATAGATTTTTTTAGTGTGATCCCCATTTTACTTCAAAATTCATTAAAATTATTTAGAAGTCCCTGGATACTAAACTTCATTTGACCACTGCCTACCACCCTCAAACAAATGGACAATCAGAATGGACAATTAAAACATTAGAAGACATTTTGAGATCTTGATCACATAAAATTCAAGGTATGTGGGATCAATATTTACATATGGTAAAATTTTCCGATAAAAATATATTTTATTAAAGTATTCATATTGAACCATATAATTCGTTATATGGAAAGATATGTTTCACACCAACTAGTTGGGATGATGTTGGTGAAAGAAAACTCATAGGCCCAAAACATGTTGAGGAAATAATGTAAAAGTTAAAGGTTATCCAAACCTACATCAAAACAGCCCAAAATAGGAAAAATATTAATGCCGATAACTGAAAGAATGATTTTTAATTTCAATTAGGAGTCCATGTTTTCTTGAAGGTATCTCCATGGAAGGGTGTTATACATTTTGGTAAGAATGGTAAATTGAGTCACAGGTACATCGGGCCTTTTGAAATTCTAGAAAAAATTGTAGTTATAGCTTATCATCTGGCAATACATCCACGTCTTCCCATGTTCATGATATGTTCCACATATCACTGTTGAGAAAATACATTCCTGACACAACGTATGTACTCACCTATGAGGTAATTGAACTGGAACCCAATATTTATTATTGTGAAGATACTATCAATATTCATGATACATGAGGACAAGTGATGAGAAACCGGACGACTCATCTTGTAAAAGTTCTATAAAGAAACCATAAGATTGAAGAGGCAACGTGGGAACCCGAGGAACATAGGATGAATAACCACTGAAATCTTTTTATGCAGTAATATTCTAGAAAATTTCAAGGTATTTTTTTAAGGTGGGTAGAATTTAACACCCCAAGCATCCATGGTACATTTCCCTTTGAATAATGTATTATCTTGTGTTTTATGCAATTTGGAGTTCTATGTCACCATGACCAATGAAACATTCCATTATGAATAGTAATACCAACGTTTTGAAATTTTATAAATTTTAATATTAAAAATAGACTTCATTTTTAGACTTGGAATATCAAAATTATCTTTGGGTGATTTTTTGGTATTTTTCTATGAACATATAATTTTTTATGAATAGTGAAAAACATTGCGTTATTGTTTAAAACTGACATTTTATTTTAATAAATAGTTATTTTAATTTATTTTATTTTATTTCAAAATTTATACATAATACCTATATATGTCCAATGTAATTCATTGGATTCATTTTAAAATAATTTTAGATATATAAAAATTTATTGAACTTCTTACCATCTTTTACCCACCTTCTCGGAGCATTTACAAATTTTCATAATAATTTATTTTACTGCATCTGTGAGTTGAATTTCAAAAATCCAAGATACATGGTTGAAATACGTAAGTAAAATTTCGTTCAAAAATATGAAAATAATTTTTTTGAATAGTAACTTTTGACTTTTATTTACCACAGTTAAAAGTAAATAGGGTAATTGAGGATAAAAATTATATTATAATTACCCTAAAAATGTAATAATTATTTTTGGTAAGTTTTATTCGTCCAAAAACAACCATTGGAATAATATATGATCCTTTTAATGCTCTTGGATTAGATTAGGAAATTTATTATTATTTTATTTAAAGACGAGTTAAAAGTGTTAAATTTAATGTTTCATAACTAAACCATTTTTAATATAGGGTTAATCAAAATATAAATTCTAATATAACTTTTTATTAAAAGATAAAATGATTTCCTACATAATGGTACTTTATTTATAATTTCTAAAAATTAAATAATTTATTTTAGTTATGACACAATGATGATGCAGTAATTGCCATATTAATGAAATATTAAAATATTTGATATTATAAATATACAAATAAATGTAAATTTAAACTTTTGATGAATTCCAAGAATATGTTAGGTTATCATAACATGTTATTGTTGATTAAATATTTTTTTTTGAAATAATCTTATTGTTATGATTTTCACAAAAACCAAATACTAAATAGTGTCAAAATTGACATAATTGAGATTTTAAAACAAATACTATATTATTAATTGATATAAAATTATTAAAATTATATGGTTTGGCCAAAGGACTTAGATAAGGTTACATATATTAATAATTAACTAGATGGGGTTTTCATGTCTTGTTATAGTATGTTTATTAACCATTTAATAAAAAAATACAAAGAGACATGATAAATGTTAAACTATTTAACTATGAGTTAAATCTAAAAAGATACTGGTAATATGGTCACCTAAACCTATCTAAAACCTATTGGTTGAGATATTTCAAACCATATCCACCTTATCCCTTAATTAATTCATTTTTTAGCCATTAGAAACCAAAAATGATTTTATTTTAAAATAATATTTCACGCTTTTCCTAAAGTGACCCTCACCTATCTTATAAAAGGGTACTTCCCCTTATCTTAAATTCCCATCTCCAAAGCCATTTGGCTCGGCCAACCCCTACCCAAATATCCTCTCAACTATCCTCCCTCTTACCTAGAGTTCTTACTTTGATTATAAAGCCAACCTATGAGGCCCTTTTGATCAACACAAAAGGAAACACCCGAAGAAGAGGTAATAATTTCACCACCCTCTTTCATGTTATTTTCTTCATCCACTTCCTCTTTCATTGCTGTTTCCATACCAAAATAATAAATACAGTTCCCTCTACATACTGTGATTTTATTATAAATATTTTACAACCATATTCGTTATTCTATACATCCTATAAATGAAAAAGTCACCATATGTGTGTACGTACGACTTACCGTCTCCACGCCGTGGTGTAGTTTGTTATTCAAACACTTAATTATTTGGATGTGTATAATAATATGAATAACTGATGTAAATAATAAAAATAACATGTTAATGATTTTTTATATATGATATACCATCCTATTACCTATTATTTCACCATCAATAAAATGATATTGTCGTTGGTCCGTACGTATGGATTACCATCTCCACGAACTTGATTAGATTCATTCCCCATTATAATCATTCAAGAATAATTTTCATTTTAGGATTAAATATAATGTTTATGAACATAATAACATTAAATTTATGAATCAAATACATCATATCCATAACAAAAATGGCTTTCTTAACCAAGAATATAAAGTAAAATGAATCTGTTAACACCCGAAACGATGATACTACTAAAATATTATTAACAAAGAAATATTATAAGATCATATATGATATCATATTTATGTTTATGATTTTGTATAATTTAATAACAATTTTTTAACAATTATACAGGAGGTAAAAATACCATCGACTAAGGAAATTTACATGTAAGGGTTAATTCTACAATCTCTTTACTTATCTGAGGTTGTTAACATGTTAGTATCGACTGGGGCCTCTTTATCATCCACATCCATGTTTTCTTAAAAATGTAATTCAAAACATTATTACTATTTACTAGAATGTGGGTTAAAGTCATTTATAACCTTATTGGATCATATATGTTTTGAAAGGAATCATTCCACTATTTTATAAACAATGTACTTTATGACCTTTTCAATAAAATTAAGGTTATAATGTCATTGTATTAACTTATATGGCGGGTGTGGCAATTTTCCACTATTATAACACCGTCTAAGCATTGATTTCTTCTATGTCAACATCCTTTAATGGATTTTAAGCTTTTTTGATGTTGATTTGTTATGATAAAAAATCTTTTTAATGTATTTATGGTTTTGTGATATGTTTGACTTTTGTTGTGTTATTTTTACAGCATTCATGGTTTATGGACAAAGTACTGGAATTTCATATAAAAGTTTTAATATGAATGTTTAGTTATGTTTAATCCTTTTCATTTGAGGAATTAATTGGACATACTATGTGACGAGTGGATACCTCTATAGCTTCTCGATGAATCAGTATGTCTCATGAGATAAACTAGTGTCTTGGCACAAGGGCTTGAAAAAATATTATTTGTATTCTTGGAACAAAGCCATGATTATGTTTTTGTGATGTTTGGCGTTATGCATTACATCATTATTAAATTGGCTATTGATATTTCATTTGATTATTCAACTAGTATAATATCCATTTGAGTATGTAAATGGAATTATTTTATTTATATTGGCCATATTATTTATAAGTTTATGTTTAAAAGGATTATGTTTTAGTCATATACATTACCTTAACTGTTTATGATTATTAATGAATGTTTCCACTATATGTTTACCCTTACTAAGTATTAGTGCTCACCCATTTCTATGTTTTATTTCTCACTTGATGTAGAAACATATTTTATGGTTGACCTACAGGGATTGTCTATGGATATAATTATGGTCAATGAGGAAAAAATGTTGTTGATGTTTTTTTTTCATGAAGAAATGTAAAACTTATGAATGTATTTAGAACATCCAAGGCTACGAAATTAATATGTCTTTCGGGATTTGATCCCTTATGATCATTCCAATGTGATTTAATAATGCACCAACTCTGGGTTACTGGGGTTGGGGCATTATAGTATAGCACACCTAGTGACGGGACACGAGATACCAGGATATGTTGTGTTTTTTTGATTCTTTGGTCTTTGTGGTTAATCTCATTTAAGGTAAATGGAAAGGGAGTGGGTTCAGTGGTCTCGGTGATCTTGTAGGGTCTGGAAAGCCATGCGGTGACAAGGAAGCTATCCTATAATAGTGTCTCTGCCAATGGCATGATTGGCATAAGGATTCCAACTAGATTTTCTAGTCACCCTCTGAAACAAGTTTCCTCTAGCATCATTTCTAGTACCTTTATTTGGAATTCATTAAAATATTGTTTTTAGGTAAAAATTATTTGGTGTTTTAATAATCGGTGGTTGTGTAGTGTGTCCATGTAATTTGGAAATTTTGTATGTGAGGTGTTGTGGTTTGATAATCCTTTTTGACTGATTTTTTCTTTTAATTTTAATTCTTATTTGTTAGTTGGTGTGGAAGCGTGTGCTTTGTGGTTTCTTTTGAAAAATGATTTGGGAATCCCTTGTAGTGGATTCCCCTGAACTTTTAGTGGTTTCTTGCGGTATTAATTGTCCATTGGACCAGTTTTATTAGGTCAATGGTTTTATTTCTTGACTAGTTCACACCCCCCATACAGCGTTAATATGAAGTTGATGTGTGGCCATTGGATATTCATCGTTGGCTGTCCATCCAGTTGATCTATGCACACTCATCATGAATTCATGGATTGATCCCACCTAAATTTACTATCAAGCATATCCTCTGGCATCAAGAGGGTGATGTGAGATTGGTTGATTGAAACTTGGGGTTTCTGTAGTCATTTGATAGTCAAGGGGGATGATCGACCTAATTAAGTTGAAAGTCTTGTTTGGAAACGGTGAAGGAGGTTTCGGTGGGGAAAGGTGGACATAACATGGAGTTTTTGGTGTTTACTACTATTCTAAATGACCTTTTTCCTTTGTTGGATTCATTTATGTGAGGGGCTATGTTAGGCCACTAGTGTGGCAGACCTAGTCACATGGGGATGCTATAGTCTAATGTAATAATCGCATATTGTTTAAGACTCAGTTAGAAGTACTTCTCCATATAATGATCCCCTCAACATTAATGGTCATGTTCAGTGATGATTTTTGGTCATGTGTTCTCATTCAGTGTGACAATGGGTGATGCACAAGCACCATTTTATCTCTTATGTTGGTAAATATATTGTATTGTATCAGTTGGATATCGTCGCATGTTGTGTTTGATGGCGTTTTCTCAAGTGCGATGTGGATCTGTGTTACACCAAAAATAGAAGCTCCATTCGAGAGTCTTCGATACCTAACTGCGAGGCAGGAGATGTTTCAACCTTCAGGGCTCCAGCTATAGACCTCAGAGTAATGATGGCATGTGGTCAATAACCCTGAGAATTTATGGGATGCCAAAATTATTTCACTCATCTATATTAGAGGTGAAAGGGATATAAATTGTTTCTGGTGGTTCTATTCCGAAGAACCTGTTTTGGTCGATGGGGTTTCTCTGGATAAGAGGTGGTGTCGTCGTCTTTTTTCCTTAATGTCTAGAGGAAACTGTCTCACTATAAGTAAATTATTTTGTTGGTCGTTATGGGGTTTTTTGTTTAAATTAGTCACAAATTATAATAGTGCTCATCTAGGGAGGTAAATATATATTTTTTTAGTGGTCAGGGTTTTGATGCCCCAGCAATTGGGACCCTCACTCCCCACCCCTTGTGGTGGGCTATTTGGTATGTTTTGGAATATTTTCAATATTTTCATAGCTTATGGATATACTAATGGTGGGGAGACCCATAGTTGGTCTCTCTTGGATGTGTCACTGGAATTAACTGGTGTTGACCTTCATCATAATGGTGGGGAGTATTCTTGGGCCTCCTTATGTCAGTTTTCTAGTCCCCTCTTGTGTGTTAGTAAGATTCAAATGGTGGGGAGCCCTTCGGGAATTCCCCATGTTTTCCATTTTTTTATATTCCTGAATATGACTTGGAGGGGAGTGATAAGTGTGTTCCTTGGATGTGTTCTGACCATTTTTGTTTATTCTAGTAAAGACGATGTAGTTTTCGTTCATTGGTTCTTGAGGTGTTTATGTTTGGGAAGTTGGTTTATGTGGGTGCAATAGTTAATTTCCTAAATCAATCAATTGTTGGTGTTCAAGCACTCTAGGTTGGGTTACACTTAGAGAAATATATTGTACAGGTTCCTTAAAGATGTCATTTAGGTTACTTTCTCGAGGCACGATACATTTTCCTCATTCTGCTAGTTTTTGGTAGAGATCCTTTTTGAACCTTAAGGGGTTGTAATTTTCTACATTGAGTCTCAACATTAGTTGTGGATTTTTAGGGATGGAAAGATTTATGGTGGGAAGAATTTTCACACATTCCATTTTCAAATTTATTTATTTTATTAGTTTTACTGGGCATCGGGTAGATCAGGTTGAAGCCCGACTTAAATATTTTGGTTCTTATTTAAAACAGCATGTTTTGGCCTTGGTAGCATTCAACACTCTAAGGTCAAAGTTGAATGGCCTATCCCGAGTCACAGCTTGACCGCCACTGGTTAAGCACATGACATACTCAGTGTTCAAGGAAAGCATATAAAATTTAATGAATAATGAAATAGAGATAATGTAAAAATAACAATTATAATAAATATTTATGGAATTGTTTTAATGATAATAATAATAATATGGATTGATGATATTATTATTATTTGTTTTAAGGATAATATTTTTACTTGGATATTATTATTATTATCATCATCATTCTATTAAATTTTTTATTGTTCATGCGGTGTAATGGCACAATCGCCTTGTGGTAAAAATAATTAATGTTTTAAAGTGGGAGTAAAATAAAAAAATGAATTAAATTTAAGGAATAAATTAGTAAAATAAATAGAGGTAAGTGAAGTGAAATTATAATAATTGCTTTAAATGATAATAATAATAATATTATAAGAGAATATTTTTATTATTTTTATTTTTATTATCATTTTTAATACTATTAATCTAATAAATTTTAATATTGAGAATGCATTTTTTTATTATGATAATAATAATAATATTATTTTTATTATAATTAATTTTGTTTTTTAATTAGATTTAATTTTAGTGATTTATTCCTTTTCCCCTTCATCTGTTGAGTCAATAAGGTTTTCCTTATGACTTTTCCATTGCATATTGTTTTGAAAAACACAAACACCTTATACTTAAGCAAATATATATTTTACCTCCATAATAATAATTTTTTTACTTATGGAAATCTACCCTAACCTATATTTTATTATACATAGAAATATTTTTCTTAAGTAAAAAAACCTGAATCATACCCAAAATCCAAGAATCATATAATGTCAAGTATTGGAGTATTCTGTTTTTAGGATCCGATTTCTGGATGTGAACTATAATGAAGTTCCACTTCGAATTATGGATACGAACTTTCATGAGTTTGACTCTGAACTCTTAAGTATTTAGACTCTGAACTCTTATGATGTTCGACTCTGAACGTTCATGAGTTTGACTCCAAACTCTTAAGCAGTTAGAATCTGAACTCTTATGAAGTTCGACTCCGAACATTCATGAGTTCGACTTCAAACTCTTAAGTAGTTCGACTACGAACTCTTATGAAGTTCGACTCCGAACTTTCACGAGTTCAACTCCGAACTCTTAAGCAGTTTGACTCCAAACGCATGTGAAGTTCAACATAGAACTTCTGAAAGTTCAGATTCTGAACTCTGGTGAAACGAGACTCCGAATTTCCTTAGAAATTCAGACTCCGGACTTCAACAGATATCCGGTTCCGAATTCCTATAAAACAGATTCCTAACATTTCTTAACAAAGACTCCAAATTTAATTTTGGTTAGACTCTGAACTTTTAATTTACTTACACTCCAAAATTTTGTATGCCTTTTGCTTTCATATTCTCCATTTCAAAACGATGTCATGCATTCAGTTATACATGGTTTGTTATTAAATGATGTCGTCTATTCTGTTTCAAACTAACCGTTGGTTGAGATACACATGTACCGGTTCCTCCGAATTTCATGAAAAATATGACCGTTGGAGGAGGGAGTCGACCGTTGGAAGTTTTCCTCTAAATAAGACCTCATTGGAAAGAGCTCAACAACAAGTTGATCGATCAAGAGAACACACACTGTGAAGGTGATTTCTAGAGAGAGAATATTTTCATTCTTTGTGCGTACTGAACCGCTCATTCAGTTTTTTTCATGTGACTACGAATGTTGGTGATTACATTCAAGGGCTTTTAGGTATAGGAAGACAGAGGTGCCGACTTCCTTGACGTTCGAGGGATTCCTTGTTGAGGAAGGAAGAGATTCCAACTACCTTAAAGTTGAGGGCTTGTGGGGATTGCAAGACAGAGGCACCAATCATCGTATCGAGGGCTTACCCTGGTGTGGGTAAGACTGGATTGTTTGAAAATATAAATCAAGGGATCTTTATCCAAGGTTGTTGGATACCCTTCTCTTTGGGTTAAAAGAGTTTTTGTTTGTTACATGTAGTTTTACTACTTGTTTGTTTTTCCGCTACATATTTTATTGTAAGGAAAGTATAACATTCTTTTATTTCCTTACACTTTTACTCTGATTCATTTAGATTCTATATTCTTTAGGGTAGAATCTCGTATTGTAAACTTTAGTTAAGATTAAATTACCGGATACATATATCTGGTACCTGTTATTCGGAATCACTTTCCTGATTCATGAAAGTGTGTAGAATTAGATGTTTGTAACTTCATTCCTTATTCTAATTTTCAATTGGCATTATAGTTATTTTGAATCTTCTTAGTTTATCATTTCTAAACATAGATCTTTCCTTTCTTAAGGAATTTTTTTTAAAGTGTACAATTCACACCCCGCTTGTATATTGAGCATCAACGTCCTTATTTCGATCCTACAATTGGTATTAGAGCAGGTCTCTGAAATACATATACTCACATATAAGTTTTTCTTGCTCACTTATCCATTGTTCTTCATTCTTAATTAGAATTTTTTTATTCATTCCGAATTGTCATTCCGAACTTTGTGGTTACGAAATTTTTCTACTAACAAGTTTGGTTGCCAATGTTTTTCTTGGAATGGTAGGAATAAATTTAGGTTCTATTGACAATATAAACCCTACAAGACCACCAATCTTTAATGGTAATTACTATGAGTACTGGAGAGATCGAATGAATAATTTTGTTATCAATACTAGAGTGGATAATTTCGTTTTGCTTACTGGTGATTATAAAATTCCTGATAAGGAAGTAAGAACTTTCACTAACCAGGAAAAGCTAGAATATCAACTCAATTATAAGGTATGAAATACTTTACTATGTTCAATGACTAGAAATATATACAGCCAAATGTCTTCTTGCGAAGTAGCTAATTGGTTACACAATTTGACACTTATAAAGTAATTGAAACTAGGAGAGCTTTGCTTAGATCTGAAAACCATGGCTTCAATTTTCATTATGGTGAACCAATTTGTAAAGTTAAATAAATATTTATGACTACAATGAATAGTCTACAGTCTGTGGGAGAGAAAGGTCTGGATGATGAAGCTCTTGTGGATAAGATAATTGATATTATTCCCAATGAGTGGGAATCCAAGAGAACAACTATTGATGAGAATTGGAAAGTCACTCAAATTTTTTTAGATGAGCTATTTAGAGATCTTCTCTAACATGAAACAAGAATGAAAAAAGATACTGATAACATCAAGAAGAAGAATGGAAATGGTACTGTAGCTTGTACAAAAACATCGAATCATATGAAAGCTAAGACTCCTGAGAGAGTAACCAGATCCAAGTCTAAGAAAGTTATTATCCAATCTGATTCTAGTGAGAGTGAAGTCTTAGAAAATTAGTTAGAAAATCTTGCTCGAAGGATGAACAAGATAGCTGGCCAGAGAAATTTCCAACCCAAGTATAAGAAAAAGGAAATGAAGGATAGGAAAGATGGAGAAGTTACTTGTTGTGAGTGCAAGAGAGCTGGACATATTAGACCCGATTTCCCTTTGCTAAAAATGAAAGAAAGAAAAGAAATGCATTCTGATAGGAACAGAAAGAAGTACTATAATGCCAATGCTATGAATGTTCTAAAAGCTAATGACACCTGGAGTTCCAGTGGTGGTGACTCTTCAGATGAATCTTCTGATTATGAATCTTCATGACACTAAGAATCTTGGTCTTATAGCTAGATTAAATATTAACAATCGTTGCTTTATGTCTATGTATGAAATGCTGAATCATTGACCAATGTATCTTTAAATTCTAATGATAGAGAATATTATAACTCTTCAGATGAAGAATCCTCTTCTGATGAAGAAAATACTCTACCTACCTATGAATAAGTTTCTAGGTTTGCTGAACTTCTTGAGATTGAGAATTCTAAACTCAATAAAAAACATGATAAGTAATACTCTAGGAATACTATTCTTACGAAATAAAAATCATATATTTCTAAAGATCATGATAGGAAACATGCTGATTTTATAAATATTTCAAAAAATCTTAAGGAAGTACGTTCTCAGAAGAACAAACATTCTAAAGAATTTGAAAAAGTAAATTCTAAGAAAGTTGTTTTCGAGCCTAACTCTAGTTCTAAATCAAATTATCTTGAAGATAAAAAATTGGTTATAAAACTCAAGTCCGAAATTTTTTCTTTAAAGAAGTGTTTATCAAACTTTACCCATGGTAATGAAAATTTTGATAAAATGTATCCTCAAATATGACCTTTAAGAAACAAATCCGGGTTTGGTTATACCCATGCAAAACCAACTTTTAGTAACAATTTCCTTGTTCCACAAAGTGCCCCATTTTTTAACAAGTGTCAATGTGGTGGTCAAAGGGAAAATAACTACTCTTTAAACAAAACACAATCTTTAAGTTTTCATAAAGCTTACTTTTCTATGAAAGTTTGGGTGCCAAAAAATTTGTTATCTGGAAATCTCGGATCCAAAAAAGTTTGGATTCTGAAAGTCTAATTCTTTTCTTGATTCCATGAAGATAAATGAAGTACCAACAACAATACAAGGTACATGGATAGTGGATGTTCCCGAAACACGACTAGTAACAAAAGCTATTTTGAAAATATTATCAAGACAAAAGGAGGAAAAGTAACTTTCAGAGATAATGCTCAGGGAGAAATTGTTGGTATAAGTAATATTGTTCTTCTTGGTAAAACATTGATTTCAAACGTTTTATTTGTTAAGGGTCTTAAGCACAACCTCATTAGCATAATTAAGTTATGTGATGAAGGATACCTTGTGAATTTTAGGAAAGATAAGTGCTTAGTACACAATTCCAAGTAATAATTTATTCACTCAGCAAATATGCAAGAGAATGTTTACACATTGAACTTCGAAGACCTTAGAAGCCAAGATTTACATTTCCTTAGTGCAATGGAAGATCATTCATGGTTCTGGCATAGAATATTAGGTTACTCTTTCCATTGGTGAAGCAGAATATGTAGCAGCTGGATGTTGTTGTGCTCAAGTGTGGTGGATGCAACACACACTCACAGACCATGGCCTGAGTTTTACTAAGACTCAAATTTTGTGTGATAACACATGTGCCATTTCCCTAGGTAAGAACCCTGCACATCACTCTCGTTAAAAACACATGTATATTTGGCATCACTTTCTTAGGGATCACACACTTAAAGGAGATATCATTCTTTAGTGTATCGGAATGCAAGATCAATTTGCGGATATTTTCACAAAATCATTAACCTCGGATAGATTTGAATACATTAAAAACAGTTAGGAATGATAACCATAAGGTAATCATTCTGCATTAACTTCTTGTTGAACAATTCTCCTAATAGTAATAAACTCCTTTTCATAAGGGGAGTACATTTGATTGTTAGTATAACTAAATTTTTCGTAATCTGTTTATCAAACATTGTTTTTATTAAAATTTTTGTAGTTAGTTTTTCAATCTTTTTGGAACTGATGTTTCCAGAATCGAAATTTCTTAAACTAAAATTTTCGGAATGGAAATTTCCGGAATATAAATTTTGAGGATTGAAATTCTTGAAATGAAAACCTTCAGAATGGAGATATTCATACTGAATTTCGTACTGGAACATTCATAGTGATATTTTTGTTCTAGAACATTCGTAATGATTTTTCTGTACTGGAACATTCGTAATGATATTTTTGTAATGGAATTTTCATAATGATATTTTTTTACTGAACTTTCGTAATAAGTTTGTTTTTAAATTCTTTTCATCAAGAAGAATATTACCAATTACGAACAATCTTTCTAGACAATCCAAAAGGTATGATTTCCTTAATTAAGTTATCGTAATCATATTATTATTGCTGGTATTTTACTGAGTTTTATAAAATTTGGATTTTCGTTTTCCTTAAATCCAGATGTTTTCTGTAAAACCTCAAAAGTTTGGGGTCATGTTTTCCTTGCGGGAGTGTTTTCAACCGTCAGATCTGATCAAAAAATTTCAACCGTTAGATGGATTTTGGAAGACCAAAGGTCACATCCATCGCCTATATAAAGGGGACCCAAAGACTCATCCCACATTGGTTTTTCATAGCTTTCACATCTCGAAGACCTGCTTCTCTTCTTAAGACCGATTCTGATCTTTGCAAAGTCATTTCGAATCCTTCAGGTCTCTCTGTTCCGAATGTCTGTTAAAGAAACATCTCAATATATGTCAACTTCAAAGCCAATATCAAAGTGGTTAATCTTCAGGGAATGGATGGTGCATCCAGATTTATATATGTTTGATTCTCTTATTTAAAAGAATATTATACTAAATGGATGGGAGGATGTTTGCGTAGCAAAATCACATAAACAGGGTCCGGTTTATACTAATTTGGTGATTGAGTTCTACGAGTCTGTTTCCTTCCATATGGAAGATGGTAGAGAGTGGTTTTCATTCAAGTATTATGGGAAGACTTATAATCTATCTTGCACCAAGGCTGTGAGCATGGTTGTTTTATCCTACGAAGGAGAAGCTGAGTTCTGCTCACACAAACTTCTGGATGAGCAAGGAAGTTTCAACAAGGAGAAGGCACTGAAGTGTCTTGGACTTATGGATGCTTCAACCATTAAGATTGCTCGTCTCATTCCGAACAATATAATTATTCAGCTTTGGGTGCAAGTCTTTCTAGTTCCAAGAAGAGGTGACAAAGATAATTTGATGAAAAGTGATATCTATGTCTTAGATTTCTTAGTAAATATAAGAAAGATAAATTTGATGAGGCATGTCTTGATTACGATCAAGAACATCAAAGAAGGAAATTTGAGAGCTTAGATAATCATGTTCCCTACCTTACTATCTAAGATGATAGTTCAGTGCTTAGAATCATTCAAGGTTTCATTCAAATCAAAAGTCTGGAATTGTAAGCTTATTCAAGTGAGTGATGATACATTGAAGAGGATGAAGATGGGTTTTTCTAGTGAATCTGGAGAATTCTACTCTTTTTCTGTGGAAGATGTTGAGGCAGTTCAGAAAGGTACACACACTCTCGAACCATCCAAAAAGCAAAGGAAGAAGAGAAAGCTTAAGGAAGTGGCTGCTGATGAAGAAAATCCTAAATATAAGGAAACTCAGTCTGCTCCCCCCAAGCCGAAGAAACAAAAAACTTATCCTGATGAAGTTAATGCGAAGTGGAGGGAAGATAAGCAGAAGATGAAATAAAGGGATCCAACGTTTGGATTGGATCCTGTGGAGGCTAAGGCCTTCAAATAAAGAGCTTTGGAAGAGTTAGAGAAGTAGGAAAAAGAAAAGAAGACGAAAAAGAAGTTGTCCAAAGATGAAGTGGTGAAATATTTTCTGAAAGCTACATAGTTAGCTTCAGAAATACTTTCCGTTCCGGAAACATTCGGTGCTGAACCTTATTTACCAGAAACTCCAGCTAAGAATTATGTCTCTATGGAAAAAACCAAGTGTAATGACGTAGATGAAGAAGCTGAAAAATAAGATGCTGAATAAGTAGAGGAAGTGGTTGAAGAAGAAGAAGAAGAAGAATATGGTAGTGAAGATTTGGATTCCCTGATCAAACAAGTAGAGGATTATAATGATAAGGCAGGATCCGTGAAGTTAGTAACTCCAGGAAAGGAAGGTGAATAAGGTAGTAATAATGATGATAAGCAATATCAAGAAGAGGAAAATGTTTTATACGATGAGGAAGAATCCTATGGGAGGAATTTTTTTGAGGAAGGACAAGAAAAATAGAAACCAGATAAAGACCAGATTTTTCATGTTTCTGAATCTGAGGAAGTATCTCCTAATGAGGAACCATTTCTAAAGTCTGATAAGGGGAAGCATGTTCTCATGGATACTCCAACAAAAGAAGTCTTCAGAAAGAAGGAGGTCGGTGGTTCTTCTAAGAGAAAATTGGTGCAAATTGAGGAAGAGCAATCTCAAAGAGATTTATCTGATTCAGAATCATCATCTCATGGGCATCATTTTATTTTTGAGTCTTTGAAAAAGATGGTGGACGTCATTCCAATCATTCCCACCATTGACACTATATGTAAAATGCTTCAGCTAATCCTAAACCAAAAATCAGAGACACTATCCATGCTAATGGAAAAGTGTGTGAAGACAGAAGCGAAACAAAAAAGTTTCTTTATCGATCTTGATGTGCATAGAAACTCATGCAGTAAAGTAACAAACTGGTCTAAGAGAGTTGAAGAAGACATGGCTGTGTATGATAATTTTAAAAATGATGTGAAAGAAGCTTTTGACACAGAGGATAAAAAGATTAAGAATCTTCATGATGAGCTGATTATTGAACAGAGTTCCCAGAGTCAACAAGTGAAGGAACTAAATGACATGGAAAATTATCTGGCACATAATCATTTAAATGATAGAAATCTCCGGATTGAGCTTGAGAAAAGGATCGTACATCAACTTGAATTGTTAATGATGTAGAAAGAAGCTATCGAGGCTCAGGTAGAGGCTTTGAAAGCTCAAGAAGAAAAGACAAAAGCCTTGGAGAGCAAAGTCGAGGAAGACCAAAGATACCTAAAGAAGCTCAAAACTTTTTTAAAGAATCTGATTCAAAACTAAAAGGAAGAAAAATAAACCCACTCCAATCATTTGTTGTAGTTGTCTTTCATTGTAAAATTTTCCCAACTATAATGAAATGTTATTTGGTTGGTTTTATCTTGTCATATACTAATGTTTCAGGTACCATATTTTCTTTTCTATTCCCTTCAATTATTTTTTGAAAATCACAAAGTGGGAGAAGGAAAAAGAACTACTCCAAAGGAGGAGAAAGAAAATTTTCGAAGGGAAATATCCTTAAAGTAAAAGGGAGTTTCTCACTATGAAGATTTTAATTCCTACAATAATGAAAACTCCACCCCAGAAATTCAGAATAGAATCCTTAGAGTTTAAATGCCTAAGGGGGAGTTAGTTGTATTCACTTTCATCCATGAATAATGGGAGATAAGTTTGAATTTCAAATTCAAATGAAATTTTTCAAACTCCTTATATTCTTTTTCGTAAGGATGTTTGTGATTTCCAAAAAGGGGGATATTGTTGAGTCAATAAGGTTTTCCTTATGACTTTTCCATTCTTTCTTGTTTTGAAAATCACAAATACCTTATACTTAAGGAAATATATATTTTACCTCCATAAGGAAAATTTTCTTCCTTAAGGAAATCTACCCTATCCTAGATTTTCTTATACATAGCTATATTTTTCTTAAGTACAAAAACCGGATTCAAACCCAAAATCCCGGAATCATATAAAGTCAAGTATTAGAGTATTCTATTTTTAGGATCCGAATTCTAGATGTGAACTATGATGAATTTCCACTCTGAATTATGGATACAAACGTTCATGAGTTCTACTCCGAACTATTAAGTAGTTTGACTCTGAACTCTAATGAAGTTCGACTTCGAACATTCATGAGTTCGACTCCGAACACTTAAGTTGTTCGACTCCGAACTCTTATGAAGTTCGACTCCGAACATTCATGAGTTCGACTCAGAACTCTTAAGTAGTTAGACTCTGAACTCTTATGAAGTTCGACTCCGAACATTCACGAGTTCGACTCCGAACTCTTAAGCAGTTCGACTCCGAACTCATGTGAATTTCAACTTCGAACTTCTGTAAGTTCAGATTCCGAACTCCGGTGAAACCAGACTACAAATTTCCTTTGAAATTCAGACTCTGGATTTCTACAGATTTCAGGTTCCGAATTCTGTTAAAACAGAATCCGAACATTTTTTTACATAGACTCCAAATTTCATTTTGGTTAGACTCTGACCTTTTAATTTTCTTACACTACGAAATTTTTTATGGATTTTTTCTTGCATATTCTCCATTTTAAAACGTTTTCATGCATTCAGTTATACACGGTTTGTTATTAAACGATGTCGTCTATTCTGTTTCAAACTAACCGTTGGTTGAGTTACACGTGTACAGGTCCCTCCGAATTTCATGGAAAATATGACCGTTGGGGGAGGGAGCCGACCATTTGAAATTTTCCTAAAAATAGGAGAACAATTGAATATCTCAACAACAAGTTGATCGACCTAGATACCACATAGTGGTAATGTGATTTCTAGGGAGAAAATATGTTCATTCATTGTGTGTAATGAACCTCTCGTTCAGATTGCTTCGTGAAACTCTGAATGTTAGTGATTACATTCGAGGGCTTTCGGGGAAAGGAAGACAGAGGTGCCGACTTCCTTGTTGTTTCAGGGTTTCCTTGCTGAGGAAGACAGAGGTTCCAACTACCTTGAAGTTGAGGGCTTGTGGGGATAGCAAGACATATACACCGATCTTCGTATCGAGGGATTAACCTAGTGTGGGTAGGATAGAATTGCTTTAAAGTATAAATCAAGGGACCTCTATCCAAGGTTGTTGGATACCCTTCTCTTTGGGTTAAAAGAGATATTGTTTTTTACTTGTAGTTGTACTACTTGTTTGTTTTTCTACTACATATTGTATTGTAAGGAAAGTATAACTTTCTTGTATTTCCTTGCACTTGTACTCTGATTTATTTAGATTCTATACGCTTTAGGATAGAATCTCATATTATAAACTTTAGTTAAGTTTAAATTATAGGATCCATATATTCGGTACCTGTTATTCTAAATCACCTTCCCGATTAAAGAAAGTGTGTAGAATTAGAATTTTGTAATGTCATTCCTTATTCAAATTTCTAATTAGAGTTAGAGGTGTTGTGAATCTTCTTAGTTTAACATTGTTAAACTTAGATCTTTCTTTGCATAAGGAATTTTTTTAAAGTGTACAATTCACCCCCCCCCCCTCTTGTATATTGAGCATCGACATCATTATTTTGATCCTACATCCTCCATCTCTCCTCCTCCATGCACCTCCCCTCTTTATCCCTACAGGTCGTGCCAACCCCCCCCTCCTCTCTTATGTGCATCCCTCGTCCCATCTATCCACATTCATCTGGTGCCCCACCCTCCACAAGCGCCCCTCTCCCTCGAGTGCACCCTTTTCTCATGCCACCTACCTCACATGCCCCCATATGATCATTCTCCGCTCTCTCCAGCACCCCCCTCTCCACGGCCAGCGAACCCCACGGTCGGTGAACTCTATGGCCAGTTCCCCCATGGAAGAAGACCCCCTCCACTTCCCTGGTGCTGCCACCGTGCCGCACTTTCACAGGGTAACCTTTCTTTTACCCATACCTTAGGGTTTCAGTTGGGGTTTATTTTCATGTAGGGTGTGATATTTACCATGTTTTTTCGAATGATTGAATTATGGTTCACCATGGGTTCCATATTGTGTGTTTAGTGTGTGAATGAAGCTCTGCACTGAATATTGGGGTTTTCAATAGCTATGGAATGTGGTTCCATGATTAACTATTTGTTGATGAATTTATTTTCTTATTTGTTTATTTTGTTATGTTGAATGATTCATATGTGGGGTGCGTATGAGATTCATAAAGAGGTTTGACATATGTTTGGATTAAAAAAATATATTTACATTTGAATTTAATTATGTGCTTGGTGTAAACTACTACAATTCATTTTGGAAGGTTTGTGGTTTTTGAAATTGATTTATTAAAATATATTAATTGTTTATAATCATGTTTCAAGACAAATACATTGTGTTTCTGGTTTTAATGTGGTGTTTTAAATGAAACTGAGTGTATTTCAAGTGTAATTTTCTTATGCCCCATTTTTTACCATTATATGAACTACTCAAATGGTTTGTTAAATTATTTTTGTGGTGTCAATGTATTAATTTTGCATGATTGAGCACGTGTATAATTGTTAATGTGGAAGTTTTGTATAATTTTGAGCATTTTTTTGGGGAAAGCCTTTATGTGTCACTTGGTGTCATTTTTGTAATGTATGAAATTAATTTATTAAACTATGTGCAAGCTGTGAATAGTGTTTTGATTTAGCATTAATGTACAAAAAAATTTCATGTGGGTTTCAGGTGAATGATGGATGAAATGGAAATGGGGTTTTCATTGAAAATTGTTTTATAAATTGTGTTAATGCTTTGTTGAATAATTTGAATGGTGCGAAACATATTTGAGAAATATTTCAGTGTGCGTAAGTTTTCATGTATGGATTCACGATGGGAAAGTGGTTGATTGTGATGCTTGATTCATTCATGGTTGAGAAATTGTGTATGATGTATTATGTGATGTGTGAAACTTGATTGAGCAAAATAGGGAAACATTGGTATCTAGATAGGTGGACTAGGACTGTCATGCTAGTGATCCAGAGTGGTGTCGTACCTTTTTCACTAATCAATATTGATGATGACAACAATAACTAAACTATGATGATGATGATTGGGGACCACTAGGTTATGGGGATGTTCCCTAGTAGTGGCTCATGCATGATAAGGTTATTGAATATTTTCTATGGTTACTTTTACAATGAGATACAAGGTACCAAGGGCCCCACAATTGAATAGTGCCTAGGGGTCTTCCTGTGACTAATTCTCAATGTTTATTTTTCACATACCATTTTAATATTGTAGGTTTTCTTAGAAATTTTAAAATTATATGATTTGTCTTAAAAATTTTAATTTTTTAAACTACTTTATATTTTATTTTTCACTCAATCAAAGTTGTTCTATTTTAAAGCTTTTTTATTTAAAATTATACTGGAATTTCTGTAAAATATCATGCTATAAAATTTATTTGTCATTTAATGTTTAATGCATGGAATCTCTACCCAGGTGGAATCCTACATGGATTTGGATCACACCTTGCAAACACCCATGGGTGTATTCAAACCCTGTTGTATTTTATTGTTTCGGTATAAGACATGATGTGGTAGGTTGGCAGTTTGTTTTCCTATTGGCTTAGTTTTGAGATCTTGGAGGTGGTGGCAAGAGGATGTTTCTCCTCTTGTTGAAAAAAGGTTTAAGAGTTGTTTGGGTTTCTATTTAAATTGTTACCTTTTTTTCATTTGTTTAGTTGTGAAATGTAAAAATTTTTATTTATTAAAGTTGTATTCAGTTAAAATTTTTAGATCTCATTTTTGGGATTTATTTTTTATTTTGACCTGGTAAATGCAGTTAAATAATTCTGAATGCTTTTAATTCAATATGCGGGCACTTGTGTCAACTCAGGGTTATCAATAACTCCCCTAGGTCTATGTCATGGACCTGGTTGGGTGCCAGGTCAAATGGAAACCCTGCATGTTTCATGATAATTCAGTTTCCAATATGTTATGATTCTGGAACAAATCACTCTAGGGATTCTCTTAAAGGAAGGAGAAGATGTTTTCTGTCTTGAAAATAAGTACTCAAAAAAATTAATTACAGTGGAAAAAAATAAATGGTCAACATAATGGATGAGTATAATTTATATCCTAAAGATTCATCAACTATGGAATTTATTAAATGAAGAATTAATTGGAATTACAAAAATTGATGTCCAAAGGGGAAATCACAAGTTTTTAATCAGGAAGCTTTTATGTGTAATGATTTTTCTATTGAAGATGAAGATAATATGAATGGAATATTAAAGGAAAGATGTATTATGGATTAATATGATGGATACTTATTACTTTTTTGAGAAGGAATATGGGTGATTGATGTATTTATGAATTGTAATTCTAGAGTTATGAACTATATAAGTCCTTTTGGAGTATAATGTTTTAGTTTTGGTTTTGAAAAAATATTTTTAATGATGCTTATTACCGAGAAATTTTATTCAATATCATTGTTATATTTTGTGGAACATGTATTTTTAATGGAATGTAACCCTTAGTATGCTATAAATGTTGAGGAAATGGTGTGTAGTTTAGATAAATAGATGATTGAAATGATTAAAGTAAATTGGATAGCATTGATGATCGTGGGACATATTAAGGAATTTTGGAAAAGGTGGATAAAGTTATCATTGATAGAGTTTACAACCTTTTTCAATTTACTGAATATAACCAATAATCCATGTTTTACTGATAGAATAAAGAATCTTTAATGTTTTCTATAAGGTTTTATTGAAATTCATGTTTTTTACATGTTTCAATAGAATACATAATGATGGTGTTAAGATGATTGGTATTTTATAATTGAGAGCTACATCATCTTGTTTGGGGGATTAATGTCAATTTGATTTTTATAAATTTAGTGACTTTATTTAGATACATTAAATTTTTTATGGGTTCTAGGGTTAACCATTTTTTGAATTTTTATGTTAAAAATTGCATAAATTTTAATGTATTAATGTTTTTTTCACCATTTGATGATTCATGTATTTTTTATAAATCACGTTAACCATTTCATAATAATGAATTCTAAAGATATAAGGAATTAATAATTATTATTTTTATGGATCTTATGATTCATTTTTTATTTAGGCATAAAAAATCAACATTATTTCTTAGAGTAAGAGATAAAATTAAAATTGATCAAAGTGAAACCAAAGGGTGATATTGTAATTATAAAATAGCATGAAATCAAGTAAGTATAAAATCTCTTGAAAATTATTCAAATTTAAGAAAATAATCTTTAATCTTAATGTTTTTATGTTATCATCAGTTATGATGATATCGAAGTCTTTTTTCACACCTATTTTGTTTATGGTTCTATCGTCACTAAACATTTATAGATCACCCAATTTATTATGATCATTAATCTTTGTCACTCTCAAAAAAATATTTTTTATTATCATAATTGTCTAAATCATCATTTCCCTCCAATTTACTCCTATGTGGAAACCAATATATGAGTTAATTTGGGTGGATATTATGTTTCCCAGTTCCCCTTTTAAAGGATTTTTTATTGTTTATTTGTACATTGTGGGATGATATGAAGGAATTTTAAAATTTTGAACCACTGATGACCGATTTTTATTTTTTTGGTGAAATTAATTTTAAATTTCTTATAATTTAACGCCGTATGATTTTTTGAAATGAATAAATTTTTTAAAAGAATTTTATCTTTTTAAAATTTTGTGTCACATGAAACACTGAGATTAGATTTATTTGAATTTAATTATGTGAATGTCTTATGTTATAAGAAATTAAAATTTTTATCTTGTGGTACATGGAACATTGAGTTTTTCTTGAATAATTCATAATATTGAGTTTATTATTTGTAACATGAAACATCGAGTTTAAATGAAACATGAAATTCTATTAAAATATTATTATTTTATTTTATTTTTTTTCCATGATATTGTAACGGTGGGTATGAATATTATTAAATAAGTTATTAAAATATATGGTTCACATGATTATATATAATAATTTACCTGGTGACCAAATAATTATAAACAAAAATAAAAACCCTTTTTAAAATAAAATGAATCATTTTTTTATAAAGTATTTTTATACAAATAAATGTGATTTACCATAATAAATAAAATTAATAACCATTGGTAAAATTTCTTAATAAAATTTAAATATTACATATTAAATTAAATATTTAATATTAATCTTATGAGTATTATATATAAGAGATAATTAGAAAACCAATTTTATACTTATAAGTGTATTTTTATGAAAAGAAGTTTTATCGCCTTTGGAACACTTTTTTAAGAATTAGTACTTTCCAATTTTAAATTATTTATTTAAAAATACTAATTTTTTAAATCAACATTTCACAATTATCATATGGTTATTTATTTGTTTCCTCTGAAAAGTATAATTATTTTATGAATAAAAATATTTCTAAATTTTAATTGATAACATCTTATTCATTTATTTTAATTATTAATTTTATTTATAGTTTAAATTTATTTCAAATTTAAATTAGCTCAATTAGTTTTCAATTAATCCAATTTATGAAATTTTAATTAATTTCATATTGAATTTTATATAAGAACTTGTTATACTTTTAAACATTTTCCCTGAAAAAAAATGCCTTGTCTTCTCATCTATGAAATTAATTTTAAATTATGTATTTTCAGTTATGTGAATGGAATTTGGAAAATTATATTACATATTTTAAAAAATAATAATATTTATTATACAATAGTTTTAACAAAAAAATATAATAAAATTAATAGTGAATTAACAAAAAATTAATTATAGCGGTGAAGGTAAAAACAGTTTGTGGGGGTTAACCTAAATAGATAAGGTTAAAATGACTTGTAGAAAAACAATTGTATTGACATACATTGAATATTAAACATATTTTATCTAACAATTTCCTATTTTATACCCTTTCTACATATGAAAAATGTGGGATCACTCAATTATTTTTGAAAATATGAAGTGTAACCTCTCCCCCTCATATAAATTGTACCCCCTCTCCTCTCTTATTCCCAAATTCAAACCATTTTGGTTCATCCAATACTACCTAAAATAAATTCCAAACTTCCATACCCTCTCCCGAATAAGACTCAACCTTCATCAAGGATCGTTTTTTTATTTTTTTCTTACATCAGAATAAATTAATAGTATATCATATTGATATAATTGAATTAGTATATTACATATACTTATATTTTTATTTTTATTTTCATGACCTAAAACATCTCAAATTTTATAAAATGGTTTATGAAATAATCATTTGTGTGTAAGAAATACTATTGTCGGGAAATTATTCAATTATTATATCATAAGTAAATTCATTAATTTCATTTTCTGATAATATGATAATATCACTCATGTATACGGTGGACTTCTGCCTCGTGAAGCGATGTAGTTTGTTCAAGGTTAAAAATGAATGTATTAAGGATGGGATTAATAAAAATTTATATATATATATATTTCATAATGTTTTTATATTTAATTTTATTTTATTTATTTCAATCTGATAAGAAAATGCAAAAAAAAATTAGGTGTACAGACAACCAACCATCTCCTATAACATTGTATTTCATTTTCGATCAATAAATGGCATGAATTTATATAAAAACAAATATTACAAATATATATTATTTTTATATAATTTTTAAAATTCATGAGATTATTTTTAGATAATTAAATTGATAGTATCAAAAAGATAACATATCAAAATAGATATGAAAAAACAATGTATTTACCACTCAAATCGTGACTATAACATAAATTTTTTAATAAAAATGTAATAAAAGGTCATAAGAAATTATTATATGGTATGATATAAATGAATATTTTTATTTATTAGATTAATAATATACTTATATTTATTATACCATAGTTTTATCATCAATGACTTAATTTAATACTTGAGGTATGGGATTCTCATCTAATTTTTTACTTCTGTGAGACACACTCAATATTCCCTGTTAATTTATCATATGTGGTGTATATAATTACAATGAATTTATTTTATTATAATTATACAAAAAAATAAGGGTATTTACATATCCATTTGAGGATCTTTCTTTTATGGGGTTTACTGTTTAAATGTATCAAAGCGAAAATGGATTTTTGTCTCAATTTTTCTTCTTTGAGATGTATGTTGTGTTTTATAAATTCCTTCCTTTATGAGAAATTTATAAAGGAACATTGAAAATTTATAACATTAATATAAATATTTTCATGATAGAATATGTTTCTTTTAATATATTTATTTTATGGGGATTAGAATTCAATGTCACTAATGTATTACGAGTCTTATGATACAATCTCATCCATTATCGATATTGTTTATGATTATGTTTCTAATGAATAAATATTATAATCCATATCTTAGGAAATGTTTGAGTGTTATTTTATTCTAGTAACACATGATATTTTAATCTAATATTATCATTTTTACTCTTTGGTATGCAATATAAATGATAAAGGTTTTATAAGAATACCATATTTCTTCCATCTTTGATTGAAAATCTATTTTCATCAGAAACCATGTTTTCAAAAGATTTTATTAAAATTTTATTATCTGTTTTTAAATTAATTTGTTATAAATTTGTTTTAAATTATTCATCATGTATTCTTCCATGAAATTCTTATTTGGATATTTTGGAAAATTAAAAAAGAATCGTTGTTTTTAACATGCACGACATGAACAATATTTCCTATTATAATAGAGGCTCAATGATTTAAATCTTCACAAAAAAATTCATTCCACTATGCAAAGAAAATATTGTACTTAATATTTAGTGAATTTATAAATTTAAACAAATGATTTCCAATTTAAAATTATTTTTAAAAAAATTATGTTTAAATTTCACATTAATGAGTAAAGTAATTTTTTCTCAAGAAATGATTTAAATGAATTTTGAAGATTCCTATAAATGTTTTCAATGTTATTTACAAAGAAAAATATTTTAAAAATGAATTTTGTTTTATTTGTTTCTCAAAATTGAAAAGATATTTCCTCAATAAATTTTTTATATGATCAAAACCATTTTCCATTTCAGATGTCCTCTATTGATGTTACATATGCCTTGTTGGGGATATGATCCAAGAATTACATTCTTATTCATTATTTTAATGGTATTGTGTTTATTATTGATGTCTATTTATTAAAAACATTTTTTGTTCCTATTTTATACGATGATAAAATTCTTATTAAACCTTAATTTTTTATTGGTTATTCTATAATTAAATAATGAAATGATTTTGGAACCAATCTCTTTTCCCCAGTTTATGATGTGATGAAATGTTAATGAAATGCACTTCATTTCATGGGTTATGATATAATAAAGATTTTATAATCCTGTAGAACACACAATTATTCTTTTCATTTTATTAAAAGTGTGACTTATATCTCCCTCTAATGCATTGAGTATATATTTATATCCCATGAGATATACAGGACTTGAATGGGAAGTGAACTCAGTTGAGTAAGGAGATTTTTCTTCTATTATGGTCTTGGTAGTGCATTTTACTACAATTATGTTTTGGAGAGTAACCCCATTTTAATATATAATCCTTTCTATTTATTCTTTGCTAAAATGGAAAAGATTTATATTCTCATGAGTATGAAAAAAATTACATGTCTTATAAAAATGTTCTGCTGTTCAAGAATCATGTTATTATATTTAATTTTGATTAATTTCTTATGAACATCCAATAATTATGCAATGATTCAATATTATGCACTTTCATAGGTCTAGTTTTGTTTTATAATCTTATGATCATGTTCTCATTCCCTTATTCTCATGTTATATTTACACATCTCCCCTTTTCACCCAAGATGAGCATATGAGATCACCCATTATTGTGTTTACATTCCCTAGATTATGAAGAAATGTATCAAGTATGATATATCTAATAAGGTGTTTATTAATGATGATCATAGTGGGAGATGAAGTAGATCGCATATAAACCATTTTTTGTCTTTCTGAGTTTCCAAAGACACAAAACTATTACAGTCCTTGGGTTTGTAGTTTATAAATGTGTAGAATATTAATTCAAAAGAAACAATTTACTCCTATAAAAATCATAGGTTTTATAGTTGGTACTGGAATAATGTCTTAGTTAACCATTTAAATGTAGGACGAGAAAACATTAGAGATATCCCAAGATATCTTTTTTGGGTTATTCCCTAGTATGTCTCTTGTGATAAGTATAAGGATGTGTCAAAGTATAGAAAAATTTCCTCTAATTTTGTTAAAGAATAGAGAAATTGATTTTTAGGAAATTACAACTTCATATATATACAATAAGTGGATGTGGGTCTTGTAAAAAGGTGAATATGGGAAATAAATATTAAAAGGTAACATTGATCCATACTCAATCATCACCAAGTTCATGATAAAGGGTCATATTTTACACCTATATGATACTCTAAGGATATATTCTTTGAAAATTAATAGACTCATTCAGAACCATCATGATAGATTTAAATAAATGATTACTATTAATGAACTAGGATAAACTAGGGGTGTCATATGTTAAAAATGATGTGTCATGATTTATACATCATATATGATATTTTAATTTTTATATGGTATATTATTATGATAATTAGTTCTCACAAAATGATTTTGGGTTTTAGTCAATGGATCAAACCATAAAAAACATAGATAACATTCAATGTGATAGATAGTTTATAGAAAAGCATTGAAATGGGATATTGACTATAGTAATGTATTTTGTTATTTTTCGTAATCGGTTATGATGATATATGAGTAATAATTTTCACCATAACCATCTCATGGACTCACTAAATAAGTTTAGGATAGAACTAATTGAGAATACCGGAAAAAACAACAATATAAAATAATAATATTTTGTTCTCTATATGTCATGAATGTGGAAATAATCACCTTATAGATTGTATTAAAGGTGAAAGAAGATGTTTTGACTGGGAAAAACAAGAGAATAAAGAGTGTAACTAAAACGTAAAATTGAAAATTCCAGTAAAACCAATGGAATAAAATAATTTTCTTACTATGATATCATTTACATTGGATTGTTTTAAAATATCAAACAATGATCATTATAAACAATGATGTTCTTATGGGGAAATAAAGTGAAGTGAATCAGCAATGTTTTATGAGTAATGGTTTTTCTATTTTCAATAATGTAACTATGGATTAAATATGAATGAAAAGATATTAATTAATAATATGATGAAGCCTAGTTATAGGTTTGAGAAGGAAGTTGGATGATTGGTGTATTTATGTATTCTAATTTAAGAACATTGAAATATATAATCTTTATTCAATTAAAAAACAATTAATTATGTATTTTCAAAAACATTTTTACTAAAGTTGATGAGCATGAAATATTAGATAATAGAATGGTTATAAGTTATGGAAAAAACAATATTAAGGGACATTAACCCTAAATCTGTTCTTAATGTTCATAAAATGGTGTTTATTTTGTAGAGAGATACTAATTACATGAATAAAGTAAATTTGGTACTGTTAAGGACCTTGGAAATGATTATATATTTTTGGAAAAAGTTGTTTATTCTATAATTGATGGATTTTGAAATATTTTTATATTTAAGGAATATATCAAGTAATATGTGTTTTACCTATATAATAATGATCAATTCATTATTTCAATAAGGTTTTATAGTAATTTACTTTATTAGTGTCTTTCATGAGAATACATGATAAAGGTGTTCATGTTTTTGGTATGTGGCATTTGAGAGACACTTTATGTGTTAAGAGGGATTAACTTTATGTTGACTTTGGGGAAATTTAGTGACTATATTTCTAAAATTTGGATTTTTTTGGGTCAAATGATTATCCATTAATGGAATGTATTAAGTTAACCATTGGAAAAAGTTTTCGATATTAATGTATTACATCTCCCTATGATGATTTATTAATAATTGACAACCAATTTTTACCATTTTTTCGTGATAATATATAATGATAGAGGTAATTAATTTCCATTCTATATATGGATCTTATATCCCTTAGTTCATTAGGAATAACATATTCACCTACATTTCTTGGAGAATGATATGAAGTAAAACATTTTTCAAAGAACAACCCAAGGGTGATATTGCACTTATGAAATGGAATAAAATCAAGTAAATATATAATCTCATTAGAATTATTCAACTTAAGGAAATGGAAATGGAAATTTAATGTTATCCTTTATCATCATTTACGAGGATATAAATTACCTACTTTAGTTCTATCTTTTAATGGGTTTATAGTCCCTAATCTTATTAGGATCACCCACTTTCCAGTGATCAATGACATTTATCACACTAAATTATTATTTATGTTTTCCTTCCACGTCCAAATCATCAACTCCCACCATTAATCTCTTATTTGGAAACCTAATTACGAGTTACTTTGGGAAATATATTTGTTTTCAGCTTCCCATTTTAGTGGTAATTTTATTTTTCAATTTTATGATATGGGATATATAATGTAATTTTAAAATCTCAACCTTCAATGATAAATTTAAATTTATAGGGATAAATTAATTTTATGGGGAGTTTGATTTAATACCCTGATATTTTTTTGAAATATATTCCTTTTTCACATAAATTTATTCTTTTAGATATTTGGTTTAACACATAACATTGGGATTATCATTATTTAAATGTATCAATAAGATTTAATTATGTTACAAAAAATATCAAATTTATCTTCTATTAGAAAAAAACACAGTTTTTAGATTCTATTAAAAAAATACTATTTTTATCATGCATTATATGGAACACCACGTCTAAATGAAACGTGACATTCTACTAATATATTATCTTTTAAATTGACAGTTATAACTTACATATAAGAATGATTGGTATCAATATGACTAACTAAATTATGATGAAATATGGTTTACATGTGTATAAATAATAAATTCTCTCATGACCAATTAATTAAAATTTATAATAAAATCCTTATGAAAATAAAGGAAATCATTTTAAAAAAAATGTTTTAATGCACAAAAACTAATTTCACCACTATAAATTAAATGAATCACATTTATTGAATTATTTGAATGAAATCTTTTATTATATATTGAATCAAAAATTTAAAATTAATATTATGTTTTTTCTATACTAGTGATAAAAATAAAACCAATTTTATTCTTAAAACACTATTTTTGGATAAATATTTTTGTTAACTATGGCGCGCTTATTTTAAAATTAAATTTATAAATTTTTAAATAAATAATTCATAAAAATTAAATAAATTTCCTACATAATATTTTCAATATTTTCATAAGGTTATTTTTTATTGTATTTTCTGAAAAGTTTAATTTTTTAATGAATATTTAAAAATATGAAATTATCATTTAAAGTTGTTTTTTAATTAAATTTATTTATAAAGATGAATTTTATTGAAAATTAATTTTAATGTTAAATTATTTACCTTATTTAAAAATTAGTACAATTTAATTCATTTTAAAAAATTAATATTTAATTATTTATATAAAAAACATTGTCAACATTTGAAGAGTTTCCCTTTAAAACCCCACATTCTCATCATATCTATAGGATTAATTTTGAAATACACTTTTCCACTAAAGTTTATATAATTTGGAATCATAATAATATATATTATAAAATAAATCTAGCATAACTATTCACTAAAATGAATGGTTACTTCAGTGAAAAATAATTACTATAGTTATGGAAAAAATGGGATTATCAGTGGGTTAAACTAAAATGATAAGGGTATAAATGACCTATAGACATATATAAAAACAATTAAAAAAATATTTCAAACAATTAACCTATATTATTCTATATGGGATGATTTTTATTCCTTTTTAAATATGAAAAACATTGGAGCGCTAAATTATTTTTGAAAATACCAAGTGTGTCATCTCCCCCACATATAAAAGGCCACCCACTATACTCTCTAATTCACACCATAAAACCCTTTTTCATTAGAAAATACCTTATCAAATCACATACCAACATTCTTATGAACTTACTATAATCCTTATGTTTTATATAAATACAAGAAATGAATTCTTTTAGGGATAACCTAAGGAGGATATCTGAATAAGTGTAAACATTCATCAATGGGATTTTTTTGTTTTATTACTTCCTCCACCCCATTCTATTTTTATTAAACCATGATGATATAATAACAAATTTATCATTGATATACAGGTATTATTTTATTTCATTTCAATGACCTAGAACCATCTCCACTTTCATCAAATGGGTTATGAAATTATTATTTTATGTGCGGAAGACAACAGCCTTGCGAACCAATGTCATTCATTTTTCTTTTACCACATATAAAAGTAACAAATAAAGATAGATTTATTTTCTTATATATGATACTTATGATATTATTATCATTACATAATATTTAATTAATCATACCTTCATTCATTAATTTTTTTTGGAATACATTAATATCGCTCTTGTGTACCGTGGACTGCCGCCTTGCGAAGAAATGTGATTCGTTCACAATTTATAAGGAATTTATATTGTATGTGATTAATAAAAATATGTTCTATATGTAACATACAATTATTATAAAAGTATAATGTATATATTTTCATTTTCATTTTTTTATAAGAAAATGGAATGAATGATCGTGCATATGTATGGCCTACCATCTTCATGAATGGTGTATTTCATTTTCCATCAAAAAATACTATGAATTACTATAAATACAGAAATAATAAATTTATATGAAATTTATATCTTGTATTTTTTTTCTACATATTACAGATAAATTATAAAATTTAGAGTATCAAAAATATAACAAGTCCAAAAATATACAAGAAACAAAGTTGTTATTACCTATAACATGACTTTTATAAGGAATTATTAATAAACATATAATAAAAAGTCATAATATATTAATATGGGGTATGATATATATAAATATGGTTCCTTAATATATGTATAATATACTTATTTTTATTTTATAGGATTTTTGAATGTGATAACTAACGATAAGGCTTAAGGTAGAGGATTTCCATCTCACTTTTTTACTTCTGTAAGAGACATTCCATACTCACCACAAATTTCATATATGTGTTGTATATGATACCCATGAATTTATATGATTATTATTCGCCTTAAAACTATTTATATTTATTTAATCACTTTAGGATCTCTATTTCAGGGTTTTCATGTTTTCTATGTAAAAATACGGTAAGGGATTTTTTTCTCAATTAAACTAATTGGAGAAGTATGATATGATATAAACCTATATTATTTTATGTTTATATATATACCATTATACATGTTATTTTATGAATATAATAATTTTTATGATATTATATGTTTTATTTGATGCTATTGTTTCATGGGGATTATTATTTAATGTCCCAAAACTGGTAAGAGTTTTGTGATACAATCTCATCATTTATCCAGATTGTTTATGATTATGTTTCGGATGATAATAGATTATAATTAATCACTTAAAAAATAAATAATTTTATTACCCTATATTTATTAATGATATTTTAAAGTAATATTTCCATTTTTCTAATATTTTGTACTTAAAATAATTCATAAAATGTTTTTAAAAAATCCAATGTTATGTACCTCTTCTGTTGGAAATCGGAATCCCTCTAAAGAAATATTTTATAAAAATGAATTAAAAAATGATCCCATTTTTTAAAAGAAATTTTTTAAATAAAATTAATGGAATATTCAAGTCATTTTATAAACAATGAACATTTATATTTTTTATAAAATATGAAAATAATGTTTTTAACATGCACAACATGAACATTTTTTCCCACAATCATGAACACTCAGTGATTTCAATCTTCACATAGAATTCTTCAAACCACTTTTCAATGGAAATATTTTCCTTAAAATTTCATAAATTTAAATATTTTAAATTGATTATTTCAAAATGATAATTTTAATGAATTTTTTTATGTTTTAAATGTTTTATACAAATCGAAAATGTTATTTTCCTCAATAAATTTTTTAAATTATTATTATGCCTCTTTGTAATGGATTTCAAGGTTATTTTCAATGAACCATATTTTCATAATAATTAATTCTTTAATTTTTTTTCAAATTTTAATGTGTATTTTCCTCAAGTAATGTTTTAGATGATCATAATCATTTCAATCTACGTTGAAATTCGATGTTGTTACTTATGTATTACTATGTAAATTATCAAATGATTCCATTCTTATTCAATATCTTAATGATATTATTTTTATGATGGAATGATTTTTATGAATCCCATTTCTCTTCCAAGGGTTATAACATGATAAAATTATTTTTCCCATGCTTTTTTTCATAGTTAACTCTATAATGAAGTAATGAAATGGTTTTAAAACCTATCTCTTTTATATATGTTATGATGTGATGAAATTATTTTAAAACAGATTTCATTTCATGGGTTATGGTGTGATAATTTTTTATGATATTGTGGAACATCTAAAATTGGATTCCATTTTGAGGTTGGTGGGACCTATATCTCCCTCTAATGAATTGGTTAATGATTTATATCTCATGAGATATACCAGAATGGAACATGGATTGAACTTGGTTCAATAAGGGACTTTGTCCACTCTGATGGTTTTTTGAGTGAACATTGACTAATATTATGATTTTTGGAGTGAAACCATTCCAATATGATGTCCTTGTAAGTTATACTTGACTATTGTGGAAATTTGTTTCTATGATTATGTGTGTGCAACAAATTTCATCTCTTATGCTAATGTTATTCTCTCAAGATTCAGGTTCTTTTATTTTCTTATGTTTTATTTCTTATAAAGTGCCAATATATGTTCAATGATTCAATATTGTGACCAATTATATACATTGTATGATTTTAAAATATTATTTTCATGTTCTTATACCCTTATTCTCATGTTAATCTTACGTATCTCCCTTGTATACCATTGCCAAGAACATGATCTCAATCATTATTATGGTTCCTTTCATGTGGTTATGAAGATATGTATTATGTATGATATGTCTTATAAGGGTGTTAGTTTTGAATACCGTATTGGGAGATGGTGTATTTCACGAATGAAACTATTGTCTGTGTTTCCATGTTTCCAAATACACTAGACTATATAAGGTCCTTGGGCATGTACATCTGTAATATATTGAATATTCATCTAAATGTATGGAATATCAATGTATAAAAATTTTCGGTTTATATATTTTGCATCATGTACACACCATCTATAACCCACTATAACACCCAAAATGGTTATCTCAAGCTGTGCTTCCATAGATGCACAGTTTAAGAAAATTGTTAGCCAATTTTATATATACCAAACATAGAGTTTTAGGATGTGAACTAGATTTGGACACTCTTGATTATATCCTCAGTCTATAAGGAACATTTACAAGGATAAAACATGAATTAAACCATAAATTATAGTTCATGTACCACATGTGAAAATCATGGTTGATATAGGATAATACACTTATGAAATCTCAACCCTAAGTCATTATTCTCAGTTTGGGAAGGCACCATCAATGAATATTTATGGATAATGAGTATTCCTATTGGCATCACATCCAACTCTCATACTAAACTATTTTGTGCTACCAAAATACCCATACATGAAGGATATACATTCCTTGGATATCCTTTCTGTTCAAGTCCATGATGCAGATATGATGATCTTCCAAAGATGTATCTATATCCAACTCAACCTCATCATGCTAAATGATGATTCTGGATATGAATAGTACTGGTGAAGATGTGAAATATAAATGATGTCATGTATATCCTAGTACCTATGAGGTACCAAAAAATGATAGGCTATCAGCCTGACGCTCTCCAAAACCTCAAAAGGTCCAATGAACTGATGATTTAGATTCACTTTCCATCTAAATTATCAATGATCCAATCAAATTGAAACATGCAATAATATTTGATACCTAACATCATCCTCAAGCGTTCTTCGATGGTGATTGATGTACCACCTCTTCTTAGACTAGTTCATAACCATACATTTCCTAATCTTCATAATCATATTTGTAGTCTCCTGAATAAGATGAGTTTCATGCAGTGATTCCTACCTACCTCTAACAATAACAAAGGTGACCAGAATGATCTACCATATATAATCTCATAAAAACCCATCTTAATTGTCACTTGAAAATATTTATTGTAGGTGAACTTGAAAATAGGTGTATATTTCCCCCAAGTTAGTCCATAATAATGGATGCATACTGAAATAATTTCCTCCAAAACCAGTACTAGCCACTCTAACTACCCATCAGTCTGAGGGTTGAATTCTATGCTAAAAATTATATATTTACCAAACACCATATAGTAACCCTTACCACTTACACATATCATTATATGATTTTTTGAACAATTAGACATCATATTACAATATAAAGATTATAAAGTATAGTTCCTTGGACGATTAGGTACATAATTAAACATCATAAAAACAACTTTTATTTTATATTCACATTAAGCTCATAACTTCAATTGTGCTCAAACATATGCATATGATATCTTGGGGATAACTTGAACAAATGGTTGAGCTAAAAATTCAAGTAAGGGAATGATCATAAGAATAATTCATAGCAGGTGGTTTAGAAGGCATAACATGATGATATAAAAAGGAATATATCTTTAGGAATATTGACTTATGGAACATGGGATATTATAATCATGGAATCATAGTAATTTTGAAGCATAATAAATCCATAAATTAGCATGATTCATGGAACTTCTCACATAGAGGGGAACGAGTCTATGCTCATTTCATATAGAAGGGCACGAGTCAAGGCTAACCACCAATACCATCCCACATAACATCTATTGAGTCAAAACAATACCCAAAGCATTGGAGCACTATCTTGGTGCAGTCATCATAACATGTTCATGAATATTTGTTCCAAATAAATAATCATACATAATTAATCAAACCTGAACATAAATTTTACCCATGGAAAGAAACATGTATCTTAGTCATGTCATAAAGAAAAATAAATGGGTGTAACATAAAAGAGTCCATTAAATAACAGAAATAAATCATAATTGGGAAACAATAAAGGTTAATAGGAGTATATCGTGATTGGTTATGTACAATATAAGTGATAATATGTAAATTGTGAAATTAAGAAACATTAAATTTAAAACATTTTAGTGCAGTTTAAGGAAAATATCAAAGGTCATTTGAAAAGGTAAAATGAATAATATTTTATATAAATATAGAAGTGAACCAAGAATGTTTTAATAATAAAATTAGTATTTTTATAAAAATAATGGAATCATAAAAGAGGTTATGGATTTTACTTGAAAATGGTTATGAATTAGAGAAGTTCCCTTAAAATGGATTGTTTATCGAGAAGTATCGACAAGGGAACCACTTAAAACATTTTTATACACAAATAAAGAGGAGGAAAAGATATAGATTAATGTTTTTTTAACATGTACATAGTACATATAATGATTAAATTAACCTAAATTATAATTTCATTTGGGTAAAAAGATAGATGAGGGACCCGAATGAATAATATAGGTTCGAGCAGAATCACTTAACTTAAGTCTGAATGTGTCCTTCACTTGATTTTAATGTCCTAGATAATAAAATAAAATTAATTAATTATTAATTCCAGAACCTATTATACAATAATTTGAATTATTATATTTTTATTATGTTCTTTTAATGCATTTTTTCATGAGTTTTGGTGTTCAAGTTCATCCTTTGTGAGTGCTCATTATCTAGGTTTTCAAGATCAGTTAACTTGAATAATAGTATGGAAGTCCATCTAAATGGGGAATAGTTTTCCAAAAGAGAAATTATATTATATTAAAGAAAATATAGAATATAAAATTGTTATACCATTCATTTGATTAAATGTCATGATGATGAATTATTAGATAAAATTTTAATGATAATTGCATGGATTAATTTGGAGCTTTTTCGATCATAATGAAATCATTTTCTTTTATAAATTAATATCATGTATAAAAAATGATTCCCAAACATTTAATAAGATATAATACGTAGATTATAATATTTTTCACCAATAAAAAGGTTTTCATGACCAGATATGTATAGGGTAATAGTAATTGAAAACTCGTCATCTAGGAATGTGAAAAATTAGCCCATCTCAAATGGTGTTTTCATTTTTGGTATGAAATGAGAGGAAATAAGAGATGATGATGAAGTGTTACATTAGATTAGAAAAATAATAGTACATGTAAGGTAATTTATTTATCATAAATTTTTTTTAGGTGAGTCGTGGAGATAAAAAGAAACCAAAAGAAGTTGACAAGAAAATAAAAGAATCAGATTGAGCAATTTACTTCTTGAATTTATCCACATTTAGAGCCTCCATAGGGAAGAGGTTTTGGTATTTTGATGAGAACAAGAGATCGTAGTCATGGTGTAGGGTCTTGGGAAGTTATTAAAGCATAAATTTTATAAGGAACAAGGCTTTAGAGGTGCGAGGAGTAGAGGTTGTGGGGGAGGTATGTATAGTGGACGAGAAGACTATTTTTGTCAATATTTGATTCATTAATTTATTATTTTGATCAATAATATAAATATTTATGATTTGTGAAAATAAATAAAATAATTAGATCATTTCATTTTGAACCAATTGTTCTGATATCATCAATGACTCAATTAATAGTGTATTTAAATTATAATGTACATATACTGTATTTTTCTATTCATGGAAAAATCAAGTTTTTTTGAATAATCCAAAAACTTCAACCAAACCATATTTCAACATGTAAAATTCAATATTGAATTAATTTTTTTTAAAAAAATTTCTTTATATGAGAAATTTAATATTTCATTAAAATCATAATTTACATGAAAAATACAAATTTGAAAATTAAAACTATTTTTCTAAAATATTGAAAACTAATTACGGTTTCATAAAATTATATTGATATCACAAGACAAAAAAATATTATTTTATGAATACATTTAATAAAATAAATGTTCATTTAATTTATTCACCTAATCATAAAATTATAATTAAATATACATGACATAGAAAAATACCAACTCTTAATATTTTTTAAAACTAATTATTTACTTATAATGAAAATTAATTATATCATATTTATACTTATAATTTTGAAAAAAATTATTTATCCCTTCATTGGTGAAATTACTATTAAATTGGTTGATTTCCTATTCATAAGGGTCACATTTCTTTTCCAAATTTCAATATACTACTTCATCAGTTTTTATTCCTTATCATCTAAAGATACCTTTTATTTCACTCATTATTCATTTATAATGTTTGTATTTTGTTATATATTTAATATTATTTGATTATAATATACAAAAAAAATATAATTAGGGGAATCCATTGATAAAACATTTGGACAACACATTCTTCCCCCCTTATGAAATTTTTCACTTGTATTTTTTTATTCTAGGTTAAAAATGGGTGGGTATATCTCTTTTATCGCTTTCTCTAGTTCCCATATTTCCTGTTTGTACTTAAGGTTCCTACATAGTACTTTTACCAGGTGTTTAGTCTTGTTGTTTAGAAAACTATTTATATGATCCAAGATCTTCACTAGATTTTTTTTGTAAGAAAAACATTCTCCAAATATACCAACTCTGAATACAATACCCATGAAGGGTCTAGTAAAAAATTCATTTAGAGGGATATATAGAATACATTGTGTACTTTAGACATGGTATTAAGAATTTTTATTTGATAGGAAACCGCTTTTATGATATAAAAAATCAACAAGGGGCCAATGTACTTGGGACATAGCTTTCCTTTATTTAAAAATCTCATGAAATTTTCCCTTAGATATACGTGTAGGTATGAAATGTCTCCAACATTGAACTCGAGGTATCATCAACGATTCTGTATATAACTCTTCTATCGTCTTGGGGATGCCTTGATGTACTAATGAATGGTTTTCAACTTATCTAACATTTATTCAACCATTTTAGGTCTTAAAAACATACCCTCACCGACTTCATCCCATCATGTTGGTGTTCTACACCTTTTCCCATAATTGGATTCATATGGAGACATTTTGATGTAGTATTGGAAACTATTATTGTAGGATAATTTAAATAGTGGAAGATGTTGGTTCCATCCTCCATTAAATTCCTTATAAAATTATCTCAACATGTATACTAGTGTATGAATGGTTTGATTAGGTCGTCCATCTATTTCATGATAATAATCCATATAGAAGTTCATCTTTGTTCTTAGAGCATGTTAGAGGCTTTTCCAAAAAAATCATGGTGAATCTTGGATCTCGATAAGATACAATCAATAGTGTTACTCCCTCTATCCTAACCACCACTTTGATATATATCCATGCATGTTTGTATAATTAAAATTCCTCTCAATTTCAATTTGTGGGTTCTCATTGTAAGACGATCCATAATGAATCATATAGTATTGTTTCCTCTATATGTCATTAGAGTTCCAGCGACATAGTCTATGGTAATATTATCCCATTTACATGTTGGTATGAGTATTTTTTCATCATTATCTTATACATTTTTCTTTTAGACTTGGTTATTTTACACAACAGGTACTTTAAAGTATTTTCAGAAATCACCTTCTTCATATTGTCCCATTATTAGTTTTAATCGAGATCTCAATATATCATTGTGCACCGTGGGTGAATAAGGATGGTTGATATATCTGTTCCATTTATAATCTCTTTCATTATCATTGGATCATATGGTACACATAATTGTTTCCCAAATATTACCACACATTCCTCATAAAACTTGAACTCAGAGGATTTACCATTCCTTATATCTTCTAGACATTTAAAAATTTCTACATATTTTCTTTGAGTGTCCTTTATTTTCTCCAAAAGATATGTTTGAGAAATCATTTGAGAAATGATTTATGATGTTCCCCCCTTAATATTTACCTTGTACATCCACTTTAAATATATTAATATTGTATCATACTTATTTCTAATCATTATTAATGATGTAGGACCCTTTCTACATAGAGCATCCACTACATTATTTTTCTTACCAGGATGGTAGTGGTTTGAGTATTCATAATCCATGATGAGATATAACCATATTAATAAGAGAATATTATGCTCCATCTCTGTGAATATATATTTGAGGAACTTGTGATCATTATATATCTCACACTTCTACCCATAGATAGAATATCACCAGATTATAAACACAAAGATATATATTCCAACTCCAGATCATGTGTGGGATAGATATTCTCATGAATTATCAAATACCTTATGTCTTAGTCGATCAATTAATTATTATTATTAGCAGAAAACATAACCCATTTTTTGAATCATCCTTATACACCACAAGATGGTCTATACATGTTAGGAGTGTGAATATCGGCATAGTGATAATCCTCTTTTTGAGATCCTTAAATATTTCCTCACATTATGGAGCCCAGAAAAACTCCTCTCCCTTGTATGTTATATTTTTCATTGGATTTTACAGTAATGAAAAGTTATTGATGAATCATAGTCAATCCCTATTTAGGCCTTGGAATCTATATATCTATGTTACATTTGTTGTCTTTGTCCACTCATCGATTTACCTTGTCTTTGAAGGGTCCACAAACATCTGTTTAACGGTGATAATAAGAATCAGAAATGATACATACACCATCTAGAAACCATTTTTTCTATACGTCTCATAAAGTTTCTCAATTCTTAAAATCTTCAAAACAGTATTAATATTCTCCTCATGTTCCTCCTTTCACTTGGAGTATATCAGAATATTAATGATAAATACTACTAATCATTTTTCAAGGTAATCCCTAAATACTCTATTAATTAAATCCATTAAAATTTCTTAATTATTATTGAATAAAAGGATAATTACTATGAAATCGTAGTGTTCATACCTCATTTTAATGGTATTCTTGGAGTATCTTGTTTCTTCACCCTTAATATGTGATATCCCGACCGAAGTTCCACATTGGATAAATAACAGGCCCTACATAGATGATCGAACAATCCATATATCAAGGGATGTAAATACTTGTTCTTTATCATTATTTTATTAAGATCATGATAATAAAAGTGTTTATTCATTGATCCATCCTTCTTAACTAGGAGGATTGGTGCACCCCCATTGTGAAGAACTCTGGAGAATAAAACCCTTCTATAGGTTCTCCTATAACATCTTCTTCAGCTCTTCGAGCTTTATGGTGTCCATTCAATGATATTTCATTGATATAGGTAGATATTCAAGAATAATATCAATTTAAAAATCAATATATTGATTAAAATAATACAAAGATCCTCTTATAATAACACATTAGTGTTATCCCTCATGATGGTAATTTCATCAATCATGATTATCTCTTTTGAATCACTCATTTGAGAAAGATATGATTTCTCCTGAGGTAGTAGTTTCCACACATGAGAAAGTTATTCTAAATTATATTAATCCTTATCCATAAACTTTTATAAAATTTGAGGATTCCTTGGGATGGGAAATGAAATCTCCCATCCCGATAGTCTATGTCGGCTTTGTATAGAGATAGAAAATCCATGCCTAATATAGCATCAAAATCTACCATAGGGAGAATAAAATGATTTGGAGGTGGTGATTGTATATTTTTACTAACCATGCATGATATGAAAGAATGCATATAACAAAAAACAAAAAGTTTGTTAACTATTCTTTAATGGATAACCAGCATATCTGTCACCACATTGTTTTCTTGCATTTGAACACTACACTATAAGTCAAGTGTTGATACGAACCTTCCTTTATCCCCCCACATTATTGGAATTATTCATATCACATCGGTAGTTCATAGCTAGATGCCCCATTTTTTTTAAATTTGATGCATTCATGGTTCCTTATAAATTGTTCCCAGGCTGCCTCCACCCACAGTTATGACATGTGGGATTTTCATTATTCATTCCATCATGGTACTTTTTTACTGATCCACCCATGATAGAATCCATTTTCCTTTTTTTAGTGGTCCCATGAGACTACTGAGAGTCTTTGATATCCATCTCAACCAAAAGGGCACAACGAAAAATATCTTTGTAGTTATAAAATATGAAATCACAAATGCTTCTCATAGACTCACCTTTTATCTGCTAAAGGATCTATCCCCCAATTATTTAGGATTCATGAAAAAGTTGTAGGTGTACCTTACAAGATGTGAAAATTGTTCTTCACATTCCCTGATAGACTTATCTTACTTCTTCTTAGGTACAATTAATTCTCTTTCCATCTTGAGACATAGGGTTCAAGAAAAATATTTTCTTTAAATCATCCCATTACATGGAATCAATTTTCTTTTTCCAGTTTTTTTTCTTTATTAGTATCCAACAAGGATTACTTTCCCCATAAAAAATATAGGCCACCATAAATACTTTCTCTTCTTATGATCACTAGAGGCCAGAGAATATCGTTTCAGTGTAGTTAGTACATTATTCCATGAGTAAGGGATCCGAAGATCAAAATAAATGGGTGGCTTTTTCAAAATTAATTATTTAATTGAAACATTTCCTTTCCTATGAGAAGATGGGTGTTATACACAATTACTTTTATTTTTCATAACTTGATCTAGTTGAGTGAGTACTACCATAATGTTTTGAGCGCCTGTTCCAATCATATTTGGAATATCATTAGGGAAATCATCATATTACCAATCACATTGATTATTGGAATGTGTTCTTATATTTCCCTACATTAACTAAGAAAAATAAAGTTAAATTATGGGGTTTGAATACATAGCTAATAAAATAGTAATAATAAATGGAAACATTGAACATAAAAGGATAAAATTATTTAGAGAATTATGTTTCATTTTTTGTCAATAACGTGTAAATATTTTCATGGAAAGGTAGTGATTGTGGTGGTGATGATGATTGAATATGTAATGTTGTTCCAAAGATTTTTTAATTTAAGGGAGCAGTATAAAATGAAATTGGATGTCATTCTTGGAAATTCTCCATAACCAATTCTGACGATTATTGAGAATGTCTTATATTATAATACATGTGTCAAAAATAGATACATTAATTACAAAAATAATGGAATGAGAAGTATCATTCATTGGAGAACGATTAATGTTATTTAGGAATTTATTTTTTTAAAAGGTTGGGGCCGAAGCCTCATGTAACGTCCCGGTTCTAGGTACCACTCCATGGGTGCCCCGAACACGGTTCGCCACATGACCTCAAGCACATTTCCCCAAACGCCAGAAGATTCCGACTAGCAGCGAGGGCCTAGGTATGATAGTGTGGAAACTATGCCCTCATTTGACAAAGTGTGGCATAGCGGAATAGAAAAATAGCATACAACAAGAGAAAGTGGTAAAAAATATTTATAACAAAATGGATAACTGATTATAACAAGCAAACTAGCAGTCATATTTATATGAATATGCAGCATGTCACTATTCTATAAAACAACCAAAACATGTTACACTACAATATAATACAGCTGAAGTAAAAGTACAAAGAATCAAAATAGAACAGTCAGTGGCATCGCGAGCCCAAGCTCGGTCCCATGCTCCACTACTTCCTAGAAACAATCAAGTACCTATATAGGGACCTTGCCCTTATCCATACCTGCAGAAACGTAATCTTTTTGGGCCGAAGACATGACCCAAACAGGGTGTGAGAAAACAATCCTAGTTGGAACCCACTAAAGTCATGTGCCCAACTATGTGAAAATATGCAACAACAGTGTGCAGTAGTAAAATGCAATAAACTAAGAAGTACTCACAGTAACTAACTTTATTAGTTATATTTAATTTTATTATTCATTTAACCGTTCATTTTAAGGAAACCACCACATTGAATTTTTATGTAGATAGTCAGTGTCATAAGACACACAAACCCTTACCCTCAGGTAATCAGAAACATAACCCGTAGGATGTTTCCCATAGGAATAATAGATATTCCCCTTAGGCGTACAAAGTGTTGCCCATAGGCACATAGTCTATTGTCCACAGCCACAGAAGAAGTTTCCCTCAGGCTAAAAGATGCACTTCCCTCAGTCTAAGTATAACATTTCCCTCAGACTAAACAAGTAATCGGTCTATTATCAACATATAAACAATAAATACACTTAAAATCCCTCTGAATGAAAAAGTAAAGTGCAAAATAAACATGGCATACCCTCGGGTTTCCTAGCCAAATGGATAAATAGAGGAATGCACTCCCTGTGTGGTCCTGGATCCAAGCAGCGATCCCAAAAAACAATTATTATCACATTTAAATTACCTATACAATTCTAGATATTTAATTCAACAAGGCCTCGGACATAAGACTCCCCATTCATGGGCGCGTATATCAACGTTACACAAAATGCACATTAGTTGAAATTAAACACCAAGCCACCTACCTTAAACACCCAAGAACAGTATACCCGAACGACGCCTTCTGAAATTCCCAAGAACGTCAGAGATCAGAGATAATATAATAATCATTCAACCTCAAATAACATCTATTAGAGGAATAATTGGCATGAACTACTCAATGAGATGAGAGGGCATACCCATGTGGTTCCAACGTGATCGAAAAAAGAAGAAATGGATTCCCGACACTCAATATAGAGATCAACGAAGTTTTGGTCATCCTCTTCTAAGCTCCCGTCTGGTACTAAGCCAATATTATGAACATGGTTCACTACATCCCATTTTAAGCGAAAAAAAGTACACTGTGCGTACTTTTGACTACATGGCCTGTGCTCCCCTAATTTAACTGCTCTTCTAGAAGCACCTCCAAACAGTTCATCCATCGACATGATTACACGGCGTGTATTCCTGACTACATGGCATGTACTGTCACCCAGCTAGCGGCTGCTCCCACCGCTTTACAATTTCATCTGTCGATTGACTACACGGCATGTAAAGGACAACTACACAGAGTGTAGTCGGTTTTTACACCCTTAGTCTCCAATAAGGCTACACACCCTGTGTACTCATCCCACACGGCCAAAGTACACGGCGTGTAGTCCCCAAATTTAATATTTTCCCCCATTTTCCTTATTATCACAAAAACACTTAAGGAAAAGAGAAAAGAAGAAACTCGTACCTCAAAAATAAGAACTGGGTTTATACAGACTTCTCCCCTTAAAGCAATTCATCCTCAAATTGACCTTCCAAGGGTGGTGAAGATATATCCGAAAACAACTTCGGCCACTGAGCACGTATGTCCGTCTCCTGCTCTCAGGTTTTGTCCTACACTCGGCCATGCTGCCATAGCACCCGTACGAGAGGAATTGACCGGCCTCGGAGAACCATCATGCTCATATCAACAATTCGAATCAGATGCTCCTCAAAGGACGCATCTAACTCAATATCAACCTCCTCGGGATGAAAAACGTGAGATGGGTCTGAATGATAGTGACGCAACTGAGATACATGGAAGACATCGTGCATTGTTTGGTACCATTGTGGTAACTGCAACCGAAAGGCAACCAACCCGACTCTCTCCAGAATCTCAAATGGCCCCACATACCTCGGTGAAAGTTTAAACTGTATCATGATCCTCTTGTGTCCCAAAGTCGGTGAAACATGCAAGAAAACCTGATCTTCAACCATGAACTCCAAGGGTTATCTGCGGCGATCAAAATTAGATTTCTGACGAGGCTGTGCGGTAGCCATCCTCTTCCGAATCAACTGGACCTGCTCATAGTCTCCTGTATGAGACATGGAACCAGTAAAGCTTCCTCACCTACCTCTAACCAGCACAAGGGTGATCCGCAGGGCCTACCATATAAATCCACGTAAGGTTCCATCTCAACAGTTTCCTGAAAACTATTATTATTGGCATACTCAACTAGGGGTATATGCTTCTCCCAAGAGCACCCAATGTCTAGGATGTATGCATGCAACATGTCCTCAAGCACCTGTATCATACGCTCTGACTGACCATCGGTCTGAGGGTTGTAAGTTGTGCTCAGCAGCACCTGTGTACCCAGTTCCCTCTGAAAACTCTGCCAGAAACAAGACGTAAAACGAGCTCCCCTATCTGAAACGATAGAACGGGGGAACCAATGAAGACGTATGACTTCTCAGATATACAACATCCCGATCTCGTCAACACCGAAGGTCTCCTTGATCAGAAAAAAGTGAGCTACCTTTGTGAGTCTGTCCACAACAACCCACATGGCATCATTTCCTCGAGGTGACCTCAGAAACCCAGTCACGAAGTCCATCGTGACATCATCCCCTTTCCATGACGGAATAGTTAACTGTTGTAATAGTCCAGCTGGCCTCTGATGCTCCGCCTTAACCTACTGACAGGTGGAAAATCTCTTAACAAAACCAGATATCTTCCTCTTCATACCTGGCCACCAGTCCTGATGTCCTAAGTATCGGTACAACTTGGTAGCCCCAGGATGAACTTCCCAAGCTGAAGAATGAAACTCTCACATCAGCTCCTCGCGTATATCTCCTAGAACCCACACTCATCCATGGAAATGCAATACTTCATCATCTCATATCATCCAATCAGGAGAAGGGTCCTCACTGGTCACTGACTCCCGTAGAAATAGGCCTTCTGAATCATATAGTTGTCTCATCCCCACTCGATCCAGGAGGTTAGAGGTCACAGCTAAAGATGAAAGATAGGCTTTCCCCTGACTATTGTGAACCTCCAAATGCATCTCTAAGAACAAATCCATAAGCTGCCATTCACCACTGACCTCTTGCGCTTCCTGTATCTGAGTATTCCTACTCAGTGCATCAGCTACTGCATTAACTTTAGCAGGTGTGTAGGTAAGCTCAAAATTGAAGGACTGAAGGTATTCAACCCACCTTCATTGTCTCAAGCTCACGTCATGCTGGGTAAAGATGTAATTGTGACTTTTGTGGTCCGTGAACACTAAAAAATTTTCCCCCAAGAGATAATGTCTCCAACAGGGCAACACATGAACAACTGCAGCCAACTCGAGATCATGCGTCGAGTAATTCCTCTCATGTGGCCTCAACAACTGAGACCCGTACAAAACTACTCGATCACCCTGCATCAACACAGCTCATATCCCGATACTTGATGCATCACAGTAAACTCTATAGCTCTTCCCCTTCTCTAGGAGTATTAGGATCAGTGCTAATGTCAACTTTCCCTTCAGCTCCAGGAAGGTTTTCTCACAAGCATCTGACCAAACTAACTTCACACCCTTCTTAGTCAAACCTGTTAACGGTGATGCTAAGCGGGAGAAATCCTGTATGAAGTGTCTATAGTAACCATCCAGCCCCAGGAAACATCGTATTTCAAAATTGATTATAGGGTTCCCCCAGGAAACTACTGCTCTCACCTTCTCTGGGTCTACTGCAACTCCTGCCTCTGAGATGATATGACCTAGGATGTGTATCTGGTCCATCCAAAAGTGGCACTTTGAGAGCCTATCATATAGCCGATTCTCTCTCAGCGTACTCAATATGATCTCAAGATGGTGGCATGGTCATGTCGAGTGTTAGAGTACCCAAAGATATCGTCCACGAATACTACAAAAAAAAAGAATCCAGATAAGGATGGAACACACGATTCATCAGCTCCATGAAAACTATTGGTGCATTCATGATTTCGAACAGCATAACTGTATACTCGTATAGACCATACCTGCTCCTAAAATCTGTGATAGGTATATCAGATGGTCTAACACATAGCTGATGATATCCTGAACTCAAGTAAATATTTGAGAACACGCGTTCTCTACAAAGTTGATCAAAAATAATATAAATCCATGGAAAGGGATATCAGTTCCTAACCGTCAACTGGTTCAACATCCGATAATCCACACCGGGTCTAAGGTTATCGCCCGCCTTCTTCGGAAAAAGGACAGGAGAACCCCAAGGAGAAGAACTGGGTCAGATAAAACCCTTTTCCTGTAACTCCTCCAACTGTATCTTGAGCTCCTGTAACTCTGGTGTAGCCATCCTATAAGGAGGAATGGACACCGGTGCTACTCTTGGAACAAGATCAATATAGAAATCCACCTCACGCTCTAGAGGAATACCTGAAAATTCATCTGATAAGACATCCCTAAAACAATCTACCATTGGAGGGAAATCCTTCTGACATGTCCCCTGGTCATCCAGATATAAGCTCGCAATCTGGGCTGTGATACCACCCCACCCATGATTCTCTGGTCCAGCTCGACTCTCCTGAACATCCCACTCGCCCTTGTATAGAAACTCTTCGCCCTCTAAAGACGTGAAACTCACCATGCGATGATATAAATCCACAAAGGCTCAAAAGGGAACCCACCAATCCATCCCAATAATGACATCATATCTCGACATCTCTAAGACATTAAGGTCCTAAAGGAAGTGATATCCACCAAACTCAAGGGGGAACTCCTTGAACTAATGCACACTAGCCATTCTAGTTCCCAATGGAGTGTCTAACGTCATAACAGTAGAAGAAGTAGAAACACAGAGCCCAAGGCTCTCCACAATGGGTAAAGATATAAATCTATGTTTAGCACCCGTATCAAAAGGTACTGAAGATAAGACAGAAGCTACTAGAATAGTACCTCTGACAGTAGAAGGTCCAGGATCCTGCTCCTATTGGATCTATTGAACTGCATATGTCTACTCAATGTCGCAGCCCTATGACATAGCCTAGCTACCCTGAGTTGTCCCACCCTCTTGCCTGTGAGATCCTGGTGTCTTGCTACCACGGCCACGACCACCATCTCGGGCTGCATGCCCTGACTTATTCCAGCTCCTCGACTGGTAAGAAGCTGCTGGTCCTACCCCCGCACATGGAGTCTGTACAGAACCCCTCTCACTAGTCACTGGTGGAAACTCCCTGCAAAATCATTGCAGATGACCCATCTTGCCGCATGTTTGGCAGTCCACTGGGTCTTGTGGAAACTGATGTCTATTGTGCCCCTCCTTACCACATTGGTAGCACATGGCCTGGCCACTTGAAACATTCTTCTAGCTGGTACTACCACCCTAAGAAAAGTCCACCTGTCTTTTCCTCTTACCAGTAAAAATATTACCATAAACTGGTTCTAAACTGCCCTGGCCCACACCACTAGATTACTATAGGGTCCTTTTTGTAATCCGCATCTGGTTCATAATAGCATTGTATTGAAGGCAACCTGAAAACATTCACCAGTGCTCGGATGTCATATCGAATACCATTATCAAAGATTTTGGCTCTCAGCGTCTCATCGCCCACCAGAACAGGTTCAAAACACTGAAGCTCATTGAAAAGAGCAGACTAATCCATCACTGACATAGTTCCCTGCTGCAGATTCATGAACTCTCGAGCTGGGTCTACCCTCAGCATCTTTGGGAAGAAGAATTCATATAAGGCTTTCTAGAAATCATCCCACGCCATGTCTCTGTGATGCTCTGACTGGTTGGTAACATCCCACCACCACATGGTCAAATCACACAGCATATAAGTCGCGAGCTTGACCCCCTACCCTGGAGGTGTCTCTAGGTGATCGAAAATAGTCTACATCAACCCCAGCCAAGACTTCGCAGCTTGTGGTCCACCATCCCCTGAAAAAGTAGGCAGATGTTGCTGCTAGAAGATACGTGGTTTCTCAGCCATAGGTGTAGTTACCGGCAGGGCTCCCTGAAAGGTCTACATGAACTGCATAAAGCCTTCATGGGACTGTTCCTCTGTGCCTGTGTCTGGTATAATGGCTAGCACCTCATCTGGCTTAGCTGGAGGATCAACTGGTAGCCCATGGCCCACCATCATGGGAGTATACTCGTTGTCTCTCTCCTGGAGAACAACGCATGAACATCTCGGCGGCATGACACTACAAGGTCAAAAACACACCTTAGATCAAGATTATCACAGTTTGAAAATGAAGGAACCAACAGTGAAACAAGAGGAAGAATGAATTTAAGATTGCAGAACAAGACTACACGGTGTGTATACTGACTACACGGCATGTACTGACTTTTCTTCCCCTACCCGGGACCTTCTACACAGCCAAGTTGCATGGCTCCCATTAAACAAAACTACATGGCGTGTATATAATCTACACGGTGTGTATGGGGTGATTTTCCTACAGCCCATGTCGTTTATGACACGACCGACTACTCGGCTTGATATTACACGGCATGTTAAACCCACACACTGCATGTACACCACTTCGTCTTCCCAGCCACACGGCTAAGTACACACGGTCTGTCCTAGGAAAATACTACACGGTGTGTCCCATAGGTACATCGCCTGTACTAGATGAGCTTCACTTACCTGTGTTGTTAGTTACCCAACTGGATACATGACTCACACTACACAGAGTGTTTTATACACACACGGTGTGTACACGAAAGGATTACACTGACCCGTGTTTTTAGTCACACAGCGTGATCCTAGGTCAGACTACACGGCAAGTACTTCTGGTACACGACGTGTTTTCCCTAAGTAGTTCCCTTCCCCGTGTCCGCGTCCACATGGTCTATGACATGGGAAGAGAATTCATGGCATTTACTTAGGGTACATGACATGTACTCAAAAAGTTTTCTTTTCATCCTGAACATAAGAACATACACGGCATGTTTAAGTTAATACAAAACGTGTATACTGGGTTTCCAGACCGTATGCCTCATAAACATCTCCAGAACCCAAAAAATACTGAAAAACAACACCTAAGTTCCAAATTCCATTCCGTGAGGGTCCATAACCCCCAAGAATCAACGTTTGGCATCTTATATGTGTTATAACAAGATAAATAGCTAATGATCCACCAAATTTCGGTCAATGAAGGCCCATAATCCCCAAAAAACAATGTTTGGAATCCATTCAATAAACATGCTCACATACTAATACCCTATCAAACAGCAGGTATCTATCCATGCAGATATCACAATAGCATTCTTTTACTAGCACAACATCTATCACAAGAACATGCAATTTTTAATGCACCTGCATGGAATGGAACTATGCATGGCATGTGATTTCTAACATGTTCCTAAATGATGCATGAGATGGCATACCCTCATCACATCGGGTTGCAACTAAATATAACCAATGAATAAAATATAAATTTCACAATACAAGTGTGTCACCCAATGGTGAAATTCAATTCAACTGTAAAATTGCAAAATCAGAAAAAACAATTGCAACACGAGGTAAATTGGCATGTCCCTGTACACGGGATAGCTACGCCTAGGCACAGCTTATTACCAAATATTGTTCTCGTCCTATCCTTGACTATGGCACCAAATAGTAAGTCAAAGAAAAGAACTTCTGTTGATACAACTTTGTAACGTCTTGGTTCCGAGTACCACTCTACGGGTTCCCTTGACTCGGTTCGCCACATGACCTCAAACGCATTTCCCCAAATGCCAGAGGCTGCCGACTAGTAGCGAGGGCTAGGTCTGATAGTGGGGAAACTATGCCCTCATTTGTCAAAGTGTAGAGCAGCGGAATAACAAAATATCATACAATAAGTGAAAGCTATAAACAATATATATAACAGAATGGATAACTGATTATAACAAGGAAACCATCAGTCATATTTATATGAATATGCAGCATGTCACTATTCTATAAAATAGCCAAAACATGTTACACTACAATACAATACCATGGAAGTACATGTATAGAAAAGAAAAACAGAATAGCCAGCGGCATCGCGAGCCCAAGCTCGGTCCCATGATCACCTACTTCCTAGCAACAATCAAGTACCTGTATATGGACCCTTTCCCTTATCCATACCTGTAGAAACGTAATATGTTTGGGCCGAAGACAAGACCCAAACAGGGTGTGATAAAAAAATCCCAGTAGGCACCCACCAAAGGCCCATGCCCAACTGTTTGAAAATATGCAACAACAATGTGCAGTAGTAAAATTCAATAAACTAAGAAGGACTCATTATAACTGAAATTATCAGTTATATTTCCATTTTATTCTTCATTTAACCATTAATTATAAGGCAACCACCATAATGAATTTTTATTTAAATAGACAGTGTCCTCAAATAAGAAATCCCTTACCCTTAGGTAATCAGAAATGCAACCCATAGGTAATTTCCCACAGGCATAACAGATATTTCCCTCAGGCATACAAACTGTCACCCATAGGAACAAAGTCTATTTCCCACAAGCACGGAAGAAGTTTCTCTCAGGCTAAAAGATGCACTGCCCTCATGCTAATTAAAACACTGCCCTCGGGCTAAAAAAGTAACCAGGCCATGCCCAACATATAAACAAGAAATACCCATACAATTCCTCTCAAGGAAAAAGTAAACTACAAAATAAACATGTCATACCTGTGGGTATCTTGGCCAAATGTCTAAACAGAGGAATGCACCCCCGGGGTGGTCTTGGATCCAAGAAGGGATCCCAAACAACAATTATTATCACATTTAAAATACCTATACAATTCTAGGTAATTAATTCAACAAGGCCTCATCCATACAACACCCCATTCATGGGCACATATATCAACGGTAATCAAAACACACATTAGTTCGAAATTAAACACCAGGCCACCTACCTTTAACACCGAAGAACGATATACATGAATGACGCCTTCTGAAATGTCCAAGAACGTCGTAGATCTTATGTAAAAGAATTATCATTCATCCTCAAATAACATCCATTAGAGGACGTATTGGGAAGAACTACGCAAGGGGATGGGAGGTCTTGCCCGTGTGGTTCCAAAGTGATCGACGGAAGCGGAAACGAATTCCCAACGCTCGATCTGGAGATCCACGATGGTTCAGCCATCCTCTCCCGAGATCACGTCTGGTTCTAAGATAATCTGGTGAACAGGGTTGGATACTGCCCATTTTATGAGAAAAAAACAGAGTACACGACATGTACTTTTGACTACACGGCGTGTACTCCCTTCATTTAATTGTTCCTCTAGCGGCACCACCAAACTGTTTATCCATTGACATGAGTACACAGATTGTATTCCTGGATACACAACGTGTACTGTCACCCAGCTGGCGGCTGCTCCCACTGCCTTACTGTTTCATTTTCTGACTGATTAAACGGTGTGTAAAGGACCACTACACGTCGTGTAGTCGGGTTATACACCCTTAGTCACCAACAAGGCTACACACCCTGTGTACTCATCCCACACGACCAAAGTACACAGCGTGTGGAAACGTACACAACGTGTAGTACCAAAATTTAGGATTTTCCCCCATTTTCCTTATTTTCTCAAAAACACTTAAGGAAATGAGAAAGGAAGAAACTCGTACCTTAAAAATTAGAACCGGGTTCTTACACCTCATTTATTATTAAAGGTAATAAAATAACTATTTAACTATGTAGAGAGAGACCCATTACATAACCCGAAGGCCCGATGGGCATTTATCCCATTACGTGGCCCATAGGCCCAATTGGTTTGCCCAAAGACCATTCTATGAATAGTACTGCTACAGTTCCTACACTCCTATAATACCACACAGTACCTGCTGCTACTATAGTACTCTGCCACCACTATAGTGACCTGCTGCCACTACAGTTCCAGCTGTTGCTACAGTTACACCACTGCTATAGTACTGCTATAGCGACCAGCGCCCAATGGGTTTTGAACCCCCGTTTTTCATGTAGGATTAAGGGGTGATTACCACTAAGACAAACCCAACTACAGTTCTTTGGGAATTTATATTTCTAAAAAGAATAGAAGAATAAGGATTACAGAGAAATAAAGGTTTTTTTGGTTATTTTTTGTATAAAGGTGGCCATGCATGTCTAAATCAATAAGTACATCATTTTTTCATTTGTTGAACTTCTTATGTATGGAGATTACATAAAAATTTGGGTCATCCCAAAGCAATCTAGCCAGCTAGGGGATGCGGCACACACTACAAAGTATATGGTTGAGACTAACTATCTCACATTCCAACCAGCCTGCTTGGACCGACCGTAGGGAACACTTCATCACATCCATTGGAGCGCATGGGAGAGAGAAGGCAATTCCACCATGTGGGGTGGCATAGTGACATGGATCACAGGTTGAGCGCAGAGCATGCCCATAAGAAGCTAGTATAGGGTGGTACTAGAGAGGGGGATAGATTAATTTAGTGAAGGGTTGAGATGATTTGATACTTAAGCTAATTACATCCTGCTTAAACATTTTAAGGTGAGGAAGGTTTTAAAAAAAGATAGAATCAGTCCCCAACATCCATATGATCTCATGATAGATCATGGCCACACATCTCATCCTGCACCCCAAAAATTAATCTCGGTCATCCGTCTCCGATCCGATGAATATCGAGCCTCCACATTGTCATTTTCAACCTCTGGGATAATTGAAGCCAATTTTAAATTAATGATAAAGCCACGCATCATTGATTGATCTCCGACCATCATTGTCGATCAAACCTCGTGAATTATGGTCATATAGATGTAACAAACAAACTCATACAATTATATTTACATGCATGCAATGTAGCATGAAGAACATGCATGGGCCGAGGAAAATATAGATTCTGAAGGCCATGTAATATTGATAAGGTGATTTTCATGAGTACATAAATGAATTCATGTGAGGATCACAAAAAAATAAAGGATTCAATTTTTGAATGAAATATCCCATGATATTCAGAATATCATATACATGTTTGAAAAAATTTAATGTGTTAAATATCTCATTCATTCAACATGAAGATCTTCAATTATTATCTGCAGTATTTGGATGTGCATCCTCCTCTATAAAAAGATAATCCAATAGGAAGAACTTGTTGATGTCATTCACATATTAGAGAGCTCTTGTTTATCCAACAATATAAAGACACTAAAAACTCATATGATTCTATAATGTCAGAGGTTTCCATGTAGCAATACTACGTGAAGGAGATAAAAGATCTTGCAGACTGTTGATAGTTTCTATGCACTCTAGAAGATATCTTGCAAAGAAAAAGACCCACACCTCTATGTGAAGAAATACTCAAACATATGCCTTGTTTATCTAAGACCTAGTTGTTCTTTGGGGAGGTGATCACATAGGAAAGAAACTGGTGCAGGAACACCCTTGTTGTGATTTGCGAAAAAAATTCCAAAAATCCTTCACGGTTCTGTGATGAAGATCCATGCATACCCTATGCGTGATGACATGGAACTGTGAAAATGTGGGTGTCACAATGAAAAGGTGATAACTCTCACTTTTTTTATGACCCATCAGTTATTTTTTTCATGGGTTTTAGTTATTGTGAAAAATGAGATAGAAAGTGAAGGGAAGTACATATCTGAATGTACCTCTGTGCATGATTTGAAGAAACCTAAGGGCTCGGGTGTTTTCACATAATGGTGAATATTGTACATGCATGTATGCTGTAAACTGTTTAAAGGAGCTGAGGTTGAGTATGGTTCATATGAGAATCCCTTGAGATAGTGTGCACATACCCTGCCCTTTGAGTAGAACCCACACACACCCTTATTATACCAATTCTGGTTGTGTGGGAAAAAAGAATAAGAATGGATTTTGTGTGAATTGAGAATTACATTTGAAGGAGGAAGAAGAACATGCCTGGCTCATGTGCATGAAAAGAGAGATAAGAAGAAGATAAAGAATATATAGATTGTGTGTGTATATTGGGTGAATAAAACATATGCATTACAAAAATTGAACCCAAATTAAAAATAAAAAGTGTGTGAGAAACGAACCAAAATAATTAAAGGGTTGAGAAGAGGGGAATAGTGTTTGATCAAATAATGATACCCATTAGGATTTGAACCCAATAAGGATTGAGTGGATAGTGAATGTGTAATTGCATGACCCAAACACATTGATCCTAATATATTGAGAAAAAATAATATTTTGTGCTTAGGATGACAGATTCATATTACATATTCATGAAAAAAATTATAATATCATACACGTGTGAAAATAACTGAGATATCTAAGAGATGTTGTTTTGAATGGGATGAAACCTATGCATTAAGTGAATGAATATTGAGACTGATGCTGGGAATATTTACATAAGATCTTATATATATGTTAAAAGTGTCTGAAAATCCCAAAAGACAAATAGTGGTGATATTGTATAAGATAATTATTTTATATTTTATTCATGATGATGTTTTTTTTCCGATTTTCACCCTTATTAGTGAGGTCAGGTATTCTTCATAAGCAGAAAGAATTTCCTGAGCATTGTTGAACTAGGGACTGATTAGAAAGGTGATCAAAATTACTAAGAAAGGCTAACAAACCTTACCAAAGGTTTTTTATGGTTCATGAATAGATACATGGGAATCTGTGACTCATAAATCCCTTATGGGAAGAGTATAAGTTCAATCTATAGTGAATCAAGTGAACTTAATAAAGGAATCTGCTTGTGTGACTCGTAATATAGAAGAAACATGTGTGATTGAAGGAGAAAAATTCTTCAGTGGGACTTCAGAGTAGGCCAGTGGGTCTCTAGTAACTCTGTGAGAAGTAGTATAAATACCTCATATGGGACCCAGGAGAGACACAGTGGGACTCTGTATCGACCATTATAATTGATAATGAGATTATAGTGGAGAATCGTTATTGGGGAGAATAACAAACACACACAAAATTATGTCTTTGATCCAAACCTTTTAAATCTTTGTTTCCGGTCCCTTTACATTTATAGCATCATTCATGGTATAGCTGAGAGAAACAAGAAGAGTGGATCAAGGATTTAACCAGCAATATCATTTTAATTGAAAAAGAAACAATTTTAAAAAAAATAAAGGGATAATTGATTCACCCCTACCCCTCTCAGTGATTAACACTGATTTGGGAACTTCAATTGGTATTAGAGGGAAGGTCACCTCTAAAATATCAATGTACATCTTTTTGAAGTTAAGATTTCACAAAATGTGTGAGAAACCTTAAATGGAGAATTCTGCAAACACTCGTACAAATATAAAGAATAAACAGACATGTAGGCTGAAGAAGAATCATAGTACTAATGGGGAGAGACCTTCAACTTAGGGACATCTGAAAGGTTCAACATGTGATAAATATTTTTTTTATTACTATTCTAATAATAAATTTTCATGATGTGATGATTATAGATAAATTATTAAAATTTATTCTGTACTCAAATATCATATAAATAAAATCCCTAGAGAAGTGGAAAAAATATTTATTCAAGTATTAGTTCTCTTAAAGATGAAAAATCACAGTTGGAAGAAGAAGGTCATTCCTTGAAAGAGGCATTGGCTAAAAGGGTTGGCATATCCAAAACTCTCACAAAACTTGTAATGGAAAAGGAATAATCAATTTATCTTTGTAATGATAGGCATGCTCATGTTATGTAAAAATACCAATGAAGTATTTGTGGTAAATAGTTCATTGAGATTGTATTTGTAGAAGATTTACATGCATTTGAAAAGTTTCACAAAGATTCTATTATTGTCAAAGTTGATAAACTGAAAGACAAATATAAAAAGTTAAAGGATCTTGATATATTGTTTTTATAATTAAAGAATGTGCATGAAGAACAAATGATAATTCCGAAGAGAAATTGGGAAATTAAGATGAGGTTCATTGAAGATGAGAATAACTCTCTAAACATGAAATGATTAGAGTTGGGGGTGAAATTGAAGAATCAACAACCACTCCCAGCTCTAAAATCCCAAATAGCTATAAGAAGATATGTTTCCACTCATGTTTTTATTGAGAACTATGATTCCAAAAAAGGTATTATATCATTCTTTAATCCAATGGAAATATCCTCCAAAAAAAGGTATCATCCATACCATTATGTACTAATGTTTCTAAATGTGTTTGCACAAACAGTGAAGGTTGGAAGATAAATTTTAAACAAGTATTTAAGTGGAAATATGATGAGAAACCAACCACCCTGACTAGGATGGATAGGTAGAAGAATTTATAAGATTGTTCCCCACATAAATCACAACACTTCAAGAAGAAGACCCAATAATCTTGTGAAATATTATATCAATATGTCAGGTTTTTTGGTTCAATGTTGGTTCTGCAACAAGTTTGGGAATTGGTCACTTGATTATTGGTACAATCCTCAAAATGAAAAAGCACTAAGGAAGCCCGTCTCAAGGGGGACTAGGACAGAGAGGAAATGTAATTATGTATAGATTCAGTGTCATTTGTATACTACAAATAGATTTGGAATTCTTGATAATATCAGTGATGTATGAAATGGAAGTGTTCACAAGGTTAGCACATGTCCATATCAACATGTATCCAAATTAGATAAGAATAGAAGATCCAAGAAGATGCCTAAGAATGAAGAAGCATCATTGAGAAGTAGGTAGAAGAATGGTCCAAATGAAAATTATCCATTGAAGATTTCAAGGGGGAATGGTGAGATGACCTTGGATACAAAATCTAAGAACATGAGGTGTGTTGAATCCAAAATCAATACACAAAAATTATTCATCAACTATGGAATGAATGTTAATACAATGGATCATGAAATCAAAATACATGGAAATGAATGGAATAAAGATGAAATTAAGAAGATGATCAATATAGATGATGTTAGGATTGATTGAAAACATTCTTAAATATAACATTTAGAAGTTCCCTAAGATAGGTATGTTGAAAAAATTGAAGGATCCATGAAGAAGATCCAAACCAGAATATGTTATGATGGAGTGTTTAGTTATCTGGCCTAATCAACTAAAAATTTCTTGATAATTGTAAAAAGATGAAGAGGAAGTACTAGCTAAATCAAAGGAAAATGGGAAACATATTAATCCACATGAATATGTGTTTGAATTTCAGAAGATTTTGTCAGAACATGATAGCCCATGTTTCTCAAATTTATTGTGTGGAAGGTGGGAGAAGGTTTTACATCATGAAAAAAAATGTAAAACTATTTTACCTAGAGAAATTGAGATCTTGAAAATTGAGAAACAAGACCAGTGGAAGCTATTTCACTACTCAAGGATGTATGGACAAGGAATCCACACAAGTTGAAGGTGAATGGATGTAAAGGTTCCATGCTATAAATTAGAGATCAATATGTGAAAGATAGAGGACACACTAGCATGTAGAGTACCAATCTAGTTAGAGCTACCTTGAATGGTGTTCTTGTGTTGGGAGGAAATTCATCACCTTGTTTCTCCTATTAAAAAGCTCAAATGTGTTCCATCTTATTACCTTATGTTTTCAGTATATATGTGATTACATTTTAGGGAATTGAAGGAAAAATTCATTCTCAAAATGATAATTGAATTATCAATGTGGAGAATAACTAGTAGAACTAATTATCCATGATTTGATAATTACTTTAAGTATCACATAGTGGAAGATTATCTGCATGAATATCTTGAATATTATCTAATGGTAATTTCCTCTAGGGTAAATCAAAGGTATGGAACCCCTTTAAGGGGATAAAATATTAAGGAGATGTTATATATGAGTATTTCATGACTAATTTTGTTATTCATGTTATCTAAAAAGGTTAAAACATGAGGTATTCCAATCAAAAATCCATTCATTTATCTTAATTGTTTTTATAATGTCAATTAAAGGGGAGTTCTTGATTGATCACAAGATGGGATGAAAGGGCGATCTTTATATTTGCGCTTGAAATTTTTAATATGGTATGTTAAATATGTGCCCGATTTTGAAATTCATTGATAAATCAGATTATTTCCATCCTCTTGGATAATATTTGATACATTCTGAGCATGATTTCACATGTATGGTATTCTATAGATAGTATTGAAAACATTGGTCATATCTTTATTGTTTTCTACATCATTTTATCCCATGTATACTGATATTTGATTAACTAATTTATATTTTCTATGTGAACCATGTGACAGCATCCCTTCTTTCAAAAATGTTCAAGAACATATTTCAAAAATGGAGAAGAACATGTTTTCGAAAAGACCCCTCTAAAATATTAAATTTGGTTTCAAATTATAGGTAGAAAATATTGGCACAAATATTGTCTCATCCAATGTTTCCTTAAGTGATATTGATAGAAAAATACAACTGGGAAGATTTTAGGGAATAATGTTTCATTTATTGTCAATAAGGTGTCAATATGGGTTCAAAAAGGTAGTAATTGTGGTGTTGATTATGATTGAAGAGAGGAAGTTGTTCCAAAGGTTATGTCACTTGGATAATCTTTATGAAACTAAATTTTATGTCATGCTTGGAAATTCTCCATAACCAATTCATATGATTGTTGATATGGTCCTAAGTTTGATGACATGTGTCAAAAAAGGACACTGTATTTACAACAATGATGGATGGAAAGGTATCATTCATTTGATTGTGGTTAAATTTCTTTAAGAAATCAAATTTCCAAAAAGAATAGAGAAAGAAGATTGATATATGAAAAATATGATTGTAGGATATTTTTTTGAATTATGGTGGCCATACTTGTATAAATCACTAAGTGTAGATTTTATAATTTAAAGACCTTTTTATGTATGTAGTTTCCTTGAAAGGTTGGTCCATCATGATGAAATCCATCCGTCCAGGGGATGTAGAATGCGCCACTATGTTTCTGGATGATCCTTACTGTCTCTCTAGCCATCTAGCCCGATTGGACCAGCTGTAGGGAACACATGATCATGCCCACTATGGTGCATGGGAGAGTAGAGGCAGTGCCACTATGTGGGGAGGCAAGGTGGTAGGGAGCATATGGTGGGAACAGAGTACGCCTGTAATAAGACGGTATAGGGAGGAACTAGACAAGTGGAGAGAGTAATCAAGAGAAGGGTTGAGATGGTTTGATACTTAAACCGAACACATCTCGTGTATCTGTTTCGTTGTGGGAAAAGTTTTAAAAAATAGGGAATCGATCCCCACCATTCTTCTGATCTCACAAAATATCACGACTACACATCTAATACCACATCCCAAAAACTAATTCAGGCCGTCTATCTTAGATCCACCAATTACAAAGCCTCCACCGCATCATCTTCAACCTCTGGACTACCAGACTCTACTGTAATACATGAAATGAAGTCCCACCACCCCGATTGATCTTATGCTACTATTTTCGATCAAATATCATGCATTATGCTCATATAGAAATCATGAAAATACTCAAGAAATAATATGTGCATGCATTTAATGTACCGCAAAGAATGAGAATGAGCTGAGGAAAACGTAGTTGCTATTGTATACTTTATCTCGAGAATATTATTTTCATGCACTCATAAACACATGCATGTGATGATCATACCAAAATAAAGGAGATGAAATTACAAATAAATATCTTATGATATTCATCATATCATTTAATATTAAGAATATATTTAATGGTGCAAATATCTCTTGCATTAAATAATAATATCCACACATATTATCTTTCGGATTGGAACAAACATCCTCACCTATAAAAGGAGAATCCCCAGGAAATAATGGGCTTATGTTGATCATATATTAGAGTTCTCTTGTTTATCAAAAAAAACATAACCCTAAAAAACTCCTCTAGTTCACGATAGTTATGGGTTTCTACTCAGATCTACTATATGAAGAAGAATAAGAAATATCCCATAGATATTTTACCAGAGATACTCACTCTAAAAGATTTGTTGTGTAGAAAAGAACTACACCTCTGTGCGAAGAAATACATGAACATGTGGACAGTTAATCTAAACCCTCTTTGTCCTCTATGGAGGTGATATGGTTGATAAATAACTAGTTTAGCCTCACCCTTTCTTTGTTTCATGAAGATAGAGTCATAAACCATTCATGGTTCTGTGATGAAGATCTGTGTATACATTGTGCATGATAAAAAAGAGTTGTGAACTCCTGGGTGTCATGATGAAAAGGTATAAAATCCCACTTGTTTTAAGGACCAATACATTTTTTTACAGGGGTTTGATATTTGGTGAAAAATGAGATAGCATGTGAATGGATGTACATATTTCTGTATCCCTGTGTGCATGATTTGAATAAAACCAAGGTCTCAAATGTTTTTTATAGAATGAAAAAGATTGTACATTCATGTATTTTTAGCATTGTTTGAAGGAACCAAGGTTGTGTCCAATTCATTTGATAATACCATGAGAGAGTGTTCATATACACTTCATTTTGATAAGGATAAACCATGAAGACCCTTGTTATATCCATTTGGTTTGTGTGGGAAAGAATAAGAAGAATGGAGTGTGTGTGCACTGAGAATTACAGTGGAAGGAGGAGGAAATACTTTCATGAATTGAGTGCATACAATGAAAGAGTATAATACGCTAAGGAAGAGGCAGATTGTGTGTGTTTATTGAGTAGAGAAAAAACATTAATACCCCACATTGAACCCAAATTAAAAAGAAGAATTGTGTGTGTGAAATGAACCAAAAGGAATGACAGGGAAGAAAAGAAGTGAATAGTATGTGCTCAATGATTGATTACCATTTGGGTTTTCACACAAGAAGGATTGAGTGGACAATGCATGTGTAATCGCATGAACCACACACATTGAACCTAAAATATTGATACAATATAATAGTGTGTACTTAGGATGACACGCTACATTTTATATATGCATGAAAACATGAATAATCTCATGAACGTGTGAAAATTATTGAGATATCAAAGAGAGAGATAGAGTTATTAATTCCATGAAACTCATGGATGAAATGAATGAGTGTTGAGACTAATGCTAAGAAGATTTATAGAAGATAATATATCTGAGTTAACAATTTTTGAGAATCCAAGAAGACAACTTGTAATGATATTGTGCAAGATAATTTTTTCATATTATATTATTGAAGAAGTTGTGGTCACTATTTTCACACTTACTAGTTAGTTCGGGTATTCATTAGAAGAATAAAGAATTTCCTGAGAATTCTTGAACTGAGGACTGTTTAGAAATGTGATCAGAATTACAGAGCAGGGATAACATATCTTACCAAAGGTTGTTGAAGATTCATGATGAGATACAATATCAAGTGTAATTCAGCAAGCCCATGTGGGAAGATCATAAGATCAATCTATAGTTAATCTAGTGAACTCAAATAAAGAATCTTTTCATGTGTATAGAGATCTAGAAGAACCCTATGTGATTCACGGAGGAGAAAAATTCTTCAGAAGGACTCTGATGTATGCTAGTGGGACACTGGTAACACTATGAGAAGCAATATAAATTACCACAAGTGGGACTCAAGAGAGATATAGTGGGACTCTGTATCAACTATTTAAATTGATAATAATATTATAGTGGATAATCTGTGTTTTGGGAGAATAACCTACACAGCAATGAGTAGTTATTTGAATCAAACCTTCTAAATTATTGTGCTTAGTGCCTTTACATTTACATCATCATTCGAGGTAAGAATGAGAGACATAAGAAGAGTGTATCAAGGCTATAATGAGACATATAGGTTTAATTTAAAATAATAAATTGGTAAAAATTTTAAATAGATCATTGATTCACCCCCTTTCCCTCTCAGTGATTCACACTAATCTGGGCACTTCAACTAGTAAAGGAAAAGTATATCCTAACTTGGGATTCCCGATGATTCAATCTAGGTTATCCATGATCTATTTCTTAAAATTTTTTCTTATAGTATTTTATAATTCACTTAATAATGGTTCACAATGATCGTATGAATTTACTAATGAATATTCTTTGGGAGTGTAAATCTACATGCATAGTAAGACCCCTTGTCATGAACTAGGTTACCTCGAGTTAATCCCAAAACACCTTCTGAGAGTTTTTACTCCTAGGTACATCAATTTTAGAACCACATCCACATGTATTATTCATACAGGGATGTATTTTAATGATAAAACACTTCCTCTATACTTACCAAAATTTTGGGATGTTTTACTATACTTAGTGTTATCCCTAAGGATCATACTAAGGTGCTTTATTCCTAATCTCCAAAAATAACTTGGCCTTCCTATGATAAAAAATATAGTGACCGTATCCTTTTACACATATCATTACAAGATTTTATATATAATTGAACATCATATTACAAGCCAAGGATTGTAAATTCTAGGATCTTGGAAGATTAGATACACAATTAAACATCCAAAAAATATATATTTAATCTCCACATTGAGCTCCTAACTTGAATTTTTCTCAAACATCATCATAGGATAACTTGGGGATAACATGAATAAATAGATGAGCTAAAAATACCAGTTTCAGAATAGTCATAAAAAATAAATCTTACCACATGGGATAGAAGTCATAACATAATGATATAAAAAGCCACGAAACATAAGAAATATTAGCATATAGAACATGGGATCTTATAATAATACGATATTGGTAATGTGGAGGCACTATAAAACAAGACTTTAGCATGATTTAAGGCTCATCCCACATAGAGGAGAATGAGTTAAGGCTTGCTAAACATAGATAATCGCATGTCAAGGCTAACCACCATGACCATTCCACATTTAGTCTCACGAGTCTAAAATTATACCAATGCATTGGAGAGATGTCTAGGTAAACCCATCATAACATGTTCATGAATATTTCATCCCACTAAATAATAATATGTATGGAATCAAACATAAACATTATGTTTACCCATGTAAAGAAGCGGGTATCATAAGCATGACACAAATACTAATAAATTGGAATAACATAAAAGTTTACAAGAAAGAAAATTATTTAATAAAAAATGTAAATTCATAATGTATAATAAGAATATATCATGATATTTGATATCAAACTGAAGTGATATCATTTAAAATTAGTATTTAATAATCAATAGAAATAAAAAAAATTATGTACGGTCTAAGGAAAATATCAATGATCATTTAAAGTGTATAAGGAATAATATTTTATTTAAAATAAGAAGTGAACGAATATGGTTTTAATTATAAAATTATTGGTTTTATAAAAATAATTTCTACTTATAATGGGTTATGGTGTGCACATGAAAATGGGTATGAATTGAGGATGATACCATAAAATAGCATGTTTTGTTAGGATGTATCGAGAAGGGAACCACTTAAAATGTGTATATCCATAACGAATGGAGTATGAACAGATAATGATGCATGATTTTAGATCATGTATATAGTATTTATAATATTTAAATAAAAAGATAAGATAATTTAATTTTGGTAAAAAAGTAGGAATAGAAACCTGCGGGAATAATGGAGGTTCAGGGTTGAATCCATTACCTTAAGTCAAATGGTGTCTTTCACATGATTTTAACATCCTGGACTACCAAATTAGATTCATTAATTAATAGTTACAGAAACTATTATACCTAATTTTTTTATTTATCATTTTATTTTGTTTTTATTCCCTTTTTGATGAGTTATAGTGATCAATTTCATTGTTTTTGAGTGCTCATTTTCTTAGTTTTTATGATCAGTTTTCTTGTCTACGAAAGATCATATAAATGGGAAAGGTTTTCCAAATGTGTAAATAAATTTTATTAATGAAATTTCATAATATTAAATGTCTATTCCATTAATTTTATTAAAAGGTATGATGATGAAACATTAGATAAAATTTTAATGATAGTCACATGAATTAATTTGGTTGTTTTTCACGAAGTCATTTTGTTTTATAAATTAATATCATGTCTAAAAATGTTTCTAGATAATTAAATAAGTTATAATAGATATATTATAATAGTTTTATACAATAAAATAGTTTCATGACTATCCATGAAGATGGTAATAGAAATTGCAAACCCTTCATCCTTGAATGTGGTAAATTAACACATCAGGGATGGTGTTTTCTATTTTTTATAAAAGTAGGGGAAATGAGATATGATGATTAATTATTCCCTTGGAATAAATAATTTTCATTATATTTATGTCTCAAGTGTTTTCATACCATTTTTATGAGGGATGTCAAGGAGATAAAAGGAAATAAAGGGAACATAAAAAGAAAATACAATAATCGGAAAGAGGAATTTAGCAGTTGAATTTACTCTCCTTGAGATCCTCCTTAGGGAATAAGTTTTGTCCTTTTGAAGAGAAAAAGATATCATGGTCGTGGGGGAGGGTCATGGAAATATATTTTATCACAATTTGGACAAGGAACAAGGCTTGGTATTTTTTCTGAGAAGTGGTGGTGAGGGGTGGTATTTATAGTAGAGGAGAAGAGTGTTTTTTCAATATTTAATTCATTGTTTTATTATTTTGAATTAGACAAGAAAAAGTGTTTATTCATGAGACTAAATATTGTAATTATATAATGGGAGTTCAACCCAATGCTGATTATATCATCCATGACCCCATGAATAGTTATTTATCTTATAATGTATATATACTGTAAATTTTCATAATTTACTATTCACTAAAAATTAATGCATTTTAGAAAATTCCCAAAAATTTACCATAACCATTTATTGACATGTTGAATTTAAAACATAACCCAATTGTTTAAAAACATTTTTATTAATATTATAAATTATTTTTATATTTAAAATCATAATTTACTATAAAAATATAAATTTTAAAATTAAAACTCTTTTTCTCACTCATTGAAAAATTAATTATGGTCTCAGAAAATTATATTCTATTCATAAGAAATAAAAATATTTTTAAATAATTTCGTTTAAATAATATAAGATTACTTTTAATTTTTTAATATAATCATAAAATTGTAATTAAATATACATGTCTTCAAAAAATACCAATAATTAATTAATGATTTTTAAAATATTTATTTACATAATATATGACATAATTATATAATATTGGCACTTATAAGTTAGAAATATTTTATTCATATATTTGTTGGGGAGGCCACTTTTACATTGTTATGTTTACTATTCATAAGGGTCACCTTACTATTCCAAAGTTCAAGTAACTATTTCATCACTATGTGTTACTCAACTTCTAGTGATACATTTTTTTCACTCATTCTTCATTTATAAATTTTGTATTGTGTACTATATAAAATATTATGTTATTATAAAACAATAAGGTAAATCCTTAATAAAACATTGAATCGTCACTCACCATATATAACCCTTTCTAGAACATACATGTATAATAACAATCCCTATCTAATACAACAATCCATGGAACTCCCTGAAGTCAGATAATCTCCAAGACATATTGCCTTTTGATCCTAACTACATAAAATTTATCCATAATATATAAAACGGACAGACCACTGTGAGCCTATTAATGATAACTCTTATTACACCATTACCCTGAGGGGATCTCAGAAAGCCAGTCGCAAGGTCCAGTGTTACATCAACCCATTTTTTACTAAATAATGGTCAATAGATGTAAAATCCAAATTATTCACCAGTGTTATTACTTCACCTTATAAAAGGTGGATCACTGAGAAACAATTATTATCCTTGACCACCAGTATTTTTGGTGTAATTTATGAAACATATTGGTAATATCAAAATGTACTACCCAAGTAAAATCACGATACTCTCACATCAATGCATCTTAAATGTATATATGAACAAAATCATGTCCCTGGATGCGTAAAAACTCATCCTTGTAAATTATCCTTCCTAGTGGAGAATCCTCACAGAAAACACCCTCCCATAAAAATAGGTTTTGGTATTGGATTTTTTCCCTATATTCCGTCTCTCCATAATTGAAGGGGTCACTTCCAAAGTGGGAAGGGTAAGATTCTTATAATGTTCCTCAACCTCTAAATGAATAATAGAGAATAGATCAATAAAAATCCACTCAATATTGGCCTCTTGCACTACTTCTGTGTGGTTACTCTAGATCAAAATGTACATTACAACATTTTATTTCCTATTAATAAAGAAGTGTCAATGTTAAACGACCATTTCTACTCAACATGGTTATACTAACTGTGGTTCAAGTCAGGCTATATATAGATATACTTGATTTTATTCTGAACCGTAACCACCAAAAAATTCTCTCCAACAATATAATGCGTCTAATATTTCAAGGTATGAACCACATATTCTAGTTTGAGATCATTATTCAGATAATTCCAATCATATTTTTTCAACTATCAAGACTCGTACACCACAACTCAATCTTCTGACATGATAACTACTCTTATCATGATTCCTGATGCATCATAATAAATTTTATTACTTCTACCTATAACTAGAAGAATCAAGATCAATGATGAATTTTGTCTCCCTTTTATCACTTTAAAGGCTATCTCATAATAATATTATCATACCAATTTCACCCCCATATTATTAAAGCCCAAAATATTAATTCAAGGCATGAAAATTCCTTAAAAATGAACCTTTTATAAACATTATGCACTAAGAAACATAACATGTCAAATAAATTCTTCAAATAATTCTAAGAAACTATGAATTTTGTATTCTTTGTGTCAATAAAAACTATGTCCTATAAAATAATATGACCCATGAAGAAAATATTTTCAATCCAAATGTGTAGTTTACTGAGATTAGTATATAGTTAGTTCCCTCTTACTGTATTGAGTATGATCTCTACAAGTTTTATATTATTATATTTAGTGCAACAAAACACTAAGGAATCATCTTTGAACAAAACCATAAATTAATCAAGATATGGGTGGTAAAATTAATTCATCATATCCATGAAAATTAATGGCATGTTCATAAAACCTATTGAAAATATTATATACTCATAAAGACCATGCATACTACAAAATATCTTACATGGTATCTCTGAAGTTCTAACATGTACCTGATGAAAACCTAACCTCAAATAAATCATTTATAAAACACTTTTTCCTCATATATAATCAGAGAGGTTTTCGATATGATGTAATGTATAGTAGTTATTTACCATAATATGGTTCAAACAGTTTTAATCAATTCACATTCTAAGGTTAATGTATTCATCATATGTAAAAGGAGCGTTGAACCAAAAGTTAGAGTACTGTGCAATATAAAACCATTAACTTCTATCTCCTCTAGTTTCCTCTTGAACACTCAGTAGTATCCATCCTATAATGTGGAAAGGGTACCGGTGCTAATCCTGTTACTAGGTTGATAGGAAAATAAAAATATATCATAAGAGGTAAATATGTAAATTTACCATGGATTAAAATCTTTAAAATGATCTAATGTAGGTACAAAATAATCTGGAGAAATTTTCTGATCATTCAAAAAAATTCTAGAAATATAGGATGTCACTTCTCCCAACTCACGATGTGTTGGTACCATTATACTAAACTAGACAACCCATTCACCCTTTTGAAGATAAATATCACCCCATAGTGATGTAAATTATTACATGTTGTGATATCAATCCACATAAAAATTATAGGGAACCAACAAGATCATCTCAATAATGACATCAAATAAAATCATCTCAAAAATGATGAGGTCCAATTTGAAACTATTACTTCATATGTCAATGAGGAATTCTATGAACTTTGTACACTCATTTTTCAAATTCCAATAGAGTTTCAGTTGTTATTAAACCACAAATGTACTGAATCTAAATATCAATGCAATCCACATTTTTCATAGAGATAAATACTTCAAATAACCTTTCAAAATAGTTTATAATAAATATAAGGATACCAAGATTATATCTCTAACAATAAATGGTCTTGAACCCTAATCTTTATGTATAGGATAATCAAAAAAAATTCTTCATCCAAATTCCTATGCTAAAATATGATTCATAGTTCGAGTCCACTCATCATGAATTGAGTAAGATAAGTCTAGTCTCCTCATCCATGTCCACATGTATGGATTGTATGGAAAGTGGTAGACAAGATTCAAGACTCACATAGTGCTCTTGATCATACTCCAAAAGGTGGAGGTGGTGTAGATTCTATCCCACTATGAACTGATGGGATGGTCTATCAGAATATCTAAAGAATCAACATTATACCACATGATCAGTACTCAAATAGGACTAAATGAAAATAATGTTGAACATTTTTATGACTTCAACACACATTAAATATTTCCAAGACACCTGAATGGGTATTCTAATTTCCACTACTCTAATATGAACCATTTTTACGACGTTTCCTTCCATTGGATGAACTAATTTTCTATCATGGTGCTAAACCATTGTGTCTTTTGTTGGATCTGAATCTACGGATTACACACAAGAGGGGGGGTGAATTGTGTCTTTTCAAAATTATTATAATCTCTTCAATTTAGACAAATTCTGTCCACGATGCTTTTGCTCGATTAAATATGTAGCGGAAAAAGTAAAAGCATGAACACACGGATGTATAGTGGTTCGGGGAACAGAAGGCCCCTAGTCCACTCCACCAATGCTCAAATCCACGAGCTTGGCGATTTTCACTATCTGGTCCTCGTTTCCACAGACCTGTCCACAACTGAGTACAGGAAGTTGACACCTTTACAAGATTCAGGCACACACACAGCCTTCCTGGTTCAAACACGAACCCACACAGCTTAGAACGAGAAGCTGATCACTCAAAAATAAAAAGAGTTTCGATAAAGAAAACACTTCTCCAGTTGTTCTTCACAATTGCTACAGAATGCAATTGACAGTAGATAGATCGTCGTCTTCAGAAAATAAAGATCTGTAATCAAAACAGTTCTGAGTCGATCCAATTGCAATAGATATTACCAGAAACTTCACAACTTCAGCAGCAGTAGATTCACAACAGATAGTCGATGTAGAACACGTGAATCTGCTATCAAGATCTTCCTCTGGTAATAAAGGTTTTTACACTTCTTTTCGATCACAGAAAAGAACGCCTTTTCACAGTCTCTGTTTCTTGCTAGTTAAAAGATCAATCTCTTTATCTCACACACTTTCCTGTGTATATATATATATCCGAAGTTTCCAAGATAGAACATATATTCAAATCTGAGAGATTCTTCCGCATAAACAGATCCATAAAAATCTCCTTTAGATTCGCGATATTAAATGAAATAACAGAGCCGTTGTAACTCCCCTAAGGAATCGGCATAAAAAGCTCCGTTTAAATCAATCAGTAATCCGTTGTAAATCGTCTTTGATTCAGTCAAAGTCGTGCTTAAGAATCGGTTCGAAATCCGCCTAATAATTCGCTTGTTTGACCAATGCAAACGGTAATATCGTCTGTCAAAAATATCCCGACGCCAAACGTAGGGTTGATGACGTGGCTCCAAACGTAGGGTTCACAAACGTAAGGTTGAACATACATACATTCTCTTCAGCATTCAAACGTAGGGTTGATCATCCATACTTTGTCTCACTTCAACTCTCCAAAGAACGTACGGTTGATTATAAAAGTAAGATTGATGATCCATACTTTTGAGAAACAAACTCAACACTGAAAACTAACGTACGGTTTCTCTTCCATACTTGTCCAACAACGAAAACGTAAGGTTCCTTCCAAACGTAATGTTCTTCTTCAATACTTTTCAACAACGTAAGGTTCATTAACCATACGTTTCAAAATAACGTAAGGATCCTTAACCATACGTTTCTTTTAACATAAAAAGTAAACTTTTCATCCATACGTTACGTTCATCAACGTAGGGTATGAACAGTGATTCCAGTACGCGCTAAAATTGATCTCGCGCTACAGTGATTCCAGAACGCGCTAAACTTGATCTCGGAATAAATGAAGTATGAAATCTCGTTATATGAAATAAATAAATGAAATAAATTCCTGCAAAATACTCAACGAAATAATTAGTAAATAATTAAGGGTATTTGTGAGCATCAAAATCATCATAAAGAGACAGAGTATTATTTAAAATAATCAGCCCCTTTAAAAACATTATTTTGAATTGTTTGAAAACAATACATTGCTCAAAAATCTCCCCCTTTTTGATGATCACAAAACCCATAAAATAATAGAACTAATTTAATTGCAATCTTTATTGAAAAATTAGTTTTATAAAATTTTAGAATTCTGAAAGGATTAAAACAATATTTAACTATAATAAAATTTCTCCCCCATAAAAATAAATTTTCAGCTAAAAAATAAATAAATTTAAATGTTGTGTTTATCCAAATTCTCCCCCTTTTTGTGATATCAAAAAGAATGAAAAATTACGGATTTGAACACATTCAATATTGCACTGAACTATAAGTAAATGCTATAATTAACTGTGTATGAATAAGTGAATTTGTTATACTGGCTAACTTAATCATAAATCAATAAACAACAAAAAAAAAAAGAATTCTCATTCACAAACTGTTATATATAAATGATTGTGATATACAGAGGAATCAAGGTTCATTGATAAGACAGGGAAAAAGGTGTCTATCTCCTTTGAATCACGGTCTTGATCTCTGTAAACTGTTCTCTGAGCCTCTTCATCATCCCATCTCCTAACTTGATGATAAGATCTCTGTTCTCTTGAGTCATATGAATATCTTCAATCAAATTAACTCTGAAAAACTCATGCATTCTTTCTTCTTTTTCAACAAAAAGAGTCAGCTTCTCTGATAACTGATTCAAAAGAATCCTAATCGGTTGCTCTCCAGATGTCAACTGATCCACTAAAAATTTCTGATTATCCAGCAAAACTGACAAAGGGGCACTATTACACTGAAGATCGTGTAATATGTCACTCATATTGCTTAGTGGTCCTGTAATTGCTTAAAATATTCGAATCAAATCAGGTGAAGAACCTGATCCACTCACAGCATTGTTTGCAACAGACTCAAATTTATTCTCCATGTAAATCTTCATCTCAGCCAAATCATCTTTCTTTACCATCTCTGATTTTAACTGATCAACAGCATGCAACATATCAGTCTTAAACAAATCTACTTCCTGTCTTGAAACAGTACATTCTTTCAGCTTCTGAAACTTTAACTGCTCTAAGTTCAGAGAATTTCTGAGACTATCATTCTCAGATTCCAACTGAGAGATACGCTTGTACAGCTCAACAACTTCTTCTTTTCTCAAATCAGGGGCACCCTGTGCTCTATTCTCATGTCCAGAAATAGGTTTATGAGGCAAGGCAAGTGGTAAAGAATCTGCATCTGATTGTTCTTTTTCCTTGTCCTGACAAGGTTGATCCACTGAACTAGCTTTTGAAGCCTAAAATTCTTCCACTTAAAATTCTTCCTGAAGTACTTCTGTATTAGCTTCAGAAGTATGTTCATCATGAACAGTAGTCTCTCTGACTTCTACTGATTGATCAAGAACAATATCTTCATGTAAATCTTGAGGTCGGGCCACTTCTTCACCAGGCACTGTCTCCATAGGTTGTTCTTGTTGTATTACATTTTCAACAGCCACAGTAGCAGATTGAGGTTCTTTTTGGATTTCCGGTTGAGCTGCTGGTTCCCCTATTGGTGCAGTCTGCTCCACAACAGCTTCTCTCACAAAGGAATAAGAAATTACCGGTTCAGAGGATTTCAAGGCAGGAGAGATAATTTCTTCATCAATTGACCTCTTCTTTCTAGATTGAAGTCCTTCCTGACTTCTCTCTTCCTCAACTTCCTCCATTTCAAAGTGAATTCTACTAGCCACTGTACTAACCCCTGATTCTGCTTGTCCCTCCTTGGACTTAGCAGGTTGAGCCTGAGCACTCTCCGAGTCTTCCTCAGCTCCAACAGGTAATAGTTTTCCTTTAATAGTGCTCCAGAAGTATCCGACTTTCCTCAAAGTCCCAGCATTAAAAACATTACTGTGGTGACATTTCACCCCAGCATCGACGAATCTGATCATTCCTCTTTTAAACAAAAACAAAGAAATGAACCTTCCATAAGGGAAAAAGGTCATTCTTGCTTCACTCTGACAGCAGTATCTTAGATATCTTATCATGAACCGAGGAAAATTAAACTTAATATCACACATCAGAAGATACATTATGTACATGTCAGGGTATAGAATTTTCTCCATCTCAGCCATCCTTGGTGCTAAACCAGTCTGAACAAATTTTACCAAAATTTTCTGATCGGGCTCCAAATCTTTAATAAGCATTTTCTTTATCACTCTGGTTCCAAACAGAAAAGACATAATGTCTTCAGACTTATGTACAGAATCTCCAATATTCCGTAAATCAAAATGAAAATCTCCTTCATGAGGGCAGTTAAGAATTTGACTTATCTCTACAGATGATATGGAAAAGTCCTTATCCTCTATTTGAGCCGACAAAATGTCCTCCGTATCTCCAAGGCTAAACTGAACAGTTCTAAAGAAATGTCTCATTTCTGCCTCATAAAGAAACTCAGAATTTTCACTATTAAAAGCTTGCTCAAGGCTTTGAAACGATAATGCTTGCTTCAACAGTAAATTAGTTTCAAACAGCCACTCTAAATCGATGAATTTACCTTGCAGTATTTTCCGACCAACTACTTTAGATTTCTTTGCAGCACTGCTCTCGACTTCATCGGGACGCTTAGTTTTTGCCATTCCAACAACGATTTCTGAAGGTTCGTAAGTTTAGGGTTTGAAGATTCAGAAAAGGGTTTTGGAGCATATGTGCGAGTTTAGGTTTTTTGAAAGGGTTTCCGAAAAAAGGTGAAACAGTTTAGAAGGTGAAACGGTTCTGACAGCCTTGATTCCCGTGTAATCACTAATCATTACTTTTATTTAAAACAAAATAAAATTACTTATAGCGGGAAACAAAAAATTAAACAAAATTCGAAAACAGAATAAGATTTAAAAATAAATTATTTAAAATTAAATAAACCTAACTCCCCCTTAATAAATTCAAACCTTGCCGTGGGAAGTGGTTTAGTAAAAATATCTGCTAATTGATTTTCTGTATTTACAAATTCTAAAAATATATCCTTTTTAAACACATGATCTCTTAAAAAATGATGTCTTATATCAATGTGCTTAGTTCGAGAATGACTAATAGGATTTTTTGAAATATTAATTGCACAAGTATTATCACATAAAATAGGTGTATTATTGAAATTTAATCCAAAGTTCATAAGAGTGTTTTTCATCCACAACACCTGTGCACAGCAACTACCTGCAGACTCATATTCTGCCTCGGCTGTTGACAGGGCAACTGAGTGTTGTTTCTTACTAGACCATGATATTAAAGACTTTCCTAAAAAGTGACATGTTCCTGAAGTACTATTCCTATCTAATCTACAGCTTCCAAAGTCAGCATCTGAATATGAAATTAAATTAAAATCAGAGGTTTTTGGATAAAGCAGAGATTGATAAATAGTACCTTTTAAATATCTAAAAATTCTTTTAACAGCAGTTAAGTGGGATTCTTTGGGATTTGATTGAAATCGAGCACAAAGACATACTGAATACATTATATCTGGTCTACTAGCAGTAAGATATAACAAACTACCAATCATACCTCTATATAACTTGTTGTCCACTAATTTTCCAGTTTCATCCAAATCAAGTTTTATATTAGTACACATAGGAGTTGTAAATGTCTTGTTGTTTTCAAGTCCAAACTTCTTAAGTAAATCAGTAATGTATTTGCATTGATTCAAAACATTTCCAAAATCATTTTGAAATATTTGAAGACCCAAAAAGAAATTTAATTCTCCCATCATACTCATTTCAAATTCTTTTTGCATTAATTCTGAAAATTCATGACAAAGAATTTTATTGGTCGATCCAAAAATTACATCATCAACATAAATTTGAACCAACAAAACATTATTTTTCACAGTTTTCTTAAAGAGTGTTGGATCTGCTAGTCCAATAGTAAAATCATTTTTCAAAAGAAAAGAACTTAGTCTTTCATACCAAGCTCTTGGTGCTTGTTTAAGGCCATGAAGAGCTTTAGTAAGTTTGAAAACAGAATCTGGTTTTTGAGAATTTTCAAAACCAGGAGGTTGCTCAACATAAACTTCCTCCATTAAATATCCATTTAAAAAGGCAGATTTAACATCCATCTGAAATAATTTAAAATTCATATAAGATGCATAGGCTAAAAGGATTCTAATGGCTTCTAACCTGGCTACAGGTGCAAAGGTATCATCATAATCTATTCCTTCTTCTTGATTATATCCTTTAGCTACTAATCTTGCTTTATTTCTAGTTATTATCCCTTGATCATCCTGTTTATTCCTAAAGACCCATTTAGTTCCTATTACTGGATAATCATGTGGTCTTTCAACTAATTCCCAAACCTTATTTCTCTTGAACTGGTTCAATTCATCCTGCATTGCTATTACCCAGCTCTCATCATCTAAGGCTTCTTCTATGGTCTTAGGTTCTTGTTGGGATAGGAAAGCAGAGAATTCAACTATGTTTCCAAAGTTTCTTCTAGTTTGAATACCAGTCTCTAAGTCACCTATCACAGATTCTAAAGGGTGATTCTTTATGGTTCTAGACTGTCTAGGAATTACATTCAAAGGTTCTTCAGTATCATGTTCTTCTGAACTGGACTGAATTTCTTTTATATCATTTTCAAAATCATTCTTTAAATTCTCAAGTCTCAAGTTTTCATTAGAATCAGGTTCATCTATTTGTTCTATCCTTTTCTCAAAAGGATCAGATTCATCAAATTTCACATGAACTGATTCTTCAACAATCCTTGACTTTTTATTATAGACTCTATAAGCTTTGGAGGTTGCAGAATATCCTAAGAAAATACCATTATCAGATTTTGGATCAAATTTACCAAGATTATCATTGGTATTCAAGATGTAAACCTTGCATCCAAAAACTTTAAAGTAATTTACTTTAGGTTTTCTGTTATTCCATAGTTCATAGGGTGTCTTTTTCAAAATAGGTCTTATTAAAATTCTATTCATTATATAACAAGCTGTATTAACAGCTTCTTCCCAAAAATATATAGGTAGGCTATATTCATTTAACATAGTTCTAGCCATTTCTTGAATAGTTCTATTTCTTCTTTCTACAATCCCATTCTGTTGAGGTGTTCTTGGAGCAGAGAAGGTGTGTTTAATACCCATGTTTGAGCAAAAGGAATTAAATTCCTAGTTCGCAAATTCTCCACCATGATCACTTCTCAATGAGATTATATTAAAACCTTTTTCATTTTGAATAGATTTACAAAAACCTTCAAATAAACTAAAAGCTTCACTTTTAAATTTCAAAAAGAAAATCCAAGTAAATCTAGAATAATCATCAACTAATACATAAACATATAATTTACCAGCTAAACTTGCTACTCTTGAAGTTCCAAACAAATCCATATGGATAAGTTCTAGAGGTTTAGTTGTAGCAACTTTATTAACAGATTTGAATGATGATTTGTGTTGCTTGCCAAGATGACATGCATCACAGAATCTGTCATTTTCAAATTTGAGACTAGGAAAATCAGAAACTAGATGTTTCTTAGATAATTTATGTAAAGCATATATATTGCAATGACCAAGTCTTCTATGCCAGATCCAGGATTCACTTATATTAGCAGTTAAGCAGTTTACTTGTTGTTTACACAAGGAATACAAATCCAAAGTATAAACATTATCAGTTCTGTGTGCTCTAAACTTAAACAGTTTATCTTTAGAAATAGTACAACTATTATTAGTAAAATCAACAGTGTATCCATCATCACAGAGTTGAGAGATACTTATCAGATTGTGTTTTAACCCTTGTACATAAAGTACTTTGTTGATTAAGACTGTCTATGGATCTCCAACTGTTCCAATACCAATAATCTTTCCTTTGGCATTGTCACCAAAGGTGACAAGTCCTCCTTCCTTTCGAGTAAGAGAAGAGAAATTAGCTGAAGTTCCACTCATGTGTCTTGAGCAGCCACTGTCCATATACCATATTTCTTTCTTTCTTTGGTGACCTGCTACCTGCAAAGACATTTAAACAAATTGCTTTGGTACCCATATTTTGTTGGGTCCAGGAGTGTTAGCAAGCAGGGATCTGGGTATCCAGATTTGCTTTGTTTTCATAAAATTGATTGAATCATATAGATCATTGGAAATATAAGCTTTCTTAATTCCACATATTTGAGGTTGTCTTAGAAAACAGTTTTTAGCTATATGACCTTTTGTTCCACAGAAGTTACAAATAACCTGTTTAGTGCTAGGAACAAAATAATTTTTGTATAACTTAGGTTTTTCTCCTTTACTTACAATTCCAAACCTTTCCTTTTTAATTACAGTTTTTCCAAGTATCTCATTTAAGACGTTTTCTCCTTTTGTAAAAACTAATGCAGCCTTTTTATAAGATTCTACTTCATCCTGTAGAGTTTTTATTTTTGATTCATAATTAATTTTATTTGAGTCAGCAGAGTTGTATTTGTAAATTAATTCCTTATGTTGTTTTAGCAAAGTATTTCTTTCATCTGAAATAGCTTTATGCAAGTTCTTTATAGATTTATATTTCTCAAATAATGAGTCATACCTTTCTTCAAGCATATTGCAGTAAGCTGCAAGTTTTCTATTTGAGAAGCTTGTTTCAGAATTTGATTCATTATTTGAGTCAGAGGAGTAGTATGAGTGTACCTCATCAGTTTCAGCCATGAAACACATATTTGCTTTTAAATTGGCTTCCTCCTTCTCTGAGCTTGATTCAGAAGAATTACTTGAGTCTTCAGAAACACTCCAAGTAGCTTTCATAGCTTTCTTGTCTTTCTGCTCATAATCATCTCTTTTGAAGAATTTCTTCTTCTTTTCATCTTTCAATTTAGGGCAATCCGGTCTGATATGTCCCATCTTTTTGCATTCATAACATCTCACTTCCTTGTTATCCTTTTTGAAGGATTTCTTGAAGTCTTTCTTCTTACTATAGAACTTTCTGAATTTTCTGGCTAGCTGAGCCAGTTCTTCATCCGAATTTGAAGCATCAGAGCTTTCTGATTTTACTTCTCTGTTCTTCATCTTTCTATCCTTTTGTTGAGAAGTCGCTTTCAACGCAGTATTTTCCCTTTTTATATATACTTTATGCTCATTTACCTCATCTTGCATTTCAGCCTCGTACATCATCAATGTACCAATCAGTTCTCTCATAGTTAGATCTTTAACAGAAGTTGATTGACTGATTGCTGCAGAGATTCCATTCCATCGAGTAGTAAGTACTCTTAGTACCTTCAACGCTTGATCAGCCTGCTTGATTGGTTCTCCTAGAGCTGTTATATTATTGACAATTTCTGTCAATCTTCCATTCATCTGAGTGATGCTCTCTCCTTCAATCATTCTGAAAGTATCTAATTTTAACTTAGCAGTTGCATATCTCATCTGTCTTACATTATCTGTTCCTTCATAAGCAACAGCTGTTGTTTGCCACATTTCATATGCAGTCGGGCATTGAGATACTCTGTTAAATTAATCTGGTCCTAGACCACAGATGATTGCATTCATAGCTTTTGAATTTATGTCATACTCAGCCTCTGTAGCAGCACTCCATGTATCGGGATTTTCAGGAATTTCATAGGGAGTCAGAATCTTTGAATAGACTTTGTAACCATGATTTTTCAGATAAATAATCATACGTGATTTCCAGCAGCCATAATTATCTCCATTAAAGTAAGGTGCTCTGACCATTGACATTCCCTCTCTCATATCAGCCATGATACACTATGTATAATCTTTAAATACTTCTAGCTTGATAAGACTTTAAAAATAAGAAGCTCCTCCTCTGATACCAATTGTTGGATCTGAATCTACGGATTACACACAAGAGGGGGGTGAATTGTGTCTTTTCAAAATTATTATAATCTCTTCAATTTAGACAAATTCTGTCCACGATGCTTTTGCTCGATTAAATATGCAGCGGAAAAAGTAAAAGCATGAACACACGGATGTATAGTGGTTCGGGGAACAGAAGGCCCCTAGTCCACTCCACCAACGCTCAAATCCACGAGCTTGGCGATTTTCACTATCTGGTCCTCGTTTCCACAGACCTGTCCACAACTGAGTACAGGCAGTTGACACCTTTACAAGATTCAGGCACACACACAGCCTTCCTGGTTCAAACACGAACCCACACAGCTTAGAACGAGAAGCTGATCACTCAAAAATAAAAAGAGTTTCGATAAAGAAAACACTTCTCCAGTTGTTCTTCACAATTGCTACAGAATGCAATTGACAGTAGATAGATCGTCGTCTTCAGAAAATAATGATCTGTAATCAAAACAGTTCTGAGTCGATCCAGTTGCAATAGATATTACCAGAAACTTCACAACTTCAGCAGCAGTAGATTCACAACAGATAGTCGATGTAGAACACGTGAATCTGCTATCAAGATCTTCCTTTGGTAATAAAGGTTTTTACACTTCTTTTCGATCACAGAAAAGAACACCTTTTCACAGTCTCTGTTTCTTGCTCGTTAAAAGATCAATCTCTTTATCTCACACACTTTCCTGTGTATATATATATATCCGAAGTTTCCAAGATAGAACATATATTCAAATCTGAGAGATTCTTCCGCATAAACAGATCCATAAAAATCTCCTTTAGATTCGTGATATTAAATGAAATAACAGAGCCGTTGTAACTCCCCTAAGGAATCAGCATAAAAAGCTCCGTTTAAATCAATCAGTAATCCGTTGTAAATCGTCTTTGATTCAGTCAAAGTCGTGCTAAAGAATCGGCTCGAAATCCGCCTAATAATCCGCTTGTTTGACCAATGCAAACGGTAATATCGTCTGTCAAAAATATCCCGACGCCAAACGTAGGGTTGATGACGTGGCTCCAAACGTAGGGTTCACAAACGCAAGGTTGAACATACATACTTTCTCTTCAGCATTCAAACGTAGGGTTGATCATCCATACTTTGTCTCGCTTCAACTTTCCAAAGAACGTACGGTTGATTATAAAAGTAAGATTGATGATCCATACTTTTGAGAAACAAACTCAACACTGAAAACTAACGTACGGTTTCTCTTCCATACTTGTCCAACAACGAAAACGTAAGGTTCCTTCCAAACGTAATGTTCTTCTTCAATACTTTTCAACAACGTAAGGTTCATTAACCATACGTTTCAAAATAACGTAAGGTTCCTTAACCATACGTTTCTTTTAACATAAAAAGTAAACTTTTCATCCATACGTTACGTTCATCAACGTAGGGTATGAACAGTGATTCCAGTACGCGCTAAAATTGATCTCGCGCTACAGTGATTCCAGAACGCGCTAAACTTGATCTCGGAATAAATGAAGTATGAAATCTCGTTATATGAAATAAATAAATGAAATAAATTCCTGCAAAATACTCAACGAAATAATTAGTAAATAATTAAGGGTATTTGTGAGCATCAAAATCATCATAAAGAGACAGAGTATTATTTAAAATAATCTCCCCCTTTAAAAACATTATTTTGAATTGTTTGAAAACAATACATTGCTCAACATCTTTGACAATAATCTTATCTAAAATTACATTCATTAATAATTTATTGGATATCAATTATCTATATAATATTCAAATGGAAGACACTTAGCAAATACCTAAAAGAATACCATAAACCTTCCTCAAAATTTTTCTCTCTCAAAAACGTATTAGTAATTAATCATAGTGAAAAATGATGAGTCTTAGTAATGAAAACTGAATAATACATAGCTCTTAGGTATACTTTCTCCAAATGTAGAATCACAATAGATTTTTTAGGTCTCAATGTCATTGGAAATATAAATTCATAAAAGGATTCTTCGAAATTTATAGATAATATGTCCTCATATTGTCCCTTTTGACTAATAATTCTCCACCATTTTTTGCCTAAAATTCAATGAATATAAGTTGTTAGATTTACCAACCTCTCAGCATTGGACTCTAGATGCTCAAGGATACTATACATGGCCACTACCAATATCTTAGAGGCCTATGGACCCACATCCCATTAAATTATGGGAGATGATTATGTATAAAACTATAATTTCAATGATAAAACAGTAGGGGAAATCCACAGTGCTCCCTAAATAGTCTACATAAACCTTATAAAACAATAATAAAACTAGGGATCAACACTAATTTTAGATATAAATAATAAAAATCAGTCCCCTCTTCTAGCACAAACACCCAACCATAACATGGACTTCATGTGTTGGCCGGCCAACCACAACCAGTTTCCTAGCAGATATGTGGTCCCCTACTTGGGGACCACCTATATTCCTAAATGTATTATCATACTAATAACTATCCCCATAATACAACACTTATTATTCAGTTTTTTTTCTTTAATCACATGCACACTAGAGAACTTCCTAGGAGGTCACCCATTTAGATCACTACTCCCTGACAGTAATTCATAACTACGTAATTTTAATTATATAGGCTCTTGAAAAGACAGTCTCACCTTGTTGACATGATATATATCATTTAATATTTAAACCATTTAACATTTTGGTGTGTTACATTCAACTCCCCCCAATTAGAGTACAAAATCCTTATTTTGGACCCTATATCTCAACCCAAGAAGTGTCACTTCACTTCTGGATGGTCCATAGAAAGTATAATCAGTCAAGATGAATTCACACACTAACCATAAAATATTATCTCATGAAAAGGATTCCAAAAACTAAAACCATCTATTTTATTTCTATAGGAAATATAATATTACATGTGTTTATATTGATACTACACAATAATGACGATGTGATAATCATTACTTGTTGTTTACACTATAATATGTGTTACCATTACCAAGGCAGTTGTGTTGGTACTTGAGACAGGTGTAACATCATGCAGTTTACATCCCTTAGTAGGGGTGTGAGTTTGTGTGGCTTGTAAAAACAATGATTATGATATAGAGAACATAGTATGGGGAATGAAGGTCTGACCATAGGTAACCTGTTAGTGGTATAATGGTTTGTTGTTCTAACCCCATGTACATGATGGCCTGGTTTCCCTACATAAGGCATCACTGTAACGTGAAGGTTTGTGAGCATTACTCGTGACATGAGACTAAATTCTAATCCATCATATATTCTATGACATGATTTATTACCATAGCTATGAGATATATTTCATTTATATTAATGGTCTGTGTTGTTACTTGTAATTAGATATGTATTTCAAGTGGCATGTTCTAGTCCTTTCAAGGATGTCTTTTGAACACTATTTAATGGCCCTTTCTGAGATAGATTATTATATCCACACATTGATCCATTCACTGATTAATTTTTAGAGACATACAATAGAAAATTCACCTTGCAACATTCCATGATTATAGTTCTAGGATAGAGTCTAGGAATTTATATTTGGGTGTTTGGTGGAGGCTTGGTGAGCACAATACTACTTATTTTTTCATTCTGTATTTATTCATCCCACATTTATTATTATTATTGGATTTACTATTTATACTTGGTAACACAAGGTAAAGATGCATTGATGATGTCCTAAAATGTCATGAACTCACACCCTACTCCAGAATTTCAATATGATTTTATATATCATGAGAGAACTGATGAAGGTCAAGGGCTATATGGCATATTGTTAACTAGTATATCATTGAGCTAAAGTGGATTGGATAAAACACCATAAAATCCCATAGTTCATTTATATATTACCTTCTTTCATTAATTTGTAAAAAAATTCCTCTTTGGGAGATCTTATTTACATGCCTTGTATGAAAAAATTAGTCTCAGAAACATCCTTAATTGTTTTGGTTGTTATATTATTTATTGTCATAATTTTTTTATTATTCATTAGTACTCTAATGGTTTGTATATTCTCTTAATTTTTCCACTATTGACCCCATATTCAAATTGGAAACCTCATGAATATGGGGATTTATGAAAGAGGTTTTGTATCATATTTTCATGTGCATGAGTTCATTTGGTATTCTAGCTCTAACGTGGTGGTTCAGGATGGGAAGTTAGATAATTTTAGGGGCCACATGAGGCACTACTAGAGGTAACACTGGGGCCATGGGCACCACTAACTTCAGATCATGATCGTAACCACCCTCCTATTACATGACTCGACAATATAGTGGTATAATATATCTATACATTACATGAACACGCATGAGAAAAGAATTTTATAATGATAATATCATAGAAATAAGAATTTTATAGATATATGTCTTACTATACCAAGGTCACACCCCTCTACCTGCTCATAGAGCCAGGACATTGTGTCATATTAGGCCAAAATAAAAAGATACATATACTTCCTATTTCCCACTACTAAGGACAATATGGTTGAGATACTACATTCTCTATCATATTTCTATATTAAAATGTTGCAATTACATGTTATAATGGGAAAACTGTTTAATTTTCAAATAAATTCAATGTATACGAGTAACCATTTTCATTTATACATAGTAATCACCTATCCTCAAGTATATAATTATGTATATCCTTACATATATATCAAGATCTAGTTATATGCATCTATCATATTCATGTTATAAATTACTACAAATTATAAATTGAAAATGGTACTACATGTAACTACAATAGACCTTTTATGATAGTTCAATTATACTGATCACAATTCCCAATTTATATGTGACTAAAAAACATTAAATTGTAATTAGAGTACATATAATTTAATCCAACAAATTTTTTTTCTCATTAAAACAATTGTTGAAGGATCAAACTAAATATAATTGTATAATTGAGGTGTCATCATCACACTATATGGGAATCCAACCTTTACATTTTTTTGATGATTTATTTATTCCAATTATTTATCCCTGTATGAAATGTTAGCACATTGTTATATACCACTATAAAAGAACAAGGAATATGAAACAAAAATGAAAGAAGTAAATAAAAAATGAATGGAATATTCATAAAATATAAATCACCATGTTCCTATAATGATGCATGAGACACTACATCCTTCTTTAATCTGAGAATAGTAAAAACAGATTCCAAAATAACAATAAAATCCACAATCGACATGCATATCCCAATAGTGAAATCACTAAAATCATAATAGGAATAATCCATAACATTAAATAATTATCCTAGTAAATTTTTCTTTTCTCCCATATGTGGGTTAGATAATCACAAGAAAAGGTTTATTATGAAATTTTCATATATACTACTGGCCTCTATAATAACCCTAACATTACGAAAAAAGAACAATAAACCTTTTATGCTAATTTGTAACATCCCAATCTTGGTTCACTCATAAAAAACTAAACTTGATCTGTTATATGGTTCCAAGAGTTCTTCCCCATACTCCAATGGTTGTTGACTATCATTGGGGGTCCATGGTGGTATATTACAAAAACAATACCCACATAATCCGAGTAGCACAATGATATGAAAAATTAATAAATTGAAGAGGAATAATACCAACAGAATGTGGAAGATAAATAATTCAAATGTGATTAACATAAAAGTTTATAAATGTCTATAACTATATAAAAAATTATGTGATTTCATGTCTCTAAACAAAAGCAACATGAAAATATGGAAGCAAGAATACATACTTATAGGTATATCAAATGAACAAAAAATAGTAAAAGACTCTCTCAATGTATAATAACTACCCATATCTAATTCCTTTTCTCCCCCACTCACATGCTATAATGAATAATGAATTGAAAACTGAGAACATACCATTTCCACTAATGTACACATATTCAATTTCTGGGATCCAGTGGAGACTCAAACAATGTGTGAGATAAACCCAATAGGTCACCACAAACGGTGTCAAAATAATTTTCTCCTATGAATATATGTGTAGTGATTTTTAGGTTTGATAATTATCGATGATGTAAAAGTATAAAGTAACAACTATGTTATATAGGGATCCCCATGAGAGGAAAGGTTGGATATACCTACTTCATGCTATGCTAGAAATGTCTCTAAATCTCTTCAATAATGTATATATGCAAATTCAAACATAAGAGAATCATTTGAGTACATATATATATTTATGATTTACAGTACACCTGTGGCTTAGTGCCTCAGTGTCCAATTAGTATTCCAATATGTCATGAGTATCATATCTCTAAATAGAGCATCATAATAGAGACTAAACAAATAAAAAGGATTTGAGGAGAGACCACGGAATCCATGACACTTGTGGTCAAGCTAACTCATGGTAATAACTCATGATGTCTAGTTATCAGGGTATGAGTGTAATGTAAGGGGTATACCTATGGAATTATACTCTAAAAGAGAGTAATTTAGTCCATTTATCAAATAATCATTAGTCTTAGGCTAAAAATGATTGGTCCTGATGGGGTGAATCCATTGAATGACCTATATGAAAATATCTAGATGAACCTCAAGATTGAATCCAAGGAATTATAATATTATGATGATAAAATAGTGAATGATCAGTAAAATCAGAGATTATTCACAAAAAAATACAAGGATCAAATTTTGTGGTGGGTATCACCCATGATAATTTTCACAATGAATCATGATGGTGTTCTCTGAGTGCCCAAGGCATTTCCCTAGGGAATCCAAATAAAACTCTAGTTTAACCACTCTTGTAATAGTATGAATTCCCTTGATAAAGGCACCAAATTTTTTATATAACTTTTACTATTATCCACATAATAATCATGATAATTAACAAATTCCATTTATTTAATATCATTATATTATGGTAAATGATGATAAGGTTTAACGTCCATAATTATAGGAACCAAGTATATATATGTGACGTGTAACATTATACATATCATAGTAATGCCAATTTACTACTTTCATTTAATTTAGGTTACTACCTTTAATTTATTTATGAAATGGTGTAAGGGTGGAAGGGTAACATAATCCATGTGCAGTTCATACTAATTTTTTTAGTCCATAAATATATTGTATTATTAATTCTCAAATCTAGTTATGTGTGTCATTATTTCTATACCACTATTATTAATCCATTTTCATTAATGATACCTCATTTTAGAAGTCCAATGATACTCAATGATGGGTTATATGGTTAAAAAACCTTAGATGTAAAATTAGAATATAACAATAACACCAAAAGGGTGGATCTTATTGAGGTTAATGACCTCCAATTTCACTAAGGATCTAATTTATTAGTTAGGTTCCAAAATAATGAAACCAAAATAATGTAGATTAATTTTAATGTAAATTCTCATTGAAACTGGTGTGAGACAAAATGAATACAAATATATTCATCAATACATTAAGGGAAAACATTCATAGCACCTACAATATTCTTATGGAGGAACACGCATCCAATATCGGCCTCTTCTTTCATTTATATCAGAATAAAAATGAAAAATAAAAAAAAAACCTGGAAATAGTTAGTATGAACTCGCACCAAAATAGCACTGATTGTAGTGGAAAAATTAAGGGAGGGAGAAAATGGATTAAATATGTTAGCAGTAGTGATCCATCATGACCAAAGATATTAGAATTATAGGTCGCATGAAAAAGTTTCTTCATATCCTAGAATGATGTTAGTAAATCTCTCTCGGGTGTTTCTTGCATTAGAAAAACGACATAGGAGGAAAGGGTAATCCCTTTTAAAATAAATGGAGATCAAAAATATAATTCTTCCCACTTTAAAGAGTTGTATAGTTTTGTTAAATTGTTTTAAAAATTGTTTTCTAACCATACAGTTGTAAATATCAAAGGAATAACCCCTCTTGTAATTCATGCACATGGATTGTAAAACTATGTGAGCCTCAAATGCTAAAAAAAATTATGTGTGACACCCCCTCAAACAGGCAAGTCACATAGTTAGAAAAATCTTTATTATCATTCTCACACCCTCTACGAAAAATAACAGCACACAACACAGTTTTCCTAATATCTGTCCGCTCAACTGCATAGTTTAAAAACCATATTCCTGGAATGATTCATAAAAAATAAAATGATTTATGTTCTAAAGAATATTCAAACACTTATAATTCCTTCCTCAGAGCATAAATCACAATTATATGGATAAAATAAGGAATTAAAAAATTAATTAAAGGTTCCATACCTTTTGTGAAAATTCTTGCTGTTACAAATTTATACCACTTTTAGAAAATCTATATAATAAAATCTACTTGATTTTTTAAATCCTTATATCATTAATATCTTCAATTTAAGTTTTTATTTTTTTCTAAAAAAGTCTCATTTTTTGATGAATAGTGAAATGTAAGGATTGTTTATTAAAAATTTATTTTCATTTATAAAATTTTGAAGGATAAATAATATTTTAAATTAGTACAACCATAATATTAGTTAAAATATATTAATATTTAACTAATATAGTTCATTGGAATAAATTTCATTTTGAATTTTGATATTAAGACCTTCTATACTTATGAGAATTTTCTCTTTGGAAACCCACTTTCTCATTCAATTTGTGGGTATAATTTTAAATTGGATTCTGCCTCTTCTGTGAATTAAATTTCATAAAATATAATCCATATTTGGAATAAAAATTATATGTATTACTTACTATGTTCAAATTAATTTTTTATCATAATAAATAGTGAAAGGAGTAAAAATTTATTAGCATGGTTATGTGAAAATAGAGATTTATCAGGGGGTTAAACTAAGAAGATAAGGGTCAAAATAACTTATAACTTGAAAAACACAAATTTCCATGCCATATATTGACCATATCTCCTATAATGTTCTATAGAGTCCCATTTTTATTTTTTTTTCATCTGAAAAATGATGGTGTAGTTGATCCTTTAAAAATATTCATGTGTGTCCTCTACCCTAATAATAAAATAACACCCCCTATCCTCCCATATTCACACATCTAAAGAAATTATATTAAGACAAGACTTACCAAAATAAATTTATTAACACACTCACAACATTATATATCTTATGGCTTTATCAAAAATTGAAACTTCGATGGATTATGGTGCATACATGACAAATATGTCTAAAAACGCTGTAACATTCTTAAAAAAGTGTTTTTATATAGTTTTCTCTGACACCACCTTAAAATATTATTAAATAATGATTATATAATAACCATTTTATCTTAAATATTCTAATATTTCATTATTTTAGTTAATGAATTATATTTATCCCCTATTGAATAAAATTGGAAATGAAACTATTGAACATGAGTATAGTGAACTACCACCTCATGAACCAATGTAATTCGTTCTACATCAACACCATTCAATTATGTATATAATGATAGATTTAACCCATGTATATGATATTTATAACATTTCTATACTTATTTTATTTTATTTCACATATACCTTATCATGTTTTATTCCACATAAAATATTATAATGTTGCTTGTGTGTATGACAGACTATCAGGTCGAGAAGGGATGTGATAAAATTTTCACATACGATTTACATATAAGGTAAAATTGTAAATTTTGTTAATATATGATAAATATATAAAAATGGAATTATATTAGGAAAAAATAATATAAAACCCACTTCCATACCCTTTACCTATTAATATAATTATGATGTTTCTCATTCGTACTACAACCTGTCGTCTCTATAAAGCATTGTCATCCATTCTCCATGTTCAAATTTCTATAGTTATTCTAAAAATATATCCTATGATTAGAATATATATTTATAACATTAATACAATTATACATATTATTTAAAAGTATAATATGTGCATCAATGATAATTTTCATGACAAAACATCCATGAGAAAACAATTAAATTAACACATTAAATAATGATAACAATGAAATATTCTTAACAAATGGGTCATAAAATGTTACAAGGGGGTATCATATGATATTATTATTATGAATAAGGTTAATTTATAAATTAATAAAAGTCATTAAACCATTATATTGAAGGTTAAATAACGTCAATACAAAAGGAAGTGTACGGTATCAGATTTCATCGTAATTTCCCTTTATTGAGGTATATTTTAATATCATGAACCTAATTTATTTTATATGGTGTATATAATTCCAATTGTTCATGTAATATAATAAATATTTTAAAATAAATATAATTTTATATTTTAGTTTTAATTATTTCATCTAAAGGTATTTTACATACAAATTACCATGTGGTAAATAATTTGTGAACTTGATTTATTTTCATTGGGTTATATTACTTCGTCTCTACCTTTTACATTATAAGATTATGTGTGTACAAAAATTAGTATTTTATTTTAAATTAATATTTTTTATGTGGAATTATATTTTACACACATAATATATTCATTGATTAATTCTCACATCAATGCCATGATCCTTGTAAGGGGTTATTTCGCAATCTAATTTTAATTAGGATTATTTAAGTGTGAATCTCCATTAAAGGAAATTATTTGATCCTTGAAGGATGAAACCATTTATATTTGTTCTCATATGGTTATTCATCAACTTATCAATTTATACTACTATTATACACTCATTGGTGCTTAAAATTGTTGACAAAATATTTCGGGAGATAACATGAATTTATTTTCCTCTTTAGTCGTAAATAATTTTTCAGTAAAAAAATTTTCAAAAATGTTTTTAACATTATAAAAGTTACATATTTGAGAAATTTTAAATCCTTTATAAAATATTACAAAAAATCAAATAGAATCATCATATAATTTCTAAAAAATCATATTATGTATTTTACTGAAAATGTGAAAATATTCATTATTTTAATATGTATGTCATGTATATAATTTTCTTAATAACATACAGTTCAATTTTTTATATATTAATTTATGTTTATTTATGTTTATTTAAAAATAAAATAAAATTCAATATATTTTGGGTAGTTTTTAAAAAAAATTATTTTCAAAATGTATTGGTTATTTTCCTCATGAATATTTTAATGAAATTTTTGTGGTATTTCTATTTATAAACGACATGAATCATTTATTATACGTATGATCCAATGGGGATATATTTTATTAACAACATAAATATAATTTCCAATGCTGTTTTATGATTAATTTGACTACGGACCATATTGATAATCACTTTCTTAGCTTATTTTTATAATCGTTCTCTTTCCCTTCAAATGTTTTCTTCTAAGTTATAATTTGGAATTACATTTTCCAAGAATATCCATATTATTTATCATTAACATACTTATTAAATAAACTATATTTCATTTATTCATAAGGTGATTTACTTTGAATGTTATATGATTCACTGGGGAAATTATTATTAATTTATATTCATTACTTGATATGGATGTTTATTGATAAGTTGTATTGTTTCTTAATTAAAGAGATCCTTAAATGTATGAGGAATGCATTGGACATGTAGATATGGGTGGGTCCTAGTTATAAAAATCTCATTTATGAATTTATTGTCTCATGTGATAAATAAGTTTTCTATCCTTAGTTTGAAGGGTTTCTCATGTATACCATCCCATCAGATTTAATTTTTTATGTGAATGGTATTGACTGTAGTGATATCATTATTCTTGATATCATGAAATCCAATAATTAAGAACAAAACCCATTAAAAATTTAGTTATTATTATCCATGATATTTTTTTAACTTATATATTCTATGGATGCATTTTCATTCTCATTTTATCAATTAAATGGAATGTGTTATCAATTGTTCACCTATATATATATTATTCTATAGATATTCATAAAAGTCAATTTATTGATAAGATTTCATATATAATAATTTATTTAATTTAATGTGGTTATTATTCCTTTTATATTCAAAATTATAAATTTTTACATTAAATGGAAAGTGTGTTCAATTATTTTCTCTTCCTTGGTGATTATTCCTTATCTATTCATAATAGTAAATTTATTGATTAAATAGAATGTGTGTTCAGCTATTTACTTGACCATGTTTATTATTAAATTTATAATCATGAAATTCAAATTATTTAAATGTAATGTGAGTTAAATTATATAACATTACATGTTGATTATGATTATTTATTCTTGATAGCCTCCATTATTCGTATCCCTTACAAAGAATTTATTATCACCCTTATTTTGTTAATTTTTTCATGAAATGATGATGATTTTTGTGAATAATATGTAAGGATATTCTAGAGGTTATAATGATATTATAGAAAAAATATGTTATAATATTTTTATTCTAATGTAATGGGGGAATGATCTATGTATCTAGTTTACCATCTTTACTAACCCATTTTCCCTTTGAGAATAGATAACTTTTATTTTATGTCGATGTTATAAAGCTGACATCAGATTTGGATTTTTATGGTCAATTTTTTAATAGTTTGTATCATTTAATTTTAATAGAATCCTTGGGAACTAGATTTATAAAAACATATATCAGGGAACATAACCCTATGATATAATTTGAGGATAATTTCACAACAATATCCTAATGTTTGGGTAAGATATATATTATATGGTTTTCCCTAGAAATACATAACCGTATAGATATTACAAGTGGATTTGGAACTATCATAGAAAAACATAGGGGTAATAACATAGAAAAATGAAAATTATGCATCACAAGAGAGTTTGTTATTACATGATAGTTAGGGTTAACATGCACCTGGTTTGACACTATCAACATGTATGCTTTTAATAATTCACATTTTCATTACAATTCATTAAGAGGGATTTGAATAAATGATTATAATTAATGAAATTCGATAAAAATAATTTGAATAGTTTTGAAAAAATATGGTTTCATGATTTAGACATCTATTATGGATCATATGATTTTCCCAATAAGATTATTGTTTCCCACTCTATGAATTTTTTTAGTCAATGGATGGAATCCAACAAAATATTGTTGACGCTGAATATGAATGTAATTGTTATGTCTATAGGAAATGAAATGGGATTATGAATGATGTAAAATATATCATGATTATACATGATCATTTACCCCAAAATATGGTTAACAATTTAAAACCTAACCAACTGTATGACTCTCCAGAGGATAATAATTGAGTTTTTTATGAACATGAGTGGAAGAGATTGTGGAGGAAAGAAGGATTAATTTCCTTCATGTCAGAAATGATGAAAAAGACACATAGGAAAGTTTTTTAATTGTACATGAATATTTTTTATGTTTGGATAATAAGGTAATAATGTAATGAATTTCTAATACAAGATGAATAGTATTATGGAAGGAAATAAATTTCTCCCTATAATTCCATATATACTTATTTTTCTTAAATGTGTAGAACCTAGAAATTATCTGGGTCAATTTACTATTATAATAGTCAACAGATAGAATTAATAAGTAACTTTGTTAAAATAAAAATGATGATGTATTTATGTTTTGGGATTCATGAATTAAATTTTATAATTATTTTTTTACTAATTTTATTTCGGTTATAAGAGTCATGGAATATCTAAGGATTATATAAAATTATAATATAATGTTTGTCTTCGTTAACTTAATAGTTAATCAAAATGTCATGGGTTTATGAGATTAAGGGAGATCATAATATCACAATCATAAATTTTCCATTATAAAATTTTATACTAATAATATTTCATTATTGAGGATATTTTTTTAAAACATTTAACGAAATACAACCTATTCGTTTAGGTTATAAAAATGTAATTTGAGGCAGAATGCCATTAATTATTTTGGATGTAAGATTAGAGGTATTGGTACCCATTAATATTTATATAATATTTTATATATTATTAATTATGGTTCATCCTAATTTTTTAATTCTATATGAATTATATTAATATGGGTTTAAAAATGGACAACCCACATATCATGTGACAACCTGTCACAAATGCAAAAGATTGTGGGGATTAATCCCAAGAATGAAATATGATAATATTTTAATGGATTCCATGGTTCTAATTGATGTTTTTGTCAATATTTCATTGTTATACACAAAATATTGGATGAATATATATAAATGATGAACCAATAGTGTTACTTTTTAGGTTTAAATATTAATAATTTATTCTAACAATATTGGCCTAGTAAAATAAATAGAAATAAGAGGAAATATTGATCACTATTTTATAGATCATATGATCCATTAATTATTTTTTCTATTTCCCAAAGAAAGATTTATTTTTTATATTAATTTTTCATATTTTGTTTTGATCTAGAAAATGAACAATGAAATACAAAAGGATAAAAAATTTCAATGGAAATAGAGTCGTATAATGTAAGTATATTTCAAATTATTCTTAAGTTGTAGAATAATTCCACCAATTTATGAAAAGGATCCAGAAAAAATTTATCCTATTAAATTCATATTTTATTACTAAATTGTTATTTTAAATCATCTTAAATTTATGGTTTGAGTTCCTTAATTTCTTATTGAGCATTTACTTTCTTGTGTTCGGTTATCTCAAACACTCTTTATAATTGTTTGTTATTTTCTTCCATTTTCATATCTTCACTTACCACTAATATTATCCTATGTGGAAACATAGTTATATTTTATTATATATTAACTTTATATTTAACTTTATCTCTTATAATAAAAGAGTTTTATTTGCTCATTTTTTATGTGAATTTTTAAAAAATGGTATTCCCAAATGTCATACCCTTGATAACTGAGATCATGTTTAAATTGTAAGGATGAAGTTAATTTAAGTTGGGGGAATATAGCCCCAAAATATTTTAAAATAATAACTTTTTATTACATATTATGTATGACACTAAGCATTTATATTAGATGGAAATCTCACACCTCATGACATTAGGATATATTTATTTTTTAAAATTTTATATCTTCGATAACTTGCAGAACACATAGCCCCGAGTCAATATAAAAAATAATATAGTATACAATTATGAAATAGATTTTATATTTTAGGGTATTAATAGTAATAAATATAGTTTTGAAATTATCATTTTCTACATATTACAAATAAAATAAAAATCACTTAATGGAAAAAGAAATATTTTATGATAACATTATTTTTCGAAAAGGCATTTTAGTCACGCATGGCACACATAATTTAAAATAAATGTTTCGCAATTCTAGAAAATATATTTTATAAAATAAAATATAATTTATGAAATAATCCTATGCTAATTATCATAGAGACTGTTTTTTATATTTTTCTAAAATATATAATTTTTATGAATAGTAAAAAAATACATATTTGTTTTTTGAAAATTAACATTTCCATAAAAAATTGTAGAAGGACAAATTACATTTGAAGTTTTTTTAAAGTCAAATTATTCCAATTATATTACAATTTAATAAAATTATTTCTTTCAAATTAATTTCATGTTGAAATTCCATGTTAAAACCTTCTACATTTAAGACAATTTTCTCTTTATAAGCCCACTTTTTCATTTCATCAATGTGAATAATATTAAATTTTATTCTAACACTTATATGAATTATATTTTTAAAATTGATTCAATATTTAATTCATAATATTTTATATTATCTAATATGTAAATCATAATTTTTAAAAATAATTACTTATAAGAAAAGAAAATATTAATTATCATGGCTAAAGTAAAAACATTTTTTCTTGGGGTTAAACTAAGAATATATGTTTTAAAAATGACCTACAACTTGTCCAAAACCAATTTTATAGAATTATATTTAATTTATAATATCAAACTTTTTATAATGACCCTATTTTAGTCATTTAAAATGATAAAATGGTGTATGTAATTGTTTCCTTTCTAAAATTTCATGTCTTACCTATTACCCATATGTAAAAGTTCACCCACTCTCCTCACCACATCATAGATCAAAAGCCATTATTTTCAAAAAATAAAAACCAAAATAAATTCCCTAATTCCATATAAATATCTATTGTCCTTTACCTTGATCATAAATTCAACCTTGGAAGGCCTTGGTGAATACCTAATGAATTTTTCCATTAAAGAGTTCACATTCTTAAACAAGAAATATTATTGGGATTCTTATTAATCCTCATTAAAAAATTATTATATCATGGTTATATAAAAAACTCAGTATCCTTGAAATACTAACAGTTTCTAATGTTTAGGTAATGACATATATCCATCTCCCATTCCATCAAATGAGAAACTAAATTTTCTATCGTTTCTATGAAAGTCTACTACCTCATGAACCGATGTAAATAATCTTTCATGACCACCATTAATGGTAGGATATAAGGATGGATTAACACATTTACATGTTACATTTAATAATATTATACTTATATAATTTAAAAATTACATCAACCATCTTATATACCATTCCGTTCAAAATATGATAATATCGCTCATGTGTATGACGGACTATCTCCTTGTGAAGTGATGTGATTTATTTTTCACTTAAGCTTTATATGGAAGGTAATGAGGAGATATTTAGTCAATATATGTAATATATATGATATTATAACCATTAAAAATAATAAATCACATATTTCTTTAACCGTTCACCAATTATGTAAATGTTTGTGTCGTTCGTGCATATATCTATCCTATATTATCCAAAAAATTATGTGATCCACTCCACACATTCAAATTAATATAAGGATTAATAAAAAAATTTAAATGAAAAATTTATATTTATGAAATTAATAATATATAGGATATAATAGATCTTTATAATATTCATAACAACTATAACTTTCATGAAACACATGGATGTGAAATTAATGCAATTAACACCCAAAACAATGAAAATAATGATATATTATTAAAAAACACTTGGTAAATGTTATAATGGGATAATTTATGATACTGTGAATATAAATATGGTTTTGGTATCAATTAATATCATACAGAAAAATAAGTATATAAGAGATTGGCATACGTTCAAGAAAAAGAAGTGTGAGGTAAGGGACCTCATGTTAATTTGCCTTAATTGAGTCATATTGTAATTTTATACAAATAATTTCTATTATAAGGTGTATATATTTCAAATTTTTAATTTTTTAAAATGAATAATTAATAATTCATGTTATTTTATGTTTTAATTTCAATTATATCTCCTCATGGGATTTGAATTGAAAATTACCAAGTGGTAAATAATTTTTTAATTAAATTTATTTTTATTGGATTATATTAATTCTTCATTGTCATTTACATTCTAATATTATGTGTTTAAATAACATTGAATATATTATTTTTTTAATTAAACATGATTTATTTGGGTTCATGTTTTATTCACATGATTAATTCATTTACAAATTCTCACTAACGTCTGGATTATTTTAAGGGTTTATTGAAAAATATAATTTCAATCATTATTGACATTATGTCAACTTACTTTGAATGAAGTTATTTTTATAGTGGTCTAATATAATGATTTTATTTTATTTTATAATTTTTATTAATGAAATTTTCCGTTAATACTTCCATTTTTAAATCTTTGGTATATAAAATAAAAGAGAAAATATTTTTTTAGAAAATCAAACATTATTTCTCTCTTCGGCTAAAAATCCATTTTTATTACAATGTTTTCAAAAAGGTTTCTAAATTTATCAAAATTATTTTTTAATGAGATTTTTACCAATTTTTTACTTATTAAAACACAATTAATGGAATATTCATGTTGTTTTCCAAACAAGGCCCAGTTTTTTTTTACTAAAAATGTTAAAAGATTCTATATTTTAATATGTACAGAGTGTTTCGAATTTTCCACCACTGAAAAAAATAATATTTAGAATGATCTTATTTAAGTAAAAATTTTATTTTCAAGGATAATTATTGTCAAAATATTTATTGAAATTTTAATTTTAAGTAGTTTTTTAAAGATGAAAAGATTTTTTCCTCAAAAATGATTTAATAAGATATTTATGGTATTTTAATTCAAAAAAACAAAAACCCATTATTATAATTATGATCCAAAATATTTAAGATGAATTGATAACATCATTATAATTTATTTGGATGGTTTATAATGAAACTGATTGGTAAATGTATTTATATTCACATTTTTGATTAATTTTTTTGTAATCATTAACTTTTCCTTGAAATATTAAGTTTCATATTATAATTGGGAATTAAATTTCCCATGGATATCCTTATTATTTAACAGGGATATAAATATTACAGAAATCAAATATCATTTTTGCATATTTTTTTACTTTTAATCTTCTATGATAGCCTAGGGAAAATATTGTTAATCTGTATTTCTTAATCGATATGAAAATTCATTGATATGGAATATTATTCATGATTTAATTTTATCATTCGATATATTATGAATGAATTATACTATATATATTGGGTGTCCTAATTATATGTATCCCCTTGATGCATCAATAGTCCTATGAGATGAATTGGTTAGTTATCCATACTTAAATGGAAATCTAGTGTATAACTACCCACAAATTTCAAACTATCTTATGAAATGTTTTGGCTGTTGTGATATCAATATTTATAAGATCCTGACTTCAAAAAATTATTAATTTTATCCTTATGAATTCATTTATTCTTATCCATAATATTTTTATATAGATATTATCTCCAGATGAATTTTCATTCAGATTTTATCAATTAAATGGAATCTTTTTTCAATTATTCAATTTTAAATATTGATTATTCCTTCTATATTTATAGTAGAGAGGTTTTTGATTAAATGAATTTGTGTTCAGTCATTTACCATTCCTTGTTGATTATTCTTTATTTATTCAAAATGGTCAATTTATTGATTATATGTCATGTTTGCTTAGTTATTTACCTTTCCTTGTTGGTTATTCCTTATATATTAAAAATAGTCATGTTATTGATTAAATTTCATGTGTGTTTACTTATTGGAAATTCCTTGTTGATTATTCCTTATCGAATCGTGATCATAAAATTGTTTAACTAGAATTTGTGTTCAATAATTTATTATTCCATGTTGATTATGAATATTGATTCATTATAACTCCTATATTACCTAAAAGGTACTGATCATTGGATATCACATTTATTTTTTTATTTCCCAAGAATCCATAAACTGTAACATGAATGATAAAAAATTATATTATACAATGAATTATGATATTCTAAAAAAATTATTGTAATTTGTGTATTCAAATGTAATATGGGGATTATGTATTAATCTAGTTTACTAAGACAACTAAACAGTTTGGTTCTTCTTGATATTATACCTTGCATATTATTCTAATATAATAAATTGGATAGTGGCATGGGGGATATTGGGGTTGAGGCCATTATAGTAGTGTATAAGAATTCACTAAAACCCAAATTGGGTATTCAGTAATAGGGATTTTTCTAGGAAGATTATATTATTTACATGATTTCAATTTATGGAACATTGAAATTGAAAGGTGCGATAAAAATGACCATATATGGACAGGAGTCACATTATATCAGTAGGATAAGAAAAAATGATTATTCTACCTTTTATTTTTGTATATTTTAGGGAATAGTGATGCTGAGGAAACCATTGTTCTCAAATAAGGGGATGAAGAAAAAGAATACACATCATATTGTTGTGGATAAAAAGAGTAATCTAATGAAATTATATCGTTTTAGATCCTTTGATTATTGATAATTAAATAGAATAATAATTTATTCCACCAGTCTTTTATTAGTGAGCCAAAGTTGAAGATGTGAGTGCCTAAGAAATGAAATTTTATTCATCTAAGGATCTAGTCTATCCTAGTTTCACTGTTATGAGTTTAGTTTAATAGTTTATAAATTCAAATTATGACATTTTGTTGATATTTGGGAAGGTGAGATGAGTAGTGACTAATATTAAAGTGATTTTCTTGAGGGGTGTTAGGATTTGAAAACACTGTTGTGAGTAACAATAAATATGGTATAGTGGATATAGAAGCATATTGTACTAAATAGGTCATATTCTTTTTAGTTGGGGTCTTGGAAGATAACACTTTCATATAAATAGTTTGACACTATGAAACCTATGCGAGTCCTAGTGTGATTGTATATCATGGTACAAAGCCATGAATTCAGTGTAAAAAAGTTGTGGAAGTCCATTGGGAAGAAGGTGAGAGAATTTCTGTAAAACACTAGCATTTTATGAAGGGAACACACCATGAATATTGTAATTGAAATTTTATTATAATATTGAATCCATGAATGTGGGTAATAATAAATATTTATAAGAAATATATCTTTTCAACAAAACATTTAAAAATATCATTTTTCTTTTATCTTCATTACTTTAATGCATATGGTTAATGATTTATTGGTTAATCTAATATAAATTCACATTCATTAACTGATAAAAGGGATTAAAATAAATATTATCCCAATAAATCTAAGATAATTTTGGAAATTGGATAACCTCCCACCCATTAGGTTATTACATGTATCATAAGGGGAATTATATCTTGTATTAGCATATAAGTTACCTATAATAAGATATATTGGATATCTATAACCTCAAATTAGAGAATTTTTTTCCTATGATTGAAATTTTTTGTTATTTAATTTTTCTATCTGTAGATTTAATATAGATTAATAAGTTCCCTGGATAAAAATTAATCAATACCTTTCCTAATTAATGATGAATTTGATGTTTTCACCAAGAAATTACATTACAATAAAACAATAGATTCCTATAATATGTTAAATATAATAAATAAAAAAGATGAAATTCTATTAGATTATTATAGTTAAAATGGTGTAGGTTAAAAAAATATATTGGTATTGATTCCACTACTTTTTGCAAGATCAATTTGTAATAAAGATTACTTTTATAAGTAACATAGTAAAAATTATTATAAACTTAATGATTACAAGATAAATGAAGCTAAATAAATTTTTGTATTTGAATTTTTTTATATTTGGGGACTCATTGATGAAAATTCACAGCTGGATGAAGAATTTTAAGAAATGTATGAATCATTGGAAAAAAATATGACTAGCTACAACACCCTAACAAAGACAGTAAAAGATAAAGATGAAATTTCCTATCATTAAAAATAAATATTCCAATAATATTTTCAATAATATAAAAAATATATATATGAAAATAATTTTTTTTATAAAGACTAATAATTTATTCTACCTATCATAAAAGTTTCATAAATTATTTATATATCATAAATCTACCCAAAAATAAGTCAAATTAAAAAGGGTAAAAGAGTTGGATAATTATTTATTGGAGACCTAGAGAGTATATGAGGTTAAAATTATATAGGGATAATGAAGATTGGTATTTGTTAATGGAATATGTAAAGAACTCTCTTAAACTAATATAACTAGAGCTAAAATTAATCTGAATTTTATAAACATAAAATTTAAAACTTCTTATTCTTCAAAGAAAAATATGTTTCCGCAAAATATTCAATGGTGATTCATATAAAAATAATAATAATAATAATGGTTTAAATATCTTTATATAATGTGTAAATTAATCTATATATAAGAAATTGAAAAAGGTAACCCACTATGTAGAGAAATTTCCAATTAGAAAATTTGAATCTTATAAAAGTAAATAACCAATGAAAAAATTAGTATAAAAATGGATGACTAAAAATAACAGTAATTCCACAAACATGCCCTGAAAAAATGATTGCATGTTCAGTAAAAAATTATCCCTATAAAAAACCGAAAATTTTGCAGTTCAGGTATAAAAATAAAAAAGAAGTTCATGCCAGATACCATACACCAATGATGAAAAGAAAAATATTAATTGGACAATGTTGGTGTTGCTGGAAGTACCTGCATATAAATACTAATTTCTAGAATAATATTTCTGTGTGTGGAAACTAAATAAGTCCTCAATTAATGTGAATTTATCTTTAAATTCATATGATTCAATCTAAAATAGTTAATAAGACCTCACATAATGTGAATAATTTTTATCTAATAAATAGTTTTTGAAATTCTGTAAACAATATCAGAGGTGTGACATATATGGTCACTATTATGAGGAATGTTATTAAAACACATAAAATTATAACTATTTGACCGAGGAAAATAATTAAAAAAATATGAGTGGATGTTTAAGAAATAATTTATTTTTTCTTTTTGAGAAGAATTAGTAAATAATTCACCTAAACATGTCACTCCTAAAAGGGAAATGAAGAAAATTACCTAAATATTGAACCTATAGGATATAAATGATTCTGCATTATTAATATCTTCCACAATCTGTACCATTTTATGGTTTCCAATAAAATAAATAATTTAATCATAAATGTTAAGGAAATAAAATAATTCATTCAAGAGAATTATTTTTGGATTAGGTTATTGGATGACACTATTTGTGAAGAAGTTGAGAGGCAGCCCAATAAAGGAAAAGTAAATCCTGATGTTGATTTCAGTGGAATGTGTGACTAAGAAGTATACAATGCTATTAGGTGTATGAAATTTTTTTATAGATCGATGAAATATAAGTAGAAATCACATGTCATCTTATGTTATGAAATATATGAAAAAATGGAATCCACACCCAAATAGAATGTTGTGCATGACTTTTCTTATGTATTGACATACACCAAGAGTACTTGGATTTAACTAAAAAGATATATTGTGATGACATGAACATAAATTATCTACTTTATTAATTAAATTATCCCATTCCAATAAAGAATAATATTTAATATTGAAATAATCCATCATGGTCAATGGGTAATAGACATGGGATATAAAAATTGAGAGTTTCGTGAAATGATATAGACATTTAATACCTACACTCAATGTGGTTTATCAGTAGATGAATTTATCTTCTCAATGTTTATTCAATTGAGGAGCTTCAAAAAGATCCACCATCTCTCATCATTGTTTTGGGTATTTAAAAAAGGTAAATATATGGTGATTATGTTTATAGAGTATCCCTTCAGGCGTAACTATAAAAATGAATAAAGTTATGATAGTGTATTAAATCTATATATATATATATATATTAGTACTTTTAAAATATAATTGATTATGTATGATTTAATTCTATCATCATTTCATTAAAATTTATTTTTTATGTTTATAAATGGGTAGTGATTATCTAACGAGATTGGGAAGACATGGAACAAGAAATGTTTTGATTTATTTATTCAATTTTGCAAAGGTTTTTAAAAATTAATAAAAATCTATATGTGATTCCCCTAAAATTTAAAATCAAGAGACTAGTATGACATATTAAAATGTGGTTATAGATGCTTTCTATTATTTCCAATCATGTTTTCATATAAAATTCCCACAAATACTTATATTTGATTGGATGATGGAACATTACTAAGAGAAATCTAATGTCAAATTCATTATATATGATGTTCTGTTGTTCATGGGTTTCAACAATCACTTGAAACTGGTAAGCAATGATTCCTTCTGAAATCCTTCTCTTAGATATGAGAAGACTAAATCCTTCAAATATGGAGATAAATCATTTTGATATCATATTGGTTGGTGAAATATTCCCTTATTGAAATCATAATAGTGATAGGGATTATAATAAAATCAACCACATATATTTCAATTGGTATAAATTGTAATCTCAACAAGTATTTTTTGTGGTAACAATTTTATAAAAAATCATAACAAAAAGGGGATAATAAATCGAATGAATAAACCTTAATATTTTAGTATTTAAGAGATCATTTTTTCTCACCTTTCTATTCTTTTTCATTTATGTGGTGAAAATGACCATTATTTTTTACATGAATTTTCAATTCATAAAAAATACAATGGGTGAGATTAAATATCCACTGGATTTATGATTTTTTAATCAATGTTACTATATCAATTTCATTATGAAAAGCTAACAATTTGGATGGTGGAATGGATAGTAAACACCTAACAAATAGAAAAGAGGTTTCCCATGCAATATGGGTAAAGAATATTCAAGTAGTCATTCCTTGAATAACATGTTGGATATATTTTAATGGGTAGCCTATAATATATTATGATTTAAATAGTTTATCATAATGTCTATTCCATGTGAAAAGTTATAAGGACACATGTCTTAAATAACGAACATTTATGAACTAAGGAGGGTGTAGTTGGTTGTGAAACATACATCTGGGAAGACTTTATAGTTTTTGAAAACACATATAAATTAAACTCCAAAAATAGAGTATAGTTAGCTAATAGTGGAGAAATAATATGAGAATAAAAAATAAATATGGATGCTGAAATCTGGGATACACAACTCCTTGGGGATGGATGGTGTGAATAGAGATAGTTTTGTCTTGATTGAAGAAGATTTTCACCGGATAGAGAGAAAACAACCACTTATATATTCTATTTTGAGGGTTATATATGTTCCAACACCTTAGAAATTAATTTGAAGGAGTTCTGAATTATTTTAAGAATTATAATACTAATTTGATGAATATATGAGACTATTTGATGATATTTGGAGAATACATAATAAATTAAAATTAATTTTGAATCATTCATGATACATCTAGTTTTTAGACTTCTTTGAAAAGGGGATAAGTCTTGAACATAAGTATTTTCTTATTAGAATGCATGAAATTCTACTGAACATAATTCTTCATGTGTTAAGTGTAATGCTTTGAGGAAATGTTAATTCTATGAGCTTTATCGTATGAATCATCCAATTGTATTTATATCTAAAATTTATTAATTTCCTATATAAAATTGGAGTCTATTATAAATTTACAATGGTAAGATCATCAAAATTGAGCTAAAACATAAGTCATGAATGTAAGGGTTCATTGTAAGTCTCTGAGCCCATAATTTGACTTTTCATAAGTGGAAAATTGAACAATGTATGATTAAATGACTTATAAATCCAAACAAATTTCTTCTACTACATAGTGTATGAAGTGGATAATAAACCATTGTTTAATGTATTTCTCTAATGTTCTGAGTGTAAATATTTAGCTGAGCATAATGATTCAACACTAAGAGAATTTTTCAAAAAGATATTGGATGAATTGGTTTAAAAAGACTAGAATATAAATTTTCACCATAATACATTGAAGTTGTATGTCTTGGAAACCCTAAAGTAAAAATTCAATACATAGTGAAATATCAGATGTTTTGATGGATAAAAACAATTTAGTTTCTGGATTATTTATTTGATTAATATAGACTTATTTATGATGTTGTAAGAGTTACTATATCATGGTAAAAATATTACAGACATAATGAAATGGTTGTTATGGAATAATGAGAGGAGAGAGGATTTTATCTTCATCCATGGAAAGGAAATATCAATGAATAATTTAAAATTTATTTTAAAAATTTATATATTTTGGAGGAAATACCAATATGATGATTTAATTTTTTTTTCTCTTAAAACATTCTGATTATTATAGAATCCATTATTTTAACTTGTTTTCAGTGAGAACCAATGAGGTGTTCCGCTACATGTATTCCTTGATGCTGGAAATGGAATTATCATGTTTTTAATATTAATGAAATTGAAGAACCATTTAACCTCAATTATATGTTTAAAAATTAATCATCTGTATGATCCAAGTATATTTTAGTAATCATGAATAAATATGAATGATGTTTAAGAATTATCTAATGTTTTGAGAAATGATAATTATTATATATTTTATATCTCTAGAAAAAATATATTTTTCATGTCATAAAAATGATTTTTTTAGATCATAATATTGGTATAAATATTTGAAGTGTAGATTTAGTTAATTCTCTTATAAAGGATAAGTATTTCATACTAATGAATAAAAAATAAATTATTTTTACATGTTTTAAAAATGAGGTTCTTCTATTTGGGGTATTTTAGGACTACTAAATGAGAAGAGAAATAATTTTATAGAAATACATTGAAATCCAAAAATGTTATTTTAAAATAGTTATTTTTTCTCGATATGTGTTTTTATCCCAGTAATTCCACTTATGGAACAACGAATTTTAAAGAGGAAATTAATTTATATAAATATTCACATGATATTGAGTATATCAATAAGAGAATAACAAAAATGATCAATCATTTCGTGGTGTTTTAACATTTGAATGGGATGTGAAACTGAGGGAACTGAATATATTAAAGAAGATGATGAATAAGAACAATTTGTTCGATTTTAAAGTGAGTAAGATGAGGAAGATTTTATTATTCTGGAGTTATAGATCCATTTTGTATCAAAGATGATATATGATAATAAGTATTTCAATAATTATGTGATTAGTGAGCAAAATTTACAGAAAGGTTACTAGAGACTATGGTTGAATTCATATTAAGATCAAGAATTTCCAAATATTACAAAACGATGGTTTTGTAAAGAAGTGAAAAATCCAAATTAGTAGATTTGGATTCATTATGTGAGGTTGAGCTAAGTAATAACCAAGTTCTATATTCCCTTCATAAAGATATGTTGGAATTCAGTGGCACTAAATTTAGTGGAAGGTGGTATGATCAAGTAGTTATAGAATTATATCATACTACACAAGTGTCCTTATTAAGAGGGGGATCTATGAAGACAAATAATTTATATACATAGTGGGGTATTATATATCTTTTGTGACTGAAGGAATGCCTAGAAAAAATGGTGTGAAGTTGTAAATTCAGTATGAATTATTTTTATAGTCTTATGGGAATCATGAATGGAATTTTTGGTTTTTCAACTGAATTTTATGTGTGGAATTCACTAGATCATTCTATTATAGAAATAGGTGCCACCCCATGCACAATTTTAAACTTTTAATTAAATTATAGTATTGATGGATAGTGATGAACGAAAATAATATATTAAATATAGGGATTCTAGAATTGGGATAGTGGTTTACACTCCTTGTGAAGTGGTTGAGAGTGTACCTCACAAGAAAAAGTAATAGCTGATGAATATGTATATCGAATGTTAAACTAGGAAGGACATATTGTTGGTAAATGTATAATTATTTTCCTTAGATAGATGAAATATAAAGGTAAATAAGATGTGATATTATTTTCTAGAAAATATATTTTTAAAATTGAATCCAAACCTAAATGTAAGTTTGGGTATTATCTTACTAATGTAATTAACATATCTCTAGATGAGTTTGTATTTTCTATAAAGCTAAGGTAAGATAAAACTATAGAATTTTGTCTATATTATAATAACATTAATCACATCCCTTTCAAGAAGAAAAGTAAATATGTAAATAATTATGATGTTTTAAATGGTTAATATGTTTGAAAAATCACAAGGGAGTATTATATAAAGAGGATGATACATTTGAGACCTATAAACAAAGGAGTTCCCTTGTTGAGAAATAGGGTTTTTCATTATTGCACAAATTTATGAGATATTATAATTTCCACTCTCACATATTTGTTTCTTAATGTTATTTATATGATGGTAAGATAAGGTGATAAATTGTGGAGGTTAATCCTTAATGGGGATCTCTAAAATGAAAGAATCTATCAAATTTATCGAATTTGTTTGAATTTTGAAATATAGATAACCCCTTAAAATATATAGTATTTGGTATGATTTAGTAATATTTTCTCTTATTGAACATGTATTAATTATTTTTATAATTGGGTATCTACTATCTAACCATGTGCGGAGATCCGAACTAGGAAATGTTTTATTTGTATTTTTTACAAGAACACGGGTTCATAAAAAACCTTCAAGATTTGTATGTGTTGCCCCAAAACTGTGAAAGAAATAAACTGGTATCACAAGTGAAAATATGGAAAGCCTTGTTTTCTAAAAAACACATCACTTTTCCCAATAAAGGGTTGGCCTTCATAAATATAGACATTATTTTTTTTGAACACTACAATGATAGATTTTATGTCGATTTAATTTTAGATGATTATGTGATGTTCCAATGCTCTAGTAATCTCGTAAAACATGTAATCATTGATTAATGTAGAGTTAATTCTCTCATATATTATTTGATTAGATCACTATTCAACAGGAAACAATTTATAGAGGATAATTTTTATTTAAGTCATCTTGAATTGAAATCCTAATAGAGAGATGAATTTGATGAAAAAATCCCCATATATTTAAATTAGTACCAATTGGCATCTAAATGGGTATTTAATGTGGTATAAATTTTATGTGATATTAATAATTGAAATAAGAGAACATTTATGGAATAAACCCAATTGTGGAAAAATAAGGGAGAATAATTGTTTCAACCATTAATTTCAATATTAATTTGTAGGAGAAAATGAATTTGACTATTGATGTAATTGTCAAATTGATAAACAATACGAAGGGGGTATTAAAAATCATTTTGGATAATGATTTTATATTTTACCACTATTAATTTATCATTGCAATTATCCAATGGTAATGATCTTCAGGATGGATTAATGAGTATCCATAAAATAAATTGAAAACATCATTCCCATGCATTGTGGGACTATAATATTATATTTGGATACCATTGAATACATTACTCAAAAGATTAAAGTGGGTTGTCCATAACATCATATGATGAAAGAGATGATCATCAACTCTATAACATGTTCTTAATATTAAGGAACCTTATCTTATATAGGATGGATATAATATATGTTTAGAGATAAATTGGATATTGACATATGGTGGGAAATACTTATTTGGTATGTATGACACATATAAACTTGGTTCCAATCTTGGAGGATAGTTAGATAAAAGTGGATAACTCATATTAGGAGAACAAAACTTGATAGATGTTGCAATTAGGGTTATAAAACTCTCAATTGATGGTTTATGTTAATATATAGGTATCATGATTAATTGATGGAGAGTTTCTTATGACATGGTATAAATATTAACTAACATGGTCTATATTGAGGGTTTAATATGCTTCAACACCTCATAAATTCAACTAATAGTGATTGTAATTATTTTAATAATTATAATAACCATTTAAAGAAGATTATATATGATTTAAAGATGTTTGGGTAATCCCTATATCAAGCAGAAGTTTTTTTAAATCATATAATGGAAATATTTTTCTATAGTTCACTAAAAATAGATATGACCTAAGAATATGTCTTTTTATACTATAATAGATGACTTTCTAATGAATTTAGGACTTATGTAACTGAACAAAACGCCTTGAGATGTTCATATGACATTGATATTTTTTATGTGTCTATCAATCATATGTTTTGTTTGATTTTCTGACTTCATTGTAAAACATTAAAATATATTATAAATTGACAATGGTGAGAATATAATACTTGTGCCACAATATAAATCAAGAACATTAGGCACCACTATAAGAATTCAAACTGAGTGTATGACTTTACTAAACTGGAATGTTGTCGAAGGAAAGAGAATAAGACATATGGAGATGAATGTAATTCATATCCTTCTTAGTTTAAGAATTTAACCAATAATATTTTAGAAATTTATTACTTTGAATTTCAAAATTTAGAGTTTTGGTTTAGAGTAATTCTTCAACACGTAGGGAATTGTTTTGAAATGTGATGGATGAATTCATGTACCCAAAAAAGAATGTAAATCATTTCTATAAGGATTTTCTATAGTAATACATTGGAATACCTGGAAAATAACTTTAGTACTAAGTGAAATATTGGATGTTTAAATGGATAAAAAAATATAGATCCCATATTTTTCATTCTGTGAAAATCAAATTATTTATAAGGATGACAGATATATTCCCTCATGGTATAAGAATAAAAAATCACATGAAATGGATGGGATCCAAGATTGAAAGGAAATAATAGTTGATTTTCATCAATGTAATTAGAAGATCAAATAATATTGAAAAATAGTGTTTCAATAATTTTTAATTCATTATAAAAACAACTTTGATTATTTTGATATCATGACAATGACATTAAAAAATCAGAATGCTTAGAGAAGATATTATTCATGTAACACCCCAATATTTTTATTATATGTATCATCTTAAATAAATTTAATTCATTTTATAGATTACAGTTCCTTATAAATTATATTATAGAGTATAAATCATATAATATCACATATAGAACACACACAAAAACTTTATAAATAAATAATGAATGAAATGAGAGGCTTTTTCATGAAATTAAGGAATAAATTCCAATAAAATAGTAAGTTTACCTTTGGAATAGTATTGTGACATTAGGAATAATAATTATTCCAATATAATAGTAACCACACCTATTAAAGAATAAATAATCATTAGTCGTCTTATAAATGAAAATATGATATGAATACATCATATCATAAGTTAAAAAATATTTTTAAAATGATTATTTAAGTGTTTGTATAATTAAAAAACATAAATTTTTTATTTTCCAATTTTAAATTAATATAATGATTTAATAGAATTTTCCGTCATAAAATAGATTCATAAACTAATATTGTTATTTATCATCATTATAAGATAATTTTAGGAGATGTTAGTTTTTTTAATGAGTTATGAAATAATTTATAGTTCTAAAATAGATATTTTTCAAGTAAATGATGATTTAAAATAAAGATTAAATTTATTATATTTTGAAAATTATTTTCATAAAATGGATTTAATATCTATATTCTACACATAGATAAATGGTTAGGGTAAATATTTTTTGTTTTTTCTAAAATATTGGAATTTTGGTGAATAGTAATGTATGTTAATTTACGATATAAGTGAAATCTTTCAATTATGAGTAATATTTGATATATTGATGATTTAAGAACCATTAGTATAAAAAACATGAAATAATTACAATATTTTTTCAAATTATTCATTATTATTTCTTTTATTGAGTAAAAATAATAAAATAATAAATAGAATAATAAAAAACATTGCTCTCCTCTACTGTAAATATCAACTCTCGCAACCTCTTCTCCTCACACCAACAAAGGCTTGAATATTGTCTAATTTATTACCAAAACATTTCCCGTGTATCTCCCTCAAGACCAATATAATTTTTTTTTTCAATAAAAGTCTAAACCCAAGTCCTTTAAGGAGGTTTTCAAGGAGAATTATACAAGAGTTAAAACACTTTTTCATTCCCTTTCATTTTATTTTAATTTGCATTACATTTATAATTGTTCCATCACCACTACTATCTGAACATGTATGATAACTAAATTATATTATATATAATATTATTTTATTTTGTTAATGTAATAATCCATCATTATTTACCATCCTATCCCTTTTTGATTTAAAAATAAAAACATCTTCTCTGATGGGTTAATTCATCACATTTAAAGAAATTGAGTTTTCAATTTACATTTCCACCATAAAATCTAGTAATCAAAAAAAATTTAATTGTCAAAAAATATTATTATATAGGCATTACGACTTATTTGATGTTATGAAACCAGTATATATACATAATGTTAATTAATAAAATAAAACAAGTTATTCATGATCGAAAAACACCAAAATAATATTAATGATTATCATTAACATTTCCTCAAATGGTTCATCATCATACTATATAACCAAATGAAATATATAACCCCTTAATAATATAAATATCATATAATTTCAAATCAAGAAAACTATTTTCATTTTATTGGACTTTCTAAACATGTATACAAGTAAACTGGTAATGAAAATTAAGTAAATGAACTCTCCTCAATGATAAAATTGTATCTTATGACTCATAAAAAATTCCATAAATGAAATTTATAAAATTTTAATAAATAAAATAAAGTAAAAAATATATTATGAATTATTTAATTAATAAATGGATTTAATATGATTATCCTGGTCGTTATGATATAGTACAGAACACAATCGTATGTAAGGTAAGAGATTCTCTCTAAACCACATTTTTTTGGGTTACAGTTTCTCTGTGTTTACCCCTATGTAATTCTTAATTATTATTATTTACAATTTATAAATTATGTTTTTCTATTCTAGAAATATTTACTTAACTCAATTATATCTTTTATTTATTGGAACGCACATGTTTTATAAGGTTCTATTTTCAATTACTCCCGATTAGAAGGACCATTTTAAGGGAACTCACCAACTTCATACCAATTTCATGTATAGTCTATAATATTTTTAAATACACCATTATTTTTCCAAAAAAAATTAGTTTTATGATATAATATATATTATTTAGTTTCTAGTTTTTCAAAAAAAATAATCTTTTTTTCCACTTTAAAGATGCTCTTATATTTTCCCTTAGACTGCAGTAAGGTGGCTCATTTATAATGTATCTTAAAAACACTTTTTATATGTTTTCACTTTAGTTTAAAAATTTTTATTCATAAAATATAATTTCATTATATGAACCTTTATTTTATTGGATATACATTCTTAAAATCTAATTTTATGACAAATACAAATGAATTTCCCAAATAACACTTCTTTCAATATTAAAAAATGGTATATTTCTATCAATAATTTCACAATTATTTTATTATTGAATTTTCATCTATTTCTACAACATCTATGGAATATTATTCAACATCCTTTGTTTACCATCTACTATATTTTATTCAAAATATAATCATTATTTTGACTGGGGATATTCTATATTTATATCATTTACCATTTTACTCTTGATAGTTATTTTATTATCAAGTAAATTATTGATAAATATTTATCTTGTATTTAATATACATATATTATGATAAGGAACATTCTTTCGTAACTAAATCAGTATATGAGAAATATTTTTGTATTGGAATGACACTATTTAGGGGTCATTTAATGTAGGACATATGGGTTGGTGATCGACACATGTAATCCCTATGGGTGGGCCACAATTATATATTGCCCCTATATTCATTTGTTGTCTAATGAGATGAAAACAGTTCTCGAAAAACCCTTTTTTTATTACGAAAAAAATTATATGGTATTATACTCATTGACTTAAACCGCCTTGATAGTATTATGGTTCATCTTCTAGATACATGATGTCCAATGATTAAGTATTTTCTTGATTCACTATGTAGTTATTACGTTCCATGATATTTTCACTATGACAAAGTCTATGGATACATTTTCAATCTTAGTTTATTGATGGAATTTTTTTCATATTATTTACCATTCCATAGTGTTTATGTCTTATTGACTTTATTACACTTATTAATGTTTCATATAACCTATACTAAGAATTTTAGCTTAACATTTTATTTTTTTTCCTTCCCTAGGCTATGAATTAGAAATCATTGAATAAGTAGAAGAAGCATTTTATTTTCTATTATTATATACTGTGTTTAAATTATCTATTTAATAATGGAATTGTGTATGTATTTATTTTCTTATAGAATAATATATTGATTGATCCTTTTTATGTGATCTCTTTTATCAATGTCATTTTAATTAAATGACCATCGACTCTAGGCAGCTGAGGTCCAGGTTGTTATAGTTAGTATGAGGGAAATTTTAGTATAATCATTAGGAACAATATATAGAAAACATGACTTAGGGAACATAACCCTATGATAGACTTCGAGGATAATAATATAATAACATCCTATAATTTTGGTTAGGTAGATATAGTTTGGATATTCTTATAAATACATCGCTATCTTGACACAAGAAGTGGAAATGGTTACGACACATATATACCTAGAGGTAAGAACACTTATAAGATGCATCAATCCTGACAAAGAATAACCTAGTACATAATAAAGATCTTTAATATGGATATGTTTTGACACTCCCTTGGGGTATTTATAGATAATTCATATTCCTTTAACATATCATTATGAAGGATTAAAAACTAATTTTTTCTACAAGGAAACCATGTTTATTATTTGGAGATTATTTGTGCATAAATTTTCAATTTATGTGAAGAATTTAATTAATATGAAATTATACATAAGGATTCATGATTTTGATATCAAATCAAGTATATTCCATCATTTGGATTTGGAAACTAGACCGAAATTTGGTAATAAATATATTAATTTTCAAAAAATATTTTTTTAGTAAATCCTTTATCCCATAATTTTTATTTTATATTTGGGAATATCCTCAAAATGGAAGGAGAAAGATCTTGAACAACTCTTCTTTCCATTCAGGAAAATTTAATTTCAAAGATAATATTGAAATCATTATTTCATTATCTTGAAAATTTTATAAAATCCATGATACCTAAATACATTGCACAAATAATATAACACCACTAATATTCCCTGTTAAATCCAAGGATCAAAGTTTGTATACAAAAATATCTATTATTCTTAGATTTTGACCTATTCTATGCATGGAAAGTATTACGAGGGTAGTTTTTAATTTATCACCCAAAATAAACTATATAATGATCTAATCAGTCACAAAGAAGATTACAAAGAGGGAAACCTCCAAGAAGCTTACATTTATCAAATTTTAATTTTTAATATCTTTTTAGGTATTAAATATAATTTTGTGACCTTCTAAAACAGCACAATAAAATTATTTAATTGCGGCCTACATCACAGGAATTTTAAAATTTTTCATATTGAAAGTAAAACCTTTCCAACACAAGTTTCATTTGGAAAGTTGTAGTAGTTTATATAGAGGATTCAATGATGTTATAGTGTAATTCATGGGCCAATGATATTCATGATAGATTCCAACATTAAGATCCTAGATGATGGTTTCAATTGCTTTTGACTAAAATTTTAAATTTTTATTGTTATTAATAAAAAAATTGGAAATAAATAATTTTCATGTTTAGATCATGGAAATAAAGAGTTAGAGTGTGGAATAATTTTAAGGGTAAGAAAAATTTGATCAATGTAAAATGATTCAAATACAATGATATGAGACATTATGCCAATAAATTCCTCATGCATCAAAAGAATATAAAAAAGTATAATGGATTATGGTCAAGCTTACACTACTACCATAGATTAAGAGTATTGATTAATATTATTTTGTTTGGATTCAAGAAATATTTTATTTTATTATTTTACCAATAATAATTTTCTATAATAATAATGATATATATAATAATTTTACTGCAGTACATCTTCTTTATGAAATTTGAAGCAATTGATGAATATCACCAGTATTCATGAGAAGTTATTTGGTTTTAATTTGATCTTATTGAAAACACATTAATGATTAAATATAACCCTAAATATGATATTGATGGTGGTCCAATAATAAATAGAGGCTTATGGTATAGTATTGGAGCCAATGAAGTGGTTAGTTATCTGATGGTTGATGTTATGCCCGAATTATTAAATATTGGGATTTAAGGAATACCTAGGATTTTTATCTTAGAAGAATTCATGTTTTTATATTGGTTTAAAGAAGATTAATGTATTTTTATATTTAGTATGTGATAATAAGTGCTACATTATTTTTGTAATATTATGTAATGTTGATTTTGATAATTTGGTGACCTTCCATCTAAGTTGTTTTTTTTTGAATGTCGAAAAACATGTTTTAGATGAGTCTTATGATTAACTAATTAATAAATGGATAAAGATAAAATTTATAATTTTATTTTTAATTTATATAATATTCTAACCTTATTAGTTTTATTAAAGATTTAACGGTTGAAGGTATGACTTAGGTACCATACGATTAGATAAAAGTTCTTATGGAATGGTGAATTCATCTTGACCATTCATTTATAGGTATAAGAGGAGAAGTGAAAATAGATAAAAACACAACCAAATGATGAGATTATGTTTATGACCTAGAAAGTTATAAGGTATGTTAATTTTATTTGGTGCTTATATAAATATTAAAATAATCCCTCAATACTTGAAGAAATGTTTTCAAGAAAAAATATTATTTATTTAGTTTTATTTATGATAAATCAAAGGCCTTTTAACTGGTCACAAGACTTATGATTTTGTGATGGTTATCAGTATAATGACCATTTTATCTATCCTTACCCATCAGAAAATGATATTAAATTTCTCATTAGTTTCCATATTTTCTCTTTCCACTAATGATTTCCTACTAAAATCCTAGTTTTGTGGTTACCTTCCTTTTTCCTTTTCTCTCATATTAATATGATACTTTAATAACCCTATTTCAGATTTTGGTTCCCCATAATGGAATTTTGGAGTATAAACCTTTGATTTTAGATGTATAATTTTAAATTTTGAGTACGTAGTTTATTAAATAAGTGAAGAATGTAACACCCCAAGATTTTACAGTTTGTATCCTCTTAAATAAATAAAATTAATTTGATAACTTACATTGCAACCAAAATTATTTCTTATAGTATAAATGAAATAAAATCACATAGAGAACACAAAAAACTATATGAATTAATAATTAATGAAATAATGGGACTTTTCTAGAAATTAAGGATCGTGTGCCCATATAATATTAACCGCACCTTTGGAATAGTAATGTGACCCTTAAGAATAGTAATTAAACCCCTAGAATAGTAACCATAGTTATAAAATTATATATATAATTTATGAATCATATAAATGAAAATATTGTTTAATTAGATCATATTATAAGTAAATATATATTTTGAAAATGATAATTTATGTGATAGTATTTTTATAAAACATAAATGTTTATCTATAATTTTTTCATTATTGTAGTTATTTGAAAGAAAACTTATTTCCATAAAATATAATCATATGTTATTATTTTTATTTAATATTATTATAAGATAATTTTATGAGACCATATTAATATTTTCAAAATGTTAAAAAATTAGTTATAATTTAAAAAATGTTATTTTTTTAGTAAATGATTATTATAATTAAAAAGTAAATTTCAGAAATTTATAAAATTATTTCCCTAAAATTGGATTAGTTTTTTAATTATAAACATATATAAATTGTTAGGGGTGTGTTTTATATTTTTATAAAATAGTTTACATTTTTTGTGAATTGTGAAAATGGTAATTTACCGTATAAGCTAACTATATGAATCATTGAGTCTTGGGTGATATATGGATGAGGTGATCACCATTTGTTCAAGCTAAAAAAACTTTTTAATTTGTTTATTCACACTAACCATCATTATTTCTTGTCTTGATCAAAAATTATAAAATAATTAATAGAATAATAAAAAACACCCTACTCCTCCATTATAAATATCACCCTTCACCACCTCTAATCCTCACACCATAAAATACATGAAGCATGACCAATTTTTTCATTATCCTCTTAAAAAGTCTCTCCCCCATGCCGAATATCATGTTTCCTCAATAAAATAAAAAACTCAAGTCCCTTAACGAGGTTCTCATGAAGAAGAATTCAAGAGGTATAACACTTAATCTTTCTCTTTCATTTTCTATTTTTTATTTTCTTTTATTATTATTCCCTCACCTATTATATCCCAAAATTCATGATATATCTAGTATATTATATATTATTTTATTTTGTTATGTTAATTTAATAATCCATAATCATTCCCTTCCACTCCCCTTTTGATCTAAAAATATAAATATCATCTGTGATATATTAATTTATTGTATTTGAGGACATTGAGTTTTCCACTTCTATTACCATATTCAAGATTAGTCATAAAATCATTAATATGGTGTAGAATATTATTATATATTTATTAAATCATATTTATTTTTATTAAAACAATTAATGTACGTAATATCAATTCTTAAAATGAAACTAGTTGGTGATGATCGAAAAAATTCCAAAACAATCTAATCGATTATCTCTAATGTTTTACATTATAATACATTCTAATACCATATAGAAAATAAAATATGTAACTATTTTATATAATTTTTTCATTAATAACATATAATTTAAATTTTGGACAACTGTTTTCATTGTTTTAGATTTTCCATAGATGTATAAAAGTAAATCAATCATGACAACCAAGGAAACAGACACACTGAAATGATAAAAATGTATCTTATAAATCATCAAAAATGAAATAAATGAAAAATATAAATCTATAATAAATAAAATAAATATATAAAAGGTTTACGATTAAATATTTAATGGATTTAATCTTATTATATTCCACACTAAGATCATGTGAATAAGACATTCGTACATAAAGTAAGGTATTCTCTCTGAACCCCCATTTTTAATGCAGGTTGTGATCTATCTCTCTTCAACCCATTATAATTCTTATTTATTCTTAGTTAATCTTTATAAATTATGTGTGTATGTAACAAAAAAATGTATCTATGATAATTATTACTTTATTGATGGAGAAATTCATGTTTTATAAAGTTCTCTCTTTAATTTCCCTTGATAAGCAAGCTAGATTTAAGTAACATTCCAACAAAATACACAGTACCATGTACACTCCATAGTCCATTTTATGACATTATTATTTTTCAAAAACAATTTTTTTATCATGAAAAACCTATATTTTTCTAATATCTTGTTTTATGAACAAAATTAATCTAATTTCCACTTCAAATACTATTATGATTGATATCGTATGTTACAATCAATTGCATTTTATTTAATGTCATATGATTATTGTTACTGGGGATGTTATATATTGATAACATTAACCATATTAATCTTGATATTTATTTTATTATTTGGGTAAATAATGATAAATCTATATCTATTATTCGATATATATATTTGATCATAAGTAACATTATTTACTAACTAAATCAATATATGAAGAATTGTTTTTATTGGTATGACATGGGTTGCGGACCATTTAATAAAATCATTATGAGTTGGGGACTGTTTAGCATAATCCTTATTGGTGGCGCCCAGTTGTAGAAATCCCCACGATGCATTAGTAGTTTCATGAGTCAAAAATTGTCAGAGGCAAACACTTTGTGTTTTTTTCATTAATAATAAGTCAGGTTTGTACCAACAGAATTTAACCATATTGACGGTATTATGGTTCATGTTCCAAATACTTGACTTATAAGGATTAATAATCTTCTTCAATCAATTTTTAGTTAATAAATTACCTGACATTTTGACTATGAAAAATAATATTGATGAATTTTTAGTCTTAGTAATGGAATGTGATTTTCATAATATTTACCTTTCCATAATTTCTATACCTTATTAACATTACTGAACTCATTATTGTTTAATATATCCCTAAAATATTGTTTTATCTCACCCTTTTTATTTTTTTCCCTTCCACATGTTGTGAGGATGAAATATTTGTGTAACTGAAAAGAAGTTGTTTATTTTATTTTTTTATGTTCTATGTTGAAATTACAACTGTAATAATGGAATCCTATATATATATAGTTTTTTCAAGACTAATAAACTAATCTATCCTCAGTGGTGTGATATCTAATATCTATTACATATTAATAAAATAACCACCGACATAGGGAAACGGGGATTGGTGTTTTTACAGATTGAGTGTTTTTTGAGTGAGAACCAATGAGGCATTCCAATAAATGTATTCCTTTATTATAGAAATGGAATTATGGAGTTTTCAATAAAAATTAAATTGAAAAAACATTTAACCCAAATATATTGTTTATTATAACCCTCATCAGTTTGATCTAAGGCTATTTTATTGTTTTTTAGTAACTGAGATTGATGTCTATGAATTTTCCAAGACATGATAATTGAGAATAATCATAGATTTTATACACTTGGTAACAAAATATGAGTTCCACATATTATATATTATTTTTTATAGATATTAGTACAACTAGGATGATTTGAAGAATGGATTTTGTAGATTATTCTAAGAAAAAAGTTTCTAATTAATAATATAGAATATTTTATTATACCATGTTTCCAAAATAAGGAGATTTTTATACACCTTAAGAAAGAAGGTCATAATAATTTATTTTAACATAGAATAGGGATTATTTAATAGTTATTTCTTTTATGTGGATACTTTTTTCAAGGATTTTCTAATTATGAGACATTGAAAATGAAAGGAATAACTAATTTGGATACATATACAAATGAGTTTGAGTATATCAAGAAAAGAATAATAAAATTTATAGACATTATGTATTGGATATACACTATAGTTTATTTTAAATCCTATAGAGTTTATGATCTCAAATAAAGATGATGAATAATAATAATATTATACATGGTTTAAAGAAGAATATGGTGTAGTTGGCGATGTCTTGTATTTATGGATTCTTTTTGTGAAAATGTTATAAGAGAAGAATAATTCCATCCACTATTTTGGGATTTATGAGACGATGGTTAATAATGGAATTCCAAGAATATAGGTTCTATTCATTTAAATATATTGTCTTTTCTAAGTTCACTATGTTGAGTTTAAGTGAAGAAGGGGGAAATCTAGATGAAAAAAATTTGGATGATATATGTGAAGATGATATGAGTATTGAATGAGTTTCATGTGTTATTTATGAACATATATTTTTTATTTTATGGAATTGATGTGACTGGAAGGTTAAATGATCTAGTTGATGTAGAAGCAACTGTATTTAATAGCTCATCTTATTTAGAGGAGGGTCCTTGAAGAAAACACATTCATATATATGTTGGGATGTTGTGGAACCTGTGTGAATCTGGGTATTCTAATAAATCATGGGGGAAATCCATAAATTTAGTTGAAAACTATTATAGAAACCTATGAAAAGCTTCATAAGGACATCCAGTGAGATTCATGCATTGTAGGTGTGGTGCTCACCAAATCCAATGTAATTCAAAATTGAATATAATAGAGAATATGTTATTGGGTCGAATAACCAATCATGATATAGAGTAGGTATTTGTACTGAAACATATAAAAATACTATGTACCTTTTATGTACATAACATACATGAATATTATTTAAGATTCCTACGTTGATCTAAAATTGATCCATATTCACTTATAAGAAATATAGGTTAAATACCAAACTGGGTCAACTATTCAAGATAATTACGAATTTTTAAAAATAATTAAGACTTCATTAAGAGCCCCACCCCCAAGTGGACATACTAATCATAAAGTTAATTTTGCTTAAAATATTAGTAAATAGATTGGACTTAATCACATTAGATATCTGAACTTATGATTATTCTTTTCTGGGAATTGGTTTGTGGAAGAGGGGATTATCACGTTTAGAAGAAATTAATATTTCACTGTATATATGTTTTTTGTGGGGAAACTTTATTCTATATATTTATAGTTTTATTTATTGTGTAACATACCATATCATAAGTTTTATTTTTATAATATTTAGTCATTAGTATGATTTATTAATAGTTACAGTGTTTTTAGTTCAAGAAAAAGAACACAATGAATATATTTATTATTTCCCATAATTTATGTACATAATTTTTCAATTTAGTTGAAATTGTATGGGAGGAGTTGTCCAGTATAAAACGATGTAATATATATGGATATTTGAGTTTTAGGTTGTTTATATATACCATTAAGGTATATCTAGTTTCATTCTAACCATAAGGCACAAAACACCATAAAAGTGGGTGAAGGGGTTGTCAAATTTTGTTCCCATCAAATGAGTTTTGTTTTTATTTGAATAATTTATTTTATGTATTCAATTCCAGTCACACATAAAAATTCCAAAAATGAAAATTCAATATAATTAAATAAAATTTTTACTTCATTTTCTTAAATTGGATACATTCAAATCAAAATCTGTAAATATGTGTTGAAGTAACTAGTATATCAATATGCACTGTTAGGATTGAAATATTTTATTATAATCACCTTCCAAACCATGGATCACTCTTTTATTCTACCTATTCAATCATTTAATTAAGATATAGTCACAAAAACAAGTCATTATATAGGATTATTATAGAAAATATCATAATAATATTCAATACCTCATTCTAATAATGGTGTTTTATTCAATTTTCATTTTGTTATTCCATTTTTCCCAATCTAGTTAGAATTTAATAAATCAATATATGGTCCAATTAAATATCTTATTTTCAAAAAAAACTTACACTATTTAAGAAAATATAAAAATATATAGAAATATTTGTTACATACAAACTTATAGCGTAACTGAGTTTTTTGAGGCATAATTACCTATAGCCACTTGGTCATATTTGATATCACCTCCTAATATATCTTTTGATTTCTAAGAATAATGAATTTGAGTATATTATATATTATATACAGATAATTATTATGGAATAACATTATATTTTATGAAACCATCTCTAATAATTCTCCATACATCAACCTTTAGTTTTAGAAATGCTTCTAACTTGTAATTCAATACCCAAAACACTCTTTTAAGAAATAAATATCCTTCACAATTCCTAGGTTCTTTTTTTGTGTGATCCTCAACCATAATAAAAACACATCTATGTGGATTCCAATTTCATTGTGATTTTATGGCCATAAAGCACTTCCCTATTAGTTTCCAATAAATAAAATAAAAATACCCATGATTTATAGTGTTATTATTACTGAACTAGAATATCTTATTCATTATTACATCAACTAAAGTCTAATAAATTATCCATAATAATAATTTTGAACCCAATATTCATCCTCCAATACTATCACTAAGTAATTATATCCCTTCAAGGAATAATATTTACCTCATCATTTACCTAAATACATCATCAACAATTATAAAATGATTTATTTTTTCAATGTTATTTTCTTTTTCAACACCAAATTTTCTCTAAAACTCCTCCAAATTTCACCCAAATTCATTCAATATTAATTCATGATATAATCTGACCAATGTGACTTTTTACCAATAAAACTAATAAACATTAATAATTCTTTAGAAAAGTACTTATTTGATCCATCATTCTTCACTTGGATAACCTAGGTTCCAATATTATACCCCTTTAGGTTTTTTGATGACCTTAGCTGAAATTAAAGATTATTTATAATTCAATAATTTCAAAATGAAATATAATATCTATACCGTTAATCTACTTCCACATGACCAATAATCAGTATAGAAAATAAGAGTTTAAGATATAATTATATTCTTACCTTGAACCTCCAACTCTGTTCAACAACTTACTAATAAATTATCTGAATTAACTCCCCTTATCCTAATTCAAAATTAACACAAATATATACAGATTTTATAATCCCTAGAGGTTATAACAAAAAACCTCCCTTAGTAGTAAATTCATCCCCTTTTACATGAGAGTAATTGATGGATCCACTTGATAAGGTATATAAGAACTTAACATAACTTCACACCATTTTAAATAAACAACTTCAATATCAAATTTCTTAAATTTATCCCATTTTACAATCAAAAAAATTATAGTCTTTATAAATATAAAAAAAGATGATAAATAGTATATTTAAAAATGATTATGGTATATAACAAGATTACTCAAGAATTTAGAGATAGTTCAAGACCATGATTCAATAAATTATTTTAAAATGTAAGTGTGTCCAATGATATTATGAATATATCAACCACATAGTGAAGGGTTATAGTATAATACTTCTTTAAAACTCTATATTCCAACATGGATTTAATAAAGCCATGTTTAATTTCAATTTTTTTCATATGAAAGTTTTATATTCAGATTTTCTAATCTTAATATCACTTTTTTTATCATAAAGGATCTACAAGGGCACTTTAACCTCTTCATTAATATCCTATAATTATTATTTAATCCATATCAATTAAATACATGTAGATGACACTAAAATATACTCTAATTTTATTATTCATAGAAATGTACTGTCTAATTTCTTCTAAATATATTGAAGGAATTTACTTATGAAAAATATTCCTCCACTTGTTGTTTTTTAATACATAATATACCATACCCAGTCGAAATAAATATTAATTTAAAATTTATTATTATCTAAAACAATATCAAAACCATAATTGATGTTACCTTAATCTTATCTTAACATTCTTTTTATTACAGTAATATTTTTTATTTTAAATTACCTAAAACATTGCATCCAAACATGATTAGTAGATAATATTTTTCTTTTATATTTTCATGTATAATAGTTTATCGATCATTATTTGATATAATATTTTTTTACCACATTCCCATAATCATGATTACATTGATTTTTTCCAACTCATATTTGAGTTGAAATTTATTTTCATTAATGTGTTTCAATCAACAATAGATGATCCATTTCTTATTTTTGTTGAGAAATAATAGTATACTCACCATGTTAATTAACTTATATCTAGATAAATTATTATGTTTCGACTATAATTAACATATGTATCAATAATCACATCAAATGTTTTAACCCTTCCACTAATTCTATCATGCTTCCACCAAATATTATATCATCAGCATATATAAGTATCTGGTACTTCTCTTCCATCAGTAATTTCACATAAAAGATGTGTTCAACACCTCTTATCTTAATTATTGGTTCAACATATAATAATTTAAATGAATATTCGAAGACTTTTGGGCCTAATTTAAACCTTTTAAATTTTTTTAATTTACACCATTACTTTATCTTCATAAATTTAAAATCAAATTCATTATTCAATATAAAATTATTACTTAATAAATTCCTTCATGAATGTCCCACTCACATCCATTTAATATTTCTTGAAGTCTTTTTTAATATAAACCACTAATAATTGAAAAATGAAAATATTCTAACCACATGTGTTCAATTTTATACCATATTCGTCGAATTAATTTGAGATTAATCTTTGGACACCAACCTAAATTTAATCTGGATCGAATTTTTGTGATAAGAATTTTTAGATTTTAACATCATGTTTATTGAAATAATTTTGTGATTATTTTCATTTTGTTATAAGATATCATGTTTTATTTGTTTTCATATTTGATACCAATCCTCACTCATGGTTTTTACCCCCGGTTTATCCTTTTTAATTTACTTAAAGGATACTAGTTTCACCATATAAAATATAGATATATGCTTAACACACTTCATTTGATGAGTTTATATTAGAGATTTCTTATCTAAAATGATATTGGATTCATTGATATTAATTTTTACCCTCTTTTTAAATGGTGGTCATCCAACTTTTGAACCTACTTTATCCTCTAATTCATCATTTAGGTCTTCCTCATAAGATACGAAGTGTGTTCTTATGAAATATTATTCATGATCATCATAATATTTATTGATTTCATTAAAATAAGGGTTTCCAATTTTATTACAGATATTTATTATTATACCTTGACATTAATTTTTTCATTATTTTATTGACCCTATTATTAATTCATTGATATACTCTACTATTTGTTCAGTAACCAAGAAATATTCATTCCTCAGCCAAATTTTTAATCTACCCTGGATTTTTTTATTTGTTTCAAGTATAACATATACTTCCAAAAAAACTATAGTATTTAATAATTATATTTTTTCCTCTAAACATCTTATAATGTGTAATATTATCAACATGAATTTGAAACCCCTTTTTTGAGTGTAAACAGAATCTTTCTTTACATTTTTCTAATAATTGCATGAGATATTAATCTTGAAGAGTAGTGTATTTTTCATATTCATTACCAAGATGTTTTTCTTTTTAAACACTTCATTTTTTGGTGGAGTTCATTCCAAAAACACTACATGTTATATTCCATTTTTATTTACATAATTTCCAACATTAATGAATGTGATGTACATTTCATTATGTAACCACTGGATCATAATTTATCACATAATTTTACTCTAGACTCGCCTTTGGTACCATTTGATAACTACGGTCTCTTTCATTTGGGTTTTCATAAATATAATTCATTGCATCCTACAATACTCAACCATAATAAATATGAAACTTTATTTATTATTGTGTCCTAATATATTTTTATAAAACCACACACATTATTTTTAACTAAATATAGTATGTGTGAAGATTATTTCTTATTTTACCTATATCGATTTTTTACCATATACGTTCTCATGCATGTGTCACATGTCATTTAGTTATTTCACTAAAAATATTGAATATCAATAATTGCATTAATCATTGATATATTTTCCATTCATTATCAATAAATGTTTTCTTGTCATTGATTCCAAAAAACTTTTATTCTAATCCATTGTGTGTAAACATGGGTTCTCTCTATTTTCCAATTTATTGATATGTTCATGTGTCCTATGTTATATTAGCAATGAATTTTCAAATATACTATTAATTAAGAAACCCTTCTAATTATTTGATATATCAGTCCATAAGGTACAAATTTAACTTAAAAATTAGATATTATATTTAATCTCATACACATGGTGTAATTCTATATTATGAAATTCATCTTCCACAGGTTTTTTATACCTATCCTTAATATTGAAATACCATTTATTGAAAAATAAAACTATTAAATACATACAACCTTTCACATTTTTAGAAAAAGGTCATATTTCTAGTAATATTAGATGAACACCAACTATCATGTGTCCCTCTATTATTTTATTTTTTCACCTTTAGTGTTTTTTTTATAAAATAACCTTCTCATTATTCTTTGATCCATTTAATGGAATTTGGGATTATATTAGGATATTAATAGAATTATCCCTGTTACTTTTATCATTATAATTGAAATATATATCCTCTTATATTAACAAGGATATGATTTTACCTAAAATAACGGAGTTCATTTCTCTCCTCCCAATTATCCATGAGCCATTGAATCCGTTTTTCTTTTTCTTTTAAACCTCCAATAATAATCCATTTTTCTAATGTTTGTGTAGTGAAAATAATATCCATAAAAGTAATTTCTTTTTAGAGGATTACGTTATTATTTTATCATCAATTATGGTATTTTGGGTTTCTATCATTTCAAGTATTTTCTTATCTTATTACAAAATTCATATTTTAACTCAAGTGAAAAACAAAAACTATCACTTCATTTGGGATGGTATTTTTTTCATCTTTACTCCACATTTTCTCTACCACCGAATAGATTTTTATTTATTTAAAACCCTTGATTATAAATTGTTATAACCAATATTTTTATTTCATTATTCATTTATATTTTTTTCCCTTTCCTAGGATGATTCACCTTAAAATAAAATTCCAATTACTCTTATCTTATTAGACCTTTTATCATTAAATAACGTCAAAAAAATACATGTAACTCATTTTTTATTCGCATGACTTATTTAGATAAGAACATTCAAAATAAATATACTACTTAAAACCTATAAATAAAATTTCCACATAAAACTTATGTTTTAGGTTAAACTAATTATTTTAAAGTAATTCAATCCTTTTTACTTATTCCTCAATACAAGTATTATGTTAATCAATTACAATATATTGATCTATAATAATCAAATTTAAATCAATATCTTCTAAATATGTTTCATGAGAGGTGATTTAATATTCTATAAAATTCCCTAAGAGAGTAATTTAAACATTGAGACGGTCTATATACATTGATGACTCTATCAATAGTCTACTGGTTTTTCTCTTTTCTCTATTTAGATATTATATTACTCTAGAGGACCCTCATGATCCACTTTTTCATCCTTATCACCGTCATATTTATTTTCATATTAATTTTTATGTTAATATTTTTCTACTATCACCATATTTGAATCATTAGAATATGAATTAAACATCTTTTAACCTTCTTAAAGACAATATTATATTGTTTTTATCTAATATACAAACCAATTTTTTTGAATATTTCATCAAAATGTATTTTCTTCATTTCACATTCCTTTTAAGGTAAATTAATTTTACTGACATTGTGACCAACTGATCTCACCAAAATCACCATCGAGCATGTATGGAAACCAAACTACAACATGACCAAAAAATTCCTATTCGAAATAAGTTAACAGTAGCATTACTTAAGATAATAATTTGCCTATTTTAATTTTCTTTATTATCATTAATAAGTATTCATCACTCACATCACATTATATATATTTACCTTGATTAATGTCACATTTTTCTATAACATTAAATTTTATATTCCTGTATATTCCTTGTAGTTCACTCACATCTCATAAGAAAATAAACTATAAGTATCATCTAGAAAGGATTTTACTAAGTTTCTTTCTTTGAGTGTCGACACCTTCAGAATATTTAAAGGTGAAAGTATCCTTAGCATTATATCCATCATGTAAAAAAATTATTTATTTTCCAAGTCTATGAATGGATCTAAAAACATTAATTATTAGATTGAAGGAACCATAAATGTTTTCATTAAGATATATCATCTAGTCATAAAATTTATTTTTCAGTACATGTTACTTCTCATCCTTATCCTTGTAGTATCATTCCTAGATTTTAGATATCTTATCTCAAATAATTTTAACATACTTGGAATTAAAAACATTTATAAAGATTTTATTGTATACTTCTTTGAATAATTAATTTTATGTCTTTTCATTAGTATTGATAATTTTCTTTGATATTAAATTCAAAAACATTTAAATAAGATCACTAACATATATTTTATAGATTATATCAATGAAAATATCAATCCTATGAGATCATAGATGTGATATAATTCTATTCATCCAAATATAATAACTATATCCATGAAAGATAGTAACTCATATCACATTAATATTTTTCTCTATATAAAATATAATCTATAGATATATTCACCATGAAAATCATTATGACACTAATACCACTTGTTTAAAAAATAATGCCCAAAACATTTTTAAAGGCCAGTGAATTGGGGTTACAATATTCATTCTCATGAAATTTGTCTTATATATGTGATAGGAAGAATTAGTGGAAATTTTTAATGAAAATTTCACATGCACAAATTAAAAATATAAAATTAAAATTTAATTACATTAGGATTTAAATTGACTCTTCCATGTAAAAAGATCATACACTGATGATGTATTTATATACAAATACATTTAATATAAATTATTATGATTATAATTTTTTAGTTAGGATCACTACTAGAAACAAGGAACATGACATACTTTTACATATAAACTAATTCCATAAAGATAGAGTCTCGAAAATAATTTTATGAATTCATCACTCTTAATAAAAATGAAAATAATATTTAAAACACTATTATAGAATTATTTTTATCTTTAATTGTATCCTCATGATCAAATATAGATCATCAATTATGTTCTTGAATGAAATACCTTATAAAAAATTAATTTCAAAAAATACACTCTATCTTAAATTGTTGTATAACTATTTCTCAAAAATTACCATAATCTTACTTCTTAATCATTATAATTTATTCTTAAAAAATTATAATTCATCATATTATCTTTTAGTATTCTATTTATTCATTAATGATATCGTAAATAGTTTTATTAAAATATTTATTATTCAATAAAATATTACCATATTTGAAAAAATATTAAAACTAACATATTTCTGCATTAGATACAAAATCATGATATAACCTATTTTGTCCTCCCATAATGTCATTTGGTCACTGTTTCCTCTTAAAAATCATAGCCTAATATAAATTTTTAATTTCAAAAATTATATGTTTTCATTTCTTCTACATTCTACAACCTAATTTATTATGGTGTAAAATTAATTATAATATAACAAACATTAATCCTTTAATATACTATGACCTTTAGTTTTTTTACCTTCAAAATCATTGTCCACAACTATGAAAGCTCCTTTTAAAAAACATATACTTTAGAAATCTTAGGATCTTATTTTTTCATGGTCTTGAACCATAATAAAAAACATCTCAATAAAACTTATCATTGTAGTGTATGTTTATGGGTACAATACATAGCCATGAAAACCCCTCCAAAATCTCTAATAAAAAATGTGTATTGAAAATGAATTGTTTTAGGAGAGTTATCATACTGAAATATAATTTTAATTATGTTGCCTAACTATATAACAAGTTGTCCCTTCAAGTGTCATGGATTTTTAATGACTAAATAACATTTATTCATGTGTGGTAGGTCAATATGAAACCATTATCCCAATGATCACAATTATATGAAATATATACCAAGTAAAAATATATAAATCTTACACTGAATATGGTTGATACTATTATCTTGAAACACACATTTTATAAAGAACCCTATAATGAAGTAATGGGGATACTTTCACCATGGTTCATCCATGTGGATGACTTAAATACCCCATAAAATTTGTGGGATCCTCTAAAAATCGCATGGTTTGGTAGTATATCATGAATAAATGGGAGAATGAGAAGATAGTAATGGAAATGAGATACAATAGAAACAATTGATACCATTTTAATAACTTTTTTCTAGTTTATATAGGCATTTTGGATACTCCCCAATTCCACCAAGTATTTACACATACATTAAATAATTAATGATTAATCCCTCTGATCAAACATTTATAACATATTCTTAAGGAATGAATTTATCATATAAATTAATTTAATTCAATTATTCTATTTGTTTCATCATATAGAATGTTAACAATAAATGATTAAAATTATTTGTAAGAAAGTTCATAGTTACCCAAAAATGTTTTACCACTTTAATAAATCACAAAATGAAATGTTAATTCTATAATATGATTAAAAAACAAAATTTTATTACAATATAGCCATTTCATATAAAATTATGGCCTAGGGTAGAGGTAATAAAACATCTTATATCCTCATACGATATGGCTATCCAATTCATAGGATTCGGAATTGAAAATTATATATCATTCCATATGATATTACTATATAATACAATATAATATAGATCAAAATATATCATATACGTGTTATAATTTAAGGAAAATATATATAAATCATTCATTTACTCTAAAACCTCATGAATTTTATTATATCTCACCTTATATTTTGTTATATGATATAAATTTTAAAATCTTTAATATTTTTTTTTGGATTAATGAACAATTGTTTATCATGCTTGAAGTAATATGAATCCAAAAATCACAATGACTAAATGTAAGACAACCATGACCTTAATATATATATGGTAAATAAAATATTTCCTCAAATATTTCATTATATATTCTACTTTCAATACTCATTGATCTTCGATATTTATTGTTGATAAAGATAAAAAAGGATAAATCAATGAAATACTCTCTCTATTGTGTATTAGTGGTCTTTAATAACTCTATGATTAGGAAGGGTTCTCTACTATTTTCTAGAGTGATATGGAATTAGGGGTGAATTTCTTAATAAAAATTAGAATAAAATCATATAATAAAATTTAAGAGTAATTGGAGCGGAAAATTAAAATAAAAGGTTGGGAAAAACACTTTCATAAAGGTGTTTGGATAAAACTAAATAGATGATTGCTTATATATTGTCCCATAAATTATTGATATATTTTATATTACAACCTAAGATTTAACGGTCTCCATGATACCTTAAAATAACTTATATTTTTTGTGATGTAAGAAAGAATCCCAATATAGGAGAAAGGGACTTTGTTTCTAGTGTTGTAAGAAAGAAAACTAAACATCCCCAAATCAATCATAGTGAGAACCAAAGATACAAAAAAAATATTTGTTTGACTTAACATAAACCATATAAAAAAATATTTAATTATCTCAACAATATATAAAATTAAAACAATGATAACAGTAGATAAATGATAATGAGGAAGAAAGAGAGTTTTCCAATCTAGATTAAGGGATCTCAAATGTGCATGCCTAATATCCTCAATATGGTATCCATTAGTTAAATGTTATATAAAAGATTTAATGTATGTTTATTAATAACTTTTAGATATAACTTTAGGTTATTTTAGGTCTTGTTGCTTTAATAGAGTCATTGGGATGTGGGAGAGGATAGAGGGGATAGTCTATAACATCAATATTGACTTTCTAAGAAAGATCATCTGGCTTCCAGGTAGGCTCTAATAGCTCACTAATGGATTTTAGTGTGGATCAGTAGGGAAAAATAGTTTTCAATGGTGATATACTGGGACTCTACTAGATAGTTAGTAGCCCTATGCAGAGCCCGGGAACAACAGCTAGCCTCATTAGATGCTCGGTGGTCTGTAAGTGGCGAGGTAGTAGATCTCGACATGAGGAAGTTCTTATGTCCCAATCCACCAACTAGTATGTTTCTTCCCAATGTTTATCTAGTTCTTCCATCCAAAAAAATATCCACAATGGCCTTCCAAATTTTTCTTGATCTAATGGTTTGTCAAGGAAAATTCCTTATTTGATTTCAAAAAATAATAATGTAAATATACATAAATGAAAAGGGGAAAATCATAATCAGTGTTTTTATCATTATAACACAAAATAAAGTGATAAGTAAAACATTATACCCATTTTCCATGATCGAAAAATCATTAAATATACAATAAAATTATTTTTATATGATAGTATTTATTATAAAAATATACTCAAAAATATTTTCAAATTAATTTCAATATTTGGAAATTAATTTTATAAATGAATATAAATTGATTTATATTGATCAAAAGGAACATAAAAAATTGGTTTGAATCAATTCAAACATAAAAGGATTTGAAAACCTTTAATAATATTAATAACCTAAAAAATTAAAAAAAACAATTTTAAACATTTAGTAAGATGAATATACCATGGAAGGCATAAAATTCTCCATCTTTGTAATCATAAAAAATAATCACAAATAGGTGGTTAGAAAAACAAATTATAAAAAAATAAATGATCAATAGAGTAGATCCATGTATAAATAATTACATACATTAAAATATCAAGTCAAGAGATATAAAATGTATTTTACAATACTATACACAAAACATAACAAACAAAATTTATAAAGTAAACAATAAAAAAAGAGAATATTTACTATTGGAAGGATAGAAACAAATACTTTATGGGGAAACATCAAAAATTAGATAATGTTTAATTCTATATTTATCTATTTAAATATACACCATGTTATTATGAAGAGTTGAAATCACCCACTCTATATGGTCACAGTGGGATCAGGCTGGGGACTCCATGTCTAAGAGGTTTCTGTCAATTTTCATCTCAATATAGGTGGAAAAGTGATCTAATACATATAAATAGAGGCTCATATCATTATTTAATGCATCCCATCCTGGTGTAAACACATTAAATGGAGCATCCTAATCTAGAAACTATCCCTCATCTCTACCATCATCCCAATAAGGCTAATCTTCTTCTTAAGCACCATCATCACATTTACCTTCGAACACAACATCACCACTATCACTTTAATCATCTTCCCCATCCTCAAAATTATTTAAGGGATAATTTTCATAAATGGTGGGGGAAAATCATTTTTAGTGACTCTTGGTTTTTCCTAGTAAGGGTAATTTTTTAGGACCCCGAATGATCATACATTCATTCATGACACAATACATACTATATAAAAAACATAATTTAAATCATAATATGGAGCCAATTAATATCTCTATATGGTATAAAAATTTTAATATCCCAAGGTTGATTCAAACATACTAGAATAGATGATAAAAGATACAACCAAAAGGGAATTCTACATATTATCAAGGGTCTGAGACAATATAACACATTTATTAACAGAAAAATCATGTGATATTAAAATAAAATTCCCTAAAAATAAAATATAATACATAGATATTAACAAAAATGGTGGTATAATGGTGCCCTATACGAGTGGTTATTTCAGTTTAAATAAAGCTCCTACGAATTTTATTTTGAAGAGGAAGACTTTGAGATTTCCCCAGGTGGAGGAATCATTGCCTAAAAAACAAAAGAGTTGACCTTTTATAAATTCGTTTTTAATATAGAATGTATCCATGCATAAATGAATAAGGTACATTGTTATTTATTCCTATAAAATCCACTACATCATGATATGTGACTCTAATGTATGTTCTATTTACATTTGTATTTATTGAATCATAATCATTTCCATGAACAAAAACATGATGGGAATATAATTATTTCATTAAGGATTTATAAAAAGAAACTATAAAGTGTTGTTGGAAGAACAACCACTTCCCTTGGCAAACAATACCTGTTTTAAAAAAAATGATGAAAATTATTAATCTAATAGGGATCAATAATGCTTATGGTGAAATAATATTTTTATGCCAAATGGGATAAATATTTTCAATAGGAGAAGGGGATAATAGTTTTATTCCTATTCCATTCTATTTATAAGAATAAGCTTAGGTACAACATGAGTTAATGATTGAAGTAAAAACTACATATCAAGTGTGGGATTTAGTAATGAAAAAAGCCAAAATAAAGAGAAAACTAAGAGAAATTTAAGAAAACGAATTTGAAAACATTTGAAACATACAGTAAGTGAATAAGAAAATTATAATAAGAGTTATGTCTTGAGTTATGTGGTTAAGGATAGATTGAAGAAAAATTATTGTATAATTATAACACAAGGAGGATGTTTTTAGTAAAAGACCCTCCCACATCCGTCCCAAATGGACCTATCCTGACACCACTGGTGATCGAATGAGTGACATTGGTTGGCTGATGGGTGTTTTTAGAACTATTAGTTCTGTGAATCCCCTTGGATACTAAATGAAGAGACACCATATACCTAGTATGGGTCCACTAACTACTCGTTGAGGATCCATCATCTCATCTATGATCTCCTAGTCTTTTCAAACATGAAAAAGTTCAGGTAAAAATAAATTTAAAAAATGAATTAATGAATTGATAAACAAATTAAAAAACATGATAAATTCATTTCATTAAACATTTTTTACATTATATTAAAAAAAATTATTATTAAAAACAAATATAAAGAAAAATTGAAAATTATACAATAAAATAAAAAATCAATTCAAGTTTAGAAAAAGAGAGAGATAAAAAAATACCTCAATCTGAACTATGCTATGAGAGAAATTTACAAGTCTTACATTCCTAGATCCGCATTAAAAACCAAAAATGTTCTAGAGAAATTTATTTTGTAATTATATTAGTTATTAAAGATTTTTACTTATTAACTGTATCAAGATATCTCCCATATTAAAGTTATATATTATGATTTAGTGACTAAGGTCAATGTGCCTAGTGTGTGAGCACTGGATTGGATTTCTACAAATACTAATGGCATTTTTTTATCAAAATTAATAGGAACATTATCATATTTAATCTCATTGCCTAATATCGTGTGTTTCATCCATATATTTTGGATACAAAAACTCACTTTGTCTATATTTTATGCTTCTTTCATTGAAAGAGAAGAGGATTTTTTTTCTTCTTAATACTATAAGAGATTATATATTTTCCATGTAGATGACAAATCCCACTTATATTTTCATTAACTAATTGAAACACTCTAAATTTGGAATCAGGAAAACACAAAATTCAAAAATATGTATGTTATCGATAAATGGAACCAATATTTTTAGTACTTTAAAATATTTAAAATTATTTTAATAGATTTTGAATTTGATAATTTAGGATTGGATTGAAAATGATCACAAAGAAAAAACAAATCATAATGTCCATCTGGATCATGGAAAGATAGATATGAATATTTATCATACCATGATAAATCTTATTATAAATTTTTTTATCGATATCTTCCAATGTTATCAAACAATATGTAATCATATGTGTACGTATTTCCTTAACATGAATCACTCCGAAACGAATTTAAATTTTATTACTGTATTTTACTTGGATTATAAATATACCATCTCTATTTTGAGATATTTAAAATCTAAGAAAAAATATTAATTCTCAAATAAATACATTTAAAATTGTTTTCCCATTAAATATAATAACACTTTCTAAATATATTATTTTACAAAAAAATCATCAAAATAAATTTGAACACAAATAAATGTATTCCAATATTCTTCAAAAATAAATTTGAATCATATTTTATCATTTTAAATTAAATTTCTCAAATAAATTTACTTAACCATGAAAAAAAATCCTTATGAAATCATTTTAAATCATAAACACCATTAGATAAATTTCAAATATGATTTGAATTTTTTGAATCATCAAACCTATTGGGATAGTTAGAAAGGGATTTTTCAAAAATAAATCCATCAAAAAATGACATTAACATCCATTTTAAAATGATTAAAATTTATATGAATGGAGAATTACAATTAGATTCTAATGTATTAGAGCCTAGATATTGTTAAACATTCCTCAAAATATTCAATTTAATACTTTGGATTAACGAATTTCGATAATATTCTAGATTTTTAGGAGTGATGTAACTATTCTCATCTAAGTTGTTTCTAAATTTTTTTTTCATAACAACAATTTGTTGATCATCAATTTTTTACAAGCGTTCAACATTTTCCCCTGTATATTTGTTCAATTATTATTGCACTATAGGAACTCAATATTCTTAATTAATGGAATAATCAATATTATGGGTTTCGATGTGTGAAACAACATAATGATGTTTAACCGAATTTCAATCTAATATTTTTATAAGGGTACTGGCTTATAAATCAATAATAAAATTTTTTATTTTTTTTTATTTGGATTTCAAATATTCATTTGGTAAAGGTAAATATGGTGTTTCTTTCTTGACCTCGATTTCTTTAAAGGGTTTTGTATCTTTTAACGTAAAAAAATTGGTTAAGCTTAACACCATCATTTTAGGATTGATTATTTGGAAAATTACTTTCAAATTGAATCTTAATTCAATTTCTCTATTTATGGAAATCATATTATAGATTTGGATTTATTTACATAAAAAATAGTTCTAAATAAGTATTCTTTCATTGGATTCAGGTTCAAGGTTTTTGAAGTTGTATTTGGTGTTAAATACATATAATTTACTCTCAAACACATTAAAAAATTCAAATTTTAGTTGTTTTATTTTCCAAATATCATAGGGTGTTTTCTTAAGGATGACTGTAATAAAAAAATGGTTCAAGGTATAAAAACAATAATTGAATACATAATCCCAAATATATTTTAGATTATTATATTAATTAAAGAGATTTGTTGAAATCAATTTTAGAGTAATATTACATATTTCAATGACCCCATTTTTTGGGAATCTTATAAGTGGAAATGTAATGATTATAAATTTTTAATGTACAAATTTCTTCAACATGTTTATTTTCAAATTCTCCCCCATTACCAATCTAAATGTATATGATCTTAACTCTTTTTTTATCTTCAATATTCATAGTATATTTGATAAATAATTTATAAGGGATGCTTTTCAGTTCCATGAAATAAAACCAAGTAAATATTATGCAATCATTGATAGTTATGAAAGTGTTAGATTTAAAATTTATACTAACAAAATGTGTTGGTATAAATAAATAATGTCATGTATGAAAATGGTTTATATAGTTAATTATTAATTTTTGTATTTAAATAATTATTTGTGTTGTATATATAGTTTTTAATTCTCACAGTCAATGTCATTTTTGATTTTTAATTTATTATAATCATATACTAGTTGGTATTGGTTTTGTTTTAAAAGTGTGTTTATATACCTCAATTAACAAGGAATCTATTCTATTTATATGATTCACTATCATGTTCACTCAATCATTTAAAATTTTGGATTGAAAATGATTTTAAATCAATAATATAAACATTTTTTAAATAATAAGGTAAAAATAAAAGTTTTCCTTTGGAATGAGAAAAAATATTCAAAAAAAAATTCCAGAACATCATTTACAACTACAATAACATTTTGGCTAATAATAATGAAATTATGTTTGAAGAACTTAATATGTAAATCATATTTAATAATTGTAGAATTTTATAATTAAATTTTACTTATGTTGATGATCATACACTTTGAGTAATCTACAACGTAGAGATTCCCTCCATCAGGATTTTCAAGATATTTGAACTCAGAGTAGTCACTGTACATTTCTTTTAAGATCCCATTTTCCATGAAGAATTTATCTCTTTGTGATTTTCCCTAGATACAAATATCCTACAAAATAATCAATAGGGTAAATAAATTTTTAGCCGAAAAAATTTCTACATTTGTTACCTAAAAGTTATTTGGGAACCTATATTTGATTTGAAATAGTTTTTTATTGAAACAATATTGGCAGGGTGATTAAAATTTTTGGGTATCCTATATATAAATATATATTTTAACTTCATTTATAAATCGAAATATTAGTTTTAAAAAAATAATTTCAAAAATTATCTTGATATTATCCTATAAAAAATTGGACTCTTTAGAGGTTATTTATTGATTCGAAACCCATTGCCAAATTTTTTTTGAACATGATATTTGGAACCCAAAATTATATTTAATTTTTTTTCTCTTAGGTTTAACATAAAATAATAATTTTTATGTTCATTAATTTTATGTTACAATTTATGAATATTATATTTTAATTTTAATATTTTCTTTTCTTTTTTAGGCATATGAAATTGATCATCAACTAATTCATATCTTCCAATAAATAATTAAATGTTATTTCTTGATTATCATCATTTATTGAAAGAAAATATTTATTATAATAATTATAAATTTTTTTTTCTTATTTTAAATTATTAGTATATCGATTTCATTACAAACATTAATAAACTTTTTTAAAATTTCTATTCATTTTTTAGTGAGTTCACAAAATTATATCCTCTAATTATTTTTTAGAATATATAATATATTCATAATTTATATGACTTGAAAAACAAGATGGTGTTGAAGAAAAATAAATTACTTTATTATTTACCTAGATGTTTTCAATTATACATTTGGATCAAAAATCATTTATTACAGTTGATTATTTTAATATATTTTTAAAACTATGTGATTATGCATGAAATGAATATTTTATTTTCTTCTTTTAATTATTTTTCTATTGGAAAAGGATCTTTAATTTGATGTGTCTCGTCATTCTATATTCAATTTTTGTTACCTTTATTTATTTATCATTTTTAGTATGTTATTCATATTTATTTCTCTTCAGGAACTTATTCATCTTCTGGGGATGTTGAGAAATCACACCATCACTATTAGATGATTAATCATCAATTACCGAGAAGAAAATAGTATTATCCTCCATGTATTATTCAGAAACATTTTTATCTTACATATTCATAATAATATCAAAGTTCGTTAGTGTCTCAATAAGTTCTTCAACACACATTTTCATGACATCATTTTATTTTTGAATCATAATTACCATGGGTTCCCAGGAACATGGAAAACCCCAAACTATCTTTCCCACAATAGTTTCAATAGAAAGATTATCACCAATAATTGTTCTACCATTTCTTATAGCTGTGAAATAACTAAATATCTCTCTATATAAGATAAATTAGGATGCATTCTAAACCATTAAAATCCTTAAAGATACATGTTAATCCCAGTGTTTTCGCCTTATTAGTAAACTAAAGTGTATTTTAATGTAATTTAAACATTCAAGATAAGATTAATAAGAGTAAATTTTATTAAATTAATTTAATTCTAGTCCATAATGATGATTTTTATTTGATTTCCCATCAGGATAAAATGTTTAAATATCATCAGGTGTCTATTGGTCTTTGTATTCTATAGTAATAGTATAACCATGAATAATAATATTACAAATGGAATATCGTATACATTAATAATAACTAGACATGTGGGATTTCTAATAACTATTATCTGATACATCATAAGAAGGGGCTCAAACCATTAATTTTCATTTGGAGAACCACGATTGATATGGGTAGTGGCCAAAAGTGATGATTGTTCAATGAGATTAGTGAGGGACTAGAAACCAAGGATTCCTCTAATACTAATTTTTTGTGAGATTATGGTGATAAGAGGGAGATAATTAAAAATGAAAAATATATAATATATAATACACTAATAAAATTAAATCAAAATATCATTAATTAATAAAAATAAAAAAACAACTCCTTGATATATTCAAAACTCAATAATTGAGTTCTTATGTCTCCTCCCCTCAAGGATAGAGAGGTTCTAGATTACTTATTTGGATTTATCAATAGCCATGATTACCAAAATGAATATTTATTTTTGTAGGCTTGATAAGGAAATCCAATAGTGGAGAAATATATTTTCTATTTTTGTTCTATAGGTAAGAAACCCAAAAAACCCATCACTTAAATGGTAGAGAGAACCTAACATAAAAAGGTTAAGTCGTTCTATTAAAATAAATCCTTTAAAAATACCTCTCAATTATCTCTACAAGATAGAGAATAAAAGAAAGGAAATAAAGATAATTTAAAGAGAAGATAAGAGATTATGAAAATCTAGTTTAAGGGATCTCAAATTTGGATGTAATAGTTTAGATATGGTATCTAGTAGTAACTATATATCTCCAGCTTTAAAGTAGTTTGAATTGTAGTTTCTTGAGGTACCATGAGGGAATAATAGATCTTGGGTATTCAATAGAACAATTATGTAGTAATACATAGTTGAGGGGATAACCTCAATTGTTTATTTTGACTTTCTATAAAAATATATACAATCCAATCGATAGGCTCCACCTTCTAGTCATGGAGTTTTAATGGTCTCGCTGGGGCTATGTAGGTTCCACTAGAAATTTGGTGGGATTCAACTTGATATATAATTTCCCTATAAAAACCCCAAATCCAATAATAAGACTCACTATCTGGTGAGTGAGATTCTAATACATATTCGGTGGGTATGGTCAGGAGAAAAAAAAATTTCGTAGGTATACAGGATAGCTTATTACTTCCTCGAGGGTATTATATTGTTAAATCCTTTAAGATTATCCAAAATTGTCCTTTAATTATATCTTGATCCCATGGTTTGTTCTAGAAACTTCAATAGTTGTGTTCAATTTATAAAAATTTAAATACACTCAAAATGAATAGATTGAAACATATTTTGGGTTTGTAATCATTAAAACACCTAATAAAGTGAGAGGTATGACATAAACCACCAAAAATTCTATTTTTTATTTTCAAAATAGAAACCCATATTTAGTATGATGGTAAAACTATACACCATAAGATAATTTCAAACCCCAACACTATAAATAGACATCACATAAACTAAAACACACATGATTGGATCCACCAAAACTTCCAAACCAAAATAAATGAAACTATGACATGAAAATAGTCCTACCTATTTATAATTAAAAAAAATCATTTCATGAAAACATAATTCAGTTTTACATTTTTAATTAAAAATACATATATAATAAGTATAATGGTGGTGAAAATCATTTTATCAATGTGCTAGTGTAGGTAATGATGAAGGATATACCGATGATTATTTAGAAACTAATGTCGATTATATATGGTAAATAAGAAGAAGACTCAACATATACAAAATAAAATATATTTAGAAGTAAAAGTATTAGTTGATATAGAGTAAACTAAAGAATTGGCTCTTCTCTAGAGAACAAGGATTCATTCAACTTCATAAGGATTAAGTGATGGGGTCGATTTAGTAAGATGAAGATTGGTACATATTTATTAGTTCCAATACTTATGAAATAAACCATTTTTCAATTGTGATCCCCTATATCATTCTAAAACAATGTTTTATTCTACTGTTAAGATTTATGTTTCCTAACATTCAAGGACTCTTAAAGGGGGATAATGTTATTTGAGTGGTTTTATTGAGACTCTTTCCACTATTAGAACAATTCATCAATCAAATGGAAAATTTATCTTCTTCTCCTTGTTTTTTTTGGTATAGAAAAAAATGTATCTTTTTCTTTTTTTTTTCCTAAAATCATCTACATTTTAAATTAAAATACATTTTGATTGTACTACTTTAGTTGGGGACAATAAAAAAGGACCAATTTTTATGATCATCCTTCTCAAGTTTACTCCTGATTTCATTCTATAAGTAGTATTACTCTACCTTTCTTAAATGTCCATGAATCTACACTATAAATAGAGATAACATTAAAAGTGTTTTAATTCAATACATCCAATCAATCAGTGTAAATAATTAGATACCCACCTTCAACCACACCAATAAAAGGGACAAACTAAGGGAGAGTCTCAGAGATTCATGAATTACTTTTCACTGATAATGATAATGGTGAAATATTCATATGAATTCCTTAAAGAGGTATTATATGAGTTGGTCACTATGTCTTGAAGAGATATGGATTTACATTCCATTCCCCCAGAGAAGGGTTCTTATCCAGTATCTTTTATAAGGAACCCTTGTATTGAAGTAACCAATAAATAGAGACCCCTTAAACCTTTGTATATTTATTCAAAAAATAAGAAGTGTGAGGAGTTAAATTGACATTAACCATAAACTCAAAGTTATTTCATGAGTAAATATATTTTCCTAGAAATATGATTCAAAATAATATCCCTAGAAATGAAATTTCTCATAGAAACCTAGAATATAATCATTAAAGATCAAATTCCAAAAAACCATGTAGTTGATGAAAAACTAGATGCACTTTGGATGGGGTAATAAAATATCCATTTTGACACATATATTAGAACATGATATGTCAATAGAGATTCATATTTCCATGATATTTAGGTAGTTTTTATAGTTAATGAAAGTGGTTTTGAGCCAAATTGACTCTTTAATATTCATTTTTTTAATCACAATACACATTATTGAATTCGATATAACTTGATATTATTTGTTTAATTTATATTGTTTAGACTTAAAATCCAATTCAATAAGTTTGGGTGATAAAATATAATCCATTAAGATTCATATATTTGTGAATTAAAATTGAAATACAATTTAGATAAGATGTTTAAGTGACTTTGATATTATTATAGTTATAACAAAGGAACTCAAAAATTAATATTGCAAGTCCTAAAAATGAAGAAAATAAATTTAGATATAATTATTGAAGAAATGAAGATGTGAATAATAATATGTTAAATCTCATTCCTTAGATAATAAACAATCTCATTTATTTTGATATTGTTCAACTCTGATCTTTTTCAGTGTGATTATCTTACAAATTTCATTTTATGAGGTGAAAAAATGTAAAATATCTAGGTTATTCATTTAAAATAAATTGTTTTAATCATAACAGATCATTTAGATTCAATGGTTAAGAATATTTTTATTCTAAATATTTAATCTTGATAATATACTAACTATGTACTTATTTTAAAAATTTTTTATTGAAGATATTCATAATGAAAAAGTTTCTAACAGAGTTTTATTAAATATGTTCTAGGTTCTATATTTTTATTTTATGTTCAGTGAGATTGAAAAAATTTCTGGTGTGAATATTTTAAACCATGGTTATGGAAACTGAAACTCTTATTGTGTTGCAACAAAATCTAGGAGTTCCGCTATTGGAACTGGTAATATACAATGACTATAGTTTTGTAGAGTATAAGGATTTTTATCATAAACATTATTGAATTATTTTTTACTTTACTTTGATTCTATTTTTTATTTTATTCACTACATTGGTTGAGTTATTAAATTCTATGGTTTTAATTTCTGCTACATTTATAATTTTTTAATATTGATCTATTCATAGATTATATATTATAATTTATTTAAAATAATAAATTTTAAAATTACATTTTTAATTATATCTTCAATTAACCCCCACCCACCATTATGATGAAGGAATACTAGGAAAAACATTATATCAGATCATCTCACCATGTTCACTTATGATAAAATATTATAGTGAAAATGTATATTTTGTTATAAAAATTGTTTACAAGACCTATAATTGGAAAATGTGAATCTAATTTGGATAATAATATTTTATCGAGCATACTATGAATATTTTATAGATCATATGGGGGCATATGAGAAAAATATCAAATTGTTAATTTTTTATATCAACTAAATATTATAAAATTATGAATAAATATATTTTGAATTTTCAACATGAGGAAGAATTAATATATCAGTTTGATTTTTGAGTTTTGAATACTCAGTTATGTGTGATTTAATGTAACCACTATAGTAAATTATCTTCATGAAGGACTGATTTTTGAATATGGGAGAAACAAGAAGTATAATATTTTATAACATCAAAAAAAATTAGATTAAAATATCCTTGTTAGGGATATATTACCAATCATTTTACATTCTACCAATATAATTAGTTAGTAAAATTCATCTATAGTATATAATTATTTTCAGTAGTCTATAAACTCTAAGT